>CM075671.1:225169709-227604709 GCA_037962975.1 Clitoria ternatea
TCTGTCTCTTATTGTAAGATAATATGATATGATAAATATTAACAAAAACTACATTGAAAGCCAGTAATAGATTCAGAAAACAATTGACTTCTTACTCAATTAACAATGAATAAACAAAGGAAGTATGCTTCTGTAGTTCATGCATAAAGAACCACATGCTTAAAGAGTGGATAATTATGACTATATCCTCAGCATTTAGAGGCATCAACAATTTCACACAAATCACACAGAAGGATTTCGTCTGGAATAATAATAGCTCAGAGTCAGACAACAAAATGGCTCAGCAACAGTTCAATACAAAATAAAGGCATAATGCATTCAACACATTGATGGAGATAAGCGCAGTAGCCCACATGCCATGAATGTGTATGCACATACAAAAAGCCTCAAATCAATCACTTTCTTACAGGAGCTTGATATAATAGGCGTAGGAATATTCACTCAGTTTTCCAACATATATGGAACCATGACAACAAAGCCATCCAATGGTTATGCCCTAAACCTTATCAGAGCTGAAAGCAGGAAAGCAATCCAAAGATTGTCCTGTGGATATAGAGGAGCTAGAATCCCAAGAACGTACCACATTTCTGTGAGAAGCTCGCATTACCACCTCCTGGAGGACATTAGTGCTAACAGGTACATCCTTCAAGCCAACTAAACCAATTTTCAACTCATTCCTATTACTGTCATCTTCATTAAGTTTAAATTGCCTCCTAGTAATAGAGCAACCAGAATTTCCACTCTTATCAGATTCCGGTATTATGTGATCTCCAGATAAAGGAGGTAAAGGGTCACAAGAAACTCCATCCAAATCAATACCAGACTGATCAAAGCCATCAACTGTCAATGCCACATCATCTTTCTCCTTAGAAGTCTCAGACGCATTAAAATTTTCCTTATTTACAGATAACAAACCCATGTTGTCTAGAAAAGTAACCATCTTTGCATCTATCATTTGGTCATCATCATCAATTTCCTCTTCATTTCCATCTGAATCATGAACCGCATTTATTCCAGTCAAACTATCTTCCATTTGTTGTTCACTAAGTGGAGAGTCAGAGTTTCTGTCTTGATATGAGTCATCAAGAGCAATTTCTGAAGCAGGAATGTCATTCAATTTAGCTGAACTATTGAGTTCTGTGACAGAATTCTCCATAATAGAGTTCTGAGCAATTTCAATGAGGGCGTCCATCCTAGATATCCTTAAAGGCCCGTCCTCCCTAACAGGAGACTTGTCCATCCCCTGGACAGTTTCCTGACCCGGTAAATCTTCAACTCTCCTCACATAATTCCTGACATGGATCCCAACATGACCATTGTAGCGACGCCTTTCCAGAAACACCTTATGGCAGAACTGGCATTCAAACTTGCCGTCTTTAATTATGACACCATCTCCAACAGATGAACCAAGCCGGTACCTCCTTGTCGTCCTCTGGTGAAAAGACAAAAGGTGTTGCAAGTACGCATTCTTCTCATCAAAGTTCATGCTGCACTTGTGACACTCAAACAGGTCATGAATCTGCACATCTGCAAGATTCTCAATCCCCAACAAAGCCACCTCCTTCACTCTTTCATTAGCATCAGACAAACCAGGCACATCGGAGTTAGCTGCAACAATCTGACTTTGGTCTTGATCCTCATGAGTAACACCTGCAAACTGCAGCATAGCCTATAAACATCCACAACAACATTATAACAAATCAACACCAGCAACACAAGCACTTACATCTTCAGTAGTCACACTCACTTCCTGCACTACATTTTCACTCCCACCACCAATCTGCAATTGTGCATCACCATGACCCAAAAGAGACTGCAAATACGAAGAAACCTCTTTGCAAGACACAAATTGCTGTCCACTGGGGCTGATAAATAGCAAACAAGACAACAAATATATAATATAAATACAATTGTAAGCCCTAAAACTAGAAAAGGTATGAGAAGTATTAAGGAATATCAAAATCACGACTGCCTAAGGAAATCAATAAAACCTAATGTATCTGCGACAATAGATCCAAGCGCGACCATCTTTTCTCTTCAAACCTAGAAGAAGCTTCCACCGAAGAGGTAACACATCGCCGAAATCAGAGGAATCAACGATTCGCCGCTTCTTCCTCCGGCTACCCCATTGTCCCGGCAAATCACTCAAAAACCCTAACAACTCCTCTTCGCTCCGCAACCCTTCTGTCCGTCTCCTAAGCTCATCAGCGAACGGATCCTCGGCCTTGGCCAAGGCGGAGAGATCGACGGAGACGCCGTTTTTGTTGAGAATCTCCATTCCTCTGTAGCAATCTTCCAAATGTACCTTAGCTTTGGGCTTCCTCCCTCTCTTCCGCTTCCTCTCTCCGGAGGCCACGTCAGGTTCGGGTCTCGAGTCGGGAGGGCGAGGGGGAGGAGCGAACTCGACCTGATCGAAGTGAGGGTCCTCTCGGATGAGGTGCTTGAGGTAATCGATAATGAGACGGTTGTCGGAGTCATGGGAAGGAGCAGGGAGGAGGGAGGCGATGCGGCGACGGCGAGCGGTGGGGGAGGAGTGGGGGCGAGAGTAGGTCTGACGGCGGGAGCCAGTGCTCTCGTTGAAGATGGAAGGGTCGATTTTGGGAGTGAGGAGTGTGGAGGGAAGGTGGAAAGAGGAGAGAGAAAGAGCAAGAAGCTCGGAGTGAGAGAGAGTTGTTGAATCAATGGATGCAATGGATTCTAACTTCAACGCTGTCGTTTCGTTCATGGAGGCCATCTTTGCTTTCGGAATTGGGAATGGAAGACGAAGTCACACCTAGCTCCATTTGACTTATGTCTTCGCACACATTTTACTGTTTTTTTCCCGAATTTTTTTACGGATATTTTTAGGGAATAATATAGTTTATGCCTGTATTTAATTCTATATAAATATGAAAATTTTATACCAACTGTTTTACGAATTTTTCTATTGGATAGTGTAATTTATGTTTGAATCTATATGTAAAAGAATTTCATCCGTGTAGTAATTATATATAAATTAATTATAAACATTTCTTTATTTTGAGAAACATTTTAAGCATCGTGGTCCTTGAAAAAAGAAAATTCATTAGTAAGACTAGTAATGTTAAACTCGGTGTGGATTAGCTAATGGAATTGGTAACTAGAAGTTCATCTGAACTAATTTGTTTATTGGATCGGTTCTGCAATCAAAGTGGTGTAACTCGGGTTGAACGAAAACCAATGACTAGGTGCCCGAGCTAAAAAATTGGAGGACGAAGATGAAAAGAACCCTTTCATCTCAAATTTCAGAATCACAATGTTTACATATTATTCTCTCTTTCGTTGTGCATGCTTTGTCAATAATGAAACTATTCGCACTAGCAACTGCTGCTCCTTCTTTGCATGTTAGGAAAATGGTTGGTTTATTTAAGTGTTTGGTGAGTGTAAGTGTTTAAGACAATAAAAAAAAAATAAAAGAGAATAGGAATGAAATAGCAGATGTAATAGGTGATAAAAGAGAAAAAATATTAAATAATATTTGGTATGATTTATGAATATATATATATATATAATATTTAATTTAAATAAATTGTTATACAGAGACATCCAATCATAAACTATTATATAAATAATTGTCCTTTATTACTTTAAAAGGCATATGTAGAATGACTTCTAATGATATTAACAAATAGACTTTTAAACATAAGTATATACTAAATTCATCATTTAAATATTTAAATGAAAACAATTGATTGTTAAATGATTCTTCAACCTTTTACATGAGAGGGGATATTAATAGTTAGATTTGCAATGAACATGCTCTACAATGACAACACCATTCTAGAAAAAGGACTGAGAGATTCATAGCAACAAATGGAAGACATAAAAAAATAGAAGAACCTTGTTGTTTCATAAAAATGAAGAGTTTGTCTAAGAAAAATTTTGTGTGTCGTCCTGTTAAAAATTAATTTATTTTACCGCACGAGGTTAATTAAATAGTATTCAACAATAAATTAAATTAATTTAGATTAATTAGGGATTTTTCCTAAATTATTATAAATTAATGGTGAGTTGCTAACTGAGTAATAAATTTTGAATAATTAATTTTGAGTGATTAATTAGTAAATTTAAATTTAGATTAAATAGTGGTGATAAATTATAAAGTTGTCATGAGGTAAAAGTGAATTTTTATTAAAGGCAATAAAAGAAAATAGAAAAGAAATGACGAAAGGAAAAAAATGCCATTGAGGCTAAAATCAAATTTTAATTTCCTTTCTTCTTCTACTAAGCACGCGATAAAGAAAGAAAGTAGCCATTTCCAAGCTCCTCCATGGTTGTGTGACTTTCAAGCTTGATTGGTGCCCATCTCACGATGAAACTTAAAATTAATCATATTTTTTTGGATTTATGAGTATGAGGTGAGCACATTAGCAACTTCGATTTTTAGTTTCGGTAACTCTTTCTTTCCTTTTCATTTCACTTTGAGCTTGTAATTGGAAGTTTGGAACAACGGTTGTTATCATTCGTTGACGGGTTTTCATTTCAGTGCCCATATATCAGTGAAATGTTGACCAAAGAGGAACTTGAAATCAAGAATATAATTAATAAAGGTAAGCATCAGAAGTCCTAAAAGTGTATTTGGACTTGTTACGGTAAAGTGAGTTTTGATTCCAGATGTCAAAATGCTAACCCACTTTGTAAATCCCTTAAATTATAGATATTGTGCATACCCGACGTAGAGAACAAGAGTCGAAAGCTTGGAATTGAGGTTAAGGAGTGTTCGGAGTATTAATTAATTTAAAAATATTAATCGACGTTGATTAACGTTTGAAAAAGGGATATAATTAGCATTAATTAGCCAATTTAACTATAATGGCTAGACTTAGAATTAGTGATATCGAGGATGGAAAAATATGAATTTTTATGCACAAAACTTGTATAGTAATGAAATGAAGAGATTGATAAGTAGCTTATATTTAAATTGAATGGATAATATACATGAGTATATATGTAACATCCCAAAAAATTTCATTCTCATGTATAATTATTTCAATGAAGACCATCAATGATATTATCCATTTTATCTCGACTTTCTACGTAAATTTTGGTTAGGACAACATCTTCAATTTAACCTTTTACTGTTGTAAATAATTTTAACTTTATATCTTAGGTAAAAGTTAACCAAATAACTTATTACCTATTTCCTTAGTCATTAATTTCTTTGCCTTTTCCATTTACTCCCATCAAATTACCACATACTTCACTCAAAATACGTCATCTTGTATACATTTTAATGTCTAGTTAGAGTCCGAATTTGAAAATGTGGTCAACTAAAAAGTTGTTCCTTTTCTTCTTAGCTTTCCAACAAGACCTAATTCATTAAAATCCATTAAGATTTGAGAGAGATATGCCTAAAATACCAAAACTATTTCAGAATTGGTATTTTACTTCAATCATATCATCTTGTACACATTTTAATACCTAATTAAAGTCCAAATTTAAAAATATGGTCAACTATAAAGTTGTTTCTCTTTGCCTTATCTTTCCAACAAGACCAAATTCATTAAAATCCATTAAGATATGAGAGGGATATGCCTAAAATACCGAAACTGTATCAGAATTGATATTTACTTCAATCAAACAAGCTACATTATTTAGGCTGCGGGAATGGTCAACAATGCAGTCCACTTTTCCTACCTAAAACCTCTATTATCACCACACATAATGCACCTAACATCCTACTACAACTCCATTATGAAAAGCTTGTCCCCCACTTATCATTTGCATGATTAAATCAACACTACATCTTGTTCCCAAGTCTGAAATCTTATAACAAGCTGAAGTTAGTAAAGACATATCTTTCATTTTTTTTCATTTTCTCCATCAAAGTCATTCTTGATCTGAAGTTAGGATAATAAAAGAACACTTTTAACAACTTTAGGATCCTCCATTTTAACAACTTTAGGATCCTCCATTAAGGTAAGAGGGGATAAGATTGTGAATAAATATGGAATGGGTAGAATTGTGTGCTGTTCTAGGATTTCCAGATTTATTTTCATAACTTGTTACTTAATTTCAAAGCTGAAAATATGTAAATTTGACTTTTTAGTTCTTCATTAAAGTTGTATATCTTTTTGTTATGTGAATTTAGAGACTTGAACCAACTAATTTGGATATGTATAGCATGAGTTATGGTCAAAATACTGAAGTATATTTCTTTTGAATGTTTTATGACTTGGTTCTGGATATATGTTGAGATTGTAAATTTTGTGAGTATGATTAGCCATCTTTATCTTCATAAAAGTTGTAGATATAGATGTTATTATTCTGTTAGATTTGGTCTAATATTAAAATTCTAAGTAATATGGAATTTATGCTTAAATTACTCTCATGTTCTCTTGTTGTTTAATTGTTTCTAAAAATGAGTGTTTTTAATTAAAGTTTGGTAATTCACATATTTCAATATTGAAAATAATATATTCATGAAAGTTGTAGATCTTTATGTCCTATGAATTTAGAGACCAAAATCTTGTAAAAAGGATAAGTAAAACTTGAGTTATGATTTATTTATTAAAGTATGACGTTTCTAGAAGCTATGTATGGGTCAGTGCTTGTCTAGCTATTTGAGAATAATTTATAAGGAATTAATTTTTGAGCCCTTCATAAAAGTTTTAGATATTTGAGTTATAAATATGTGGGATTTAGTCCCATGTAAAAATAAATTTTCTATTAAGAGATATATAATTTTTACCAAAGATTGTCAAAACTGTAACTGAATCTGTAATACTGAAATTACTGTTTTGAAGTCAGAAAGTAATTTTAAAACTGTGTTTTATACTTATAAAATTAGGACATATGGTCTTCATAAAAGTTATAGATAATTCTGTTTCTGAAAATTTGGCACAAGTTTCATCTTAAAATAATTTTTTTACAATGAGATATGTCTATTTTACCAAATTGTGTACATGTAGTAAAAATTTGCAAAAGTCAGTGTATTGTTTGTAACGTGGAGCAAATTCTGTAAGGAATTAGAATTTTTGGTATTCATGAATGTTGTAGATAATTTTGTTGTGGAACTACAAAAAGTCAAATTACTCAAAAAGGATTTGATTTGCTCACGTTATGGCCTTTTTACTAATGTATATTGCTGTTGTAAATTTCTGAAATTTATCTATGATGGTTATTATGGATGAAAATGATATTTTCCATGCAGGTAATGATTTATTTATGAATTATTGAGGGATTATTGATTATTATGGATGTTATTGAGTGTCCTATGAATGTCATACAGTATGTATATCTTAGTGATGAATAATTATGAATGACTAAATTAATGTATACATGAATGCCTTGTGGTTTATTGAGATATGTTGTTGAACTGTAAATCCATGATTTTAAGAATTGATATATGTGATGTGTCCTTTGAGGACTTGTGGCTTTCCAAGTGATTATGGAAGTATTGATATCATGGTATGTTAAATTGGTAAAGAGAATTAAAGGCATTCATGCATCATAAGCATTTAGACGCACCATGGAATTTCAGGGTTCCATGATTGCCGGCCCTGGTGGGGGTTACTCTATGATGAGTTAAAGTCTTATTTTCATTGAACGTCATGAAGGGTAGGGATTCATGGTTTATGCTAAGTCCTACTTGTGTACTTCGGTACTTGAACGCCATGAAGGGTAGGGATTCATGGTATATGCTAAGTCCTACTAGTGTACTTTGGTACTTGAGCGCTACGAAGGGTAGAGATTCGTGGCATTATGCTAAGTCCTACTTGTGTCTCTATGAGACTTTTACTGCAGTATTTCCACTAAACCAAAATGGATCTAGCATTGCATCATTTGACTAAATTAAAGATTATTAGATGTAAATGACCTTGTTTGGCATATTCATCATACCATAATTGTTTGTTGATTGTGTTTATGAAATTTTACTTATTTTATATTTATTCTATATTCTATCCCACTCTTATATTATTTTTACAGTGCATGCTTCACAGAATGACGAGTGGTGAAATTTTTATAAAGCTTTTATGTTTTATTGCTTGAACTTTGACCTTATTTGACTTTTAATGTGTTGTAATAATATTATTATGTACATTGTATTGTAATCTTATCTATCATTTTTGCTATATAAATGTATTATGTTTTATTCGTTCACGACTAGTATGTATGATAATATTCCGCATTTATCAATTTTTACATGACCTTAGCATTTAAATTACGAATTTCAAAATGATTCTTTAAACGTAAAAAAAATTATTACAAAAAATTTAGGTTAATTAATTGGAATTTGTAATTTGGTTTTGGGTGTCACAATATACATAGAGATATTGGAATGAATTTTTAAATGTACGATGATAAAAAAAAATAAGGTTGTATAGAAGTCGGTAAATAAAATCTCCATTTGAGTGATATGTAAATTCGTATTTGAGGGATTGATTAGTATTAAGATTGAAATTGTATTAATAAGTGTTTGTACCTAAGTGGTTGATTTAAGATTAACTTAATATTATTATGCTTAAGTGACCCTGTGTGGTTAGAATATGAATTGAATGTCAATAATGCTTGTGTGGCTTTTGTTTGATGTGAAATTAAATGATAATGAACAAAGAATTGAGATAGGGTGTATGTCTGAGTGGCCGTCATTTTATTGATATTAAAAGCCTGAGTGGCTAGTAGTAAAATAATTTGCCTGAGTGGCTAGTTATGAAGTGGTTTATGATGATGACTTTATGCTATTTATTAAGAGAATTGATTAATTAATTTAGACAAAGTGAATTAATATGAAACTATGTGATTTGTGTGATTTGAATAGATGTACGGTTTATTTCACCCCTTAGTTTTGGCTTCAGTGGTCAAGTACGATCTCGTTGAGCTACCTAGTAGTCAAGAAGGACCTAATGGTTGAGGTTAACAGCCAAGCAGGGCTTGGTGAACCAAGTACGGTTTACGGGGTGTCAAGTAGGACCCTTAGTTAGAGACTGATCCATTTTTAGTACACAGATACTATCGAGTCTAATTTAACCCTGAATGAGAGTCAATGGTGCATTGTGTGCTTGATAACTAATGATGAATGTCTTATGTGTCTTAATGAATATTTAGAGGGGTGATGACGAATTAGTATTAATTATTGTTGAGACCAAGTCTGATTTGAAAAATAAAGTTGATAATATTCTTTGACTAGACCCAAGTTACGTTATTATAACTAGACCTAGGATTTATTGATAACACATATCAATGTATTTAAATTAAATGAAGTCTACCCATGTGTGATCTGACATATTATCTAAGTGTTTCAGAAAACATATATTAAGTACACGGGTTACAAAAGAAAGGGGGGAATCCATCAAATCAAAAGTCTGATACATTAAAGTTTGATTCTAGACTTTACCCAAAAAAGTTTCATTTAAGTATTTCCAGTCATATGGACTAACAAATCAGACCTCAGACTTTTTATGCAACAAGAACATGCAACATGAATGTTACTTCAAAGTATCAATCATACAATGTTCTAAAACTTTTTGATGATGCTATAAAGGTCAAGCTCTTATCAAGAAAACTATACTTATCATAAAAAAGGATAAGAGACAAATCAGTGGATCAACTAAAGCAGTTTTTAAGAAATCAACACAATTACTTTGTACTTCTCAAAAAAGCTGAACCAAGTCAGCTTATATGTCAAGAAGTTGTAGAAGGTTAACAACATTGCACTTTGCGGGTTTGCTAGAAGAAAGAAAGCCAACAATTGGCTTTATACATTGAAGATCTCAAGGAACACTATATTCATGCAAGTATCACAGTTCCTTGACACCAGATTATCAAAGGTCTAGTGCTTGCAATTAAGCAAAACTTCTTTAAAGGATTTCCAACGGCTATATCTCCTCACCGGATTATCAAATGGTCATCTTGAGTGACCTATAAATATTTGAAGACACTTATTTTCGAAGACATGAAGCTTATCAAGAAGAATCGTTCTTTGTGATCAAAATTCTCTTAATCTCTTCTTCGCTTTTCTAAAGACAAAGACATTCTTTGTTGTTCTGTCTCTATGAGACCTTGGTCCTTTTGTCTTTCTTTACTTAGTGTATCTATTCATCTTTGTACATCTTTCATACACTAAGTTCTGTGAAACATCTTACACTCTATTCTTATAAATCAATTATTGTGTAAAAGTCTGGTGTGTTGTCAGCCTTAGTTTCATTGGGAAACAGTTGTGGTCTGAAGAGGCTTTTAAAAGAATTGGCTTATTGAAAGAATATGTAGGTTTAGGTCAGGAGTGACCGAAGTCAAGAATACTTGCGGCGCAGGTCTAGTGCTGTTCTTGTAAAGAAGATTTTATAATAGTGGAAATCCTTTAAGTTAGAAGAGATTGAACGTAGCTTCTATGTTGGAAGTGAACTAGTATAAATCTCTGGTGTATATTCTTCTCCTTAGCTTTTATCAAGTCTGATTGTCTGAGCTTTAAAGGTTCAAAATTCCATAAAAGAGTCTAAGACTTATTCAACCCCTTTCTAAGTCTGACTCTGAACCATCAATTAGTATTAGAGCTTGTCCTTTGGGTTGATCTCACTTAAGTGAAAAGGAACAAGATCTATGGCAGCTTCTCAAAGTAATCAGTTGATTGTAAAAAGTTCATCAATCAACAAGTCACCAGCCTTCTTGGTGAAGACTACCTATACTAGAAGGATATAATGGAAATATTCATAAAATCCACTGGTACAGCTTATGGGCAGTCATCATAAATGGTGATTATACAGCTCTTGTTGATGAAGATGGAAAATTCAAATCTGAAGATGAATGAAGTACTTTTGAAATAAAGAAAATAGAGATAAATGCTAGAGTCAGATTCTTGCTTGCTTATGTTCTAAGCAAATCAGAGTACAATAAGGTATTTAGCTATAAATTAGCTAAAGAAGTCTTTGGCATCGTTAGCAACGCAAAGCTCAGAACTACACTCCTTATCAGAAACCCCAGGGCCAACATGTGCCTCGAAAGACCAACTTGTCTTTGTCTTCCCCCTTGTCCTGGTCCTTGTGGCCCAAGCCCTAGAGTCCTCATAGAGATTCTCCCTCCACGGTTTCCTCTTAACCCTCCCCTGGGCCTCATTTTCCCACTTAACAAAAGGGTAACAAAGCAAGTAAAAGCAAAAGGAAAAAAAGTAAAGGATAGGGGTTAGCTAGCTAAAGATACTAGAAGAATCCTAAAGGCCACGAACAAGAAAGAACTCTCGAAAGCTTCAAATGTGAAAGGGGTTAAGCATGGTGATGGGCTTGGAACACTCTTTAAGTAACGAGGGTTTTTCTCTAAATGTTGGCAGAGTTTCAGTATGCAAACACATGAAGTGTTTTACAACATTTATAGAACCACCTCTTATAGACGTGGTTGGGGGCAAAGATGGCAACGTATCAATTCAAATTTTTGGGTCGCGTCGTTTCAAGTTTCAAGGCCTATGTCTAAGTGTAACCACCACATGATGATTAAAGTGAAATCATTGCGTTGATCAAAGAGTAATTGTCACAATGATTGATGTGACTTGTATTACGCACAGTGCTACATTTGGCATAAAAGAAATAAATGCATGACAATTGGGAGAGGAATCAAAGGTACAAAAGGGCATAAATCAAAATTTTCCAAGTTAAGAAATCATCTTCTCTTACCCACACCTACAAAAGGTAACTAGAACAAACAATATAGCTCATTTGAGCAATCGGTACAATCCATCCTGTAACATCCTAAAAATAGGATTTATTATCAAAGCATAATTAAAAGAGGGATCTAAGGAAATTGGGAGATTAATTAGAACAATTATCAAAATGACGAATACATCCTTAATAATTGTCGTAATGACCAATGCGTCCCTAAGATATTTAAAATCAAAACTCTCTCTCTTTCCTTCATTTTCATTTCGAAAACATTAGAGAGTGAGAGACCTTACTTCTACTTCTTCATTCCTTCCAAAATCAGAATCTCTAATCCTTTCTTTTCCAAATTCCTTTCAAGATCATTAAATTGAAGTGGAAATTCATCCCCCCAACTCTTCTCTTTTATGTGGACAGTTATGGAATAAGGGAGAGAGCTTAAAATCCTCTAATTTAAGGTAAATTAATAAGTTCTCATCATAGGTCTTACTATATCATAGTTTTCCTCCTTGAAATCTTGTAATTTTATAGATATTGAAGTATTTAGAAGCCATAAGTGTGGTGGACAGTTTGAGGTTTTTCAAAGGACCTTGAATTTTTATGAAAAATGAGTAGAATGGCTTCTTGAATGCTAGTTCTATAGGATTGAAGTTTAATGATTGTTATTTCAATGAAATAATGTAGTTTTGAAAGGTTTCAGAAGTTTTGGAGTTCAAAGTTAATCGAAAACAAATACCGGAAGTCATTGAAGCTTGACGGTAAGTTAAAATATACCGAAAATGATTATGGTTTGACGTTTATTGATCGGAATACAAAGTTAATGTCGAATACGGTGTTTAAGTACATGTATTGTTAATTTTAGAAAGTTGTTGGATTCGAGGAATAAAGATCGAGGCTTACAATTCACGGTTATGAGTGTTCGATAGTTCTCGAAGCTTCTGGAATTTCTTATTCCAGGTAGGGGGAGCTCTACATTTGAAATGTATAGTTTATGAATGGATTCAGGATGATACTGTTATGTTAACTATTATATGTTATGAATTATTGGTATGATACCCTGAATATATGATACATGCAACTTATTTGTGTAGAGATGTATGTATGTATGAGTTATAATGTTTTAAGTGAATAGTTTCCATGCATGAGATGTAGTAGGATACCTGATTGATGGTATGAATTATGTATGAAATCATCATGATACTACTTGACAGCATAAGATGCTTGTATTGATGAATAAACATGAAATATGATTGTGGTTTCGAGGATTCCACAAAAGATTTTGGGTGGGACTCAAGGAAAAACCTCTTGAGCGGGGCTCAGGGTTTAGCCCGTGGCACTACCATTGTCTCTGAGAGTGATTCTGTCACGTGAGAGGGCAAACAGTTTGGTACTAGTAAAACGGCTAGATCAGCTAAGAGTTGAGTATATTGCCGAGAGCCAGTGTTGCAACACAAAATAAAATTTAATAATAAATGATTGGATCCAATTAATTGAGCATGTATATGCATTGGTGAATATTGTTGAGAATAACATGGACTATATGGCCATTTGAGAATATGTGAATGGATGAAATGTGATGAGATTATATGATATGTGAATGGGTGGATATGTGAATGGTAGATTTATTAATGTGGTTATGAATATTATTTATATATGTTAGTGAATTGGATAAATGATCCGATTCAATAACTGTAATTTAACATGTAATATGCTCACCCCTATTTGTGGTTATTTTTATAGTGGACGTAGAAAGAAGCGAAGGCATATGAGAGATTACTCAGCGTAAACATGGAATGATATGTACATGTGTTTGTACATAGTGTGCATAGTAGAATGTATTTTCCTTGGCCGACTCTTGAGAATACATTATGATATGTATGAATGATTAGTGGTTTTGGATAATAGGTAGCTTCACTTGGAAACTTGGAATCTGACAATGTATATGAATATATGTATATGTTTATGATAAAGATATGATTATGAGTTTGAACTTATAGAATTGAAATGATGCATATGCATAAAGTGCAAAATTAGGAATTGGAAAGGTGAAATTGTGATCCGATGAGTTTTTAAACAGTCGAAAAGGATCGATAGATTCCTTATATCACTTATGAATTGTCCAAACAGGCTTTGACATATTTGAATGAAATTAGAAAGATATAATGCATGGAAATTGCATAGTTTAGTCATATTGCATTTTTCTGCATAAGTCAATCATATGTCAGAATTTTGGCGAACGAACATCGCTACTAGCCTAGGAATGGGGAAAATATAATGCCCATGAAGTTTCATAGCATCAGACTTGAAATGGGCAAATTACGTAAGTTAGAAGTTAGTCTAGGAGTTTGGTGTGTCATTAGATGTGGAAAATCTGAGTTTCCAGATCTGATCCGGGGTGGAAACCAAGACTAGACGAGGTTTGGAAAATACCCCGCCACGTCATTAAGAACTGGCAGGTCATAACCGGAGCCCGAAACCATTGATTGACTACGTATCCTCTCCATCAACCTAGGATAATTACTGACAATCCGACAACCTATCAGAGGAGGTATGGGCAACCTGACCCTGCAAACACTGTACCTACAGTAAGTTAAGAAGATAGTCAAATCACTTTCGAAACCAAGGTAAACCCTATAAATACAACTCATTTATTACTGAAGAGAAGCTGATCTAATTTTTTCCGTAAGTTACCTCTATAATCCTTAAATTACTTTGGTTACCGTACTGACTTAGGCATTGGAGAATATTCTGCAGGAACCCCTCCGGCGTGGTCCTGAAGCTCCAATATAGATTGAGACATCAATTACCACCCTTACTTGAAGAGCCATAGATTCCCACTGAACTGAGGTTTATAATACCGTACTCCACTGAGACGGTGTAAGTTTGAGAGCATGTGAGGTAACCCCGGCTCAGAGACTGACTAGGATTCTGGTCAGGACAGTTGACACCGACCCCGGATTCCAAGACAGATCATTGGCACGCCCAGTGGGACCGCGTAAATTTATGAGTCCTGCATCGAATTGACTAAGTAACATGTAGTGCCCTAGAGGAGACGAGACTCTGGAAGGACATGTCCGGAATGCGACTAGAAGCTTGAATTTCAATGAAGGAATAGTGGAGACCCCTGGGACAGAGTTGAAGGATCAAGCTATGGTGAGAGCAGATCCTAGGGACGAAATCATAAGGTAACTGTGCCAGGAGATACAATCATTACACAGAGAGAATTGAGGTGGAGATCAGAGGCAGGCAGAAAATCTTCACCATCAGGAGAGATCCTTGACGTACGCGTACGATGAGCAAGAGTCCACACATAGGACGGAGGAGATGAGCAGTCAAAGGAGGGTGATAAATCATGAAAGAGGAGGAGAATATCAGTTTAAGATACCATTCACCAGAAGACTAATTAGAACCCCAATCCCCAGACATCTCCAGACCCCACAGCCATTATCAATTGGGAAGTACACTAGAGAGTCAGACCCCGGAAGTCATCTGGATGCCTATGTCAACGAATCATTGTTCTTAGGTGCTGAGGAGGATGTTATGTGTAGAATATTTCCAAGGACATTGTCTGCTGAAGCTCTGGGATGGTTTGAGAGTCTGCCTAGTGGATCAATAGATTCCTAGGACGATATGGCCCACGTATTCCTTCAACATTTTGTGGTGTCTAGAGATGTGCCGAAGACATCCCATACGTTGGCTCAGATTAGACAAGGGACGAAAAAAAGTTTGAAAGATTTTTTAAAGAAATTCTACAAAGAAGCAGCGTTGGTTCCGGGGTTGACGGAAGAAATTCAGATGAACATTGCGGTTGAAGCATTACAACCACGGTCACCTTTTGCATTGTCATTGGCGAAGGGACCACCTTGGACGATGGAAGAATTCAGAAGCAAAGTGGCAAAGTATGTGGGAAGAGAAATGCACTTGGTGGCTGCCAAGCAAAGGAGCATAGAGATGGAGGTGAAGAAAGCAGATAAAAAAGAAGGTAGGACGGAAAGAAGGGGAGCTGGTAGGGATGCATTCCCAAGACCACGTGAAGGGAAAGGTGTGAATATAGTGCAGTATACACCATTGGCCGTTCGGCCCAGCCAAATCTTACAGGAGGTTGGATTGAGAGGAATGACGGTGTACGGGGTGAGAAAACCCATTCCTATGAAGAGAGCTGGAAAGCCCAATAAATATTACGAATTTCATGAGCAAGCAGGGCATAATACTGATGAATGCCGTTAACTGAAGAAAGCCATTGAAATGTGATAAGAGAAGGGAAGCTAAATCAGTACTTTGTCAAGCAGAGGGCAAACCCAGAGTCAGAGAGGGTAATACCCCGAAAGAAGGAGGCTGACCCGGTTGAGGAAGAAGCCCGAAGTTCAAAAAGGCCTGCATTGGATAAAGGAAAGGTTGTAGTCGATAATATTGATGATGATGACGAGTCCTGGATGAAACCACGTGGTTCGGGTAGGAGAGATGTTATAGACATGATTGTTGGAGGATTTGCTGGAGGAGGAGTGTCAAACTTAGCAAGGAAGAACCATTTGAGGATGATAATGTCAGTACAAACAAAAGTAGACAATCAGCCTTTCAGGGACGATGTTAAAACTCCGGCCATTATTTTCACTGGCGATGATTACAACCTGATAGTTCCAGGAGTTGATAACGCGGTGGTAATAGAAGCTGTGGTGGTGAACAAAACGATAAGAAGGATGTTGGTAGATCAGGGGAGCTTGTGTGATGTGATTTTCTACGAGTTCTTTAAGAAAATAGGCCTTTCAGATTCTGATTTGCAACTGTACACTCAGGAGCTGACTGCATTCAATGGCACCGAACAATCCACTAAAGGATATCTGGACACCAGATTAACCTTCAAAGGGGAGCCGGGGTCAAAAGTCGTGCGCACTAGAGTCCTGGTTATTGATGTCAAGTCCCCATTCAACCGGATTATTGGACGTCCTTCTTTGAATTCTCTGGAGGCAGTTGTGTCCACCCCACACCTATTAATAAAGTTCATCGACAAAGATAATCAAGTATCCTCTATTTAGGGTGATCAGTAAATGGTAAGGTATTGCTATAACCTCAGTGTGTTAATGACCAAGGCAGAAGAATCAGTGAAAAGGAAGAGACTGAATGACGGTGGATTAGTACCGGAGTCTGTAAATTTGATAGACCTGGATCCTAGAGAGAAGTTGAGGTTGGACCCAGAAAACCCCCAGAGGCTAACACCGGAAGGAGGAGTGAAGAAAATAATGTTAGGAGATGACAACCCTACCAGAGGAACGGAGATTAATGACTCTTTAGAACAAGGAATGGAGGAACGATTGACCAAGCTGTTAAGAGAGTTCAAACACCTATTTGCATGGATAGCAGCCGATATGCCAGGAATTGACCCGAATTTCTACTGTCATAAGTTGGCAGTTTACCCGGAATCTAGAGTGGTAGCCCAAAAAAAAGAAGGCTAGGACCGGAGAAGCAGCAGGCGGTATGTGAGCAGACTGAAGAATTGTTGAAGGCCGGATTCATAAGGGAAGTACAGTATTCCTCCTGGGTCTCAAATGTAGTGATGGTAAAGAAGGCTAATGGCAAATGGCGGATGTGCATGGATTTTACGAATCTTAACAAGTGTTATCCTAAAGATCCGTATCCCTTGACGAGCATCGATCAAATGGTGGATGATTCGTCGGGGTATCAATTCCTATCTTTTATGGGTGCATACTCCAGCTATAATCAAATTCCGATGTGGAAGGAAGACGAAGACAAGATGGCGTTCGTGAACAACAAAGGAGTTATTTGCTACACCGTGATGCCATTTGGATTAAAGAACACCGGGGAAACATACCAGAGAATGATGAACAAAGTGTTTGATGGAATAAGGTCGAAGACGGTTGAGGTGTATGTGGATGATATAATTACCAAGACGTCGGTTAGAGGAGATCACGTCGAAGATTTAAGGAAAGTGTTCCAGAGACTACAACTCTATAATATGAGGTTGAACCCACTTAAGTGCACATTTGCAGTACCAGCTGGAAGATTCTTGGGATTTATGCTAACCTAGAGGGGTATAAAAGCTAATCCAGACAAATGCAAGGTGATAAGGGAACTTTGAAGTCCAACCAATGTGAGGGAAGTGCAATCGTTAAATGGAAATGTGGCAGCCTTATCCCGGTTCATGCCAAAGATGGCACATCGGTCACTACCCCTCTACAAGGCATTGAAGAAGAGTAAAGATTTTCAGTAGGGAGAAGAGCAGGAAAAAGCATTTCAAGAACTGAAGGAAGTTTTGACAAATCCACCGGTGTTGACGAGGCCTGACCCCGGAGAAAAATTATTCGTTTACCTGTCCATATCTGATGAAGCGATTGGAGCCGCTCTTGTGAAGGAAACCATTGAGGATCAGAGGCCAGTATATTTTGTGGGAAAAGTGTTGCAAGGGGCAGAAGGCCGATATCAAAAGCTTGAAAAGACAGCCTTAGCTTTGGTTTGGACATCCCAGCGTCTAAGACAGTATTTCCATGCATACCCAGTAGTGGTTCAGACAGATCATCCTTTGAGAGCGGTGTTTCATAAACCGGATTTAGTAGGAAGAATGACAAAGTGGGCGATAGAGCTATCAGAGTTCGACATCTCGTACGAACCACAGACAACCATAAAAGCCCAAGTTTTGGCAGATTTTGTGACGGAGTTAACCAGAGAGGCCCCAACACTACCACGGGAACATTGGAAGATTTTTGTCGACGGATCGTCGAATGAAAAAGGATGTGGAGCCGAAGTAGTTATTGAAAATGATGATGGAGTGAGTGTGGAGATCTCCCTTAGATTCGATTTCAAAATATCGAATAATCAAGCTGAGTATGAGGCATGTTTGGCAGGACTCAGAGCAGCCTTGGATGTAGGGGCACAGATAGACCACCATCGGGTCTAATTCCACAAGGTCTGATAGTATAAGATCATACTAAATCCAATCGGGGTTACTACACCTTATGGGTCACAATTCAATCAACTATTCGCTCGGTTTTCAACCACAAGACCGAGACAGTACCTCAATTTATCATGCATCAGACTCCACATTCATTCACCTATCACACATTCAAATTCCCAACCTAGGAACTGCAATCAATTACTTACATCATATATATCACACAGGGTTCTCGTGCCAAGGGTAAAACATCCTTTATAAATGGTACAACCGATCTCACAATTTAAGATCACCACACTATGGGATTCTTCAATACCATTCATTTAATCAACTCAACATATGAGTTCTATCTCATTCAATCAGTATGCCTCAATTACAAGCCACTAGTATGGCCTACACAAGAGACCGAACCAACCAATACAGTTTCAATACTCGTGAAGGTCTCAACACCTATCATTCCATTCCTCTCAGCCGATCCAGGCTTAGAAATACCTCATATCCAATGAATAACCAAATCAGGGTAGTAACACCCTACCCCCAATTCAACATCTTAACAGTAGGACCTCACACTACTGTCCTCAACCAAACACATAAGCATATATAGTCACACTAATCATGCTTAAGCATGCATCAAATCCAATAGATTACCACAAGCAATGATGACAATTGGTCATATTGCACACAACCGCCCACACTCAGTAAGCATACCTTGGCCATGGACCTTTTGGTCTGCTCTGATACCAAAATGAAACAACCCGACTTAATAAACCCAAAACCGAAGACCAGGGAAAATTTTTCCAAAATTTCACTAAGCAGTCGGGGTAAAAATAAACCAACGGAAGGCAAGGGAAAATAAAACCGTTCACAAGGAAGCCCAGCAGAAGGACAAAGCTTAAGCGAGCCCATTACAGTGTTCACTCGCTCAAGCGAGACCGAATTCGCTTGGGCGAGACAACCCATCTCGCTTGGGCGAAGCACCCATTCGCTTAAGCGAAACTAACCAGAAACCTTCCTCCCATTCACACTCGCTGGAGCGAATACCTTGTCCGCTGAAGCGAACACCCACACTCGGTACTTTCATCACTCGGCTTCGGGACCATGTCCACTTGGGAACTGTCCCCATAGGGTCATGCTTCACTTGGCAAATTCATACTTAGCCAAATACTTAGTTTATTCAAGAAGCCTACCCACATGCTTCATTCAGAAGCGTCATAATTTCCACTCGGGAAATGATTCCCTCGGATACTCCACTCGGAGTCCATAAGCTTCCCTCACCCGGAGTATTTCCCCTGTCCAAAACCACTCGGTATAATTTAACCACAAATCACTCGGAATACCTTATCCATTCAACACTCGGCATAATTTGATCTTCCACACTCGGAGATCACATAACCTCCATTCCTTTGGAAGGAGTCCCCAAAATCAAGACCTACTCGGAATTCCTCTGACCTCTCACACTCAGAGGAATTCACCAAGTTAAGTCCCTCAAACTTATTTAAAAACTTAACCACTCGGAATATATACATCCTCATTCACTCGGAAGTGGACTCCTAGAATACCTTAATCAGAACCATCACAATTACTCTTCCCTCGGAAGAGGTTCACTCGGGATTTCCACTCGGGAATATTCAAACCCTTCCCCACTCGGGATTTACTCGTATTTTCACTCGGTAACACATAGACTAGACTTTCCTCGAAAGTCGCCTATTCAAGTACATCTTACTCGGAACCATCATATGCCTTTGTCACTCGGAAAAGGGCACACAAACAATAGCCCCACTCGGACACGACTCTCCCATCAATATTCCACTCAGAATTCATTAACTTAGCAATATTCTTTCAACACACATAATGAACAATTTCGGGTGACATCATAACAATGTAAATATATATATATATATATAATGTACACTTGTTCACAAACCCGATAAACAACCCATATAATTAAATCCGTTCGGATTACAAGAGAGCCGACCAAGGCTTTAACATATCTAATTACACTGTATATACTATATATGCACTTCAACAATCGGAGTGCCCATCACTCGGACTTGAGGCCATCTCCTCATTCCCAGTCCGACCTGCATATACTGAAAAATATTGTAGGGGTGAGCTTTTACATTCTAAATGACAGTTATTGACTCGGATTAATCTTTGAATCCTCAACCATACAATAACATATCTCAATCAACAATAACTCAGTCATTTAATATGAATATTCACACAACATCCGATCGGAATTCACTCAACTCAATAAGGGCTACATAATTCCCTTCATTCACCCCAACACATATCTTAGCCATATTATCATTTTGCACTTGGCAATAGCATCAACATACATATATTCCAATCAGGATTAATCAATTCGTACATGGCTATATAACTCAGATTATTCACCACAGCATGTATCACAACCATAACATCATATTGCACTCGGCAAATATATCAGTATACATGCATTAATCCAATCGGATTCACCCCAATCAATTCATATCCACATATTCAAACAATTCACATTGAGCTCAATGACGATTATAAGTGTGCACACATTCATTTCACCCGGATCCGGTTATTTATTATCAATTTTTATTGTTGCAACATAGGCTCCAAGCCTTTTCTCAGCTCCAAGCTGATTCGGCCGTTTTACAGGTACCAAACCGTTTGCCCTCACATGTAACACAGTCACTCCAAGCGACAATGGAAGTGTTACGGGCAGCCCCGAGTCCAACCCGGTAGGCTTGCCTTGAGTCCAACCCAAGGTCTTTAAGCGTCCAACGCTTAGTGCACTCGGCACTGCCTCGAGTCCAACCCGAGGTCTTTTATATATTTTCAACACATATTCATCTGATTGCCGATCGGTATTAAGCGTCCAACGCTATATGCTTCAAGCATTTTAGTGGCGAATCGGATGAATACAGTCTCATTCATCAGGCGTCCAACGCCAATGCACTCGGCATTGCCCTGAGTCCAACCCAGGGTATTTCATTATATTTCACTCGTATTCATCTGATTGCCGATTCAATATTAAGCGTCCAACGCTATATGCACTCGGCATTTCCAATGGCGAATCAGATGCATACGGTTTATTCATCAGGCATCCAATGCCAATGCCCCATGCATTGCCTTGAGTCCAACCCAAGGTCTTTCCATATATTTTCCACACAGATGCACTCGGCATTCAAATATCAATAACATGCATCCAATGCAGTTTAACATTATTATTCATAAACAGGGGTCGGCATAGCAATAACACAACACATGCACTCGGCAATCACATGCACTTGGCAAATCACATGTTTTTTAATATAAAATCCCACACGGGAATTAACACAACCGACCCACATCTCATGCACTCGGCAATCACAATGCCATCCACTCGGAATTATCATTTACTACAAGCATCACATGCTTTTCATATAAAACCCACTCGGCATTAACATAACAGTCCCCATCTTATGCACCCAGCATTTAAACACACAATCACACACAGGGACCAGTACAACTCATGCACTACAGTTCATAAATAACACACTTGCATGTATCTCATGTATTTACTCAACATCAACATGCATCATACATCTCATGGATGGAAAATCAACATAAACACACAACTCATATTCATCACACATCCGGGCTACCACTCACTCGGAAAACAACAAACAACACATAACAAGTACTATACATCACAGTACGATAGTTTTACCCGAAAACCCGTCCATAAACCATGCATTTGAGATGCAATAGCCCCCTACCTGGAATGAAGATCCCAGCAACTCCTTGGGCTTCCAGATCCGACCAACTGCTCCTTGGTCACACGTTATCAACAGAATGACCCAGCTGTTATACTCAATACAGCTTTGGAGGAACACCGAGCCACTCGGACACACGAACAGCTCCGCCTCCAAGACACTCCATGCTCTCCTTGCAAGACAGTGGAGAGTCCCATGCCTCCAAGGCACAACACAGTCCTCACACAACCCAGTGGAGGACTCCAAACGCTGTTCTACACTCGAACAGCCCGGTCCTCACCAGCAATGGAGGACCCCCAAGGTTTCCAGGCACCCAACGCTGTTAGGCAAAACAGGGGAGGATCTCTGCCTTCAAACACACAGAACCACACAGATTTCTCTCACAGCCACACTATTCCTCCTCATGTTCCACTTCCCACTCAGGTTCTACTCAGTGTTGAGTGGAAGAAGAAGATGAAGAAGACAAAGAACAGCAAGCAAGGAAGAAGCAGAGCTTCAAAAGCTTTAGAGAGAATGGAGAATGGTTCTCCATATACCCAAGAGAGAATGAGCAAAGAATAAGTGTAAAACGTGAAGCTGAAGCCCTTCATCATGGCTCTGCCCAGTGTCACTTTCCCTCTCAATCAATAGTCCATCCACATTTAATACTATTCCCATCAGCCATCACATCACCATTAAGGCCACTCCCATCGGCGTGCCAGAGAGAGAGAGAAGGAGAGGACCGAACTCCTCTTAAACCACCAAGGGTATCTACATAATTCTGCCTGGCATTTATTAATATTATTATTATTATTATTCGATCAATAATTCTTAATTCCGCAATTAACCTTAATTGGTAATTAATTCTAAACCAGGATGTTACACACGGTGGAGTATGTCAAGAAATGTGATGCATGTCAAAAGAATAACAACGAGCATCATATCCCGGCAGAGGAATTGTTTACATCGGTAGTCCCATGGCTTTTCCACCAATGGGGCATGGACATTTTGGGACTATTCCCTAAAGCTCCAGGCGGAGTTAAATACTTGATTGTTACGGTGAATTATTTTATGAAGTGGATTGAAGCAGAAGTAGTGGTGCACATCACCGCGGCATGAACATAGAGATTCTTCTATGAAAATGTCATTACAAGGTTCGGGATACCGAGAAGGGTGATAACGGATAATGGGACGCAGTTCACAGGCTCCAAGTTCAAAGGACTACAGATTAAACAAGTATTTTCATCAGTCGAACACCCTCAAACTAATGGGCAAGCCGAAGTCGCAAATAGAGAAATCTTAAAAGGGCTGAAGAAATGACTGGGCAAAGCGAAGGGGGAGTGGGCCAACCAGCTGTGTCACGTTCTATGGGCATATCAGATGACCCCACACTTGTCCATTGGGGAAGCCCCATTCCGGTTGGTCTACGGAGTAGATGCAGTAATTCCAGTTGAAATAAACTTAATCTCCCCAAAGGTCCAGCGATTTGATAAGGCAGTTAACGATCAAAGGTTGAAAATTGAATTGGATTTGTTAACCGAGGTTAGAGAAGTCGTCTTTGTCTGAGATCAAGCCGTTAAAGCCAAAGCCTCATTTCGATATAATGTGAAAGTCCAACAAAGAAGGTTTAATGTGGGCGATCTCGTCTTGAGGAAAGCATCAGTTGGAAATTGGTTTGCACACCAAGGAAAATTGGCACCGACATGGGAAGGGCCATACCGGGTTAATGAGGTCACGCCAGAAAGAGCTTATTTGCTAGAAACATTAGAAGGTGAGGTGTTCAAGAACAAATGGAATGTAAAGAATTTACGTGTATATTATAGCTAACCGACACCATAAGTCATGCACTCTTTTTCCCTACCTAAGGTTTTTCCCACAGGGTTTACTTGGGAGGTTTTTAATGAGGTATGCAATCGGGGGGTTATTTGTTTAATAAAGAATATTGTTGTGCGGATAATATTGTTTTGGCAAGTTCCTCCAAGAAATTAAAACCCGAGTGGTCCAAGGACCCCAGAACAGCTGTTTATTAAAACCCCAGAGTGGTCCAAGGACCCCAAAGTGGTTGTTTATTAAAACCCCAGAGTGGTCCAAGGACCCCAGAGCGATTGTTTATTAAAACCCCAAAGTGGTCCAAGGACCCCAGAGTGGTTGTTTATTAAAACCCCGGAGTGGTCCAAGGACCCTAGAGCGGTTGTTTATTAGAACCCCGGAGTGGTCCAAGGACCCCAGGCGGTTGTTTATTAAAACCCCGGAGTGGTTCAAGGACCCCAGAGCGATTGTTTATTAAAACCCTGGAGTGGTCCAAGGACCCTAGAGCGGTTGTTTATTAAAACCCCAGAGTAGTCCAAGGATCCCAGAGTGGTTAAGTTATTAAAACCCTGGAGTGGTCTATGGACTCCAAAATGGTTGCTTTAAATTGTGACGTAATTTCGGGATTCTAGATTAATTCAGGTACGAAGTAAGAAAGAGGAAATTATGCGAAAAAGAGACGATGTAAGTAAAAGTACTATTGTCATTGACAAAAAGGCACTACGACCAAGAATATCAGGACTCAAAAATGGCGGAGCTCATCCCGCCTACAAAGTAAAAAGTTGATTACAAAAGAATTGGACAGAGCTTATCTCGCCTACAAAGCAAAAAGAAATCAAGGGTTGACTAGATCTTCCCCTTCACCCTCGGACCCAGCACCAGCATCATCCGCAGTGGAGTCAAGACCATCATCCTCTCCCACAGCCAAGGGATGAAGTTTAAAGGGAACATCGGTAGGAGATAAGGATTGACCACCCATCTTGGTTACCAATTCACCATTCCAGAATTGGTTGAAAAAACTAATCCCGTTCAGGTTCAAAGGCGAGTCCTGATTTCGGTGGATGACCTGGCGGACCGCATGACTGAAGGAGTCCAGAGCCGCATTAGCAAATTGCAACATATCCTCTTGGTACCTATTCTGCTTATTTGTGACCGTCGTGGACAATTCTTCATTCTTCTTATGAAGATCGGTCACTTGGCCTTCCAGATCGGCCACCTTCTTTTGCAATTCTTCCTTTTTCTTCCTCCAACCTTCCTTGGACCGTTGATAAGCCTGGTTAGACTCATTAAGGGACTTAATCCTCTGGTGAGCCCAGCTGCAGTCTTCAGAAAGTTGGGAGTTCTTGTCTTTCAGAACGTCCATTTCCAGCTTCGGACCATCGGTTGTGGCAGAGTAGATGGCGAAGAGAGTCTTAATATTGTACCACATCGTCGTCTCCAAGGCGAATGAGACATCATCTTTCTCCAACCCCGACTTGAGATGGTAAGGAAGCTCGAAGTCTGAGTTGGGGGGAAGGGTCCTTGTAAGAAGCTCTTCTAGAGCTCCCATACCAGAATGAGGAGGGGGAGGAGCATCACCTTTAACCGGGGTCTCAGTGGCAACCCCTTTGCCTTTGTCCAGCGTACGGGGAGGGGGGTTCACCCTTGCCTTTTTGGAAGCCTCGGCAGATTGCCCTTTCTCCTTTCGCTTGCCGGAGGCATCCTCCAAGTCGATTACCCCGCTAGGAGTAGGAAGCCCGAAAGATCTCCGTATCTTTGGGGTGACATTATTTTTTGCAGTGGTGTCTACTGCGGATCCCTCCATCAGCTTGTGGAGGTTCTCCAGGGCGGCGGCACTCATGTTCCTGAAAAATGAAAGTAACAATTAAAACAACCGTAGTAAATAATAATAATAATAATAATAATAATAATAATAATAATAATAATAATAATAATATACATTAATAAATAGTAAAGGAATAGGTATCTACCCAGGCGATTAAGGTAATCGTCCCGTGTCTCAGCTGAGCTAAGAAGAGAACGACATTTAATGGGGGCACCCCAGGAGATGTTGTGAAGGGTGCCAACCATTACCTTTGCAGACTTCGAAAGGGAGGACTGTTCAACAGCATAGGCCGAACTCTCCAGCAGAAAATGATTATGAGTCCAACTGGTGTGAATCCTGAATCGGCCTTCTTCGTCCTTCCAGAACGGCTGCTCTGTGCCTTTAACGAAGAGCTTAAGGTAGGAGTTCTTGAAGGAGCCTCCGACGATCTTGCAGGATTCAGCGAAGGCTTCAAAATTGATGATGTCCCTTTGACACTGTAAATTAACGAATCCTATCCTGGTTCCACCTTGACGCATCACTCGGGCATATCGGAAGAAGATGGCGACGGTGGGGGTGAAGCCTAGGTTCTTACCCAAAACTTTCAGAGAGAGGATGAGGGCCCAGCCGTTGGGGTGAAACTGGTTGGTGGTGATGTCCAGAAACCACAGTACCCCCATTTCAAATTTATTCAAGGGGAACCGAACTCCCACCTTGCTGATAGTGTAATTATGCAAGTAGATGAAGCGGTTTTTCGAAATATGATAGATCCGCTCTGTGATAGTAGAGGCAAAAAGGGTGAAAGAATTGGCGTACTTCTTGGCGCGCCAGTAATACTCCAGCTCCAGTTCCACTCCGTCTGTGGGTTGAGCAAGGTGGCTGTAAATTGGGAGAATCTCCTGGGAAACCCAGAAATAAGGGTCTTCTACTTTCTGAACCAGCCAGTTTACTTTATCCACTATCATGAAGGTATCGCCAGGGTCATTTCGTAAGGTTGATGAGCCAGAGGCATCCATCATCATTACATGCGCTAAAAAAGGTACACGCGAGTAAAAGTCAGTATTATCAGCGTAGTAATGTACTACGCTGGAATTCTCACTCCGGTCCAGAGACACGGGAGGAAGGGGTGAGTGAGGAATCTGAACCCCGGAAGAGGAAGACTCCGCCCAGGAAGTTGAGCCCAAGTTAATTCGAGTCATCCACCTACGGATGTCCGTTTGAGTGAGTCGAGGTCCATGACGAGGAACCTCGGGTGGCCAAGAAATCGAAGGATTTGAAACAATTTCACAAAATAGGAAAAAGGTACCTATCCATTAGATCAATAGATTATAAATGGAATATTACTTCTAAGTAATATCAATATAAGATATTGTATTATAGAATATTCATCTTGACAATAAATAATTTACATAATATGATAAAATACGTATCAAAAGCACAAGGGCTATAGCTCAGTTGGGTAGAGTACCTCATTTACACGCGCGCGCCAATGTTTTTTTTAGAGACAAGAGGAATCTTATTCCTGGCCGTGGTTAGAAGAAAAGGAAGACATGGTAAAAAAGAAGAGTTTTAAAGGTTACCTGTGGGGATAATGCAAGCGGTTCTTCTAGTGCGAGCCAGGACGAGGTGAGAGCAAAAATAGAGGACGGTCAAACAGAGTTTCGGCAAAGAAAAAGTGAAGTGAAGCACCAGGGACATTTGCCTTTTATAGGCAGAAAAGGAACATGGGCCGAAGTTCAACCGTCACAGCCCATGGACGAAGTGGAAGACGAAACGTCGTGGCCCAAAAGGGGCGCGTCATTTTGCTTAGGCTGATGACACTTCAGAGCACGTGGAATGTACGACCAACCATGAGGCGACACGTCAGTGATCCGCGTGATATGGCAGCTTTTACAGGTGAGATGCATTAAATGCTTCACCTACCTATAAGTACGTATAACACCGGTCGTATTTAGTATACCGGAACCTGCACCCCGATAAATTTTTTAATTATACTACGGATAGTTCATCTTTTATAGCAATACTACAAAAATAAACTAAGGGGCAAATGATCCGGGGTGGAAACCAAGACTGGACGAGGTCTGGAAAATACCCCGCTATGTCATTAAGAACTAGCAGGTCATAATTGGAGTCCGAAACCATTGATTGACTACGGATCCTCTCCATCAACCCAGGATAATTACTGACAATCTGACAACCTATCAGAGGAGGTATGGGCAATCTGACCCTGCAGACACTGTTCCTACAGTAAGTTAGGAAGATAGTCAAATCACTTCCGAAACCAAGGTAAACCCTATAAATATAACTCATTTATTACTGAAGAGGGGTTGATCTAATTTTTTCCGTAAGTTACCTCTGTAATCCTTAAATTACTTTGGTTACCGTACTGACTTAGGCATTGGAGAATATTCTACAAAAACCCCTCCGGCGTGGTCCTGAAGCTCCAGTACGGATTGAGACATCAATTACCACCCTTACTTGAAGAACCTTAGATTCCCACTGAATTGAGGTTTATAATACCGTACTACACTGAGACGGTGTAAGATTAAGAGCACGTGAGGTAACCCTGGCTGAGAAACTGACTAGGATTCCGGTCAGGACAGTTGACACTGACCCCGAATTCCAGGAAAAATCAAGATCTAAGCTGTATAACTCGCTCAAGTGAGATGAGTCGGTTACAGGTAGGGGGCTTACTGGCCAATTCTCACTCAGGCGAATTTGGTTCGCTCAGGCGAGAATGATGTTTCGCTCAGGCGAGAATGATGTTTCGCTCAGACGAGAGTGAATCTCGCTCAAACGAGACCTTCATGCATCAGAGGTGTGGCCTTTGGCCCAATCTCACTCAAGCGAGGGAAAACTCGCTCAAGTGAGTGATGACAAAAATAGTACTGGATGAATTTCACTCAGGCGAGCAAATCTTGCCCAAGAGAAATGGATGAGAATTCGATTTTGGAAAGAACTCGCTCAAGTGAGTGGATGCTCGCTCAAGCGAGAATGCATGGGATTGTGAAGCGAGTTTGCTTCGCTCAGGCAAAATTGAAGGTTTCGCTCAAGCGAGCGTGTTTCGCTTAAGCGAGGAAGAAGGTGTGATACCTATTGTATACTCGCTCAAGCGAGCCAGGCCTCGATCAAGCGACCTGTTTAGAACTCGCTTAAGCGAGTATGGCATTTATAACATTCTAAATTTTTAATACAATTTTAAATAAATCAAATAAATTTTTCGCAAATAATTTAAATTTCTAAAACAATAATCGGATTCAACATTAAAATACCGGTTACACATCAGTCCAACCGGCTCATTTTAAAATACAAATAAATACAAATAAACTTTTCACAGGTAATTCCAAGATTAAAAATGAAATCTGAATTAAATAATATTACTGTCGCTATACAAAAGCCGACCGTCCACTTTAAAATACAAGAAAATACAACACTCGGTAATCACATGAGCCGGCCAAGGCTTCTAGCCAAATAACTATGCACACTATGTATTGTGCATGCTAATACATAATGCTCCAGTCGGTTGAGTGACTTCAAGTGCCATCACTGTATCTCTTATCCACTGTAAAAATAGTAAGTAGGGGGTGAGCATAAACATATCAAATAATAGTTATTGAATTGGAATAAAAGTCCAATCCATAACTATGCAAATAACACATACCGAGCTATATGAAACAACATAAACAGTATGTTATTCTCAACAACATATATATCAATACACACAGGTACTCATTCAGATAAATCCATTATTAAGTCTTTTAATTGTGTTGCAACACTGGCTCCCCGAGCCATAACTCAACTCTCAGCTGAACCGGCCGTTTTACTGGTACCAAACTGTTTACACCCTTATGTGACACCATCACTCTCAGTGACAACAATGAGTGCCACGGGCCAAAACCGTTTACACCCTTGTATGACACCATCACTCTCAGTGACAACGGTGAGTGCCACGAGCTAAAACCCCGAGCCCCGCTCAAGAGGTTGCCTTGAGTCCCACCCAAGGTCTTTTGTCTTTTGCCTTGAGTCTCACCCAAGATCTTTTGTGAAAACCACATCATATTTCATATTCAATCATCACACATGCATCTCATGCATATACATAAATATCATGAAAAATTCATGAATCATCATCCATACCATCATTATCAATCTCATATCATTATCATATCAACATCAACAATATGAATGGAATATATATATATGAAAACATAAAGCATCATATAAACGGGGTCTCAATAACAATTATGCACACAACATATATATATATATAACATAATAATATCACCCCATATCCATTCATAAACTATCTATTTGAAATGTAACGCTCCCCCTACCTGGAATAAGGAGTTTTCAATTGTTCTTCAATCGTTATCAATTACAGCTTCGAGAATTCCGACTAGAATTACAGTTTCAGAAGCCTCTTATTTATGAAACCCAAACGTTCACGCGAAAGAGAAGAAAGGAAGATTTACTTGTTCTTCGTAAATAGCTTTCAGCAAGAGTTGGAAGAGAAGATTGTAGATGTTGTTTTTCACTTTTCCCAAGTCTTTAATTAATCCAACAATAGTTGATATTTATATTGTTCATGCAAAAGAGACGTGAACAATAAAAAGATATCTGTTGTACGTTTTCTTCAGATGATGAATAAGGAATAAGCATTTAATGAAAAGGGACAACACATCTGAGAGGGTCCCATACTTAGAGAATTATCAAAAAAAGAATCTGTTGGAAGGTAGAAGAACAGAGTGACGTGGAAAACATTCTTAATTAAAATAATCAATAATTCTGACTCGGTTTCGTCTTGGGCACATATTTTCTGAGAAAGCTTCTGTCCGCTCAGACTTCTTTTATTCGGAAGGAATTCACTCGGAAGAGTTTCATCCCATGAAACACTCAGCTTCCTTCCTCGGAAATATCCTCACGGTAATATCTCATTCAAACATACTTGGGTATATTTATGTCCGAGTCAATCTTTTGCTTACATCACTCAAAAATCTTCCATCTAAAAATCACTCAGAATTTGAAGTCAACTCTCTCTCTCGGAAGTCTTTCCACTCGAACGAATCACTCGGGGTCAAGGACAATTCCGAAGACAAACCTGAGCACAAGCTTTTGGTCATTATTAAATATTGACCCGAGCATAAATTTAACGAAGTTCACCACTCAGTAACTCACCACTCGGATATTTACTTTCCTCGGCAATTGTTCACTCGGAACTATTCATTTAGAAACACACTCATTCGGTATATCCTATTCGGTGCCACGTCATTCAGAAATTAATAATTTCTCACTTAACACCTTTCCATTTGGAATAGTCTCACTCGGTATCATTCCACTCGGAAATGTCGTGCTCGGAGACATTTCACTTGGGAAAATCTCAATTCGGAGATACTCCACTCGGTCATTTCTCAAAATCCATCCTGAGAAATACTTATTCAATTTCAACGTTTTTCCCCACTCAGGAGTGCTTCTCTCGGAAACGTTTCATTCGGAAACATTTCACTCAGATTTTTCTTATTCAAAAGTCTCATTCGAACACCGTTTACTTAACTTAGAAATAATTCGCTTAATGATGTTTCACTCGGAAACATCTTAACTTCTTTTGGAAATGGCTTCCTCGGTCTTACTTCACCCGGTATCACACCATTTTCACTCGGAATATCATATTTCAAACGGTATTCACTCGGAATTTCATTTAGAATTTCTTCATTAATCCTTAATGAATGAATTTTTGAAAAATTACAAATTTTGGGATGTTACAGCATTCGCTCAAGCGAGTTGCCTAGTTCTCAATTTCTTTTATTTTCTTTTATTTTATGCATTTCTTTTTAATTTATTTATTCATTTTTATTTCTAATTAATATAATGTTTATCTTTTGACATTTTTGAGCCATAGTAATTTCGTAGTAATTTCTTTTATTTCATAATTGAATTATGCTTTCCGCTAATCTTTGTGATGATCGCCATATTGATTGTCCAAAGATCACTCTTGATTGAAATTGTTACACCTTCTCATATCGCCATATATGGGATAGGTTCTTTTAAATGGTCTAGAGGTATTTGTTAAATTTTCATTTCACGGCTTTTTCTACAATTTATTTGATTTGATAAACCGTGAAAAATTTACCCTCGATTTTATTAATTCCATTAATCATATTAGGATTAGGATGTTTTACATCCAACAAGCTAAGGGCAAATGATCCGATCTGGATACCGGCCTATTAGCAGAAAGGTCATTCAACCTCAAAGCCACCATACAAGACTGACATCACACAAATATTGAAACTCAGCATTGGTTCCCAACACCGCGCATGAAACCCATGACTTAATAATACTGGTATGAGTCACTCTCTTAATACCGGAAAGTCAGAGCTGACTTATGCAATCGCGTATTAGGGAAGTAATCTACAAAATGACAAATGAGTAGATAGAGCCATTTGGAAACGTCCCTTTCATGTGTCAATCTTTCTGCAAATGATCAGAATCATACCGACATCGTGTATGGGAAACTTCCTGAGCAAGATGACTCTTCTGTTATCCCTAGGTATACATACTCACAGATCAACAATGAAAGATAGAACATTCTCACTTGTGCTTATGCTTGAGCTCTGATACTCCCCTTGAATATTCACTAACTTGAGCATCAGAGTGTCTTTGTAGGTGACACCCCCTTTCATTGAATTTTGGTACGAGGAATCATTTCAAGACCTTTATTTCCCTATTGAAGTATAGGGTATAATACTGAATCCCTACTGGACTGATGTAAAATCTCGACATACAACATCTCTTGAGGACTAGTTTCCTTGTCGGACCTCACACCCCAGTATAGACCAATTCAATTTATATATTAAAATAGTATATATTCATATATTTAATATAAGTTAAAATGTATTATATATATATATATGTGTGTGTGTATGTATTAGTATATAGTATATAATATCTATGTATATAATATTAAATATAAAATATATGTTACTTTGATTCATATTAAATATAAATATATATAATACTTTTAATATATAAAGTATATAATTTATAAGAATAATATGTTTAACTGATAGTATATATTTGAATTAAATATAAATTTAGTATTAAATATATTATATATTTCCCTTATATCAAATTAATGTATTTAATTATATATTAAAATAAATAATACATTTGATATATTATTTAATTTAGTTTAGATATTTAATTTATTTTATATATAATTTAACAAATAAAATATTTTACTTTCTTGATCTTTATATTTTGTAGGTTTAATGATTGTCATACACATTGTTTTAAGGTGTTTATAGTATTAATGTGTTGGCGGTTTTAACCACCAAAAATAGTGTCATAAAGATTTACTATGACACCATTTTAATTTGTGAAAGTTTTAATTGTCAAAATCAATGTTGTCCCGGACCTCAAGATCTGAATATTCTGAACTCCCACTAAACTCAAAGACATATATAACATTAGATTACACTACAAAGTATACCATTGAGTGATTGAAAAGAATCAATACCGAATGTTTACATCTTTATTCCATCCCCTGGATCGGACGGTCTAGGATACATAAAACAAGTTCTTTTACATACTTGATAAAAAAAAAAGACCTCAATTATATGTGATAAGTTTTGAAAACAACACTATTCATAAAAAAAATCACACACCATTATTAATTCTTTGTCTATTCACGATTGACAAGGCAAAACATGTTATTGAAGTTGTGCGGGGCACCATTTTTTTGTTTTATATGATTATAATTTTCTTTATATTTTTAACCTTTGATTTTGGTATACTTTAGTATTAATTAATTATAAATATAATATGTGAATTAACAAGTCTCAAATTTATTTTACCTAACTTTATTTATTTATCTAATTTAACCAGTTTAATTAATGATTTATCGATTTGATCATTAATTTATTAACTTAGTTTCTAGGCCGATCCAATCACCAATCTATACTAAATAGTATATTTGACCAGAGTTGCTATTATTAACATTCAATAATGTTTACCTTTATCTTTTGGGTGATATAAGTTGTGAGAAGAGGTTGCCCCATTTCCTACTTCACATGCCTCACAAACAAATTTCCCACTAATGATTGCTTACATGTAAGAATCAAACTCAAGAACCTTTTTGTTGATGTTGTTGGATCTTCTCAATTCAATTGAACAAACTTTTATTGGCATAGTGGTTACATTTAAGAAGAAAACAACTTGGTCACGATCAAACTTACCATCTGATATGTGCTGTGAAATGATTGGTGCAAACAATCCACTGTAAGAGTCTGTGGCAATGTAGAGCCTATTCTGGGTGTTGAATCAATCTCATAAGCACCTCAATATTCATTTGTCTATTTAAGATAATATAACAGACAAACTAGTGTTTCCTGGACAAAGACTTTACCTTTCTATGAATTTGTAAGTTTCCTTAGCTTGCTGATATATACAGTGTCTGACATGAAGTAACCATGGGAGGTTATAGCATATAGGAGAAACAAGTATCAGGAAATATTATGCTATAGCTGTCCAAAAAATTTTAGTCTAACGATCAACAAATTAGAGTCACAAGATGATGACATAATTGTAGTGGAGGAAATCATAATATAACAATATGGAGAGTATGATTAAGAATCATTAATCATATACAAAATTAATTCTAACTTTTAAAATAATATTGATTGTATGATTAAGTATCCTCAATACCCAAAGTGATTCAAATCGATGCCACACCGGGCATTACCAAAGTGAAGCAATAGTATTGATTCTACAGATGCATGCATTCTGCTTCACCCACAAATCAATATTAACGGTGCAGGGTGTTTTCTTGCGTGTTGTCTTGTTCTTTATTTTGTAAACTCGTTGATCCCTTCTGATACGTTTCTTGTGGTCACAACTCACATGACCACTGTCACGGGCCTCATCAACATCGTACACAATATATCATTCGCCCCTCACCACTTCTCTTAATTCATCAACTAGAATTCTTTTGCCCGTGACATCTTTTATATTTTTTAATATTAATTAGTTATGTATTATATATAATATAAAAACAATCCAATCATTTTAAGGTTCATTATAGTGCTACATTATCAACTCCAAAATAAAAACTTGTATATATTATAATTATTTAATACTACATACTTTATATATAATAATATAAAGAAGTAAAACATATTGTTTATTTGTAGGCTATTACATTGAAGATTCATAATATCTATTGTATTAATAATTTATAAATTATTTTTCCCGTTAGGTTAGGAGTCCCCTCCTCATCTTCTTTGATATTCTGATTCTCATTGATTTTAATAGAAGATGGTTATCTCTTATTAATTTGGCCAAAGTCAAGCCCCCTTTTTACCTATTGTATAAATAAGGCTTCGAAGTTTCCTTATAGACTTAGGGTCCGTTTGGTTTTCAGTTGAGGAAACAGAGGTGGGAAAATGGAAAAATTTAAGGGTTGATATTGATCATTCATGCCGTTCGAGACAGTCAAAATTTCCTTTGAACATAGGATCTATTCTTGGGTTGACCAATCAAGGTTGATATCTAAATGGGCTCTTAGTGACATTTTTGAGTAATAAACCTTAATTTTCCTAAATTAATTCTCTAGGGTTTTAGTTTTACACACTCATAGTGAACATTTGGGTGCCATGTAGGGCCCGATAAAATGGTTCCCACATTACACAGAGAATGACTCTAAGGAAGAAGAAGATACTAACTACGCACAACAACCCCAGCCGCAAAGATGAAGGAGACCCCTGAGAGAACCAAGGAGGACACCAGGACAGAGACAATCAGCTGGAAGAGGTTTTGGCCCTCGTTAAAACACTACAACGCACAGTGGAAGAATTAAGAAAAGAAAACAAGGATTTGAGAAACCATCAATCGGAGGAGAGGGAAGTCTCCAATTATTAGAACACCTAGGCCACAAAGCAAAAGGAAGACATACCCAAACTCCTAGTCCCCTATGCTACTCACCCATTCTTGGAAAAGATAATGACAGCCCCTATACCATTGCACTACAAACCCCCAACAATGGAAAAATATGACGGGAAAGACGACCTGTAACATTCCTCCCCCATTTAATTTATTTTTAAGCTTAAATTATTCAATTTGCTAAAGATTTATTTTCATTTGTAATAATTAATTTCGGCCAAACAAACTTAAATAAAATAGCCAGAAACTTGAACGAACATAGAGACCGACTTTTAAGAAATAACATTAAACTTAAATACTAGAACAACAGCAGTAGGCTCATAGTTTCAGAATGGCAAACTCAAGCATAGAAACAGTTACAACAGACTTAGTACATAAATGACTGTAACAGACTTATAAGGATAAAACAACAAACTCATATACAGAGCTGCAATAAATTCATCGAACTCAACAAAATTGCTCATAACAGATTTTATATATATATATGTGTGTGTGTGTGTGTGTGTGTATGTGTGTAGCAGACCTACAATGACAAAAACAACAAACTTATGTGAAGAGTGGCAACAGACTCAATAGACTCAAACAAAAGTAATCACAACAGACTTAATGTATATATAAGCAGATACAACATATTTATGGTAAGAGGAACAATAACAAACTTAGGCAAAATCAATTTAAATAAATTATATATATATATATATATATATATATATATATCAACTACAACAGACTTATGGTTAAACAGATTTGAACTGCAAAACAACAACAGACTTGGGCAGAATCAATTACACATATAAACACATATTTGCACATATCATACTTCACAACTTAGTTTAGCACACTCAATTCATCATACTCAAATATTAAACATTCATCATCATAATATGATTAAATCAAGTATTCAAGCACACATACTAGAAATGCAAAATTCATCAAGAATCATCATTACAATCACATAATCTTCATTTCCTTCCTTGACATTAGCTCCTCACTTAGTGCTTTCCTTCGGGGTATCCATGATCTCCCTGTCATTGGTTACTAAAAATTAACAACAGCAAGAGTGAATGTTAGAAATCATTAATTAATATAGAACTTAATATATAAGTGAAAAAGGTATAACATAACCTTATATATTCACTTACTCTCCCTCAATTTCCTTTACTCTTTCAATCAAAATAGTTCAATTATATACAATATCATTCAACATACACACACACACACACACACACATATATATATATATTCAGTCGTCAATGACATTCAATCATATTAAAAGTCACCACAAACCACGCAGGCTATCCATAATCATCACCTTCATCATACACTATTAAATTCAAATCATGCAAAGCACGACTGACTCTTACTCAAAGTATATTAGACTCGTTAGTATCTAGATACTAAATGATTGACCTCTAGTTGGGGGTCCTACTTGACACCCCGTGAACCCGACTTGGTCCACCGACTCCTGCTTAGCTCTCCACCTTAACCATTAGGTCTTGCTTAACCACTAGGTAGCTTAATTGGATCCTACTTAACCACAGAAGCCAAAAATAAGGGGCGAAATATACCATTCAGTCGTCCCAACCACACAATCATATATATTCATTTTAAATTATCTTTCTCTTTGATAATTAGCACAAAGGCCTTATTTTAAATAAAATGGGTGACGATACAGACCCGACCCACATTTTAACACAAGGGCGGCCACACAGACCCAACCCAATCATATAATCTCATATTATCAAATAGCCAGTAAAACATCAATTTTAAGCAAAGGGGCGGTCACACAAACCTGGCTCACATCACATATTCTCAATCAAATTTCACACCGCCACTAAGGCACAATAAACACAATCATATTGTCATACAACCACTATGGCATGATCAACACAATAATCATAAATCATCACGCAGACTCAATCTCATACACACTACATAGTAACTATCGTAAGTGATAGACTTTTAAAATCATCATTCTCATCATTTCATCAATTAGAAACTCATTCCCATATCCACAGTTTATATCATGCCATTATCCGTTAATTTATATTAATTATCCTTCCCTTCCTCATAACAACATATCTCATAAACATAATTAATTTCAATCTTCTCATTCTGCTAATTCATTCACCATTTCACTACAACTTACAGTTATAATTAATTTCGATATTTATTAGTTATATTATTTTCTTTTTCAAACTCTGATTGGAGTCAACACCTAAATTCTAATTAATTAAAACTTAAGACACCTCTCTACCTTGATTTCAAGTTTTTACTAGTTGCTATTGGTGTCGGTTACATCCAATAAATATAATTCAACAAAACCACGAATCCAATTAGTGTTCCTATTAGATAACCATATACATAAGTTTGGGTTTGCCCCGAAACTAACACCCATCATACAAAATAACTTCAAACTTATTTTTAAAACTTCTGAGGCTTACCTTGACAACTCTCAGCTCCGCTTCCAAGTCCCTCTTTGTTCAATGGCTTCCCGAAGCTCGGTCCGCTACCTACGGGTATCGAAACAAAGAACTGTTAGCCATTTACCAACACCCACTGTGTAAAACTTATTTCTAAGCTCTGCATGCCAAAAATTCATGGAAAACCGAAACCCCCATGCTCAACACCATTTTTAGCCAAAAGAAAGAAGCATGGAAAATGAAAATTGAAACCACCATATGACTCAGCTCACCTCCATGATCATAATGCTACCCTTAATTTTGAATTTTAGCAATAATTTTAGTCTCTATTAAGCAACACAATGTACGACCGTGCAAGAAGAATGGACTCTATTTTTCTCGTGGTGTTTCATGTGTGAGAGTAAGAAGGAGATGGAATTTATTTTGTTTAATCTTGAGGGCATTTGTGTTATTTTGCATTTTCTCTTTTCTTCTCTCTTTAATTAATCAAAGGTAATTGAATTTACCTTCTACCCCTTAATAACTCCCCCTTTTACCATCTCATTTAATTAACACTAATTCATAATTTAGTTCACCATTTAATTAAATTGAATTTCTTAATTTAATAATAACTCACGATTTAATTTAAATTGTCACTTAATTTAATTAATTATTTAATGCAATAGTATTTAACTAAAAAAATTTGGGATGTTACATACACCCTCTTTAAAAAAGATTTTGTCCCCGAAATCAGCATACCTCGTAGAATAGTTCAGGGTGCTACCGCCTCATTTCTAACTCCAGCTCCCAAGTGCATGATGTTCCATTGAAGTTCTGTCATAGAACCTTCACCAATGGCACCTATTTACTCCTTAGACACTTAGTTTGATACGCCTTAATGCGAATAGAAACTGCTAGAACAGTTAGATTTTCTTTCAGCTCAATAGAATCTTCTGGAATTATCATAGTATCACATGGAATATAAGCTTTTAGCTGAGATACATGGAACACGTTAAGTCCTAAAACCCTGAGCAAAGGGGTAACGATAAATTATTATTACATTTAAGTCTTAAGAGCCCGAGTGAAGAAACTACGTCAAACTTTCTTACAAAACCCGAGTAACAAAATGAACTGGTCTAAACCAGGGTCAAGGATCCAGTGTGGGACCAGCCATAAATGTTCTCAGTATAGAGTAATTTATACACCGGTACAGTGGGTATTCGGTATTGTGTCCTTTATCTTAATGGAAAAATGAAGGTTTTGTAGTCCTGAAGATCCTTCACACCAAGCTTTCACGTTGATGAGGGGCGAAAGGTGGTACCACCTGCGAAGATTCTCCGACACTCAAGTCAATAACCAGAAAAGGAATTCAAGGTTTCTGAAGTGTAAGTTTGAGAATGAGTCTAATGTACCAGAGTTGTGAAAATGTTGGTATTTATACGTGCATGTAGAGAATGAAGAGTCTTTTAGGGTTAGGAGACCAATTGTACACTGTGTCTGTATGATTCTGACACGTGACGCGAGTGCCTCTGCGTCTCCTGCAAACGTCCCCCCGTACCTGTACCTTGTATTATTTTTCGGGTGACACAGATGCTTTTTGGTGTGCTAAGTGCTAACCTGGACTTCTGGTATAGATATAAATCTGATACGGGCTTAGAGTACGGAGGTTTACCTGCGGCATCGGTAAATAAGTGAGAACGGCTGAAATTACCTTCTTGCTCATATACTGGTATCGAGACCAGATCATTTGCCTCCTAGCTTGTTTGAGGGACTGAATAAGTTGCTCATATAAGCTATATTGCCTTACCGAGGTTGCTCTTGCAAATATGGATACCAGCTCTTATGACTTTCCTTCGATGTTCCCTTTTATGGGTATGGATGCCGGCTTCAGACAACGTCTTGCTTCTGCGTGTGAAACGTAAGAGTTTTCGAATTTCGTAACTCCTCGCATTTAAGATTTATAACTCCAAAACCTTGAGACGCCACCAATGATAAGCAGTTATTGCTAAAAACACGTGAGCACTAATGATTGTGTATGTGAGGATTCCCAAACGTCGCGGGTCATGGGCATTTGTCCCAAAATTCAAACATTACGGCTCATTCGATTTTAGCTTTATACAAAATAGTATTATTTTCGTGTGCTCTGGATTAAAATGACACCTTCATTGGCACTCGAAATGATGTATTTTTTGACAAACGACATATCCTCTGATCAGTGGTCACCATGCCCCCTCCATAACTATAAAAAAGGGACTTAGGCATTTTCCAGAAACCACTTTGCTTCCAACCTAAGAAAAACTCTACTTAAATTTCTTCTTGAAGAAGTGAAGGAGTTGTTGCTTCAACGTTCACTGTGAAGTTTTCCACTATTCTCTGCTTCCCAAAACTTTCTTAGGTAACCATTCTTCTCCCTTTTTCGGTTCATTTCCTCTGCTATAGAATCATCACTATGCGTTCTAGGCAAAGTCACGTTGGTCCCGTGAATAGAGGGGGAAGAATCCCTGCCAGATCCTCCGGCTATCGAGGAGGAAGGATCCCCGTGAATCCTCCTAAGGCCGGGCCTCACCATTAAAAAAAGGGTAAAGCATCTCACTTAAGGCGGAGGGTAGTAATGCCCCCATCTAACTCCTCCTCTAGCTCAGGGTCTAGCTGCTTTTCTGGGAGAGAGGTGAGTACTGATTGTTACCTCTCTGAAAAGGCCTCTCCGACCTAGCCCTCTCTTTCTCCCTGTGCGGCTGCGACACCAGAGCAGGTGGCTTTGTTCTCACCGCTGTGGCCTTCAAATGCATCTCAATGCCAACATATTTTGATGCCTTCCTTTGGAACTCTTCAAACGATGCCAGAAGGATCTTTGCTAATAATAAAACAAAAGCGGACTTAGGCTGTAGAGCCTCAATAACAATGTACATCTGTATGGCCTCCTTAAGATTGGGTACCATGACTGCCTCCTTATATAATCTCCTTAGGAAATCCTTCAGAGTTTCGTTCTCACCCTGCCTGATCTGGGCGAAAGTATGCGATGTCCTGGGAAAGTCCCTGAAAATGACAAAATGATCACTGAACGCCATTGCCATCTCCTCCCAAGAGTCTATCGGCCCCGTTAGAAGTCCCTTGAACTAGCTGAGGGCTTCTCCAACCAGGATGCAGGGAAACATCTGACACATGACGTTTTCCTCTGTTCCCAAGAACATTGCTTTGTACGCGTAAGTATCCAAATGCTTACTCGGATCAGTTTCACCCGTGTACTTCCCAATAGAGAGCGGTTGTGTTGTCTGTAAGTGCCTGGGGATAGATACGCTCATCAGTCTCCTGGAGAATGGAACGTTGAGCTTATATGCCCTTGAGGCTTCCATCACTGCTCTCTCTCCTCATACGTGGGGATTTTAGAATATTAAAGCATGGTGGACTTCTCCCTGTAAGAAGCCTCATGAGTCTCCTCTGCCTGAGAGACTGCTTTCTCCTCTGACTGCCTACGATCCTTTTTCACCTCAGCCAACTCCTCCCTGAGTAGCTTGATGATTTCATTACGAGGATCAGACATCCCCATGGGCATCATTCTCCTATAATTCCCTGCTGGAAAATCGAAGGCTAGACACCTGTTTACTTGGGGCGTAGCGTCCTCCACATGCCCCTCCTGAAACTCCCTCAAGTTTCCTTCCATTGTGAAGTCATGAAACTTCTACGAAAAGTGGGAATAAATCTATCGAGTCCCACCGGGCATGCCAATGAATTGGTCTGAACCATGGGATCAGCCATAAATGTTCTTAGTATAGAGTAATTTATACACCGGTACAGTGGGTATCCGGTATTGTGTCCTTTATCTCAATGGGAAAATAAAGGTTTTGTAGTCCTGGAGATCTTTCACACCAAGCTTTCACGTTGATGAAGGGTGAAAGGTGGTGCCACCTACGAAGATTCTCCGACACTCAAGTCAGTAACCAGAAAAAGAATTCAAGGTTTTTGAAACGTAAGTTTGAGAATGAGTCTAACGTACTAGAGTTGTGAAAATATTGGTATTTATATGTGCATGCAGAGAATGAAGAGTCTTTTAGCGTTAGGGGATCAATCATACACCGTGTCTGTATGATTCTGACACGTGATGTGGGCGCCTCCGTGTCTTCTGCGAACGTTCCCCCATACCTGTACTGTACCTTGTACTATTTGTCAGGTGACACAGATGCTTTCCCGTGTGCTAAGTGTTGGCCTGGACTTCTGGTATAGATATAAATCAAATACAAGCTTAGAGTCTGGAGGTTTACCTGCGACACCGGTAAATGAGTGAGAACGGCTGAAATTACCTTCTTGCTCATGTGTTGGTATCGAGACCGGATCATAAAATATCAACAAGTTCCTTAAATAAGCAAGCAAATATAATTTCCTTGGAAACATTACACACCCTGAGCAAAAAAGATGAGCAGAGAAAGCCATAAAACTACAAAAGGTAACAACAAAACTTTCTTTTCATTCTTGATAAAAGGATTACATAGATGAAGTAGAAGAAATACAACTAAAAAGTTAAAAGGCTAGCTAGGAAGAGGAAAATGGAGTCATCTTAAGCAACTACAACTTCATTAAGAGGAGGGAAAACTGAAGTGTCAATAAGAGTGTCTTCCTCATTAGACTTGGGGGGATCCATAACCTTCCCGTCTACCACCACCTTAAAGGGATTAGTTCCCTCCTAAGAAATGGCCAGAAGAGGGTTCAGGGTCGAGACATGCGTACGACAAAGATCAAACCTTAACACAAACTTCTCTGCCACCTCCCCCCTAACACTTTAACCCGTTCCTTCCATTTTGAACGCTCCTAACAAGCCTTAGATTCAACCTCCAAGGAACTTTACCGAGCAGACTCCAGAGCCTTTTACTCCTCCTTCAGATATGCGTCAACCTTCATAGCCTTCACAGTAAGCTCCTTATGGGCCTCCTCAAAACTCGCTAGTTTCACTTTATTATTTTTCAAAGATGCCTCAACTTTCTCCAACATCGCCTCTCTCGCTTTTAGGTGCTCTTCCAACTCGGCCATCTTTTTTAAAGCCTCTTCAGCCTCTTGAATTTTCCCAGCCAGGGCATTCTTTTCGTTGGTCAGAGCAAGGGCAATCTTATCCTAGGAACCAATATACCCATCCAAGTAGCATCCTATTGATGTCGTTCGGAGAGCAAACATCTCCATGGCCCGGCAGACAGCCACAGGGTTGGAACCCATGTACTTCAGTTTATCCTCAAATATAAAAGTCCAGTTAATGAATTGGGGAATGGGAAATCAAACATTCCACAAAGAGTGAGCAAGATTCCTGGCAACAAGGCTTTAAAGCATAAAACGTTCCCATTCCTGAGAGGTGGTGTCATAGTTAGATATGAAGGGAGCCACCAGGCGTTCAGTAGTCATTTAATCCTGAGGGTTCAGAGAAACTTCAGGAGACTCAGTAGATTCTCCCACTCGGATTACTAGGGAACTAGAGGATACTCCTTATGAATAACTAGTCATTTCAAGGGGAGTTTCACTCGTGCCTTGTCAAGATTCAAGCTGAGTTTTCTGTCTTTTAGCGGCTCGAGCAACAAACTCAAGGCCCGAGGTAGTCATTGGTATGGAAGCAAAATCGGTAGGAATGGAAGAGGGGACATAGACAAGGATGGGGGAAGGATCCCCCTTGGACGAAGCCTCATTCCCAGGTCGATAAACCTTCTTCAGATTCTAAGCGAACATTTATGGGAGCTATATCACCTGAAGAAACACAAAACAATAGTATAAAGAACCAAAACAAATAAAATGAAAAGCCTACAAAAAGCTACTTACACATCTAGGAGTCCAGAGGGCCCCGATCGGTGGACATGGAAATCAATGCCTAAGAGCTAAAGTAATACCTAGATCCTTTGTAAAAAAACTTCACATTATCATGCTTGACACGAGACAAGTCCTCCCAATTTATCCAATTAAATAGGTACCCGAGTCCAATACAACGGAAAAGTGGGATGTCCATCCGGGTAGTGAAGAAAGTTATCCTCTAGCATATTTGGACTCACCCAAATTTTGAAAAATGAACCTTTAAAACCCTTATAAGACTGATCAAATGCCTCTATTAGGCGGTGACCAAGAACCCCACTTGTGACATCCCGGTCATTGTTAAGGGTAGAGAGTGATCGCCGGTGCATAGGCACGGACAAGGAGCGGCTCTTGGTAGGTTTCTAGTGGGAGGGGCACATGAACGAACTGAATACATACCAGAATGAGAGGGATCCAAAGACTGTATAGGTATGGGACTATACAGTAGAGGATAGCTTAAAAGAATGAATTCATACTACCTATACCAACAAATGCATTAGCCTTTTCGGTGGCCTATTATTTAAGAACTCCAAGGTTAAGTGTGCTTAACTTGAAGTAATTCTGGGATGGGTGACCTCCTGTGAAGTTCTCGGGAAGTGTGTGATTAAGGACAAAGCAAACTGGAAAAGTTTCGTGTTGGTTTGTGGGGAGAGTCATTCATTCCTGAAAAGTGTAGCACCCCTTATATACACGAGATATATATGTATTCTTCTTGCTTTTAAAAAAAACTTTTAGAAAGATATACATATTTATCACTCTTTATCTCGCGTAAACAATGACGTATATACATCTGATTTCCTTTGAATATTGAAAGTAAGAAAACATTGTCTTTCAATATTTGTCCATAATGACAAAATAATTTATAGAAATCATAAGTGATAAATCATTATAGTATTATATCCGAATGAGAAAGTTTATCAAAGTTTAACCTTTACCTGGTTACAATTATCTAACTTTATATTGTAATAAGGCAAAGTAAAACTAAACTATACCTCTACTATAAATGTGACTAATCATTTCTTAGTCCTTGAACCATCGAGTTTTGGGATCTTACTCTTGTCATATTTCTTCATCTATCTGATTGAGGATGAGACCACTTTACCCTCTTGTAATTACATATCCTTTCATCTTGGACTGCTAGCTATATATCACATAACATATATTTTGGACACAAAATTCAAATAAGAAGGAGTGAGAAATAGAATATAATACTTTATAGATAAGACATAAGCATAAGGGTTTTCATAAGCATAACAATTATACTTATATTCACAACCACCCACATAGAATGTCACAATCACATGAATGTCATGCAATCTTTTTAATACTACCATTTCATTCATTCTATGCATGTGGGCCCTTAAAGTTTTAGTTTGCACTAGGTCAACTAGGAGTTTACACTGTTCCATAATTCCGGATAATAACATAAATGCCTTCATGGCATATGAACAGCTCAACTGGCATAGAAACACTTAGAGACTAGTCAGATTGAGAAGGTTTTTATTGTGAAAGTACCCGACACGAGGGAGCGACCCCAGGTCCCCTGAAGCACCCTTTCACACCTTCTCATCCCAAGGCTCGCAATTAAGCCTCCTCTAATGTATCCTCGGTTTCTATAATCCGTCCCCAAGAAATATCACATCTCATTTCTCTTTAATGATTCATGATGCATGAGCTACTCGCATATTTAGTTGGTTAAGACTTTTAGAAACTCAATTATTAAATACCATAAAGGTTCACAAATCATCTCAATAAATTGTACATTCCCATAAGTTCTTCTTTGAACTTCTGTTATACAGAAATAAATTTAATACAGTCTTCGAATTTTGATCTCACCAAAATTGAGTTTCCAAGCCTTAAATATCTCAAAACTTTCTCTTAGAAAACTTTATATATTTACATAATTTTTCTCAATTTGAATCTTATCTAGATTGAGTTTAAAAATCTCAACTATAACAAAATATCCTTTAGTTATTTCGTTGGGGAAAATAATTTACTTTAAACTTCTTATTACTAAAAGAAAATAATTTTTAAAATCATTAACTAAGAATACTTAAAACTATAAAAATTTTCTTTAATTCAAGAATTAATTATCTCAACCTTTAATTTTCATAAAATAGCTTCTTTCTAATACTAGATTTTATTCTAGAGATTAAAAATAAAGTTAATAAAAATAATTTCTAAGAAGAAATAAAAGACTAAAATAATTATAAAATACTTTCTCTTAGAATAAAACTTTAAAGAATAAGGTAAGAAATTTCTTACTGAGTTTTAACTTTCCGTCATGCTTGCTATATGCTCAAACTGCATATCACAAGGTCATCAATCATTCATAAATCACAACCAAATATTGTCAATCACAATTAAATATCATCACTCACAATCAAATATTGTCAATCACAATCAATTTATCAATCATAATCAAATAAATTACTTATCATTCATAAATATCATGATTTAAAGTTTAATGGTTATTTAAGTTAATAAACTTAATTTTAAGTCTTTATAGTCCATTCCTCGCACAGGTCTATGTAAGTCCAAATAGGTCATAATAATCCAAGTCCTTGTATAGTTTTAGTTCGATCCATATAGGATATAAAAGTCCAAGTCCTTGCATAGGTTTAGTTCGATCCATATAGGATATAAAAGTCCAAGTCCTTGCATAGGTTTAGTTCAGTCTGTATAAGTTATAATAATCTAGATCCATGCATAGGTATTTCAGAATAAGTTACACAAGATACTAAATTTATTATTAATTTTAAGTTGAGAAGTTATTATTTTAAAATAATAATATTATTAAATTTAAAAGGAGTATGGGACTTCTCCCATTATTCTTATGTCTTTCATATTATATTCCTATCTCACTCCCCCTTACCTTGAATTGCTACCAAAAGTGAGTTCGCTTTGCACCTCCGAGTTCTAGAAATATTAATACCAACTTATCTCAGTATAGGCATAAGATAAAAATAAAGATTACTACGTAAAACAGAAATGGTAAATTTTGAATAGTGAATAGTAAATAGTAAAACATGAATAGTGACAATAAATAGTAAAAACGTGAATAGTAATCGTAAATGGTAAAACATGAATAGTAAAGGTAAATAGTAATAGTAAATAGTAATTTATTATTTGAATAGTGATTTACTATTTGAATAGTAATTTACTATTGAAATAGTATTTTACTATGTCGAATAGTAACTTAAAATAATATTATATCAAATATAATAATAGATTTCTAAAACGATATGAAAATAACCCTAAAAAATATAAAAGAGAGGTATTCTTACCTTGTTATTTTAACAGAACCTCCTTCCAAAAAAAATTACTTCTGTCTCTTACTTCCACCACTATCTCTCTAGCACTACTATATTAAGAAAATTTAATCTGAAATTATGAATTCTAACGAAGAATTCCTTTGGTATTAATTATAGACAGAAAAGTTATTATGCATTTCATTATTTTATTATAAAAGTACTGTGCAATTTCTAAAATTTTTGTCTCTGGTTACTGTGCAAGTTTGAAATTTTCATACATGCACAATGTTTTGCATAGTAAATGTCGGCTGAATTATTAAGCCAAATAGTAACCTTTCACCTGGTATATTTTAAATATTCAAAATCAGTTCTTTTCGAAATTTAGCGATATTATATCACTCCTCACTAATTTTATAATAAGTAATATAAAGTTTAAATTTTAAAAATCTAAAATTTTCTATTAATAAAAATTTATTGGTACGTTTCCAATTTTTTTACGATTGGTAAAAATCAATATTTTTCTCAAACCGATCATTTTTAGATAAGTCTACTTGAAATAAATTTTAGAAAATTTTCTTATAATTTAACTTCACTTTCTTGTAAATGTTTTTAATTTTAAGTAACTTTATATGAATTAATTTTTTTAAATATATTATTTTATTAAAATATTTTAAAATTTTTAAAAAATTCCAAAAAGTTATAAATATTATGTAGATCAAAAAGTTCTAAAGAACCATAGTCTAATTCCTTCAAAATTTTATTTTAAAATTCTAATAAGAGTTAAATCATAAATATGTAAAAACATAAATATAAAAACATAAAATAAAAATTGTGAATAATAAAAATATACAAAATTCTTAATATAATTTCATTAATCAATGACTACTAATTAGGTCATTTTAAAATTCTCATTCAAAAGACACATATTTTATTATTATTATTATTATTATTATTTTATTTTATTTTTTAAAATTAAATATAAATACCAAAATTTCATAAAAAATGATAATAATAAACTAACTAATAGTAAGTATTTCTCATTAAAGATATATTAATATCTATTTTCTATTTGAGTAGAAAATGGGATGTTACAAAAAGCGGCCGGGGCGTTACACCACTCAAAGACACCCATCGTACGGGAACTTCCTCCTTAGAAATCCTAGAGCAAAACGCTACAACCCAACAATGTAAGTAAGAAGGAGAAAGAAGAAACTAACCTGTAATGAAGAAGGATACTACCCAAAGACAAGAAGAAACCTAAGAACAAGAAAGAACTAGGCAAGACCAAGGACTTGCAAATCGAAAAGGGGAAGCAGAACAGGAGAACTGAAATAAATCATAGCAAAAAAGGTAAAAATGATGGGTATTTGGGCTATATATACATAAAGAAAAAAGTAACTTCTAGGCAGATCTAACGGTTGGGAATAACATTACCAACTCTATGGCCACGATGCCACTATGACCTCTCAAAGGATAATTGTCATCGACATATGGCGAAATACCCACTCCTACTTGAAGCGACGCCCATAAATCCAAGAGGCGCATTTAAGGGCATTGGTTAGAAAACACCTCATCATTACAAAAACAACTTCATTCAAACACCACATTGAGAAAAGAAACAACAACTATCCACCATCAGACACTATCCCCTCTAGAACCCCCAAAAAACGTTACTCAAAATTGAGCCTCTCGGAATGTCTCACTCGGGATCAAGCCTCGCAGAATGCCTCACTCGGCATCAATTCACCCGAAAACATTTTCCACTTGGCACATAGTCACTCGGTTCGACCTTTCACTGAGAGCTCGTGACTGGGGGGCTCATTTTCCCTCCCCTCGGGAATCAGGAGGAGACCCTATGAGACCCCTCTCCCCTTCTATTTTAGTTGAAGATATTTTTAATATTTTGATTCCTCTTGATTTTAGCAGATGATGGTTATCTTTTAGTAATTTAGCTGAAGTCAAGATCCCTCCCTTTTTTTTACCTATTTTATAAATAAGGCTTTGAAGCCTCCTTGTAGGGTAAGTGACATTTTTGAGTAATGAACTCTAATTTTCCTAGAGTAATTCTCTAGGGTTTTAGTCTTATGCATTTGATCTGGCCCGGATACCGACCATCAGACTCGTGGATTAAAGACCATCATATAATCTCCATTTCAATCGATGTGGACCCCTCAGAGGATAGCACACCGTCTAAATACCCAATTACACCGGCATGGCATAGTCCTACTTCCACTAGAGTCGGAGCCCCTTTGAGTGGCCATACGACCGAAGTCATAAGAGGGTTAAACAGCCTACACTGGTCACACCTGCAATGAGCCCACGTGTAAGGACCTGATCTGGTACACAGAACGAGGCACTATAGTGACACTCCCTCGCTATAAATGCAGCCAATACTCTCATAAGTGCTAAGCTCCTGGTACCCATCTTATAGACCCGATGTAGCCCTGATATTAGAATCCAAACTGACTTGAGCGTCGGAGTGTCTTTACAAGTACCACCCTCTTTTGACCTTTAACGCGTCAGGCCAATGTGAGGAGCTCAAGACATTACCCATGATAACGGTCCGGCCTAGAGACCGTCCAGTTCAGTAATCCACCAAAGCATACATTTTGGGCCAAGGTACGGGTCCCCCCTCTTGGACCCCTTTTCAATGATAGAATATTAGCACTCCCGGCGGGACCGTTTAAATATAAGTCCCTATCGCAACAAGAAGTTAATCATCAAGTACGATAGCAAAAAAGAAACCCCAGAGGCTCATCCCTAGGGTGGCATGGACACCGGATGTGACAAGCATAGCACACCTCCGTTATGTGTTTCAATTGACTACGGTTGAAACCAGCTGAAGGCAATGCATAAGTGAGAAGGATGCAACATTCTTGCATATTTGATAATACCGTACTCTGGAAAAGACGATGTAAAGAAGAAAGGATGCAGAACACCCAATACTGGTTACTTATGAAAAAAACCATGTTCAATAACGATGAAGATATTTTTTTAATACCATTACACCATCCGGACTTAAGAGTACAAGCTCGTTCAAAGGCCAAAGTCCTGGAGAGACGAGGTCAGACTATTGAGGTAAAGATGATGAAGTAATAACAAAATTCTAAGGAGATCCAGAGTCTAACAGCATGATAAGAGAGTCTAATGGTTAAGCATGGGAATAGCTTATCCCGGTTTATGCCCAAAATGACCACTCAATTGTGAAGGATAAACCAGAGTAGTGAAAGAAACTATCAGAGGCCCAAGCATAAATAGATGCTCCAATATCGTCAACAGTCCAGGAAAAATAAAAGGCAATGACCGATGTGCCTCACAGAAAGGGTATTATAAAATCTAAGGGGAACACTATCAATAACTTGAAGAGATAATCTTAAACTCTGATATGAGCCTCCCCAGCAAGATTTGAAGTATGAATCCAAAGGTTCAAAATATACTGATACACGGAGTGTGAGCCTAAATGACAGGAACAAGAAAGGTTCTGAGGGTGACTCCAGATTGAAATCTTGACTGTACAAGGCAAGAGAAAACAACAACCGGTCAAAACACTATCAACCATTGTATGAACAACATGTTAAAAGAACAGTATGCAACTGTAAAAAGCCACATTGTTAGATAAATATAAATTGGCACTGCTGCCGGGTTCACTAGCAGAGCCTACGTCAAAACCAGACGATGTGAGGGATGATCTGGAGGAACAAGAGGACGTATCAAGCTCTTGTATTTCCCACAACGGCATCGGAGAAAGATGCTGAGTCCCTGGATTCCTTGACCGATGTGAAACACCAGAGGTAGCCCCATCAGAGCAGCGATAATTTCGATTTAAATTCCCCCTCCGTGGCTGACGCCAGGATTGAATCGACGGAGGCCCAGACAGCACCTTGACGGAGTCACTGCTTGAGCCATCGTCCCCTATACCCTTGTGTAAAATTTTTTAAAAGTAAAAATATGATGGTATGGAGGTACTTGCTGAGACGATACAACTTGTCTTGCGTGTACGAGCCAGAATTCAGGAGGTAACACTGGAAGTTTTGAATGTCGGAGCAGCAACACTTCGGAGTGGGAATTAAGTGAGAAATGGCTGGACTCTACACTTGTTTTTATAGAGGGTGACATGCTAGAAAATGTTTCGCATTCTGACCCAGGCTTATGGGACCTGGCCCATTAATCTTGACGGTTCGCATTCTGGCCAAAAGGCGTAAAAAATGCCAAACGAAGCAAAGAATCAAGAAATGACACGTGTCTAAGGTAACAAGGCAACTCCGGCTGAGAGAACACACCGCCCACCAAAACATTTACGTCATCTAAAGCCATTAAGCCACATCGCCTGTGAATATTTACATCGTCCTGAAATGATTACATCGGCTTCGGTTTAAAGAGGTTACACCGGACCAAGAACCCACAAGACCCATCAGATCTTCATTAAACACCGTCAAGAGTAGAGAGCCATACCGCCTAGAATAGGGTCACATCATCCAGCTCAAATATGTTTACATCGACCCAAAGCATATAAAATCAAGCTAACACAAGCGTTGGATCAGTCCGGTTACCACCTAGAAACCGCCACATCGGTTAAGACAACAGTATAGGTAAACGTCTCAAAATTCATCTAACCAAAATCTTGCATTTTAATCTTCACAGTGCAGGAATTCAATAGCCCATTGAAGTAACTCCCAAGTCACTTCAACAGGCTAGGGGGCAAATGATCTGGCCTGGATAGCGGCCACCAGACCCTTGGATTAAAAACCATCCCATAATCTCCACTTCAACTGATGTGGACCCTTCAGAGGACAACACACTGTCCAAATACCCAATTACACTGGCATGACATAGTCCCATTTCTACCAAAGTCGGAGCCCCTTTCAGTGGTCATACGACCGGAGTCATAAGAGGGTTAAACAGCTTACACCAGTCACACCTGCAAAGAGCCCACGTGTAAAGGACCTGATCCGACACACAGAACGAGGCACTATAGTGACACCCCCTCGCTATAAATACAACCAATGCCCTCATAAGTGGTAAGCTCCTAGTACCCATCTTATAGACCAGATGTGTGTGGTTTTTATAAGTTTTACTAATGGTAAAAATTATATTTTTATTATATATTTAAATTTAATAATAAAATTTAATTGATATAAAATAATTAAAACTATATTATTTAAATATAATATGTTTTTCATTTTCATAAAATTAATTTTTTAAGCTTTATAAATTTAATCAACTACAAATACATGAGTTATAAGAATAATAATCATATGAGAGAAAAAGAAATTAAATTTTAATATTATCTTATAATTATTATATTCTTCTTTAATTGTTCTTATATTTTTTCAAATATACATTATTAAAAAAATTAATAAAATATTTTTTCAAGTGTATTTTTAGTAAATGTTTGAATTATTTTACAACATAAATATTTGATATTATATCACATTATATTACATATATAATATATTATATTTTACTTAATATTATATTATGTAATTTGTTGCAGAGGATAATGTGTATTCAATAGCTAATGCGTGTCTTATAAATAGTCATAGCTCTCTTTGTTTTGTAATAAAAAATCACAATCAATAAAAATCATAAGATGTATTTTTCATTCTCTCTTAATACTCTTTCTCTCACATTTACATTATATATATGTCTCATATTACATGTTTTACACTAATTCTCTCCTTGATGACTCTTTTATATTAAAAAAAACTGTTAAAATTATTAACTTTATTTAAAATTAAAAGTAATTTTTTAAATTTACCTTAAAATTATTAGAAATACTATTTTTTCTTTCTACTTATTCTCTTCTCACTAATGTTTTCTTCATTATAGTCAATGACTTATATTTCATTAAAGAGAGAAATTAATCTTTATGTCAGTTAATTATAATGTAAACAATAAATATTTTAAATAATACGATTGATTAATTGTCTTTTTAAATTTCATTAAGAATTCTTCATTTAATAGGGGTGTTTAGTTTAAAAATAATTAATGACATAAAAATTTAAAATAGGGAGAGTGATAAAATCACATATAATTTAATATTAAATATATTTATGTTATATTATAATATACAATATGTTTAATATTATATCACATTATATATATATATATATATATATATATATATATATATATATATATAATAAATAGATTATGTAATCTACTCATGTAGGATTTCTTTTCATCAATCACCTCTATCTAGTACTTTCTTTTCACCATTTCTAGTGGTTTATTTATAGGCTTCTTAATTACCTATTGTCTCTGAAGTTGAGCTTCAAAGAAGAATCGAAGTCTAAGATGAATTACTGCTTTGCAGAGACAAAGCCACACGCTGTGGTGTCTCCATATCCAGCTCAAGGTCATATCAACCCATTGTTCAAGCTAGCCAAGCTGCTTCACCTCAGAGGCTTTCACATAACCTTTGTCCACACTCAGTACACTTACAAACGCATACTCAAAACAAGGGGTCCTAATGCACTTGATGGCCTTCCAGATTTTCGCTTTGAGACCATTTCCGATGGCCTATTTTCCATGGATTATGATGATGCTGACGTTAGGCAACACAGACCCTCTCTTTTGAACTCCGTCAGAAAGAACTGCCTCCAACCCTTTCGAGACCTTCTTGTTAGACTTAACCAATCTGCCACTGATGGTCACAATCACAACCCTCCAGTTACTTGCTTAGTGTCTGATTGTTACTTGACATTTCCTATACAAGCTGCTCAAGAATTTTCACTCCCTATCCTTCTCCTTTGCCCTTCCAGTGCAGCTTCACTCTTGACTGTCATGCATTTTCCTACACTGCTTGATAAAGGAATCACACCACTCAAAGGTATTAGTTCAGTTTCTTTCTCCTTTAAGTGCAGTATCTGTGTGTATATGTTTCATCAATTCAAAATATGATTTTTATCATTATGTTATGCAGATGAGAGCTATTTGACAAATGGGTATTTGGAAAACAAAGCAGATTGTATTCCAGGTATGAACAACTTTCGACTGAAGGACCTTCTTAGCTATGTAAGGACAACAGATCCAAATGACGTGATGGTTGAGTATATCCTTGAAGTCGCTGATAGAGTTCCAAGAGCATCTGCTATTGCTTTTAATACTTTTGATGAGCTTGAGAGTGATGTATTGGATGCCCTCTTCTCTGTGTTCCCCTCTCTTTACACCATTGGCCCTTTAACTTCATTTTTGAATCAAAGTCCACATAACTACTTGGCAACTTTTGGTTCCAATCTTTGGAAAGAAGATCATGAGTGTCTTGAATGGCTTGAATCAAAGGAACCAAGTTCAGTTGTTTATGTGAATTTTGGCAGCTTCACTGTTATGTCTGCGGAGCAACTTTTGGAGTTTGCATGGGGTCTGACCAACAGCAAGAAACCCTTTTTGTGGATCATTAGGCCTGACCTTGTCATTGGTGGCTCTGTCATTTTGTCATTTGAGTTCGTCAATGAAACTAGAGATAGAGGCCTAATAACAAGTTGGTGTCCACAGGAGAAAGTGTTGAACCATCCTTCAATTGGTGGATTCTTGACTCATTGTGGATGGAACTCAACCACTGAAAGTCTTTGTGCTGGAGTGCCAATGGTGTGTTGGCCATTTTTCGCAGATCAGCTTACAAATTGCAGATATATTTGCAAGGAATGGGGCGTGGGGATTGAAATTGATACAAATGTGAAAAGAAAGGAGGTGGAGAAGTCGGTGAATGAATTGATGGTGGGAGAGATGGGAAAGAAGATGAGACAAAAGATCATGGAGTTGAAGAAGAAAGCAGAGGAGGACACCAAGCCTGGGGGTTCTTCGTACTTAAATTTAGACAAAGTGATTAAGGAGGTGTTGCTCAAACAAAATTAAGTGTTTTCCTTATAAGTTGGTGTGTTGGTTTACTATCCTAGGATTTCTGTGACAGCATCTTTCCTCTAGTTGTGTTGTTTTTGTCTTGTACTATAGTGCTTATCTTGTTACATTAAGCTTTCTGAAATTTTGCAATCATGCAGCGACATATGCACATATCAAATCTTGAGTGAATCATTGTCGTACCAATCTTTGTAATACTTCAATTTAACTGCAACATTATCATGTACATGTACTTCATTTAAAATAATCAATTAATGAACCAAGTATCAAACTTTTATCAAGTTAATTCTCTTCACTAGTTCACTGTTAATCAATAAAGCACGAAGCCAATCTCTTTGTTGCTGTTTGATTTTCTAACTTATATGACATAATTCAAATAAGAATTCCATTTGACCCTTTTTTTAGCAATTTAATAATTTTTAGAGGATTATTCATAAAACTAAAAATATTTATTATTACCTTTTAATATATATTTAGTATTTTTTATAATTAATAAATTTACTAATTGAGTGTCACCTAAAAAGTGTATTGTTATTTTAGGCAACCTACTTCATGGTCTTTTTTTCTAGGAGCATTAATGGTCATTACATTCAGTTGGTAATCTCATCCATTCATTTTGAAATTATAGGATACTATAACTTTAGTATCCCTCAATTGAAGAAACTGTCGTTACCCAATCTCAAATCAATGGTTTGACGAAAAGGAAGAAATAATGATTCACTGATCTGAGACAAAAGTATAAACTATTTTTTCAATTGAGGGACATTATGGATACTATATACTTTAATTTCAAAGTGAATGGACAATATCACCAATCAGATTCAATGACCATCAATGGTCAAAAAGACGTGTGATCATTGAAGTCTTATTTATTCAAATGTTATCAATTTATTTCAAAGAATTATGTGTAGTTAATTTGGCTAAGTTATGTCCTTTTATAACTTAGGGATTTGTTTTAATCTTTCTCCCTTAACCAAGTGACACGGATTTGATTCTCACTTTAAGTATGTGATGAGAGTCTAAATAGGTCAACCAAACTTAGTTTTTATCTATATTTTTAGTAATTTTTGTATCATTTTTCCATCATATTTTATGTCTTTCAAGTTTTCTTAAGTGAGTTTTTAATGTTTTTTATGAGTTCCAGGTCATTAGGACAATTCATGAGAGTTTATTTTAAGTTTTGATTTCAGGGGGAAGTTAAATAATTAATGGAATGGAATGTAAGCACTAGTAGGAATTTATTTCCGGTAGGATTTTAATAGTTTACTAAAACCTATAAATATGATCATTTGTAACGCAGAGTAAATCAACTTGAGTTTTAAGTACAATCAGAAAAAATGTGAGTTTCTCTTAGATTCTTGAATGAATCACTATTTAATCTTATCAAGAATTTTCATTCTTGTGACGATTTTAGGCTTATCAATCTTTGATTGTAGCGTCTTCCTTTTATGATGTATCACTCATCTTATATTTTTCATGAATATGATGTCAATATCTTTCTTTAAACTGTTTACCCAAAAATATATTATCCTCCCAAACTGAATTTCAAGGCGATCCCTCTATCGTTTATATCGGTATGGAGCAATTTTAATACTTTGAGTTAGTTGTCTCCCCCATCAAAATACTTATAAGTCAGTATTAGTCCTTTAGCAAGTAATTTCGATAAGTATGAGTTATCATATATATAAGAACTTAGGAGATATTTAGAAACGACACAATAATTGCTTGTAAATCACAAAGAATGCACACACATGTTCAAAGGTTGATTTTAATTGGTTTGTTTGGAAATAGTTTAACAAGCGAAGACGTAATAAAACGAGATAAGCGATAAATAAAAGTGTTAGGACTGGACTCGCCCTATTTAAACTAATCATTTGCAGTCTTATTATGCATGTACACATTTAATCAGGTTATTATAGCATCAAAATAACTTAACCCCTTAGCAAATAGATTCTAAACCCTAACACCAAATAATAATCACTTGAATATTCAATGATATAGTTTGTATCAAGAGAAGGCCTTAGAAACCATTATAATCCACTCTATTAGACAAAGAATATAATGAGTATTTCTCTTATGAGCCTACTTGAGAAAACCAAATACACGCAAATAATGTTCCCCATTCAAAATATGCATGAGAAATTAAACCCTAACATTGATATAAATGCATAAACATACATAAATATTCAATACAAAGCCATAGTAAAAATTGAGTTATGTCCAATCCCAATAAAAAATGGTTTAGTCAGATATTTCCATGAAGGCTAGCCCTAAAAACGTTAAATACATAAGGGGATGAAAGAAACCCTAGAAGATAAAGCTCTTTATGGTCCTTAAATGACTTTCAATGGCTCCAAACGCTCTAAGCTTTTCTTCCTCCTAAAAAAGATGTCCAAAAAATATGTTTTGAGGCTATTTATATAACCCCCCAAAATGAGGGGAAGTTGTTGGCAATAACCATTTCACCCAAGTGAAATGGGTCTTAATTGGGTAAAAATGGAAATTTTGGTGCCATAAGGAAATTTAGCTCAGACAAAAATATTTTGGCAAGTGAAATTTAGTCCTAAATGAATTTCCAACTTGTGCATTATAAAATTATGCTCCAAAAGTTTCTAGAAGCTCATTATCCTATTCAAATACAACTTGTAAATTGACAATATTGATAATGCTTCAATCATAGAAAAATAAGAACTTAATTTCATATTAATCTAGCAATTAGAGACCAACTTAAATTTAGAATTCATATAGAAAATAACGAAAAAGTTGACGATTAATAGTCAGTGAGGGAGTGATTGTGGATACTCTGATTACACTAGCACAAAAAAAACTCAAAATTGCTTATTAGATTATAACTTTCATAACTAAGTGTTTTAATGCAAATTGCATTGAAAACTGAAACAAACCAATTGACTCAACCAAAAAACTAGTCAAGTGTCTGGTCCATAATAACCTTAAAATTAGTTGGCTACAAAACCTGTGAGAACTGGTGGTTTACTGGTCAGACAAAGTCCATATCAAATTTTATGAAAATTGAAAAATGTAATATGAGACTTAAGCCTTTGTCAAATGGGTAACAAATGATTACATTTACCATTAGTTTACAGTGATTTTTTTAAGATAAAGCATATTATTTTAATATATATCATAATATTTGAGTTAATTTATTAATCACTATGCTATATATTATTAATTATATATATATATAATTATACTAGTTAGATTATGGTTCAATCATAGTTGAACCACTAAATTGTAAACAAGTATATTCATAAGTTCAATAGCTAGTTTGATTTTATAAATATTGATGATTTTACTACCTTAGTCTCATTTATAATAAAATATTTATTTGTTTTTAATTACTATTAAAAACTTGTGTTTAATTCTTTTTGGTAAATAAGAGGTCCAATGCCAAAGGAAACTAAGCTAACATAGGTTGAACAAGTCAAATTCCTATATGGTCATGCCACACAAAAGATAGGTCCTTATAGGAGATGATTAAAAGCATGAGAAATCTAGACATGATAATCCTACTACTTTAACCTTTGGATGTACCCAATGAGAGCATGATAAGGATTGGAAAGGGGATCTCCATCATTCACCAATACAACCATTTGTGAGTCATTCTCCAACCATATCAACCTCCATCTACGAGTCCAAGCTACTTCCAATGCTGAAAAATTGGCCTATAATTTTGCAATAAGGGCCAAGCCCCTTCCTAAAATCCTAAAAAAACTACCCTGCCAAGTACTAGATGTGCCCCTAAAGAGCCCACCATATACCAATTGAGCTCCCTTATGTCACTTTGAACCATCAACATTCACCTTAATCCACTGCCTCAAAGGGAAGGTCCACCCCCTATTCATAACTTAGTGCCTAGCCATATGGGCTCCAATTCCTAATAAGCTTAACCATACTTAACACATGATGCATAATATTATTCAATCAAACCAGGTTAGATTAAAACAATACTCTTTTCAAGCTCTCCACATCACCCAACTTGCAATCCCAAACACCATACCCCAAGATGGCCACTAATGCATTTCTAAAATGCATAGTTTTAGGACCTGTTTTCATTAGGATTTTTAGTTTTTGTCTTAGGATTTATTTTATTTTTATTTGGTTTTTAGTCTGCTTTTATGTTTTGGCCCGTGCATGCTTGGTTTTGTATTTTACAAGTAGACAAGTATAAAAAGGAATGCAACACATAAACCGAGACTTGGAGAAGTTAGCCGAGGCCCAAAGTTGGCCATAGGAAGTTATAAAGGATCTTCACACCTATTTCGAGAACTTGATGGCTTGGGTGTGGGTGCGCACCTTAGGATGTGGAGTTCCACCAGCCCAAGTTTTATTGTTTTTTTTATTTTTATTTGAGTTTGGCTCAATTGTAATGAGTTGAGTAAATCTATTTAAGAGTCATTCTAACCTAGCTTTAGGCATAGATAGTTTTAGAACATTAGATAACTTTAGTCTTAACTTAGGTTAGTTTTAGTTTGGTGCTCTAAGGACCGTGAAGGAGCTATTGTAGATTCTTCTCCCTTCATAATAGTTCTTTCATTAGTTTTCTTTTCTTTCCTTTGTTTTTACTATCATTCATGATGGTGAGTGATCTTGATTGTTTTGTGCCCTCCACCACCATGAGCGAGAATGTAAGAGTAATCTCAATTAGAGAATTGTGTAACCTTATTGATTTACTTGTTAGAGTTCATGTTTCAGATTATCTTGTATTATGTGCTAGATTTAATTAATTTCTTGTAAGGAATTGTTACAACCTTAAAAGAGTTAATTAATATCCTAGGAATAATTCTGATAATTGAACCTTAGAGATAAATAAACCTAAACAATTTAACTCCCATGAATCACTTACTATTCATAGTTTACTAGTTTAATGATTTAGATGAAACAAAACCTCTAATAGTGTTTGCCATAGTTAGTTTTACACCGTTTAAAGTGCTTTTCTATGTTGTTTTTACTTTACTCTTTAAAAAAAAACCATTGCTTGCTCAAACTAAAGGCCAAAGACTTAACTAGTGCTCAGTGACACGATCTCTATAGGATTGATATTTTTATTATGCGATAAAACTTATGCGCTTGTGGGGGGCTATCAGCCACTCCACGCTGAGTCTAAATCCCTAGTACCTTATGACAAATTATTTTGATGATACTTCACTCTTGTAAATAATTCAAGAAATTTGATTCTAAAATGATGTAACAAGTTTCTTTAAGTGTGAAACAAAAGTAGTAAATGAACTAAATGAAAACTATGAGAAATTTTGAAAAGAATTCAAAATGCTTCTATGAAAAGAAGAATAAACTTAGAGTACTTCTTACAAACAAAAGACCACAAGCCATAATTAAATAAACAAGCAAGTAAGCAAAAGAAGAACCTTAAACATCCTATTTCTAAAGCACCAAAGTTATGACCTAAAAACAGGATCCTACACCAAAGGTTCTTAGATCATCACGAAACTTCAATAGTGATGGTTCAGAGCCAAACTTAGAAGGGGTTTGATTAAGTCTTAGACTCTTTTTTTGCCTAAATTTTCAATCAAATAAAATGTACAAGTAATCAAACAATAAAGAATAAGAGAAAATAAACACACAGAGTTTATACTGGTTCACTTCCAACACAAGCTACATTTAGTCCCTTCCAACTTGAAGGATTTCCACTATTGTAAAATCTCTTTTACAATATCAGCACCAGATTCGTGCTACAAGTATTCTTTTAACAAGCCACTTCTGGCTCAACCCAAGTATTCTTTCAACAAGCCACTCCTGGCTTCACCCAAGTATTCTTTCAACAAGCCACTCCTGACTTAACCTAATTATTCTTTGGAAAGCCTTTTCAGGTCAAAGTGTTTCCCAATACACAAACTAGTCCTGGTAACTCACTAGACTTATACAAACAATAAGAATGAAAATATTTTAGGAACTTAGTGTACAAAATGATAGACAAATTTTGAGATAATACTAAGTATCTTTGACACAAAACCTAAGTCTGCTAGAAGCACAGCTAGAGAGTAGTGAGGGCCTTTGTCTTTATACAAGAAAGTGAACTAAAATTGAACGATGACTTGAAGAGCTTTCTTCTCTGATATTTCTCTATGTGTTAAATGTTCAAACTTCCTTGATATTTATAGTGACTTGAAAAATATATCCATTATTACATCTTGAAAGAAGATATAGACGTTGGAAATCCTTTGAAGGTATTTTGCCATAGGCTTCTTGAGATTAGACCTTAAGTTGATTTCAGGCTTGAGAAAGATCTGAATCATATTTCAATGATTTCACGAAAATAGTTTCTCATGCATTTCCATGCATAAAACCTTTCGTGAACTTATCCTTGATTGAGTGAGAGGTTGCTTTTAGAGATGTCCTGATGAGTTTTCTGACTTATGATCAGAGTTCGTAGAAGTAGGTACGTTGACAGCTGCTGCTTATATTGATTTTGTTTTTTTGTTCTTTGATGATAAACATGCAAATATGGTATGATCATTTCTCCTGAAGCATCATAAAAATAGATTTTTTGAATGTTAACGACGAGTTCTTTATTCAAGATGCTTCTATCAGACTTTTATTGTTCTACCATACTTTTTAGAACATACATAAGCTCCCTCTTAGTTTTTACAACTTAATATTCATATCCTGAAATTACTTTTGCACTAAAAGAAAATGTTATGAGTAGTTCAAACTTTATTCTTTTAGCGAAATTACTTGATGAACGGTATAAACAAATTCAGAGATTATAAAATCTAAGGTCTGGTCCAACAGGACTTGAAACTTATATGTTTGACCAGAATTTTTCTCAACAAACAACATATAAAGGAAGTTCTCATAAGGAGTTTCTTAGAAAAACAAGTTAGAATTAAAGATGTCGTCTATTTTTGAAAAGGTGAAGACTTAGGTCCAAAAGACCACCTAAATCAATAAAGAATCACAAGATGAAGTGAATTAGTTCATATTAAAGAAGAAAATACTTGAAGACACATGTCTAAAAATAAATTGAAAGAAATTTGACATTAACTAAGTCAAATTTTCTCAATAAACTTTGTTTCTTAAATAGACCTAAACATGAACCCTAGAATAAGTTTAAGTCTTCAAAAACAAGCTAACTTTATAAGCTCTACACACCTCGAGATGAAAAGCAATAAAAGAATGAATCTAAATCAATCTAAGGAAAAGAAACAAAGTCTACTTTAAAGTATAGGAAAATCTTAGAATTAGGGTTTCTATTTCTGAACACCCCAAAACTAGAATTAAAGTTTCTATTTTGGAAACCCCCATAACCAAAGTGTGGGTTTCCACTTCAGAACCTTTTAAAACCAGATATGAATTTCCTCGTTGAAGATCCAAGTCAGCTCTATTTTTTGAACCTGAAAAGGGACAAGCTCTAAATGACTATTTTCCTACATCTTTTTATAAATAAAGGGTTAAACACAACTGAGAAAATACACAAGAATAGATATACATCATTTGAACATACCCTATTTTTCACGTCAAGACTATAAAGCTCAAAAACCCTATTTCCAAATCATTTTCCTTCTAAGGGTGTGTGCTTATTTGCTAGTCAGGTGCATTAGCTCATAAGTGTATGCAACTTGCAGGTGTAAAATTATATGTTGAGCCTAAATAGGTTTGTGAAATATTACTTGTGTGAGTGAGTCTGTAGAGGCTTGATAAGAAAGAATACTTATATTTAATGTTGAATAGTGAAAGAAATCCTACTAAGGTAGGTATTGGACGTAGCCTCAAGTATCGGTGAGATGTGAACTGGTATAAATCTTTATATGTGAATCTCCTCTCCTTATCCTTTTAAGTTTCAATTTGTTAAAAATGATTAACACTGCACACTATGATTTTAAGACTATGAAACGTTTTTGAATGAGTTAGTAATGTGAAAATTAAAGAGACTTTCAATTAAAGATCTTTTATTAAAATAGAAAATTTGTTCAAAAATAATAAAATTTGTTTGTGAATAAAACCTTAGTTTTTGTTCTGACCGGTGTCAAAGGTATGAAGTACTGAAGTTGACTAGGGTCAGGTCCTTAGATCTGTACTGAAGTTGATTATCACTGTGGTTTTACGGGACCCTGTCCAGTTATTGACTTGACTTATATTTTTGTAGTAACAGGTGTCACTTGCTTTTAGGGACCGGTATACATACCAGATCAGTTTTCATAACTCATTTTAAAGACAATTGTATCTCTTTAGAAACAGAAATTGTTGTTTTCAAAATACTCCAAAATAGTTTTTTTAAGTTTCCTTATTTAAGTCTTAAAAGACTTAAAATAACAAAGTAATTTTGTTTTACAATGAAAATCAATATTTATGAGTGGCACAATTCAACCTTTTTTTATGACTATTTGTCGCATTCACCCTCTCGTTTCTTTCAAGTTCATTTTACAAAGGATAAAGAACCTGAAATGAGTGCTGAATGATTTTGGTGCCCAAGCATATCTAATTTGATAAGCTATCTATATCTTTTATCAATTTCATTTAGTTATAACTTGTATTTAGGTAATGATATATATATATATATAATTTAAAAATTGTATTAAATTTATATTAGAAATCACAAGATGAATGCATTTATGTAAATTTTAAATGAAATTATTTATTAACATTTTAATTTATTGTCTCATTTGTTTCCAAATAATTGATCTAATCATTAAGGAAGACTAAAGCAGGGTATGTGAGTTGTTGTAAGCCTCTAACACAAATTCAATTTCTCATGAGATAAAAAAAATAATTGATCAAATCATAACATTTTTATTGACATATCAATTTTTATCCAAATATACCTTTAAAAATAGCTTACGTAATACTAATGTTTGTATTGGATTACAAATCACTTATTAATAAATGTTGGTATATTAGTTAGATTTAAACTCATAATTTTATGGTTACAAGTTAAATATTTAGATTCCGTTTGACAAAACAAACTTATGACTTATGATTTTTTGAGTAATTTGTAACTTATAACTTTTTAAGGTTAAAATAGAGCTATTTGACAAAACTAGTTTAAATTATGTTAAATAACTTTAAATAGTATATAATATTTTAATTATATGAGAGATAAAATTAGAACTTATAACATTTAAAAAATAATAAATTTTCTCAAAATAACTTTTCAAAAATTAAAAACTTGTAATTTTTAATTTACCAAACAACTATAATAACTTTAAAAAATCATAAGAATGATATGTATGAAGTATTTGCTTAAAGGAGTAACGCATGGCCAGACGCAAGAAATAAAGTTGTGTTCAAAACAAAATTGTGTTCTGCGAATGGAATGACCAGGTACGATGTGCTTTAACTTTATTTATCCCAGGAAGTTAAAATATAATTTATTTATTCAAAATTTAATCATTGTTTTTTACTTTTACTTTCTAAGTCAAAAGAGGCGTCTATGCTCAATCGCCCAATTGTTGAACAATCCACAAATATTATATTGGTTTAAAAACGTACTTTTCATTTAAAAATATTATAAAAATTTACTATTATTAAGTAATTTTATATAAATTTAATAATCTTTTATTTTTATTTTTTAAAATAATTAAACCACTTGTTACCAATATCATTAACCTAATGCTTTTGAATGCATTTGCTCTTCTTTGTCAACCTCGATATTTATCGTGTTCCATGGGCTACATAAAAAATATATTAAAAAATCCATATTGGATTTATCTTAGCGAGGAAATGAATAAAGTTATTTCTTGAAAATAGATTATTACTAAGAATTGTTTTTATGAATCAATTTTTAAATTTTGTTAATAAAATGTTAATATAAAATTAATAAAATCTTTAACTAATCTAATGTTCACTATCGATTATGTATATACTTAAAGACATAAAATTTTAGTTTCACACTTTTAAATTACGGATGATTTTCAAGTGAGTCTAACATGTTAAATGATATAATATAATATTCTTGTTATACTCAGTAATTATAGACAATTAAGGGAGTTAATTAGAACTTCAAAGCCTAACACAAAAAATAATTAGAAATATTAAAATAATTAAAATACACGTATAGATTAATCTTTCAATTAGTGAGTATAGTTATAGAGACCAAATAATTATTTTAAATTATTTTTTAAAATATGTATATGAAAACAATAAAGGATAAGTTTATAAAAACGGTAATATATACATTATCCTTATTATATACTATATACTTTTTTGTGTGCACTTAATAATAAGTAAACTAGTTTGGGTCAGGGTCCAATATAAGCCACGCGACAGTCCTTAAATCTCTTGTTCGCTCATAAATATTACACTAGTCCAATAGGATCTGGTATTATGCCCTTGATTCCAGTGAGGAATAAAGGTCTTGTAGTAATTCCTCGCACCAAATCACTAGTGTTTACGCGTTGTAGAGGCGAAAGGGGATGTCATCTGTAAGGCCACTCTGACGGTCAAGTCAGTGAAAATTCTAAGGAATTTCAAAGCTTAAGCGTTTGCACACAATCGAACAGGGTCATAAAAGAAAGATTTCAGCATTTCGGTGAAATAGTTAGCCGACAATTCCATCGTGTATTACAGGCGTGTGTGTCATTGTCAATTGAGATCGTCAAGCCTTTGGATCCTACTTTTATGCATGTCTCTCCAAAAATACGTGATAGTAGGAGAAGAAAATGTTAGAGCTGATGTTCTATCTTGGTTGGCAAGTACAAAAAAGGTGGAGTGTATGACTACGGTCATACAGAGCACTTTAGCTGCTCCAAGCATTTCAAACCCATTGAAAGTATACGCCATCTAATTCAGAGCGCATCCTGAGAATTCCTGGGTCATTCTAATTATTCGATACATGGTAAATGGACAGCTTCCGGAATGCCCAGTCAAAAGGAAGAAGTTGAAGAAAGAATTGCCAAATTTTGTATTAATAAACGGAGGCTTATTCAGAAGAGGAGTGACAACACCTTACCTAAGATGCCTAAACGAGGCTGAGGTAGATGAAGTCCTATCCGAGGTGTACGAAGGGACATGTGGCAACCACTGTGGAGGCAGGAGCTTGGCCAAGAAAGTGTTAAGGGCAGGTTACTGGTGGCCCACTACAGCCAAGGACGCAGTGGAATATGTCAAAAAATATGATGCATGCCAGAAGAATAGCAATGAGCGTCATGTATGAGCTGAGGAATTATTCACATCCACAGTCCCATAGCCTTTCTACCAATGGGGCATGGATATTTTAGGACCTTTCCCAAAGGCTCCAGGTGGAGTAAAATACTTAATAGTTGGAGTGGACTATTTTACAAAATGGATTAAAGCAGAGGCAGTAGTGCATATCACCGTGGCACGAATGCGAAGATTCTTCTATGAGAATATCATCACAAGATTCAGAGTACTAGGGAAAGTAGTAACGGATAATGGGCCGCAGTTCACGGATGCCAAATTCAAAAGTCTACTTGACGGACTCCAAATTAAGCAAGTATTCTCATCAGTTGAGCACCCTCAGACCAATGGTCAGGATGAGGTCGCAAATAGAGAAATCCTAAAGGGATTAAAGAAACACCTTGGTAAAGCAAAAGGTGAATGAGCCAACCAATTATGTCACGTTTTATGGGCACATCGGACAACGCCGCACTCGTCTACTAGTGAGGCCCCATTCCGGTTGGTGTATGGAGTAGATGCAGTGATACCAGTGGAAATAAATTTACTCTCTCCAAGGGTCCAATAGTTTGATACGATGGACAATGATCAAAGAATAAAGAATGAGTTGGATCTTCTGCCTGAAGTCAGGGAAGCGGCTTTATTCAGGATCAAGTTGTTAAAGCCAAAGCTGCATTACGATACAACATGGAGGTTCAGCAAAGAAGATTGAACGTAGGTGACCTCGTCCTAAGCAAAGCATCGGTTGGAAATCGCTTTGCGCATCAAGGAAAACTGGCTCCGACATGGGAAGGGCCATACCGGGTGAACGAAGTCACACCAGGAGGAGCGTACTTATTGGAAACTTTAGAGGGAGAGGTGTTTAAGAAAAAATGGAACGTAAAGAATCTCTGTGTGTATTACAACTAACCGATACTACAAGTCATGCACTCTTTTTCCCTACCCAAGGTTTTTCCCACAGGGTTTACTTAGGAGGTTTTTAATGAGGTATGCAGTCGGGGTGGTATTTCATCAATAAAATATAGTTTTGTGAATATGAATGATAACATCTTTCGGCAATCTTCCCTAAGTTTCCATTAAACCCCGGAGTGGTCTAAGGACCTCAGAGTGGTTAAGTTTTTAGTAAATCCGAGGTAAAGTTTTAATTACGAAGTAATCTAATTCCGGAACAAATTAAATACAGAGTGGATAGGTAACATTTATACGAGCTTCGAATTATAATGGTAAAAGCCAAAAATCAAGAGGAGATGATGTAAGCAAAATATTAATATCATTAATAAAAAGGGGCACAACAGCCAAGATAAATCAAAATTCAAAAACGGTGGAGCTTATCCCGCCTACAAAGTAAAACATCAAATTCAAAAGAAAGGGCAGAGCTCATCCCACCTACAGAGCAGTAATAAATCAAGAACCCACAGGGTCAGTGTCCTTCTCCCTATCTGAGTCAGCATGCCCATCTCTACCATCACCTTCAGGAGGGGTGTCATCTTCTCCTACCGCCAAAGGGGAAAATTTAAACGGCTCATCTGCAGGGATGTAGGACTTCCCACCAACTTCGGTTACCAGCTCCCCATTCTGGAATCTGTTAAAAAAGCCGATCCCATTCAAGTTCAGCTAGGAACCTCGGTTATGGTAGACAACTTGATGAACTGCATGGCTGAATGAATCCATAGCAGCCCGGGCGAACCTAGTCATATCATTTTTGTATTTGTCTCGTTCATCCCGTACTACAGTGGATAAATCATCATTCTTTCTCTGAAGATCGGCCACCAATTTCTCTAAGTCGTCAACCTTAAGTTGGAGTCCGTCATTCTTCTTCAAATCATCCCCAGAGTTCCGAAGACTTTGGTTCTCTTCATTAAGGCTCTTAATCTTCTGGTGAGCCTTCCCGCAGTCTTCAGAAAACCGGGCATTCCTTTCCTTCATCCGCTCAATTTCCCTCTTTGGCCCATCAATAGCGGCAGAGTAGATAGTGGAAAGAGTCTTAATATTATACCATATGGCGATCTCAAGAGCAAACTCTAGGTCTTGGGGGTTTAATCCCTCTTTGAGATGCCATAGGAGGGTAAAGCTGACATTAGGAGGGGTAGTCTTGACAAGAAGATCCTCTAAAGCATCTATGCTGGAAATAGGGGAGAGGCATTCTTCTTAGTTGGCTCCTCAGGGGAAACCCCCTTTCCCTTATCAAGCACCTTCTGACCGGGGTCTGCTTTGTGCTTTTTGGAGGCACCGGCTCCTTGCTTTTTCTCCTTCTTCTTGGCAGGGCCGATTTTAAGAGCCACTACCCCTCCAGGGGTGTGAAGGTTTGAAGCTTTATTCTATTTGGGGGTAACATGATTCTCCCCGAAAACATAAACTTCAGAACTCTCTAAATGCTTCCGGAGTTCCTCCAAAGCATCCGTACTCATAATCCCTAAAATAAAAAATATAAATCATGGTTAGTATAAAACTGGGGTATCAAAAATATTAAAGGGAATAAGATAAGCAGGTGAATACCCAAATGAGTGAGGTACTCATTTCGTATCTCCAAGGTTCCTACAAAGGAACGACATCTAAGGGGAGCACCCCGGGAGAGGGTATGGAGAGTGTTAACGACGGTGCATGATGTCTCAAAAAGAGAGCCTGTGTCGACAGAGTACGTTGTACTCTCTAAGAAGAAGTGTTTGTGGGTCCAACCGGTGTGGATTAGATAGTTGTCGTTCTCATCCTTCCAGAAAGAAGATGTGGTTTTCTCGACAGAGAGCTTGAAAAAGGCGCTCTTGAAGGAGGTGTTGTACATCTTGCAAGAATCGGCATAGGCCTCAAAATTTACGACGTCGCTTTGACATTGGAGATTGATAAATCTCGTCCCGGTTCTGGCTTGACGCATCACCCGAGCGTGCCTAAAAAACATGGCAACGGTCGGGGTGAAGCAGAAGTGTTTTCCAAGGACTTACGGGGCCATCACTAAAGCCTAGCCATTCGGGTGAAGTTGACTAGGGGTGATGTCCAGGAAACGTAATACCCCCATCTCATACTGGTTCAGGGGGAACCGGACTCCCACCTTTAGTAGAGTGAAGTTGTGAAAGTAGAGGAAGCGGTCTCACGGGATATGGCAAATCCGGTCTTCGAAGGCAGGACGGATGAGACGAAATCCTTTTTATACTTCTTATTTTGCCAAAAAGATTTCACCACAAGTGGAACACCGTCATCTTCAACAGCATGAAAGCTGTAGGTAGTAGTCCTTGGCCACCCAAAAGTATAGGTCTTCGGCTTTTCGGGATAACAAGTTTATTTTGTCGGCAATCATGAAAGTCTCGCCGAGGTCATTCTTCAAAACTGATGATCCAGCGATATCCATGGCAACCACGTGCGCTAAAAAGGGGACAGCGGAATAAAAGTCAGTATCATCAGTGTAGTAGTGCACTACGCTAGAGTCTTCACCCCGGTCCGGAGACACAAAGGGCAAAGGTGACTTAGGTTCAGGAATCCGGAAGAAAGGGACTCCAGTTCCAAGGGATTCAGATTACCCCGGTTGACTGGAGTCACCTATCTATGGATGTCTGTCTGTGTAAGCCGAGGTCCACTACGAGGAACCTCGCCAGGCCAAGAAATGGAAGGGTTCGAAATTATTTCACAAGAGCTGTCTTGGCCCTGACCGTTGTTAGTGGAAAAAGCTGACATTATAAATAAAAGAGGTTTAGAAGGCTACCTGTGTTTACGGTGCGGACGATTCTTCTAGTATGGGCCAGGACAAAGTCAAGAAAAAGCTAAGACTACAGATGGACAGAATGTGTAGAAGAAGGTTGCAAAGTGAGAAACCAGCGAGATCTTCTCACCTTATATAGGCATCGAAACATTGTGCGTCGAAGTTCAACCGTCGCAGCCCGAAAGGATCGTCGTTTCACCTTCATGTGACGTCACCTGATGGCGTGTAGGGCACACGACAAATCACGACTGACACGTCACCGATTCGCGTAAAGTGGCAGCTTTATAGGTGAGGGGCATTAAATGCCTCACCTAATCTGAAGTACATCTAACCACGGATGTACCGACACATCGACACTCATACCCCGACAAATTTTTCAACCAGAGTCTAAGTAGTTCATTTATTATAGTAACACTACAAAAATAAACTAAGGGGCAAAAGATCCGGGGTGGTAACCAGGGGCCCAAACCGAGGTCCGTAAACATCGCGCCACATCATTGAAAGAGCTGGCAAGTCCATGACCGAAGTCTGAAACCATTGGTTGACTACGGATTCTTCCCATGACCCCGGCTCATAGCTGACAATCCGACAGCAAGTCAGAGGAGGTATGGGTAACCTGACCCTGCAGACATTGTATCAACAGTAAGGTAGGAAGATCAAATCACTTCCAAAATTAAGGTAAACACTATAAATACAACTCATTTATTACTGAAGAAGCATCTGATCTAATCCTGTAAGTTACCTCCATAATATCACTACCTTGGTTACCATACTGACTTAAGCATCGGAGCATCTTCTACAGGTACACCTCTAGTGTGGTTCTAAGACTTTGGAACAGACAGAATACCAGTAGTTACTTTGAAGAACCTTGGATTCCCACTGAACCTAGGTGTATAATACTGTACTATACTGAGGCGGTGTAAAACTGAGAGTTGGTGAGGTAACTGCGGTCAGAGAACCTAACCTTTGACCCTGGTCAAGACAGTCAGCTCTTGACCCCGGATTTTGAACATAACACAATTAGAGACCAAATTGTAGCTGCTAGAGTTGTATAAATCTTAACAACCATATTTTTATAATGTATAAATTAAAAATAATTTTATTTCCTTTCCATGTTATATATAAAATCATCTACTTTGGATGTATAAACGTCAATTAATCTATTTTGTTAAAAAAATAACGTAACTTGTTAAAAAATAATCTAATTTGTTAAAAACTTAATTCTGATTATACATAATATCATCTAATTTGAATAACAATAATATATCTTCGTAAAAAATTAATCTACTTTGTTAAAAAAATATTCTATTTTCTTAAAACAATAATCTATCGTTGTGAATTTTTATAAATTATCTATTTTAAAAGTAATACATTTTTAAAAAATAACCCTTACTAGGTCAGATAAGAAATTTTTAAAATAAAAGTGAAAAATTTAAAATATATTTAATGTCTACAAAAAATAATTAAAAATGAAATATAAAATAATCTATTTTGTTAACTAAAAAATCTAATTATACATAATATTATCTATATATATTTACATTTTTTGAGTTAAAATATATTTACATTATTAATATATATACATATTCAATATATTTTTTACTAATACCTTTTTTGGTAATTTTATATCAAACTAACATTTGCCCAACCCAACTTTTTCTCTAAACACAATCACTACTTCTCAACCTACTTTTACCCAACAAAACATTTTCACATCCAAGCACAACTCTGTTTACAAAACCTCTGTTTTTTCAACCCCAATTTACAAAACCCCAGTTTTCTCAACTAGGTTACCCCAACAGGTAACTAAACAAACCCTACATTTAATTAATGATATGTAAACCCTACATTTAATTAATGAAATGTATGAAGTATTTGCTTAAAGGAGTAATGCATGGCCTGACGCAAGAAATAAAGTTGTGTTCAAAACAAAATTGTGTTCAATCGACGAGAAAGTTCATGACATGGCTGCAAAAAGTCCGGGCAACTTTTCGTGTTGTTGCTTTGGAATGACCAGGTACGAAGTGCTTTATATATATGAGTCCTATATTTGCTTTCAGCGGAGGCTTATCTGATGTATTAAGAAAGACCAAAACAAAGAACATCTGAGATGAGTGAGTCTGCAGAGAGTAAACCGCACGCTGTGTTGATCCCATTTCCTGCACAAGGTCATGTAAACCCGTTATTGAAACTAGCAAAACTACTTCACCTGAGAGGCTTTCACATAACATTTGTTCACACAGAGTACAACCACAAACGTTTGCTCAACTCAAGGGGTCCCAACGCTCTTGATGGTCTTGCTGATTTTCGCTTTGAAACCATCCCAGACGGCCTTCCCTCAGTGGATGCTGCTGCTGCTGATGTTACTCAGCATGTACCCTCTCTCTGTGATTCTATCAGAAAGAACTGCCTCCACCCCTTTCAGAATCTTGTTGCTAGACTCAACCACTCTGCAAATTCTGGTCTCATTCCACCAGTTACTTGCTTGGTTTCTGATGGCTGCATGTCATTTCCAATTCTTGCTGCTGAACAGCTCGGTCTCCCTGTTGTTCTCTATTGGCCTGCCAGTGCCTGTGCTTTATTGTCTGTTATGAACTTTCGTCCTCTTGTTCAGAAAGGTCTTACACCACTTAAAGGTATCAATTCATGTTCTTTCTCCATCTGGTTTATCAGGGTATTCAGTATTATACTACTCTCTTTTCACATGGATACAACTTATGCTTAGTGTTTTCATTGTGTCCAGTTATGAGAAATACATCTCACAGGAAACAAATTTGGCATTTGGTTTTTTTTAGTGTTGATTAAATGATGAGAAAATTTTCTGTGTTCCCCTTCATAGACTAAAATTTTCACACACAATAACGTCATTTCTTATATTTTATTTTATTTTATTTTTTCATTATACAACCGGGGTAAAATTATCCTTTTGATATAGTATTAGATTATTTTCTATTTTTCTCATTAAACAAACATCAACATTTTTCATAATTTTTATATTAATTCTTTTCTCATATGTTTTTTTCGCACTTTTTTGTCATACTCTTCTCCACAATCAAATAATTTATGAGTCTTAATATCTTAAATATTATTGACTTTTATCGTGAATCGAAACCTAAATTTTGATTAAAGAATGAAAGAATATATCAAAGTTGTTTTCACAAAAAAAGGGTTTATCTAAGTTTTGTCTTATGTGTATACTCCTTTAAGCTTGTCTTTTATATTTGCATACATATAACTAATATAAAGTTATTAAGAAAGGTTAATTCAGAGTAGGTTTGGGATTTTACCAAATAAATGGGAAGAATTTATATTCTAAATCCTATAAGTTGTTTTTTTCTATTTTAATAAGTTATTTATATAGATTATTAAAAAAGTTTATTTCTATAAATTTTTTAACCAAATTTAAAGTGTCAGTTCTCATTTAAAAATAATTTATTACATAAGTACCTAATTAAGTTATTTATCCAAACTCACATTCAATATATTTTTAAAAAAAAATCTTAATTGCATGAGAAATACCTTTAGGAAGGATATCTATGTTTAGTACACAAATATTTAAGGATGTTACGTAATTTATTTATATTTGTGAGCAACAAGATATAGATATAGTGTTCTAAAAATTGTCTAGGTTGGTTGATTGTGACTCTTACTCAATTCTAAGGATCCAAAAATATTTTTTGTTATAGCTTATTATTTTTCTTATTTTAGGGCTGGGCTATCTTGTAAATACATTCTTTAAAATATAGTAATAGCAAGAGAATAAGTGAGAACACTTATGAAATTGGTGCGAGTAAAACACATAAAAACACAAAAGAAGATATAAGAAGAAGAAATGAGGTTAAAAATTCTGGGATGATTAGTGTTCATCTTGAACATAATAAGATATCAAAATCAAGGGTCGATTTATTGTAAATACTTATATCTGATTGATTATGTATTGGAATTAGTTGTTCTTTCCCATAGATATAGGCCAAAATCACATAAATTTTTATGCTGTTTCTTTTATCTCTATCTTCAATCTTTTATGGTTCATTTTTTTTCATAATTGCATTTGATCCCGCTGCTGTAATTTCTAGTTTGCATTTTCTTTTGGGTACTTTGAGTTCTCTCTCTTTTTCTTTTATTAACAGTACTTTGAGTTTTCTGTTTTATTAGTTTTGTTTTTGTGTACATACTTTGTTTATTTTTCCTTCTTGAACCAACAGTCTATATTTGAAATCAAATGGAGATTCAAACTATTGAGTTTTTGAAAGTATTAATTAATTATGATATGTAGATGAGAGTTACTTAACAAATGGGTATTTGGACACCAAAGTGGACTGGATTCCTGGCTTGCAGAATCTTCGACTGAAGGACTTTCCTGACTTCATAAGGACAACAAATCCAAACGATGTGATGATGGACTTTTTCATTGAAATTGCAGATAGAGCTCACAGAGCCTCTGCTATTATTTGTAATACTTTTGATGAGCTTGAGAGTGGTGTATTGAATGCTCTCTCCTCTATGTTCCCTTCTCTTTACACCATTGGCCCTATAACTTCATTTTTAAATCAAAGTCCACATGATCACTTGGAGCATTTAGGTTCCAATCTTTGGAAAGAAGACATTGAGTGTCTTGAATGGCTTGAATCAAAGGAACCAAAGTCAGTTGTTTATGTGAATTTTGGCAGCATCACTGTTATGTCTCCAGAGCAACTGTTGGAGTTTGCATGGGGTTTGGCCAATAGCAAGAAACCCTTTTTGTGGATCATTAGACCTGACCTTGTCATTGGTGGCTCTGTCATTTTGTCATCTGAGTTTGTGAATGAAACTAAAGATAGAGGCTTAATAGCAAGTTGGTGTCCACAGGAGAAAGTGTTGAACCATCCTTCAATTGGTGGATTTTTGACTCATTGTGGATGGAACTCAACCACTGAAAGTCTTTGTGCTGGAGTGCCAATGTTGTGTTGGCCTTTTTTTGGAGATCAACCGACAAACTGCAGAGATATTTGCAATGAATGGGACATTGGAATTGAAATTGATACAAATGTGAAGAGAGAGGAGTTGGAGAAGCTGGTGAATAAATTGATGGTTGGAGAGAAGGGGAAGGAGATGAGACAAAAGATCATGGAGTTTAAGAAGAAAGCTGAGGAATACACCAAGCCTGGTGGTTCTTCATACTTGAATTTGGACAAAGTTATCAAGGAGGTGTTGCTAAAACAAAAATAGAAGTGTTTTCCTTTTCTGTAATCTAGCTATATATTGATAATTAGATTTTAATATTCAGGATTTTGTTAGATGTATGTGTTCCTTGCAATTGTCTTCCATCATATTATTGGAGGAACAAAAATTCAAGAATAACTTCCCATTGAGATCCAATAAATATTCTCTCATTTACAAAAATCGTGGAATTAAATCACATGAATGAAAAGTAAATTGAAATAAGTTAGTTATAATTAAATATATTATAATTTTAAAATTTCTTCTAAAAATGTCTTTAATAAATAATTACGTATACTAGTATAGTCTTAGACTTATACTAAATTAGACTTGTCTAAGATTTTTGTTCCCGTAAATGTTTTTAATTTAGATGGATTAATTTCTAGTAATCCTTCATTAATAGCTCGTAATATTTATAGAGATTAAATACTTGTTTAAATCACCAACAAAACTAGGTACACAGTTAGTTGAGTTTTTAACACATTTTTAGTGATTTGAATCTCGTGTGTATAAACAAATTGTTAGAAGATACGATACCTACTTTAGAATCTTTACGTCTTAGAGAAATTAGTTTTTGGTTGTCGTCTTAAGACACCCTCAAGTTCACCTAAACAAAAATACTTAGGTATATCTAAAAAGACCTAATCTTGCCCCTAAACCCTACAAAATTGATTATACTTTTAAGAGTTCTGTAAACCTCCTTTATTAGGGTTAAGTTTAAGTGATTAAAAAAAGTAAAGTTTTCTATAAAAAAATGAACATATTTGTCAAGGCCGGCCCTAGGACAGTAAGGTGGGCACCAAGGCCTACAAAATAAGGGGGCCTCTAATTTAAAAAGTTATTATGTAACTCATAAAAAGAAATTAGAAATTTCATCAAATTAAGAGCCCCAAAGCAATAGTAATGTTTACTATGACATTAGCAAATGTGAGAATAGATCAAACTATTAGTTGGAAGTATAAGGCCTAACTTAGTTAAGATCTAGTTTCACCCAGTTCATTTAATAATATGATTATGCTAATACTTTTTAAAAATCCTATTTAATTAAAGAAGTTAACTCTAAACTTTTGAAAAAAATCTTTTCAACCTATGGGGTCAACTTTTTTTTTAAACTTTTAAACAATTTATTATATACTATAATTTATAAATATATATGACATTTTGTATATATAAAATGAAATCTATAATATTAAAATATGTTAAAATTAACGTTAATATGAAAAATTGATGATTAAATATATACTATATATGTTTGTAACTTTTTAGAGGCTTATTTATTTATATAAGAATGACTTGTTGATATTTAATATATGTTTATTGGTATTTTTATTGATTTTAATATAAATTCAGTTTTTATCCACATAATTTAAACTTTTAAATAAGACAAATCAAACCTAAACATATAGTTTACAGAAAGTAACAGAACACACTAACGTTTTACAATTAAGTACTACATTGAGCTAGACCATGTAATGTTTAGCTTAAATCATCCTATTTCCTCTAGGCCTAATGCTTAGTTGCTCTCTACAAAATCCCAAGAGAGAACAAAGGGAAGAAAAGTGTACGAGATAGAGAAATTGATGAATGACTTTGTGATTATAGTCTACCAGAATAATTGCTACGTTTCTATACTTATTTTATGACAATATTATTGTTATTGTTAAAGTTTAAAATTTGTAATCATGTAAACTTTTAAAAGTTTTGGATTTCAAATAATATAAATACCATCATCTAAATTACAGTGCTTTTTTATTTGACAATGGAAAAATATGTATTTTTTTATAAGGTCCCTTATACTCACTATGCCTCGGACCTCAAAAACTTTAGAAACGACGCTAATATGTGTTACACCTTTATTTTTGTAATGTAAAGATTGGATACACACTAAAGAAAGCATCTAGTAGGGTTGAAGTTAACAAAACCTTATCTTAGAAACCATTGGTGGTCTCTACATTATGGCCCCATTTGAGACAAAATACAGATACTCTCATGGCAATGGTGTTTCTAGTCTCTAATACCTTTCAACAGGTTTTGGACCGTCAAATCCTCATCTTGATTAAATAAGATGATTTTTTTGTCTCTTTATTCTGATGTATTGTTTATTATATCAATTATTTTTATAACAAGTGTAAGAAAATATCGTTTATAAAATATTTAATGTAAAAAATATTTTTCATACTAGAACTTGATACGACACACCTTATGTGTCGCCATAAAATAATACGCCTCACCCTTTCATACAATAATTTTAAATTTAATAAACAATAGTATAAGACTTCCATTTATTTTGAATACGTTAGTATTTTCAATTTCTGATTTTTTTAAAAAAATATGTTTGCTAAATAAAAAAATTAACTTATCCTACCAAAACATAAAAATTTTAGATTTTATAATTTTAAATTTTCTAATTCTAAATATAGTTATATATATTAAATCATCACTGATTTTTTTAAGTATAACTTAACAAATATATGTTAAAATAATTATTAGTTTTGTTTAATATAACTTAAATCTATCTTCATAAATTATTATATTTTATAACTTATTTAAATTTCAAACATAAATTTTAAAAAATTAAAATAGTATACAAGTTAAATTAATCCTACCAAAATCATCACTGGTTTTTTTAAAAAAAGGAACATTGCTAACTTAAAAAAAATAACTCATCGTACCAAAATATAATAATTTTAAATATTATGATTTAAAATTTACTAATTCTAAATATCTTTATAACTTAAATCTAACGTAATAAATATATATAATATATAAAATAAATTATTTCTGAATTTATATTTTTAAAATTAAAACAGTATAAAGTTAAACTAATTAATGAATATATATAATATATAGCATAAATTATTTTCGAATTTAAATTTTTAAAAATTAAAACAGTATACAAGTTAAACTAATTAATAAATTTATATAATATATAACATATATTATTTTCGAATTTAAATTTTTAAAAATTAAAGCAGTATAAAGTTAAACTAATTAATAAATGTATATAATAAATAGCATAAATTATTTTTGAATTTAAATTTTTTAAAAATTAAAACAGTATAAAGTTAAACTAATTAATAAATATATATAATATATAACATAAATTATTTTTGAATTTAAATTTTTAAAAATTAAAACAGTGTAAAAGTTAAACTAATTAAAATATATATAATATATAACATAAATTATTTTCAAATTTAGATTTTTGAAATTTAAAAACATATATTATTTTGAATTTAAGTTTTTAAAAATTAAAACAGTATAAAACTTAAACTTATTTTCAATATAAATTATAAACTAAGAGTTTCTGGTTTATATTTTTAAAAAAGGAAGTTTGCTAACTACAAAAGAATTAACTACTCCTACCTACCACATTACGACACAGCCTGCACTGTTTTGCCATCTAATCAGTGTGTGTCGCATGAAATTTTGGCAATACCCCTTTCCATGTGTCGCCTCCTTTATTAGCGACACACCCACCTTTTTCTGTCACAGGACACGTGGCCTATTCAAATGAAGTCGCCACTAATTCTACCGACACCCATGACGTCTAAAGTTTTGTCGACACCAAAACTGCCCTAGACACCATAAATTCCACTGAAACAACCCCAGATTTGTATTTATCTTTTCCAACCGCCTCATTCAAAAACATTAGCCTCATCCAATAGTCTAGGATGCTAGAGACACCAATTGCAAGTTGGTGAGGATATGCATTTCATTCAAGATGTTTTTATTGTATTTGTGTAATTTATAAGCTATTAGTTTTGATCTTATAATTTATTTTTAAAAATTTTTAATGATCTTTTATCTTTTTTTCAGTTTTATTTTAAAATTTCACTTCCATCTTCTATTTATTATATTATAATAAGGTTTAAAGTCACTATAGCAACAAACACATTTTATAGTGGAACACTTAGCGTCTGCTTCGCAATAGATGTAAACTGCGTCGACTTCTTAAAAATAGCATTTGTTTTGTGAAACGCTAAACAATGTTTTTTAAGCACTAATTTGTGAAGAATTATAAAAAGAAGAAGTTTGAAAGTGAAGAAAAAGAAAAAATAGAACTTAGGCATATGCTTTTCTTGCCTTTTGGCAATAGATCAAAGCATATGCTCAACATATACTGATAATTTGAATGCATTAAATTTATGTACTTAAAGCATAGGCATAATGGGATATCATACCCCTCAAAGGTTTCAATTTCCATTGAGTCATACATGGATCGTATAGTTGTTGGTTTCTGTTGTTGTTGTTATGCAGACGAGAGTTATCTGACAAATGGGCATTTGAACACCAAAGTGGATTTTATTCCAGGTATGCACAACTTTCGCCTCAAAAACCTGTGTAGTTTTATGAGAGCAACAAATCCAAATGATTTACTCCACACATAGCTTACAGTGCATTTAAGTTTGGTAGTTTGGAAGCAAGTATTTACTCTCTCTGCTAAAGACTTACACCTATAAACACCAAACTCATTCATACTTTTTTAATGCATCCCAAGTTTTTAAGTAAAACTTATATCTAGTAAGATAAATTTAGAGAGATAAAATAATATTTTTATATGGGTATATTTTTTTATTTTTAAGAGAAGTTGTAATTTTGTTTCTGATTCGGGGTGCTAACCAATTTCCTGAGATGATCGGGTGGCATTGCGATAAAGCCACATCATCGGATTACCTGTCTACAAATGGCTTAGATGGCGTATCTGCGTCTAAGATTCATGGCAACCACAGTTCCAGGATTATGACCCCGGTCCTATCCTGATAGCCAGACAATTAGTCAGAATCGGTATAGGTTGCATGTCCTCGCAAATACTGTAGATACAGTAAGTTAGGAAGAAGGTCAAATCAATTCCCAAGCTAAGGCAAACGCTATAAATACAATTCATTTATTACTGAAGAAGGATCTGAACTAATCTCACGATTTACCTCCGTAATTTTGTATTTCCTGTAATACCGTACTAACTTAAGCATCGGAGAATCTTTTACAGGTTCACCCCGGTGTGTTCCCTTGATTTCGGTACGGACAGAGACATCAATACCATCCTTAACTTGAAGAACCTAGGATTCCCACTGAACCTAGGTGTAAAATACCGTACTCCACTGAGGCGGTGTAAGAACTGAGTGCAAGAGAGGTAACTGTGGTTAGGAATATTGAACCCTTACCCTGGGCAAGACAACCAACTCTTGACCCCGGTTCTAGAACATAACAGTTTCCCTTAATAAAAATATTTTTTGATCTTACCATAATTTTTCTCCTATTTGTTAAGAATTTTAATGTATAATATTATATGTTCAATTTTTATTTTCTTATTTTTATTTTAACTATTACTCTCTGGTATCCAAGACCCTCCACTATGTTGTCTTCTTTTTATACCATTGGGCCATTTCCTTCATTTTTAAGTCAAAGTCAACATAACCATTTGGAGCAATTAGGTTCCAATTAATCTTTGGAAAGAAGATTAAGTGGCTTGGATCAAAGGAATCAAGGTAAGTTATGTTTGTGAATTTTGGTAGCATCACTGTTATGTCTACATAACGATTGTTGGAGTTTGCATGGGGTCTAGCCAACAACAAAAAACCCTTTTGTGGATCATTAGGTCTGACCTAGTCATCAGTGATTGTAACATCCAATTTTCCACTCAAATAAAAAATAGATATTAATAGTCTTTAATGAGAAATACTTACTATTAGTTAGTTTATTATTATTATATTTTATTAAATTTTGGTATTTATATTTAATTATTTTGTTTAATAAAATAAAATAAAAATAAAAATAAAATAAAAATATATATGTCTTTTGAATGAGAATTTTAAAATGACCTAATTAGCAGTCATTGATTAATGAAATTATATTAATAATTTTGAATATCTTTATTATTCACAACTTTTATTTTATGTTTTTATATTTATGTTTTTACATATTTATGATTTAACTCTTATTAGAATTTTAAAATAAAATTTTGAAGGAATTAGACTATTGTTCTTTATAACCTTTTAATCTAAATAATATTTATGATTTTTTGGAATTTTTTAAAATTTTTGAAATATTTTAATAAAATAATATATTTTAAATAATTTTAAATTCTTATAAAGTTACTTAAAATTAAAAATATTTACAAGAAAGAGAAGTTAAATTATAAGAAAATTTTTTAAAATCCATTTCAAGTAGACTTATCTAAAAATGATCGGTTTGAGAAAAATCTTAATTTTGACTAATCGTAAAAAAATCAAAAACGTACCAATAAATTTTTATTAACAAAAAATTTTAGATTTTTAAAATATAAATTTTATATTACTTATTATAAAATTAGTGAGAACTGATATAATATCGCTAAATTTCAAAAAGGACTGATTTTGAATATTTAAAATATACCGAGTGAATGGTTACTATTTGACTTAATAATTCAGCCGACATTTACTATGTAAAACACTATGCATGAACGAAAATTTCAAACTTACACAGTAACCAGAAACAAAAATTTCAAAAATTACACAGTACTTTTATAATAAAATATTCAAATACACAGTAAATTTTTCCGCTATAAATACCGAAGGATTCTAAAGGAAAATTCATAATTTCAGATTAAATTTTCTTAATATAGTAATGCTAGAGAGATAGTGGTGGGAGTAAGAGAGAGAAATCATTTTTATGGAAGGAAGTTTCACCAAAATCATAAGGTAAGAATAACTTTCTTTTATACTTTTTAGGTTTATTTTCATATCATTTTAGAAATCTATTATTATACTGGATATAATATTATTTTAAGTTACTATTATGAATAGTAAATTACTATATTAATAGTAAATCACTGTTACGAATAGTAAATCACTATTCAAATAGTAAATCACTATTTAAATAGTAAATCACTATTTAAATAGTAAATTACTATTTACTATTACTATTTATCATTACTATTCATGTTTTACTATTTATTGTTACTATTCACGTTTTACTATTTATTGTTACTATTCACATTTTACTATTTACCATTACTATTCATGTTTTACTATTTATTGTTACTATTCACATTTTACTATTTACCGTTACTATTTACATTTTACTATTTATTGTTACTATTCACAGTAACTATTTAAAATTTACTATTTACTATTACTACGCATAATTACTACTTACCCTTTCTATTTCAAATAGTAATCTAAATCTTTATCTTATAACTATATTGGTATATTTTAGAACTCAGAGATGAGGCGTGCGCACGAACTTTCCATAACGAACCAAGATACAAGAGGTAAGGGGGAGTGAGATAAGAATATAATATGAAAAGACATAAGAATAATGGGAGGAGTCCTCTACTCTTTTTAAATTTAATAATATTATTTTAAAATAATAACTTCTCAACTTAAAATTAATAATAAATTTAGTATCTTGTGTAACTTATTCTGAAATACCTATGCATGGATCTGGATTATTATAACTTATACGGACTGGACTAAATCTATGCAAGGACTTGGATTTTTATATCTTATATGGGTCGAACTAAACCTATGCAAGGACTTGGACTTTTATATCCTATATGGATCGAACTAAACCTATGTAAGGACTTAGATTATTATGACCTATTTGAACTTACATAGACCTGTGCGAGGAATGAACTATAAAGACTTAAAATTAAGTTTATTAACTTAAATAACCATTAAACTTTAAATTATGATATTTATAAATGATAAATAATTTATTTGATTTGATTATGATTGATAAATTGATTGTGATTGACAATATTTGATTGTGAGTGATGATATTTAATTGTGATTGACAATATTTTGTTGTGGTTGATGATATTTAATTGTGATTGACAATATTTTGTTGTGATTGATGACCTTGTGATATGAAGTTTGAGCATATAACAAGCATGACGGAAAGTTAAAACTCAGTAAGAATTTCCTGACCTTACTCTTTAAATTTTTATTCTAAGAGAAAGTATTTTATAATTATTTTAGTCTTTTATTTATTCTTAGAAATTATTTTTATTAACTTTATTTTTAATCTCTAAAATAAAATCTAGTATTAGAAAGAAATTATTTTATGAAAATTAAAGGTTGAGATAATTAATACTAGAATTAAAGAAAATTTTTATAGTTTTAAGTATTCTTAGTTAATGATTTTAAAAATTATTTTCTTTTATTAATCAAAAGTTTAAAGTAAATTATTTTGGTTTTTTCCAACGAAATAACTAAAGGATATTTTATTATAGTCGAGATTTCTAAACTCAATCTAGTTAAGATTCAAATTGAGAAAGATTATGTAAATATGTAAAGTTTTCTAAGAGAAAGTTTTGAGATATTTAGGGCTTGGAAACTCAATTTTGGTGAGATCTAAATTTGAAGGCTGTACTTTATTTCTGTATAACAGAAGTTCAAAGAAGAACTTATGGGAATGTATAGTTTATTGAGATGATTTGTGAACCTTTATGGTATTTAATAATTAAGTTTCTAAAAGTCTTAACCAACGAAATATGCGAGTAGCTCATGCATCATGAAGCATTAAAGAGAAATGAGATGTGATATTGCCTGAGGACGGATTATAGAAACCGACGATACATTAGAGGGGGCTTAATTGCGAGCCTTGGGATGAGAGAGTGTAAAAGGGTGCTTCAGGGGACCTGGGGTCGCTCCCTAGTGTCGGGTACTTTCACAATAAAAACCTTCTCAATCTGACTAGTCTCTAAGTGTTTCAATGCCAGTCGAGCTGTTCATATGCCATGAAGGCATTTATGTTATTATTATCCAGAATTATGGAACGGTGTAAACTCCTGGTTAGCTCATTGCAAACTAAAACTTTAAGAGCCCACATGCATTAACTGAATAAGATAGTATTAAAAGAATTACATGTCATACATGTGATTGTGATATACTGTGTGAATGGTTTTGAATGAAAGTATGAGTGTTATGCGTATAAAAACCCTACATTTATAATTAATTGTGTATGAGATTATGAATGATATTATTTTATTACTTTGTGAAAACCCTTATGCTTATGTCTTATCTATAAAGTATTATATTCTGTTTCTCACTCCTTCATGTTTGAATTTGTGTTCAAAATATATATGATGTATAGCTAGCAGCTCAAGATGAAAGGATGTAATTACGAAAGGGTAAAGGGGTTTCATCAGGTGAAGAGATATGACAAGAGTAGGATTCCAAAACTCTATGGTTCAAGAACTAGGAAATGATTAGTCACGGTCGTAGTAGAGGTACAATTTAGTTTTAGTTCACCTTATTACAATATCAAGTTGGATAATTGTAACAAGGTCAAGGTTAAACTTTGATAAACTTTATCATTCAGATATACTACTGTAAATCTTTTATCACTTATGATTTCTATAAATTATTTTTGTCATTATGAATAAATATTGAAAGACGACATTTTTTTTACTTTCAATATTCAAAGGAAATCAGATGTATATACGTCCTTGTATACGCGAGATAAAGAATGATAAATATGTATATCTTTCTAAAAGTTTTTTTTAAAAAAAAATAAGAAGAATACATATATATCTCGTGTATATAAAGGGGTGTTATAGTGATTCTATCATTTTGTCATCTAAGTTCGTCAATGCAACTAGAGATAAAGCCCTAATATCAAGTTGGTGTCCACATGAGCAGGTGCTGAATCATTCTTCAATTAGTGGATTCTCAACTCATTGTGGAAGGAATTCAACCACTGAAAGTGTTCGTTTTGGAGTGTCAATGTTGTGTTGGCCATTTTATTTTACAGATCAGCCAACAAACTATAGATATATTTATAATGAATGGGGCATTGGGATTGAAATTGATACAAATGTGAAGAGAGAGGAGTTGGAGAAGCTGTTGAATGAATTGGTGGTTGGAGAGTGTTGTGGAATTAAAATATTATTCCACCTATCTTCAATTGTAGTGCGTAAATAATTGTACTAAAAATTACACTCACTGATTCCCAGAAAAAACTGGAGGGGTCACAAACAGTCCCACTTAATACCCAATCTCCTTAGACAGAATTTTCTATGCAATTAATAGGATAATAACTCATAACAGCTACAAAAAATAAAGCTATTAAATAATCAATAAAGAACACTAGAATTTAATGAGGTTCGACTAATTTTGTCTACATCCTCGGACACCACTCAATTAATATTTCACTAAAAAAAATATTACAAAAAGAGAGAAAGAAGAAACAAAAGCCTTTATAATTAATTAGGCAATTGTGGGATGGTTTAAAACTATAGGAAGGGGTTTCCTTATATAAGCTTGGAAGGTCCCCCCCTCCCTTCAAAATTTTCAATGTAGGACTTCCCACAAATAACAAACCTCCACCTTGGGAAGTTTTCACATTTTGCAACTTCAAAATCTTCTTTAAAATAATGGTAGTGTCTTTATTTGTTGATCTTCAACTTCAACAATATTGATCAAGCCCAAGCAGTGTTAAAACTTGACCGTTGTCACCAACATATCTGCAGGATTCTCTGCTGTTGGAATCTTTTGAAGTAGTACTCCACCTTCTTCCAAAATCTCTCATACAAAGTGATGGCGAACATAACTGTGCTTTGTCCTTGCATGATAAACTTGGTTCTTTACTAAATAAATAGCACTCCGACTATGCAATATATTTCTATATGCTCTTACCCAATTCCAAGTTCATTGAGTAGACCTTGAAGCCAAATTGCTTCCTTAACAGCTTCTGTAATTGCCATATACTCTGCACCTGTGGTAGACAAAGCCACTATTGGCTGTAAGGTAGACTTCCAAGTTACTGATGCTTTAGCAAGAGTAAAGACATAACCAATAGTTGATCGACGCTTATCCAAATCACTTACATAGTCAGAATCACAGTATCCTACTACATATTTGTCATCTTGTTGGGTCTTCTCAAATATTAATTCAACGTCTATAGTGTTCAGAATATACCGTAGAATCCATTTCATAGCTTGCCAATGCTCCTTGCCAAGATCATGCATATATCTGTTGACAACTCCAACTGCTTATGAAATGTTTAGTCTTATGCACACCATAGCATACATCAAACTGCCCACAACATTAGCATACAGTACTTTTGCCATGTATTCCCGTTCGGCCTCAGTTTTTGGAGACAATGATAAACTGAGCTTGAAATGAGGAGCAAGTCGGGTACTAACTGGTTTTGATTTCTCATTAACCTCAAAATGCTTTAATACCTTTTTCATATATTCTTTCTGTGTCAAACAAAGCCTCCCTAATTTCCTATCTCTGCTTATCTCCATGCCAAGAATCTTCTTAGCTTCTCTTAGATCCTTCATTTCAAATTCCTTCTTTATTTGAGCTTTTAAGTGCTCAATCTCCTTATGACTTCTGGATGCTATCAATATATCATCAACATACAGAAGGAGATAAAGGTAGGATCCATCTTGTAACTTACGTAAACATACACACTGGTCACACTGACTTTGTGTGTATTTCTACTCCATCATAAACTTGTCAAATCGTCTGTACCACTGCCTTGGAGATTGTTTCAAACCATACAACGATTTTCCAAGTTTGCAAACCATATTCTCTTTTCCAGCAACTTTAAACCCTTCGGGTTGGGCCATATAGATTTCTGTTAGGAAATCCCTAAACATGAGCAGCGGAAAAAAAGGGATTCCATAGCATTTGCAAAGGTCCGTGTTTCAAAGCACAAAACAAACACAAAAAATTCGTTTTGGATTACCTCTTGAAGAACACCGAAGCAGTCGTAGCCTCGTCCTTTAAGAGTCCACACGAGTACTTCTACCAGAATCGCAACACTTGCCAACTGCTAGTTTGACAGCGTGTAGCTCTTGCAACTTTTGCGAATTTGTGTCTCACTTGAGTGAACGGCCTATGAGCATCTTATGCTCTATTTATAGGCTTAGGTTTGACCTAATTTGTTCTCTTTAAAAAGTAGGCTCCTTACTCATTCCAAATGAGTTAGGCTCAATAGCTTTATTTTAGTCCAACTAAAATAAGACAACATTTTCTGATGGGCTTACTCTATGTGTGTGACCCTATAGGTAAAATACCCGGTCATATTAATAATAAATTATTTTATTATTAATATAAAATAAGAGCGACATCTAGCAATGCATCATTATGTCCGAATATTATCAACATAACCTATAAGTGATAATTATTTAATATGTTTGTTCCTTTTGTCACGATATCCTAATTGGGCCTAAAGCATGGTCGCGTCATCCTTGTATGGCCTAATTTATTTTACTTGATACTGGAGTAGACTAGATCCGAATAAATATCTAATATTTATTCTTTCTAGCATGGCCATGCGTTTTCTTAGTCTTACTCCATCAAGTGGCCTATAGATATCACTCCTGTCACATAGGAGAGACAAATCCCATCTACATCACTCACATCCCTCTGCATAATTTGTTTATTGCCTAATCACAACCTTTATAGTCCTTTTGTTACAAAAGACGTTTAATTGTATTAAAACAATAAACTCCTCATGTAGGAATCGTAGTGACTTCAGGTCGAAGGACTACATATACCATTATCACATTGAGAATCGTTTATGACAATCATGTAACAATTCATGCAATGTTCTCATGGTGGGTCTGTCCAGTACATCATTACTCTTAATGTGTACCCATGTGAAGACTTGATATCATCTATATCTATGATCTGTGAGATCAGGTCATCAGTACACTCACACACTAGTCTCTGTATTTACATGTCCCCATGTAAATACTTGACTAGGGACATTTTAGGAATAACTTTTATATGACCTATTACTCTAAGGATAAATACGTTTTAAAACAATTTTAAATTGAAATATTTATTTTATTGATAAGCAGAAAAATGATACAAATGAAAAAGCATAAAAGCTCATAGTGCATACACCAACAATTTCCTCCTCCAAGTCTCCATGTAAAAATGTAGTTTTTACATCTAATTGAGCAAGTTCCAGATCCGTTTATGCTACCAGAGCAAGAAATATTCTGATAGATGAGTGCTTTACAACTGGGGAAAATATTTTATTATAATCAACTCCCTCTATTTGAGCATAGCCTTTAGCCACCAATCTTGCTTTATAGCGAACATCACTTTGCCCAGGAAATCCATCTTTCTTTGCATACACCTATTTGCATCCAACTGTCTTCTTTCCTTTTGAAAGATTGACTATTCTCCATGTTTGATTCTTATGAAGGGAATACATTTCATCATTCATATCATTCATAGCAATTCTTCACTTATCTTCTTCTGAACTTTGGACTGCTTCATGATAAGTGGTAGGAATATCTTCAATTACAATTGGAGATGCATAAGCCACTGTGTTTGTATAACACAGAGGAACTTTACTACTCCTTTTTCCTTTACATTTTGCAATTGGCTCTGTTGATGATGAGAGATGTTGGGGGAAATTCTTGAATCGAAACCACTTCTTGACTAGACTCCTTTACTACCATAGGAGAATTTTCATCTGTCTCTGTATTTATAGCTGGAATAACAATTTTTCTATCAAACTCCACCTGCTTTAGAGTTTCCTCTACCGGCTTCACATTCTTCAACATGGTAGACTCATCAAAAGTAACATCCCTGCTATGAATTATCTTTTTTTGTTTCCAACCACCAGAGACGATATCCTTTCACTCCAGATGTGATCCCTATAAATAGAGCCTTTTTAGCTCTTGGATTTAGCTTGGATTCCTTAACATGGTAGAAAACAGTGGATCTAAACACATGCAAGGAATCATAGTCTATAGTAGGTTTCCCACACTATTTTTCAAATGGCGTCAGGATATTAATTCCAGTTGATGGCAACCGATTCACCAAATGACGTGCATACATTAAAGCTTCAGCCCAAATTGTTTGCCCAAACCAGCATTGGACAGCATGCATCGAACTTTCTCCAACAATGTTCGATTCATGCGTTCTACCACTCCATTCTGTTGCGGTGTTTCCTTGACTATGAAGTGTTGAATAATACCTACATCATCATAGACCTTCTGGAAAGGATCATTCTTGTATTCTCCGCCATTATCTATGCAAATTCGTTTGATCTTCTTGCCTGTTTGAGTTTCAATCATCTTTTTCCATGTAAGGAAAATTTTCAACACTTCATCTTTAGTCTTTATAGTATACACCCACACCTTTCGAGAGAAATCATCCATAAAAGTAACAAAGTAATGTTTTCCTCCCAAAGAATTCATTTTGGAAGGTCCTTATTGTAACATCCCAGATTTTTAAAGGAAATAAATTTATTGGAAGAGGATAATTAATTATTTATGGATGAATAATTATGGGAGAATTTATTAGACATTAGAGATGAACTATCGGTAAATTAAAATTTACCGGAATCGGGTGAGTTAACGGATAATATGGGATCCACTAAGTGGAAATAAATATTTGATGGGTCTTGAGTGTTTAGAAAAATTATTTATGCATTATTTAATGTCCCAATATATTAGAAATAATTGAATTAAGATTTTTAGGACTATGGGTGATTTATGCAGACCGGATAAGCTGAAAACTGACCCGACTGAGATATGGGTGTCAGACCAAGTATTTCCGATTGAGATGCCATTGGTCAGGGCAGTAAAGAATATTATGGGGAATCCGAATATATCTTTGGAATAATTTTTGGATATAGTATTGAGCCCAAACAGAGAACCTGTTTGTAGAAAAACGATGAATTTTAATGAATGGAATTAAAAATAAACCCAAAAGCCTAAATTCCCTTCTAACTTCACGTTGGCTTCTTCTTCTTTTAGGGGAAACCATTCCTCTTCTTCTTTTCTCTACTTTTCCTTCTCCTTCTTTATCTCTTCTTCTTCCAAAACTCTAGACAAGGTGGTGTCACCTTCATCCATCTCCATTTTCGTTTGAAGGGTCTTGAAGGAAGCTTGAGGCTTGAAGTTCCTCTCTTCTTACCCCCTCCATTTTCGCAGCACTCTCTCCCTCTTCTTGAACCCATTTCATTTTTGGGTGTGAGGTAAGAAATACTTATCATTTAGTTGAGTTTTTGCCATAGATATGTGGTAGTATGAGTTTGGGAGCCATACAAGTGAATGGGTGTTAATTAGAAGCATTTAATGTATGAGCCCTAAGGTGGGTGGCCATGAATATGAGGTTTTCATGAGGGACAAATGTAGTAGATGCATGTATGTTGGAAATAGATGGAAGATTGGTGGTTATTAGAAATGGTTATTGAGTTTTGATGAAAACCCTAAGTATGATAAATTGGGGGTCTTATCTAAATAGGTGATTTTGAGGATTATTGATGTCTTAAGAATGATTTTATATGAGGAGATGAATGTTTGAAGCATTGGTGTTGATTAATGAGGTTGGAAGAATTAAATTGGATTGTTGATGTTTATGATGATGTTAAAAATGGTTGCAAGCCATTGATAATGGATTAAGAAAATAGATACTTGAGTTAATGAATAAGTAGGCCTTGATATATGCCATGCTTTTAGTGGAATGATATGAATGGCAAATTGTTGGCTATTGATGATAATGTATGTGTATATATAATAATGAATAACCCATGAGGGGTTGAAATATGTACATGTTAATGAACCATCCTTGAGGGGATGAAGTATGTGTTTTGTGAATTGAGAAATTATGTGGATGATTGGCATTGAATGTGATAGCCATTGTGATGGTATTAGTGATAAGTTTGAGGTTTATGCATAATTGAGAAACGAATAGAGGCAAATAGAGTTTTATGAGAATGGAATGGCATGTGATAGCTCCAATAGCCCATATATGTTGTTTATGACTTGTAGGAATTGGAATAGGCCAATTCTAATGAGAATAGGCCCTTGAGTTGCATAAAAGTGCCTCTAAATGGGTAAAACGCAATTGTGCGCATAAGTCTCTCAATTTTGAGAATTTTTGAGTGAGGCTAGTGGCCACGCGTCACAAATGATGTATATTTATCGGGGTTAAAATTTTGTGGCATTTGGAGTTCATATGAGAAAGTTAGGAGGATAAGAAGTTGAAATTTTGGTGTTGTTCTGCATAAAAACAGCAGCAGGGCTGTCTTGAATCGATTCAAGACCCTTTGAATCGATTCAAGAGGTGCTGTTTTCACTATTTTGGGCTCCAGGGGTGTTTGAATCGATTCATACGAGTTTGAATCGATTCAAGGCCCTCTGTTTGTCAAAAATTGAGATTTTGGGACGCTTGAATCGATTCATACGAGTCTGAATCGATTCAGAGCCCTGTTATGGCCACTGTTGTGCTGTTTTTCCAACTGGTCTGTTTTCTTTGCTGTTTTTGGCCCGTTTGGGCATCTTAATGACATTTTTGGCCTCCGAGTTCTTCATGAAAGTTGTAGATAATTATGTTACGGAGGTGTGAGAATTGGTCTCACATTAATTGGAGTTTTCTAACTCTCATTAGACATAAAACACCGGACCTACTACGTCATAAAATTCAAGTTTAAGAGGGTTTTGAACCCAACTTTTTATGGTTATCAAATTGAGACTAATAGGTGATATTTATGACGTGTCCCTCTATTTTTAAGGCTAAAAATGAACTCTTCCCATGTCCTAATGTTGAAAGTTATCACGGGCTCATTGTTGCCTAAGACCTCTATTATTATGGAAAAACGAACGGATTCACTAAAGGTAATATGGATGGCATTATGGATGAGGGATAAATGTGATGCTGTTGTAATTGGGAATGGTTGACCCTTTAAGATCTAGAGGATCAAATGGCTTTGGGAAAGGAATTCCCGAAGCCTAACACAATTGCATAAGTTGATGTTTAACAAGTCTAGGACTTGGGATTAAGCTTTACGATAAGCTAACAAATGTTTAGAGATTATGATGGTTATTGATTATGTGTATGTATATGTATGGTATGTAGATCGTATTCCGGATGATGTGAAGGAGCATTCGGAGCATTGGAACTGTTCGACTCTTCCCTTGAGGTAGGAGAGGAGTTATATATTCAAATTGCATGAGTAGTTTGATGGTGATTGTTGTATGTGTTCTATACTCATGCTTGCCTTGCCATGTATATGTATTGAATTAATTGAAATGACAATTTGATAATTATTGAGAACTATTATGATATTCTTGTGATGGGTGCAAGTAATTGACTTGCATGTATGTGAGGCAATTATGGTTGCTATATATGTATATGTAATTCGTAACACCTTGTTGCAACGTGTGTGGATTAATATTATGATGATTGCTATGCCCTTTGATATCCATGTATGGATTGTTATGAATGATGAGATGAAAATCCACTAAATGAAGTGTGGTAATATTGATGAATAATATGTGATGTTGAAATGCCATAGTGGCTGTTTACAAGTATTGACTTGCGTGTATGATGTGAAATATATGCGAAAATATGTTGAGATGGAAATGCCACATTAAAACTTGAAAATAATAATTATGAAACCAACAAGGTTGAAACCCACTAAGGTGTATGGTGGTGTTGGTGATTGTGATGATGATGATGTTTGATGAGTGGCATTTAGGATGCACAGGGTGAGCTTGCATTTGATTTGCATTGCATTGCATCCATGGCATATCATAGCTGTCTATGTGGAATATTAGGGGGTTCCACTAGGCAGGCCCAGTGGGAGGGCGGCTCAGTGCACGAGCGTATTGTGATTTTCCCCTGTGACTCGGTGTATGAGTCACGAAGCTGTCCATAGTTTGGTGACGAGGCACCCTATGTGGCGGGCCCAATGGGCGGGCGGCTCTATGGTGAGCGAGTTTACCTCGGTGTCTGACGGGACACGGCTCTCTCGATGTGTGTTCGGGAGGGGCCCGTAGCACTTGTGGTAGTTGAGGCCACGATGTTGATCCGCAAGTCACAGGGTGACTAGTGCTACAGATGGGCGACAGCGGTTTGGTACCAGTAAAAGATGTTGTCGAGATGCATGCATGCTTTGAGATATGTGTACACAATTTACTACTGCAGTAGGGGCATAGTAGCACACCTATGCTTGACCCACAACTTGGTGTTTATTCCCACAGTCGGATCCGCATTTGTTGTTGATTATTCCATTGTGCATATGCATTAGCCATAAGAGCATTTGCATATAGCATGGAGATATGCCATAATATGATGACGATTGATGATGATTGAGATGATGAGATGGTATTGATGAGAAGGGTAATTTAATATACCGAAGGACCACATAAAGGTAATAAATAATATGAATAAATGAAATGATGTGAATATGACGATATATATATTGGGGCCCAATGTTTGAAGGGCGTAATTGTTATAATTGATGATGATGATGTTAGCCCTTGGTGGCTCTAATGAAGGGCCAGAATGGTCCATGTTGACGATGTGATGGCCCATGGTGGTGGCATATGATTGTGTATATGTTGTGCTTGATTATGATATGAATTGTAATTCATGAGGCTTGTAGACCTATTATAATAATAAGATGATATATGAATGATGATTTGATGATTTGATAGCAAAGCACACATGACGTTTGTATGCATATACACATGATCACAATATATATATTATTCGTCATTTTGAATGTATAACTTCCTCTCCCATGTGGTTTTCTTTTTTTTAGCATTGTGATGCAGGTTACCATGGGATGAGTTCGGATTTCAATTAAAGCTTGGGTGAAGGTAAATAGTGGTGATGGAAGTGCCTTGGCCGGCATCATTTATGGGTTTTTGTATAATGTATAAATTGTTTATGATGACAGATGTTTTAATGAAATGGAATATGTATGGAATAATCCTTTGGAATTATGAATTTGGAGATGTAAATATAGTATGTAAGAGATGATTTGATGTATATTAGAAGGATTGAAATTGAGTGACGTTCATTAATAATTGTGATAGTCGGGAGAAGATTCTTGAATGTATAGGAATGTAATTACGTATACATATAATTATATCTTAGGCTTTGCATGCTCATGTAATTATGTAAAATGATGATGGTTGTCTATTAGGCTTATAATATGCCATTGCATGTTTGCCTAGCCTTTTCTCATATCTTCATATATGGGACTAGGCGTGTGCCCGGTATACATATTCTTCCGCTGTAAACTCTATTATTTTCGTATACCGTTATGGGCAAATTATCTATCGATCCAGCTTTAGGTTATATAATCTCACTCTTTGGTTTTCTGTGATTTGGGTCTTGGTGTGATCATGGTGGTGTCTTGGAAATGTTTTCAAACGCGAAAAATTTACTCGTATTTTTATTAATTATGACGATCACATCGGGATTCGAGTACAGAAAACTAGGGGTGTTTTAATCTGGTATCAGAGCATATTTTGCTCTGAATTGGAGTTATTGGTTACTACTAGAGCATGGTTGCTCTGTGAGGATTTGATATTATGGATGATTGGAGCATGATTGCTCAATGGTGAGATACTTATGGTGATCTTTGGAGCGAGATGCTCGTTATTGGAATGTAGTTGTTTTGTATAGATTTAAGGATGATGATTATCTGGAGAATGATGATATGTTAAGGTATTGATTGCCCTATGTAGAAATGTGAATGATTAGTTGACTAAGGATTATTGTGTATCATTAATGTGGAGTTGGTATTGATACTTATTATGGACTCTTTATGAGATTATGGATTCAGAAGATATGATTGATGTCTGTGAGAGTATGCCTCTTATCATTAGGGTTATATGATGAACTTGTGGAGCCTAGTTGCTCATTGATAATCATGAATGAATTATGGGATTGAATATGAGTGAATGAATTTCCTCTATATATGTGATGATATATTTATTGTGTAAGACCGGCCAAGTTCCTTACCCTATTACCTTCAAATGACGAATATATTGTTATTGTGTATTGATGTTGATATATAGAATGCAAATTGATTTGATGATGGATCCATGATTAAATGTGATCATGGAAATGAAATATTAGAGTTGATGAATATAAAATATGAGATGTGAATTGATATGATGATGATTTTATGCCATGTGTTGATCATGAATACAAAATATTGAGAAATGAATTGACATGGTGGTAGACCATGGATTATGAAAATTTTGAAGTGAGTAATGAAATTAAATCTTTAATTAGGCCTCTTGTATGATTCATACTTGTGGCTCTTAGCCGAGGCACGCTTGTTGAATGAAATGAAACTCACATGCTTGAGTTGATTGAATGAATAATATTGAGGAATTCCCTAGTGTGGGTGTTTTCAAATTTAAATGATTAGTTATTCCATTTATGAAGGATGGATTTTATATCCTTTGGCACAAGGACCCTATATGTCCTATGATACAAGTGATTTATTGTATCCCCCTATATTAGGAATTTGAATGTGTGATAGGCGATTAAATGTGAAATCGGATACGTGTTAGATTGGAGTTGTGTATCGGTTTTTGGTGTTTGTAAAACCGAGTGAGCAATTGATTTGATTTTAACCCACTAGGTGTGATGACCTAGATGGACTTGGTATGATCTTGTACGATCAATTGTTGTAGAGAATTAATTTGATTGGACCCTATGGCGGTCTAGGCTCTATGTTATTTTTGTGAGCCATATCTAATGATGTTGTGTGGTATGTGAGAACTCCATAATGGGTGCTAGGTAACCCTTAGACTTCCTAAGTCTATTGATTGATTGAACCTTATGAATGGTTAAGCCATAATGAAATTAATTATGAAATACGTTGTTGAAGCTAGAGCTGGTATGTGATGGAATGCGAATAATGAATGTAACCCCTAATGATTGATGAATAATAATGTTGAATTTGGGGTATAATTGGAATTGATTATGGTATATGATTTTATGATGTGACGTTGGGCTAAATTGTGTGCCCTTGGGATTATGATCATTGGATTAATTATGGATTATGATGTGATGTAGAGATGATAGGTGTGAACATGAGCTGGTAAATGGAGTTTAATCCTGTAGATACCTCTCTTTTCATTTTGAAAAGGATTAAATTGGTGATAGAAACCCTATGCCGATGTGACACGATGTGAATCGTATATCCAATTTATGGACTTTGGTTGTGATATGTGAAGGAAAATCAGTAGTGTGGGAAAATTATTACATGGGTATGAACCTTCTTTTAACCTTGGGAGCATATATTTGATGTGAGTTTGGTGAATAGATCAGGTTTGAATCGAATTACAGCCGATAATGTTTGAAATAAACTGATGATTACTAAGTTGCTTGACCATGACTTCAAATGGATGAAGTCCAATGGTGGGGTGATTACCCTGTGATGGTTGGAAAATTATTACCCATGTAGCAATGTATGGTTATGGTAATCGATATTTGATGATTTATACGGTACGAATGATGCCGAATTATATTTAATGATGACGTAACATGAACATGTTGAGTGACAGACTTATACGAGTTGTCATTAAGTCTCATGTGAGTTGGTATTATTTGGATAAGTGTGACCGATGTGAGCATGGGAATATGAAGTGCTGGTCCCGATATGACCTTACATGCCATAGGCATCGTGGCAACATGCACTTATGCGCCGACCTTATGTGTTTGTGGTAACCACTACGGGATTGGGACGCCTTCCTGTATGTCGGATGCAGCAACACATACGCCGGGCAGGTGTAGGGATTGTAACTGCTTATGGTGAATGTATTGAGCCTATCTGGTCGTACTGAGTATGAACATGTGAGCTCTATTGGGTGATTTATGATTGATGACATATGACACACTTTGATGTAGGAATTTTATGTTAAGAATGATGAAGTGATAATAAACATGTCTTGACAGACTTTGAGAAGTCTGATGTTATTTCGTGGTGTCATCGAACCCTATTGGTGTGTGGCCGAAGTATGGCCTTACGGTATATGCCGACGTTGAACTTCGAGGACGAAGTTTCTTTTTGGTGGGGTGGATTGTAACATCCCAGATTTTTAAAGGAAATAAATTTATTGGAAGAGGATAATTAATTATTTATGGATGAATAATTATGGGAGAATTTATTAGACATTAGAGATGAACTATCGGTAAATTAAAATTTACCGGAATCGGGTGAGTTAACGGATAATATGGGACCCACTAAGTGGAAATAAATATTTGATGGGTCTTGAGTGTTTAGAAAAATTATTTGTGCATTATTTAATGTCCCAATATATTAGAAATAATTGAATTAAGATTTTTAGGACTATGGGTGATTTATGCAGACCGGATAAGCTGAAAACTGACCCGACTGAGATATGGGTGTCAGACCAAGTATTTCCGATTGAGATGTCATTGGTCAGGGCAGTAAAGAATATTATGGGGAATCCGAATATATCTTTGGAATAATTTTTGGATATAGTATTGAGCCCAAACAGAGAACCTGTTTGTAGAAAAACGATGAATTTTAATGAATGGAATTAAAAATAAACCCAAAAGCCTAAATTCCCTTCTAACTTCACGTTGGCTTCTTCTTCTTTTAGGGGAAACCATTCCTCTTCTTCTTTTCTCTACTTTTCCTTCTCCTTCTTTATCTCTTCTTCTTCCAAAACTCTAGACAAGGTGGTGTCACCTTCATCCATCTCCATTTTCGTTTGAAGGGTCTTGAAGGAAGCTTGAGGCTTGAAGTTCCTCTCTTCTTACCCCCTCCATTTTTGCAGCACTCTCCCCCTCTTCTTGAACCCATTTCATTTTTGGGTGTGAGGTAAGAAATACTTATCATTTAGTTGAGTTTTTGCCATAGATATGTGGTAGTATGAGTTTGGGAGCCATACAAGTGAATGGGTGTTAATTAGAAGCATTTAATGTATGAGCCCTAAGGTGGGTGGCCATGAATATGAGGTTTTCATGAGGGACAAATGTAGTAGATGCATGTATGTTGGAAATAGATGGAAGATTGGTGATCAATTATGTATGTGCTTGATTTTAATGAAACCCTAACCCTAGGATTTGGGGGAAATTAGTAATAATGCCATGAAATAAGATTTTTAGTGAAAACCCATGATAATATGTGTGTGGGTGTTGTTAATGATGGAGATTGGTGGTTATTAGAAATGGTTATTGAGTTTTGATGAAAACCCTAAGTATGATAAATTGGGGGTCTTATCTAAATAGGTGATTTTGAGGATTATTGATGTCTTAAGAATGATTTTATATGAGGAGATGAATGTTTGAAGCATTGGTGTTGATTAATGAGGTTGGAAGAATTAAATTGGATTGTTGATGTTTATGATGATGTTAAAAATGGTTGCAAGCCATTGATAATGGATTAAGAAAATAGATACTTGAGTTAATGAATAAGTAGGCCTTGATATATGCCATGCTTTTAGTGGAATGATATGAATGGCAAATTGTTGGCTATTGATGATAATGTATGTGTATATATAATGATGAATAACCCATGAGGGGTTGAAATATGTACATGTTAATGAACCATCCTTGAGGGGATGAAGTATGTGTTTTGTGAATTGAGAAATTATGTGGATGATTGGCATTGAATGTGATAGCCATTGTGATGGTATTAGTGATAAGTTTGAGGTTTATGCATAATTGAGAAACGAATAGAGGCAAATAGAGTTTTATGAGAATGGAATGGCATGTGATAGCTCCAATAGCCCATATATGTTGTTTATGACTTGTAGGAATTGGAATAGGCCAATTCTAATGAGAATAGGCCCTTGAGTTGCATAAAAGTGCCTCTAAATGGGTAAAACGCAATTGTGCGCATAAGTCTCTCAATTTTGAGAATTTTTGAGTGAGGCTAGTGGCCACGCGTCACAAATGATGTATATTTATCGGGGTTAAAATTTTGTGGCATTTGGAGTTCATATGAGAAAGTTAGGAGGATAAGAAGTTGAAATTTTGGTGTTGTTCTGCATAAAAACAGCAGCAGGGCTGTCTTGAATCGATTCAAGACCCTTTGAATCGATTCAAGAGGTGCTGTTTTCACTATTTTGGGCTCCAGGGGTGTTTGAATCGATTCATACGAGTTTGAATCGATTCAAGGCCCTCTGTTTGTCAAAAATTGAGATTTTGGGACGCTTGAATCGATTCATACGAGTCTGAATCGATTCAGAGCCCTGTTATGGCCACTGTTGTGCTGTTTTTCCAACTGGTCTGTTTTCTTTGCTGTTTTTGGCCCGTTTGGGCATCTTAATGACATTTTTGGCCTCCGAGTTCTTCATGAAAGTTGTAGATAATTGTGTTACGGAGGTGTGAGAATTGGTCTCACATTAATTGGAGTTTTCTAACTCTCATTAGACATAAAACACCGGACCTACTACGTCATAAAATTCAAGTTTAAGAGGGTTTTGAACCCAACTTTTTATGGTTATCAAATTGAGACTAATAGGTGATATTTATGATGTGTCCCTCTATTTTTAAGGCTAAAAATGAACTCTTCCCATGTCCTAATGTTGAAAGTTATCATGGGCTCATTGTTGCCTAAGACCTCTATTATTATGGAAAAACGAACGGATTCACTAAAGGTAATATGGATGGCATTATGGATGAGGGATAAATGTGATGCTGTTGTAATTGGGAATTTTTGACCCTTTAAGATCTAGAGGATCAAATGGCTTTGGGAAAGGAATTCCCGAAGCCTAACACAATTGCATAAGTTGATGTTTAACAAGTCTAGGACTTGGGGTTAAGCTTTACGATAAGCTAACAAATGTTTAGAGATTATGATGGTTATTGATTATGTGTATGTATATGTATGGTATGTAGATCGTATTCCGGATGATGTGAAGGAGCATTCGGAGCATTGGAACTGTTCGACTCTTCCCTTGAGGTAGGAGAGGAGTTATATATTCAAATTGCATGAGTAGTTTGATGGTGATTGTTGTATGTGTTCTATACTCATGCTTGCCTTGCCATGTATATGTATTGAATTAATTGAAATGACAATTTGATAATTATTGAGAACTATTATGATATTCTTGTGATGGGTGCAAGTAATTGACTTGCATGTGTGTGAGGCAATTATGGTTGCTATATATGTATATGTAATTCGTAACACCTTGTTGCAACGTGTGTGGATTAATATTATGATGATTGCTATGCCCTTTGATATCCATGTATGGATTGTTATGAATGATGAGATGAAAATCCACTAAATGAAGTGTGGTAATATTGATGAATAATATGTGATGTTGAAATGCCATAGTGGCTGTTTACAAGTATTGACTTGCGTGTATGATGTGAAATATATGCGAAAATATGTTGAGATGGAAATGCCACATTAAAACTTGAAAATAATAATTATGAAACCAACAAGGTTGAAACCCACTAAGGTGTATGGTGGTGTTGGTGATTGTGATGATGATGATGTTTGATGAGTGGCATTTAGGATGCACAGGGTGAGCTTGCATTTGATTTGCATTGCATTGCATCCATGGCATATCATAGCTGTCTATGTGGAATATTAGGGGGTTCCACTAGGCAGGCCCAGTGGGAGGGCGGCTCAGTGCACGAGCGTATTGTGATTTTCCCCTGTGACTCGGTGTATGAGTCACGAAGCTGTCCATAGTTTGGTGACGAGGCACCCTATGTGGCGGGCCCAATGGGCGGGTGGCTCTATGGTGAGCGAGTTTACCTCGGTGTCCGACGGGACACGGCTCTCTCGATGTGTGTTCGGGAGGGGCCCGTAGCACTTGTGGTAGTTGAGGCCACGATGTTGATCCGCAAGTCACAGGGTGACTAGTGCTACAGATGGGCGACAGCGGTTTGGTACCAGTAAAAGATGTTGTCGAGATGCATGCATGCTTTGAGATATGTGTACACAATTTACTACTGCAGTAGGGGCATAGTAGCACACCTATGCTTGACCCACAACTTGGTGTTTATTCCCACAGTCGGATCCGCATTTGTTGTTGATTATTCCATTGTGCATATGCATTAGCCATAAGAGCATTTGCATATAGCATGGAGATATGCCATAATATGATGACGATTGATGATGATTGAGATGATGAGATGGTATTGATGAGAAGGGTAATTTAATATACCGAAGGACCACATAAAGGTAATAAATAATATGAATAAATGAAATGATGTGAATATGACGATATATATATTGGGGCCCAATGTTTGAAGGGCGTAATTGTTATAATTGATGATGATGATGTTAGCCCTTGGTGGCTCTAATGAAGGGCCAGAATGGTCCATGTTGACGATGTGATGGCCCATGGTGGTGGCATATGATTGTGTATATGTTGTGCTTGATTATGATATGAATTGTAATTCATGAGGCTTGTAGACCTATTATAATAATAAGATGATATATGAATGATGATTTGATGATTTGATAGCAAAGCACACATGACGTTTGTATGCATATACACATGATCACAATATATATATTATTCGTCATTTTGAATGTATAACTTCCTCTCCCATGTGGTTTTCTTTTTTTTAGCATTGTGATGCAGGTTACCATGGGATGAGTTCGGATTTCAATTAAAGCTTGGGTGAAGGTAAATAGTGGTGATGGAAGTGCCTTGGCCGGCATCATTTATGGGTTTTTGTATAATGTATAAATTGTTTATGATGACAGATGTTTTAATGAAATGGAATATGTATGGAATAATCCTTTGGAATTATGAATTTGGAGATGTAAATATAGTATGTAAGAGATGATTTGATGTATATTAGAAGGATTGAAATTGAGTGACGTTCATTAATAATTGTGATAGTCGGGAGAAGATTCTTGAATGTATAGGAATGTAATTACGTATACATATAATTATATCTTAGGCTTTGCATGCTCATGTAATTATGTAAAATGATGATGGTTGTCTATTAGGCTTATAATATGCCATTGCATGTTTGCCTAGCCTTTTCTCATATCTTCATATATGGGACTAGGCGTGTGCCCGGTATACATATTCTTCCGCTGTAAACTCTATTATTTTCGTATACCGTTATGGGCAAATTATCTATCGATCCAGCTTTAGGTTATATAATCTCACTCTTTGGTTTTCTGTGATTTGGGTCTTGGTGTGATCATGGTGGTGTCTTGGAAATGTTTTCAAACGCGAAAAATTTACTCGTATTTTTATTAATTATGACGATCACATCGGGATTCGAGTACAGAAAACTAGGGGTGTTTTACTTATAAATTAGAGTGAACATAATCCAAAATCCCCTGTGTATTATGGATCGCAGTCCAAAATTTTACTGTTGTCTGTTTCCCCTTGACACAGTGCTCACAAAAATCTAATTTGCAAGCATGTACTCCTTTTAATAATCCTTTCTTTGCAAGTAAGCTCAAGGATTTCTCTCCAGCATGCCCCAAACGTCTATGCCATAATCTGGTAGCTTCCATCTAACTATCCTTACTAGAAGCTGTTATAGCAATCCCAGTAATTGTATTACCATGATAGTAATACAAATTATTATTCTTTTGAATTCCTTTCATCACCACCAATGCACCAGAGATGACCTTCATTACTCATTCTCTTGCAATGATTGTGAAACCCTTTGATTCAAGAGTTCCCATAGAAATGAGATTTTTTGTCAAGCTCGGTACATATCGAACATCAGTTAAAGTTCTAACTGATCCATCATGGTTCTTCAAGCGTATTGAATCAATTCCAATAGTGGCACATGGTTCATTATTTACCTATAAACATCTCCGCCTTCTAGTTCTTTAAAATCAACAAACCAATCCTGATTGGGACATATATGATGGCTACAAGCAGAATCTAATAGCCATGCACTAGAAGTATTATCAGATGGCCCAATAACTACTTTTGTTTTTTAACTTTGGGCAATCTTTCTTCCAATGTCCCTTCTCTCGGCAAAATGCACATTCATCTTTTGCTAGCTTAGACCATGACTTAGATCTCCCCTTCTTTCCTCTGCTATAGGATTGTGTTCTTCCCCTAAAAACCAGAGCTTCTGTTGTTTCATTTATACTGCTTCTTCTGTCCTTCCTCCTTAGCTCATAATTATATAAAGCAGCACAAACTTCACTTAGGGAGACAACAACTTTCCTATGGAGTAGAGTAGTTTCAAGAAACTCAAACTCCTCAGGAAGGGATCCCAACAACATCAGGGCCAAATCTTCATCCTTGAATATCTCATCCATATTCACCAAATCAAACACCAACTGATTAAAACAAGTGATGTGATCATGTAGAGTGGTACCAACAGTATATGTGAATCGAAACACCTTTTTCTTTATAAATAGTTTATTTTGACTTCTTTTCTTCAAGAATTTCTCCTCCAGTTCCTTCCACAATTTCTTTGCAAAAATCTCCTTACAAAACACATTATTCTGCTTTCTTGAAAAGCACGATTGGATAGTACCACATGCTAATCGATTGGCCGTCCTCCATTCTTTCTTGTCAACTTCTTCTGGTTTCTTCTCTTCAATAGCAATATCTAGCCCTTGTTAAAAAATGGCATCCAACACCTCACATTGCCACATGCCAAAATGACCAGTATCCTCAAAAATTTCAACGGACAATTTTGTGTTCGCCACTCTCGTCAAAATAGATAAGGAAGAATTTGTTTTTGAGGTGGATGTTCCCTCTTCGTTGGTTTTCTTTTGCCCACTCATTTTGGTAATTAATAGCCATCGATCTGTGGGACACCTGGAGTCTAATGAAATCTTTTCTGATGTGAAAGATCAGTCTATACTGCAATCACAAAGCATACTTTGAAACCAATTGGCTCTGATACCAATTGTTGTGGAATTAAAATATTATTCCACCCATCTTCAATTGTAGTACGTAAATAATTGTACTAAAACTTACACTTACTAATTCCCAGGAAAGACTAGAGGGGTCACAAACGGTCTCACTTAATACCCAATCTCCTTAGATAGAATTTTCTATGCAATTAATAGCACAATAACTCACAACAACTACTTAAAATAAAGCTATTAAATAACCAATAAATAACACCAAAATTTAACGAGGTTCGGCTAATTTTGCCTATGTCCTCGGACACCACTCAATTAATATTTCACTAAAGAAATATTACAAAAGCCTTTATAATTAATTAGGCAATTGTGGGATGATTTAAAACTATAGGAAGGGGTTTCCTTATATAAGCTTGGAAGGTCCTCCCCTCCCTTCAAAATTTTCAATGTGGGACTTCCCACAAATAACAGAGAGATGGGAAAGATAGTGAGAAAAAAGATCATGGAGTTGAAGAAGAAAGCATAGACGGACACCAAGCCTGGTGGTTCTTCATATTCATATGTGAATTTGGACAAAGTGATTAAGGAAGTCTGACTTAATTAGACACCATAAAGATTGAAGTGATTTTCTTTTTCTATAATATTGTACTGTGATAATTAGTAATAATAATGCATCGTTTACAAGTGCTACTTTGTGTCTTCATTATTGTGTGTGGTATGTAATATCTTCATCTCGGCTTTCATGTACCGTGATTCACATTTGTTGACTTAACACGAAATCTTTGAAGAGGTGGTAAGACAATGTCATTTATCTTGGGTTATGGGTGATGGTCAATTTGGAGATTCATAGTTACTGCTTAGGATTATGATTGTTAATGGTGATGATGCAACTGAAGTTATTAGGAATTCTAAAACTGTTAGCAATTTGTTAGAAATTGTTGGAAACAGTTAGAACTAAAGCTTTTAGGAATTATAGGGAATTAGTTTTTTTCTTTTCTTGAAAAATTCCCTCATTCTTCAATAATAATGCTAAGTCACATCAGAATTCTTTTTACAATTTGAATTCCCTTGTTTAATCTTGGTCCTTTGAATAATCTTTTCTATTTCTAGTTTCACCACATCAATTAGTATCAGCTTGGAACCTTCCAACAATAATCATCCATCGCAGATAACATAAGAATGCAATCACTTGTTCATGAAGCTGAAGAATGCATCAATACCAGGATGGACGTAAAGCTTATGGAGCTTTATAAATATATTTTCTTGGTAGAACTGATGGGTTTTAACTTTTAACTTTGAAGTTTGGACACCCTTTACAACATTCATCAATTTGAGGCATTTATGTATGTGGAATTTGTTAGAAAAATAGTCTATTTCAAAAGATACAAAGTCCCACATTGCTTGGACTTGAGATTTGTTTAAGGTTTATATACCAAAAGGTGTATAAGCCTTGTAAAATGGAATAGAAAGTGTTGGGCTCTGAGGCGCATAAAGTCCAAATACGATGTTGGGAAATTCAGTTCAAAACAACAAATTCCCCCCTATGCGCACGATTATCAAGTGATCAAATGTTTTGCTAAAATTTTTATTTAATTTTTTAACCTTCTCAGAAAAACCTATTTTTTGAAATTTAAACTTCGAAATGGAAAGGTACGTTGTTTCCCGCCCTATTCGGATGTGTTCCCGCCAACTACAGACTCGTTCTTTGGTGGATGTGTACCTATCTTTTCATTTTCTATTTAAAGCCCTCATATTCTCAGTTTTAAATACAACAAAAAATAATATTTTCTCTCTCTAACTTTGCTTGATTACTATAATTATTTCTTGTTAGTTCTGATCCTACTCGAGGGGTGGAAAGGTCTGTTGTATCCTGGGGGATTCCGCCATTAGAGGCGAATATATCCTTTAGGGCAGTGCTGCTACACGCCTTAGACTTCGTTCTCGTACAATAAATATAACAATTTAAAGGATATATTATCTTCATCGATGGCTGCTGTTAACGTCAATGGCGCCGTCAACAACAACGTCAACGAGAACATCACCCCCGTGCACTGAGTTGTCGCTCCTGTTGCATTTGCAAAACCTCTTCCTGATATCTATAAAATAGAAGTCTTCAATGGTCAAGCTTACCATAGATGGCAGGAACGCTTGCATTCTCTTCTCGACATGTACTGCGTTGCCTTTGTACTTACAAATGAAAAAACTACTGATTCTAATCTTGTGGAGGCTTGGCCCAATGCAAACAAAATATGTCGTCATACAATACTTAGCACTCTTTCTGATGAATTGTTTGATGTTTATGCCTCCTACAAAGAAGCCAAAGCAATATGGGATTCAATGAATCTAAAGTACACCGCCGAGGATGTTGGTAAACAATGCTTTATCATTAGGAATTTCTATCATTGGACGATGACCGATGATAAAGACATCAAGATGCAAATCAATGAATACCACAAACTCTTAGAAGATCTCAAGACTGAAGATATAGTCATGCAAGATCCACTTGTAGCGGGTTTTCTTATAGAGAAATTACCGGAATCATGGAAGGACTACAAACAACAATTAAAGCATAAGCACAAACAACTCTCCCTTACAGATTTGATTACTCACATTATTATTGAGGACACAAATCGTAGAAAGATTAAAGCTATGAAAGCAAAGGCGTTCTCTGCAAGGGCAAATTTGGTGCAAGCAAATAAACATCCAAAGAAAAGGTACAACAAAAACAATTCATCTTCTGATCACATATTCAAAGTCTACAAACCCCTTACTTTCAAAAGAAAAGGATCATGTTTTATATGTGGAAAGTCAAGCCATTTTGCTAGTACATGCAGATTCAAAAATAGAAATAAGATTCCTCCCAAAACAAGTGAAAACTTGGTTAAAGGAGATGACATTGTTGTTGTAGTTATTTCTCAAGCGATGCTTGTGACCAATGTAAGCAAATGGGTTGTAGAGTTTGGGGCTACCAGGCACATCTGTGTAAACAGAGATGCAATAATGTGGGAGAAGGAGAGGAACATGTCTATCTTAGAGACTCCCAAACCACAACCGTGGTAGGAAAAGAAAAAGTTCTTCTCAAGCTTACATCTGGAAAAACTCTAGAACTAAACAATGTATTGCATGTACCTAGCATTAGGGCTAATTTAATTTATGTGGCTTTATTGGGAAAAGTGGGAGTCAAAGTGTCATTTGAGTCAGACAAAATTGTTATGACCAAAAATGACGTATTTGTAGGCAAAGGATACTGTGATCGGGGATTGTTTGTTCTCAACGTTTCTAATGTTATTAATGGAAATACTTCCTCTGCTTATATGATTGATTCTTTTGATTTATGGCATGCTAGATTAGGATATGTTAGTGCACCTTATATTAAAAAATTACAAAATATTTGCATAATTTCTGGTATTAATACAACATGCTTAAATAAATGTGATGCATGTATAGAATCTAAAATAACTAAAAAATCTTGTGTTTCCATACAAAAACGTGAAACTGAACTTCTTAATGTAATACATACAGATTTAGGAGATTTGAAACAAACCATGACTAGAGGTGGAAAAAGATACTATGTTACCTTCATAGATGATTTCTCTAGATATACCAAATTATATCTAATTAGAAATAAGGATGAGGCCTTTGATATGTTTCTAATTTACAAGGCTGAAGTAGAAAATCAATTAAATAGAAAAATCAAAAGTTAGGTCTGATAAAGGAGGTGAATACTTTCCTTTTAATGAGTTTTGTGAGAAAGAAGGAATTATTCATGAAATAACTCCCCCTTATTCTCCGAAATCTAATGGAATAGCATAAAGAAAAAATAGAACACTAAAAGAAATGATGAACGCTTTACTGATTAGTTCTTCTGCACCTGATAACTTATGGGGTGAAGCATTAATATCTGTTTGTCATTTACAAAATAGGATTCTATATAAGAAAACTGGAATAACACCTTATGAATTATGGAAAGGTTATAAACCAAACTTAAAATATTTAAAAATGTGGGGGTGTCTAGCCAAAGTCATGTTGCCCGATCCTAAAAAAAGAAAATTAGGATCTAGAACATCTGATTGTTTGTTTATTGGCTATGATGAACATAGTGTTGCATATAGGTTTCTTGTCTTAAAAAGTGATGTGCTTGATGTAAATACAATTATTGAAACCAAAAATGCTGAGTTTTTAGAACTTGTCTTTCCTTTAAAAGAAAAAATTGTTTCTAAAATACCTTTAGAAAATGTAGTTGAAAACTCCCTTAAAAAAACTAGTCATAGTTCTCTAGAAGAATTAAGGAGAAGTAAAAGACAAAGAAAAGAGACCTCTTTTGGAAATGACTTTTACACTTATCTTATAGATAATGACCCATCAACCTTTTCTGAAGCAATCTCTTCATCTGATGCTTCTCATTGGAAAGAAGCTATTAAACTTGAACTAGAATCAATAATGAAATGTAATACATGGACTTTAGTAGACTTACCTCCGGGAACTAAAACAATTGGTTGTAAATGGATTTTCAAAAGAAAACTAAACCCGGATGGTTCTATTAATAAATATAAGGCTCGTTTGGTAGCAAAAGGTTTTAGTCAAAAACATAATATAGATTATTTTGATACTTTTGCTTCTGTTACTAGGATCTCATCAATAAGAATTTTGATAGCATTAGCATTAGTTTACAAACTTGTTATTCATCAAATGGATGTTAAACTGCTTTTCTAAATGGTGACCTAGAAGAAGAAATTTATATGACTCAACCGGAAAGTTGTGTAGTTCCAGGAAAAGAAAATAAAGTTTGTAAACTCCTTAAATCACTATATGGCTTAAAACAAGCACCAAAACAATGGCATGAAAAATTTAATAAAGTCTTGATTGATAATGGATTCATTTCTACTGATGTTGATAAATGTGTATATACTAAAGTAGAAAAATATGAAAGTGTAGTTATTTGTCTATATGTTGATGACATGCTGATTTTTGGTACTTGTCTTGATATTGTAATTAACATCAAGAAATTTCTTGCTTCAAACTTTGATATGAAAGATTTGGGTGAAGCAAATGTTATACTTGGTATTAAAATCATAAGGAATGGAGATGGCCTTATGTTATCTTAACAACATTATGTTGAGAAACTTCTTAGGAAGTTTAGACATTACGACTCTAAGCCTGTGAGTACTCCTTATGATGCTAATACACAATTAAAGAAAAATAAAGGAGATCTTGTATCCCAATCAGAGTATGCCCAAATTGTTGGGAGTTTATTACATCTAATGAACTTCAGTCGACCTGACATAGCCTATAGCCAGGTTGAGTAGGTACACTCAAAATCCAAATAATGATCATTGGGCAGCAATAGCTAGACTGATGAGATATTTAAAAGGTACCATCAATTATGGTATTCTGTATAGTGGATATCTCGATGTATTAGAAGGGTACAGTGATGCAAATTGGATCTCAGATTCAAATGAGATCAAATCCACTAATGGTTATGTATTTACACTTAGAGGTGGTGCAATAACTTGGAGGTCAGCCAAATAAACAATTATTGTAAAATCCACTATGGAATCAGAGTTCATAGCTCTGGAGTTGGCTGGGAATGAAGGTGAATGGTTGAGAAACCTTTTAGCGTGTATTCCTTTGGGAATGAAACCAACACATTCTGTATCTTTACATTGTGATTCTCAATCGGCAATAGCCGTTGTGAAAAATAAAACTTAGAATGGTAAGAATAGATATATTCATCTAAGACATGATGTGGTAAAATAGCTGTTGAAAGATGGAATTATTTCCATTGACTTTGTAAGGTCAGAAGTGAATTTGGCCGATCCTCTGACCAAACCATTGGGTAGAAAATATATCTACAAAACATCGAGGGGAATGAGACTTATGCCAACTACAAAATTCACTATGATGGACACCCAACCTTTATGATTGGAGATCCCATGAAGAAGGTTCATATGTGGTAATAACAAAGTCATGGTTAATAACTATAGCATTACAAATTTTCCCCATTCCTATGGTGTGTGCTATAATAAGCATTGAATGTGAGGTTAAGCTTATTGCTTTTAATGACTTTCATAGCCTTTATAAGGCAGTGTATGAAAAATGCATCATACACTTGATGAAGTCACCTACATGAGTATCAAGTGAGGTCGCTGGCATGAGATTAAGGCATAATCTCTAGAGTACTCATAAAACACCAGGCACACGCATGGCCTATTAGCGCAAAACAGCGATAACTACAAGATTGTGGGGGTATGATGTGACATCTAACCCTCTAAAATACGCTAAATGTCTTTAGGTCATAGAAGCTTGCTTCACTAAAGCATTATATTTTAAGCTTATTTGTCTAGGGTTTGGTTCATAATCCAAAAGATACCAAACTTGATGCATTGAACTCTATATAGTAATTCAAGTAGACTCTTCTATTTTATAAAATTATTTCCTTAACTATCTTTTGAAATATGTGGGGGATTATTGGAAAAATAATCTATTTTAAAAGATACCAAGTCCCACATTGCTTGGACTTGAGATTTGTTTAAGGTTTATATACCAAAAGGTGTGTAAGCCTTGTAAAATGGAATAGAAAGTGTTGGGCCCTTGCGCGCATAAAGTCCAAACACAATGTTGGGAAATTTAGTTCAAAACGACAAATTCCCCCCTACGTGCACAATTATCAAGCGACCAAACGTTTTGCTAAAATTTTTATTTAATTATATCCTTTGACATTAATTATGCGAGGTGGCTTTGACAAACGGTTGAAGAAGAATGTGGAGTGCCTAGAAGAGCTTAAAGATTTAGCTAAAAGGGAAGGAGTCTTTAATAAAGTAAGATTTATCCCATCTTGTTCAACAACTAAAAGGAATGCTCTTCTTTCGTAATGCTTTCGTGTCATTTACACACCAAAGGTATGAGAAGTGAAGCCTTATAATTATAAATTATTATCATTCCTGACAATTGGTTGAATGATGACAGCAATGTTTTATATAAAAAATTTCAATAAGAATGAGCATTTTGGCATTGTTCCTTTGGAGGCAATGGAAAGCCTATTATTGCATGCAACAGTGGCGGCTCCGTGGAGTCAATAAAAAATGGTGTAACAGGATTTCTTTGTGGTCTTACACCACAAGAGTTTTCTGTAGCAATGAGTAAGCTCATAAATGACCTCCAGAGGGCTGAAACAATGGGCAAAGAAGCTAAGAGGCATGTTGTTGAGTTTGGTTGATATTCACAGGGGAAAGGAGGATTGAGTTTTAACATTGGATAGCATAATTTTACCCTCAAATTATTAAACTGTAATTGGCCTTGCAACTTATTGTTCAAAGAATCAGATTTTAGTTGACCTAGTTAACTATTCAAAGTAAGTAATATTTTCAAGATAATTTTTAATTTTTTACCATGTAAATTTTATTTACATAAATGATGACATATTCAATTATTTTAGACTTGCTCCGAGGGTGTGTCTAGAAAATTTGGGCCCTAGGCAAAAAAGTTTAAGAGATCTTATATAATTAGTTAGGGGGCATGTGTTTATTTTCAGTTTTAATTATAAAATTGTCATTTTATTTTCTATTTTTAAAATTTTATTGAAAATTTTTGTTTTCTATTTTATTTTTGTTTTCATTTTTTTCCTATCTAAGTTTCTGAAAAAAAAAGAATCAGGAAGACAATTTTGTAATTAAAATAAAAAATAGAAAATAGAAATGAAGACAATTTTCTTAAGCTGCAATTTTTTTATTAAAATCTTATAATCATGTAATTTTAATATTACACTTTGAGTTACTAAATTTAATTATCTTATAACATATACAATAATAATTGTTATAGATATTATCCGAAATATTGTATATAAATTTTAATGTAGAGGAATTGTTGTTAAAAGATTACAAATAAATCAGTTTTACACCTTAATATGAATTGTGTGATAATAGACATTGTAATATAATGACTATGTATGATAATGGACAATAGTGAGAAAAGATGATGATATTCAAGTAGTATATATATAATTAAATATTTAAGGGGTATGAAGAAGATGTTGATAGTGAAATAGTGAGAGAGAGAGAGAGAGAGAGAATCTGTTTGACATAATAAACAACCACGTGAAATGAAAATGTATTGTTTGTTGAAAGACACTATTACCTGCTCAAAAGTCAAGCAGGTCATCAAACATATCTCCAATCAACTTGAATGGCAGAGATATCACAAATTTTGTGCCAAATTTGAGGATGCTTCTTCTTGCACTGTTCTCCCAACAACATAGAGTCATCGATTTTGAGTTTTGTTAGAGAGGGAGGCAGCCTTTCTCCCACCATATTCTTTAATTTGGGGCAGTCTTGAATGCGTAAAACTTGAAGGGAGGTGAGATGGAGAAGGTCACTGTAGTCCAATGTCTCTATATTTTTAAACTTAATCAATTGAAGTGTGTGAAGGGAGGGAAGCTGAGGCAGAAAACCCTCCCATGGGAATGATTTGTCACTCTCAATTGATGCGTCATCAATCAAAAAAAGAGTGAGACCATTGTGCACACCTATTAAAGATAGACTCCTCAATAAATTCCTGCATTCCACAATAACCAATGTCTCTAAGTTCGTTGGAAGACCCCCTTCTGGAAATGCATCAATTTTAGGGCAATTCTTTATTCGAAGACTGCGTAACTTGGGGAGTAGAGTATTCATGTGAGAAGGCAATGACTTTAACATGGGGCAGTAACAGAGATCTAAACAAGTCAAGTTGGGTGCGACCAATCCTTCTGTTGGGAACCGTTCAAAATCCGGGAAGTCATCTATGCAAAGATAGTCAAGAGCGGAAAGCTTTGAGTGTAACAATGACATTGTTAAAGTTTACATACCTATGCATCCTTTAATCTTCAAAGTCTTGAGATTGGGAAAGGCATCCAATGAGAAGGATTGACTGAAACACGACTTTCCTCTATTTCTAGTGACTCTAAGTACTCATGTTGACTTGGTGTCAGTTTGGTTTCTAGTTAGGGAAACAAAGTTGGGGAAATAGAAAAATTTAAGGGTTGATATTGATCCTTCACGCTGTTCGAGACAGTCAAAACTCCGTTTTACCGTAGGATGTATTTTGGGGGTTGGTTAAACCGAGGTTTGACCAACCCAACTTGGTATCCAAACACACACTTAGTAACTCCAAGTTTTTACAATTTCGAACCACCAGTTCTTTCACGCATTTTGGTAAACAATTACCTGAAAATGACAAGACACACGAACAATCTGAGATGTATAAAGATTGCAAACAAGTTGGTTAGGTGTCGCTGATGATCCCAAGCATGGACTTAACCAATTGGCATCCCTTAATATCAAGAGACCGCAATGAAATGGGGAACTCTTGTAGTCCTACACTATTGCTATCCTGTATCGTCAAGTTGCGAAATGTAGGAACAAGCAAGACTGAAGAAACAAGCTGCCCACACTCTTCAATTCCAAGACTTTTCAAAGCAGGAAGTTGTTTCGGCAGATCTATTAAGTTAGGACAACCTCTTATTTCAAGTTCTTTCAAGGTAGGAAAGTTACTAGGCAGATCTCCCTTTAATCTAAGACAATATGTAATTCTTAGTAATTGAAGTTGAGTAAAAATAAAGGATTCATCTGAACACCACAAGTCCCAACAAGACATGTCCTCAAAAGATAGTTCCTCCAAGCAAGGAAAATGTGTCTCTAAAGAACAGTCATCATCATCATTCTTATAAAACTCGTAACCAATTCTCTCCACTGCATCGAAACCTGAAATACTCAGGCACTTGAGTTGAGGTAGCTGACCAAGTGAAGGAAGCATACAACAGTTGTCACAAGACCAAAGATGTACATTGTTCATATTGTGGTAGGAAGAATGCCCCACCCAATCAGGAAATTTTGTACCCCTGTATCCTCCGATGCGGAGCTTTTCCATTCCCTTGTGAGGTTGCAGCTCGTCAAATATTTTTCTTTCAAGGTGCGTTAAGGTTGTAACAACCTCCTCACTATCCCAAGACCATTCCAAGGTCAACCTTTTTATGTGTGTCTTATCCTTCATCCTTGCTTCCTTTTCTTCATCACTATTCGCAACATTCTCTAATTTCCTAATGGTTAGCCATCCTTGTATATTTGTAAATTCTCCTAATTCCTTGATCTGATTTTCCTCATGCTGACCAGCCACAAAGTAACTTAAAATCTGCAGATACTTTAATTTGCCCATTCTAGGAGGCATCTCTTTTATACGAGTATGTCGAATATTAAGATGCTACAAGTTGACAAGGTTTTGCATCGTACTTGGCAGCATAGTTAGATTATAACAACCACGCAACTTTAATGTTTGTAGATTGTACAAGTTGCCCAAAGAATCTGGCAATGCTTAGATACTTGTTTCAGAGAGATCCAAGTAACACAAATGGATTAGTTCACCTATTGAGTCAGGTAGCATGTTAAATTCCAGAAATTCCTTGAATGATAGAACCCTTGAGTGCCCAGCTTTGATAAGATGATTTGCACTATGTTGCTACAGCTGAACGATGGCTTCTAGAAATCAATTGGAATAAAAGTTCTCAAAGATTGTAGTCTATCAATGACATTAACATTATGTCGCAATGGATAACTCAGCCTTCCATATGACAAATGACGAGTTTGAATTTTAATGTTGTTTGCTTTCCCAAGTTCTTCTGATCTACAATAGAAATCTCTGGCAACAAACATGGACAAGTCATGCATCATATCATGCATTACAAAAGAACAAATGAGCCTTTTGAAAAATGATCCAGAAGCCAAATCATCAAAACACTCAGAACCAACTTCTTCCAACGTCTCTCCTTTCTTTGGTGCTTGTAAAAGATCTTCTGCCATCCATAACAAGACTAACTCATCTTTAATAAAATTATAATCTTTGGGAAACAGTGAACAATAACCAAAACATCGTTTTAGATGTGGAGGGAGATGATAATAACTTATTTTCAGTGTTGGAATAATTTTAGTGTCTTCTACACCAATTTCCCAAATTTCACTTCTCAGAACAGCATTCCAGCTCCTGATATCATTCTTTGTCTGGAACAGACCTCCAAGTGTTTCTGCAGCCAAAGGTAATCCCAGACACTTCCTAACAATGTCCCTACCAATCTTTTCCATATTTGAATCACCACCAGATTCCGGAAAATGGGCATGCTTTGCAAACAATGACCAGCAATATTCATCAGACAACTCAGAGAGAAGGTAAGGTGGAATAGTTTGGACTGTTGAAGCAATCTTCTCACTTCGAGTTGTCACAAGAATTTTACTTCCATTGACCCTATATTGGAAAGGCCTTTTGAAATGATTCCAACCATGACGATCAAGGTTCTAGACATCATCCAGAACTAGAAAAAATTTCTTCCCGGTGAGTTTTTCCTTCAAATCAAGTTGAAGCAAATTTAATTCCTTCACATCACAAGCAGCTGAAGTTAGTTCTGCTATTACACTCTTGGTAATGTTGATAATATCAGATTCTTCGGAAACACAAACCCAGATCTTCATATCATAGTTCCCCACCAAAGTGTCGTCATTTTAAAACCACTGGGCTAGAGTGGTTTTCCCAACTCCGCCCATGCCCCATATAGGGATGACAGAAACAGGATTTTCAACGGTAGTGTTGGTGTCTTCAGATGACAAGAAGTTAACGATGTTGACCTTGTCGTGGTCTCTGCTAAGAACACGGGAAGGAGATGGTAGCAAGAGAGAAGTAAATGGAGTTCTCCAAGAGAAGTCCTCGTTGGGGATGTCTCTGAGAGCAAGAGTGTCTTTGTATTTCACAATGTTTTCTAGCGTGGAGGTGATGGCTTCTATTTCAGCCACCAGCTTCCTATGAGGGAAATTGAGAAGGTGAGAGAAAAAGTTAGGGGTAGTTACCTGCTTAAGAGTGAAAAGACGATCGAGCAAGTCATTGGCGACGTAGAAAGCGTCCCTGAGATCGAAGAGCCAATGTTGAACAGAAGGGTCATTGATTTGTTTGAGCTCAGCATCATTAAGGACAACTTGAACAGCAAGCAGAGCAGTCTTCAACCTGTCAACCAAGTCTTGATGAAGCTTCTTTCCTCTGATGAAGTTGGCAACAGGGAGAGAAGACGCTCCAAAACAACATTCGTAAAACCAAAAAGAAAAGCGCCACCCACCGCTGATGCTGCCATATGGATTCAAAGCCCACAAAATGGTTTCTTCTTCTTCAGAGTGCAAACACTGTATTTGTATTTGTAAAGTATATCAACCAAAGGAGGATACAAAATTCTATGCTTTGCGGAACTTTAAAGATTCCAATATTGGGATTGCTAGCTGTCTATGTCTGCCACAAATGAATATTGTTCATTTTTTTAACAGGGCAAAATTAACAAACATAAATTAATAAGTGAGTACTTTTCATATATGGTTAAGGAGCATCTATGAGGACACCTTTCCTAACCCATTCTATATGAGAACCAAAAATACATCTATGCAATAAGCCTTAAACTTTTCTATTTCTATATTTTTGTTTTCTTTTAGTTTTTATCAATTATTTAAAATGTCGATATTTCCTTATTTTTTGCTTTAGTTTTTATCTCTTAGTTTCAATTTCTCAGTCAGTGTCTTTTTGTGAGAACAAAAAGAGATAGCAGTAAAAATCAAAGACTAACTTACTATAATAAAGACTTAAAAAAGACGAAGAAGAAAATACATGAGAGAAAGAAATAGGATTAGAAACAAAAACAAATATAGAAGCTAAAAAGCAAAAAAGATATGAAACAATATAAAAATATATATATCTATCATTACCTATGGTAACTACAAAATGATCCAAGAAGTTTTCAGGGACTAAAGTAAAGTATGTTGTTATTATGAATTCTTGTTACTGTAACACCTCCTTATATATACAATATATATATATATATATATATATATATATATATATATATATATATTGTTCTAAAAACTTTAGAAAGATATATATATTTATCATTCCTTATCTCGCATTTACAAGGACGTATATACCTGATTTTCTTTGAATATTGAAAGTAAAAAAAATGTCATCTTTCAATATTTGTCCATAATGACAAAAATAATTTATAGAAGTCATAAGTGATAAAAGTGAATGATAAGTTTTATCAAAGTTTAACCTTCACCTTGTTATAATTATCCAACTTGATATTGTAATAAGGTAAATTAAAACTAAATTATACCTCTACTACAACCATGAACAATCATTTCCTAGTTCTTGAACCATAGAGTTTTGGAATTCTATTCTTGTCATATCTCTTCACCTGATGAGACCACTTTACCCTTTTGTAATTACATCCTTTCATCTTGTGTTGCTAGTTATACTCACATAACATATATTTTTAACATAAAAATTTAAACAAGAAGGAGTGAGAAACAAAATATAATATCTTACAAATAAGACATAAGCATAAGGGTTTTCACAAACTAATATAATAATATTAGTCATAATCTTATACACAATGAATTATGAATATAGGGTTTCCATAAACATAACAACTATTTTCATTCACAATCACCCACATAGAATGTCACAATCACATGAATGTTATGTAATGATTTTAATGTTACTATCTCATTCAGTTTATGCATGTGGGGCCTTAAAGTTTTAATTTACATTGGGCCAACTAGGAGTTTACACTGTTCCATAATTTCAGATAATAATAACATAAATGTCTTCATGACATATGAATAGCTTAACTGGCATGGAAACACTTAGAGACTAGTCAGATTGAGAAGGTTTTTATTGTGAAAGTACCTGACACTAGGGAGCGGCCCCAGGTCCCCTGAAGCACCATTTCACACCCTCTTATCCCAAGGCTCGTAATTAAGCCTGCTCTAATGTATCCTCGGTTTCTATAATCCGTCCCCAGGCAATATCATATCTCATTTCTCTTTAATGATTCATGATGCATGAACTACTCGCGTATTGAGTTGGTTAAGCCTTTTAGAAACTCAAGTATAAATTATATGTTCGGGGTCTACAAATCACAACATAGTCACCCTAATAAACTGCACATTTCCAAACTCTTAAATAAGTTCTGCCTGTAACATCCTAAAATTTATAATTTTAGAAAATAATTCATTAAAGCTCAGTGGAGAGTTTCCGAGTGAAAAATGTCTGATCAGTGAAGAATTTCCGAGTGAAATTCCGAGTGAATTATGTCTGAAATAGACTTTCTGAGTGAAAAATGGATGTGATTCCGAGTGAAGGAAGAATAATATAATTCTGAGTCCGACTTCGGACGAATGCTTCTGTCAGAAAGGAATAATCCCAAGTGGATTGATTCCGAGCTAAAAAGAGGGAGCTTTGACTTCGAATGAATACCATTCGGCCAAAGACGTTCCCAAGTTAAGATACTTCCGAGTGTGGGAAAGTTGAGATAATTCCGAGTGAAGAAAAGGAATATAATTCCGAGTAAAATCTTTCTGGGTGAAAGAACTACCGAGTGAAGTAAAGATTAAGATGTTTCCGAGTGAAACATGACTGAGAATCATTTCTGATGAAGAAAAGCTCTGTGTCCGAATGAGACACTTTTAAGTGAGACAAATCCGAGTGAAACGTCTCCGAGTGAAACGTTTCCGAAAGAAGTACTTTCGAGCGAAGAAAAGCTTTGATTTCGAATAAGTACTTCTCGGGCCGAGATAATTCTGAGTTGAGAATTCTGAGTGGGGAATTTCCCAGTTGAGTGAAACTTTTCCGAGTAAGGTGTCTCCGAGTGCAACACTCCCGAGTGAGACGGCACCGATTGAGACGTTTCCAAGTGGAATATTGTCAAGCGAGATATTACCAATTTCCGAGTAGGATAGCACCGATTGGGACATACCGAGTGAGTCTTCCAGGGAGAGTACTTCTGGAAAGAAAAAGACTAACTTCGAATGAGTATGTTCTGAGTGAATAGTTCCCGAGGGAAGTAAATATCCGAGTGGTGAATTCATTTAATTCGTGCTCGGGTCGATGTTTAGATCTGTTGAGTTTGTACTCGGGTTCGTCTTTGAAATAGACTTCAACCCCGAGTGAACCTTTCAAGTGGAATGATTTCCGAGAGAGGATTGTTCTCAAACTCCGGGTGATCTTTCATTTGGAAAACTTCCGAGTGAAGCAAGTGAAAGCTTGACTCGGACAGAAATATATATGAATGAGATATTTCCGTGTGGGTCATTTCTGAGGAAGGGAAAGCCGAGTGTTTCATGAGATGGAACCTTTCCGAGTGAATTTCCTCCGAATGAAGGAATTCTGAACAGACAGAGGCTTTCTTAGAAAGATATGCCTAGAATACTGAAACCGAGTCGGAATATATTGAAACCGAGTCAGAATTAATAATTATTTCAATTATTGATGCTTTCCATGTCATTCTGTTCTTCTACATTCTAGTAGATTCACTTTTCTGATATTTTCTAAGTATGGGACCCTCTCTGATGTGTTGTCCCATTTTCATTAAATATCTTATTCCTTTCTTATCATTAAAGATACGTGTGTCAGAATTCTTCAATTCATTCATGTCTCTTCTGCATGAACCATATGTAACACCCTCTGTTACACCTTAATAAATTCTAGAAAAATTCGTAATTTTTTTTTTACTAAAGACATAATTGTTAAAAAGAAACTATCGAAATAAATTATGTACATTATTTCTGAAATACCTCATAAATATTATTAAAACTTTATAAAGTAATTTTTGCATTCATCCAACGAAAATAAATATTAAACATTATAAGAAAGAGAGGAAATTCCATGGCCCAGAAGCAGTTACTTAATAACATTATTTATTCATTGGACCACGGTATTCATACCGAGCTCCCTTTCTAGAACGTGCTATATTTACTGTTGAGATTATTCGATCCTTCCCTCTGAACCATCAATTTAAAACATGTGAAACAAAAACACAGAGAAAGGAGTGAGAAACAGAATATAATATTCCCGAATAAGACATAAACAACAAAGGGTTTTCACAAACTAATACATAATAATATCAATCACAATCACATACACAATCAATTATGAATGCATGAATGTTATGCAATATCTTCATCATAACTTACCTATATATGTGGGCCCTTAAATTTTAATTTGCACTGGACCAACCAGGAGTTTACATTGTTCCATAAGTCCGGATAATAATAATATGAATAGCTCAACTGGCATGGAAACACTTAGAGACTAGTCAGATTGAAAAAGTTTTTATTGTGAAAGTACCCGACACTAGGGAGCTACCCCAGGTCCCCTGAAGCACCCTTTCACACCCTCTCATCCCAAGGCTCGTAATTAAGCCTCCTCTAATGTATCCTCGGTTTCTATAATTGTAACATCCCTGATGTTTTAATGAGAATTATAAGAAATGGAAAATGTTAGTAAATATTTTAGAAGTTTTATTTAACATTTATTCTGTTCGAACCAAAGATCGGAAAAGCCGGTGTCGAGATCGGTATCTGAAGCGAGTAGGCGGAGTTAAAGATCGAGAGGGTAGGAGAAGAACGGACAGAGTCAGGTGGTGTGGTCTGAACCGTTGTAAGGAGAGCGCCTCACACGGGGTTAGAGACCGGATTAACTTCACGATGACTGGAACAACGGATATACGTAACCATGAGGTGAGCACGGATGAAATATCCGATCTATCAGGTTGTAGCTCAGATTTTCGAGGTATGAACACTAAGTTAGGACGTCGGGGGCCGATATTTATATCGGGCCTATACTCTTGCGAATTATTAGAGGATTGTGAATACTTAAACGTTGAGGGAATAAACACGTGTAATTGATTTGATAACTATGCAATAGTTAAAATAGTGAAATTGATTAAATTTAGTAAGAATACAAATAAAATAAAGGAAAAGACGATCTTGCCCATGAACTATATATATAAGGAAATTCTCTTCTTTCCTTCTTCATTATTTTACAAGTTACCTTGCTGTTGGTCTATTCCTCCTCTTTCGTTTTATTCTTCTCTCTTAACGCTGATCTGCATGCACTGGAGAGAGACTCCATTTGTGTCTGAACTTCAATTTAACCCCATTCCTGTGATCGAGACTTCAAGGTGAGTCTACTGATCCAATCCAATTGTAATTCCTTTATTTCTTTCATTCTTTGGTCGTTAAGAGCCATGCATGGCTATATTCGTGGCTGTTCTCCACTCCTCTGTGAGTGTGAGCCCAAATGTTGTCCATGAACTAAGGACGTTGAAGTGATGAAGCTGTACTTCATGATCCGTAGGTAGTAGGCTAAGCAATGGAAGACTGAGTGAAGGAGTTGAGATTGCAGAACCGGTGCTCAGAGAAAGAAATCAGCACAGAGAGTAGATCGTCGAAGCGTGGAACCAATGTAAGGGGGGTGTTCGGGTTATAATTAATTAGAATAGGACTCACTTCTTATTCAGGTCTTTGAGGTAACGTAAACAGACTAAGGAAAATGTTGTTAAACGTAAATGTGTGTTTATACTGTGCATGTGTGACTGAGTTTATTAATTTGTGGATGATCGGATGTGGATGAGTTTATCATGTATGATCTTGTGAATCTAATGTGAAATGATCAGTGTTATGTGACGTCGGGTTAGCAAGCAGGCTACCCGAGTGATGAGAAATTGATATTATGGTGAGAAAGGTAAACTGTTGAATGATTATGTGGTATGGGATGGCTGACGGTATATGATAGCCCCTCATTTCCGGCTCCCGTGGTTTTCGTGCCCAGTTGAGCTACCCAGTGGTCAAGTAGGACCCAGTGGTCGAGGTGGAGAGTCAAGCAGGACTCGGTGAACCAAGCAGGGTTCACGGGGTGTCAAGTAGGACCCCCAGCTGAAGGTCAATCCTTTAGTATCCGGATACTAGGAGTCAGATTGTATGAGAGTCAGTTGTGATTGTGATGCATGTAATGAATGTGATGTATGTAATGAATGTGATGAATGTGAGGAATGTGATGGAATTGTGTAGTTGGTTTAATACAGTTACTGCATGAAATATACTATGTTTCGGTATATGCTTACTTACAGGTGATGCTTGATGTGCATGTATCAATATGCAAGTATAGTGTTTAATTCCGTTCTATATTAATTATTATGCCAAACACTCACCCTTGCATATTTTTTTTAGTAACCAGAGACAGGGAGGGGGAAGGAGCCATGGAGCCGCGCCAAGGGGGAGAACGGTGCCAGGGTCTAAATGAATTTGAGTGACTCCTTATAGAGTCTTATGTGTGTATAAAAACCTCGTATTATAATTATTAGTTGTGTTTAATTAAGACCGGATCAGATGTAAAACTATATCTTAAAATATATTTATGTTATGTGCATATGTTTTCATGGTAGCTATGGTAACTCCTTGGGTTCACAGGACCATTTGTTTGAGCGAAGTTTTGGGAGTCCGGTTGCATGTTTTGTTTAATCCGATGTGAGAAAGGTGTTCGTTCAACGAATAGTACCTCGTCTAAGTGAGAGTCCGGAATCTCGCTTAGACGAGTAGGGGCCTCGCTCAAGCGAGACGCCCTATTTCCCTTTCTCTCATCCGTTGTGTTCAAATCAAATTGTTTTTCACTAAATATCGATTAATTTTTTAGATAAGGGAGAATTTATCATAAAAGGTAATTGTTTAAATAAAAATAAATGTAAAAATAACCTAGGACGTTACAATAATCCATCCCCAGACAATATCATTTTATTTCACTTTAATGATTCATGATGCATGAACTACTCGTGTATTTAGTTGGTTAAGGCTTTTAGAAACTCAATTATTAAATACCTTAAAAGGTTTACAACATCATTTCTATAAACTATACATTTTCTCAATTCTCTTAATTTCTGTCCCACAAAAATAAATTTGGTACAGTTTTCATTCTCACTGAAATTGAGTTTCTAAGCCTTAAATATCTCAAAACTTTTTCATATTAAATCTTAACAAGATCAAATTCTCAATTATTTTCAAATATCTTTAGTTATTAAGTTGGAAAAATAAAATAATTTTCTTTTAAAATTTTATTTTATTAAAAGAGAATAATCTTTAAATCATTAACCAAAAATACTTAAAATTACAAAATTTTTCTTTAATTTAAAATTTAATTATCTCAATTTGTTATAAATTAATTTTCATAAAATGTCTACTTTCTAAAATAAATACTAATTTTTTTTTATTCTAAATATAAAAATAATTTCTAAGAAGAAATAAAAGATAATAAAAATTTAAAGAGTAAGGTAAGAAATTCTTACTGAATTTTAGCTTTCCGTCATGCTCGCTATATGCTCAAACTCCACATTACAATATCATCAATCAAATATTATCAATCACAGTTAAACATCATCAATCATAAATCAATCATAATCAAATCAATTAAATATCATTAAATACATATCATAATGCAAAATTTAATGATTATTAATATAGTTGATTTTTTTTTTTAGTTCCTTTTGTCCATTCCTAGCATAGGTATATGTAAGTCCATATGCTCCAGTCCTTGCATAGGTATTGTTCAGTCCATATGGGTCATAATGGTCCAAGTCCTTGCATAGGTATAGTCCAGTCCATATAGGTCATAATGATCTAAGTCCTTGCATAGGTATGTTAGAGTTATTTAAATCAGATATTTACTTTAAAATTTATTAAAAATTTTAAGTTAAAAAGTCAATATTTTAAAATAATAATATTATTAAATTTAAAAGGAGTAGGGGACTCCTCCCATTATTCTTATGTCTTTTCATATTATACTCTTATCTCACTCCCCCTTACCTTGAGTTATTACCAAAAGAGAGTTTGCTTTGCGCCTCCGATTTCTAGAAATATTAATACCAATCTTATTTCAGTATAGGCATAAGATGAGGATTAAGATTACTACTTAAAACAGAAATGGTAAATTTTGAATAGTGAATAGTGAATAGTGAATAGTAAAACATGAATAGTAACAGTAAATAGTAAATCGTGAATAGTAATGGTAAATAGTAAATCGTGAATAGTAACGGTAAATAGTAAAAACATGAATAGTAAAGGTAAATAGTAATTTACTATTTGAATAGTAATTTACTATTGAAATAGTAATTTACTATTGAAATAGTATTTTACTATACAGAATAGTAACTTAAAATAATATTATTTCTAGTATAATAATAGATTTCTAAAAACGATATGAAAATAACCCAAAAAATATAAAAGAGAAGTATTCTTACCTTAGGATTTTAGCAGAACCTTCTCCCAAAAAAATTTACTTCTCTCTCTCTTCCACCACTATCTCACTAGCACTACTATATTAAGAAAACTTAATCTGAAATTGTGAATTCTAAAGAAGAAATCCTTCGGTATTTATAGGAAAAAAATTTACTATACATTCCATTATTTTAATATAAAAGTACTATGCATTTTTGAATTTTTTATTCCTGGTTACTGTGCATCTTTTAAAAATTTCATACATGCACAGTGTTTTACATAGTAACTGTCGGCAAAATTATTAAGTTAAATAGTAAACCTTCACTCGGTATATTTTAAATATTCAAAATGAGTCCTTTTTGAAATTTAGCGATATTATATCAGTCCTCACTAATTTTATAATAAGTAATATAAAGCTGATATTTTAAAAATCTAAAATTTTCTGTTAATAAAAATTTATTGATACGTTTCTAATTTTTTAACGATTAGAAAAAATCAAGATTTTTCTCAAACCGATAATTTTTAGATAAGTCTACTTGAAATGGATTTTAGAAAATTTTCTTATAATTTCAATTCACTTTCTTATAAATATTTTTAATTTAAGTCACTTATATGAATTTAAAATTATTTAAAAAATATTATTTTATTAAAAAAATTCCAAATTTCCAAAAAATTCCAAAAAATCATAAATAATACGTAGATTAAAAAGTTCTAAAAAACCATAATTTAATTCCTTCAAAATTTTAATATAAAAATAAAAATAGGGGTGTTACACCATATATATAAATATTTCTAATGTTGGATTAGTGGAAGACTTTTGAAAGTGAAAAACATCATAATCCTTTCCAACTCTCTACTGGAAACCATTGAACAACGAAGAAAATTAAATCTTCATTTCTTCTCTTCATGAAGAAAGCTTGGGACTGGTACAGAACTGCAATTCTAGTCGGAATACGTGAGCAGTGATTTGGATATCGCTTGAAGAGATGTTGGAACTTTTTATTCCAGGTAGGGGGAGCGTTACATTTTAAATGTATGGTTTATGAACGGATTCGGGATATTATTATTATCTTTAATGAGAAATCCTGAATATGTATGATATGTGTGATATATTATGATGTTTTCCGTTCATGTGAGTGTTATTGATTTTGGTATATGAGATATGATCTGTATATATGATTGATGATGATGATATGAATGTTATTCATGAAGTTTTCATGATATATATAACTGCATGCTATGCTTATTGTTATATTGAGTTGAGACCCTTGGTGATGGTAACCGAGTGGTAGTTCTGATGATGGTAATCAGGTGGTTTGTTGATAATTGATAATTATTTGGCATAACATGTGCATTCAGATGCACACAGGACTGCAGGGGGCCTGTGATGCCGGCCCAGATGGGAGGACGTCCTGATGATAAGGCACAGACCCTATGGTGGTTTCTTCAGATTCCACAGACGCCTTTGAGTTGGACTCAAGGTCGGCCCGTAACACCGAGTTGTGTTACCGCTGTCACTGAGAGTGACTGGTGTTACATTATGGGCGCACGCGGTTTGGCACCTGTAAAACGGCCGAATCAGCTGGGAGCTGAGATATTATATTGTGTAAATCCCATCATTAGAGTCGGATCCGCATGCATATGCATTGATATATGTTATTGATGATAACATGATGGTATATGATTATTTGACGACATGAGAATGAATGATATATATAAAAGAATTATGTGTTATGATTTTGATTTATTTATGGTTATGAATTGGACACTTGATCCGATTCAGTAACTGTCATTTGACATGTATATGCTCACCCCTACTGTTGTTATTTTTACAGTGGATATAGGACGCAGCAATGATATTTGAAGTCACTCAACCGACTGGAGCATTATGTATTAGCATGTACAGTACATAGTGCACATAGTTATTTTTGTAGAAGCCTTGGCCGGCTCCTATGTATACCGACTTGTTATATTTATTTGTGTATTTAAATGGGCCGGTCGGCTGTTGTAAAACTAACTGTGTTATTATTTAATCCAAATTCTGTTTTGGAAATTTAAATTATTTGTGAAAAATTTATTTGGATTTTTTGAAAATTAATTTTAAAAATAAGGACGTTATACTGTCACACGCAGAAGGATTTTAATACAGTTTTCTTTATCATTCATAAATCAATATTATTATGATTTGAGTTTCAAAGTCTTAATATATATTCCAAATCTTCTTTAGAGCATTTATAGGAAATTAAATTACCTTAGACACAAATTTGAATTATCGATCTTTTTCCATCTTTAATTATAATACTTGAAAAATATATAATAAAACACTTTTGAAATTAAAACTCTTATTTTCAAAAGTTTAAAATGAAATATTATTGAAGTATCTCATTTCCATTTGAGAATCAAATATTTTCATATATATACATATATGAATATATTATTTTCATAAAACAATTTCTTTTTCTTTTTTTTAAATAACTAAAAATTATTCTAAAATTTAATTAAATAATTTATTTTGAAAGATAAAAGTAAGTTATAGAAATTATATACTTTTATTGAAAATTAAGAAAAATTTCTTAACAATAATCTGAATAAACATTGAGAAATTATTATAAATAATTTCTTTTAAAGTACTACTTTAAAGAGTAAGGGATAAATATATTCTTACTGAGTTTTAGCTTCCTGTCATGCTTGCTATATGCTCAAACTCCACATCACAAGATCATCAATCACAATCAAGTATTGTAATATCATCAATCACAATCAAATATCATCAATCATAAATATTATCAATCATGATCAAATCAAATAAATATCATTCATAAATATTATACTTTAAAGTTTAATAGTTATTTAATTTAATAAACTTAATTTCAAGTCCTTATAGTTCATTCCTCGCACAGGTATATGTAAGTCCATATAGGTTATAATACTCCAAGTCCTTGTATAGGTTTAGTCCAGTCTATATAAATTATAAAAATCTAGATCCTTGCATAGGTTTAGTCTAGTACGTATAGGTTATAATAGTCTAGATCCTTGCATAGGTTTAGTCTAGTCCATATAGGTTATAATAGTCCAGATCCATACATAGGTATTTCAGAATAAGTTACACAAGATACTAAATTTATTATTAATTTTAAGTTGAAAAGTTATTATTTTAAAATAATAATATTACTAAATTTAAAAGGAGTAGGGGACTCCTCTCATTATTCTTATGTATTTCATATTATATTCCTATCTCACTCCCTTTTACATTGATTTGTTACCAAAAGTGAATTCACTTTGCGCCTCTGAGTTCTAGAAATATTAATACCAATTTATTTCAGTATAGGCATAAGATGAAAATTAAGATTACTATTTGAAATAGAAATGGTAATTATGCATATTAACGGTAATTAGTAAATTTTAAATAGTTACCGTAAATAGTAACGATAAATAGTAAAACGTGAATAGTAACGATAAATAGTAAAACATGAATAAAAATGGTAAATAGTAAAATGTGAATAGTAATGATAAATAGTAAAATATGAATAATAACAGTAAATAGTAAAACATAAATAGTAAAGGTAAATAATGATAGTAAATAGTAATTTACTATTTAAATAGTAATTTACTATTCATAATAGTACTTTACTATTGACATATTAATTTACTATTCAGAATAGTAACTTAAAATAATATTATATTCAGTATAATAATAGATTTCTAAAACGATATGAAAATAATCCTAAAAAATATAAAAGAGAGTTATTCTTATCTTATAATTTTGGCACTACTATCTCTCTAGCACTACTATATTAAGAAAATATGATTTCCTTCGTTCAATGGCACGGTATTTATAGGCAGGAAAGTTACTATATATTCCATTATTTTAATATAAAAGTATTATGCAATTTCTAAAATTTTTGTCTCTGGTTACTGTGCAAGTTTGAAAATTTCATATATGCACAGTGTTTTGCATAGTAAATGTCGACTGAATTATTAAGTAAAATAGTAATCATTCACTTGGTATATTTTAAATATTCAAAATTAGTCCTTTTCAAAATTTAGCAATATTATATCAAACCTCACTAATTTTATAATAAGTATATAAAGTTTAAATTTTAAAAATCTAAAATTTTCTATTAATAAAATTTTATTGGTACGTTTCTGATTTTCTTACGATTGGTAAAAAGCAAGATTTTACTCAAACTGATCATTTTTAGATAAGTCTACTTGAAATGGATTTTAGAAAATTTTCTTATAATTTAACTTCACTTTCTTGTAAATATTTTTAATTTTAAGTAACTTTATAAAAATAAAAAAATTATTTAAAATATATTTTAAAAAAAACAAAAATTCTAGAAAATCACAAGTAATGCATAGATCAAAAAGTTCTAAAGAATCATAATCTAATTCCTTCAAAATTTTATTTTAAAATTTTAATAAGAGTTAAATCTTAAATATGTAAAAACATAAATATAAGAACATAAAATAAAAATTGTGAATAATAAAAATATTAAAAATTCTTAATATAATTTTCTTAATTAGTGAATACTAATTAAGTCAATTTAAAATCTTCGTTCAATATATATTTTTATTTTTATTATTATTATTATTTTATTTTTATAAAAAATAAAATAATTAAATATAAGTACCAAAATTTCATAAAAATATTAATTAGTTAATAATCAACTAACTAATAGTAAGTGTTTTCTCATTAAAGAAATATTAATATCTATTTTCTATTTGAGTAGAAAATGAGATGTTATAGTTACAGTTCTATTCCTAGTAAAAAATATATATCCTGCATGAAATAAAGTATTTCACATAAATAGATGGGCTTGCTTTCATGTACTTTTTTTGTATAGATCTTGGTGGAAAGAGATCCATTCTTTCAAATTATTATATATTATTTTTAGGATATGAATTTTAAAAAATTAAATAATCTCATTTGAGTTTTTTTAAGTAAACTAAAAAATGTATATAATTTTTTAATCATCTTTCATTACAATTTTTTTAAAAAGGATTTTGTTTCAAAAAAAACAATATTTTTATATTCTAGCTAAAAGTTAAATAGACAACTAATATAAATTTAATTATCATTGATTTAATCATGATTAAACTAATGATACTTAAATTGATATTTTTTAATTCAATAACCAATATAATTTAAACAACATTAAAATAAAGATTTAAAATTTAAGACTTTTTATCCAAAAAAATATCCTTTTAAACCAATGTGTTTGAGTAGATGACATTTCACATCAAACACTACGTAATAAAAATACTCTTTAATAAAACTTTAGTTTTAAATGATCATGACTAAAACTCCAAATTGATTTGGTGGGATGTAAATGTCTCATTTATTCATTTATCTCATAAATTAGTGGGAGCTAAATTTAATTGGAATATGGACCTAAACAAATTAACGTATTTAAAATGGCTAGTTTGGCACTCTAGAAATCCAATAGACCATGTTTAATTTTTTCTCCCATTTATTCATTTACACCATTGGCCCTTTACCTTTATTATTAAATCAAAATCCACATGATCACTTGGAGCATTTAGGTTCAAATCTTTGGAAAGAAGATCATGAGTGTTTTGAATGGCTTGAATCAAAGGAACCAAGGTCGGTTGTTTATGTGAATTTTGACAGCACCACTGTTATGTCTCCAGAGCAACTGTTGGAATTTACATGGGGTATGGCCAATAGCAAGAAACCCTTTCTTTGGATCATTAGGCCTGACCTTGTCATTGGTGGTTCGGTCATTTTCTCATCTGAGTTTGTATATGAAACTGAAGATAGAGGCCTAATAGCAAGTTGGTGTCCACAGGAGCAAGTGCTGAACCATCCTTCAATTGGTGGAGTTTTGACTCATTGTGGATGGAATTCAACCATTGAAAGTGTTTGTGCTGGAGTGCCAGTGTTGTGTTGGCCATTTTTCGCAGATCAGCTTACAAACTGTAGATATACTTGCAATGAATGGGGCATTGGGGTTGAAATTGATACAAATGTGAAGAGAGAGGTGGAAAAGCTGGTGAATGAATTAATGGTGGGATTATCCTAAAAAAAAGAATTAATGGTGGGAGAGAAGGGAAAGAAGATGAGGCAAAAGATCATGGAGTTTAAGAAGAAAGCTGAGGAAGACACCAAGCCTGGTGGTTCTTCATACATGAACTTAGAAACAGTGATTAAGGTGCTGCTTAAACAAAATTGAAGTGTTTTTCTTTTCTGTGTTGCAGTATTGTGGTAACTTATTTATCTTCCTTTCTTGAATTTGTGACTTTGTGAAGTAAATATGGTGCTTCGGTTTGAACTTAGAAGTGCTAGTTTGTGTCGTCTTTGTAGGGATATGTGATGAATGTCCTCCTCATCCTGGCATCTCATACTACTTAGACGCCTTTCTTGGATGAACAAGTAGTCATCACTCATCAATGAATATCTCAGTTACTTTCTATCATTTGACTTAATTGTCATAGACTTGGTGCTGTTTAATCTTGAGTTAATGTTACTACAAATCTTTTTTTTAGTAAAAAAGTGTTACTACATATTATAAGCATGTTACGGTTACAGCTTACAAGCTGTAGGTAGTAGGTACAATTTATTTCAACAGTGCAAATTGTGTTTGTGGCAGCTGCAACTGAAATAGTGGCTTGAAATATTACAATTTACAGTGATGCTTATAATGGTGGTGGATGGGATAAGTGAAATTAGAAATTTGGTTATTAGGTTATTCACGTATTACGTGATATGACATAACACATGTTAACAGTTTTACAAGGAAATTAATGTCAAATATCTATTAATCAAACCAAAGTCATATATAACGACCAAACGTGAATTTTAAAAAATAATAGACCTATTAACCCATCGTAATAAAATAAAAGACTAAAAAATGTGTTTCCTATTAATAAAGTAAAATGGTAGTAAAGCTGCATTAGAATTTAGAAGCATTTTTCTTTCATTTTCCTGTAGTAATAATAATATAATATTACATATTTCTCTACATGAGGCACAGAGGAAGATTAAATTTTGTATTATTTATTATGAATTTTGATTAGAAACTGGAACTAATGTTAATCCGGGCCATGACAATTGAATCAATGTAAGCCTACTCTGACTTAACATTTGACAATCTATTTAAGAAAGTTTTGGCGCGTTATAAGCTGAGCCCCTTCAACTAGCATCTTTACCACTTCACCAGCAGGAAGAATTTCCTTGATGAGAGCAACACCTTGGCCTGCATACATCACCATGCTCTCAAGATCTCCCGCAGTAGTCTTATTTGGTACAGTACCTGCAAAAAGCCGTATCTCTTTCTCCTGTTGGATGCCAAAAGTATAGTCAAACACAAAGGTTTTAGTACAATAAAGTATCATATAAAAATGCTAATATCAAAGCACCATTACTTACCACGCCATTAATTGTTGAATGGCCAATGACAGGTTTGTTGGCTTCATTTTCATGGGCTGGAAGGGTCCTCCATTCCTTGTAGAAGGGAGTCTGCAGGACACGATGTGGAGCACCAGGCCACCTTGCCCTCCCAAATACATCCGTGTACTCAGTTTCATCAACTTCAACTAATTTTCTCTTGTATTCAGGATGTGCATAGCTTTCCTCAGTTGCCACAAACCTGCAAACAACACCCTAAGATGAAAACATATATAAAATACACAACAGTGCCACAAATAAGTCCAATTTATGTGGAATATCTGGTAGTGATCATGAACAAAGATAATCCGATCATAATTTCATTAGGAATAAGTAGTGAAATTTGTTAGCCTGAAGGCGGACTTCTATTCTATGTAGACAACTATTTATGACATTACTTACTGCAAGATTATGATCACAATTTCCTTAAATATGATTAATGCAAAAATAAATATTTCAAAACCTGGTTCCTAGACAGATGCCTTGAGCACCAAGTGCCAGAGCAGCAACATAACCACGAGCATCCACAATTCCTCCAGCTGCAATAATTGGTATCCCTCTGTCACCAACGAGATCAACCACCATTGGCACCAATGAAATTAAACCATCCTGCAATTAAACCATTCTCTCAATTGAATACATGCTTAGCTCGTTCACATCAGCTACTGAAGATCAATAAATATCAGACAATAAAAAGTTAGCGAGAACATGGCATGCAGAAGTGACGATTTTCTGCTGTCAACAACTAAGAACATCAAGCAGTATATACAGAAAAGACGGAACAAGCCTCAATTCAACAATTTTTAATTCATTAATTCCTCAAATTAAGGCTTTTCCTGATTTCTACAGAGTTCAAAACCCCAGCAAAATGACCCAAAAAACTTGAGGTATAAAAATCAACCAGAGAAGCAGGATGCTGAATGACCCCAACTGCATAAGTATATACTTGTCCCAATTAAATTTTCCAATCAAACACAGATATGAAGACACCACTGTCGTTGTAGTTAATTGTGAAGGTAGGAATTGTTTAAGGCATTAGCCACATTACTGAGAAAAGCAACCTATTATACCATCTTATGCTTGAATTGACATAGTAAATTAACAGATAGTCTTATTATTCATCGACACTAAGATAAGCTAAACTACCTATTCTCCACAGTCCATACATATACATCAAATTATGATGAGCATGCACACCTGACCAATGACATGACCACCAGCCTCTCGTCCTTGTACAATTATTGCATCAACACCTGCATCTATTGCCTGTTTCGCAGCTTCAACAGTCCCTACCTATAATATAAGATTACAAATAAAAAATAACAGGTCAGATACCAACAACAGACAGTAAAATGAAAATAAACTCCTGGAAAATGTTTTCTGAACACAAATAGGGGACAAAAAAAAAGTTATCCCTTTGATTTTAGTATACAAAAAATATGAAGTGAGAGATAGAAATAATTGTATTAGATGTCATGCAAGGGGTGAATTTATCTTTATGTTCAAATAATGAAACTGTAACTTTGTGGCATACAACAGTAATCTAAAATTATTAGCCAGAATGCCTCAATAAAAGGGGCAGTCTATGTATCCCTTAACAACTGACCTAATAACAATCATCTAATTGCACTTTCAACATAACATGGAAGAAGAATAATTGAATACAAACTCTGCAGTGATAGACTTTTGATCTGAACACTGAACTCCCTATGTCAAAGAAAAATGATTTAGCAGGCTGAGAGGTTCACTTTCTTGAAATAAAATTCGAGTTCAACTATCTTATATTTCAAAGTAAACGGGGGCACGGGCTAACTTTAGCTCTGACAAACATAAGAACTGAATCATGAATTTGCAGAATCCGATCAAACAGAACAGAAAAATTAGAACATCATTGTCTCCTTGGATTCATTTGAATAAAATAAGTGTATTATTATTAATAAACGGGCATGAAACTAAACTCACTTGTGGAACAATTTTGACCCCAGCAGAATGAGCCTTATTTACCAAATCCTTTGTACAATGACCCCAGTAAACTTGCAAGACAGCAACTTTTTCTTCCAAAATGACTTTCAAATTCTCCTCAAAGGGAAACGCCAGAACCACACCAACCCCAAAGGGTTTACCAGTCAAGGTCCTAGTCTTCTTTATAAGCTCCCTCAAGTAATCCGGTGAATCCTGATAGAATAAAATTCAGCCAGACTAAGAAATAATACATACAACTTGATAACAACTAAGAAGCAAGTTATACACATAAATTATGGTAGAAATTCATATATAGCAGTTAGCACTGATGAATGAGTAAAAAAGTATGAAGAAATTGAATTAGTTAGAAAGGCTATACCCAATCAGGGGACCTGAGAAGTCCAAGAGCACCAGCATTAGCAACTGCAGCAACAAGGTGAGGACCTGCAATATCTGGGCCTAATGGGGCCTGAACTATACCGTATTCAAACCCCAGTATACCTCTCCAACCCATCTCACTCACTCAGAACAAGAACAAGAACATGTTCACCTTAATAATCACTGAATCAGATAAGAACAGCTATTAGTTTTTCATGCGGCAAATGCAGAATAAATCATACCTTAAAGAAGCGAAAATCAAATGGAACTCAATCACGTCTAGCTAACTCCATCATAAAATAAATTTATGATTTTGACCCTCGAAACAAGTATCACTTCAAACTCAATTATTTCCGTTCATTTTTATAAATTATACTACTTCCGGTTCCAAATATAAGTAAATATACCTAACTTTACACATATTAAGAATAATAGTTGGAGGTAGTTATTTGCATTAATGTTACCATATATTTGATTTAATTTTCTAAAATACCCTTAGTATCATTTATTACATAAAGAATTAGTGGTCTTGGAAATATATATGATGAGGACATATTTGGTAAACAAGCATTTAATGACACTGGAAAAATCTAATTTTGCTTATATTAAGGGACCAAAAAATTCTACTAAAATTTACTTATATTTGTAATCGGAGGTAGTATTTACAACTTCTTTTTGGAACCCACTAAATATTAGACTTTCTTGCATACCAAAGTTGGGTTTGAGCTAAGTTCAAAATAGGCTCTTTTTTTTTTTGTCGTAAAGTAAATTGAAAGGGGTATAATAATTTCCTCTCTCTCTTTTTTTTTGTGAATTTCTAATAATTTCTTCTCCAACGTTTCTTACCGTGATGAAAAAATCTTTAATCTGGGCCAACTCTTGTCGCTTTTGGTTGGGCCGGCCTATGCTCTCTACTCAGTTTGACGAAAGTACTCACATCACAATCATGTGGTTATAGGGCCACATAAAGTTGGGCTCAGAAACCCAAGGCATAAGAGTATCAGAAAAAACAGCATGAGACCACCCTCCTGGACAAACAGGACATTCATAGGACACTAACACCACGAGCCCAGGGAGTGAGGAAACCAAAATTACGAGGGGGATACACCTTTTATCATCTGAATTTAACCCTTTCACCCAAAAAAATAAATAAAAACATCATGTGGTCATAGTAAACCAAAAAAAAAAATCATGTGGTTATAGCGGGGTATATGAGCTGACATATCCTTTATGGGTCGGTTTTTTAAGATTGTGGGTTGGTCATATATTTTTATATTTTATATTTTTCATTTTTATATTTTTTTTAAAATTATTAGGCTTTATTCTAAAATACGTTTAAAACATTCAATCATCTAAAATTGGAAACTTTCACAACTAATTTTTAATAAATTAACTATGAAAGTTACATATCAACTTTTTCATATTTTAATGTGAGTAACAATGACGTTTGAAGTTCTTCCTTTTTAAAAAAATGTAGTTTAAAAGTAAAATAATATCAAAATATGTAGAATTTATTTGAAATAAAATAACAAATTTAAATATAAACAGACATATGGTTGGCCCGCAAGCCCGTGGGTTCGACCCATTTAACCCACAAGTTAAACAAGTCAAGCCTGCGAACCAGCATTTCAAATGGTCATATTTTTTCAACTTGTAACTCACATAAAAGTGGGTTAAACAAGTTAGCCCATGAGTATGAACTCATATACCCAACTCTACATGCAATTTTGCTAGAATTCGAGGGAAAATCAAGCCTTAAATTTTTCCTTTAATACAATGGATTTGTTGTTTAAAAAAATACGAAAACAAAAGATCTCTTGACATGATCAGTGTGTTCTTAAAAATCGAAATACATGAAATGAATTATTGCCATATTCTAAATTGGGTTTACCACTTTTTCATCATTATAAATGAAACTTGTTTATTCTACCAAAAAAATGAAACTTGTTTAAGAGCTTATAACAACTTACCAATGTTCAAGCAATTTAACTAGTTCCATTAATAATTTACAGCCCAACTTATGTAAGAATAACCTTGTATTCATTAATGGTTAAAGGGTAAATTTAGTTCCTTAAAAATTTCTGATTTTGGCTTTACCCCTTGGAATAATTTTTCGTAGTATAGTGTCCCTGAAAATTTTTTATTTATGTAACTTCTGTTGTTGACTGCCTCTGTTAAGTGATGAGGTGTAGCTGAGTCATATGCCACTGAGTGCATATGTGGCATGTGACTCAGAATTTTAAATGCCTAGTAGGATTAAGTTTATGATCAAGAAAGATAATTAAAGTTTAATGCAGATTAAAAAAATAGAAATTAACATGTTGCTCTCTTCCTCTTCCACACTCACGTTGCCGTCATCCGCAACTACCGATCCAAGATCGAAGGCAAACTCTCCAACATCTGTGACAGAATGTTCAAGCTACTTGACTCTCGCCTCATTCCCTCCGCTACATCCGGTGATTTCAAGGTCTTCAACCTCAAAATGAAAGGCGATTACCATAGGGTACCTCGCTGAGTTTAAGACCGGTGGTGACCGCAAGTAAGCATTAGAGAGCACTCTCTCTGCCTATAAATCCACTTAGGTGAGAATGATTTTTCTCTTGTTTTAGCGATGTAGATCTGTTTGTTTTCTTCAACAGATTCTCGATTCTGACTTATTCTATGTTACGCGTGTGAGAACTCAAACGCGCTCGTTTTGGTTAATTTTATATTGAAATAATGGAATCTCTACTATAACAATGATTTCGAAAATAAAATTTGGAAATTACTTGTTTAAAATTGAAAATTATTGGATTGTCATCATCGTCTTGCGTTTGTGTTTCATTTACTGATTCAACACGTGTTTCTGGTTTTATGATGTGCGATTAACCTATGGCTATCTTGAATTAGAGATTCCTTATTCAAAGGCTTTGCTTTGCTTTTGCAGTGTGGATTTCGTTTGTGTTTTCTGATTTTCTATTTTTGAATTTGAAAGCAAGACGTGAGTGAGGAAGAGAAAGACAGTAGGAAGAGGAATAGGAAGAGAGCAACGTGTTAATTTCTATTTTTTAATCTACTAATTAATTTTATTAAACTTTAATTATATTCCTTAATCAGAAACTTAATCCTACTAGGAATTTAAAATTTTGAGTTACATGTCACGCATGCACTCAGTGGCATATGACTTAGCTACACCTTATCACTTAACAGAGCCAAACAACAAACATTACGTATTATAAATAAAAATGTTTTAGGGACACTATATGTAACACCCTTGTTTTTATTTTAATTTATTACAGAAAATTTTATATTAAAATCCTAATGGAATTTGACCATAGACCTTCAGAAGTTTTTGATCGGTATATTTTTCTGAATTTATTTTAAAAAAATATTTTAAAAAAAACGAAAAATTACTATTTCCACACCTTAAATTACTATTTGCATCACCCCTAATTACTATTTGCACCCCCTAAATTACTATTTGCACCTCCCCTCATAATTGGGAAAACTTATTATGCAATTTTGAAAATTTCAAACTTTACACAGTAATCTATATGAAAATTTTGATTCTTGCACAGTACTTTTACAATAAAATATTCAAATACACAGTAAATTTCTTTGCTATAAATAGAGGGGCGAGGCACCGGGTTTCTCGTCGAAAGTTGAAAACTTAGTAGTGTTAGGAGGAGAGTGTTAAGTGAAGAGAGGAAGATATTTTCCAAAGGAAAGAGGTTCTGCCAAAATAATAAAGTAAGAATACCTCTCTTATATTTTTTAGGATTATTTTCATATCGTTTTAGAAATCTATTATTATACTAGATATAATATTATTTTAAGTTACTATTTTGAATAGTAAATTACTATTTCAATAGTAAATTACTATTCAAATAGTAAATTACTATTTACTATTACTATTAACTGTTACTATTTACTGTTATTATTCATGATTTAGTATTTACCGTTACTATTTACCATTACTATTCACTAAAACATCCTAACTTAATAAAGACAAGCCCGAAAACCTAAGGGAAATTTTTCGCGATTCAATCCAGAATTGGAACAAGGGTTTAGAGACCATACAACTCAATAACAGTCATAAGTGGTGATTTGGTGGGTTTAAAACCCTTTTAAATTTGAGTTTTACAACACAGTGGGTCCAGTATTTTACCCCTCATGAGAGTTAGAAAACTCCAATTGAGGTAAGACCAATTTTCACACCTCTGTAAGATAATTATCTATAATTTCTATGAAGAAGTTGGAGGCTAAAAATGTCATTAAGATGCCCAAACGGGCCAAAAACAGCAAAGGAAATGCAGCAGTTAGAAAAACAGCATAACAGTGGCCATAACAGGGTTTTGAATTGATTCAAGCACGTATGAATCGACTCAAGTACTTTTGAAGGACATTGAATCGATTCAAAAACTCATGTGAATCGATTCAAATACTTCCAGTTGCCCTTGAATGCCTTTAAATCGATTCAATACTGTTTTGAATCGATTCAAGATAGCAATTATGCAGATTTTGCCCAATTTTCTAACTTCTAAGCATCCTAACTCTTTCATATCAACTCCAATGATCACAAAATTTTGACACAAGCTAAAATACATTATTTGTGATGTGTGGCCATTGGCCACACTCACAAATTCCTAAAAATGAGAGAGTTATGTACAAAAATGTGTTTGGCTCATTTTGTGGCATTTTTGGTAACCAATAGGGTCATTTCTCAATATAATTGACTCATTCCAGTTTCTACAAGTCACAAATCTTGCATAGATGCTATTCAAACTATTCTATGCCATTCAATCCTCAAATTTTGATATTTGACCATCTCAGTTGTTCAATTATGCATGAAAACCATATGCATAATACATAATCATGAATCTAATACATAACCAATTGTCATTTCTCATACCACAACAATTCCTAGACATTGTATGCATCAATATAGCATCAATATAGCATCTCATATTTATATCCATAATTCCTGGATATATATCAAACCCATGTACATACAGTGGGACCATCCATGGTCTCCATTATCCATCATCATCAAGCATCATTATCATTCATCAAACAACATGTATATACTCAAAATGGATTCTAAGCTTCCAAGTGAAGCTATCAGTTACCTAATCCACTAAGCATTCATACATTCACATATACATATACTCATCAAACAAGTATGTTTAGGAGCCGGCCAAGGCGACTACAAAATAACTATATGCATCATGTACATTACACACATATATACATAATACTCCACGCTCAGTTGAGTGATCTCTCTTTAGTTTTCACCACGTCTTAAATCCACTGTAACATTAACCACAAATAGGGGTAAGAATTATACATAACAAATGACAGCTATAGCAATGATTCAATTATCCTATCCTCTAAGGCATATCAATCTACAAACACAACTACCATTCAATATTATCCCTTTTTCATCTCAATGCTTTACTATCATATCATTTTCATTGGCATACATATGTGCACAAACAATTCTTAATTCAATTGGATCCAAATAATCATCATTAAACTTTATGTTGCAACACTAGCTCTCAGTCATATACTCAGCTCTCAGTTCATCCGGCCGTTTTACTGGTACTAAACTGTTTGCCCTCTCACGTGACACAATCACTCTCAGCGACAACGGTAGTGTCACTAGCTAACCCCGAGCCTCGCTCAAGAGGTTTTCTTTGAGTCCCACCCAAGGTCTTTTTATACAAATATATAGCATCTCATGCATTGTTCAAGACATTAACACTTCATCAATTCAATTCAATGAATAAGCGTCCCACGCTCTCATGCTCACAGCATTTTTCATTTCAATTTATCAAATGATCATATAAGCATATCATACCATTCTAATATCATCTACTTCACAATATAAGCATCTCATGCTAATTTTAGACATAATTATGTTCATTCAAGAATCTCAAGCATAAGTGCCATTTCATGAGAAAATTCATACTTCTCATAACATAAATATCTCATACATTCACATAACTCAATGATTTCATATTTACATGGATAGCAAACAACATGATTATCATAATTCACAAACACATCATTAATAATTCAATATTTTAATATACCTCGAATCCGCCTATAACTATGCATTCAATTATGTAAAAGCTCCCCTACCTCGTATAGAGAATCCTAGAAATTCCTCGATCGATCGAACGCTAGTAAATCACTAATCGCAACTCCGATTTTGATTTCTCAAGATCAATCGACTTTCGACAAACTCCGACGACCTTCGATATTTGATCCCGAACAAACTTCAAACTCTGACAACTTCCGAAACCACCTCTTAAGTGAAAAGTTCAAGCTTTCTCCCTTTCAATTCATGTTTCTCACGTGAAAGGAAAGAAGTGGAGGAAATGATTATGCTTCAAATTGATGAACCCAAGCAAAAGAGTTGATAAATTTGGATGATTATGCTATGGAGAAGAAGAAAGAAAAAGGAAGCAAAGCTTTTCTTACCCTCTCTGATGCCAACGAAAGAGAATGGAATGAAGAAGAAGGAAATTTTAAATTTTAAAAGGCTTAGGGACGCGTTGGTCATTACGGCATTCGTTAGGGACATGTTCGTCATTTTGGAAATTATTCTAATTAATTCCTCATTTTCATTTAAATTTCTCTTTCAATCATGTTTTGCCTATAAATCCTATTTTTAGGATGTTACATTCACGATTTACTATTTACCATTACTATTCATGATTTACTATTTACCATTTACTATTCACTATTCACAATTCAAAATTTACTATTCATTATTCACTATTCAAAATTTACCATTTCTATTTTAAGTAGTAATCTTAAATTGGTATTAATATTCCTAGAAATCGGAGGCGCAAAGCAAACTTTTTTTTTGTAACAATTTAAGGTAAGGGGAGTGAGATATGAATGTAATATGAAAAGACATAAGAATAATGGGAGGAGTCCCATACTCTTTTTAACTTTAGTAATAATATTATTATTTTAAAATAATAACTATTTAACTTAAAAATTTATAATAAATTTTAAATTGAGTATCTTGTGTAACTTGATCTGAAATACCTATGCAAAGACCTGGATAACCTATATGAATTGGAGTAAACCTATACAAGGAATTGGACTATTATGACCTATATGGAGTGAACTAAACCCATGTGAAACAACCCGACCAAAATAAAGGCAAAATCGAGACAGGGGAAAAAAATTTTCCCAACGCTCACAGGGTATTCGGGACAAAATAAAACAGTTTGAGGTTAAAAGAAGCAGAAAACCGACCCAGAAAAAAAAGGGGAAGACCGGGTCAAGTGCCACACGTTGGCAAGGCCCAGCTTCGAATGAACAACGCCAGCGTAAGATAAAACATGAGCGAGCCCTCTCTCGTTGGAGCGATTCCTGATTCGCTAAAGCGAACCCAGCACTCGGGAATTTCCATCACTCGGATTAGGGACCTAAGTTCACTCGGGAATAGTCCCCTTTGGGTCAGGCTTCACCCGGTAAACTCACACTTAGCCAGGTCCTTATTCTTATTTTTTATTTTGGAAGGTCATAATCCTAGTTCATTCAGAAGCGTTAAATCTCCACTCGGGGAAATGATTCCCTCAGAGATTCCACTCGGAGTCCATAAACCTTCCCTCACTCGGAATATTTCCCCAGTCCAATACCACTCGGTGTATTTCAATCACAATTCACTCGGAGGTGTTTTACCTATTCTTCACTCGGTATATTTCAACCTTCCTCACTCGGAGAATACTTTACTAGGTCAAGTCTCACTTAAAGATTTTATAACCTCATCCACTCGGAGTCTATATAGTATGTCTCACTCGGAAAAGTTCCATCGACGAGGTTCCACTCGGCAGATACCTTGACCTTCCATTCCTCGGAAATGATCTCCTTAATCAAGTTCCACTCGGAATTACTCTAAACCTTCTTCACTCGGAACATACAACCTATTCACTCTGAATACTCTGACCCCTTTTCACTCGGAAGACTTCACTAGGTTAAGTTCTACTTGGTATTATCTGGATCCTATCCCTTCGGAATAAGTTACTAAGATAGGTTTCACTCAGAACCATTTGACCGTTCTACCCTTAGAAGAAATTCACTTGGTCGGCTCTCACTCGGAAGTATTCAACATTCTCCCATCGGGAAAGGTACATTCGACTATTTTCCCACTCCTCGCCACATTGACCAGCCTTCCCTCGGAAGTGGTCTTACTGATCATCACTCACTCGGAATTGGTTTAACCCTTCTTCATTCGGAAGAGGATCTCCAATTTAGCCTCACACACTATTACTTCCGCTCTCCATTACTCGGAATCATACAAGCCCTCTTTACTCGGCAAAATATAGATGTATACAATTTAGACATTCGTCTTCATCATTACTCACTGAACAAAGTTAACACTTAGCATTATATATATATATATAGTTACGCTCTCAAGTCCGAGAGAGTTCAATTCCTACACATCTAAACAAAACATTATACTAAGAGCCGGCCAAGGCTGTGACAAAACTATTCACACTGTATATACATATATGTACATCTTCACAGTACAGATGCACTTCACACAGAATAGAGCTCTTCCATCATTCACCGTCTCGTGTAATATCCACTGAAATATAGCCACAGTAGGGGTGAGTATCTTAAATATTAAATGATAGATATTGGCTCAAATTAATCCTCAACCATGCAATATCATATATATATATATATACATATCAACAATCAACAACACACACACTGCCATTCAATCGGAACACACTCAAGGCCTCTTTCAATCGGAATCTACCCAGCTAACTCTCGACTATATCACACATGTTATTCTCAATAACACTACCACATATACATACAATCACGTTACAGTCAGCATCAATTATAAATGCGCACAGGTTCATTCAATTGGATCTGATTCGTTCATTATTGACTTTTATTATTGCAATATAGGCTCTCAGCCTTTTATTCAGCTCCCAGCTGATTCGGCCGTTTTACTGGTACCAAACCGTTTGCCCTTACTTGTAACACAAACACTCTTAGCGTCAACGGCAGTGTTACGGGCAGCCCTGAGTCCCACTCAGTCGGCTTGCCTTAAGTCCCACTCAAGGTCTTCAACAGCATCACATGCATATAATTACCGATTCAAATAATAGTGTCATACACTAAATGCTCTCAGCATTCTTACCAATGTATCTCATGCAAAGCATTATCATTGAATTATGAACGGGATCGGTAAACAACTTCCACAATACTAACTCATGCATCTCATGCATCACGTATATCCACACACGGAAATGACCATACAGATACAGATTTCACACACTCGATCTTTTGCTTAACAATACATGCATCACATGCAATCAATATTACACACTATCGGAACTCAGTAAGTTAATCTTTCATCACATGCAGTTAGCGTTCAGATTCACAGTAGCCTGCATTTCATATAAATCACACAGTAATCATCAACAGTCTTTTAATACATTCTTCTCATGCAATCATTCAACATTCTCAAGAGTATTAACATGCATTTCATGGACGGAAATTGACATGCATTACACAACTCATAGTCATCATACATCCGGGCATCACATATCCATTACTCAATCGAAACACATCTATCAACGCAATTTAAATCATAAGTATCAACAAGTCATTAACACCCGGAACCCGTCCATAACCCATGCATTTAAGATATAAGATAACCCCCTACCTACAGAAGAAACTCAGAGCTCCGCGAGCTACAAAGCTTGACCAACCACTTCTTTCGGTCACACCTTCCCACTAGACAGTCTTCAAACTCAGGTGTCGACTCTGTACCAGCTTGGGAAAACCAAGAGTTATCCTCCTCTTTGCGTAGTTTGTCTCAGCAACAGTAGCCTACTTCACAACTCTTACGCATTTCACGTTACAGACTTCCCACTGGACTCTGCCAACTTCGAGTGGGAGAAGGAAGGGAGGAAGAAGGCAACGAAGAGGAAGAAGAAGGACAGGGAATGAAGCAGAACAACGTCTCTGTTTCTCAGAGAAAAGGCTCTCAACTCTCTCATTTCTTTCAACAGGATGACGCAGATGAAAAGTGAATGGAAAAGAGATGCTGAACTCTTTTATAACACCAGGGGTACATGCGTCCTTTCCTCAAGCCACTTTGTATTAGTCACTCCTTAACTTAATCTGTAATTAACCCTTAATTAGTAACTTAATCTCATCTGGTAAATAAATTTTTAAATCAGGATATGACACTATGCAAGGACTGAATGATATGGACTTATATAGACCTATGCGAGAAATAGACTATAAGGACTCAAAATTAATTTTATTAATTTAATTAACCATTAAAAGTTGAATTAAATTTATGAGTGATAATTAATTGATTTGATTTGATTATTATTGATAATATTTGATTTTGATTGATGATATCTAATTGTGATTGATAATATTTGATTCTGATTGATGATATCTAATTGTGATCGATAATATTTGATTGATAATACTTAACTGTGATTGATAATAATTGATTGTGATTGATGATCTTGTGATGTGGAGTTTGAGCATATAGCAAATATGACGAAAAACTAAAACTCGGTAAGAATTTTCTTACCTTACTCTTTAAATTTTTATTCAAAGAGAAAGTATTTTATAATCATTTTAGTCTTTTATTTCTTCTTAGAAATTATTTTCATTAATTTTACTTTTAATCTTTAGAATAAAAAAATCTAATATTTATTTCAGAAAGAAGTCATTTATGAAAATTAATTTATAAAAAGGTTAAGATAATTAATTCTTGAATTAAAGAAAAAATTTATAATTTTAAGTATTTTTAGTTAATAAATTAAGAATTATTTTTTTGTTTAATAAAATAAAATTTTCAAAAGTAAATTATTTTGTTTTCTTTCCAACTTAATAACTAAAGATATTTGGAAATAATTGAGATTTCTAAATTTTATCTTGCTAAGATTTAATTTGAGAAAGATTATGTAAAGTTTTATATGAGAAAGTTTTGAGATATTTAAGGCTTGGAAACTCAATTTTGGTGAGATTTGAATTTGAAAACTGTACCAAATTTATTTCTATATGACAGAAATTCAGAGAAGAAATTGAGGAAATGTATAATTATTAAGATGATATTGTAAACCTTTATAGTATTTAATAATTGAGTTTCTAAAAGCCTTAACCAACTAAATACGCGAGTAGTTCATGCATCATGAATCATTAAAGTGAAACAAAATGATATTGTCTGGGGATGGATTATAGAAACCGATGATACATTAGAGGAGGCTTAATTACGAGCCTTGGGATAAGAGAATGTGAAAAGATGCTTCAGGGGACCTGGAGTAGCTCCCTAGTGTTGAGTACTTTCACAATAAAAATCTTCTCAATCTGACTAGTCTCTAAGTGTTCCCATGCCAGTTGGGCTGTTCGTGTTATTATTATCCAGAATTATGGAACAGTGTAAACTCCTGCTTGGCCCAGTGCAAATTAAAATTTAAGGGCCCACATATATAGGTAAGTTATGATGAAGATATTGCATAAAATTCATGCATTCATAATTAATTATGTATATGATTGTGATTGATATTAATATATATGTGTTTGTGAAAACACTTTACTTCTTATGCCCCATTTGGGAATATTATATTATGTTTCTCACTCATTTCTCCTTGTTTTTGTTTCATATGTTTTAAATTGATAGTTCGTACAGAGGGGAGGATCGAAGAATCTCGACAGTAAATATAGTACGTTCTAAAAAGGGAGCTCGGTATGAATACCAGGGTCCACTGAATAAATAATGTTATTAAATAACTGCTTCTGGGCCATGAAGTTTCCTCTCTTTCTTATATTGTTTAATATTTATTTTTTTCGAATGAATGTAAAATTACTTTATAAAGTTTTAATAATATTTATGAGGTATTTCAAAAATATTGTATGTAATTTATTCCGATAGTTTCTTCTTAACAATCATATTTTCAGTAAAAAAAATTAGAATTTATTAAGATGTAACAGAGGGCGTTACACTATACTGTGAAAAATTATTCTAGAGGGTAAAGCCAAAATCAGAAATTTTTAAGGGGCTAAATTTACCCTTTAGCCTGCATTAATTAATGGGTGTAAAATGAAAAAGATGTAATACATAGTAAAAAAAGAAGGTTAAAGATATAAACGATACAAGATAAGTAACTGTTTATCCATTAAATTTTGTAGATATTTGTATCTACACGCAGTTGTAATAAGTACTCGCAAGTAATGTTTCAAAAACTAGACCGATGATTGAACCGGTAAAGGTATTGGTTCACGGTTCATTGGTTGAACTGTGGTCAAACTAGTGATAATAAAATATATATTTTATTATAATATGATTAATTATTGATATGATAATAATAAATTATATTTAAATAGTTTTTATTTTATTAAAAATATTTTTAATGGATTTTTTTAAAAAAATAGCCAAAAAAAATTAATTTAAAACTCTAACTGATTCAACCGGTTTTAACTGGTTTTGAATCCGTTGATTTTTTCCAAGGTTATAAAAACCAGACCGGACCGGCCGGTTGAACTAGGAACTGGTCAAGGAAAAAACCGGCGGATTCAGAACTGGTCAAAATCGGCCAAAGTTGGTATTGAAAACTGGCTAAACCGGTCAGTGTTTTAAAATTATTTTTTTTGGTTGTTTTGTTTGTTTTTAAAATATTTTTAAATAAAATAAAAAACTATTATTAATATATCAATAATTATATCATATTATATTAAAAATATATATTTTATTATTACCGATTCAACCACGGCTCAATCATAGTTGAACTAATGAACCGTGAACCAGTGTCTTCACCGGTTTGATCACTAGTCCGATTTTTAAAATGTTGGTTTTTTCCTTGACTGGATCGGTACCCTAATCGGTTCCTGAACCAACCGGTCGGACCGGCCGATCTGGTTTGATTTTTATAACCTTGCTCGTAAGTGCTTATAAATATTTTAAAAATATAATAAAAAATAAGATGTAATTTATTAAAAAATAATATTATTTTAATATAAAATACAAATTAATATTATATAATAAAAAAGTTGATACACTAAAATATATCATGAATTAATATCAAATAAATCTTATCTCTTTATAAATCAATAAAAAATTTAATATTTAAATATATTTAATAAAAACATATATTTATAAATATATAAATACCCGCTAAACAAATAGCATAATACTTATGCCTATTCATTTAATAAATATAAAGCTATCCATTACGGTATATCCTATGCGTAATTTTACCAGATACCAAGCCTAATCAAGGTAGCGCTTGACATGCAATTAAATATATTTATTAGGTGCCTAAAATTGCACGGGCCACTGAGATATCCCGTTAGGTCTCTGGATGTTATTTTTATTTGTTTTTTAAAATTTACGGATATTTTTTTCTAGATATAATCTTGCTTATAATAACAGTTAAAGTTTTTTTTTTCTCTCCTAATAAGCTTGTTTAATAAGAATTGAACATGCAAGTTTTCCAACAACTTTCCACAATTTTAATTTGCATTACGCTTGCCGTGAGATGTTATTATTTATTACCACTTTAGAAATCACAATTTAATTTTTGATTTGCAAAAAGTTATTTTAATTTCTTGATTTAGTTATGTTTTACACCAACAAAATTTGACGTAAACATTACTCCTGTATGAGAAAAAGTAAGACTGAGGCGTGTGAGAAGCACACTGGGCTTAAGGGTTTGTTCGCGTAGCGCGTGACCCCCCAGGATACAGCAACAAAGTTATTTTAATTTGCATTACGCTTGCCGTGAGATGTTATTATTTATTACCACTTTAGAAATCACAATTTAATTTTTGATTTGCAAAAAGTTATTTTAATTTCTTGATTTAGTTATGTTTTACACCAACAAAATTTGACGTAAACATTACTCCTGTAGGAGAAAAAGTAAGACTGAGGCGTGTGAGAAGCACACTGGGCTTAAGGGTTTGTTCGCGTAACGCGTGACCCCCCAGGATACAGCAGTCCGTCTCATCATCGTGGGCGCAGGGGGGACAAATCTTAAATTTGCACACAAAACAAATATTTCGGCCCAAACTCACTTGCGCGCGAACCTACTTCCTTTCTATCTTGTTTACCATCATAAGTTCTCTTTCTATATATAAAGCCTTAAGAGAAATGTTGTCCAAGCAATGTGGGACTAGAAACTTTTGAAATAAGCAAAATTTCCAACAACTCCATCCATATAATTGGAAGATTGAAAATTTTAAATACCAAAACATTTCCAATTTCCAAACTTGGTCGTGACTCGTGAGTTGGATGTTAATCTTTAACGTGTCTTCTCTAGAGACAGGTCTTGGGACTAAAAGTCTATGGCACTTTTTCAGAAAAACAAATAAAAGTGCCTCTTTTGAAGACTTTGATTTAAATTATTTGCTAAGGAGTGGCAAGAAGAAGCCAAATTGGAAGTCAAATGAGTCCTGAATAATTGATTTAAATTTGAACTTATCCTCATTTTTCTTGTGTTCAATTTTCTTTTTGTTATGGCCTGAAAGCTGCTTCCAAGAAAGAAACCCATTGCTTTTTGGTCTTCACAATCACAAAAGTGGATATGTACTCATAGTGAGTATCACCTTTGGATTTTTGGTTTCGATTTTAGAAAGACATTTAATTTATATTAAAACTATATATAAACTTAATTAAGATAATTAATTAATGCAAATGTCTGCTGTGGACCGTACTAGATAATTTTAAGTAGCAATTAAATGATCCTGGTTTGTATATACAGTGGAAGCTGGTGGTGTGTCAAATTTCGCAGCTTAAGTCATTATTTATAAAGACATTTTTTTAATTAATCAATAATCTCATTGATACAAAGCAATGAACTTGAGAGAAAGCAAGTGGATGATGATGAACCTAAACATTGTCATTTCAATAGTGGCTTGATTAATTAAGATCATCACAGTTTCTGGTTGTTGATGGGTCATTAACATCTTATTGCAATTATAAAGCTTACTATGATGATGTTTCATGTTTGGCATTGTGTAGGATCCTTCATAGGATAATAAGATGTCCCATTTATATTATTGAAGGTTGTATCATTCAAACTCAAAATCAAAATGACAAGCCTCTCTTGATTGGTCTTATCTCTGTTTATTATAGTCAAAACTACAGTGCATTTATATCATAAAATAGTCAACAAAAAGTTTGTTGATTTTATTATTTTTGTCTTTTTTTCCTTTTTTAAGTTTCAATCTTTATTTTATTTTTTTACCAATTCCTTGTTGGAAATAAATGGGATAAAGGAATTTTTTTTATGTCAAATCAAATATAGAAAATAGTGGGGAGCATACTTGGATATATAGTTAAAGATTCAAGTAAGGAATTTGGTTTTGGATGAAATTTTAAGGAAGAAATTTTTGGTTCTTTAATCTTCAAAGTCTTAATGAATATTTTTTTGATTTTTTATATCTAATAACGGGGGCTGAAAATGAAAATTAAACCATAACTTTTTAGTCCAATACCTTTTCATAAAAAGTTGTTTTATTTAGAGCCTTAAAATCTTTATTTAAATCTATATAATAATTTTTCGTAAAGAGTCATGTGCTAATAATCTCTCATAAAATTATATCTTTTAAAATTGTATTAATGATAACATTAGTTTGTTATTATTTTTAATTTTCACTCATCAACAAAATGAGAAGTAACACTTATAGTATCTACACATTATTAACTATTTACTTAATTATAAGATATTTTAACAGGGATAAAAAATTATGGATAACATGTAATATATAATTAATTATATATGTTCTATTAAAATATCTAACATTTCTTACTGTTTTTAAACAGTTTCAAATACATGGAAAAACCAACTTCATTTCATTGTAGGTTAACAGTACTAGGTGTCTTATTCCACGTCGTTGATAAACAAATAAATAAATTACAAATCGGAGACTTAGGAAAAAGTATAATAATAAGTTCAACAAAAATAAAATCAAATTGCTCTTTCACTTTAAGAATATAAAAATTAACATTGATCTTGATTTAAAAATCAAGCGTTAAATTTTCATAACTTCTAATAATTATTTTTCTTCAAATTAATATTATACTTTATGTTCTAAAATATATTTTTAATTATAAAAATAATATAAAAACATATAAATTATCAAATGTCCAAATACTCATTTTCTACCTAATTATTTTTCTAACAAAATTTAAACATAATTATTATCTTGAAAGTTTCTCAATTTACTCGTTTCTTCTTTCTTTTAATTTATTTATATTCTTTCGAAATGGAATATTTAAGTCACTTTTAATTATGTAAATCATTGTTTAGAAAATCAGTCCAAATCGACTGAATAACCACAAAACCATTAAGGCACAGAATCATTAAAAATATTACTGATTTACTAGTCACAATATTTTTTATAAAATTTTATATAAATTACAAAATGTCTAAGGTGAGACTTAAATCTTAAATAAATCAATATAAATAGATGGCTTAATTAACCACTACTCATCATGGTTTCTTTTTTACATAATACATCTTGTTTTAATTTAACTTAATTTTTATGAATGCATATTAATTTATTTTTAATATATATATATATATATATAATTCTATTAGTTCAACAACCAATTAGTCTTAAAAGAATTTTTTTATTTTCTACGATTCGATTTAAGAAACATTTATCACAAAATTTGGAGTTACGTGAGTAAATTAGGGTGTGATTGATTTTCCAATTAGGTTGGTTAAACTGAGGTTTTAACTGTCTCAAACGGTATGAAGGATTAATATTAACCTATAAATTTTTTTTATTTTCATAATTTTGTTTCTCCGACTAGAAACCAAACAAACCCTGAAAAAGCTTCAGGGGAGATAAATTTTGCACGTTAAAATGGTGGCTAAACTAACCCTGTTTACATACAGTAGGCGTCTTTATGATTATGCCGTCTCATGAAATGTTTGGTTGAGTAGCTTTCATTGCATAATTACATAGCAACCCCACATCTACTAATTGATTATACTATTCTTCGTTTGATTAAGGCAAATTCATTAAGATATATATCGTTCTCATGTAAAGAAACTTCAATACAGGTGTATCATCTACATCTCTACTGATATAATTGATCTTATAAGATTATATAATATAAATATTAATAAATAATTTAATGCCAAACCATATAAAAGAATTGCTTTATTAATAATTTCGATTATTTCTATGTCTTAACTAAAAATATTATTAGTCTTCCACTCTCCATTAGATAACATAAAAAATGATCCATCAAATTACTTAAAAAAAATACTGCGTTGAGTGGCAAGCAGTCAATTAAAAAGTATATTACTTTGTTTATCTGGGATTCGATATTTAATTATTATATGTGTATACATATTATGTAGGTTTTCTTTTAATTCATGGCTATTACTATTGTTTGACGATGAGACTATTACTTAAATTTATTTAACTTATTTAAATTTTGAATCTTCATATTGAAGTTATATATTGAGATAAACTAAATTATGAGTAAAAGTATTTTAATTTCATTAACCAATCTTAACTAGACTTTTTTATTATAATCTTAAGTGTACTTTAAATATCTTGAATTTGTTTTTATCTATTGTGATAAAAAAAAGTTATATATGCATGCATATTAGTTAAACAATTATTATTTCCTTTAATTTATTGATTATACTTTTTATTTAATTTCAAAAGATCCGTAGCTTGAACGGTAGCTTTTTTTGTAATGCATATGGTATATTAGGTTGCTAATTATTTCAGATTCATTTGAAGTTACTTTTTTTTTGTACTTACTTTCACTGAGTTAGAACAAATTTTCAAAAATATGTCAAAGAGAACAATTAAGTATTGACTACGAGAGGTGAGTTGTTGTGAAATAAAAGAAAAAAGATTAAATAAGTCCACTTTAAGAATTTGTTTATTTTTAAAATATTTTAATTTTAGTTTTAATTACATAATTATCATAATTTTAGTTGTAAAATTATTACGTTTTTTCCTTTCTACAAAAATAATAAAAATAGAAAAACGTTATTTTTTTACCTTCTTCTGGTTTCTTAGTTTAATTTATTGTTATTATTCTTAGTTACAAAGTTGTCAAAACGAGTCAACCGGCTTAGCCCACTATTGGTTAAAAAATTTTATAACTCAACCCAACCCAACTTGCTTTTTTGAGTGAGTGTCCGCTTGGTTTTTAGTTAGGGAAATGAAATTGGGGAAAAGGAGAAATTTAAGGGTTGATATTGATCCTTCATGTTGTTCGAGACTGTCAAAACTCTATTTGACCGTAGAATTTATTTTGACCAACCAAGGTTGATAACCAATCACACTCTGAGTTACTTTTCTTAACCTGACTCAACCCACCAATCCACCAGGTGGCTCACCGGTTAAGCTTCCTTTTTTAAAAAAAATTAAAAATCAAATAAGAAATAAGAAAATGCCAAAAAATATTTTTAGAAATAGAGAAGTAGAAAAAAATATTTTTTTATTTTCCTCAAATTCCAATATCAAATTCCATATAAACATTATATCATATAATAATTCTATTATTATGAAAATACAAATACATATTCTATTGTAAATTAAATTCGTAATTCATCTAATCCATAACATAATCTATAAAACAAAACTAAATATATTTCATAATTCAACTTCAAGATGATAAAATTAAAAACATTATACTAAATAAAAGTACAAAGTATCAATTGAGAAATTTTAGCTTAAAGTCTTAATTTAAATAATTTTGTAATTATTTTTTAAAATTCACCAACCCGCGAGCCAACCCGGCTCACTACGGGTTTGGCCTATTGTGAGTCAGGTTCAGTGGTTACCAGAAAAAACTTTTCTTAAAAAATGAGTCATTTGTTTTCAAGAGTTCACCTAAAATTCATTTCGAGCTGGGTTGATCATGGGGTTGCAACCCATTTTCACAGCATTACTTAATTATAAAAATATCATTTTATTTCCCGTTTTAAAAAATTTATACAATAATCAGTGGAAATATTTTTTCTTTATTATTATTTCTTATGCAAACTTTAAAAAACAGCATGGTAAGAATTTTATAGTTAAAAATTGAAAATAATATAAAAACCAAATCGGCTACATAATGTTTTTGTATATTGGCACTAGCTAGGAGCAGACAGCTATAGGCTATCCAACAGTTTAAAAATGGATAACTTTTAATATGCAAATGCATACATAATTGTTTCTGCATCTGAAGCCACAACTAATAATGCATGGGAATATTAGTTGAGAAATCCTTAACCCTTATTTATCATCGAAAAATATTTTCTTATTAACAACAATTCACGTGAGAGTGTAAATTTCAATTAAGTTCATCGTTTAGTTAGGTAATGAATATTGTGAACACCATTATTTAAAAAAATAATAAAAAATAAATAGAATAATAATTTTCTTCCCCTCATTTTGAAAATTCCGTTCGGAATCCGGAATTTGTCTCCTCAACCCTTCTACATCATCTTGATCCTCTTCTCATCTACGGGGAACACATCAGAAAACAACCCATCTGCATCATCTTCTTCCTCTCTCAATCTACCATACCCATACCCTCTCCAAAAACCAAAAAAACCAGAAAAAATCAAAGAGACCATCAACCCATATCATCTTCCACCAACCACTCAATAACCACAAAAAAAAAAAAAACACCAAAAAAAAAAAAAACAACAGCAACAACCCACCTTCATCCTCCTTATCACCATCATCACCCAACAACCAAAAAAAATAACAACAAAAAAAAGAGAAAAACAGAAGCCAAAAAGAAGAAGAATAAGACAATAACCACCATCGGACTGTAGTTGACCACCGGCCACCACCATCTAACTGCCACCTCTTCCTCTTGGTTCATCTCTTTCCCTGTCTTCCTCTTGTTTTCCCTTTACTGCCGCACACTGGTTCTCTTTCCCACACCTTGCTTCTAAAATCTAGGTTAAAATTGTGTTGAGTGTGGGCCTCATGATGAGGCCTATTTTCATTTTTTTTTTCATGCAAAAGCAGAACAAGTTTGATTATGAGATTCTGCAGTTATTCCATGCATTTTTTTAATAAAGCTGGAACTTGTATGTTTGGTTATAACTATTATGTTTGTTTCCTTAATAATGTGATTGCAATAGCCTAGTGGTGATTATGCGTTTTGTATACTAATAGGGGATAGGTTCCAAACCCACCTCCTTTCATTTTTGTGTTATTTTTGGTATTAAAGTTGAAACTAAAATGTTGTGTCATGTTCTTTCATTTCATTATTATAAGATAAAAAATGGTTGTCCTGGTGGTAGAGGTTAGGATCTCAAGATCAAAAGGAACATGTTCAAGTCCTAGTTTTCTACCTTTTTTTTCTTATTTAAAGCTTTTCTCTTTTCTTTTCTATTTTCCTTTTAGTTATTCATGATCTTTTTCTCTCTTTCCTTTTTGTTTTAGTTTTTTTTTGTGTTGTCAATGAGTTATTATTATTATTATTATTATTATTATTATTATTATTATTATTATTATTATTATTATTTATTACTTTTCCTTATATAGGTATTAATGTATGTTCTTCCTTGCCTATTAAAAACAAAAAATGTGTCTCCAATTTAATCATTAAATAAAATCATGCAATGACATTATAATAGTGTTGTGCAAACACTTTGTCTACATCAATGTTATAAGATCGTGGGTGGGTAATACACGTACGAAGTACTTCGTCTTGTATTTTCCTTATGCATAAAAATTATTTCTAAATACAAAAATAATATTTTCTTTCAATAAAAAAATCAAAGTTTCAAAAAATAATTTTTCTTCTATTTTCTTTTTAACATCCAAAAATAATTTCAAAGAACTACGTGACCCTGATTTCTCGAAAGCTTGAGAATACGTAGGAGCGGGAAGTAGTTCCTGTTGGGCCCATCTTTCTTTGTTTAATTTTTAGAGTTTCTATTTTTGTCTTGTTATTAACAGGAGGAGTGAGGTTAATTTAGACAAGATGTCTTGTTAGCCTCATATTTTTGTAGTATTTCTTTAAAAGAAGGAGCAAGATTAATTTGGATGAGACATCCTGTTAATCTCATATTTTTTTAATAATATCTCTTTTAAAAAGGAGGAGCGAGGTTAATTTGGACGAGACGTCCTGTTAATCTCATGTTTAAAAAAATTCCATGTCTATTTTTTGTTTATTTTCGTATGCTTTGTCATTTCGTACATTCCTTTTCTGAAGAAGTTAAAATAATTTTTGGGCTAATTATAATGCGCGCTATCATCTTGAGGTAACCGTTTTATAACGGACAGTTGTGGGGTGCTAATACCTTCCTCACCTGTAATTAGACTCCCGAACTTGGAATTTCATTTTTATGACTAATGCTTTAATAAAGGTTTTTCTGATATTTTACCCTTAAAAATATTGGTGGCGACTCCCTGTTTTCTTTTCGAAAGGATTTCGAAACCCGTTTCATTTTTAAGGGTCGACCGTCCCGTCGTGGTCCTGGTTGCGACAGATGGCGACTCCACTAGGGAATTTGAGAGTCAAGCCAGTCAATTTGATAGCGCATGTTTTAAATAGCATATTAATTATTTAACTTCTTCCTTTATTTTATTTTCTGTAAGTGTTTGTATGTCGTTTATATTTTGTTTGAATTCTATCATTTACGTTCTGTTAATGTCTGTGTGATTGTTGAACCCTAAGGTAGACGACTTTATTTGTTGCTCTATGTTTGTTCTATGTGCAGGATGAGTAAGGTACAGGTATTGAATGCCTCTTTCACACACTACACTCACAATTTACACACACTTTTGAGTGGGACCCTATACCCGAGCCCAAATGAAACTTAAGATTAGGGGAGGTTGATAGCGAAGCCATTTGGGATGTACTTCCTGTCTGGTTACCGTGAGAATCTCAGCTAGAGTTTGACTTATTCATGGTGCCCACACCTAGTAGACTTCCTACTGTTGTGGTCAACATTATGAGTAAGATCTTGGCTCTAGTGACCTTTAGAAGTTTTAGAACAAGCCATCTAATGCGAGATATCACTGATAGACAAACCTTAGAACCATTAGGAGACCTTCAGAAAAACCCGATTTAAGGCATAAAGGGGCAAACTTTACTTCTACCTTTTCTCATTCTCACTTTCCCTTCTGATCCAAATTAGAGGACCACTTGCCCGTTTAGTGGATTACTTTTTTCAAAAATGACATACTTTTAACTAGTGATCCTTTAATGGACAAGTAGTCATTTCCTTTTATGCACAAGTCTTTGGGCCTTGAGTTACGGATGTTTCGAATCATAAAAAAAAAGAAGCAAAAGAAAAAGAACAAAATATATATATATAAAAAATCAAAAGAAAAAATCAAATTTTTTTTGTATTGACGATGATTAGAAAATTCGTCACTCACATGACCCTTGATTTGTCGCAAGTTTTGTCAAATCGTAACCTCCCTAAATGCAAAAATGTTTTCAAGAAAGTTACTAGGGGAGTATTGATTTGCAAAGCATGTCAGTTCCCAATGACTGATTTTCTCTTTTCTTTATGTTCTTGCAGGAAGCTATTAGAAGCTTAGCCAGTACCTCTGAGTGAAAATATGGAAATTAACATGAGATCAGATATTTGTGGTACAAATATACCTGAGTTGAGAAAATTACTGCATGTTAAGGCTAGGAAAGTCGATACAACTAGTTTGCAAGCTGATTTCCCAATTGCAACCTCAATTATTCACTACAATATCAAGGAAATTAAGTAAGATTTATTATTTCATTTAAAGATTATCGCCTAATTCAGTTAATATTAAATAAAGCTTGAATTATGAAAATGTGTTAAAATGCATAATATTACACAATTAGCAATGGCAAATTATACACATTTAAAGTAAGGAATTAAGGCTAAATCATGCATCATCACAAGCATTAGGCAAGAAATTGGATATGAATCAGAAAATGACCTTCTCAAGGAAATATGGGAGGATTTTAAAGCTGCTAGAAGTGGAGGTACAAGTTGAGGTAATTACTGCTTTGATTCAGTTCTATGACCCACCTCTTCGTTGTTTCACTTTCTGAGACTTTCAGTTGGCTCCGTCTGTTGAAGAGTTCGAACGGATTCTGGGGATGCCACTAGAAGGACAAATGCCTTACCGCCACCTTGGATGTCAAGTGAGCATTGTTACCATCGTTAATGTCCTAAGGATTCACCCGGAAGTGTTAAAGAGTACGCAATAACCTTGGGATTCGATCGGGAATACTTTGAGAAACATATGCACTTACTGGCTGAGAAGGGAGATTGGGAAGCCTTCATGGATACCTTGGCTCTCACCATTTATGGTGTCATCTTGTTCCCTAATATTGACAATTACGTGGACTATGATGCTATTGGCATTTTCCTTGCCCGCAAGTTCAAATCTAAAAATCTTGTCACTGCTATCTTGGCAAATATATACTGCACCATGGACTTCTGCTATACACAAGGTGGAAAGAGAATCATTTGCTGTTTACCTGCTCTGTATGTGTGGCTTACGTTGCATGTCTTCTACCAAGTCGGCAAAGTTAAATGTCCTATTTTTTATCTGAAGTTATGCCAGTTAGTAATAAAGAATAGGCGTGAATAGGCCAATCACCTGATAGGGCTCACGGCTGATAAAGTAAGGTGGTATCCGCAGTGGTTGAAGGTTGACACCATTATTCACCATTATGGGAGCCACCCAAATGTTCCTCTCATGGGCACTCAGGGATGCATTAATTACAACCCTGTCATAGCCAAACGTCAACTAGCCTACCCATTACTTGGGTTACTTGATGAAGAATCACTTACTCCTTTTATCATTTACTACTCAGAAAGAGATTGTACCTCTGTCATTCGGGATATAGCAAATGCATGGAAGAAAGTCCACAAACATGGGAAAGAACTAGGAGCTCGAAGCCAGGCTGTGAAGGAGGAATACTACCAATGGATCCTGAATAGGGTTTCCATTGTCAAGCTGCTTTTCAGAAGTCCCTCCTATCTCCCAACAAGCATTCCTATTCCCCCTCCTACCTTTGAAGATGAGGCAATGAGAGCCAAGATAAAAGAGCTAATTGCCAAAAATAAGAAGCTAGAGAAAGACTTGCTGATGTCTCAACAAGAATATGCCCTTCAGAAAAGGGAGAACTTAGAAAGTAAGTGAACCATCAAGGAGATTGGAAAAAAGTGGAAAATCGAAAAGGATTACTTGAAAAAGCAAAGTCAATGCCTCTGAACAGCTAATACTCAACTGAGAATGAAGAGCAAGCAAAGGGACACCATGTTGGCTGACAAGCAACTCTTAAGGGACATGTTGGCAAAAGCCAAAGAGCACGAGCAAAATGCCCTGGTGCAAAGAGAGCTCCTATAATTGCAAGTTAGCCAATTAGAGCATCAGCTTAATGAAGTGGTAGAAGCTTGCCAACATGAGATAAATGGCGAGTGACGACACACGATGGATATCGAGCAAGACTGTCATGAGGCTATCCATATCTTGAAAGCTAAAATGACACAGCAAGATGAAATCATTCATTCATGGATGGATCACTTCGCCTACTTGGCACATTTGGCTAATGGGACTCTGGAAGACCTCCTGCTCCTACTTAAGCAAGCTGAGGGAATGACTAATCCCCTTACCACCCAGAAGAAATTGTAACCTTCCTTGATTACTGTAGAGAAAGGATTTGTAAAATGAGGGCCATGATTACCCGAGCTAGGAATGGCTGATTTACTTTTTCTGCATAAAAAATAGACTGGCAGGGGTAATGTATTTTTATGGAATTCAGAAAGAAGGATTCTTTTGTCTCCACAACTATCTCATGTTAATTTCCATTTATCACATACTTAATACTTTTGAACGTGGCGTTCTGAGAAACGGTCAGAGGATACTGGCCGAGTTCCGCGATAGTTTCACGCACCAGGACTATTTGTTTTTCTTTTACTGCTTTTATTTAATGCTTTCTTTTTAACAATTTCCTGTTTTAACTTCCATTAGACATTACAGGTAAGCATCCTTACTAAACCTGACTCCGGAAGAGACTCATGGCCGAAGCAGAAATCAGGGACGAGATTTCAGAAATGAGTTCAACCAGCTAAAGGAACAGGTAGCCGAGTTGACCAAGCTTCTGGAAAAGAGAATCACAGAAGGGGGCTCCTTTGTAGGTATTGAGGATGTCTAATAACAGCCTACCACCCCGCTACATCCCCCAGGTTTTGGTCCGACAAGGACTCAATTTCCCAATCCAATGGCTCCTCCTCTCACCATCAATGTCGGAAGGCCTAACCCTGTTGCTGATCCCCAACCACACTACGGCATGTCCTATGCACAAAAACATACATTTATTGGCCCAGACGGTAACCTGGTGCCTTTTCCGCCTTACGGCTTACCACCGGGATACTTTCCTTCACTGCTCATTAACCCACAAGACACCCACGACCACCAAGTAGAAAATCCCCAAACCTCGCACCCCACTCAGCCCACTATACCACCACTCCATGAGCCACAAACCGTCCAAGCACAAACCGCTCAAGTCCAAGCTACCCTAGCCCAAGCCACCCAAATGGCCCAGCCAGTCTATACTGCATAACCTACGAGCCAACCCCAAGGTCCTCCACTAAACACTGGCCCGACGAGCCAGCCTCATACATCTACACATTTCCACCAGCTTTATGGCTATCCATACAGGTACATGAACCCCTATACTGCCAATCTACAAGGCATGACCTAAATGGTAAACCCAGCCGCCGACCCTAGAACAGTCGATGTCTCCCAAAAAGGAAAGATAGAGATCTTAGAGGAGCGACTAAGGGTTGTGGAAGATATGGAAGGTTTTGGATTGATTGATGCCTCTAAACTCTGCCTAGTCCCGGATGTCATTATTCCTCCCAAGTTCAAAATGCCAGATTTTGATAAATATCGGGGAATGACTTGCCCAAGAAATCATCTCACAATGTACTGCCGGAAGATGACATCTCATTCATCCAATGACAAGCTGTTAATCCACTATTTCTAGGATAGTCTAGCTGGGGCTGCCCTCACCTGGTATGCCCACTTGGAACGAACCCGTATTCACTGTTGGAAGGACTTGGCGGACGCTTTCATGAAACAGTACAAATACAATTTAGACATGGCGCCCGACAGAGTGCAGCTACAGAACATGACAAAAAAGGATAATGAGACATTTAAGGAGTATGCTCAACGGTGGTGTGAAACTGCTGCACAGGTTGACCCCCCGCTGTCTGAGAAAGAAGTAGTAGCGATGTTCATCGATACGCTTCAATCGCCCTTCTATGACAGAATGATTGGTAGTGTTTCCTCAAATTTCTCTGACATTGTGACTATCGGGGAGAGAATAGAAAGTGGGGTGTGAATAGGGAAGATTATCCAGGGCCCATCTGGGGTATCCAATATGAAAAGACCAGCACCAGGCGATGGTAGGAGGAGTGACAGGGAGACTAACTTCGTCTTTTATGATCAGAGAAGGGACCAACTAAGACCATTCACCCCTGCCGTTTTTCAATCCCTCAACTCTTATGCACCGAATCCATATGTGGCCGCTGCCGTCCATAACTCAACCTCTTATCCTCCTCATTTCCGTCCACCCATTGTCAGAGCACCTATACCGCAACCTATGCTATATCGTCCTCCACAACAAACAGTTCAACCTATAACACCCCTGGTTTTTCAGACTCGGATCCCGATGTGATCAAGATAATAGTTAATAAAATACGAGTAAATTTTTCACGTTTCAAGGTAAGTCTGGTGTCACACCAAAACCCGAATCATAGAAAACCGAAGAGTGAGATTTATCAACCTATAACTGGATCGATAACTAAATTGCCCATAACAGTATACAAAATAATAGAGTTTATAGCGGAAGAAAGATGTGTATACCGGGCATACGCCTAGTCCCATATATGACGATATGAGAATAGGCTCGGCAAGGCATGCGAATATCCGACATAGACCTAATAGAACAAAACCTGTCTAATTCACTCACAACAAACACATGCATTGCCTGAGATATAATATAAATATGCATATACATCCGGGGTCGTGCCCCAATTATTGCCACTGCCCATATCATATAATTGGCCTATCTATTCACAAATACAAGGGTTAACTTATACATATACAAATCCCCTAAATCCTTAATATCATCTTATACAATTCATTCAATACATTATAATTCACAAATGATGTCGGCCAAGGCACTTCCAGTACTACTATTTACCTTCGCCAAAGCTTCAATTTAAAATCCGAACTCATCCCATAGCAACCTGCATCAAAATGCTAAAAAGGAGACCACATGGGAGAGTGAGTTATACATTCAAAATGACGAATATAATATTGTGATCATGTGTATATACATATAATCATCATGTGTGCTTTGCTATAAAACCATTAAATCATCATTCGATCATCATCACATTATTATAATGGGCATACAAACTTCATGAATCGCAATTCACAACATAAACAAGCACAAGCACATACACAATCACACTGCCACTTATCATCAAGGGCATTCACAATCATCATCATCATTTTATTAAATATTATTCACTTCCTCCTCGCAAGGGGTATTTCATCTCTCGTGGTCATCCTATCTCAAATGCCATGCACCTATGGCTAATGCATATGTCAACTGTTTAATGCATATGCAATGGATCCATTTCATTCAATTAGGTGATCGCAACCACCATATCAATTATTTCATAATCTATATATCAATTGTCATCACGTTGGTTACTCCCTTCGTGGAACCTAGTAAGGTTATTCATATCACATACATTGTATCATAACATTATCATCACTCCAGGATACACCCTTCGTGGCACCCCGCAAGGTGATTCATTTCAACAACAAATATCAAATATCATCATCACTCAGGGATACACCCTTCGTGACACCCCACAAGGTGATTCATTTCAACAACAAATATCAAATATCATTATCACTCAGGGATACACCCTTCGTGGCACCCCGTAAGGTGATTCATTTCAACAACAATATCAAATATCATCATCACTCAGGGATACACCCTTCGTAGCACCCGCAAGGTGATTCATTCCAATAACAAATCATATCAATGCCATGTTATACCATGAATGCAACAATGCAATAATGCATGTGCCAATCTTAACCTCACAAGGATATCTCACCCTCTCTATTAGGGGGTTTATTTTACTTTGGCATTTTCAGTAATCATTACACCATCTACAAGGCCCCTCAAGGCACATTATTCATATACCTGGCATTACCGCTCAATATATCTCTTGTACATATATGTTTCACATCAAACCGGCGAGTCAATATTTGAAATCATCCATAATGGCATCACATTATATTCATCATTCATTAAATTTTCATCATTATCACCACATACTCAATTTGTGGATTCTTGTAATATTATTCATTGCCATTGTTATATATATATATATATATATATATATATATATATATATATATATCAGTGTGGCATTTACACATTTCGTCATTATAATACAAACCACACATACAAGACCACACTTATACCATTCAAAATGGTATACGACAAAATCATCAATAATAACGATCATCCTTTACTCAAGGAAATGATCCGTAACATTATTCGTTATTACACATTATCATTGTCCTCTCCGATTCATCGGTTGTTAATAAACACCTCATCATTTAATCATTCTTTTAAAGGGTTCATAGTCACTCAAGGGTATATCTCATAACCCCATCATCAAATCCTATTTGTCATTCTTTTGTATTCCATCTTGGTGATCAACGTTTATGTTTCTCATTATATATTATAGGCATAAACGAGTTATCCCAATGTTTTAATCATTATCCAACACCACCATATTATGTCATAATTATATATATCCCTATATATCCCCTCAAGCATCTTACAATATAAGGGAAAGGGGCCTAACACCATCAAAATCAAGAAAATGAAACAACATTCAATTCTGGGCAACTCGCTTGAGCGAGCCCCTCACTCGCTTGAGAAAGATTAACATAGCTCGCTTGGGCGAGCCCCATCGCGTGAGCGAAAATTATCCAGCAACGTTTCCACACTCGTTCGCTTGAGCGAGACACCTCATACTTGGCCACTCGCTCGAGCGAAATTATTCTAGTAACCATTTCCACATGTATTCGCTCGAGCGAGGCTCCCTTCAACTAGCCACTCGCTCGAGCGAGAAATGTCCAGTACCTCCTCAAGGCTGGCTCGCTTGAACGAGGTCCAGTCTGCCTCGTCATTCGCTTAAGTGAAAAACCTCCAGAACCAAGTCCTCTCTCGCTCGCTCAAGCGTGGCCACACCTGCTTGAGCGAGATTCGCCCAGTAACTCTTTCACTCACCCCACACACGTCTCGCTTGAGCGAGACGCTCACTCGCCTGGGCAAGATTGGGCCAGAGGCCATAATAATGGTACAGGGGATTCTCGCTTGAGCGAGAATCCATCTCGCTTGAGCGAGATTATTAGAACTTATGCAGAAAATGAAAATTCTCATAACCCAACATATGAAATCTCATTCTAAGCCAATTTAATCACATCCAATACATCATATACATCATATGGGACATGTAAAACTTGCTCACATATTCATACTCATAATTTCTCATTCCAAACTCATTAACCATAATAAAATTATACTTATCATCATCCAACACATATATGTATATACTTCCATAACAATCATCATATACTCCCACACACCGTTCACAATAATCATCAAATTGTCATTCATATTATCTCACTAACTACCCGGCAAGGCAAACATGAGTACTAAACACATACAATAATCACCATCAATCTACTCATGCAATTTGAATGTAAACTCCTCTCCTACCTCGAGGGAAGAGCCGCAACCAAATGTACGCTCCGAAAGCTCCACCACATAGTCCAGAACATAATCTACATATTACATACGTATTCATTCATACCATTAATAAATCATCCCAAAGCATTCCTCATAAATTTCTACATAACGATTTACACATTGTAAGGCTTGTGAACAAGTTCTAAACTTGTCCAAACACCAATTTATGTAATTGTGTTAGGCTTCGGGAATTCCTTTCCCAAAGCCAAGATCCTCTAGATCTTAAAGACTAACTAAACCCAACAAAATCATCATCTCATCCATTACATAATGTAATCCCAAATCACCTCAATCCTTCAAACATCATCATTATCATCGTCTATTATCGTAACTAATGACACCCAACATTGAATGTTTCATATACCCATCCTTAAAATCAATTCTTCTACTCCCTCACATTCTATATTCATATTAACACCTATCTATAGGTTTCACCATTAATGGTTCTATATTATTTTAAGCAACATTCAACCTTAAACATCATCTATTCATTTTCAATTTAACCTCCTACGTTACAACATATCCATTTTCCCTAAATTCTTATACTAGGGTTTCATGAGAGCCTAACAACCCTTATCAATATTCATCAACCATCATCAATGGCTATCCCTCATCATTAACATCATTCTCTAACATCATTAAATACATATTCTATTCACATTTTACATTTCCCCTAATTTATTAAAGTTAGGGTTTTCACTAGAACCCACCACCATCATAAATGCTCATCAATTTTCCATCACCTTTCAACATTAATTTTGAGTACCACATTAAATGCTCATAAAAGCTTGCATTTAAGCCACCCCACCTTAGGGTTTTCATACTTAATATTTCTCCCAATAACCCTCATGCAATAAATACTCCCCCAAATACCAAAATCCTAAAACCTAGGGCATAAAGCTCATGAAAAATAATGAGGAACTTACCTCAACCTAGAGACAACCATGAGCTTCCAAGAGAGGGAGAGGGTCACACAAAAATAGTGGAAAAGAGGGGGAGAGTTCCAGCTACAAGCTTCTCCTTCAAGCTCGCAAGAAGACAAAAATGGAGGAGAAGGAGAGGGCCACCATTAGCTTAGGGTTTTGAAGAGAAGAAGAAGAAGAGGAGGAGGAGAAGGAGAAGAGATGAAGAGAAGAGAATAGAAAGAAGGAGAAAAAGTGGCGTGAAAAACAAAAGAGAGGGAGGAGAGTTTGTTTTTAAGTTTTTACCTCACATTAAAATTTTACCATTTTATAATATACAAGACCTCTGTTCGGGCTCAATACTAATTCAAAAAATTATTCTGAAGACATATTCGGATTCCCAATAATATTCTTAATAGCCCTGACCAACGACATCTCAATCGGAGATACTTGGTCCGACACCCATATTCTCATCGGGTATAATTTTATCTCATATAAGCTCAATAAATTATAAATATCTATAATAAATCCCAATTTAATTATTCTGACATTTTTGGGACATAAATCAACTCATATACAATTATTTATTATTTATTCTCCTCAATTATTTATTTTTATAAAATTCGGGATGTTACACAGCCACCCAACCCTAATCAGAATGCAAGGAAACCTAATAATGACCGCACACCTATGCAATTCGATCCCATCCCAATGACATACACTGAACTTTTACCTCTCCTCATTCGCAACGGTTTAGTGGCGCCCTTCCCTTTAAAGCCAATAGAACGCCCTTACCCCAAGGGGTATGATCTCAACGCCCGGTCTGATTATCACGCCGGAGCACCAGGGCATTCCACTGAAAACTGTATGACATTGAAGTATAAAGTAAGGGATCTGATTAAAGCCGACTGGATTAACTTTAAGGAAGGCAGCCCAAATGTGGCCACGAATCCCCTACCTAACCATGGAAATTTAGGGGTCAACGTCGTGGAAAATGATGAGGAGTGCATTAAGAATGTTGCTGATATAAGAATGTCGTTAAGGGTAGTTCATTCCCTTTTACTTGAAAGAGGATTAATTGAAGGGACCTGGAGCGTGGAACATGAAAACAAGCAGATTTCTGAACATCAAAGCTTCTGTAAGGTCCTTCAGAGCCTCATGAACAACCATATTGTGCAGGTCTGTAAACACCACAGAGGTGAGGTCAACATGGTCCAGTAATAGACAGGGACACGAGTCCCTAAGCCTTTGACAATTTTCTACACCAGGAACCCTCTAACAGCTCCCATTTCTGTACAACCAATTATCAGTGTTCAAGCACCTACCCCACTTGCAAGCAAGGATTTTCGAGTCATACCTTGGAAATATGATGCAGGTGTAACCATTGCAGGCTCGGTATCGAGCGATCCGTCTCCATTGTCCGTCATAAATATTATTGGGGTAGGGGGTGTAACCCGGAGTGGAAGAGTATACGCCCCTCCAGAGCCAAAGAAGGATCAGATTGCCGGGAAAGCCAAGGTAGGCGGAGAAGGAGCTAGTGGTGAAACCAAAAGGGTCGTGACTGATGAAGAAGCCCATGAATTCTTAAAGTTTATTCGCCAGAGCAAATATCAAGTGCTTGACCAACTAACCCATACTCCTACAAAAATCTCTCTGTTATCATTGCTGATGAGCTCTGAGCCACATCGAAAGACGTTGATGAAGGTCCTGAACGAGGCCCATGCCAGTCATGACATTCCCGTTCATAAGTTTTAGGGAATAGTGGGGCATATTATTGCAGACAACCATCTAACCTTCACTGACGATGAAATACCGACAGAGGGAATGGGGCAAAACAAAGCTTTCCATATCTCCGTTAAGTACCGAGATCACATCTTAGCAAAAAGTGCTTGTTGACAATGGGTCGTCCCTCAACGTCATGACAAAATCTACATTGGCCAAGTTACCATTCAATGGGACTTATATGAAGCCGAGTGCCACAATAGTACGAGCTTTCGAAGGAACTCAGAGGGAGGTCATGGGCGAGATTGAGCTACCCATACAGGTTGGGCCATGCATGTTCCAGGTCATTTTTCAAGTCATGGACATCTCGCCTGCCTATAACTGTTTATTAGGCTGGCCGTGGATCCATTCTGCTGGAGTGGTCCCCTCTACCCTGCACCAAAAACTAAAGTTCATAATTGACAACAAACTGATAATCATTTCTGGTAAGGAGGACCTTCTAGTTAGCAAACCTCTGACAACCCCTTACATCGAGGCAGCGAAAGAGGCCCTTGAAACCTCTTTCTAAGCATTAGAGATAGCAAACGCCACCTATGTAGGGGAAGAAGCCACAATGGTAAAGGCTTACATGCCAAGTGCATCTTTAGTGATGGCAAAGATAATGCTGCGTGAGGGGTATAAACCTGGAAGAGGGCTAGGACGTGCTTTGAATGGAGAAGTGGAACCTATACGCCTGCTTGAGAACAGAAATGGTTTTGGATTAGGATACCGACCCACAGCCACCGATAGAAAAAAGGTGGAGGAAGAAAAGAAAGAAAGAAGGACTGCCCGTCTTACCGGCAAGGAGCCTCATACCACGAGAGTCCCCATCTGTGATCTCTACAAAAGCTTCCAGAGCGCCGGACTGATGCCTCCAGACCAAGTGGCCGTCATTGAAGAAAGTCTCTGTGATAATGCAGATTTTATGATTGCTTGTCCGCCGAGCCAAGAACTTCATAACTGGGAGGCCATCTATGCTTTAAGTACTTGTTCGTCCCTCTACTCTACCTAAGGCTTTGGGACTTTTCCATGTAATAAGGGCCCAAAAAAACTTGTTTTTATCATTTTCATCAATAAACGCGTATCAAAATCCATAAAAAAAACTCTTCTTGTTTCCTTTATCCTTGTTTTGAATCCTTCTCTTTACTCGCTTGTTCTTTTTTTTCATTTGCCGTAACACACTAAATTGCAGATCCAAAAATGACTTTATTGAGAATAGTGAGGTCGTAATCCTGTGTCACGACTTTGATCACCCAGTTGATTACGCCGATGAGGAAGGTGGGGAAGATTATGAGCCACCACCCGAGCTGACAAGGTTGTTAGAGAAAGAGGACGAAGGGATTCAACCCTACCTAGACATAGTTGAGGTCATCAATTTGGGGAATAAGGAGAATAGGAAGGAAGTCAAGATTGGCATTGCCCTGAGCAGAGAACAAAGAGAAGATTTAATCAAGCTGTTAATGGAATTTCGTGATGTCTTTGCCTAGTCTTATCAAGATATGCTTGGACTGGATGCTAGCATTGTCGAGCATAAACTACCCCTAAAACCTGAGTGCCCTCCAATAAAGCAGAAACTACGCCGAATGAAGCCAGAAATGCTCCTAAAGATCAAAGAGGAAGTTAACAAGCAATTCCATGCTGGGTTCCTAGCCGTGGCAAAATATCCTCAATGGGTAGCCAACATTGTCCCTGTCCCAAAGAAGGATGGGAAGGTACGGATGTGTGTGGACTATCAGGATTTGAATAGGGCCAGCCCTAAAGATGATTTCCCTCTGCCACAGATTGATGTCTTGGTTGATAACACAGCCCAACATTCCATCTTCTCATTCATGGATGGTTTCTTTGGATATAATCAAATTAAAATGGCACCTGAAGATATAGAGAAGACCACGTTTATCACTCTGTGGGGCACATTTTGTTACAAGGTGATGTCCTTCAGGTTAAAAAATGCTGGGGCAACCTACCAAAGGGCGATGGTAACTTTCTTCCACAATATGATGCATAAGGAGATAGAAGTCTACGTGGATGACATCATCGCCAAATCTAGAATTGAGAAGGGGCACATTAGCGATCTAAGGAAGTTTTTTGAACGATTGAGAAAGTTCAGGCTCAGATTGAACCCTGCCAAGTGCACGTTCAGTGTGAGGTCAGGCAAGCTGCTGGGGTTTATAGTAAGTGAAAGAGAGATAGAGGTTGATCCCGACAAAGTCAAGGCAATTCTCGAGATGCCCCATCCCCGTACAGAAAAAGAAGTCCGAGGATTCTTGGGAAGGCTCAATTATATTGCCTGATTTATTTCACAATTGACAGTGACTTGTGAACCGATCTTCAAGTTACTCTGCAAGAACCAACCGGGGCAATGGGATGAGGACTGTCAAGCAGCTTTTGAAAAGATTAAGCAGTACCTGCAAGAACCACCAATTTTGGTTCCCCCAACCCCAGGAAGGTCACTTATCTTGTATCTAACTGTATTGAACGAATCCATGGGTAGTGTGTTGGGACAGCACGATGAAACTAGAAAGAAGGAACATGCTATCTACTACTAAAGCAAGAAGTTCACTGATTATGAAATGAGGTACTCCGCTTTAGAGCGAACTTGTTGTACGTTAGCATGGGCCGCTAAGCGCCTAAGGCAATACATGTTGAGTCATACCACTTGGCTAGTTTCTAAGATGGACCCCGTCAAGTACATTTTTGAAAAAACTGCTTTGATCGCTCGTTGGTAAGTACTATTAACTGAGTACGACATAATATATGTCACTCAAAAGGCCATAAGAGGAAGTGCTCTCACAGATTACTTGGCACACTAACCCATCAATGATTATCAGCCTATGCAGTTTAATTTCCCAGATGAAGATATCCTGACACTATTCAATGAGGAATGTGGTCAAAAAGATAAATGGACTTTGAGATTTGATGGAGCTTCTAATGCACTGGGGCATGGAATTGGGGCCATCCTGATCTCGCCTGATAAGGAGTTTATCCCTATCTGTATGTTTCGACTATACTAATAACATTGCTGAATATGAGGCATGCTCGTTAAGGATCCAAGCAGCGTTGGATGCAAAAGTAAAATTGTTGGAAGTTTATAGGGACTCCGCTTTGGTCATCCACCAATTGAAAGGCGAGTGGGAGACTAGGGACAGCAAGTTGATTCCTTATCATGATCATATCAAGGAAATGATCAAAGAGTTTGACGAGATCTCTTTTCATCACGTTCTCCAGGATGACAATCAGATGGCTGATGCCTTGGATACCCTTGCCTCAATGTTCGAAGTAAGTAGTGACTACGATATGCCTCTCATCGAAGTAAAGAAGTATCGTGAGCGTGCATACTGTCAAATGATGGAAAAGGAGTCCGATGGGAAACCTTGGTACCATGATATTAAGAGATATATCCAGAGTTAAGAATACCCCGAGGGTGCTACAGAGAATGGTAAGAAGACCCTAAGATGACTCGCCATGGGTTTCTTCTTAAATAGGGATGTGCTTTACAAAAGAAACTATGACTCTATCCTCCTTCGGTGTGTTGATGCTGCTGAAGCAAACGAAATCATGAGGGATGTTCACGAGGGATCTTTTGGAACCCACACTAATGGGCATGCCATGTCAAGAAAGATCTTGAGGGCCGGTTATTACTGGATGACTATGGAAGTAGACTGCTTTGATTATGTTCAGAAGTGTCACAAATGTCAAATATACACTAATCATATTCATGCACCCCCTCATCTCTGAATGTCTTATAAGCACCGTGGCCCTTCTCAATGTGGGGCATGGATGTCATTGGGCCCATCGAGCCAAAAGCCTCAAACGGTCATCGCTTTATCTTGGTCGCCATTGATTATTTCACCAAATGGGTAGAAGCAGCTTCATATGCCAATGTAACAAGGAATGTTGTGGTCAAATTCATCAAGCGAGAACTGATATGCCAATACGGCTTATCAAATCAGATCATTACTGATAATGGTACGGATTTGAACAATAAAATGATGAAGGAACTCTGTGAAAACTTCAAAATTCACCATCACAATTCCTCTCTTTATCGGCCTAAGATGAATGGGGCAGTAGAGACGGCCAACAAGAACATCAAGAAGATAGTACAGAAGATGGTAGTCACTTACAAAGATTAGAGCGAGATGCTCCCTTTTGCTCTACATGGGTATCACACCTCGGTCCGAACCTCAACAGGGGCAACCCCGTTCTCTCTCGTATATGGCATGAAAGTCGTCTTGCCTTTTGAAGTAGAGATCCCATCCCTTCGGGTGATGATGGAGGCAAAATTAGAAGAAGCTGAGTGGGTCCGGACTTGACATGACCAACTAAACCTGATCGATGGTAAAAGACTGACTGCCCTCTGTCATGGTCAGTTGTATCAAAGACGTATGAAACGAGCATTCAAGAAAAAAGTGCGACCTCGACAATTCCAAGAAGGAGACCTGGTACTCAAGAAAATTCTATCGATTCGAAAGGACAATCGGGGCAAATGGACTCCTAATTATGAAGGACCATATGTTGTGAAGAGGGCTTTTTCTGGAGGAGCCTTAATACTCACTAATATGGATGGCAAGGACTTGCCAATGCCTATAAATGTAGATGTAGTGAAGAAGTACTACGCTCAGGGAGGGAATATCATTAACAAGAGAGAACAAAAAGAAAAAAAGAGAAAAGAAAAAGAAAAAATAATGCTTGCTAGGCTGAAAACCTGAAAGGGCGGCCTAGGCAAAAGTTAGAGCAACCCGGTGAGTCAAAAACCCGAAAGGGCGGCTCAGGCAAAAGTTAGGGTCAAATTTCTGGTAATACAAATAAGACCTCTGACTCAAGAAGTGCAAGTCTGAGTTGGGGCACGTGAATTATCGTCAAACTTACCCTCTCAAAAGCAAGGTCGAATGGTGAATATGAAGTCGTGTTGGGGGATTAAGATTCTCGCTAGTCTCAGAGATTCACTGGAGGATCCATGAACCCTCCCTGTTTCACCTGTCCTTGACCTGTGTTATGTAACCTCATTCATTTCATTTACTTTCCTTATTCTCCTTTCTCTGTACTTGTTTAACATGCATGAATAAAATTCACCCTCTTCGATACGTGTTATGAATTTCGTTGATATGATAAAACATGTGTTTTAATAAAATAAATGGAAGAATGGTAAACATTTAAAGTCGTGAGGGACAAGATGCTCCTACTACTCAACCTCATCTTGGGCGATCATCATAGAGACTCGACCAGGAACACGCTCCGAAGATATGGTTGCTCGTTCATTCTGCTTCATCCACGAGTCATCTCAAGGGTCGCGGTTTCATGGAATTTACCCGATTTTCAATTTTATCTCTGCACTACTTCCTTTTTTCTTCTGTAGGTTATTGTAGCAGACAACATGTCGAATATCGACACCTTAATCAAGTCCTTTTCCCCAATGGAATCATAATTGCCAAAGCTGACACTTCTTAAATTCTCTTCCCCAGTGGAACCACAATCACCAAAGCTGGCACTTCTCAAAGTTTCTTCCTCAAACCGCCCAAGCTGGTACCTTCAAAACCGCCAAAGCTGGTACCTTCGAAAATGCCAAAGCTAGAACCTTTAAAAACCTTTCCTCAATCGCCAAAGCTGGCGCCTACAAAGTTTCCTCCCCAACTGCCAAAGTCGGTATCTTTCAAGTTTCTCCTCCCTAGTAGAATCGATTGCCAAAGCCGGCACTTCAAAAGTTTCCTCCTCAATCGCTAAAGCATACTTTTCTCAAGTATCTTTTCATAAATTGTCAAAGCTGGCATCTTTTAATGAATTGCCAAAGTCGGCATCTTTCAAGTTTCTTTCTCTAAAACTGGTATACAAAGCTTCCACTTCAATTGCCAAAATTAGCATGTTGTTCATTTTTCCCAATTGCTAATGATGGCATCGTATTTGTTTTCCAATCACCGAACGAGGCACCTTTTACCTTCCAGTCGTCGAATGAGACACCTCTACTTTCTAGTCGCAAAACAAGGCACCATTCTTGTCAAAAAGCCTTTGGAACCTACTCTTAGGCTATCCCATTTCTCAATTTGAGCTAGGGGCATCCTCCCAAGTCATTTATTTCCTGTAAAAGCCTCAGGAACCCACTCTTAGGCTATCCCATTTCTCAATTTGAGCCAAGGGCATCCCCCCAAGTCATTTATTTCCTGTCAAGGCCTCAGGAACCCACTCCTAGGCTATCTCATTCCTCAATTTGAGCCAGGGGCATCCCCCCAAGCTATTTAGTTTAAGCCAGGGGCATTCCCCTAAGTCATTTATTTTCTGTTAAAAAGCCTTAGGCGTCCTTCCCTAGGCTGTTTTAATAAAAACCAATCAGGGGCATTCCCCCCAAGTCATTTATTTTTTGTCAAAAGGCCTCAGGTATTCCCCTACGCTATTTTATTTCTCAATTTAAGTTAGGGACATCCCTCAAATCATTTGTTTTTTATCAAAAGTCTCAGGAACCCACTCCTAGGCTATTCCATTTCTCAATTTGAGCTAAGGGCATCCCCCTAGTCATTTGTTTTCTATCAAAAAGCTTCAAGTACCCATTCCTAGACTGTGTCCTTCAATTAAAACGCGTCGGGGCAATTCCCTGTGTCATGTATTTTTCTTCGAAACTTCAAGTATCCCTCTCTAGGCTACCCCATTTTCGATATCAAGGAAATATCCTCTGATTTGTTTTTTTTTTTGGGACAAAGCTCAAACTTCAGTCGTCAAACCTAGAACCTTGTTCATCTTCCCCAATTGTCAAAGTTGGCAACTCTTCAAGCTTCTTTAGGACTTTTAGGATTCTCGGTGTCGAAGTTGACACTTCATTAAGTTTCCATAACACATTAAGGTTTTCTTATTCCCAAAATTGATACCTCTTCAAGTCTTCATCACACCTCTTAAGCTTTTTATTTGTCGAAGTTGGCTCTTCTTTAAGTCATCATCACCAAAGTTAGTACTTTTAAGTCTTTCTTATTACCAAAGCTGGCATTATTTGAGTCTTTTATTTGTGAAAATCATTACCTCTTTGAGGCTGTTAGTATCAAGACGGTGTTCACGTCTTTACTTTCTTTTCACGATATGAATGAATCATTCATATTATTGCCAAAAAAAAGTAAAGAGGGGCAGCTGTGAGCACCATTATTTAAAAAAATAACAAAAAATAAATAGAATAATAATTTTCTTCCCCCATTCCAGAAATTCTGTTCGGAATCCAAAATTTGTCTCCTCAACCCCTCTACATCATCTTGATCCTCTTCTCATCCATGGGGAACACATCAGAAAACAACCCCTCTGCGTCATCTTCTTCCTCTCTCAATCTACCATACTCATACCCTTTCCAAAAACAAAAAAAACCAGAAAAAATCAAAGATACCATCAACCCATATCATCTTCCACTAACCACTCAATAACCACAAAAATAAAAAAAACACCAACAAAAAAACAAAAAAAACAGCAACAACGCACCTTCATCACCTTCATCCTCCTTATCACCATCATCACCCAACAACTAAAAAAAATAACAACAAAAAAAAGAGAAAAATAGAAGCCAAAAAGAAGAAGAATAAGATAATAACCACCACCGGACCATCGTCGACCACCGGCCACCACTATCTAAACCGCCACCTCTTCCTCTTGGTTCATCCTTTTCCCTTTCTTCCTCTTATTTTTCCTTTACTGCTGCACACTGGTTCTGTTTCCTATACCTTGCTTCTAAAATCTAGGTTAAAATTATGCTAAGTGTGGGCCTCATTTTCATTTTTTTTCATGCAAAAGCAGAACAAGTTTGATTATGAGATTCTGCAGTTATGAAATGATAATGTAATGTAGTAGCTCAATTGGTAAACTCATGTCACTTCCTAGCAAGAAGGGAAGGGTTCAAATCCTAGGTGCCTTATTCCATATATTTTTCTTAATAAAGCTGGAACTTGTATGTTTGGTTATAACTATTATGTTTGTTTCCTTAACAATGTGATTGCAATAGCCTATTGGTGATTATGCGTTTTGTATACCAATGGGCGATAGGTTCAAAACCCAGCTCCTTTGTGTCATGTTCTTTCATTTCATTATTATAAGATAAAAAATAGTTGTCTTGGTGGTAGAGGTCAAGATCTCAAGATCAAAAGGGAGCAGGTTCAAGTCCTAGTTTTCTACCTTTTTTTTCTTATTTAAAGCTTTTCTCTTTTTTTTCTCTTTTCTTTTTAGTTATTCATGATCTTTTTCTCTCTTTCCTTTTTGTTTTAGTTTTTTTTGTGTTGTCAATGAGTTATTGTTATTGTTATTATTATTATTATTATTATTATTATTATTATTATTATTATTATTATTATTATTTATTACTTTTCCTTATATAGGTATTAATGTATATTCTTCCTTGCCTATTAAAAACAAAAAGTGTGTCTCCAATTTAATCATTAAATAAAATCATGCAATGATATTATAATAGTGTTGTACAAACACTTTGTCTACATCAATGTTATAAGATCGTGGATGGGTAATACATGTACGAAGTACTTCATCTTGTATTTTCCTTGTGCATAAAATTTATTTCTAAATACAAAAATAATATTTTCTTTCAATAAAAAAATCAAAGTTTCAAAAAATAATTTTTCTTCTCTTTTCTTTTTAACATCCAAAAATAATTTCAAAGAACTACATGACCCTGATTTCTCGAAAGCTCGAGAATACGTAGGAGCGGGAAGTAGTTCCTGTCGGGCCCATCTTTCTTTGTTTAATTTTTAGAGTTTCCATTTTTGTCTTGTTATTAAAAGGAGGAGTGAGGTTAATTTGGACGAGACGTCCTGTTAATCTTATGTTTTTTTAATAATATCTCTTTTTAAAAAAGGAGGAGCAAGGTTAATTTAGACAAGACGTCTTGTTAGCCTCACATTTTTGTAGTATTTCTTTAAAAGAAGGAGCAAGATTAATTTGGATGAGACGTCCTGTTAATCTCATATTTTTTTAATAATATTTCTTTTAAAAAGGAGGAGCGAGGTTAATTTAGACGAGACGTCCTGTTAATCTCATGCTTAAAAAAATTCCATGTCTATTTTTTGTTTATTTTCGTATGCTTTGTCATTTCGTATGTTCTTTTTCTGAAGAAGTTAAAATAATTTTTGGGCTAATTATAATACGCGCTATCATCTTGAGGTAACCATTTTATAACGGACAGTTATGAGGTGCTAATACTTTCCTCACCTGTAATTAGACTATCGAATTTGGAATTTTATGACCAATGCTTTAATAAAGGTTTTTTTTTATATTTTACCCTTAAAAATATTAGTGGCGACTCCCTGTTTTCTTTTCGAAAGGATTTCGAAACTCGTTTCATTTTTAAGGGTCGACCGTCCCGTCGTGATCCCGGTCGCGACAAATATGAAGTAGCTTCCATATCCATCTCCTCCCGATTAAAGAAGAAAACACACAAATGTTTATTAACTTTATTTAGCATTTGGTTGGGAAACAAAATTATAAAAATAAAAAATTTAATAGTTAATATTGATCTTTTACGCTGTTTAAAGTAGTTAAAATACCGTTGAATCAATAAAAAAAATCGTTGGTAAACCTCGGTTTGATTTGTGAAACTTCTAATGAAACATGTTAAAAATCTTGTTTTCATTTTCAAGGTCTAGCCACTCCCAGCATGGTCGAAACAAGTTTGAAGACAAAAAAGCATTAAACTGATTTGGGCATTTAATTTTCTAACATGTCTTCTTTTCTATCTCTTTTTCTCATGCACATTCAATTCCCAACAATGAAACAAATTTGTATCGAACAACTCTTCAAGTCTTTAATTAGGATTCTTCTTAATGTTTTATTTTGTAATTTCATATATATATATATATATATATATATATATATTAATGAATTTACACGGTGTACAGCTTGTATTATTTAAGAGAAAATTCATTGCATGAATACCAATATACCATGTTGGAGTATATTATTTCAACATCATTTATAGTTAAAAAATGAATATTATCATTATTATTAAGCCATTTAAAGATTTGTGTTAATTAAAATGACACCTTCACATTTTAAGTGGTGTTTGGTAAATAAAGATATAAAAAATGAAATGTCATTGTCTCCATATATAGGGTAGGGGAGACTGGAATAAGAAAGGGGATCCGGACAATGGTCATAAATGGTCGGAGAGAGACCGCTCTGCCTTGCTCTCCATTTTTCTATTATTTTATTAACATTTGCATTTAGATTTCAAATTATATATATTCACATTTTAAGGTCTGTATAATTGGAACATTCTTTTTCTAATTTTTATTTTTTACTTTTAAAAAGATTAATTAACATTTTTATTTTCTGAGTAAATATGAAATTTGTTTAAATATTGTAATGATTTTCAATTTAAAAAATTGAAAAATGTGTTTAAATGTAATTAATTTTTTCATTTTATTTTTTTATTGTGTTTTTCACATTTCAAAAAAAACTGAGATTTCATGTTTTTCATTATTTTCATTTCAAAAACATTCAAAATACTCATCTTTTTACAATAAAAAATTTTGTACAATTTTTTAGATAGGAGTTATTTTCACGAAAATTTTAAAATACTACATTTTTCAAATATTTTCTTTTAAAAGTAAGTGTATCATGTTTTCATTTCTCTAAGTATTCTTAAAATACTTTTTCTATTTTTTAAGAATCATGCTACCTGTTGTATCTGGTGTAGGGTATAAAGTTCTCCTCATGCAACCAGTGTCAAAGGTTCCTCTCTCTATTTTATACCGTCTTAGTGGGAGTCCGGTATTATAAACACAGGTTCAGTGGGAACATTGTGTCCTTCAAGTCCAAACTTTTCTTTCGATCAATTCCTAACCAGAGTAGATGGGACACACAGGGGGTATACCTGCAAAGGGGGCTCCGATGCTTAAGTCAGTATGTGAATAACGAAGTAATAAAGAGATTACAGAGGGTAGTTAAGGATAGTAAATTTTGTAACTTGTGAATTAATGAATGACTTCTATTTATAGAACTTCCCTTAGTACAAGTTCTGATTTGACCTCTGTCAGTGTTACAGTTTTTGCACAGGAACAAGTTGCCCGCTTGCGTCTCACTCTGATTTAGGTGTCAGTTTTTCCAAACAAGGTTACGTTCACAAATCCGTATCGAGGTCTGATTATCGAGGTCAAGAGAATATGCTTAGGTCCTTAGCTTCTTCAAAGGCTAAGCATTTTGCATCAAATCTTTCAGGCAAACTTCCAAGAAGTTTTACATTGATATCTTCTGTGGAAGGAGTGGTTCCAAGGGCTTTGAGCTCATTTAGCAGAGTCTGAAATCTTCCAAACATCTGATCTATAGTTTCATGCTCCTCCATTTTAAAGGCATCATACTGTTTGGTTAACAATATCTTTTTAGATCTTTTAATGTTAAAGGTACCTTCATAATTTCTTTGAAGAGCATCCCAAACTTTTTTTGCTGATTTATAACTAAAAAATTTGTTGTACTCTGATTTGCTTAAAGCACAAGTAAGTAAGAATCAAGCCTTAGTGTTTATTTCTATCTTTGTGATATCCATAGAGGTCCTCTCATCTTTAAATTTTGGCTTTCCTTCTCCATTAACATGGGCATCATAATCACCATTTATGGTGACTGTCCATAGACTATACTGGGTGGATTTTATGAACATTTCCATTATATCCTTCCAGCAGTCTTTTCTAAAGAAGGTTGGAGGTCTGTTGATTGAGGATTTGTCTACGATCAGCTGATTTCCTTGAGCAGTTGCCATAGATCTTTATCCTTTTCACTTGAGGGAGTGATCAACCCAAAGGACAAACTCTGATACCAATTGATGGTTCAAAGTCTCACTTAGAAAGAGGGTTGAATAAGTCACGGACTCTTTTTGTGGAATGAACCAAATTAAACACAGATAATCAAACTTATAGAAGCAGGAAGGAGGAAATAACACAAGAGGTTTATACTGGTTCACTTTTAATACAGAAGCTACCTCCAGTCCCTTGAAACTTGAAGGATTTCCACTATTAAAAAATCTCCTTTACAATAACAACACCAGATCAGTGCACTAAGTATTCTTGACACCAGTCACTTCTGGCATAACCCAAGTATTCTTTCAACAAGTCACTCCTGGTTCAATAACCCAAGTATTCTTTCAAAAGCCTCTTCAAGCCAACAATGTTTCCCACACCAAAAACTAAGGTTAGTAACACACCAGACTTTACAAAGTGAGTTTGAAAGAATGAAGGAGAGTATCTCACAAAACTTAGTGTTTCAGGATATACAATGAAAAGAGTATACACTAAGTTGAAAAGACACAAGATCAAGGTCTGCTAGAGGCAAAACACATAGAAGATCTTTGTTTTTTGAGAGACTTTTAGACTGATTGCAAAAAAAAAGGCAATAATCTTTTTACAAATGACTATTGTAACTTCGTTTCTTTCTATCTCTCACCAATTGCAACAATCTTCTGAAGAGTATTTATAGGAAGAAAATGGTAACCGTTGCTGCCTTTTGAAAAGAGATATATCTGTTGGAAATCATGTGAAGGAGTTATGCTTTGAGCTTTGGAAGATACCCAACTTTTTTTGTTCCAACAATATGTTTAAAGAGTCTGATACCTGCGTTCTTCTATTCTTGCATGAAAATAATTCATTATGCAGCGTTGAAAAATAAAGTTGTCTTATTACTTTATTTGATTGGATTAGAGAGAAGAAGATAAAGTTATAATCCTCTGAAACTGAGCTGACACACATGCTGACTTGTTCTAGCTTTTTGTATCTACGTAGAGGATTATGTTGGCATCTTCGAGCACTGATTTAGCTGTTTTGTTGATTAGGCATCACGAAAATAAATTTAAGAACGTTGAGATTCGGCCTTTGGAGTAACGTTCTTCTCTGAGGTTGATTGGGGATGCCCAAAAGTCTGATTCCTTATAATCATCCGAATAAGGGACTGAGCAAACTTGCATCAGACTTTTTGAGGTCTAACAATTGTTGGATCAAACTTTTGTTGATACAAACTCCCTTTATGTTTTGCAACCTGTGTAGTTCCTAAAATACTTAGATGAACATGTTAGATTACATGAGAGCATACTTCATTTGACCAACCATTGATGTTTGTTATTAGCAAATCTAGGGACTGATGATAGCGTGTAATTTTGAGGTCTGATCAAGTAATGACTTATTGTTTCTCTTCAAATCAGTCTTTTCTTTAATATAAATTATTGAGTTAATGTAGGAAATATTGTATCTATCCCAAGATCTAATAGAGTGGTATTAGAGCACTTTTTTTATTAGGGCCAATATCCTATAAAGTAGCATAATTAGGAATGATATATAATTATTTAATGTTCATTTAATATGTTTGTTTGGATTGAAATTTATTGAATTAGCATTGGGCTGAAATACTTGAATATATGAAATTAATTGAATTAGGCACTAAACTAAATTATTTAAATTATGCGATGATATGCAAAGTGTATTGATGAAATAATTAGTCTGATGATGACTGATATTTGATTATTATGCATTACTTTATGATGTTGTTTGGATTGAGAACTTATTAAATTGATATGGAATTAAATTGCTTGGAGCTATAAATTGTTTGGTCAAGTATTAAGTTAAATTACCTAAATTGTATGATTAATATGTGAAATATGTTGATAAAATATTTGACATGAACAACCAACTTTTACAGGTCCCCATAGCAATGCATTTCCACATCATGATTGACTTTATTTAAATTATTTAGTTGAATGTTGATTTTGTGTATTGATTGGTCAATATTAAAATTATTCTAATATGGTATCTTGTTCAGGTGCTTAAGTATGCCTGATGGCTAGCCGTAGGTAGATAAGCCATCCTATGTCGATACGCTTAAGCAGTTGGTTGGTGCACTGGATAGGCAGGGTCGCGATACTGACAATCTTGATAGATTCCTAAAAAGGAAGCCTTATGCATTCCGGGGAGGCTATAACCCCGAGGGTGCCTATTTATGGATCAAGGAAATCAAGCGCATTTTCTGTTCCTTGGAGTGCACCGAAGCTCAGAATGTGGAGTATGCCACCTACCAACTTGTGGAGGAAGCCGGGACTTGGTGGTTACAAGCCAAGCAACGCATGATCGGTATACAACTGATTTGGGCTAACTTTAAGTAGTTATTCTTTATACCGTAGATCAAGAACTAATGGATTTTCTATGATGTCATTTAATATGAAATAATAACAAGAATTTGAAACATGAATTATTACTAACAGCTATGGAATTTGAAATCGTTAAATGAAAGTTATCTTTGACTATCATAACATTCTGATTTACATTACATATTATTTTTAGCTATATTATTTTCAAGTTGAAGTGATCAGGGTCATATTAATGCTTTTTTGAGTGATTCTTAAAAATTTTCCAGTTTGCCTGCTGGAAAAAATATGTTTATTTCGAGGGATAGAAAGGGTGAGCTTTTATTTTGTCAGTTGTGGATTAATGCATTTATAATAATATAAAGTATTAAGTTTTGTCGAATTTCATGAAGTATTGGTGTTTCATGTTTGGTGGCACTTCTGGGTTCTGATTACAGGTTTTATTGGAGTAGTATTAATGCATTTCTAATCTTAATATTGATTCTGCTACATGAGGTGGTTTTTGTCTCTTTTATATAAGACTTTTAGAACACAACCTTTGGAAATATATTGGCTATTGGGCTTCATAATGACACCTACATTGTTTGTTAGTGGCAAAGAAATTTAGCATTAATGGAGTGATTTGGGAACATAATAAAATTCTTGTGTTTCTTATGTACTGGCCAACATGGTTATTCTATCATTGAAAACTATCAATGCATAACATGAACTGATTTTGTTTGCTAGATGATGTTGTATATGCGTGTTCTGTTGTGCGTGAAGTAGGAAAAGAGAGAAGGGTACAAGAGAAAGAGAGAGGTTGTACCAATGGGAATCAGATTATGCTCATGAGAGAGAGAGGAATAGGAAATTAGAAAAAGAATTATTATTAGTTAGACTAGTAATTTCTTAGGAATAAAAATTAAATTAAGACTTTAGGTATTGAAATGTTTAATGTAATAATCCAATAAATTTGAACTTATAGTTATTGAAATTAGTTTACCCCTCAATCGGTGAAAATTAATTTTTATCCAAAGCTTAAAAATTCAGGATGTTACATACACCTATATACACAATCCAACTCATGCTTGGTGACTCCTCATCAACCATTATCTCGGTCCAAACCCACTGTAAAGATATGTAATAGGAGTGAGCATATTATATATTAAATGATAATTATTGAATCGAATTTCAACTTATCCAATTATATACATTACATCAGTATATCAGTATTCCAATCATATATTATTGCCATCTAACACAATTCACATCTTGGAATATATTTAACATATTAATCACATCACATAAGCTATCCAAAGCTTAAAAATACATAAATAATATATGACAATGCATATGCATACATATCTGACTAACACAAATGAGATTTAACCACAGATTCCATACTTGCCTCACTTCTTTAGCCCTTCCTGTGTGATATCGGTCACCCTGTGACATCTCGAGACTTAACTCTAGTTTCAACGAAAATCACGGGCTTTCATAGAACCTAGCCCAAGAATCTATAGGATTGAAATCACCATCGCATGGTTCTTGACCTTCCCTGAGTCACCCTTACCATCTATGCCATATTATACAATTCAAACATCTTTTTACCATTTTAATTCCTCATTTAAGCTATTCAAAGCTTAACTTGTGCAGTCCAATGCATCAACATTAAATCAATTCAACAGACCAATTATTTCATGGCAACCTCATGCAATTTAATGATACAACAAATATGGATGGAATCCAACATTATCATAAATTCATCAAATCTCATAACAACACAACAAAAAAAATGGCATTCAAGTAATTAACCACACATACCATATTATCACAATTATCATCAATTCTCACAACATCATAATTTAATCACTTGTAAAATAAACATGCAAATATACCCCTAACTCGTCCATAAACCACATCTAAAATATAAATGCTCCCCATACTTGGAATTGATGATTCCAGAAGCCTGGAAAGCTTTCCAACGCACTCCAAGAACAAATTCGAAACCTCAATAATTCATAAACCATAAATACTTATTTTTAATAACCTAAACGCTACCATAATTGCATTTCAGAGTTAAATCCTTCAATTTACATAAGGTTCGGTAAATTTCAACTTACCGACCAACGCCAATAACCCCCGACTCTTGATTTTGAAAGGGTCCTAACGCTATCTGATATTCACCCAAGCTTCAGAATGATTCCTAAATTATGTAAACCATGAGAATCAATTCAATAACGTGAAATGGAGCAAAACCAAAGCATTGGGTGGTTCCAAAATTTACCAAAACGGAAGAAATCGAAGAACCCCGAAGTACCAAAGCTACCCAACAATTTTAAACCGCTTCAAAACCACATAATTTCACGAAAATAACCATTATCAAACCTAAATTTATGGAAATGGAAAGCTAGAAACTATGGGTTCCCTTTAGAACTTACCATAATAAGAGGGAATCAAGAAACCCCCAACCATTCAAAGCTGCCCGAACCAAAAGACAACCCCGAACAGCTTCGAACAACTTTAAATTCATGAAAACGAAGGAAATTGAAGATGGGTTCAAGAATCATCCAAAGACCAAAGTTGGGTTTAATACTTACCTCTTGAAGAATTAGAAATTGAAGCTTTTCTTCATGAACCCATGGCTTCCACATGAAAAAGAAGGAAAAAGGAACTTGAACTTTGCCTTAGTTTAAAGAAATTTGGAAGAAGAAGGAAGTGAAAAGGGGTTTATGGCTGCGAGAAAGGAAGAGGGAAATGACACCAATGTTTTTTTTTCTTTTTCTTGCATGTATTCAACGAGAGAAATAGAAGGGAATAGAATCTCGAGAAAGAAGCGGAATTGCATCAACATTTCATTAAAGGTGATTGTGTCATTTAACGCGTTTAGTTAATTTTTAAAACCAACCGACCGGTGAATTCTAAAAATTAACTTAACCGTCTGGGAATAAATTAACCCTTTTAATTTAATTATTTGAGTGATAAAAATTACTCAATAATTAAATTCAGGATGTTACAACTTGTGTAATTATAAGAGTATATTTAATAATTACAACGAATATTTCGTGTTATATGCATTAAGGAGATAATTAAACAATGATTATAATTATTTTTCAAAAATGAATATGAAAAATAAATTTAGACAGGTAGAATATTTATATTACATAAATTTGGATTGAATTGAATCTAGTAAAAAATATAAAGAAACAAAAGTATAATTTTACCATATACATCTTTAGTTTTTATTTATAGAACAGAGAAAAAAATATTTGAGTGATCATATTTATAAGATAAAACTCACATACTTATAAGTATTTAATGTTTTTTCATGTTTATCATTGTTTTAGATAATGACACTGTTAATATTAAAATAAAAATTTAAATTTAAATAAAGATAAAATTAAAATGTTGCTACAATATCTTTTTGTAAAATTTAATGTATTAATATATTTATAATGTTATATTTAAGTTTGAATTGTTTTATAAATATAAATAAAAAGAGTATATTTAAATTAGTTTTTTATGTGGCAAAACAAGCTAACTCCATATTTAGACAAAAAAGTATAGTTACGGGCATTTTGTATGACCAACTATAATTCTGACAAATTAAAGTACTTCAGAATTTAAATTAATTAACTAATGCTTTTAATACTCGTAAGTTAGTAAAGAATCACTTACATTAAATAACATAAGAAATAATAAACAAGTTTGGTAAAGTGATGGATTAACTTAAACAAATTAAAGTACTTTTATTTTGTTTTTAGATGTCTTAACTGGCCCAATCCAACTTACCAAGTAGTGATAATTGGTCAGTGTAAATAATCCATCTAATGAAAAGTGTCCTCCCTCTCTTATTTCTTCCACAATTAATTACAATTATGGGTGAATTAATTAGAAGAGTTGATAAGTAATTTATAAAAAAAAATTATGATCAATTTTCATAAATTATTTTTAATAATTTTTTTGGTATAACTTATCAAAATAAATTATTTTTAATTTATTTCCAATAACTTTTATGATTATATTTATGGTATAATCTCTTAAAAAATACTTTATTACGTAAATATTTAAGTCATGAATTCAAACGAACTTTGTATCCCACGGATTAGTTTTTGACACAAGAAACATTGTTTTTTTATTCTATAAATAAAAATAAATGAAAATGGAAAGGAGTAAGAAAAGTAAGGTTAAACTCTACTTCTAATATTTTATATCTACACTAAACACGTAACTATCCCGCATCTTAGAAACATTTAAATTTCTAACTGAGAGAGGAGGGAGTAAATTTCTATAAACAAATTTCAATAAAATCAAATTTAAAAAAACAATTTTAGATGACATCAAGAAAATTACATGAAAACTAATTTTATGAATTAGAATACACTTTTAAGATGAAAAAGCTGTGTTGTGAATCAATTAAAAATAATAATAAATTTAACTTTTAAGAAATCTTATTTTATACAACACTTTAAGATTGAAGGAAAGTGGAAAATATAATATTTTAATTAAGTATTTACTTAATACATGTAATTTTACAATAGACAAAAATATTTATTTAAAAATGTTATTAATATTGATTTACTTTATTTTTCATATATTTTTTAATAAAATATTATTATTTTTAATCTTGAATTTTATGTAAAAATTACAGAAATTAAACAAATTATTTCAGTAATCGCTGCCTCCCGCGGTCCTGCCTGCCCCACCTACTACTTGTCAGTTGTCACACGTGACCCTTTAATTCTATAAGCTATGATCTTATCTATTTCCTTTCCTTCATTTTTGTTTTTATTTCCTTACAAAAGGCTCAATGGAGGAGACGAAGCTTCGCGATGGGTATATTTACATTCGACTCATCCACCTTTTTTGAACATTTGACTATTTTTATACATTTGCACTAATCAAATCATTAAGCGAATGCAAATTGAAAGCACTCATTCATCAATGTAATATGCAATATGTAATTTAAATAATTAGAATTGATGTATTTAATCACGTGTCATGTCATATATTAAAATAAATGGTATGTATTAAAATATTTAAAATGTCAAAGTTTGATCTCACAACACGTGAAAAAAAAACAAAGAGTTTTACCACTAAGCTACTTAACACATTTAAAAATTATAACACAACTATATAGTTATATTATAATTATAGAATGTATATCTGTTAATAAAATTTATTAACAAAATAAACATTTTTGTCTTTTTTTCATTTAGTATAACAATTAAAATTAAAATTAATGAACGAAAAATGTAGGAATATTTATTTTACAAATAAATTTTATTAACGGATATACATTTTACGAATATAATATAACAATATATGGTTATATTACATATTTTAAATGTAACTTAGTGGCGAGCCTACTCTTCCATATCCTACTCAAATCGAACGCTACAAATGCTATTTTAGAATCCAAACAAAATGATGACTTTGAAAATATGTGACATAGATTGAGTTGACACATAGTTAGAGACTAATACATGTGACATAAATTCAATTGACACATGACTAGGGGGCTAGGAGCATTAGAGCCCTCAATTAATGCGCTTAGCAAGCTGTCAAACTAGTCACTCGTAAATAGTCAACATTTTAAAATATTATATTTTAAAATTTAAGTGTAACGAGGTTTGATCCCCTAACGTATATATAAGAGATGGAAGATGAGCTTTAACAAATTAAAGACATATCATTAGTTTTTTTAGGAATAGATGCCTACAGTCACGTATGTGAAGCAACTGAAATGGATGCCTCTAGCCACGTGTCTACTAAATTTATACCACATGTATTAGTCTCTAGCCACATGTCAACTCTGTCTATGCCACATATTTTTCAAAATCATCATTTTTGTTTAGATTCTAAGATAACATTTGAAGTGTTTGATTTGAGTATGAGATGGAAGAAAAACCTCACTACTAGGTTACATTTAAAAGATGTAATATAACCATATATTGTTATATTATATTTGTAGAATATATATATATTAATAATATTTATTTGCAAAATAAATATTCTCGTCCTTTTTTTTCCATTAATTTTACTTTTTATACAAAATGAAAAAAGATAAAAATGTTTATTTCATAGATAGATTTTATTAACGGATATACATTCTACAAATATAATATAACTATATATAGTTGTATCATATTTTTTAAATGTGTCAGATAGTTAAGTGGTAAGGTTCTTATTTTCTCTCCAATGTGTTGCGGGATCAAGCCGTGATCGATTACTAGACACAATCATGTTCATCCATCTTAATTACCTAAATCACATATAATTTCAACACGTAACATAACACGTAGATAAAAATATTAATTTTAATTATTTAAATCACACAATTTTTACATGTGGTATAACACATGGTTCGAGGTATTCAAAACCCTCGGTTTCCAAGAATTTCTCAAAAATTGAACTCGGACACGGCAATTAACTTCTGGTTTTCAGCATTTATTAATTATTTAATATTTAATTTAATGATTAAAGTTGTTTACTGTCTCGCGAACCTATAGTTCAGAGTGACAGAATAGGTTCAGTGGTGAGAATAGGTACCTGCTATTCTTCTGAATCTATGAGTAGCAGCACCGTATATTAATCAAATGACGTCATCCAAAGGTGCCTATTGCGTGTAGAGTACCATGCATGCATCATGCTGCTGCTTTTTATTTATTTCAGATTAATCCTGTGCAACACGTAAAATTGATACATTTACCGCACGGGCGTGTGTGAGTGTGCATGCGTTTTATACCACTTTAGACGCCATCATACATTACAGCCTGGCAAAACTTGCAACCAATCATAAACTCCCACGTCGATTCCTTCGATTCTTTTACAGCTGTCTCCTTTCGTATAAATACCCTTCTTCCCGTTTCATTCCTCTCCATCGAAACTGAATAAAAATGTTCTCTAATCACCATATTACCAGTGCTATCTGCTATGTTCTACTACTGCTCACCGCCACCACCATGGGCGCGCTACTAGAGCAACAACCCTTGCTCCTCAAATACCATAACGGTGAACTTCTCAAGGGGAGGATCACCGTTAATCTGCTGTGGTATGGTCATTTCACCCCAATCCAACGCTCAATAATCCTTGATTTCATCAACTCGCTTAGCTCTCCCCCTGGGGCCCCACTTCCCTCCGTGGCGTCGTGGTGGAAGACCACTGAGAAGTACAAAGGGGGATCCTCTACGCTCGTCGTAGGCAAACAAATCCTACACGACAATTACTCCCTCGGAAAATACCTTAAGGGTACGCACCTTGTCTCACTGGCTTCCAGTTTCAACGACCTTTCTGCTATCAACGTCATTCTCACATCTGAGGATGTTGCGGTCGACGGCTTTTGTAGCAGGTGCGGGTCCCACGGCTCAACCGGGCCTGTTCACGGGAAGGCCCGTAGTGCCTACGTTTGGGTTGGGAATCCTGAGGCCCAATGTCCGGGGCAATGCGCGTGGCCGTTCCACCAGCCCATTTACGGCCCACAGGCTCCGCCGTTAGTTGCGCCTAACGGAGACGTTGGGGTGGATGGGATGGTGATAAACCTGGCGACGTTGCTGGCGGGAACGGTGACGAATCCGTTTAATAACGGGTATTTTCAGGGCCCTGCGACGGCTCCGTTGGAGGCGGTTTCGGCGTGCACGGGGGTGTTCGGGAGCGGGTCGTATCCGGGTTATCCGGGTCGGGTTCTGGTGGATAAGACGACGGGGGCGAGTTACAACGTGAATGGGATCAACGGGAGGAAGTATCTGTTACTGGCGATGTGGGACCCGCAGACATTGGCGTGCAAGACGGTGGTGTGATGGATGGATTGATGGGTCAACGAAGATTGCTACTTGCTGCCGCGGCTTGGGCTACGTGAAGCGTCTTTTGTCGTTTAGTGTGACGTGTAAATTCTCTTTCTATAACTAGGAAGAATGTTCAAAATATGGGAAACTATAAATAAGGGGAAAAGAATATTATTTTTTATTTATATATAAAATTGTAATGTAAGTTTATTTTTCTTCTTTTGAAACTGTATAAGTTTTACTTATTAAAAAACATGCAGAATTTATTGAGTGCTGAAAGCTTCTGGTTTTATTTTACCCCAGTGGTTAAATTAAAGGAAGGATGATTACCGTTGGACGTGGAAGGTGCGCTTTTGTTGCATTTGCTAAAACAATTCACTATAAAATTTTATTTTGAAGAAAGCATAAGGTATTTTCATCAAATTGGTTTGAGTTCGTACTTTTAATATTTTATAATATCGATCATTTTAAATAATAATAATTAGTGTATGATAAAAGAGAATACATAATAATTAGTATTTGATATGAATATTAATCATTAAATTATGTTTTTTACACTCATTTCTTTCCCTTTACCCTATGAGAATGGATAAGAAAACAGATATAAAGGGATTTGTTGGGGTCATGGGAGGCATTGTGGCGGAGTAAGAGGAATGAGTCTATTTTATTATCATCTTTGTTTTAATGTTTTTGTTCTCATAGCCTTGTTTTTCTCATCATTTAAAACTTTATAGTATCTGTTTCTGAAACGAGATAAAACTAAATGAAAACTTGTTCTATCAGTTGCTGGTATATGGTATAATAGCACCAAATGTGGTCACTTTAGGAATTTTAATTAGTAAATGTTACATTTCTCTTAGCTAAGCTTATGCTTCGTATGGTAAATTTGAATGACAAAGAAATGTGAAAAAGATAATACAATAAAAGACATTCAAGTTATCATAGCAAACACTCACTGTACGTTTAGTTTGTGATTGAGGAAATAAAATTATATAAATAAAAAAAATTTAAAGGTTAATATTGTTCTTTTACGTCATTTAAATAATTAAGACTTTATTTGATTTAAATAATTTTTTTTGTTTGACTTTAAAATTTTTTTTAAGTTAGTCAAACTAAAGTGTTAAATCAAAGTTTAATCAACCAAACATCCTAAACCATAAGTCACTTTCTGCATGGCTGGAGCTATATGTAGGGTTTCTATTTTCACACCCTTAGCCCGTATTAAATTCAACTTCTAAAATTCTCATAGCACAAGGAAAATAGAGTATACAATCAGGGTTAAAATGTATGCTGTTTTAATATGATATTATTGTATATTTGAACACTTTATATATGAATATAAAGATGTTAGGGTTGATAGTATTTTCACTCGGTAGCTTTAAACGTTATTTAAAGGAATATTTTTAGATTATAACTAGTAACTTATATGATATCCGTGCATCTTTGAACACTTTACTTAAAAATTGACGATGTTTAGGTAGGTAGGATTTTTAATCAGCTGGGAGTAGGATTGTTTATCTGCCGTTTGATTTGATTTTGAAGAAAAAATAAGTTGAACTACGTATAAAAAATATTTAGGGTTTGGTTTGATTTGGTTTGGTTGATGTAATTTTTATTCTTAATTTTTTATAAAAAACAAAATCACAATTTACTTAATTTTATAAAAAATTATCAATTAATGTTATAACCAAACTGAATCGGCATGACTCCATAACAAATTGTAGTTACAAATAAATAAAAATAACAATTATATAAAACTTTAAAATTTTAAATGTTATGTAATTTCATTTTACTTAATTGATTATAAACAAAATTTATTCTAAAAGGTATAATACTAAATAAAATGTGAGAAGATGTTGTTTGGTTTAGTTTGGTTTAATTCAGTTCCAGGAGAGGGAATTGTAGGCCAAATTGAACCACACTCATAAGTGTGGTTTATGATTTTGCAATTTTTGTGGTTGAAGGTTTTTGTGATTATCGGTTAAGTTCAATTCAATTTAGTGGTTGATCTCGATTTCATTCTTAGACACTATTAACTAATATCTTTAAACATTATTTAAAGTAATATTTTTAGATTTTAACTACTAACTGAAACTCATTCCTATTTTATCATTGTAATACTAACATTTATTTTATTTTTAAAAGTAAAACATTTATTTCATTTTTAGAAAAAGTAAAACGTGCTACATTCATTCTTCTCTCTTCTCTTCTTTACCTTTATTTTAGTTTTTTAAAATTACTTATTTTGTAAAAGTAAAATATTAAAAATAATTTTTATTGTAGGAAAGCATATGTTTTTGTTATTTTGTATTTATTAACTACTATAACAACCATTTTTACCAAACTTTTTCAACACAATCAATTAACTTATTAACTCTCAACTTTTACTAATTTTCTCATTAGTTTTATGAAACATACTCTTAATCTCGTGTTGGATGTTACTTTTATAAACTTCACTCGAATTATTTGTAGATTGACAAAATTATGTCATTGATTTTTTTTTCTAATTATAACCTTAAAATATATTGTAATTATAATAATTTTTTCACGAAATATTTAACATAACTCTTTTAATTAAATGTTGTAAAATCTTAATGAGTTAAGACATGTTATAATGATATATTCACCTATGGCGTGATCCCTAAAATTTAACACCCCTTGTAGGTTAAACATAGGATCAGAACTAATAGAGAAACAAAATATTTTTTTTAACCCAAGTCTTGAAGATGTGTCATGTTAGTCTTGAAGATGTGTCATGTTATGGAGATAGTGAGAAAGAACTTGATTAAATAGAGTATAGTTAATTATTTATAGATAAGATTTGACCAACTTAAAGGCAAGTTTTGACAAATATAGAAATAAGATTTGAATCAGTTAAAACTTTTTGAAAAATTACTGATCCGGTCTTGATACCGGTATCCGATCTACAAGACATATTTCAACGTCTTTGCCAATTCGCCAACGTGTAACCGGTGTCATCGGTATACATCCGGACTCTAATTCCGTATCAGGCGCTCTCCCTATACCGGTTGTCCAGGATAACACCATGACACCGGATAACGTATACGTCACTATGCAGAAGACAAAAGGAATTGCTACAGGGACCGATCAATAATTCCCTGCACTACAAGCCAAAATCTACTCACGGGAGTGATCAGTTTGTCCCTTAATTCTAGCCTATACTCCCTACGCTCAATATAAAATGGCCACTTGACCCAATCATACTGGTAAGTGCGTAATAAAATAATAATTTAAGGTGTTATTGGAGGTTAGTGGTTCCCTACTATTGGATCCTCGAATATCGAGCCAATCAGGTATATGAACTTTCTTCTTCAATGGAAGGAGGGATCTTTTTGACTCTATCAACTTATAATTACTCTCTGAAAAACATTCCTCACTTGGAATATCATCACTGACTTGAGCGTCGGAGAATCTTTGCAGGTGACACCACCTTTCGCCCACATGAACGCGTAAGGACGGTGTGAAGGACCTCCAGGACGCCCAATCCGCTCTCATCATACAGAGACATCGGATATATAAATCGGATACTCGTATAACCGGTCTTCAGAGAAGTAATTATCTACTATTTGTGATTGACCAGACACCGGATTTCTTGACCCCGGTTCAGGACAGATCATTGGCACGCCCAGTGGGACACGATAAAGTTATTCCCATATCCTGTGAAAGAATAAGTAATCATCAATGGAAGACGAGACACATGATTTCGTGGAAAATCAACCTGAAGACAGGACCAACCCCAACGTTTTTAGGAAGCTTAACTTCGATTCTCATGGGGGCAGCGCAAAGAAGATAGTAACAGTGTCTAACCCCGATCCTCGTGATGAGTTGATCAGTCAACTCCAAAGAGAACTCGCAGAATTGCGAAGAGAGAGAAGACAGAGTGAGGACAAGGAGTCATCTCACACAAGAGACACTCCCCATACAATCGATGGAGAAAAATCCATAACTCTTCAATACTCAAACATCCCCACGTTTGAGGGGAGAGAACAGACCCACGATTCTGATGATGGAGCCGCTCGGGGAAGGAGAGAGCTAATTACAACACTCCCTGTAACTTACAAGCTCAATGTTCCTTTTTCAAGGAGACTTATGAGTGTCCATATCCCCAAACATCTTCAAACCACTCAGCCACTCTCCATTGGAAAGTATAATGACAAAACTGATCCTACTAAGCATCTTGATGCTTACGTATTTGAAGCCATGTACTTAGGGGCTGATGAAGATGTGATGTGGATGTTCCCACGAACATTATCAGAAGAGGCCCTCGGTTGGTTTAAAGGTTTACCCTCTGATCCATAGATTCTTGGGCAGAAATGGCAGCTACTTTTGAAACTCACTTTGTCATCTCTAGAGATGTACCCAGGACATCTCATACTTTGGCTCAAATTAAGCAAGGCGAAAATGAAAGCTTAAAAGATTTCCTGAAGAGGTTCTACAAGGAAGCATCCCTGGTTCCTAACCTCACAGAATCCATTAAGCTGCATATCGTTATCGAGGCACTGCAACCAGGATCAGCCTTTGCTCTCTCACTAGCAAAAAGCCCGCCAACAACATTTGAGGAGTTCAGGAAAAAGCCTCAAAATATGTGGGTATAGAGATGCACCTAGAGGCTATGGCTACGAAGAAAAAGCCACCAACACCACCTTCACAGCCGCGGAGAGATAAGGAGAAAATAAGGTCAGAACGCATGGAGAGGCTATTCAACAACCCCAAGGTTAATAACTCTTCTCCTCGACCTCGAGAAAGGCGTGTTAATTCCTTTAGCCATTATGCACCTCTATCAGCCAGGCCATCTCAAATTCTGAGAGAAGTAGGATGGCCAACCTTCAGCATCTATGGCATCAGAAGGCCAGCCCCTATGAAGAGACTAGGGAATCCCTGTAAGTACTGTGACTTTCATGAACAAACAGGTCATTCCACTGATGAATGCCAAGCTCTAAAGAACACAGTTGAAACGTTAATTAGAGAAGGAAAATTAAAGCAGTACCTGTTCAAAGAAAAATCCTTTGACAGGGCAGATCAGAATGAGAAAAGAGAAAGAGATCCAGACAATGGGGATGACAATAATCGTAATCCGGTTAGAAAATTCTCTGCTGTAGAGAAACAAAAAGGTGCAATGACTGATGATACATCACACAGAGATAACATGCCTCAGCAACAGCGTCAAGGCCGTCGTGAAGTCATTGATATGATCGCTAGAGGGTTCGCTGGGGGAGGAGCTTCAATTACAGCCTGAAAGAATCATCATAGAATGATTCTGTCTGTGCAAGGAAAAGTTAAAGACAATCGTCCTTACAAAGGAGGGGTTAAAGCTCCAATAATTTCATTCTCTGATGAGGATTTTGGTCCTACCATTCCTGGTGGAGATGATGCTGTAGTCATCGTTGCAGTCATAGCCAACAAGGACGTCCGAAGAATCCTTGTTGACCAGGGAAGTTCCTATGATGTTATTTTTTATAATTGCTTTAAAAAGATGGGTTTTAATGACTCAGACTTACAGCCTTACACACAGGAACTAACAGCTTTCAATGGTGCAAAGCAACCAACAAAGGGATACCTTGATACCCTTATCTCCTTTGAAGGTGAACCAGGAGCCAGAACGGTTAAATCCCGAGTGCTGGTAATCGATGTCGAGTCACCATTCAACGACATCATAGGACGCCCCACCCTGAATGCTATGGAGGCAGTCGTGTCAACTCCACATCTCCTTATCAAGTTTATCGATAAGGATAATGCAGTTTCATCTATCCGAGGTGACCAAGAGATGGCCAGGTACTATTATAACCTGAGCCTAAATATGACAAAGTTGGAAGCCTCTAACAAAAAGAGGAAACTCAATGATTGTGGGATAGCTGTTGGTTTTGTGAGCCTTGTCGACCTGGACCCTAGGGCGGATTTACACATTGATCCATCCAACCCATCAAAGCCCACACCGGATGGAAGTTCCAGGGACATCGTATTGGGAGATTCTCCAGAAAAGGTCACCCATATTAACGACAAGCTAGATACAAAAATGGAGCAGCGACTGTTGATGCTCCTACAGGAATTTAAAGACCTCTTTGGATGGACTGTAGGCGATATGCCTGGCATAGATCCTACTTTTTGTTGTCATAAATTGTCCGTCTACCCAGAGACGAGACCGGTTGCCCAAAAGAAGAGAAGATTGGGACCAGAGAAACAGAAAGCAGCTTGCCAACAAACCGAGGAATTGCTTAAGGCCGGATTTATCAGGGAAATCCGTTATTCCTCTTGGATTTCAAATGTAGTAATGGTCCGGAAAGCCAATGGCAAATGGAGAATGTGCATCGACTATGTAGACCTTAATCGTTGCTGTCCAAAAGATCTTTATCCTCTTCCTAACATAGATCGGATGGTGGATGATTCTTCTGGTTATCAGTACCTGAGCTTCATGGATGCGTACTCAGGTTACAACCAGATTCCGATGTGCGAGGAGGATCAGGAGAAAACAGCTTTCATCAATGATCGTGGTGTCTTTTGCTACACCGTTATGCCCTTCGGCCTGAAGAATGCTGGGGCCACATACCAGCGTATGATCAATAAGGTGTTTGAGGGCATGCACACCAAACTTGTTGAGGTGTACATTGACGACATCAAAGCCAAGACATCGGTTGGGGGTGATCATATTGAAGACCTACCCCAAGTGTTTATCCGCTTGAGAGAATTTAACATGAGGCTAAACCCATTGAAATGCACTTTTGCTGTCCCAGCTGGGAAGTTTTTGGGTTTCATGTTAACTCAACGCGGCATCAAAGCCAATCCAGGGAAGTGCCAAACGATTCTCAAAGTAACAGCCTTGGCACGGTTCATGCCAAAGATGGCTCACAGATCACTTCCTCTGTATAAAGTGCTGAAAAAGTCCAAGAAATTCGAGTGGGGACAGGAACAGGAACAAGCATTCCAAGAGCTTAAGGAGGTGTTGTCCAAACCTCCTATTCTTACGAAACCTGATCCCGAGGACATGCTCATCCTATACTTGGCTATTTCAGATGAAGCTTTGGGCGTAGCCTTAATAAAGGAAACTCCTGATGGACAGAGGCCGGTCTACTTCACCAGCAAAACATTACAAGGTGCTGAGATCCGGTATCAAAAAATTGAAAAAGCCTCCCTCGCTGTTGTTTGGGCCTCTCGACGGCTACGTCCATATTTTCACGCACATCCGATCCTGGTAAGAATGGATCTGCCACTCCGCTCTGTGTTAATCAAGCCTGACCTCGCTGGTAGGATGATCAAATGGTCCATTGAACTCTCAGAGTTTGATATACCCTATGAACCTCGAGGCGCTATTAAAGCCCAGGTCGTAGCCGATTTCATTGTAGAAATGACAGGGATAGATCCAGATACACCTTGTGTCCATTGGACCATCTATGTCGATGGTTCATCGAATCAAAAGGGCTCTGGAGCAGGTGTAGTTCTCGAAAGTGACGATGGAGTACACTTGGAGATCTCCCTTCATTTTAATTTTAAAACTTCCAACAACCAAGCTGAATACGAAGCTTGCTTGGCCGGACTACGCTGCGATTGACATCGGAGCCTCTGAGGCGACGCTATGCAGTGATTCACAACTCGTGATTTCATAAATCCTGGGAGACTATCAAGCTCGTGAACCTCAATTCCAACTGTACTTAAACTGTGTCAAAGAGTTGAGAGAGAAATTCTCAAAAATAGAATTCAAACATGTTCCATGCGAAGAGAATACAAGAGCGGATATACTCTCCAGATTGGCAAGCACCAAAAAACTAGGCAGCACCACAACGTTGGTTCAGAGTACACTGACATCGCCCAGCATTCCTCTTTTCCCTTCTCTAAATGCCATAATGATTAATTCCCTTTTATGGTGATACATGGATGGCCCCCTACATCCGTTATTTGACCGATGGACAGTTGCCTACTGATGAGAAGGAAAAGAAGTGAATAAGAAGAGAAGTGCCATACTTCACTATGATAGATGGTAACCTCTACAGAAGGGCACTTTCAGTACCTTACTTAATCTGTCTGAGAGAGAATGAAGTACATGAGGTAATGGAGGAAGTGCACGAAGGACAATGTGGACACCACGCCAGAGGAAGAAGTCTGATGAGAAAAATCCTCAGAGTAGGATATTGGTGGCCCACAATGAAGCAGGACTCCATTGACTTTGTCAAGAAATGCGATGCCTGCCAAAAATTCTCTAATCTTCACCACACACCGGCAGAAGAACTCTTCACATCCGCTGTTCCATGGCCGTTCTACCAATGGGGATTGGATATTTTGGGCCCTTTCCCAACTACTCCTTGGGGCATCAAATATCTCATTGTAGGGGTCGATTATTTCATTAAGTGGATTGAAGCAGAGCCGGTGGTGCATATTACTTCAGCCCGAACTCGTCGTTTTATGTATGAAAATATCATAGCACGATTCGGAGTCCCAGCACGGGTTGTCACAGACAATGGCACCCAATTCACGGATAGGAAATTTACAGATTTACTTGAAGGGTTAGGAATAACCCAAATATTTTCCTCCGTCGAACATCCCCAAACTAACAGCCAGGCTGAGGTGGCCAACAGGGAAGTGCTAAAAGGACTGATGAAACATCTTGGTGAAGCCAAGGGCGGATGGACAGACCAATTGTGTCACGTCCTTTGGGCATATCGCACAACGCCTCATTCTTCCACCAATGAATCCCCATATCGCCTGACCTATGGGGTGGAGGCAATGATACCTGTGGAACTGCAAATTGCTTCTACCAGGGACAAATACTTCTCTGAAGAAGGCAATAACGCTAACTTGGCATCAGAAATGGATGTCATACAAGAACTCAAAGAAGACGCATTCATTAGAGATCAGGCCATCAAAGCCAAAGTCACTCTTCGATATAACAAACGAGTCTAATCAAGGACTTTCAACGTCGGAGATTTGGTTTTGAGGAAATCAAGTGTGGGAAATAAATTCGCTCATCAAGGCAAACTAGCCCCAAACTAGGAAGGCCCATACAGGGTATCTGAGATTGCTGGCAAAGGCTCCTACCGCCTTGAAAACCTTGATGGCACTCCAATCCAAAACAAGTGGAATACCCAGAACTTGCGCATTTATTATAGCTAGCTGCTGGAGCAACATGCACTCTTTTCTCCTCACTTGAGATTGTTCAACGGAGAAATCATTATATCATAATCCCAACCACGCTTTTATTGTAATTCTTATTTTTACTCAATAAGAATCTCATACATCAACTTAACTCTTTCGAGTTTTTCTTATGCTGTGATTTTCAGTCTATCCAGCGTGCACAAACATATTCAAGACGGATTATCTCAACTACCCATTCTGTAGTTGACGATGTAACTCCTCGAATATGTATGAATAGTTGAAGACCTGGGCATAGTAGGATTGGTCCTCTTGCAAAAACCATACCGAATCCCAGGAAAAGGGCGCAGTAGGATCAGACCTTTATATAAGGCTATACCGAACCCCATTCGAAGACCCAGATTGTAGGATAAAACTGAACTCTGGGTACGGTTAGTAGGTATGACCGAACTCTTGGACGCAGTAAGGTGGTTCTCTTTCAAGACCACGCTGAACCCCGAGTAACGGGCGCAGTAGGTTCAGGATTAGCCCTAATCTGAACCCCGTGTTGAAGACTCGGATTGTAGGATTGAACCGAACTCCGCATACGACTAGTAGGTTTGGCCGAACATCGGTGAAGAACGGTTAGTAGGATTAAACCGAACGCCAAGAAAGACGTGGGTTGCAGGATCAAAACCGAACCCCAGTGAAAGGCTTGGACTATAGGATCGAACCGAACTCCAAAATACAACAAGTAAGTGACACCGAACTCCAAATTCCCAAAAGCACTTCTCCTAGAAATTCTTCAATCGGTAATACTTTCTGTTGAAATTCCTTATTCAAAGACTCGGGTCATATTTTATCGAAGCCCGACTCATTATTTCTAACTCAGGAATAATTCACTCGGGCATGTCTCTATCTAAGGCGTATTCACCCGAAGCATTTCGTTCAGAAATTCTCCATTCATTACTGCACCATGAAGGAATCAGAAATATTCCATTCGGTGCCATGTTACACGTAAATTGGAAGTATTTCACTCAACCTTTCTTTCCTACTCAGAAATGCTCCACTCGGAGCTATGATATTCGAAAATGATTCACTCAGTGAAATCATTGAAAAGTATTTCCTTTAGGAATTCCCCACTCGGAAATACTTTCCCTTAGAATTCCTAACTCGGAAATGCTTCAAGTTCGATACTATACTATTAAAATTCTTCAGTCGGTAATATTTCATTAAAATCCGACTCACAAAGAATCAATCATCACTCTCATTAAACTTACTCGGAAATACTTTTCCTTAGAATTCCTTACTCGGAGACACTTCAAATTTATTGCCCGACTCATGAATTCTTTAAGTCGAAAATATTTCACTTCGGAGTTTCAATCAGTAATACTCCACTCGGAAAAATTTGCACTCAGAAAATTTGAGCCCGAATAGAAACTCAAATTGTAAGTCCAAACTCAGAGTGTGGCTGAAGAATCACTCGGAACCTTCCACCCAAGAAGGTTCACTCAGAAGAATTTCCACTCGGAGCTCTCACTCAGAGGAGTTTCCAGTCAGAATTCTTAATCAGAAGAACTCCCACTCGGAAAAATCACTGGAAATCGTCCTTGATGAAAAATAAGACTCAGTTAAAACGTACATACTTTTACTGAGCAACTTTAGGGGTAATGGAATTTCCCGGATGACATATCCAGAACCAGCCTCACCCGGAGTCACTCATTCAGAGTCAGTTGCTCACTCGGAACTGATCACCCAATAATGCTTGGGGACAGTATCGAACAACTAACGCGTATTCCGAGTGATGAACACTTAGTAAAACATTCTCACAATCATTCCCCCTCAAGATTAACATCGCAAGCCGTTCTCATGACAACAACATGTTTCCTAACAAAGGCGACCCCCCATTATGGTACTTATAATCGAAAAGCCTAATCATCAAAGATTAGGGTGCGTCCTTTACCAGGCTTATGTATGCCAAACATATGATTTAAGTAAACAATTTTGATACAACAAAAGATATTCTATCTTTCCTATCAAACCGAGCCTTTGGTCATTTAAGTACCTATACATGAGAACTAAACTTGTTTACTGCTATCCGATGTAATATTTACACGTCTACATCCGGATTGGATCATTACATATACAATGATTCTATTGAAATTACTCTCAACGGACAAAAGTATAAAGCAAGTTGTATTTTCATTTGATCAAATCATGAATTACATTAAAGAATTGATTCAGTAATCCGGAGCTGATCCCGGAACACAGCAGATTTGAATTAATAAAAACTACAAGACAAGGAAGGAACTATTTATGTTAGCTTGTCTTTCCGCCCTTTCCTTTTCCCTTCTCTCCGATCTCGCCTCCCCCTTCACCAGCAGCTTTACCTACATCAGCACTTGTTCCTTCACCTCTAGGCTGCTGGGTGATGGGAGTCAGGAGAGAAGGTCCCATTGACTGACCTGTGGGAAGAGGAGCTAACTTATATGTGGTGTTTGGCGGCTCCTCCTGACGATCATCAACCAAAGCTACTAGTTTCCCTCCATGAAACTCATAGAACGGATCAATACCGTTCAAATTGAGTTCCACTTTGGGATTCCGATATTGAATCTGACGAACAGCAAGCCCAAAAGATTCCTCGACTGCTTGGCTGCAGATATCCACAGCCTCTTCCGCTCGAGTATTTGCAGCAGTCAGATCCGCTTTCAGAACTTTGACCTCGTCATTCAAACTCGCCAGTTTTAGTAACAACTCCTTCTCCTTACGGGTCCAGTCTTCAACTCCTTGCGAGTAAACGACCTTGGCTTCTTTCAGTTCCTCTCCCAACTTGGCCGAATGCTCCTTCTCTGTACAGAGGCTGGTGTGGAGGTCAGAACTGATTTTCTTCTGATCAAGTGCTTGGGCCTCCAACTCTTTAAGTAGGTATTTCAGCCTGGCGATTTCTTCATCTTTTTGCTCCCCTTCCTCTTTGGAAGCCTTCAACTTATTTTCTAGTCAAAGGATGCTTACCTTATCCCTAGCTGCAGCAACGTTAAGGTCATTAACTTTTCCTGTTAACTTGCTGAGTCTTTCGTTATCCTCCGACAGTCTCCGAACCGACTTCAGGAGACCGGACAGTTCTGCTAACTGCCACTGTCCGGCGTCACAAGCTTTTGTTACTTCCTCAGGCTCTAAAGTCTTCAGCTTATACGGAGAATCAGGGATGTATTGAGGCACTGGACCCTCATACACCAGGTATGGGGCAAGATTGGAGTTCCCTGGAGGAGGACAGGAAACCTTGGGCGCAAAGTAAGAACTTATTGGCTTGGCGCCAAAGGTAATCACATTGCTGGGGGCAGCCGTTGTTGTCTTTTCAATCCCCTTTCCTTTAGAGGCCCCAGGATCAGCTGCCCCTTCGGAAGTCTTTCATTTTTTGGGAGAGGGCTGAGGCTCCGTTTTCTTAGAAGAGTCATGTTCTGCTTTCGTCCTCTTCTTTTCGGCCTTTGGTTTTCTGGGGGAGGGCTGAGTTTCTGGCATGTTAGATCCGCCCTCCAATAAAGGAATATCGTCACCAGCAGACGAAGTGAGTATGATGGTCTCGACGGTAGCCTTCTTAGAATTCTGCTTTGGCTGAATATTGTTTTCAGCCGTGACAGATTTCCCTCCAGCTTTAAGGCCCTTCAATTTATCCATCTCTGGTGACTCAGCTCCAATTTCAACTACATAATCAGATAGAAAGATCATCAGTAACAGAAGACATCAAGACATAAAAAGAAAGAACATATAAAATGACAGGAAATTACGCAAGTATTCCTCGCGGGTAGTTTCTGACCCTAGCAGACGCCTACAAGAGAAAAACTTGTGCGAGACGGTGTATGATTGAAGTGCAGAAAGAACGGAGACCGATGTTGGGGTTAACTCATCCTCATCGGTGTAATAAGCCTGGGACGTCAACAAAAAGTGTTCGTGAGTCCAGGCCACAGGAAACTCTTGAATCCCGTCTTTATTCAGCCAAAAAATTGGATCATCAGGCTTTACACGAATCCTGGTGAAATAAGATTTGAAGGAACATCCATCAACTTTGGCAGAGTCAGTGTAGGATTCGAAGTTGATGATCTTGGAGAGAGTCCGAAGGGTTATCAGACTTACTCCTCCCTTCTCCCTATTGGCACGACGGACCACCTGCGTGAAGTAAAAGAGCATGGCCACCGTCGGTGTAAAATTGAAGTGCTCCCCAAGCACTTCAAGAGAACGGATCAAACCCCATCCGTTGGGGTGAAGCTGTGAGGGGGCACAGTCTAAAAACCTCAAGACCCCCATTTGAAACTTGGTGAGAGGAAAGCGAATGCCTAAGTTCAGGAAGAGAAAGTCATACATATATATCGACCTCTCATCCGGTGTATGACATATCCGTTCTGAGGGTAGAGGAGCCAACACCATGAAACGCTCCTACTTTTCCTTTTTGAAGACACTGAAGCGAGGTTCCAACCTTGCTCTGTCCTCCCGAGCGTGTATGGACGATATGGCGCGAAATTCATCCGCCACCCAGCTGTATGGACGCATCTGCTGGAACTTCACCCAGTCAATCTAGTGTGTAACTACATTGTACAGTCTAGAAGCTGTCTTCACAATATATTGTCGAGATGGTGCGCCGCTGGCAGAGGTACTCTCTCCAGTCATCTTCTTTACAGCTAACTTAAATGCCTTTACGCTGCGATAAAAACTAACATCATCAGAGAGGTACAAATCAGCGCTCCCCTCACTCTCGCTAGAAGGGGATTCTGAGGAGGGTATTATCACCCTTCGCCTCGAGTAGGGTGACGCCTCCCTCTCTGAATGAAGTGGATTTGGGTGGACGATCACAGGGATCCTTCCACCACGACTCGGGGAAGTCCTACACAACACTCTCCCTCCTCTTCCCCTACGGCCAACGTGGCTCGAGTTAGCAAAGCCTCTCCCAGACATTTAGAAAAACTAGAAGAAAAAATGAGAAGATGAAAAAGAGGTTACCTAAGAATGAAGAGAAATGGAGAATCAAATCTCACACAAGCAAACAGGAATGTCTTCTCAAAATTTTTGTAGAGTTTCGTCAGGGAAGCAAGGACTGAGTGACTTCTGAATCTACTAAGTTCTCCTTTTATAAGGAGTTGAAGGATATGTCGTTTACGACCAAACGACACTTTTAAACGACACCTTTTTCATAAACACAAGATTGCCGTTTCAACCATTGAGGCGCGAAATCAGCGTCAATTCGTCAAATGGCCTCTCAAATAGGCCTCAGAATTTAAATTTCAGGCCCATGAAAATCCCGAGTGACGGTTATAAAGACGTGCGCATTTAAGGCAATAATGGCTTGCCCACGTGATTAAAGGCATTAAATGTCTAATCATGAGAAACGTTGCAACTGTTTCTCGAATACCAAGGGTTGCAAGTTTCAATAACTTCTGGGATTCCCACATAAAAAACTTTTTGTACGGATCCGTCCTAAGAAGATCTACGACAACGGAACTGCATTCCAAGAATGGATATTTACACAACCACGTAATGACTTTCTATAAACAACGAATATCATCCAGTATCCAAATTCATTATAGACGATGTAGCTTATATGAGCCACTTTACTAGTCCCTCACATAAGCTAGGGGACAAGTAGGATGATGACCCTGTCTCGATACCGGATTTGATAACGAAATTGAAAACTCAGTTCTGTACCCTGACGATCGAAACGTACTTCCCCAGGACGGATAATCTTAATCACTTATTCTGTGATTCGATGATGTAACTCCTGGCGTAGCGTACTTGCCCAGGACGGATGATTTCAATCACTTATTCTGTGATTCGATGATGTAACTCCTGGCGTAGCGTACTTCTCCAGGACGGATGATCTCAATCACTTATTCTGTGATTCGATAATGTAACTCCTAGCGTAGTGTACTTCCCCAGGACGGATGATCTTAATCACCCAATCTGAGATTTGATGACACAACTCCTGGCGTGAACAAGTTCCCATCACTATCCCTATGATGGAAGACACAACCATCATTTTTATGTATCTTTGCAGTTCAATGAGCTTGGAACAATACTCTCACATCGAACAGCAGATTGACTCTGTGAACCTCCCTGTGAGAATAACACCAATTAATGCTAGTCATCCGTCCTGAGACACCGTTCCTGTGAACAACGGATCGACCCCTTTTCTCCCCAATAGACTTAAGGATAATGCCCGCTGACAGGTATCTATCCCTTAACATATTTATACTTGGGGACAGCATTCATGTATATATTTCCCCGTTTTAAATTTATTTATTATCTAATTGTCCGAGGCAATTATTTCAATCCGACCTCAATGTTTACCATACGGAACGGATTATCAATGACTCAAACGATATATACATGAAGTATTAAAGACAAATTTCTGAAGTGAATTTTATTCATTCATAAAAAGCAAGATTACATATAATTGACCCAAACCGGAGTTGATCCCGGTACACAACTTTATATACAAAAAATAGCAAAACTACGGAGGAGGAACTTGCTCTTCTGTCTCTTTTTGTCCTTCCCCTTCTCCAGGTTCTTGCGTCCCTTCTTTTGGGATTTCTTCTGGAGCTTTCTCTTCAGGTGCCTCAGTACCTCCTTCAGATGAGATGCCCTCTAGTTTAGGAAAACCAGAATCCGGACCCATACTTTGACCCTTGGGAAGAGGGGGCAAACTGTATAAGGACTCCGGAGGATCTTCAAGACGATCTTCAACCACTGCGAATAGCTTACCTCCATGAAATTCATAAAATGGATTCATTCCATAAAGGTTTAGTTTCGCAGTGGGATTGCGGTAGAAGACTTGACGTATAGCCAGGCCGAAGGATTCTTCAGCAACTTGGTTGCATATATCAATGGCTTCCCCCGCCTCAGCTCTTGCTACAGCCAATTCTTCCTGCAATCTTGAAAGATCTCCATCCGATCCTTGGGACTCCATGCTCCTAGCCTTCAGTCCCTCGATCTCAAGGAGGAACTTCTTCTCCTTCTGGGACCACTCCTCTGCTTGTTTGAAATAATCCTCTGCAGCAGCTTTGCTTTTGTCTTCAAGATCAGCTTCTTTAGCTTGACTGCTACGGAGATCTTCTTGTGATTTACCAAGCATCTCCTCCTTCTCCGCCAATTTACCCTCCAAGTCTTTAAGCATGGTTTTGAGCTTGAGATTTTCCTTGTTCATAATATCTCCGAACTCTTTAGACTTGGCAAGGCGATCTTCCATTAATCTTAGGGTGGCTTTATCCTTCCCCGACGAGAGGTTGAGCTGTTCTACTTTATCACTCAGCTCATCAACCTTGTCAACATCATCAGCTAACAAACTGAGTGAGTGAAGCATCCCAGTCAGTTCTGCTAACTACCATTTTCCGGCCTCACACGCCTCCTTGATTTCTTTAGTTTTAAGCGTGGGCCGGAGTTCGTATAATGGTTGAGGAAGAATTACTGGAGTTGTCCCCCAGTATAAGAGGAAGGGAGTAAGGAATGAAGCAGTGGGGAAAGAGATCAGACTAGATCCAAGGACCCCAGAAGGAACACCCTTATGGAGTCCAGAAGAAACTTCAGCTGCATCCAAGGTCTCTACAGCTTTACCTTTTGAAGCTCTTGCCCTTTTCGAACTTCTTGAACGTTTATGTTTCTTTGATGGTCCTCCTGAAGGGTCATTCTTGATCTTCCTCCTCTTCTCTGTGATTTTGGGCTGACTCGTAGTTGCGCCAACACCAGTCGAGCCGCCCTCTACCAGTGGAATCACCCCTTCTACATCCGAGGTCAGAATGATCAACTCGGAACAATCCTTCACAGAATCCTTCTTAGGCAGGATTTTATTCTCTCCAGCTACAGATTTGCCTCCTGCTTTCAAGTTTTTCAACTTGTCCATGTCCAGAGATTTTTGCCCTATTTCACCTACATACATACATAAAACATGTTAGCAACGAAGAAATGCTCAATACAGTTAACAAAGGAGGAAAAGAAAAATAAAACGAGAATTACGGAGATATTCATCCTAGACTACACTTGAACTACTCAAAATACGTCTACACAAAAATGCTTTAAAGCGTGTAGAATATGCTTCAAGGGTGAATAACACCGTCGCCGTTTCAGTAGATAGCTCGGACTGATGAGTGAAGTATGCTGAAGAGTTCAGGAGAAAGTGCTCATGAGTCCAGCTCAGGAGAAATTTATTAAGACCCTCTTCGTTCTTCCAGAAGACGGGCTTATTCTTCTTAATTGATATCCGGGTAAAGAAGGACTTAAATGACTTCCCGTCAACTTTAGCCGAATCAGTGTAGGATTCGAAGTTCACAAAGGAACATAGAGTCCGGAGTGTGATTAGGCCTACACTGCCTTGCTTGTTAGCCCTCCGAACTACTTGAGTGAAGTAGAACAGCATCGCTACGGTGGGCGTAAAGTTGAAGTAGTCTCCCAAAACTTCTAGAGCACGGACGAGTCCCCAACCGTTCGGATGGAGTTGAGAAGGTGCACAATTTAGGAACCTTAATACACCCATTTGAAACTCGGATAAGGGGAAACGAACTCCGAGGTGATGAAATACAATATCATGCATATATACCGAACGCTCATTTGGAACAACGTGTATATCCGTTCTGTAGGGAGCGGTGCAAATACCCTGAACCACTTTTTCATTTCCTCCTCAGCGTAAATTGTAAACCTTGGCTGAATCCGAGCTCCGTCCTCATTCGCATGATGGGAGGCTAACTTTTTAAACTCGTCAACTATCCAGCAAAAGGGCCACTTAGCCTGGAGTTCTTCCCAATTTAGCCGAGAGGCGACTACGCTATACAGACCTTCTGCTGTTTTCAGAACAATTTGATCCCCAGAGGTTCCTTCTCCAGTCATCGTGTGAGTAGCGTGAACAAAAATCTCTGTTCTACGATAAAAAGTCACATCGTCAGAAGGGTACCAATCATTACTCATCTCACTTTTCAGAGCGACTACAATCAGAGGACGACTTTGAGAAGGGAAAAGTCACTCTCCACCGTGAGTAAGATCCCCTTTCTGAGCGACATGACTCAGCCCTCGGAAGAATCACAAGGATTCTTCCCCCATGATAATTAGGGTTGCGAGAAGTTAATCTCCCCCTAGTAAGATACATTCTTTTCGGGCAAAAACAGCAGAGCAAAAGAAGATGAAAATAACAAGGGAAAGAAAAATGGTTACCTCAGATGATAAGGAAGATGAAGACTGAGAAAAGCTTCGTAAAACAAGCGGCAAGCGTCCTTACAAAATTTTTGCAGAGTTTTGCTAAGAAATCAAAAATGAGTGGAACCCAGAATCCACTAAGTCTTTCTTTTATAGGAAACGAAAAGGTTCGGTTACCAACTCTTGAGGTTGTGTCGTTCACGACTAAACGCGTTGATTCACGAGTCAAACGACACAGTCGTTCTAAATTCATGGGCGCCAAAACAATATCAATTCGTCAAAGGGCCTCTCCGCTGGGCCTAGAAGTTTTAAAAATTGTAGGCCCATTAAGCCCTAAACGACAGTTACTGAGATTTCCGTCTTAAATGAAATAACTGCTCACACACGTGATTAAAGGCATTTAATGTCTAATCATGTGATGTAATCTATGCTTTATAGACGTCACTCGAATTTCAAGGGTCTTCAACTTTCAAAAAACTTTTGGTATTCTCCTGCTGCGAATCTTTGTCTGAAACCGTTATAACAACATTATGACAACGGAACGTTCAACCCTAGGACAGTTCCTCGTGACATAATAATGCTGAACAACACACATGCATAAAAACGTTTCCTGCAAAGCTATACCGGCATCTAGACCTTTCGCAGGTTGAGTAGCTCATGTGAACAACTACATAGTCCCTCACACAAGCTAGGGGACATATGATCCGGTCTTGATACCGGTATCCGATCTACAAGACATATTTCAACGTCTTTGCCAATTCACCAACGTGCAACCGGTGTCATCGGTATACATCCGGACTCTAATTCCGTATCAGGCGCTCTCCCTATACCGGTTGTCCAGGATAACACCATGACACCGGATAACGTATACGTCACTATGCAGAAGACAAAAGGCATTGCTACAGGGACCGATCAATAATTCCCTGCACTACGAGCCAAAATTTGCTCACGGGTGTGATCAGTTTGTCCCTTAATTCTAGCCTATACTCCCTACGCTCAATATAAAATGGCCACTTGACCCAATCATACTGGTAAGTGTGCAATAAAATAATAATTTAAGGTGTTATTGGAGGTTAGTGGTTCCCCACTATCGGATCCTCGAATATCGAGCCAATCAGGTATATGAACTTTCTTCTTCAATGGAAGGAGGGATCTTTTTGACTCTCTCAACTTATAATTACTCTCTGAAAAACATTCCTTACTTGGAATATCATCACTGACTTGAGCGTCGGAGAATCTTTGCAGGTGACACCACCTTTCGCCCACATCAACGCGTAAGGACGGTGTGAAGGACCTCCAGGACGCCCAATCCGCTCTCATCATACAGAGACATCGGATATATAAACCGGATACTCGTATAACCTGTTGGAAATATGCACTAAAAGCCTATATAGGTTCGCATCATTTTGAATAAGTCATTTTTTGTTAAATAGTTTAACAACCTTTATTTATCGTTGGAGTAATGGGTCATATGAGAGTTATTCCTAAAATGTCCCTAGTCAAGTATTTACGTGAGGACATATAAATACATTAAGACTAGTGTGTGAGTGTATTGATGATCTGATCTCACAGATCATGGATATAAATGATATCAAGTCTTCACACGGGTACACATTACGAGTAATAATGTACTGGACAGACCCACCATGAGAACGTTGCATGGATCGTTACATGAATGTCATAAACGATTCTCAATGTGATAATGGTATATGTAGTCCTTTGACCTGAAGTCACTACGATTCCTACATAAGGAGTTTATTGTTTTAATACAATCAAACGTCTTCTGTAATAAGAGGACTATAAAGGTTGTGGTTAGGCAATGTACAAATTATGTAGAGGGATGTGAGTGATGTAGATGGGATTTGTCTCTCCTATGTGACAGGAGTGATATCTGTAGGCCACTTGATGGAGTGAGACTAAGAAAATGCATGGCCATGCTAGAAAGAATAAATATTGGATATTTATTCGGATAAAGTCTACTCCGGTATTAAGTAAAATAAATTGGACCGTACAAGGATGACACGACCATGCCTTGGGCCCAATTAGGATATCGTGACAAAAGGAACAAACATATAAAATAATTATCACTTATAGGTTATGTTGTTAATAAATAATATTTGGACATAATGATGCATTGCTAGATGCCGCTCTTATTTTATATTAATAATAAAATAGTTTATTATTAATATAACCGAGTATTTTACCTATAGGGTCACACACATAGAGTAAGCCCATCGGAAAATAGCTTTTTATTTTAGTTAGACTAAAATAAGACTACTGGGCCTAACTCATTTAGAATGAGTAAGGAGCCCACTCTTTAGAGAGCAAATTAGGTCAAACCTAAGCCTATAAATAGAGCATAAGATGCTCATAGGCGGCTACCCAAAAGAGACACAAAAATACGCAAAAGTTACAAAAGCTACACGCCGTCAAACTAGCATTTGGAAGGTGTAGCATTTCTGGTGGGAGTACTCGTGTGGACTCCTAAAGGACGAGGCTACGATTGCTTCGATATTCTTCAAGAGGTAATCCTAAAACGTAATTTTTTTGTGTTTGTCTTATGCTTTGAAACACGACGCTTTGCAAATCCTGTGGGAATCCTTGTATTTCTGCTACTCATACACTAGGGATTCCTAACAGTGGTATCAGAGCCTGGTTGCAAAATCGTGTTTTGGGCAAACATTTGTTTAAAGAACATGTAAAAATAAAAATAAAATTTCTTTTATGAAAAGAATTGTAAAGGTTGAATCCTTTTGCAAAGGTTGTATCTTTTATTAGATATGTTGCAAAGGTTACATTTTTAATGAGATATTATATAAAGGTTGCATTTTTATGAGATATGTTGCAAAGGTTGCACCTTTTGAAAGCTAATATCAATATATTTTTGCTTTATGTATGTTGATTTCTTTTCTCAACATTTTAATTAAAGAACATGTTTTTAGGATGTGCTTTATTATATGAACATGTTGTATGTTGCAATGGTGATTGTTTTATATGTGTTCTAATTATAAGGCATGTTTTATGTTTATTTAATTAAATTGAAATTAAGGGTTGTATGCAATGATGTCTATATGCTTTCTCTTTTCTAATATGAATTGTTCATGTGAGATTGTGTTTAGAAAGTTTAAGAGTTAAACCCTAGCCGTAATGAAAACTAAGATTCAAAAGTTGAAACGTAGCCGTAATGGTATTTTATTTATTTGTAAATGTTACAAATAAAATATTTGATTTTAATATTATATTTTAAATTCGATTTGTAAAAGTTATAAATCAAATTTTTAATTATTTGTTAAAATTAAACTTTGTAAGAGTTACAAATTTAAATAATTTATTTTTATTAATTTTAATAGGATTTAAATTGTTTGTGATCCTTTTAAAATTAATGTGATTTGTAAGAGTTACAAATTTAAATAATTTATTCTTATTAATTTTAATAGGATTTGCATCATATGTGATCTTTTTAAAATTAATGTGATTTGTAGGAGTTACAAATTGATTCATATTTATTAAATTTAATATGATTTGTAATTGTTACAAATAGAAGATAAGATCTTTATTAAATTTAATAATTTTAAAATCAAATATTTAATCCTTAATAAATTTGATAGGATTTGTAAAAGTTACAAATTAAAGATAAGATCTTTATCAAATTTAATAGGATTCGAAATAAAATATCTTGAACTCTAGAGATAAGGTCTAAAATTTAAACCTTGATCGTTCCTAAAAATTAGGATGATTGTTGAGACTCTAGAGATAAAGTTTAAAAGTTAAACTTTGACTATTCCTATTTTAGGATAATTGTAAGGGTCAAAAGATAAGGTTTAAAAGTTAAATCTTGGCCGTTTCAAAATTAAAGATTTTAAATTGTTTGAAATCATAACCGAATATTTTGAGCTGTTAATGGTCAGTGGGACGTTCTGGCTAGGAAAGACTTGGTACTTAAGCGGTCACTCCGGACCCACCTCTCTTTCTTGGGAACTAACCTGATTACAGTACTAAATTTTTGGGTTGGAACACCCCTTGACCCTGTTTGTTGAACGGTCAACAGAGCCGCCAAACTTCTTTGCGTAGTTTTCCTTTTATGACCCCGCGTGTTTAATTATGTGTTTTAAAATTTTTTATTTTAAATACAATTGATTATTCTATTAATTGATTAATTAACACGTCCAACGGTGAATGGTTATGGTCTTAGATTTTTTTTATTTAATTTTAAATACAGCCTGCGTGTTGTGCCTTTCTCTATTCTTAAAATTTCTTCTCTTAACCCTTCATTCGTATGTAAAACGAGTTTTCTTTATTACATTGTAATCTTGGAAAAGCCAACAAGATGGAGACCTAGAAGAAACCTAGAGTGGTGATGGATATGACCTTGAAAGAAACAAAGGAGTGGTGACTCTAGGAGGATGGTGGTTTCAAGAAGTAGGACTTCATGAAGTCAAGACACCATAGTTCCTTTAGGTTTATTTTATTTTCTAGGAAGACCATAACCATCTCACAATTTTTGATTGTATGTTTTAGGGTTTTATTTTGCGTTAAAGCGTTTAATGAAAGTCGATAATGAACAATAAGAAAATTGAAATCCCTCAAGCTCGACAATCGTACCTTCCAATAAGTAATAACGTCTAATTTGATATAAATAAAGTGCAGGTCACGTCATAGTTGGGTGCCTTTATTTATGTTTAGTAGGACATGATTGGATAATTGGATTATCCAAGTATTATTAAGTTTTATTCAAATAGACTTTTTTCAATTGGATTGGAAAAACCTAAAGGTATGAATAGTCTAAAACGCGTTCTAATAAACAATAGTCATCAATGCTAGTTTCAATAAAGTGTAGGTTCTGCCAAAGCAGGGTGCTTTTATTGATATTACTAAAGGATGATGGATAATTGGATTATCCAACCATTTGTTATTGGACTTATCTAGGTAACTTTAATCAGATTGAAGAACCTAGAAGCGTTAATATTAAGTTTAAACACCTTCTAATAAGTAACACTCGTCCAGACTAATGTCAATAAATAGTGGGCCTGCTAAAGCAGGGTGCTATCATTTATATTAGTAAGGCACGATGGGATAATTGTAATATCCAAATTGTTTTATTAGGCCTAAACTTAACTAAGTTTTTCAATTGGATTGAAAATAACTTAGAGGCGTAAGGATTGAGCTTAAATTCATAAGATGAATAAGGGTAAAGAGTTACCCACTCAATCATCCAAGAGTTGCATGAGATGCAATTGGAAATGTGTTTCCTACCTAAATAACCAAGGGTTGGGCGATCAGCCAAAGCTGACTCAACATTAGGCCAAATATGGATCTTGGCCCATTAGAAAAATCTTCCAATGGGATTTTTTTTATGATTCAGTGAGGGTATTTGTTTTGAATCAAAATAGTGGGAGACAACATATTTATTTAATGACCAAAATTTAAATATGTTTTAAATAGAAGTGATAGATTTGCATGTAATTTGTTTTAGAATAACCATGATATACCAAATATTGTTTTGTTGCAATCTGTCCTTTGGAAGGACACTTTATCTAAAAAAATGCCTAGATAGGTATTGAGACTTGAGAATTATCTTCATTAAAGATGAGGCGGTAGTTTGTCATGTTTGGCTTATATATCATCTATGGTTGGGTCTTGAATACCCTATGGAGTCTGCATAAACTCTGAGCTATAAAAGGCAATATGAATATATGGGAGATATACGATATTATCGTATACAGACTTTATTAAGGCCAAGTTAGTCTGGAAGTCTAAAAGGTGATCAAGAAAGGAAATTGTTTCCAGTTTTAGCCAAAATAAGACATTGAAATAATTTGTCTAAAGAACTTGAAGGAGTTCAAAAGAAAGGGAAGTAAGACTTCCACTACAGGTCATGTTATAGAAGTTAAGTTATTTTACTTCACTAACATTAGTATCGGATACTAGTAGTAGATCTCAAATTCTGAAAGATCAAGGAAGTAGATCACTTGTTAAGGGTGGAGAAATCTGTATAAAATTGAGCAAAAGTTGCTACAATAAAGATAAGATCTTTACCTATTGGGCTAGTTAGTGAACTAGACATTGTGTATATTATTTCTTGTTAGACAAGAAATGTTTTTCTTATTATAAAATAACTTCATTTCTTCAAATGGATGTTGATGCACAATTGAGTAATGGATTCCACATCCTAAATCTCAAAACACCCATTTATAACAACTGCCAAAGTAGGTTAAAATAAGTGATTTTGAACCTTACTTACATGGTATTGTCTCCTAAGGCAAATGGATAAGAAACACATTTTCTAAATACCATTAATGTGGTTATATGGACTCTTTTTGATTTTGGAATCAATGGAGACATGTAAATCTTATTTATTGGAGAGATAATTGAGACCTCATTCATTGAAAAGATGAGTAATCTATTATCTAATACATAACGATGTATGTGGGCCTATTGGAACAATAACTAGATATGTTTTTCAATACTTCAACATACTAATTGAAAAGTCAATGAGTATAGATTTATGTAACATAAGTTAGAAAGTCTTTGAAAAGTTCAAAGAATTCATAATGAAGTGAAAAACCAAATTGGCAAGACAATTAAAGCTCTTGATTAGATCAAGATAGCAAATAATTTGAGTTATAAGTTTGATAACTATCTAATACAGTGAGAGATTACCTCTTAACTCATTCCTCATGGAATGCCTTAATAGCATCTCTATAGGGAAAAGTCAAACCTTGTTGGACATAGTTTAATTATTGATTATTATCAAACATCTCTAACTCCTTCAATGTTTCTTTATTAACAAAATTTCCATACTTAACCATGTTCCATCTTAGACTTTCTTAAAGAAACCATATATGATATGGACTAGGAAGAAACCTAGTATGTCTTTACTAATAATTTGGAACTATGATGCTTCTATAGAGCATCCAACTCTGACAAGGTCAGATCCAAATTAGATAAATGTCTTCTGTGAGATACCCAAAGAAAGCTAAGGGTTATCAATTCTATAATCCATTTGAGAATAAAAGGCTTGTTGCTTAGAATGTTGTATTCTTGAATAAGAGTACATCCCTTAAAGAATCAGTGGGAGGATGGTAGAACTTGAAGAAATTCAAGTATCACAAAGCATTTAAAAGTCAAGGATGGACTTGGAGCAGAAATCACAAAGTGTTGTGAAATCCTTAGCTCCGGTAGCACAAGACTTGTGTAAGATCAAGTAGGATATGTCACCAAACCTGAAAGATATGGATATCTTATAAATCAGGAAGGAGGCATATTGCTAAATGACCAAGCTTCTTATGAAGAGGCCAATGCAAGTTTAGATTCTAAGACATGGCATAAGACCATGGGATTTGAAATGGGTTCCATGTATATTAACAAGGTATGAACCTTGGTTGACGCACCTAAAGGGTAAAACCTATAGGATGCAAGTGGATTTTACAAAGGAAAACTAAACATGGATGGTAATAAAAGTACCTTTAAAAGCAAGATTGACAAAATTCAATTAGCTTAAAAACCATTTAGATCCTGTTTATTGTAGCAGTATACCACCATTATGAGATATGGTAGATAGATGTCAAGATGGAAATCATCTTGAGGATGTGTATGTGACACAACCTAAAGGCCTTTTATGCCTAAAACATCTAGGAAGGTATGTGAACTGCAAATGTTCTATTTATGGACTAAAGCAAGCTTTTAGAAGCTAGAATCTTCATTAAAGAATGAAGATAAATCTTGTGACTATAAAAGGGTTAGTAACTGCACAATTATAGTTCTAGTATTACATGCAGAAGACATGCTTCTTCTAGAACTAATAATATTCTCATTCTATAGTCAAGAGTATCCTTAAACACTTAAGAAGGACTAAAGATTTAATCTTGATAAATAGAAGATGAGCTCGTTGTAAAAGTTACATCGATGTCAATTTTTGATTAATTTGAAAGACTTAAGATTGCAATCAAAATATATGTGTTGTCAAGATGGCTACGATGTATGCTTGAAAGGTTCAAAGCAAGAAACAATCGTTGGTTCTACTAACAAATCTAAGTATTTTGCTATGTTAAATTACAAAAGAAGTCAATTTACATTTAATCATTCCAAATGTTTTGTATCCTATGAGTTTCCACTGTGATGACAATGGAACCATAGAACAATATAAGGAAGTGGATTAATCCAAGCATATACTTAAATAGTTCCATCTTTGGAAGATGTGAAAATATGCAATGTGCATACCAATAAAAATTGTTGGGAACCCACTAGTAAAACTGCTTACATAGTAAAAGCATAAGGGCACTGTAGACGTCATTGGGCATTAACCTTATCGGCTCTAAGTGCAAGTGGGAGATTGTTGGAAATATGCACTAAAAGCCTATATAGGTTCGCATCATTTTGAATAAGTCATTTTTTGTTAAATAGTTTAACAGCCTTTATTTATCCTTGGAGTAATAGGTCATATGAGAGTTATTCCTAAAATGTCCCTAGTCAAGTATTTACGTGGGGACATATAAATACATTAAGACTAGTGTGTGAATGTACTGATGATCTGATCTCACAGATCATGGATATAAATGATATCAAGTCTTCACACGGGTACACATTAAGAGTAATAATGTACTGGACAGACCCACCATGAGAACATTGCATGGATCGTTACATGAATGTCATAAACGATTCTCAATGTGATAATGGTATATGTAGTCCTTTGACCTGAAGTCACTACGATTCCTACATAAGGAGTTTATTGTTTTAATACAATCAAACGTCTTCTGTAATAAGAGGACTATAAAGGTTGTGGTTAGGCAATGTACAAATTATGTAGAGGGATGTGAGTGATGTAGATGAGATTTGTCTCTCGTATGTGACATGAGTGATATCTGTAGGCCACTTGATAGAGTGAAACTAAGGAAATGCATGCCATGCTAGAAAGAATAAATATTGGATATTTATTCGGATAAAGTCTACTCCGGTATCAAGTAAAATAAATTGGACCATACAAGGATGACACGACCATGCCTTGGGCCCAATTAGGATATCGTGACAAAAGGAACAAACATATAAAATAATTATCACTTATAGGTTATGTTGTTAATAAATAATATTTGGACATAATGATGCATTGCTAGATGCCGTTCTTATTTTATATTAATAATAAAATAGTTTATTATTAATATAACCGAGTATTTTACCTATAGGGTCACACACATAGAGTAAGCCCATCAGAAAATAGCTTTTTATTTTAGTTAGACTAAAATAAGACTATTGGGCCTAACTCATTTAGAATGAGTAAGGAGCCCACTCTTTAGAGAGCAAATTAGGTCAAACCTAAGCCTATAAATAGAGCATAAGATGCTCATAGGTGGCTACCCAAAAGAGACACAAAAATACGCAAAAGTTGTAAAAGCTACACGCCGTCAAACTAGTATTTGGAAGGTGTAGCATTTCTGGTAGGAGTACTCGTGTGGACTCCTAAAGGACGAGGCTACGATTGCTTCGATATTCTTCAAGAGGTAATCCTAAAACGTAATTTTTTTTGTGTTTGTCTTATGCTTTGAAACACGGTGCTTTGTAAATCCTATGGGAATCCTTGTATTTCCGCTGCTCATACACTAGGGATTCCTAACATAACCGGTCTTCAGAGAAGTAATTATCTACTATTTGTGACTGACCAGACACCGGATCTCTTGACCCCGGTTCAGGACAGATCAATTACAAATAAAATTTATAATTGTAAATGTCTTTATAAGAGGTTATTTCTATTATACTTTCACATATGAGTATGTACCGATACATTTTTTATTCAAATTAATATAAAATTTATAATTGAAGATCTTTTTAGGTTTATTTTTCATTTTTACAAGTAAACATTTAATTAGAGTGATTAAATCCAAATGCATTTGTTTTAAAACTCAAAAAATGCTCTAGATCACCGCTTCAATTGAAAATAAATTCTTTTTTGGTTTTTTCATATTTAAAAGAATGCTTTGGAAAATTTAATTGAGTTTAATCACTGCAATCAAACGTTTACTAATAAGAATAAAAAAATCAAAATATTATTCAATTATAAGTTTTATATTAATTTGAACAAAAAGTGCACCGATAGATACTCAACTCTCAAGTATGAAAGGGCCATAGGAATGTCCATATTATTTTCAATGTTTTCTACATAATTTCTTAAAAAAATAAAACAATGTGACAAATTTTTAATTAAAATTAAAATTTTAGGTTTATAATTAAAATTAAAAAAATGTTTTCTAAATAATTTTTTTTATCTTTATGCTTTGAATGTCTGTATTTCTAGTGATGAGAATTCATTTTTACGTATTACCGGCCTGAATAGAAGATATACACACGGTAACTAGGTAGGTGTAGCTGTAAATCAAATATTCCTTCATATTGGATAATTGTCCAACTAACTCATTGCCCATACACAACTATTTCTAACAATCAGGGTATAATTTTGATTTGTGATTCTAATATTATAGCCAAAATCACTTATAATATAAAAAAATTGAGTTGTGTAAGCTTTGGTTTTTTAACTTCTATCGAAGAAGTGATTGAGTCTTGATATTACATTTTTAGGCAAGGGATCTCAAGTTCAAGTTGTAAAAATATTATTGTTTTAAAATTTAATAAAAAAATTATTTTACCATCTATAATATAGGTTAAAATATACAATGTGATCAATACCAATTGTGGATGATGTTATATAGGGCAATAGAGAGAGTGCGTGAGAGTGACAGGTACCGGAATAGCGGAGCTGCTCGCAAAGGACATGGTGGTGTAAGTTCCAAGGGGATAATGTGTAACATCCTTGATGTTTTGTATTAGAAAAATAAATAAAGAAATTAAATAGGTTATAATAATAATAAAAAGGGGAAATAAGGATTTACAATGGAATTTTATGGAAAATGGAATCAGGACCCTGACGCGTAGCGTGGCTGGGGCGCGTAGTGTCAAGTATGAATTAGTGAGCTGACGCGTAGCATCAACGTCATGATCAGTTTTAAATGAAGACATGCAAAACAGAATTGTAAAGCTCCTTTCTTCTTCATTTTCTCTCCTTCTGGTGCGATTCTGCTAAGGCTTGGTTATTCTTGCGTTTTGGACCTTGTGGAAGCTACGGTAAGCCATTGGAATCTTCAAATGCATGTTTTCCTTTCTCCCCTTCTTCTCCTTTCTTGAATCTGAATCTGCATATGCTAGATGGGGCTTTGATTTTGTGTTTTATGGAATCGAGAAGCTTAAATGGCGAGTTTGGAAGTGTGAGGAAGACAATGTACTAATTGGTTTAGTGTTTCGGTACCCGTAGGTGCCAAAACGAGCGTTGGTCGAGCGAGCGGCGAAGCGGGCGTCGGATTTGAAAGAGAAGCAGCTAATCAAGTGACCGGAGCACGCAACCGACACCTTGAACAAATTATGGATGCTTGGAATCGAGGTAAGGGGGTGTTCGGGTAATAATTAATTAGGATTTGATAATATGATAGCTTCGGGAGACTTAGCAATTATTTAGAAAATTTTGGGGATGACATAGAGTTGTTAAATATAATTAATATAATTTTATAAGTATGTTTGAAAGTAATTATATTATTGTTTGATAAAGAATTATGTTGATTTGAGTAAATGTGAGCCAGAAAGTAAGGAAATAAATATATAAAGCATGTGCATAGGTAATATCAAATAAATTATAAACTTTGATGGAGGATAGTGGTATGCGATATGATATTTATTGATGTTACTATGCATGATTTGATGAAATAATGTGTATGGCATGATGTAGATGGTGTATATGAATAACATGGCTTGCGATGTGGGCTTGACAAGTCGGTCGCCCTGTATTGTGGATATAAGTCAGTTTCTGACTATATATGTATATGTGATATGATTATGATATGCCATGTATGTCATGTTTGATGTGATTATGTGGTGTGGGACGGCCAAAGGTATGTATAGCCCCTTGTTTTCTGGCTCCCGTGGCCTTTGTGCCCAGTTGAGCTACCAGTGGTCAAGTCAGACCCAGTGGTTAAGGTGGAGAGCCAAGTCGGGCTCGGTGAACCAAGTCTGGTTCACGGTATGTCAAGTCAGACTCCCAGCTGAAGGTCGATCCTTAGAGTATCCGGATACCAGGAGTCAGATGCATTGGAGTCAGTTGTGCATTATGTGAAATTGATTATTGATGTATGATTAGAATGAATTATGAATTGAGAAAATGATGTGGATTGGTACATGTATGACTTGGGTGATTCTATGGCATTATGATGAATTTGTGATGTTAATTAAGTTGAGAAATAATATACATATGTGTATGGTTATGGAGAAGGAAATTAGGGAAAGAGATAGTAGATATATGAATATATATATATATATGTATATATATACACACACTTATATTCATAAGTGAAGGGAATTGGAGGAAACCATTTCATAATGTAAATTGTAGGTATTGTTAGGTTTCATTATTGTCCTATATTAATTATGATATACCAAACACTCACCCTTGCTATTGTTTAATTTTAGTGACCAGTGACAGAGGGGATGCTAATGCCGCGGAGGTACGCCAAGTGGAAGATTGGTGCCAAGGACGAATGAATCAATGCAGTAGATGGTTATGTAATAGTTTGTAACTTGATGGATTTATTTGATAAATTATGAATGTGCATATGTGTAATAGTTGAAATGATTTGGTAGTTTAAGATTGATGATGATGATTGATGACAATGTGACTAATTGATTATAAATTATGGCACGGAGCCAAATTGTGTGAATACGGAATGCCATTGGCAGGTTTTGTTGGATTGCATGAATGTTGTATGTGATGTGTTCGATATCAAATTGATAGAGTGATGAATTGATTGATGAATTGGATGATTCTTAGCAATTATGCATATAGTTAGTTTTATGGATTTAAGGAACTAAATAGGTGCTTTGGAGATCTGGCGGATTTTGGGACTGCCGGAGGTGCCAATAGGTCCCCTAGGATATTTAGAATCTGTGTGCATTGGCCTTAGGCCATTTGGAACCCATTTAGGGTGTTTGATGCAAGGGTTTTGCACCTAAATGGTTTAAACTGCATTTTGCGCATAACTTACTCATATGTTGGAATTTTGGTAAACGAACGGCTCCAACAGTTTCGGAATAGGGGAAACATATGACCCGTAAAGTTTCGTGGTAATCGGATCTAAAATGGGCCAATTGGGTAGGTTAGAAGTTGGCCGGTTGGCCTAAAATGTGTAACAACACCTGTTACTGTTACTGTCATGCTCGCGCTACACGTGAGGCTAACGCGTAGTGTGAGGTGTGGAGGACAGGGCTGGCGCTACGCGTGGGGCTGGCGCGTAGCGTGAGGCCCCTGTTTCAAGTTTTTTATTTATTTTCAACCTAAATGATTTTATAGTTTATAAATCGATCATTTAATTGATATCTTGGTACTTTTTATTTAAAAATACATATTTTCCAATTAATGTGTAATTTAATCATTTAAAATGTGAAAATTTATTGTGAAATTAATTAAACGGATAGAAATAAATATAAATTGATGTAGGACATCACACAACGTGGGCAAGGTATGGGAAAGCGACAACACGGGATCCAAGTACATTCAAGGGAATGGTTACATCATTCTTTTTCACGAATTTTCCAGAGAATTGGAAGTATCAAGATTTATATCGTATGTTTCAGCGTTGGGGTGGGAGGTGTTTGTTCCAGTCAAGAGAGATAGGTATGGAAGGCAATATGGGTTTGAAAGATTTCTAGATTACAGAATCCGATGTCTTTAGAGAAAGAGTTGGATAATGTGTGAATCGGGAATATGAAGTTACGAGTCAACCTTCAACGGTTTACACGGGATAAGATGGCAGTTGATTCAGGAATGCATTCAAGTAAAGGATTTGATCAAGGGTCGAAGAGGGGTAAAAATGACCGTTCATATGTTCAGGTTGTGAAAGACGAAAATCAGTTAAAGCAATGGAAGGTGAGGACAAAGGGGAGTACACTGGATGGAAAAAAGGATAAGTCTGATGAGGAGGAGTGGAAGGTGATAAATCAATTTTAATACACTTCTTATAGTTTTACACTTGGAATTTATTATATAATTACTATATTTAATAATAGTATTTTAATTAAGTTTTATGTTGTTTAGTTAAATTGAAGTATTATGTATATATGGTTCAATTTTCATTTTTTGTATGTATCTTGAGTATCTTGCCTTGTTTTGGCTATAACTTGGGCTTTTATGATCCAAATGGGCTAATCTTGGAGCCCATGGAAAGCTAAGACAGAGGCCTACATCATGATGATTAGATTTGGTTATTTTGCATCTGAAAAAATGAAGAAATGGAGCTTGAATCAATCAGCCCTCATGTGTCCCACTAGCACTGACATAGTTCACCAAAATACACATATCTGGAGCTGTAGATGTCCAAATGACCTCATTCTTACGCCAAATTCTCAATAAGATAGAGATATACAACTTTCATGTTAAAGGTTTTCAAAATTCAGCCATCTAGATGGTTATATTTGACTCGCAAGGTGGAGAAGATAAAGAGGAGAATGAATTTCAACACCTTCCATTATCTTCTTTTGAATTATTCTAACTTTAAGCCCACCAATGTTGAAAAAATGTATTAATAATCAGAAAATGAATGTATAGTATCATGATATCTTGCCTATAAATAGATGCTTGAAGTTGTAAGGAAGATACACAAGAGATACATAAGAAATACATGCTTTAGTTTTCATTACATTTATATATCTTTGCTTTAGTTTCTTAAGTTTTAGTTCTTTCTCTTGCTTTATTTCTTTGTTCTATATTCCATCCCTCAAGTTATGGTTTTCATTTCCCTTACTCAATATCAAGTAAGTTAATTTTATTATTTGTTATTTACTTTTATAATCAAAGTTATAGTAAATTTAATATTAGCTTTCATTGTTAAAAATTATCATGGAAGCTTAATCTTTTAAAATCAACTCAAGGAATTTAATTTTTCTTTATGTTAACTTTGAGTTCTTGCTCTTAATATTTTAATTGAAGATAATTACTTTTATTTGTTTCTCAAACACTTATGATGATAGATTATTTAAGTGTATAACCGATTGGTATATAATTAAACAATCTATAATCTAAACTGATGTTGGTTGGTTAATCAATAATCAATTTGAGAACAAAGATTAAGTCACTAAATAAGAGATTTCTATTTAGTTTCTTAACTCAATCAAATTATGGTTTTAAAGTTATTTTAGTAATTAATAAGAATATATCGATTGATTATTCTTATTAGTTCATTAATTCAATTCTAGAAGATTTTCTAGAATATAATCATTTAGGGATTCCAAATGATTCAAGGTTGAGAAATTAATTATATTTAATCATATTTGTGATCAATTATTAGTTAACTAAAGATTTATTAATTCCTTGGGTTGGTTGTTTCTAAATTTGATTATTCTTACTCATAAATTTACTTTTTACACTATTATATAATCACTTAATTTTCCTTTCAATCTCAACACAACCCCCCCCCCCTTTGTTATAATTAAATTGAGTGTAACTAATTGAACTAGGTCCTCGAGAGACGACTAAGGTTGTTCACCTTATACTATATTAATTTAACTTTTTATTTGACCCGACAACGACAGCGTGTCAAATTTGGCGCTGTTGCCGGGGACCTTTGGTCCTAATTATTTGCATTCAATTACCTAATATGTTTTACATTTTTTTGTAGGTGTGTTGAAGATATTTAGGTTTGGTTGAATGTGAGCATATAAAAAAATTAAAAAAAAATTACTTTATTATATTCTTATTTATTCTCTAGTAATCTCATTTTCAACCATTGAAAAAAAATATAAATATAAAAAAATCTTTAAATTTTTAAACATATGTTCTAAGCATTTCATAATTAAAATGATAACTTTTTCCTTTTATTACATAGTTGTTGATCCGGTCTGGATACCGGCCCTAAGGTTAAGAGGTCATCTTAGCCGTCCTATAGTTCAACTGGTATCATAGGATAATGATCCGGTCGGCAAATATATGATGCAAGTCTCTCCTACACAGGTCATCTGAAGTAACATCCGAGACACCAGATACTTTATCCGATCTCATTCATCTGTCACCTAAAACCGTTTGCCTCAGTGTCATAATGAGATAAGAGGAGTCATTACTTAGCGAGATAGATATTCTGCACAGCGGAATATGTCTCTTTCATTCACCGAAAGGATTAGGTACAATCACAGGCGTAATTTACGGAAAAGGTGATTATCCTCATTCTTATGTCAGAATCGTACACTGAAAATTGACCTACCCCCTGGCATACTTTGAATACTGAGCCACTCTGATTGACACTTTATACACGGCATCAGAACCTATGGGCCCACTGGCACCCAACGATTCATTTTCCACGCTCAATTATAAATAGCATATTACAATACACATGCAAGGTGACGTTGTTCTATCTCACATCTTACTATTGCATTGCTTGAGTATTCATTGAGTTTTTACACACTCTTCTAACTTGAGCATCGGAGAATCTTCGCAGGTGACACCACCTCTCGCCCACTCCAACACGATACTCTGGTGTGAAGGATCTCCAGGACAACGAGACCGGTTTCTCCCATTGAGAGTACCGGATTACAATACCGGATACCCACTGTACCGGTGTATAAACACTAAAATATACATACTTTTATTGCTGGTCCCACACCGGATCATAGACCCCGGTTCAGACCAGTTCATTGGCACGCCCAGTGGGACTCGGTAGAGTTATTCCCACTTTCTGCAGAAGTTAGTAGTCGACTATGGAAGAAGATGGACGTGATTTTATGGATGGTCATGTGGAAGATGTGACCCATCAACAAGCTGGTAGGAGACTCGTTTCTGAATCGCCAACAACCCACTCAAGGAGAATGGTACCAGTGGCAACCCCTGACACTCGAGATGAAGTCATAAGGCAACTTAGGGAGGAGTTAATGGAGTTACGAAAGGAGAAGAGAGGAACCAGGGATAGAGTGATGTCTCAGGCGAAGGATACTCGCCATGCATCTGCGAGAGAGAAGTCAACAAATCTTTGGTATTCTAAGATTCTTACTTATGAGAAGAGAGAACAAACTCAAGATTCTGGGGACAGAATCAGTGCAAGGAGGAAGGAGCGGGTAGTGATGACTTCTGGGACATACCGACTCAATGTTCCTTTTTCAAGGAGATTTATGAGTGTACATATCCCTAAGCACCTGCAGACAACTCAACCACTCTCTATTGGAAAATATAGTGGTGAAATTGATCCTACTAAGCATCTTGATGCTTATGTATTTGAAGCCATGTACCTGGGGGCAGATGAAGATGTCATGTGCAGGTTGTTCCCTCGGACTCTTGTGGATGATGCCTTTAGTTGGTTCAGGGGGCTACCATCAGGTTCCATCAACTCATGGGAAGAAATGATAACAGCGTTTGTGGACCACTTTGTCATTTCAGAGATATTCCCGGGACATCTCATACTTTGGCCCAGATTAGGCAAGGGGGACGTGAAACTCTCATGGACTTCTTGAAGAGGTTTTACAAGGAAGTAGCCGCTGTTCCAAACTTGGCAGAGGCACTACAGTTGCACATCGTGATTAAGGCCTTGCAACTGAACTCTGCTTTTGCCCTGTCGTTAGCGAAAAGTCCTCCAGCGAGTTTGGAAGAATTCAAGAGGAAAGCATCCAAGTATGTGGGCATTGAAATGCACTTGGAAGCAACAGCAGCGAAAGGGAAATCCCCAACGCCACATCAACAACAACGGAGAGATAAGGACAGGCCCAGATCGGAACGCATGGAGAGACCGTTCGGTGGCAACACCTTCGATAGCTCTGCTCCGTAACACCAAGAAAAACGAGTAGATGCGTTTGGAAACTATGCTCCGCTAAACTCTAAGTGTTCGTAAATTTTAAGGGAGATCGGATGGCCAACACTCAGTACATACGGGGTCAGGAAGCCGCCCCAGCTTCGCAAACATGATGACCCTCGAAAATACTGCGAATTCCATGAGCAAAAGGGCCACTCAACAAATGAATGTCAGGCCTTGAAGAATACTATCGAGACCCTGATCCGAGAGGGTAAGCTCAAACAGTACCTTTTCAAAGAACAGACTTTCGATGAACTAGATCAGATTGAGAAAAGGGGAAGGTATCACGAGTACGGCGATGACGATAGTTCCACTCTGGTCAGAAGATTTACTACTTCTGAAAAACAAAAGGGAATTATGATTGGCGAGTCTACACAGCAAAATGTTATGCCCCAATAACAACTCTAGGGCCGTCGAGAGGTCATTGATTAGGAATCAGCCCATCAAGGTCAATAATGCCTTTCACTAATATAGCTAATTGGTAAGACGGTGTGCACTTTTTTTCCTTATTTGGGTTTTACCAAGGAGGTCTAACGAGGCATGACCCCAACTCAGCTCTTTTTCTCTCTTTTGTAATTCATAATTAATGAAAAATTCTTTATGTTCACCCATTGTCTCTATGATTTTATTCGATGCACAACGCTATTGTGAACAAGATATTTTCAGGACAGACGATCCTAATAACGTATCCATTATTGGTGATGAACCTCTTCGAAGGTATAAAAAAGGTGAACCATATGGTGAAGGCTTGGGCGTAGTAAGCTGGTCCCTTTTTCCGGCCACGCTGAACCCCGAGAACGGTGAATGGGTAAAATCCAACACCGATTGAAGAAGAACGATGAATGGGTAAAATCCAACACCGATTAAAGAAGAACGGTGAATGGGTAAAATCCAACACCGATTGAAGAAGAACGGTGAATGGGTAAAATCCAACACCGATTGAAGAAGAATGATGAATGGGTAAAATCCAACACCGATTGAAGAAGAACGGTGAATGGGTAAAATCCAACACCGATTGAAGAAGAACGGTGAATGGGTAAAATCCAACACCGATTGAAGAAGACCTGGGTTGTAGGATTAAACCGAACCTCAGGAAATGGGTTGTAGGATTGTACCGAACCCCATTCGAAGGCTCAGATTGTAGGATTAAACCAAACTCTGAGTACGGTTAGTAGGATTAAACCGAACACCGGTGAAGACCTGGGTTGTAGGATTAAACCGAACCTCAGGAATGGGTTGTAGGATTGTACCGAACCCTATTCAAAGGCTCAGATTGTAGGATTAAACCGAACTCCAAGTACAACTAGTAGGTTTGGCTGAACGTTGTGGAAGAATCAATCGTCATCCTCATTATTGAATTCGCTCAGAAGTACTTTCCCCGAGAATTCTTCACTCGGAAATATCTCACTTCGAAGTCATATTCAGGAAATATTCAACTCAAAAATATCTCTATCCGAAACATACTCATTCAAAGTCAAAGCCTTTCTCTGTCCAGAAGCGTTTCACCCAGAAATGATTCACTCAGTGCCATACCACGCGGGAATCGGAGATGTCTCACTCGGTGCTATCCCGCTCAGAAATGTCTTACTTGGTGCCATCCCACGTGGAAGTGTCATACTCGGAGACACTCCATTCAGGAATGTTGCGCTCAGAAACTTCCTACCCGAATGAAGACTCGGATTGTAGGACTAAAGCCGAACTCCGAGTATGGTTAAACTGAATGCCGTCGAAGGATCACTTGGAAATCTTCCACCCCGGAAGGATCAATCGGAAATCTTCCACCCGGGAAGTATCACTCGGAAATCTCCCACCCCGGAGGGATCACTCGGAAATCTTTCACCCCGAAAGGATCAATCGGAAATCTTCCACCTGGAAAGATCACTCGAAAATCTTCCATTCGGAAGGATCACTCGGTATTTTTAAGACAAGCCCAGGCACGGGCCCTCGACACCAAAGAAATAGAATACTCGAATAACACACACATACTTTTACCAAATAGCACGAGGAGGCTTCAGGTAATGGAACTTCCCAGGTGACAAGGCCAAAACCTACCTCACTTGGAATCGTTCACTCAGAGTCAAATGCCTACTCGGAGTCACTCACTCAGAACCGTTCACTCAATAACGCTTGGGGATAATATTCAACGGTTAACAAGTACTGTGAAGAGGCACGTCATTTCCCACGTCGAAGATCAGCGGGATAGTCAGGGCTTAGACCTTCAAAGAATTCCTTTTTACTCACAGGACGGCCCAACAAGCATTGTGTCAACATGGAACTTATACGTGTCTCAACAAATATTCTTGCAGGATATAGCGGCATACAGACCTCTCGTGAACATCATAGCTTATATGAGCAACTTACAGTCCCTCACACAAGCTAGGGGACAAATGATTCGGTCTGGATACCGGCCCTAAGGTTAAGAGGTCATCTTAGCCGTCCTATAGTTCAACCGGTATCACAGGATAATGATCCGGTCGGTAAATATATGATGCAAGTCTCTCCTACACCGGTCATCCGAAGTAACGTTCGAGACACCGAATACTTTATCCGATCTCATTTATCCGTCACCTAAAACCGTTTGCCTCAGTGTCATAACGAGATAAGAGGAGTCATTACTTAACGAGATAGATATTCTGCACAGCAGAATATGTCTCTTTCATTCACCGAAAGGATTAGGTACAATCACAGGCGTAATTTACAGAAAAGGTGATTATCCTCCATCCTTATGTCAGAATCGTACACTGAAAATTGACCTACCCCCTGGCATACTTTGAATACTGAGCCACTTTGATTGACACTTTATACACGACATCAGAACCTATGGGCCCACTGGCACCCAACGATTCATTTTCCACGCTCAATTATAAATAGCATATTACAATACACATGCAAGGTGATGTTGTTCTATCTCACATCTTACTATTGTATTGCTTGAGTATTCATTGAGTTCTTACACACTCTTCTAACTTGAGCGTCGGAGAATCTTCACAGGTGACACCACCTCTCGCCCACTCCAACGCGATACTCTGGTGTGAAGGATCTCCAGGACAATGAGACTAGTTTCTCGCACTGAGAGGCCGGGTTACAATACCGGATACCCACTGTACCGGTGTATAAACACTAAAATATACATACTTTTGTAGCTGGTCCCACACCGGATCGTAGACCCCGGTTTAGACCAGTTCAGTTGTAGTATTTTGTTACAATATATGTATATGTATTGTGTATGACTAGATCTAATCCTGAACCACTATATTCTTTTGATCCTGAAATAGATAGAACATTTCATCAATTAGTTAGATCATCTAAGAAACTATTAGATAATAATAATAATAATAATAATAATAATAATAATAATAATAATAATAATAATAATAATAATAATAATAATCGAGCTAATAGCATAAGTAGTGAAACTAAACCTTCAACTTCTGAGTATTTGTATAACATGTCTGAAAAGACATTAAAAGAACGAGCTACACCAGATGTCACTAATCAAACATCATGCATCTTATATCCTAAGGAAGATGTTCCTTTTGTGCTTAAAACTGGTTTAGTTCATTTGTTACCAAAGTTTCATGGTCGTGCAGGTGAAGATCCTCATAAACACTTAAAAGCATTTCATATCCTTTTCTCTACCATGAAACCTGAAGGGGTTTTAGAAGAACATGTAAAACTTAAAACTTTTCCTTTCTCCCTAGCAGATATCGCTGAGGATTGGTTATTTTACCTTCCTCCTAGCTCCATTACAAGTTGGGATGACCTAAAGAAAATGTTTCTTAAAAAATGTTTCCCCACTTCAAGAACTTCCTTAATTAGAAAAGAAATATGTGGCATCCGGCAATATGACTGGGAAAATCTTTATGAATACTGAGAAAGATTTAAAAGATTGTGTGCTAGTTGTCCCCATCACCAAATTACGAACCAACTTCTCATACAATATTTCTATTAAGGTCATAATCCAATGGATAGAACTTTGGTTGATGCAGCTAGTGGTGGTGCTTTACAAAATAAAACTACAAATGCAGCAAAAACTTTAATTGAGAACATGGCTGCTAATGCTCAACAACATGCCACTAGAAATAATTCTGTAGTAATTAGAGGAGTCCATGAAATTGAAACTACTAATGATGGAGATAAAAAATGGGAAAGTAAATTTGCAGAAGTAGCAACACTTATGAAAAATATTATTGTGTCTCAAAAACAACAACCTGCAACCCCTGCTAAGGTATGTTGTATTTGTACTTCATTAGATCATTATACTGATTATTGTCCTACATTACAGGAAGCTAAAATTCTCGATGAAAATCCTCAAGTATGTGCTGCCAACTTATACAATAACAGACCACAACAACAATATAATAATTATGATCTTTCTTCTAACAGATATAATCCTGGTTGGAGGAATCACCCTGATTTAAGATGGGGTAATTCTTCACAACAACCTCATGCACCTTTTCAGGCAAATACTGGACCAAGCAGACATTATCAACCTCCTAATATTCAACAACAAGCTACACAAATAGCTGCACCTTCCACTAAAAAATCAAATTTGGAGGAATTGATAAAAGCAAATGTCAATAGATAATTTAAACTTTCAAAAAAGAACTGAGGCTACAATTCAGACTCTTGAAAATCAGATTGGTCAATTGGCTACATCTTTAAACTATTTGCAGTCTCAAGGTTCAGATAAGTTGCCCGCTTAGACAATTGTCAATCCTAAAAATGTAAGTGCAATTACTTTAAGATCTGGTAAAGCTATCCATGGACTAGAAAAACAACAACAAACTGAAAATACTATTGTCATAGAAAAACATGCAGAAGAAGTTTTAGATAGTTCAAGTAATAATAGTAATGATATATCTCTTACAAATCCTCCTTCTGCAGCTGGTCCTGATAAACAACATATCTCTTTTCCATTTCCACAAAGACAAAAATCTATACAAAATAAGAAAATGGATGAGGAGATCTTGGAAACATTTAGAAAAGTAGAGGTAAATATACCTTTATTAGAAACCATCAAGCAAATCTCAAGATATGCCAAATTCCTTAAAGAACTATGCACTAATAAAAGAAGACTAAAAGGCAATGAAAGGATTAACATAAGTAGAAATGTGTCTGCATTAATTGCGAAACCTTTGTCACATAGACTAGAAAAATGTAAATACCCTGGGACGTTTACCATTCCATGCATAATAGGCAATAACAAATTTGAAAATGCCATGCTAGACTTAGGTGCATCTGTTAATGTTATGCCTATGACTGTATTTACTTCACTTTCCCTTGGACCTTTGCAAACTACATATGTGGTTATACAATTAGCAAATCAAAGCTCTGCACATCCTGCATGAATTATTGAAGATTTCCTTGTTAAAGTTAACGATTTAATTTTTCCTGCAGATTTTTATGTTCTAGATATGGAAAGTGAGAATTCCACCAATAAAGCTCCAATAATTTTAGGTAGACCATTCTTAAAAATAGCTAGAACGAAGATAGATGTGCATGCAAGAACACTTTCTATGGAATTTGGAGATAGTGTGGTTAGATTCAACATTTTAGATGCTATGAAGCATCCTACTGAGAATCATTCTGTTTTTCAAATTGACTTAATAACGGATTTAGTTGATGATAATATTATTAAGTTGTTTGATGATGTTGATTTTCCTGTATTGTCTGATTTTTGTGATTCATTTGTTTGTGATTCATGCATGGATTCTTATCAATGCAATGTGTGTGCTGAAATTGAGAAATATCTGCTTAATGATAATAATGATCTAAACTCCCTTAAAACAGAAAATATAGTTCTAGATGTTGTTTTAAAAGAATCAGAGTGTAATAATTTGATTAAAGTAGTTACAAATACATCTGATTATGTTGAAGTACAAGTTTCTGAGACAAATTCAACCAAATTGATTCCTTCAATAATGCAGCCTCCTATGTTAGAGTTAAAACCTCTTCCTGAACATTTAAAGTATACATATTTAGAGGAAGATAAGAATCTTCCAGTGATTGTTTCTAACAAATTAAATGTTGATCAAGAAACAAGGTTGTTGCAGATTATTTAGGAAGCATAAGAAAGCAATTGGTTGGACGTTGGCAGATATCCCAGGTATTAGCCCTTCCATGTGTATGCATAGAATTCTATTAGAGGAAGAAGTTAAACCAGTAACGCAACCACAAAGAAGACTTAATCCTCAGATCCTTGATGTAGTTAAAAAATAGGTAACAAAATTATTACAAGTTGGCATCATTTACCCTATATCAGATAGCACTTGAGTCCACCCTGTGCAAGTGGTTCCCAAAAAGTCTGGAATCACAGTGGTTAAAAATGAAAATGATGAACTAATTCCTACCAGAATCCAAAATAGTTGGCGAGTATGCATTGATTACAGGAAACTTAACAAAGCAACCCGAAAGGATGACTTTCCTTTACCTTTCATTGATCAAATGTTGGAACGACTGGCAGGTAAGTCACATTACTACTTTCTAGATGGATTTTAAAGTTACTTCCAAATTTATATTACACCAGAAGATCAAGAAAAAACAGCATTTACATGTCCTTTTGGAACTTTTGCTTATAGGAGGATGCCTTCTGGCTTATGCAATGCCCCTGGTACCTTTCAACGATGCATGATTAGTATCTTTGCTGATTTTCTTGAAAATTGCATGGAAGTATTTATGGATGATTTCACAATATATGGTTCATCATTTGATGCTTGCTTAAATAGTCTAGATAAAGTATTACATAGATGCATTGAAATTAACCTTGTTCTTAATTATGAGAAATGCCACTTCATGATAGAAGAAGGAATAGTTTTAGGCCATGTAATATCTAAAAAAGGCATAGAAGTAGATCCTGCAAAAATTGATATAATTTATCAATTACCTTATCCTTCTTGTGTGCAAGATATTCGTTCTTTTCTTGGTCATGCAGGTTTCTATAGAAGGTTTATAAAAATCTTCAGTAAGATAGCCCTTCCATTGTCTAACTTACTACAAAAAAATATAACATTTGACTTTAATGACAAATGTAAAGAGGCTTTTGAGTGCTTAAAGAAAGCTTTAACTACCACTCCTATCATCCAGGCACCAGATTGGTCACTTCCATTTGAACTTATGTGTGATGCATCAAATTATGCATTAGGAACTGTTCTTGCTCAAAGAGTAGGTAAAGTACAACATGGTATTTACTATGCTTCACGAACTTTAGATACTGCACAAATAAACTATACTACCACGAAAAAAGAACTACTTGCGATTGTGTTTGCTCTTGATAAATTTAGATCTTATTTGCTCGGTTCAAAAGTGGTTGTATTTTCAGATCATCCAGCATTAAAGTTCCTTTTAAAGAAACCAGATGCAAAACCAAGATTAATCAGGTGGATGTTGCTGCTCCAAGAATTTGACATTGAAATTAGGCATAAAATTGGAGTAGAAAATTTGGTGGCTGATCACTTAAGCAGAATTGAAAAAGAACTTGACCCAATTTCCATTAGAGATGATTTCCCTGATGAACAACTTATGGGAATACATGATTCTACTCCATGGTTTGCTGATTTAGTAAACTACTTAGTTTCTTCTGTTACTCCCATACATGTATCTAAACAACAAATAATAAAACTAAAAAGTGATTCTAAATACTATGTTTGGGATGATCCTTACTTATGGAAACTTTGTAGTGATCAAGTCATTAGAAGGTGTGTACTGAAAATGAATTTCATTCCACTCTTATATTTTATCATACATATACATATGGTGGACATTTTGGACCTCAACGTACAGCAAGAAAAGTATTAGAATCTGCTTTGTATTGGCCAACAATTTTGCATGACACATATACATTTTGTAAATCTTGCGAACGATGTCAAAGAATGGGAAACATATCTCGTAGAAATGAGATGCCTCAACAACCCATGTTATTTTATGAAATTTTTGATGTTTGGGGCTTAGATTTCAAGGGACCTTTTCCTGTATCTTTTGGTTTTGTTTATATACTACTTGCGGTCGATTATATGTCTAAATAGGTTGAAGCTAAAGCTACTCGAACTGATGATTCTAAAGTTGTTGTAGATTTTGTTAGATCACACATATTTTGCAGGTTTAGTGTTCCTAAAGCCATTATTAGTGATCAAGGATCACATTTTTACAACCGTAAAATAGAGTCCCTTCTTAAAAAATATGGAGTTATGCATAAGGTTTCAACACCTTATCACCCCCAAACAAATGGGCAAGCTGAAATGTCTAATCAGGAATTAAAAATGATCCTTCAAAAATAGTACAACCAAATAGGAAAGATTGGAGCAAAAGGTTAGAAGGTGCTCTTTAGGCTTATAGAACAGCTTATAAAACACCTATTGGAATGTCACCCTATAGGATTGTTTTGGAAAATCATGTTACTTACCTGTAGAAATTGAGCACAAAGCTTATTGGGCAGTAAAACAATGTAACCTGGACTTAAATGAGGCCGGTAAAGAAAGGAAACTCCAACTACAGGAACTAGAAGAAATTTGTTTGGAAGCTTATGAAAGTTCTAAAACCTATAAGGAAAAAGCCAAATCCTTTCATGACAAACAGGTCTTGAGAAAAAACTTTTTCATTGGACAAAAAGTTTTATTGTACAATTCACATCTAAAGCTCATATCTGGTAAGCTTCGCTCTAAATGGGCAGGCCCATTTGAAATAACTAATATCTTTCCTTATGGTATGATTGAAATTTCAGATAAGGCGACAAACAAGGATTTAAAGGTAAATGGGCACCAACTTAAACCTTTCTTTCAAGGGTTCCAAGAGCACATAGATACGGAGGTGTATTTGTGTGATGCCAAATATTTTGACTAATTTTTCCTAATAACAAAATTTAAAAAAATAAAAAATAAAAAAATAAAAAAATGGATATCAATTAGTTACATCATCATTTTTTTCGGTGCTAACACTTGTCTCAATCATTATTACTATTATTGTTTTGGCATTATTATCATTTTCTTGCAGTAGTTAAAAGGTCATCGTCAGGCTCGTGACGTTAAACAAGCGCTTGATAGAAGGCAACCTATCACCTTTTCACCTTCTTCATCTCTACTATTCTCTATAACCTCGTTTTGTATTCTTTCTTTTCTAAACAGCTACAACTTCAAAGTAATCTGACAATGGAACAAACCCTTGCAAAACTTAAGGAAAGATTCCCTACACTTCCATGCGATGTGGTTGTAAAAATTTACAAAGCTCGAGTTTAAAGGTTAAAACTACTCACATATTTTGGCATTCCAGAGGATGTTCGTTGGCTTATTGAAGCAAAGGTACGTATTTCTGGTGAATTACATAAATCTTATATAAAACATTTTCCAGGTATGAGACGTAGTTCTTATTCTAAAAAATGAAGAGCTAAGAGGATGGGAGTTTGCCATAAGTGTACAAGATGGAATTGTGATACACGTTGTAGAAACCCTGCAATGGTATCTATAAATCGGGAGGACAAAATTAAATTTATAAAGGATGGACTGAGTAAAGAGAACTTGGATAACTTAATCCAAACTCTTGAGACGTATCCATGTGGAATTGTTCAAGGAGTCCTTCTGAAATTATATGATCTATTCATTCAACAAAAAGAAAACTATAGCCTTGGGAATCTGGCGTTAAATGACTCTGTTTGCCAGTTTATAAGAAAACTGGATGGGTAGCAAAAACCTTTCATAGAAGGCGTTTAAGTTGTTACTGGACGTAAAACCAAATTGGTCCCTGATTATTTTTTTAATTCAATGAGGTCCCCAAACTTTTAAAAACACGTCAACTTGGTCCTTCCGTCAGAAACTCAGTAACACTGTTTGCTCACATGGCATGCCTGGACACGTGTCACAATCTTGTTAGCACATGTGTCACCACCAGAACTTAGGACACGTGTCAGATTTTGATTAGGTGATGATTTTGTTCGAAATTAAAATAATTTGCCTTAGGTAAGACTTGAACCCATGACCTTCAAGTCAAATACCACATCCATCACCACTAGGCCACATATGACTTTAGTGATTCAAATGACAATATTTATATATAAAGGCAAACTTTCAAGATCTAAAAGTGTATTTAATTTAATTATTATACTAAAATATTTATAGGTATATTTAATTTATTTATTACAAATAAAATATTTAAGGCTATATTTAATTTTATTATTATTAATAAAATATTTAGTTATTTTTTAATTTAATTATTTTGATAAAATATTTAAGAATATACTAACTTTATTTATTCTTAAAAAATATTTAAAATTATCAATAAAATAAATAAATATTTTATTAATAATAAATAAATTAAGTATATTCTTAAATATTTTAATAATAATAAAAATAATTAAATTAAATATATCTTTAAATATTTTTAAATATTTTATTAATAATAAATAAATTATCTATATTTTTAATATTTAATAAAAAATAAATAAATAAAATATTTTTAAAAATATTTGATTAATAATAATTAAACTAAATATATTTTTCAATATTTTATCAAAATAATTAAATTAAATATATTTTATATATTTTCTTAACAATATTAAAATTAAATATTTTCTAAATATCTTTTTAAATAATTAAATATACCTTTAAATATTTTCTTAATAATAAATAAATTAAGTTTATTTTTTAAATATTTATTAGTAATAATTGAAATAAATATATTTTTAAATATTTTCTTAACAATATTAAAATACCTTTAAATATTTTCTTAATAATAAATACATTAAGTTTATTTTTTAAATATTTAATAATAATAATAATTAAACTAAATATATTTTAAAATATTTAATAAAAAATAATTAAATTAACTATATTTTTAAATATTCAATTAATAATAATTAAACTAAATATATTTTTAAATATTTTATCAAAATAATTAAATTAGAAATAATTAAATATGTTATTAACAATAATAAAATTAAATATAGCCTTAAATATTTTAGTTACAATAAATAAATTAAATATACCTATAAATATTTTATTATAATAATTAAATTAAATACATTTTTAGCTATTGAAAGTTTACCTTTATATATAAATATTGTCATCTAAATCACTAAAATCACATGTGGCGTAGTGGTGATGGATGTGGTATTTGACTTGAAGGTCATGGGTTCAAGTCCTACCTAAGGCAAATTCTTTTAATTTCAAACAAAATCATCACCCAATCAAAATCTGACACATGTCCTCAATTCTGGTGGTGACACATATGCTAATAAGATTGTGACACATGTCCAGATATGCCATGTGAGCAAATGGCGTTACTGAGTTTCTGACGGAAGGACCAAGTTGATGCGTTTAAAAAAGTTTGCGGACCTCATTGAATTAAAAAAATAATCAGGGACCAATTTAGGAAAAACTTACAAGTTAGAGGACCAAAAGTATAATTTAGCCTTTCTTTTTATATAATAATAATTATGTAAACTTTTTATCTTTCATCAATTATTTCATCTCAGTTTTCATCTATATAAGGGCGTATAACTCTATATGGAAAACACAAAAAAAAGATGAAAAAAATCAAATCCATTTATGCTTTTGGTGGATCCAACAATGGTAATTGTAAGGAGTACCTAATAGCAGCTACTAAGTTGGGAAAACTATTGGCTGCAAAAGAAATAAAGGTCTTGTATAGAGGAGGAGTACAGGGTTTGAGAGGCTCCATGGCACTATCTGCACTAGTTGAAGGAAGCAACATCTCTAGTATCATCCTACAACATGTTGGTATTACACCAGCTATTGCTGTAGGAACTGAGGTAAAAGTTACAAGCATCCATCAACGAATGGCTCGTATGGTTATAGGTGCTGAAGCCTTTATTGCACTTCCTGGAGGTTTTGGTACTTTTGAGGAAATATTTTGTATTGCATCATGGTGTAGCATGAACCTTCATAAAAAGCCATTAGGATTGTTAAATTAATGGTTTTTATGACAGTTTGTTAATGTTTTTAGATAACGCTGTGGAATAGGGCCTTATAACTCAAGATGATCGATCATTCATTCATGCTTCATCAAATGCAAATGAATTGATTGATATTTTACAGAGCTTTTTACCCTAACCTCAACCTCTTTTGAAGCAAGATAAGGATCACACACATAAGCGAAAAAATCCAGAACCAGACACCACCCTTCGGTTATAACTTCTTTCTCACCTTTATCTATATTAAAATAAAAAATAAAAAAAAGAAAAAAAGAAAAAAAAAGACTGTGGAAATCATATAAGACACTGAGGACAATGTCTTGAATAAAAGTGAGGGGATTTGAGTTATATATATATATATTCTATTATTTTTTTGTGAGGGATAGACAGAGTAAAGATTAATTTGGGAAAGTTGCATCTAAAATCATAAAGATGCATCTTTGAGAACCAAAGTCTTGAGACGTATCCTTCACTATATAGTTTCAGTATCACTTTTGTTTAATTTTTTTGTTTTAAAATAAAAAAATAATTTTTTTTGTCATGAGTACTTTTGTTGGGATGGGCCGAGTAAAGAGTCTAAACTCTTGAGACGCATCTTCACAACAAATCTCACTCGGATAACCACAATCGTTTCACCTTTTTTTATCAATTTTTTTAAAAAAACAAAAACAAAAAAAAACACACACACACACACACATAGCCACTATCTTTACTTTAGTACCGCGCCTTTGCCTTTACCTTCACCGGAATCATTTCCATTCGATATCAACCATTCTGCAACCATAAACATCATCTTCATCATTCTCCAGCCGCCACACTTTGCCTTCATCCTTTTCTTTCAGATCGGAGCCACACCTCACCACTAGTCAATCATCAGGTTCTTTATTTTCTCTTAATGGATGATATAGCAGAGTCTTTCTATAGGCATACAAATGAATTAAGATGTATGTTATTGCTCTTGATGCTACTCATGGTTGTGTTGATGATATTTTTCTTTTGGGTTCTAACACAAGTCCCATGAAACTGGGTTATATGACATAATCAAATTGTTCAGTTATACTAATCATTTCACATGCAATTGAACTGACCAATTTGTTGTAGGTATCTTCATTACTAAGCGCCCTTGAAAAAGAAATACAGAGCAAGAAGCATAAGGAACCGGATCTTGACACCAATATTTGGTTATGATTTATTTTTCCTTCTTTGTTTCTTGTCCATAAAAGAAATCATCATTTTTCAGTTTTTTTTATTTTAAATTCTGCATACCCTTTACTAATTTTTTTTTAATTTTTCTCAGTAATGAGTAATTAAATCACCCTTATCCAATATTTCATGACATGTTGTGAACAATTTCCTTGCATATTAATTTAATAAGTTGTTTGTAAAGATCAAATTGTATATGAATTGTGATAGATTGACCACCCTCAGTGAGATTTTGAACTTAATTGGATGGATCATATTATGCCATCTTTCATTTTTCTTCATTAACCCTTATTTATTAGTACTCTAGAACTTGACTTGTTTCTTTTTGATGTATTATGTTCCATGTGCATGCTTTGATATGATTAAGGTCATTTTTGCTTTAACTAACCACTAGCCACATGTCTTACCTTTCATATTTTCCATTGTGACATACATTGAGCCTATATCCATTTCTTGATTTAGCCACATAATTAGCCAATAGCCCAAAAAAAAACATGATCACCTTTGCTTAGGAATTGATTAGGAGATTTGGAATTACTATGAATAAAGGTTCTTGATGATTGTGGAAATGTACCCAAGATATGTATGTTGTTGTTTCATTGTTCAAAAAAGAAAGAAAAAAATAAAAAGGAAATGTTAAAAAAAGAAGAAGAAAAAGAAAAAGAAGAAGTGGTAAATATATGTATGAAAATAATCAGGAGGATTTATTCTCATGTTTTATCCTCCATCATGTTTCATTTTGTTAAGTATTGAGTTTCAAAATATACTTCCACAATCATTGAATCACTTACTCCATTGCTCTTTTTCAATCCTAAGTTTAGTCATACTATTTCATTTTATCCACCCTGTATCACCTTGGCCACATTACAACCTTAATAAAGTCCTTTTGATCTCTGCATGCATATGTGTTCAAATATAGAAATTAGAAATTTGTCAAGCCTATGGTAGTGCTAATTTATTTGGGTGATTTATGAGAGTATACACAAACCCAAGCAATTGAGATATAGACAACATGAAGAGAACATCTATCACATTTTCATCCACTCTTTGATTTGATCACTCAATTTGTGTAACTAGTATGTAATGCTTCTTATTCACACTTATCATGACTTTTTGATATAAGAGATGATGTGTATTACTTATTATTTTAGACTTTAAAAAAAATTAAAAAATCAATTTAAAAAAAAACTTTTTCTGTTGTTTCTCATTTTAGTTTTTGGTTTGGTTTTGCCCTGGAGTGCAAAAGCTTAAGTGTGGGGGAATTTGATAAATCAATTTTAATACACTTCTTATAGTTTTACACTTGGGGTTTATTATATAATTACTATGTTTAATAATAGTATTTTAATTAAGTTTTATGTTGTTTAGTTAAATTGAAGTATTACGTATATATGGTTCAATTTTCATTTTTTGTATGTATCTTGAGTATCTTGCCTTGTTTTGGCCATAACTTAGGCTTTTGTGATCCAAGTGGGCTAATTTGGAGCCCATGGAAAGCTAAAAGACAGAGGCCTACATCATGATGATCAGATTTGGTTATTTTGCATCTAAAAAAAATGAAGAAATGGAGCTTGAATCAATCAGCCCTTATGTGTCCTACCAGCACTAACATAGTTCACCAAAATACATATATCTGGAGCTGTAGATATCCAAATGACCTCATTCTTGCGCCAAATTCTCAATAAGACAGAGATCTACAACTTTCATGTTGAAGGTTTTCAAAATTCGGTCATCTAGATGGTCATATTTGACTCGCAAGGTGGAGAAGATAAAGAGGAGAATGAATTTCAACACCTACCATTATCTTCTTTTGAATTATTGTAATTTCAAGCCCACCAATGTTGAAAAAATGCATTAATAATCAGAAAATGAATGTATAGTATCATGATATCTTACCTATAAATAGATGCTTGAAGTTGTAAGGAAGATACACAAGAGATACATAAGAAATACATGCTTTAGTTTTCATTACATTTCTATATCTTTGCCTAAGTTTCTTAAGTTTTAGTTCTTTCTCTTACTTTATTTCTTTGTTCTATATTCCATCCCTCAAGTTATGGTTTGCATTTCCCTTCCTCAATATCAAGTAAGTTAATTTTATTATTTGTTATTTACTTTTATAATCAAAGTTATAGTAAATTTAATATTAGCTTTCATTGTTAAAAATTATCATGGAAGCTTAATCTTTTAAAATCAACTCAAGGAATTTAATTTTTCTTTATGTTAATTTTGAGTTCTTGCTCTTAATATTTTGATTGAAGATAATTACTTTTCTTTGTTTCTCAAACACTTATGATGGTAGATTATTTAAATGTATAACCGATTGGTATATAATTAAACAATCTATAATCTAAACTGATGTTGGTTGGTTAATCAATAATCAATTTGAGAACAAAGATTAAGTCACTAAATAAGAGATTTCTATTTAGTTTCTTAACTCAATCAAATTATGGTTTTAAAGTTATTTTAGTAATTAATAAGAATATATCAATTGATTATTCTTATTAGTTCATTAATTCAATTCTAGAAGATTTTCTAGAATATAATTATTTAGGGATTCCAAATGATTCAAGGTTGAGAAATTAATTATATTTAATCATATTTGTAATCAATGATTAGTTAACTAAAGATTTATTAATTCCTTGGGTTGGTTGTTTCTAAATTTGATTATTCTTACTCATAAATTTACTTTTTGCACTATTATATAATCACTTAATTTTCCTTTCAATCTCAACACAAACCCCCCCTTTGTTATAATTAAATTGAGTGTAACTAATTGAACTAAGGTCCTCGAGAGACGACTAAGGTTGTTCACCTTATACTATATTAATTTAATTTTTTATTTGACCCGACAACGACAGCATGTCTGAAGGGTTTAGAAGTCTCAGTGGATACCAACTCTATGTCATGGTTGAAGGATGAGTATGTTTGATGGTTATTCGATATAGCAAGGTTAAATACTCTACATGAATCTTTTGTATTGGAAGGCCTCTCTACGATTCGAGTAGGATATATGGGAGATAATTTAGTATTTCTTTCATCTATGGAGGGCGAGGATCTTCATGAGTTATTAAAGTGTGCGGAAGGTTGGCTAGTGTCGGTGTTTGAATCATTAACCCTATGGGAACCAAGGGAGGTGTCTGGGAAGAGATTGGTGTAGATTAGATGTATGGGATTTCCATAGGATGTGTGGCAAGAATCTTTTTTTCTGAAGGTTGTCTCTACCTTTGGTTCTTATGTAATGATGAATGATAATACACGGTTTGGAAGGCTGGAATATACAAGGATTTTGGTATGTACATCATGGTTGGGCATCATTGTAAATCATGAAAATATTAAGATTAATGGAGCAGTTTATGTTGTTCGGCATGTGGAGGAATTGGATAGGGAGGAGGGGAAGGGGTGTTGTTCTTATAAAGGTCATTATGGATGCTCAACTAATTCATCATTGAAGGGTGGTCACAATTCAGAGTCAATTTTGTCAGTTTTCAATGAAGGTGGTGATTGGAGAACAATGTCTGATGGTGGATTTTCGGCAGGGGTGTATGAGGTAATTCATGTAATAGGGATTTGAATGTGATTTCAAATTCAAATTTGCCTATAACCGGTGCTAGAAATCAAGAGAAGGTTAATGGTGAATTAAAAAATGAGATCTGTTTCTGGAGGATGCAATTGAATCTAATACATTAAACTTGGACAATCTTGTGACTTGTGATGGATTGCCACATGATGCGCGTGTATCACCAACTATTAGGCCGTGTTGTGATAAGGTGGTGGGCTTCATTAATCATTCGGCGTCTGCGGTTGGGGAACGGGGTGGCCCGCGTGATTTATTTAACACGATTGGGGCAAATGACAAGTGTAGTAGGCCGAAACAATTTGATAGCCCAATTACTAATGGTGCCAGGCCTGTTATGCACGACGTTGCTGGGCGGCATCTAAGTAACAAATTTGGGCGGTTGGAGTCTGTTGGCACTGCTCCTTTACGTAGGTCCCATACTGATATGTTGGACAGGTTTTATTGTAACAAACAAGGCAAATAAAAGTAGTACTTCAGGGCTGTGGACTACTTTCGTGTGATTCTGAAAAAATGTCACGGAATTCTCATGAGGGTCATGATTGTTTGCAATTTGAGCAAGTGGATCAGGTACATAATATGGGATTGGAACAAGTAGCTAAATCGTTGGATGTTCATGTTGATTGTTTGGAGGAGAGTGTCAGACGGGCCTATTTATAGTGTTCAATTTGAACCTTTTTTGCTAGGTTCCTTTGGGGCCTTAATTTGTCATAATGAACCTAGTAAAGGGAGTGGTATGTGGAACTATAAGTATAAAAAATTAAAAAAAAAGTTGAAACGCTCACAAGTGCGTGAGTGGAGGAGTTTTTGGCAAGATTCTGATGCTTTACCGAATATGATGAGAGCGGGTTATAATAATGACTAGGCGGTTGTCCAGGAGGTTGGAAATGGTGAGTGTCCAGTTATAGGATGTGGTGAACCTGTATGGGTAAAAAATAATAATGATGAAGCATGCCAACTTTGGGAGATTGGGAAAAGAATTGGTGTTTCGTCAGAAGAGGATGTGACAGAGGTTATTAGACGGTTGGTGGATATGGAGGTGAGAGATAAGGAGTGGGATAAACATTTTGTAGAGGATTCAAATGGTGGTTGTTGTCAATTATTAATGAAGATTCTTAGTTTTAATGTGAAGGGGTTAGATAGGAGGTTAAAGAAGAAAATGTTCAGGGAGTTGGTTGGTAGGGAGAAAGTTGCTTTTCTTGGGATTCAAGAAACAAAACTACATGTTGTGGATAATCAGTTGGTGAGTTCCTTATGGAATGTTTTAGAGTTTGACTGGGTTGCTTTGCTTGCTGCTGGGACTATTGGGGGGTTGTTATGTGTTAGGAATAAGAATTTATTTCAGAGATCTCTGGTTTTTGAGGGATTTGGTTTGTTGGGGGTGTTAGGGTGTTGGAAAGGAAGACAGTCTCCTTGTGTTCTTTTAAATGTTTATTCCTCGTGTTTGTTGGTGGAGAAAACAAGATTGTGGGAAGAGTTAATTCAACTAAAATTGGTTCATGTTGAGTGTAACACCCTCGGTTAGATAAGACAAATCCTTTTGTAGGTTCATCCCATTTAACTGAGAGTGTTAACAGTTTTTAGAAAAAGTGAATATTTTTTTTAAAAAAAAATAAATACGTGGCAGATCAGCGGAAGTAATATTGTATATATCACATAGTCATTCACAAACTGTAAATAATTGTACTCTTAACAGAATGGGGCACGCAGGCACCCTTAAATATTATACAGTCATCCGGTGTCTGATTATAAATATTCTATCCTTAATGATTATTCTCAATGGGTTCAGCGTATTGCTGATCTTCACACTCGGGTTTTTGAGTTTCTAATTCCTCTGAAAAATGTTCAACAGTAAGGGTGAGTATAACCCAAGACCCTGATTGGTTCATCTGGTGCGGACGTAATCCAGTTAATATACAATGTCACATAGATCATACATTTAGCATATTTATAACAATCAAGCATGTTGTCATCACATAATTGTATATTTAGCATGTTCACAATTATAACAATCAAGCATATTACCATGAAATAAATCATACATATAACATATTCACAATTATAACAATCAAATATGATGTAATGAATGCATGAGTTCGGATCCATTATGATTTATCTTTGGTTAAGTCTCATGATGCATGTGGGCCCAATAAATCGTTTCATCTTCTTCTCATTCTTTGGAATATCACCATTCCAATCATCTAGAGCGATCAGGGTCCGCCCAAGTTCCATGTGGTACAAATGAACTCATTGGTTCTCATCATTGATTTAAATATTTTTGGAACTTGGATCCCTACGATCATAGTTACACTCCGTCATTTAGTCAAAGTACACTAGAATTGCATCGTCTCACCCGGCTATCAGGCGCGACTCTGATGCCATTGGGTTGCCGTTCCAGTTGTACTCCCAAGATTCTTCATGGAGATCGAACGTGAGTATCCTTCACTGTACCAAGTGTATGCTCTAGAGGTTTTTCTTCTTCAAAAATATTTTCATGATGCGAAATGCATTTATCTTATCAATTGATTCCTTGGGTATCTTATGTATTTCCAGTCTCATCATATCATTCTCAGTTTCTTTGAATTTCCTCAATCATTTAAACCTTGTAAGATATTCGTTTATTATTTTTAGAAATATATCTATTAAATATATTCTTCATAAAGAGTAAAATAATATATTCTTTATGTAATTACGCATAATTTAGATATTAACTATGTATAATAATAATAAAACTAATAATAATGATAACAATATTAAGTTGACAGTAAATAATGATAATAATAGAATAAGAATAATAATTATAACTTACCAATAACTTTAAAAGTAGTGAAGATTAGTTTCCAATTAAAAATTCAAGTGAAAAACACTAAAAATAGAGTTTTCCGAGTGGAACAGAGGTAAATCCGAGTGAAATGAGTATGATTCCGAGTGGAATCATACAGAGAAGGGTTCTCCAAGTGATCTGGCTAAAAATCCGAGTGAAATGACACTGGAAAAGCTGTTTTCCGACTGAAATAAGTTTGGATCCGAGTGAAATGAAGTGGAATGCTGTTTTCCGACTGGAACAGCTTGAAGCCGAGTGAAAAATAAGTTTTCCGTATGAGATAGCTATGAATCCGAGTGAAATAAACTGAGCAGAATTTTCTAACTGAAATCAATAAGTAATCCGAGTGAAACAGAAGCTGAAAAATAATTTTCTTAACTAAATATCTTGAATTCTGAGTGAAACAAATTTCTGAGTGAATTAAAATATAAATCCGTGTGAGGTCAGTAGGGAAAATGGTTTCCTGAGTAGCATTGCTTGTAAATCCGAGTGAGAATGAGTCTCTAAGTGAAATAAAGTATATTTCCGAGTGGTATTCAGTCAAAAAGGAGTTTTCTGAGTGAAATGAAGGTGTTTACCGAGTTAAAATCACTGGAAAAAGGTTTTCATGAGTGAAGCTACTTAAATTCTGAGTGAAAATGAGTTCCTGAATGAAATTAAGTATGATTCCGAGTGGAATCAGTAGGAAAAGAGTTTCCTGAGTAAAAATAAGATATTTTCTGAGTGAAACATGAGTTTACCGAGTGAAATTAATTAAAAAGGGTTCTGTCTGAATAAGACACATGTGAATAAAGAAAATCCGAGTAAGATAATCCTGATTCCGAGTGGAATCAGGTTGGGAAAGGTCTTCTGGTGAGTTGACTTTATATACCGAGTTACATCAAGTTGAAAGGAGTTCTTTTAGTGAAAATAACTATTTGCTGAGTGAAATAAATTGTTTTGCCGAGTAAAATAAGGTTGGGAATCTACTGTCCGAGTAAAATATGATGTTTTCCGAGTGCAATAAGACTGGAAAGCTACTGTCCGAGTAAAATAGTGTGTTTCCGAGTGAATTTACTGAAAAAGAGTTCTGAGTAAAAAGTAATTATATTTTCTAAGTGAAATTAAGTCATGTTCCGAGTGAAATAATGTAAGAAAGTGATTTCCGAGTAAAATAAGACTTGGGAGATGCTGTCCGAGAGAAATAGAGTGTTTTCCGAGTTAAATACTATGTTTTCCGAGTGAAATCAACTAGAAAGATACTATCCGAGTATAAATAAGCAAAACTGAGTAAAATAAGTGTAAAACCGGTCGGATTATCATAAAACATAACCTGTTATCATATTTGTTTCACTGGAAATCACACGGTACCCATGATTCTTAATATTTTCAGTCCAATATTTCACAATTCATCAATGATTATATACACTCGGTAACAGATATATATACATACATGCATATACAGATACAATTTAAAGCATTTAATTCATACACACTGAATCTGTCCTCCACTCGGTTTTCCCACAAGGCACCCAAGAATATACCCCCTTACCTCTATGAAGTTCCTGGAGGAGAAAAAAGAGGCTCCCTTCACTGTCCTGCTTCAAATCCGAGTGAAACAGAGGGGATAGGAGTGGGAAAGAACTTGCTGGGAAAGAGAGTGATGAAGAGTGTTTGGGTCGTGTGTGTGGTGTGAGTTCTGAGGACCTTGAGCTCGTTTAAATAGGGAGGAAGTGAGTGGGTGGAAAAGCAAGTGGGGGACAGCTTTTCTGAGTGGGCTGTGAGTGGATTGCTAATGGAAGGGTCACTAGGGATTAAATAAGATATATGCTGAGTCAGTGTCTATTTCTGGTCGTCCACCATCCATAATGCGCACGATTGGATTTAAATATCATTAAAAGACAAAATTGAAGTCAATACGCACTTCTGTCACTGAATTCCGAGTGGAATTACACTCGGTTAAGGGCTATTCCGACTGGAATTCTCACTTCCGAGTCAACAATTGCAAGGCTCGCTTGAGCGTGGCTTGCTCGCTTGAGCGAAGCTTCAATTCTTCACTCGGAATTCCTTTGAAACCGACTCAGTCACTCGGTTTCTCACTCGGTAATACCTCTTCAGACCGAGTCCTCTCTTTCTCAGAATCTTCACTCGGAAATCCGAGTCTTCCTTCACTCAATTCACTCGGTTTAGGCCATTACCTCTCAGACCAATACCCACACGTACTTCTCTCACTCGGTTTTGGTCCAGTGGAGTGTATCTCACTCGGAATTGACTTCCTCCACCATTTTCCACTCGGTTTCCTAAGCAAAACCATTCGGAAGCCTTCCCAATTGTTTCCACAACATACTTCAATCGGTAGGAAGCATCAAATCAACATAAACATGAGTGTTTATACATTCTTTCACTCGGAATACTCCAATTGGAGTAGTCTCCTTCAGAAAAGGAAGCATTCAACTCGGAACCGAGCCTTTCTAGGGTGTTTTGACTCGGATTTTCACCCAGAATTGATTCTTTTGAACACTCTTCACTCAGAATTGCTTCTCAAGTCAGGACTCCACTCGGTGGTAGCCTTCTCAGTCATGTTTTACTCGGAAAACATGATACTGACTCGGAATTCTCTCCTTCACTCGGAATTTCTAATCTTTCACTCGGAATTCTTCTCTGTCACTCGGAACAGAGCCCTTTTCACTCGGTTTTTGCATAATTTCACTAATATTCCATATAAATTCTATTATTACGTGCAAAAATGACATTTTTGAGGTACTTCAGACCATCAACAGGGTATATATTGACTTATTCTTGCTTACAAACCCTCCATAATTAAAATTTACAAGGATAAAATTGTTTCTAAAAACAGGGATGTTACATTGAGTGTTTGGATTTACATGGTAGGTGTTTTACGTGGTATAGGTCTAATGGAAGTGCTCGTAGCAGATTGGATAGGTTCCTGTGTTCCCAGGAGTAGTTAGCGTCATTTCCAAATTGTGCTCAATTGGTATTAAATAGATCCTTATCTGATCATTGTCCTCTGATGTTAAAAGTTGTGGATGTGGATTGGGGACCTAAACCGTTTAAAGTTCTTGATTATTGGTTGTGTAAGCCTACTTTTAATATGATGGTAGAGGAGTCATGGAAAAATCTTCATGTAGAGGGTTGGGGTGCTGTTGTACTTAAAGAGAAGTTAAAGAGGTTGAAACAGTCTTTAAAGGTATGGAGTAAAGAAGAGTTCAGTTTGGTCCAGCAGGTGAAGGAGTTAGAGGATAAAATTAAAATTTTGGATCTTGAAGAGGAGAGAGGTGGGTTATGTGAGGAGGATATAATGCTTCGTAAAAGGTTGGTGGCAGAGTTGTGGAAAGTATCCAGTTTGGTGGAATCAATTTTGTCAAAAATCCAGAATACGATGGTTACAAGAGGGGGATTCTAACACTAAATTTTTTAATGCTCTTATCAATAAGAGGCGTAGGGGTAGTGCAATTCATGGATTGTGGGTTAATGGTGTATGGGAGGAAGAGCCTATTAAGGTGAAGAAAGCTGTAAAGTCATTCTTTGAGCAAAAGTTCTAGGAGGAGTGTTAGAGTAGGCCGTTGTTGGATGGTGTTGAGTTTTCAATGTTAGGTGAAGAGGATAACAGGTTTATCAATGAGAAGTTTACAGAAGAGAAGATTCAATTGGCTGTTTGGGAGTGTGATGGTTCAAAAAGTCTGGGTCCATATGGGTATAATTTCAATTTCATTAAGTCTTTTTGGAGTATGTTGAAGGGTGATATTTGCAAAATGATGGATGGTTTTTTTATATATGGGATGTTACTAAGAGGAACGAATGCTTCTTTTTTAGCTTTAATTCTAAAAGGCGCCTCTCAATCTGGATTAGGGGACTTTAGGCCTATCTTGTTGATTGGATGCTTATATAAAATTATCACTAAAGTTTTAGCTAGACGGTTGAAGGGGGTAATTGGCAGATTAATTTGTAAGAATCAGTCGGACTTTATGGGTGGCAGGAATATGCTTGATGGAGTGGTTATAACAAACGAGCTTATTGATGAAGTGAAGAGATGACATAAGTCATGTTTGATTTTTAAGGTAGATTTTGAGAAGGCTTATGATTCTGTTTGTTGGGATTTTTTATTTTATATGATGCAAAGGATGAGGTTTACGAGTAGATGGGTGCAGTGGATAAAGGGTTGCCTAATGTCTTCATCTGTATCAATCCTTGTTAATGGGAGCCCAACTTCAGAATTTGTTATGCAAAAATGTATTAGGCAAGGTGATCCTATGACACCTTTCTTATTTCTCATTATTGTAAAGGGGATAAGTGGGTTAATGAGGAAAGCAGTGCATCAAAATTTGTTCAAAGGTGTGTGTATGGGGAAGCAAAAGGTTAGTATCTCTCATTTGCAATTTGTGGATGATATTCTTTTTTTTTGGGAGGTGTCTTTACAAAATTTTATTTCAGTAAAGAGTATTTTGAGATGTTTTGAGCTGGTATCTAGGCTGAAGATGAACTTTTATAAAAGTAAATTGGTGGGTATTGAGGTTCAGAAGGAGGTATTGAGGTGGTATGCGGCTTTGTTGAATTGTAGAAATTCAAGGTTGCCGTTTGTTTATCTGGGAATTCCGCTGGGAGAAAATCCAGGGAAAATAAGTACTTGGGATTCAGTTGTTTCTATGTTTCGAAAGAAGTTGTCCTCTTGGAACAATCATCATTTGTCTTTTGGTGGTCGGCTCTACCTGTTAAAGTCGGTACTTTCCTCTTTGCCTCTGTTCTTCTTTTCTTTTTTCAAAACGCCTATTACTATTATTAATCTGCTAACATCTTTGCAAAGATTTTTTTTATGGGGTGGTTGTGAAGAGAGGAAAAAAATTGTTGGGTAAAATGGGATCAAGTATGTCGGTCAAAAGAGGCTGGTGGTTTGGGGGTTCGAGACTTGGGTAAATTTAATTATGCATTATTGGAGAAGTGAGTTTGGAGGTTATTAGTGGAAAAAGGTAGTTTGTGGGGCAAAGTCTTAATTTCAAAATATGGTGAAGGTGTTCTTTCTAGGGATTGGGAAGTGTTTCAAAAAAGGTCTAGATGGTGGGGGGATCTAGGGGCTGCTTTAAAACAGTCAGATGAGGGTGAATGGTTTAGGGAGGGTATGCGAAGGGTTGTAGGTAATGGGTATAATACTCGATTTTGGTTGGATTGTTGGGTAGGGGAGCGAGATCTCAAATCATGTTTTTCAAGGTTATTTTCAGTATCCTTTTAACGGGATGGGTCTTCGGCTGAGATGGGTGTGTGGGTGCAAGATAGATAGCTTTGAGATTTAAAGTGGCGTAGAGGATTATTTGTTTGGGAGCAGGAATTGTTGTCTTCTATGCATCAGATTATAATTGGCTTTAATGGTGTACGTGGTCTAGCTCAAGATTCGTGGACTTGGTTAGGAGATCCTTCAGGATGTTACTCTGTGAGGTCTGTATATTCTCTTGTGCGACATGACACGGATTTGTGGGAGGCTTCATTTGTGCGGTTATTTTGGACTACTACGGTTCCTCTCAAAGTAATGGGTTTTGGATGGAAGCTTATGTTTGATCGGATACAATCCAAGCAAAATTTGTTGGCTCGTGGTTGTGCTTTGAATAGTTCAGATACGTTTTGTGTTTTTTGTGATGAATGTGTGGTGGAATCCAGTGCTCATTTGATATTCTCTTGCAAATTTTCATATTCTCTATGGCAACAATGTTATGCTTGGTTGGGTTTCACCTCAGTTCTACATGTTGAGTGTAAATGCAACTTTGAAGGTTTCTTGAGCTTGGGTCATGGACCAAGAACTAAACATAGTCTTGCTGCTGTGTGGTTTGCTACTATTTTATATATGGGTTAAGTCTTAAGTCTCATATGAAAGGGTTTACTAAAGGTTTTATTGAGTGGTATAAGGAGTCTTCGTTATGTCTTATTGATTTGTAATTGGTTAATTTTATATATGACTTAAGGTACCCTTTGTACCTTTTTTAATATTATTATTTCTTGCTGATAAAAAAATCATCTACAATAATCTTGTCCAACTTACATTTGAATAGAATATATAAAACTAAATGATAGAAAACTCAATTATTTTATATAATCATTTAATTATGTATTGCTCATTAAAAATTAATGAAGAGAGCTTGTTTAAAATGAAAATAGCTTCATAATAATTGAGAATCAATTAAAAATCTTGAAAAAAATCATGTTGCATAATGCATATAATAAATTTCATTGAGAATGATGATATCGGCAATAACTTAAGGCTTCTTATTCATTATTCATTACTGGAACATAAATAACTCCAAGTACAAAAACTTGCAACTACAACGATGCAGTTATTTAACTGTCTTGTAATGCAACACACGTAGAGCACAATTTAAGACTAAGCTCTTACCACGGTATTTGGTCACTATCTGCTGCAAATTTAAATACATATCATACACCAGCAGCATTTCTGATTTAACTAAGAATCCTCTCTTCTCTTCTATATTCTAAGCGTGGGAGAGGCCAGATTGTAATGAATTAAGCCTTCTCTTACGCAACCTCTCTGCAATATTAAATGCAAGCTCCAGAGATTGAGAAGCATTGAGCCTTGGATCACAATGGGTGTGGTAGCGTGAGCTCAAGTCATCATAAGTAATAGTCCTTGACCCTCCAACACATTCTGTCACGTTCTGCCCTGTCATTTCTAAATGAACCCCTCCAGGGTAGCTTCCTTCTTGGTCATGGACATCAAAGAATGCCCTCAACTCAGCCTATTACCAACATCCAGTAACACGAATTTATCACACAAACATCATAAAAACAGAAAGGGGTCCCTTCATGTGTAGAAGATTTACGAGTCTAGACAATTTATAGTAGTAAGTACTAAGTAATATAAACTTTAAGCAATTCAGTTGGAAGAAAAAACAGAATTATATATGTGATATGATGGAAAATAAGGAATCAAGTATAAAGTGAAAGTTACCCTTATTGAATCAAAAGAGCGGGTTTTAAGTCCAGATGGAGCTTTGATTGTGTTTCCATGCATGGGATCGCTAACCCATGTCACAATTTGACCTGCTCCGCGAACTGCCCTGATAAGATGCGGAAGCTTCACTCGCATATTCTCAGCTCCCATTCTAACAATCACTGTAATTCTTCCAGGCTTGTTTTTAGGATTCAGAATATCTATCAGCTTAACAAGTTCATCTGGCACCATCTTATCACTCACCTGAAAAGCAAGTAGCATTTCAGTAGCTGTAAATTGTTCATCAGCAGTAGTGCATTAAGTATTAGCCAATGGGACCAAGGCCCTTAGATGGGATGGTGGTCGAGGTGTGTTTTCACCTTGCACAGCATATTCAAAGATAATTATAACAGATTAATTGAGTCAAGCATATAAAGAAGTAATTTTGACAACCCAAGTAAAACAAAATAGAAATTAAAAAAAAAAAAAGACGGCCATGGATGAAGAATATTATATATGCACCTTGATGCCAAGTGGATTGGCGACTCCTCTTAAGAATTCAACATGAGCACCATCAAGTTGGCGGGTTCGCTCCCCAACCCATAGCATGTGAGCGGAGCAATCATAATGAAGCCCGGTAGTAGAATCCTCCCTGGTGAGTGCTTGTTCATAAGGGAGAAGCAAACACTCATGGGAAGTCCAAAAGTCTGTTGTAGTCATGATTGGATGCTCGGATGTGAGCCCAGCAGCACTCATGAAGCCAAGAGCCTCATCCACCCGATGAGCCAATTCACGGTACCTTTTGACCCACACCCAAAAAAACGAAATAAAATTGAAGTTCAGAAATTCCAAACACAAAAATTTCAAGAATAAAAGGATGGTGTTTTGCAGAAAGCACAAAAGATAAAGCATGTGAACAGGGTTAGATTGGCTAAATGAAGTTGTAAGGGATCAAACAAGAAAATAAGAGGAATTGTAATTTCAACATTTTCTTTTGAGGGAGGTGGTAAGTAAATACATAACTAATCCCATACACATTCTTTTCTCCGTCTCATTACTTGCAAAGAGTATCAGACAAGTGTGCAAGGGACAATATCTCCCCGTCCCAGTGTTGCTACATTCAGTCTATTTACTGTAACAAGCCAAACAAATAAAGTACTCTTCAATTCTAGTCCATTTCTAATCCTTTCCACTCTTTCTGATTTTCTCCCTTATTTCCCCCTAATAATAAAATATCACGTTTAGAAGCAGAATAAAAAATCAGGGGGGAAATCAAAAATATTCCCAATTTCTATTGTCTTTGTATAGATACGCTTTGTTATCTACATTATCTTTCAGGCATCATGGAAAGAGTCATTTCAGTTTTCAAATACATCCATCCAAACCATTTTAAATATATAAGAACAAGAATTAATAAGCGCTAACAAGTCCAAATCCATAATTTTTTTTAGAAAAAGGTTAGAAACAATGCCTGTCTCCCTGTTCACTATTCGCCATAAAATCAAGATTCCATTGGTTAACCCTTTGCATGGCAGCATAACCTCCAGTGGCAAATGCCCGCAAGAGGTTCAGAGTCGCCACAGATTGGCAGTAGGCTCTAACCATCCTCTGTGGATCTGGAACCCTAGAAGCTGTATCAAACGCATCACCATTCACATTGTCACCCCTGTAACTCGGTAGCTTCACTCCATTTTTCTCCTCAAATGGATCAGACCTTGGCTTTGCAAACTGACCTGCCATTCTCCCCACCTAATAATTTAACACATCCAATAGTCAAACTGTGCCATCCTCCGTTTATTGAAAAACAATAAATCAGCACAATGTAAGACTAAAATACCCAATCATGTTTGGAAAAAATTCTATTTCCAACTTTTCATTTAGTCTTTGCTAATAGCCTAATCTCTCACATCTCAACGAATAATTTCATCAACCACAAAACAAAACTAAAGCTTCAGATAATTGATCAACAATAAGAATTTGATTTAATTAACCCCAATACAACACTCTCCTTTTTCAAAAATCAAAGCTCACACCTTCACTTACCTAAGCACCGCCCCAAATTACCAACTCTTTATTTGAGAGAGATTCAACAATCCAGTTGGGGAAACGGAGTTGGGGAAATGGAGAAATTTAAGGGTTGATATTGATCCTTCACACCGTTCGAGATAGTCAAAACTCCGTTTGACCGTAGGATAACCAAATAACCAAACAGCCTCTAGGTCAATAACAATTACAACAATCATATTCATATACCAATCACATCAAATACCATTCAACACTACTTTTTACTTTTGATCTTTCTCTGCATTTTCTATCTATCACATATCACCCCTGTTATTTGTTCTCTCTCTTTCCATTCCTTTTTATCTCTTTCATCAAACACCAAAAAATACCACTAAAAGTAAAACACACGAATAATTTTTCAAACAAAACAGCACTTGTAAGTATATCCACAGTCCACTTTCTGAAACATCTATTCAACACCCCTCATTTGTTCAAATATATCTAGCTTCTTATTGTATATGGGTTGGGGTACCCTTTTACCCTCAAGTAATTTATATTTTCTTTGCTGATTATATATCTAGCTTCCTTTCTATCACATCTATCATTTATCTCTCTTCTATTCCCACATCAATCAATTGGAAATCAAATAGATTTTTCCTATCAATAACAGCAACAAAAACGAAACCCACTAATTGAAAACAGATTCGAATGGCAAAGAGGGGTGGGCTACGAGAGAGAAAGAGAAAAGGCGAAACCTTGATGACAGGCATTTGGCCACCGAACATGAGAACGACACCCATTTGAAGGATGAGACGGAAGGTGTCACGAATGTTATTGGCATTGAATTCCTTGAAACTCTCAGCACAATCACCACCCTGGAGAAGAAAAGCGTCGCCCATGGCAGCCTGAGCGAGCTTGTCCTCGAGGCTGCGTGCCTCGCCAGCGAAGACGATGGGGGGAAACGAGGAGAGTGTTTGAAGAACAAGATCCAACTCATTCTGATCCGGGTACTCTGGAAGCTGAAGGGCCTTTTTAGCCTTCCAACTTTCAACGCTCCATGAGCTTGAAATTGAGGCTGGGGTGGTGGGTGCCGTTGACTTCATAGGGTTCACGGAATTGGTGACGATGATGGATCTGCGAGGTTGCTGAGACCTGACGGGGCATGGTTTCACCTTCAAGGTTATGAGGGAAGATGAAGACGCAATTGCCATTTTTGTTTCTCTTCTCTTCTCTTCTCTTCTTAGCGAAACAAAGAGAGAGAAAGAAGATATGTGCGAGTGCGAGTGAGATATATACACACACACACAGCTTGTATATTTAATTATTTATACTGTTAAATTAAGGTTTGATTGGAATGACAAACAAATAGAATCTGTCATGGAATGATACCATATGCATAATAAATAATTAATAACATAACTTGTAGGCTTTGACTTTCTCTAATTTCATATGGACTTGTATTTTTAATTTATTTATTTGAGAGTTTATTAAGATTTGATAATTTAAAGAAAATGGATAAACAACAAATCTGATCCCACGTTATTTTTCGGTTTACACAAGTATTTACTAGTTTTTATTTATCTTAACATTTAAAAGTTTATGATAGATTAGGTTATGAAATAATTAAAAATATTTATAAGAAATAAAATTAATAAAATTTTGTAAAATTTAAAAATTAATGCGATGAGATTTCAAACGGAAAATTCGGGATTTTTTTAATGTTTCGTTACCTAAATTTAAACTCAAAATGCCCAAATTAGATTCAAACTCCAAATTATATTAAGCTTACATCTACCCCCTTTTAAATTCTTGCATAATGAATAAAGTATTTTAGGTTATATTTTATTTACAAATGGTGACCACATATCTCTATTTTTCTTCCATATCTTATTTGAATTTCAACATAATTAAACTTAATATGTATCTACTTAGGATGTAGTTGAAAAAATAGAATTTTAAAAATAAAAAAAATTAAAAGTTGTTTAACTATAAAATCTTTTTCTTCCTTTTAAGAAACCTCAATTTACATATTTGAATATTTAAACAAACATGTTGTATATCAACAAACATCATTTCTATAACTTGAATTATAATTTTTAAATCTTTTCAGATCTAAACTTGTCATTATTCCATAAAAATACCCGTCACCAATTTAAGTATGCCATGATTAAACCAACAATCAAAATATGATTAAACTTATGGTAATAAAAAATAACCTAGTAGTAATAAAAAAATTAATCTAAATTGATCACCTAATTATTCATAATTCTACCCGTCAAAACAGTGAATCCAATTCGATTTTAATAACAGATTTTTTTAAGACCCTAATATACCTTTACAACAAATATAATAATCGTGATTCAATACTACAAACGTCCGTTTTGCAAACAGGCTCCTAGATTTGCAATTGCAAGTCATCCATGGTACCTGCGTAAAATACTTAATTTGTGTACTGGATTATTGTAGGTTGGCAGCAGAAAAAAGTGAGAATAAGATGGAGCAAGATTGAAAAAACAGATAAACCCAAAACCCATGGATCAACCACACTTGCGAAGGATACTTTTACAGGAACTTAATCTAAAGCAAAGCAGGTGCAAACACCACAATTTTACAAGGTTTGCTGTTAATAAGTCAATATGCATAATCCTCACAGAAACCAGCCACACCTATCCAAGTGGTTGGATTTTTCCCTCATAGAATGGCCAAAATTCAAGGCGAGAAGCACGTTCATTTTGTTCATATCCTCCCAGAATTGGACAGTCAATAGTAAGGACTGTAGCGCATTGGCATTCTGAACCTTGGAACCTTTCTGCAATAAACAGACAAATGCTATTGGTTTGGTGTTACGGCATAAAAAGAAAACACATTGCAAAGTGAAGAACTGAGTGTAAAAAAGAGCTTGTTTGGATTGGCTTTAGATACTATGTAAACCACTGTTGGTGGAATAGAGAAAGAAAATCACATCAACTCAACTCTTTTCCATATTTGTTTAAGAGTGATTTGATAACTAAGGAATAACCAAACATGCACTGAAATACCCATATCCATATGGAGAATAGACAAAAGGAGGTGCATATGGGGTTCGGCCTCGAAACCCCATGTAAGGATTGGACCGGCAGGCACGATGTTGCTTCATCCCTGGTATGTTGGTCCTTTTAGCCGTTACCTGGAAAATGATCAAGTAAGCAGAGATGACTAAGAAAGAAGGAAGCAGAGGATATTTTTCAAAAGTAAGAGCCTCTGGCTCTAACCTTCAATTGGCGCCCATGAAGTTCGGACTCATTCAGCAAAAGGGCCTCCTGGACAGCCTCAGTCTCAAGGAACTCTACATAAGCATACCCCTTGGGTTGGCCAAATTTATCAGTTCGAATGGTGACTCTGTTTACTGTTCCACATGATTGGAAATGCTGCTGCACTTCTTCAGGAGTGCATGAATAGTCCACCTACGGAGAATATCAAATCAAATCAATGAGAATGAGATAAAAGTACAAGTGAAGTTAGAACATTCATCACGTGGTAGTAGTACCGCCAGATACAATAATTGTCAATAAATATCAATGCAACAATCAATGAAAAATGTATGCTTTTGAATATTCAACAAGCCTCATCAACAAAACAATCTCATATACACATTCATAGGAACTTTTCTGTGGCAGCTGTCAATCACTAACATGACCAAAGGGATGAAAATCAACCTTCTTTGGCAGAACAACTATTCCAATTCACCATCCATACAAGTTGTAAACACGGGATTTGGGAATGTCTAGCATGCAGGAAAGTTTCAGGGGACAGACAAATATCTTTTTTCCTGGCCTCAATGGTTGCAAGCAGCAAGATTCATCCTCTAAAATGCAAGGTACAGTCACCCAAATACTGTGTCATGTGAAGCTCTGCTGCAACCTTCAGCAACTAGATCGGTGCTGGGATGTGCAACCTTACGTGATTTGGTACCTCTGTTTCAGACTGAATGATATCTGGGTTGGCTTCTGCAACTGCTACTTTCCTCTGCTTCTGTTATCAGCTGATCTGTGGTAACTTGTCTGTACATTTTCTCATGGTAAAAATATCATCATGAAGCTTTTGTTTTGCTATCAAACTAGTACAAAACCTTGCAAACTCACATCTATTGTGCATTTTGAATGAGAAGATATTTAAGTGCTAATTTCTATTAAAAAAATATATAACTTTATGTTTCTGCCTCCCTTGCCCAATCCTAGGGGGGACCTAGGGTTTTGGGAACCCCACTCTAACTCTTTGAGGTGCCCCACCCCTGTTCTTACTCACTGTTTTCCAGTTCCCCATCAGTTTTTTGTGAATTGTGATATAAAGTATACTAGAGTAGAGAAGAAAATGAAAAAGACTATAGCCCAAAAGAAATTCCTCAAGATTCCAAAGTAGAAAAAGAGAATGACAAGTGAAACGGTCCCTAACCATGAGAAAATAATGCCAACGCATTTCTTGAGTGAGTGCTACTGTTAGACACCACTGAAAGTTTCCTTTAAATTAGCAATCAAATGACAGTACCCGTACGTAATACTTTACCCATAAAGCATGTCCTCTTCTCACCAGTAGGAGTCCAGAGCCTTGATCTCCAATCTACTCCAGAATTGATTCCTCTGTTAATTCCATCAAAAAGGTCGGAGCAAAATCTAATATAAACCTCTTTGTTAAAGACTTATCTTTTTCACCCTTAATTGTAGACAGCTTTATATTCTCTCTTTTTGTTGGTTCTATACTTCTACCCTTTCCTCATTCCCATAAAAAAACATGCAAATTCACAAAATCACAAACATCACTTTCCTAGACAAATAACTCTTTGACATTCTCATTCTCTCCTCTATCCCCCAATGTTTATTTTGTGTTTTATATTTTTTTTCTGCTCCTTTCTGTTAATTTCATACATTTCTACCTCCAACTGTATATTATAACACATACTTTCAACTGCTGCATTACAATACCAGAAAACTTTTGGATGGAAGCATAACCTGCGATTATAGTCAAAACATTTTGTCAAAGCAGGATGTCACCACTTGAAAAATACAATAAAATTTCAAAATAGCAGTAGCACACTCATCATCAAACAAAGATATGCACGTTTGAGGATAGAATATGATGAAGTCCAATGTATTTATCGCCCAATACACCTTAAGCTCATAATTGAATACTTCAAAGAAAGGTTATGGCATTAATATCCTTCGCCCATACCATCAATCATGACAAAAGACAACTAAATAATGAGCACAATAACTGTTCTCAAATAAACAAGGGAAGAGAGAGCTCACATTGCCTACAAAGACTGATCGAGAATCTATTTCCTCTTTATTGGCCTGACTTGCAGAAGCAGTTGCAGGATCTATTAGGAGATAAGAATTAATAATAACAGACAAAATTCGAACAATACATTGTAATACCAATAGAATATGTTTTGCATTTACAATCAAGAAGGGGGGAAAAACACAGTCCTCACACCATGCAGAAGATCAACTAAAGGAAGAAAGAAACCAATAGGAAGAAAGAGTAAAAATAACAAATAAAATTTGTAACTCAAAGATTAGAGAGCTTCTGAATTTTCAAATGGAAGTTCATAACATGAGCATCTCAGATGAGTGCAAGGATTTGGTCTAGAATCTGTAACCGTGTTAAAAGTCTTTCCCATTACAAGGTAAGAATCTATATGATAGTTAGCTAGTACTACTTTATTAATTAAGAAAACTGCAATCCTGACCTAAAAATTAAAACACAAAAGATCTTCTAGGCGAATAGGTAGGAAATGTATCATTAATGCAGAACCTCAAACCCCTCCAACAAAAAAAAAAATCCAATCCAACCCAACTCTTGTCAAAGTGATTAAACTATGGTATTTTCTTCACACAAACCAACAAAAAAAAAGAAATTACAAAATCACCCGAAACAAAGTTTCAAGATTTTTTTTTTCGATGCGATAAAACAAAAAAGGCACCTTGCACAGATCCCATCTCCTTCTCGACCTTGGCTTGCATCTCTCGTAAAGCAACGGCTTCATCTTCCATCTCCTTCAAACGCTTTTTCATGTCATCCAATTCCTGCACCGGATTGATTCGGCATTGAGGGATAAATAAATTAGAGCTTGGAATTGAACAGCAAAAGGAAGTTTGACGGAAGGAAATCAAAGGTGAAATGCAGAGAATTGCGAAAAGAAAAAAGTGAGAAAGGGGAAAGCATTACGGATTCGTTGGTGTCGAGTGGATGCATGTCGACGTCGTCGTTTTCCATGTCTCCGTCGCTCGCACCTCAGCCTGCTGCTGCCTTTTCTTCTTCTCCTCTGTCTATCCCTTTTCCCTTCTTCGCCTTGTCAGGGGCTACTTGGCCCTAAGCTTGAGACAACCTTTATATTATTTTCCTTTATCAAAATTTTTTATCATGAATCTTTTAATCCCCTCAAAATGGAACTTATAAGGCCGCCAATAACTTACCTATCCTAGTCCACCAAATGAATTAGTTTCTTAATATGTAATAAATTTCATAAAAGAAAAAGATAGACTATCAAAATGTTTTTGAATTATCTCGTGTCGGGATAACATTTTCAGTATCAGTTATGGTTTAAACTCTACCTTACGTGTTATGTCAGTGGGGATCTAGTATTATCATTCTTGATCTAGTGGAAAGTCAGAGTCTCTATATCAATTCTCGAGTTGTCACATCGGCCTTTTGTATTGGGGGCGAATAAGGTGCCACCGACAATGGTACTTTGACACCCAAGTTAGTCAAAATGGTCAACAATGGAGCTCAAGCATTTTTAGTATCACATGTACCTTAGTGAGTCGTAAATGAAGAGTGTTTACAAAGGTAGGTGGTTGTCAAGTCTTACGCGGCGTTGTGTTAGTACGCATCTACAAAATTACGAGAAAAAGCTGATACATGCACAAAAATTTCTGTCATTCCTTGCAAGTTGGCATTGATATGCCCCCGGTAAATGACCAGGCTCGTTGGGCACTAGTCTGCGGGGACTCCGATCATTAAGAGGTGATATTTGTCGGGGCCCTAATATTATCGTGTGCCTCGCACGGGGGCACACTTTGCTCGTACTGGAGGTAATCAATGTCATGGATTAAGATCAGTATGCGGATCGGATCACTTTTATTTATCTCAAAGCAATGCGAATATGAATAGAGATTAAATTACATATATAATCTTATTTGAATTTACATTTTAATTATTGAATAATGAGTATACACAACTTAAGAGGATTGTCGTGTTTGCTCCTTCCATTTTATGATTTCCAATAAAACATTGTTAGATAAATAATTTTAATTTAAGTAGATTAAGTGTGTCAAATTTTATATATTAACGATAACAATTATTTGATCATCATTAATCATTTTTACTATAACTAAATCTGTATATAATTTACTGTACAAATAAATATTGGCTATTAAGGTGGGATTCCAAAAAAATTGTATTTATAATTGATGGTTTAGAGTCAGACTTGGAAAGGGATGTTGAATAAGTCTCAGACTCTTATCGTGGAATTTAAAAACTTAGATAGCGCAAGCGAACAGACCTTTGTACCAGGCCTTTAAGAGCAGGGTAAAAGAAAATGAACACAAAGAATTTATACTGGTTCACTTCTAACTCAGAAGCTACGTCCAGTCTCTCCAAAATTGAAGGATTTTCACTATTGTAAAAACTCATTTTACAATCTCAACACCAGATTGTGTTACAAGTCTTCTTGACTTCAGCTACTTATGGCTTAACCCAAGTATTGTTTCAACAAGTCACTTCTAGTTCAATCCCAAGTATTCTTTCAAAAGTCTCTACAGGCCATAGACTGTTTTCCTAACAAAAACTAAAGGCTAGCAACATACCCAACTTTTACATAACAAAGGATTTGAAAGATAGGTTGTGTTTTGCATTTCTAATGACTTAGTGTATGAAAAGATACAAGATATGAATAGATACACTAAGTAATAAAGACAAAGACTAAGGTCTGCTAGAGACAGAACAACAAAGAAGGTCTTTGCTGTAAAGACAAAGCTAAGAACAAAGAAGAGTGCTTTGTAAGCAGATTGCAAATAATTTCTTCAAAGTTCTCCTTCAAATTCTGAATCTCTTTGTATTTATAGTTTACACAAGGTAGTCGTTTGGTAATCTGATGAAAAGACATAGCCGTTGTAAATCCGTTGAAGAAGTTTAGTCGTTGTGATCATTAGACCTTAAAGGGTGAGAAGATGACAAAATGTCTGATATGGAGGGACAACAAAGCTTTGCACTAAAATGGTGTTCCTTGAGAGTTCTAGAGCAAAGGTTGTAATATCCCATTTTCAATACAAATAGAAAATAGATATTAATATATCTTTAATGAGAAATACTTACTATTAGTTAGTTTATTATTATCATTTTTTATGAAATTTTGGTATTTATATTTAATTATTTGTTTTTTTAAAATAAAATAAAATAATAATAATATTTATGTATTTTGAATGAGAATTTTAAAATGACTTAATTAGTATTCATTGATTAATGAAATTATATTAAGAATTTTAAATATATTTTTATTCACAACTTTTATTTTATATTTTTATATTTATGTTTTTACATATTTGTGATTTAACTCTTATTAGAATTTTAAAATAAACTTTTGAAGGAATTAGACTATGGTTCTTTAGAACTTTTTGATCTACATAATATTTATGATTTTCTGGAAGTTTTTGAATTTTTTGAAATATTTTAATAAAATAACATTTTAAATAATTTTAAATTCATATAAAGTTACTTCAAATTAAAAATATTTACAAGAAATTAAAGTTAAATTATAAGAAAATTTTTTAAAATCCATTTCAAGTAGACTTATCTAAAAGTTGTCGGTTTGAGTAAAATCTTGATTTTTACCAATCGTAAAAAAATCAAAAACGTACCAATAAATTTTTATTAACAGAAAATTTTAGATTTTTAAAATTTAAACTTTATATTACTTATCATAAAATTAGTGAGAACTGATATAATATCGCTAAATTTTAAAAAGGGTCAATTTTGAATATTTAAAATATACCGAGTGAATAGTTACTATTTGGCTTAATAATTCAGCCGACATTTACTATGCAAAATATTGTGCATGAACAAAAATTTCAAACTTGCACAGTAACCAGAAACGAAAATTTCAAAAATTATACAGTACTTTTATAATAAAATATTCAAATACATAGTGAATTTTTCTGCTATAAATATCGAAGGATTTCTGAAGGAAAATTCATAGTTTAGATTAAATTTTCTTAATATAGCAGTGTTAGAGAGATAGTGGTAGGAGTGAGAGAGAGAAATAATTTTTATGGAAGGAGGTTCTGCCAAAATCATAAGGTAAGAATAACTCTCTTTTATACTTTTTAGGTTTATTTTCATATCGTTTTAGAAATCTATTATTATACTGGATATAATATTATTTTAAGTTACTATTCTAAATAATAAATTACTATATCAACAGTAAATTACTATTGAGAATAGTAAATTACTATTCAAATAGTAAATTACTATTATGAATAGTAAATTACTATTCAAATAGTAAATTACTATTTACTGTTACTATTTATAATTTACTATTTACCGTTGTTATTTATATTTTACTATTTATGATTACTATTCATATTTTACTATTTACTATTACTATTACTATTTACGTTTTACTATTCACTATTCACTATTCAAAATTTGCCATTTTTGTTTTACGTAGTAATCTTTATTTTTATCTTATACCTATACTGAGATAAGTTGGTATTAATATTTCTAGAACTCGAAGGTGTAAAGCGAACTCACTTTTTGTAGCAATTCAAGGTAAGGGGGAGTGAGATAGGAATATAATCTGAAAAGACATAAGAATAATGGGAAGAGTCCTCTACTCCTTTTAAATTTAATAATAATAATATTTTTAGATAATAACCATTTAACTTAAAATTTATATAAATTTTAAATTGTGTATCTTGTGTAACTTGATCTGAAATACCTATGCAAAGACCTGAATAACCTATGCGAACTGGACTAAACCTATGCAAGGACTTGGACTATTATGACCTGTATGGACTGAACTATACCTATGCGAAGACTGGATTATATATATGAACTTATATAGACCTGTGCGAGGAATGGACTATAAGGACTCAAAATCAACTCAACTAATTTAAATAACCATTAAAATTTGAATTATATGTATGAGCAATATTTAGTTGATTTGACTTGATTATAATTAATTATATTTGATTTTGATTAATGATATTGTGATTTATAATATTAGACTGTGATTAATGATATATAATTATAATTGATAATATTTGTGATTGATGATATTTGATTGTGATTGATGACATTACAATACTTGATTGTGGTTGATGAATGATTGATGACCTTGTGATATGAAGTTTGAGCATATAGTAAGCATGACGGAAAGTTAAAACTCAGTAAGAATTTTCTTACCTTACTCTTTAAATTTTTATTCTAAGAGAAAATATTTTATAATTATTTTAGTCTTTTATTTCTTCTTAGAAATAATTTTCACTAACTTTATTTTTAATCTCTAGAATAAAATCTAGTATTACAAAGAAGCTATTTTATGAAAATCAGAGGTTGAGATAATTAATTATTGAATTAAAGAAAATTTTTATAGTTTTAAGTATTCTTAGTTAATGATTTTAAAATTATTTTCTTTTAGAAATTAGAAGTTTAAAGTAAATTATTTTAGTTTTCCCCAATGAAATAACTAAAGGATATTTTGTCGAGATTTCTAAAATTCAATCTAGTTAAGATTCAAATTGAGAAAGATTATGTAAATATGTGAAGTTTTTTTTAGAGAAAGTTTTGAGATATTTAAGGCTTGGAAACTCAATTTTGGTGAGATCTGAATTTGAAGACTGTACTAAATTTATTCTATATAATAGAAGTTCAAAGAAGAACTTATGGGAATGTACAGTTTATTGAGATGATTTGTGAACCTTTATGATATTTAATAATTGAGCTTCTAAAAGTCTTAACCAACTAAATATGCGAGTAGTTCATGCATCATGAATCATTAAAGAGAAATGAGATGTGATGTTGTTTGGGGACGGATTATAGAAACCGAGGATACATTAGAGGAGGTTCAAATGCGAACCTTGGGATGAGAGGGTGTGGAAGGGTGCTTCAAGGGACCTGGGTCGCTCCCTAGTGTCAGGTACTTTCACAATAAAAACCTTCTCAGTCTAACTAGTCTCTAAGTATTTTCATGCCAGTTGAGTTGTTCATATGCTACAAAGGCATTTATGTTATTATCTGGAATTATGGAACAGTGTAAACTCCTGGTTGACCTAGTGCAAATTAAAACTTTAAGGGCCCACATGCATAAACTGAATGAGGTAGTATTAAAAGCATTACATGTCATACATGTGATTGTGATATTCTGTATGGATGGTTGTAAATGAAAGTATGATTGCTATGTGTGTGAGAACCCTATATTATAATTAATTGTGTACAAGATTTTGAATGATATTAATCTATTAGTTTGTGAAAACCCTTATGCTTATGTCTTATCTGTAAAGTATTATATTTTATTTCTCACTCCTTCTTGTTTGAATTTTGTGTCCAAAATATGTTATGTGATATATAGCTAACGGTTCAAGATGGAAGGATATGTAATTATAAGAGGGTAAAGTGGTCTCATCCTCAATCAGATAGATGAAGAGATATGACAAGAGTAGGATTTCAAAAACTCGATGGTTCAAGGACTAGGAAATGATTGGTCATATTTGTAGTAAAGGTATAGTTTAGTTTTATCTTGCCTTATTACAATATCAAGTTAGATAATTGTAACAAGGTAAAGGTTAAACTTTGATAAACTTTCCCATCCGGATATAATACTGTAATGATTTATCACTTATGATTTCTATAAATTATTTTATCATTATGGACAAATATTGAAAGACAATGTTTTTTTTTTACTTTCAATATTCAAAGGAAATCAGATGTATATGCGTCCTTGTATATGCGAGATAAAGAGTGATAAATATGTATATCTTTCTAAAAGTTTTTTTTATATATCTCGTGTATATAAGAGGGTGTTACAAAGGTCCTACTGTAGACATTCTTCTTTCAACATAAAATGTGTAGAGCAAAAAGGGTTAACCTTCTAAAGGCATTCTGACATGCGTACTGAATATCTGAAATATGCATAACAACTTCATTGGTTATTTCCCATGAGGACTTTGGCTTTTGCATTATTTTTTCTCTTTTTTCTTTTGATGATAAGTGTAGTTTTTCTTGATACGCATATAGTTCAATATACTTTGGTTCTTGAGCAAATGCTTGTCTTCTTATTTCCTTTGATGAATGGAGCAATCTTAGAGAAAATGATCAGTTCTAGAGCATCTTCAAAAAGGATTTTTGATATCAAGACAAAAAATAACATCTTTATATATTTATAAGTCTTGAGTTTGAAGACTTATGAGAACATAACATGTTCTATGTGAGACAAGGCTTGGTAGATCAGACCCAAATGGTGCAACTGGGTTTGAACTTCTCTTAGAATTTTCTATAGTCCCAAACAAACTTGAGCACCAACATCAGACTTTTTATGATAAACTTCCTTTCATTTATAGCTTATGTCTTATAGACTTTTGACTTGAAACACTTAATTAAATAGGTCAGATAACACGTAGGCAGACTTTTTATTTAATCAAATGTCTTAATGTATGTTATTAACAAATCTTGGGATAAGAACCATCAATATCAAAGTCTTTATGAAACAGACTTGGTTCTAACAATAATCATCGTGATATTACGACATTTATAATGATTGTGAAATTACAAATGATGTAACTATTATGAATTTACAAGCAAAGCCCATATTAACCTAAATGTATGAGTTTAATGTAACACCATCTATTAAATATAACTTGGTATTTGTATCTTACACAAACAACCAAGGAAGTAAGATTTTCAATACCTGATTGACAGAGTCTGGAAAAATTAACTGCTAAAGAAGGCATTTATCCAGGGTTTGAAGAATTACTTTATCAAAATCAATGCTTAGCTCAACATCTATATACAAAATGTTATCCATGAGAAATATCTGCATATATTTGTTTTTGTTTAGAAAATTTGTTTATATTTGATTTAGTTATTTTAGTTAATCTATTAGCATAATTGTAGGAGTAATGTTAGGTGATTGATAGGCATTGCTCATGTCTTTGTATGTATATATACATTTACATGCCTATATCAATGAAAAGGATGAGAGTGAACATAATTTTTATATGGTATCAAGAGCCACATGACAGAAATTGAAAAGCCTCTAACTGATAGTACTAAGAAACCTACGACTGACAGTACCAAGAAAACTCCATCTCCATATGATTTGAACTCAAAAGAAAATCCTAGAAACGTGATCACACAAGTGCAGTTGCGGGGAGAAAACTATGAAGAATGGGCCCGAGCAATGAAAATTTTGTTCCTTGCCTGAAGAAAGTGGGGTTTCATAGATGGAATTCATGAACAGCCTAACAATGGCGCACCAAAAATGGAAGATTGGTGGATTGTTCAATCCATGCTTATGTTATAGGATTTGTGGGAGGACATTAGAGATCTTTTCAATTGTAAATGGCCCAAGAATCCAGCAGCTAAAAGTGGAATTGGCAAATTGCAAGCAATAAGGAATGAACATGGTTTCCTACAACAGGAAATTAAAGACGCTCTGGGACGAGCTTGCAAACTATAAGCAAATCCCAAGGTGTTTATGTGGAAGATGCAAATGTGATATTGCATCTTGTTAGAACCAAGTCTCTTCTTAAAAGACTTTGGAAAACCTAAAATTTATTTTAGGAATCTCAAGATTTGTTTTTAACACACATTAAGGCTTTTAATTAAATAAATTATGCTTATGTGTTATTTGATCATTTATTTTAGTGTTTCAAAATACAAAGTGTGGTGCACAAGTGTTACAAGTTAAAAAGAGGGAGTTCATTATTTTTAAGCAACTAAAGTCTGCGTTGAGAACATTTAAAATGTTTCAAGTCTGACCTAGTCTTAAGTCTGCATCAAGGACAACATTAAAAACAAAATTCTTTACATATGTTTGTCCCAGACTTAGACCTGCTAAGCCATGTGTCTTTATACCTGTTTAACCCACTCTTTCGCGGGTTATGGGTTAAAAAAAGAGGACCATTTAAAATGTAAGTTCGTGGGTTAAGCTTGTTTAACCCGCAGGTTAAACAGGTCTAATGTAACACCCCTATTTTTATTTTATTTTTTTGAAGGAATTAAATTATGTTTCTTTAGAACTTTTTAATCTACGTATTATTTATGATTTTTTGGAATTTTTTGGAATTTTGGAATTTTTTTAAATAAAATAATATTTTAAAATAATTTTAAATTCATATAAGTGACTTAAATTAAAAATATTTATAAGAAAGTGAATTTAAATTATAAGAAAATTTTCTAAAATCCGTTTCAAGTAGACTTATCTAAAAATTATCGGTTTGAGAAAAATCTTGATTTTTTCTAATCGTTAAAAAATTGGAAACGTATCAATAAATTTTTATTAACAGAAAATTTTAGATTTTTAAAATTTCAGCTTTATATTACTTATTATAAAATTAGTGAGGACTGATATAATATCGCTAAATTTCAAAAAGGACTCATTTTGAATATTTAAAATATACCGAGTGAAGGGTTACTATTTGACTTAATAATTTTGCCGACAGTTACTATGCAAAACACTGTACATGTATAAAATTTTCAAAAGATGCACAGTAACCAGGAATAAAAAATTCAAAAATGCATAGTACTTTTATATTAAAATAATAGAATGCATAATAAATTTTTTTCCTATAAATACCGAAGGATTTCTTCTTTAGAATTCATAATTTCAGATTAAGTTTTCTTAATATAGTAGTGCTAGTGAGATAGTGGTGGAAGAGAGAGAGAGAAGTAAATTTTTTTAGGAGAAGGTTCTGCTAAAATCCTAAGGTAAGAATACTTCTCTTTTATATTTTTTGGGTTATTTTCATATCGTTTTTAGAAATCTGTTATTATACTAGAAATAATATTATTTTAAGTTACTATTCTGTATAGTAAAATACTATTTCAATAGTAAATTACTATTTCAATAGTAAATTACTATTTCAATAGTAAATTAATATTTAAATAGTAAATTACTATTTACTATTACTATTTATCTTTACCAATTCACGTTTTACTATTTACTGTTACTATTTACGATTTACTATTTACTGTTACTATTCACAATTTACTATTTACCGTTACTATTCACATTTTACTATTTACCATTACTATTCATGTTTTTACTGTTACTATTCACGATTCACTATTCACTATTCAAAATTTACCATTTTTGTTTTAAGTAGTAATCTTAATCCTCATCTTATGCCTATACTAAAATAAGATTGGTATTAATATTTTTAGAAATCAGAGGCACAAAGCAAACTCTCTTTTGGTAACAACTCAAGGTAAGAGGGAGTGAGATAAGAGTATAATATGAAAAGACATAAGAATAATAGGAGGAGTCCCCTACTCCTTTTAAAATTTGATAATATTATTATTTTAAAATATTAACTTTTTAACTTAAAATTTTTAATAAATTTTAAATTAAATATCTGATTTAACTAACTCTAACCTACCTATGCAAGGACTTGGACTTTTATAACCTATATAAACTGGACTATACCTATGCAAGGACTTGGACTACTATGACCCATATGGACTGAACTATACCTATGCAAGGACTGAATTATATGGACTTGCATATACCTATGCGAGGAATTGACCAAATGGACTCAAATTGACTATATTAATAATCATTAAATTTTGCATTATGATATGTATTAATGATATTTAATTGATTTGATTATGATTGATTGATGATATTTAGTTATAATTGATAATGCTTGATTTTGATTGATGATTTTGTGATGTGGAGTTTGAGCATATAGCGAGTATGACAGAAAGCTAAAACTCAGTAAGAATTTTCTTACCTTACTCTTTAAATTTTTACTTTAAATCTTCTCTTCCTAGAAATTATTCATATTAACTTTATTTTCAATATTTAGAATAAAAAAAATTAGTATTTATTTTAGAAAGAAAGCATTTTATGAAAATTAATAATAAATTGAAATAATTAAATCTTGAGATAAAGAAAAATTTTGTAATTTTAAGTCTTTTTGGTTAATAACTTAAAAGATTATTCTCTTTTAATAAAATAAAATTTTCAAAAGAAAATTATTTTATTCCAAATTAATAACTAAAGATATTTGGAAATAATTGAGATTTCAAAATTTGATTTTGTTAAGATTTAATTTGAGAAAGATTATGTAAAGTTTTATATGAGAAAGTTTTTAGATATTTAAGGCTTAGAAACTCAAATTTCAATGAGATTCGAAAACTGTACCAAATTTATTTCTGTGGGACAGAAATTCAGAGAATTGAGAAAATGTACAGTTTATTGAAATGATATTGTAAACCTTTAAGGGATTTAATAATTGAGTTTCTAAAAGCCTTAACCAACTAAATACACGAGTAGTTCATGCATCATGAATCATTAAAGTGAAATAAAATGATATTGTCTGGGGACGGATTATAGAAACCGAGGATACATTAGAGGAGGCTTAATTACGATCCTTGGGATGAGAGGGTGTGAAAGGATGCTTCAGGGGACCTGGGGTAGCTCCCTAGTGTCGGGTACTTTCACAATAAAAACTTTCTCAATCTGACTAGTCTCTAAGTGTTTCCATGCCAGTTGAGCTGTTCATAATATTATTATCCGGACTTATGGAACAGTGTAAACTCCTGGTTGACCTAATGCAAATTAAAATTTAAGGGCCCACATATATAGGTAAGTTATGATGAAGATATTGCATAACATTCATGCATTCATAATTGATTGTGTATGTGATTGTGATTGATATTATTATGTATTGGTTTGTGAAAACCCTTTGTTGCTTATGTTTTAATCGAGAATATTATATTCTGTTTCTCACTCCTTTCTCCGTGTTTTTGTTTCATATATTCTAAATTGATGGTTCAGAGGGAAGAATCGAAGAATATCGGCAGTAACTATAGCACGTTCTAGAAAGGGAGCTCGGTATGAATACCGTGATCCAATGAATAAATAATGTTAATAAGTAACTGCTTCTGGGCCATGGAGTTTCTTCTCTTTCTTATAATGTTTAATGTTTATTTTTTTTGGATGAATGTACAAATACTTTATAAAGTTTTAATAATATTTATGAGGTATTTCAGAAATAATGTATGTAATTTATTCCGATAGTTTCTTTTTAACAATCATATATTTAAAAAAAATTACAAATTTTTATATATTTTATTAAGGTGTAACAGAGGGTGTTACAAAGTGGTATCAGAGCAGTTAATCCAATAGGCCTGGGGAAAAGGTCTATCTTGCTTTGTCTGTAAACTCTGTATAGGTGATAGAGAATAGAATATCTGACTTGGTAGTAACTGTGATTGATGTGACAAATCTCAGTTACTATGAAATAGGAAACTAATGACTGGAAACGATCTTGCTGGAGTTGTAGAACGCTTAATCAATGCAATGGGAGCACGTGAAGGTCAAGGTAACGATGCCTTGAGAAGGCTGGACCTATTCGAAAAGCGCAATCCACCTCGTTTCAAGGGAGGATATAACCCTGATGGAGCACAAATCTGGATTCGAGAGATAGAGAAGATCTTTCGAGCATTGCAATGTAATGAAACTGATAAGGTAGTCTTCGCTACTTATGCCTTATCTGAGGATGCCGAACATTGGTGGGATAGCATGCGTAGACAATTCGAAGTCAACGACGTGGAGATCACTTGGGATTATTTCAAGGATATGTTTCTGGAGAAATACTTTTCAGCTGATGTTAAAGAGAAAAGACAATTCGAATTCCTGTCGCTGACCCAAGGAAATATGACCGTTGGAGAGTACGCATCCAGGTTTGAAGAGCTATCTCATTTTCATTCTCATTATAATGATGCTACTAATGAAAGAGATCGGTGTGCAAAGTTTGTAAATGGACTGCGGCCAGAAATTAAGGAAGCTATACGAATGCAGGAAATCCGTGAATTTTCTGTATTAGTAAATCGCTGCAGGATCTTTGAAGAAGATCATAAGGATAGAATGACCAAAAGTCGTGAGCCCATTCACAAGGCAGGAGAAATGAGAAGTTGAGGACCTCACCATCACCAAAGAAGATACTTCAGGAGAAATAAGCCTTACCAAGCACCATTTCACCGGTTTGGAGCAGCATCTGTTCCTAATAGACCCCAAGCTTCAATTGGAAGCTATTACCCGACATCTGCACCAAATTTTAAATGTTTTATCTGTGGAGGACCCCATTTGAAAAGGGATTGTCCTAAAAACACTTATGTTTGCTTTAAGTGTAACAAACCAGGTCATCACATCAAGGATTGTCCAGAGATGAAGAGGGAAAACCCTGAAGGTGCGAGTACAAACATAAATACTCAAGGAGGCGCGCACAGTGCAGTCGGAAGGCCGAAGGCAAAAGGAAAGGTTTTTGCAATCACTGGAGAAGAAGCATCTCATTCTGATTCCATGGTGGAAGGTAAGTGTATCATTAATAAGATTCCTTTAACTGTTATGTATGACTCGGGTGCATCACATTCCTTTATTGCCAATGACTGTGTAGAAAAACTAAAATTACCTGTGATAGAACTACCATTTGACTTATCTGTACATACTCCTGGAAAAAATCCCATTGTCACTTCTAAAGCTTGTTGGAAATGCCCTATTGTCATAGATGGTAGGGACTTTAAGGCTAATCTTTTTTGTTTACCCCTTTCTGGCTTAGAAGTTATTATTAGGCTAGATTGGTTGTCTGACAATCATGTTCTAATAGATTGTCATAATAAAACCATAATGTTTAAAGAACCAGTGAATTTGAATCCTGAGGATTCGAGATTTCTAACCGCCAACCAAGTGAGTGCCTCTTTAAAAGGAGGGGCTCAAGGATTCATGTTATTGCTTTCAACGAAAGGAGAGCAAGAATCAAAAATCAAAAATCTACCGGTTGTGTGTGAATTTCCTGACCTTTTTCCTGAAGATATCCCTGGTTTACCCTCAGAAAGAGATGTGGAATTCACCATTGATCTAGTACCTGGAGTTGGACCTATTTCAATTGCACCATACCGAATGTCACCTCTAGAATTAGCAGAGTTGAAGAAACAACTTGAAGAGATGATAGAGAAGCAGTTTATACGACCCAGTGTATCCCCTTGGGGTGCACCAGTGTTGTTGGTTAAGAAAAAGGATGGTAGCATGAGATTGTATGTAGGTTATCGGCAACTGAACAAGGTGACGATCAAGAACAGATACCCTTTGCCAAGGATTGTCGACTTAATGGATCAGCTGTGTGGTGCCACGGTGTTCTCCAAAATTGATTTGAGGTCTGGATACCATCAGATAAGGGTGAAGAAAGAAGATGTACCAAAAACTGCTTTTAGAACACGCTATGGCCATTACGAATATCTAGTAATGCCTTTTGGTGTAACTAATGCACCAGCCGTATTCATGGATTACATGAATAGGATTTTTCATCCATATCTAGATAAATTTGTAGTGGTGTTCATTGATGATATATTAGTGTACTCTAAAAGCAGAGAAGAACATGTTGAACACTTAAAGGTTGTGTTGGAAATCCTGAAAAGGAAACAACTGTATGCAAAGCTGTTGAAGTGTGAATTCTGGTTGGAAGAAGTGAACTTTTTAGGATATGTAATTAGTCAAGGAGGAATAGTTGTAGACCCTTCCAAGATAGAGGCAGTTTTAAAATGGGAGAGACCAACCACAATCACTGAGATTAGAAGTTTCTTGGGCTTGGCTGGATACTATAGGAGATTCATTGAAGGATTTTCAAAGTTAGGATACCCACTGACCAAGCTAACACGGAAAGGACAACCTTTTGTGTGGACGGCACAATGCGAGAATAGTTTTCAAGAGCTGAAAGATCGACTTACTTCTGCGCCAGTGTTAGTACTCCCCGATCCACATCGAAGTTTTGAAGTTTACTGTGATGCGTCTAAACAAGGACTAGGAAGTGTACTCATGCAAGACAAGAAGGTTGTAGCCTATGCGTCACGCCAATTAAGGCAACATGAGATTAACTACCCTACCCATGACTTAGAGTTAGCCGCTGTAGTTTTTGCCTTAAAGATTTGGAGGCATTATCTATACGGTGCAACATTAGATGTGTTCAGCGATCATAAGAGTCTCAAGTATTTATTCGACCAAAAGGAGTTAAACATGAGGCAACGGAGATGGATGGAGTTCTTAAAGGACTACGATTTTGAGTTGCAATACCATCCTGGAAAAGCGAACGTAGTAGCTGATGCTTTAAGTCGAAAGTCTCTACATGCGTCCACAATGATGATTAAAGAGCTGGAATTGATAGAGAACTTCAGAGATCTTAACCTAGCAGTAAAGGTTAATACTAACAGCTATAGATTAGGAGCGTTACAAGTGACAAGTGAATTCCTGAGGCAAGTTTTAGAGGCTCAAAGAAATGATTAATTCCTGCAAGAAAAGAAAGAACTCTTGAAACAAGGAAAAGAAGTCGAGTTCAATGTAAGAAATGACCAATTGCTGAGGTATAAGGATCGAGTGTGTATCCCTGATCAAGAGGAGTTGAGAAAAGTAATTCTGGAAGAAGGTCACAAAAGTTATATGAGCATTCATCCTGGAGCTACTAAAATGTATCAAGATTTGAAGAAGTTATTTTGGTGGCCTGGAATGAAGAAAGCGGTGGCAGAATACGTGGCTGCATGTCTAATTTGCCAGAAGGTTAAAGTGGAACATCAAAAACCCCCTGGAATGCTACAATCAATAGAAATACCAGAATGGAAATGGGATAGCATTACCATGGATTTTGTGACTTCTCTACCTAAAACTCCATTAGGACATGATTCAATATGGGTAATAGTTGATAGACTAACAAAGTCTGCCCACTTTATTCCCATCAACATTCGTTACTCTATGGAGAAGCTGGCAAAATTATACATTGAGGAGATTATGAGATTGCATGGAATTCCTTCAAGTATCATTTCTGATCGGGACCCTCGTTTTACATCACAATTCTGGAAGAGCTTGCACAAGGCTTTAGGAACAAGACTGCGTCTAAGTTCAGCATATCATCCTCAGACGGATGGACAATCAGAAAGAACAATCCAGTCTCTAGAGGACTTGTTACGAGCTTGTGTGTTAGAGCATAAAGGAAGTTGGAATCAATTCTTACCATATATGGAGTTTACCTACAACAACAGTTTCTATGCTAGCATTGGCATGGCACCTTTTGAAGCATTATATGGAAGAAAATATAGGACCCCGCTATGTTGGTTTGAGACTGGTGAAAACTTGATGCTAGGACCAGAGTTGGTACAACAAACCACGAATAAAATCAAAATAGTTCAGGAAAAGATGAAGGCAACACAGAGCAGGCAGAAAAGTTACTATGACAAAAGAAGAAAGCCGCTCGAATTTCAAGAAGGCGATCATGTATTCTTGAAAGTCACACCTATGACTGGGGTCGGTCGGGCAATGAAATCTCGAAAACTAACTCCTAGATTTATTAGTCCATATCAAATAATTTATAAAGTTAGTCCTCTTGCCTACCAAATAGCATTACCACCTTTTCTTTCTAATATCCACAATGTTTTTCATGTGTCAAACTTACGAAAGTATATATCTGATCCTACATATGTTATTGAATCTGATGTCATACAAGTTAAAGATAATCTTACATATGATGCACCACCTGTTAGAATAGGTAACAGAAGAATAAAAAAATTAAGAGACAATACAATTCCGCTTGTAAAGGTCATTTGGAGTGAAACGAGAGGAGAAGATGCTACATGGGAACTAGAAACTGAGATGAAAGAGTCTCATCCTCATTTGTTTTACTGATTAATGTAAATTTCGAGGATGAAATTTTCTAAGGGAAGTAGAGTTGTAACACCCCTATTTTTATTTTTTTTGAAGTAATTAAATTATGGTTCTTTAAAACTTTTTAATCTACGTATTATTTATGATTTTTTGGAATTTTTTGGAATTTTGGAATTTTGGAATTTTTTTAATAAAATAATATTTTAAAATAATTTTAAATTCATATAAGTGACTTAAATTAAAAATATTTATAAGAAAGTGAATTTAAATTATAAGAAAATTTTCTAAAATCTGTTTCAAGTAGACTTATCTAAAAATTATCGGTTTGAGAAAAATCTTGATTTTTTCTAATCGTTAAAAAATTAGAAACGTATCAATAAATTTTTATTAACAGAAAATTTTAGATTTTTAAAATTTCAGCTTTATATTACTTATTATAAAATTAGTGAGGACTGATATAATATCGCTAAATTTCAAAAAGGACTCATTTTGAATATTTAAAATATACCGAGTGAAGGGTTACTATTTGACTTAATAATTTTGCCGACAGTTACTATGCAAAACACTGTACATGTATGAAATTTTCAAAAGATGCACAGTAACCTGAAATAAAAAATTCAAAAATGCATAGTACTTTTATATTAAAATAATAGAATGCATAGTAAATTTTTTTCCTATAAATACCGAAGGATTTCTTCTTTAGAATTCACAATTTCAGATTAAGTTTTCTTAATATAGTAGTGCTAGTGAGATAGTGGTGGAAGAGAGAGAGAGAGAAGTAAATTTTTTTGGGAGAAGGTTCTGCTAAAATCCTAAGGTAAGAATACTTCTCTTTTATATTTTTTGGGTTATTTTCATATCGTTTTTAGAAATCTGTTATTATACTAGAAATAATATTATTTTAAGTTACTATTCTGTATAGTAAAATACTATTTCAATAGTAAATTACTATTTCAATAGTAAATTAATATTTAAATAGTAAATTACTATTTACTATTACTATTTATCTTTACCAATTCACGTTTTACTATTTACTGTTACTATTTACGATTTACTATTTACCGTTACTATTCACAATTTACTATTTACCATTAGTATTCACGTTTTACTATTTACCATTACTATTTATGTTTTTACTGTTACTATTCACGATTCACTATTCACTATTCACTATTCAAAATTTACCATTTTTGTTTTAAGTAGTAATCTTAATCCTCATCTTATGCCTATACTAAAATAAGATTGGTATTAATATTTTTAGAAATCGGAGGCACAAAGCAAACTCTCTTTTGGTAACAACTCCAGGTAAGGGGGAGTGAGATAAGAGTATAATATGAAAAGACATAAGAATAATGGGAGGAGTCCCCTACTCCTTTTAAAATTTGATAATATTATTATTTTAAAATATTAACTTTTTAACTTAAAATTTTTAATAAATTTTAAATTAAATATCTGATTTAACTAACTCTAACCTACCTATGCAAGGACTTGGACTTTTATAACCTATATAAACTGGACTATACCTATGCAAGGACTTGGACTACTATGACCCATATAGACTGAACTATACCTATGCAAGGACTGAATTATATTGACTTACATATACCTATGCGAGGAATTGACCAAATGGACTCAAATTGACTATATTAATAATCATTAAATTTTGTATTATGATATGTATTAATGATATTTAATTGATTTGATTATGATTGATTGATTGATTGATGATATTTAGTTATAATTGATAATGCTTGAGTTTGATTGATGATTTTGTGATGTGGAGTTTGAGCATATAGCGAGTATAACAGAAAGCTAAAACTCAGTAAGAATTTTCTTACCTTACTCTTTAAATTTTTACTTTAAATCTTCTCTTCTTAGAAATTATTCATATTAACTTTATTTTCAATATTTAGAATAAAAAAAATTAGTATTTATTTTAGAAAGAAAACATTTTATGAAAATTAATAATAAATTGAAATAATTAAATCTTGAGATAAAGAAAAATTTTGTAATTTTAAGTATTTTTGGTTAATAACTTAAAAGATTATTCTCTTTTAATAAAATAAAATTTTCAAAAGAAAATTATTTTATTCCAAATTAATAACTAAAGATATTTGGAAATAATTGAGATTTCAAAATTTGATTTTGTTAAGATTTAATTTGAGAAACATTATGTAAAGTTTTATATGAGAAAGTTTTTAGATATTTAAGGCTTAGAAACTCAAATTTCAATGAGATTTGAAAACTGTACCAAATTTATTTCTGTGGGACAGAAATTCAGAGAATTGAGAAAATGTACAGTTTATTGAAATGATATTGTAAACCTTTAAGGGATTTAATAATTGAGTTTCTAAAAGCCTTAACCAACTAAATACGCGAGTAGTTCATGCATCATGAATCATTAAAGTGAAATAAAATGATATTGTCTGGGGACGGATTATAGAAACCGAGGATACATTAGAGGAGGCTTAATTACGAGCCTTGGGATGAGAGGGTGTGAAAGGGTGCTTCAGGGGACCTAGGGTAGCTCCCTAGTGTCGGGTACTTTCATAATAAAAACTTTCTTAATCTGACTAGTCTCTAAGTGTTTCCATGCCAGTTGAGCTGTTTATATTATTATTATCCGGACTTATGGAACAGTGTAAACTCCTGGTTGGCCCAGTGCAAATTAAAATTTAAGGGCCCATATATATAGGTAAGTTATGATGAAGATATTACATAACATTCATGCATTCATAATTGATTGTGTATGTGACTGTGATTGATATTTGATCCGGTCCCAACACCGGTCCCCAAGAGCATGGTTTTAATGCTTTGCCAGATCAGCATTTTGAACAGGAGAAGTACGTCTCAAATACCTTATAATTACTTTTATACGGAGTACATACCGCCATGACATGTAACTCCGCCAGGTCACGTAACTCCGCCAAGGCATGTTACTCCGCCAAGGCACGTTACTCCGCCAAAGCTTATTACTCCGCCAAGGTGGAAAACATTGAATATCTTATACACATGCATAAAGTATTTCCAATGCATATTACTCCGCCAAGCCATAGGCTCAATACAGGCGGAATATTGAATTTCCCATACTACGTAGCGAGCCCATACTTGTAACCCCGGCACGAGATTGACTTTGTCTTGAGAGGTTGAAAATGGGAATCACGCTGTCACGCATAAAAGGGAACAATGAATAAAATAATAAAGCATTAACGCTTTCCAGGCAAGTGGAAACACCCACTACAGTGATGGTGCTCGTGAACGACACTGGGACCCACTACCTTTCTTGCATTATGCCAGAAAACAAGGAACGGGTCCTACCAATAATGGAGCACCAGTAACAGGTATATAAACCTCAGCAAAAAGGTATAAGGGATCCCCCCCAATTCTGAACCTTACACTTTTACTTGCATAATTCTCTCAGATTTGCTTTCTAAGTCTTACAGTATTTCAGAATACTGACTTGAGCGTCGGAGAATAATTGCAGGTACCACCACCAATTGTGTCAAGGCAAAGGAGGTTACTTCAGGCGGACTGTCACACCGCCCAGAGTGCATTGTATTCCGCCCCAGTATACAAGGATACTCCGTACTTGCACATATACAAACATCTCCTTGTACCAGATTGACATTACATGTACATTTTGAATTGTTCATCAACCATACTTTTACACCCCCAGTAAAGAACAGTTCATTGGCACGCCCGGTGGGACCTGTAAAATTGGTAATCCCATAATCCTTGAGCAATTCCCATCACATTCATCGTTAATGGAAAGACCAGGACCAGAAGTGGAGATTGAGGATTCTCCTCCACGAAATCCTAGACGTCTCAACTTTGACAACGATGCTCAAAAAAAGGGCAACGCATGTTGACTCTCCAGATCCGAGAGATGACATGATTAGAATGTTGAGAGAAGAAATTACAGAGCTTCGTCGTGAAAAGGCGAATCCCACGCACGAGAAAGTGGGCCCTGCAAGACAGCCACGCCATGAATCGCATGCACAGGAGGAATCGAGTACTCCAAACTACTCTCGCATCCCTACTTACATGGAAGAGCAACGAAGCCTTCCACTGGCAAATGCTCAACATCAAGAGGGAAGGAGAGCCGTTACAAATACATCCCCCTCGGGATACAAGATGAGTATCCCATTTTCCAAAAGGCTCATGAATGCGTATGTCCCAAGACATTTGCAAACCATGAAACCCATTTCCATAGGAAAATATACTGGGGAAACAGATCCTTCTAAGCACTTAGATGCTTACATCTATGAAGCTATGTTCTTAGGTGCGGAAGAAGATGTCATGTGCAGAATGTTCCCCAGGACCCTCACAGGTGAAGCTCTTAGGTGGTTCAAGAGTTTACCTTCAGGTTCCATTGATTCATGGGAGGACTTGGCCACAGCTTTTGGCAGCCACTTTGTGATCTCTAGGGATGCGCTTAGAACCTCCCATACCTTGGCTCAGATCAAGCAAGGTGACAAAGAGTCTCTAAAGGATTTCCTTAAGAGATTTTACAAAGAGGCAGCTATGGTCCCTGATCTGACAGAAGCAATCCAGTTGCATATCCTCATCGAGGCTATGCAGCCAAAATCACCCTTTGCTCTGTCATTGGCAAAAGGACCTCCATCCACCATGGAGGAATTTCACAGAAAGGCATCCAAGTATGTGGGTATTGAGATGCACTTGGAAGCCACTACATCTCGCAGTAAACTACCCATTGCAGCTCCACATCATGAGAAAGATAAAGAAAAATCATCCAGGAATGATAAGTTCCCTCAGAAAGATAAGGCAGGGAACCAACCCTTCAAACAGCAAGATAGACGTGTGTTTAATTTCGCTCATTATGCACCCCTGAACACATCATATGAACAAATCTTGCGCGAAATAGGATGGACTACCCTCAACGTTTACGGGATCCAACGTCCACCTCCAATCAGACGCGGTGGGAATCCAAAGAAATATTGTGAGTTCCACGAATCAGTTGGCCATACCACGGAGGAGTGCAAGCAACTCAAAAACACCATTGAGGTGCTTATTCGTGAAGGCAAACTGAAACATTATTTGTTTAAGGGTAAATCTCATGATGAGCCAGAGAAGTTTGAGAAAAGATCTCGTGATCGTTCTCCTGATCCTGATAACACTCGGGAGCCAAAACGCACAGCGGCAGCAGAAAAACAAAAGGGCGTTGTCCTGCAGTCCGCCCAAAGGGAACCAAGCCCTGAACCCAGATCGCGGGGCAAAAGGCAAGTTGTAGATATGATTGCTGGAGGCTTCGCCGGGGCAGACCCTCAAACACTGCCAGGAAAAATCACCATCGTATGATCTTGTCTGTGCAAGGCAAGAGCAAAGAATATCGCCCATTCAGGAACGGGGTCCAGACTCCGCCAATAACCTTCACAGATGATGATTTTGGCCCTACTATTCCTGAGGGAGATGATGCAGTAGTGATTATTGCAGTAATTGCTAATATGGATGTAAAACGCATCCTAATTGATCAGGGAAGTTCCTGCGATGTTATTTTTTATGACTGTTTTAAACGCATGGGACTAACTGATGCAGATTTACAACCTTATACGCAGGACCTTACGACCTTCAATGGCGCCAAACAGCCTACCAAAGGCTATTTGGACACAAGGATTACTTTTGATGGTGAACTTGGAGCAAGGACTGTGAAGTCCAGAATTCTTGTCATTGATGTGAAATCTCCATACAATGGCATCATTGGGCGGCCTACCCTGAATGCCATGGAAGCCATTGTTTCAACTCCCCACTTGTTAATCAAGTTCATTGACAAAGATAATCAAGTCTCATCTGTAAGGGGTGACCAAGAAATGGCTCGCTATTGCTACAATTTGAGTCTTAACATGGTGAAACTTGAAACCATGTCTAAGAAAAGAAAGTTGAATGAAGGGAGCAGTGCGGCGGCATCCGTCAATTTGGTGGATCTTGATCCCAGGGTGGAGTCTTATGTAGACCTACTGAATCCTTTAAAACCAACTCCTGATGGTGGTTCCAAGTCTATTGTTTTGGGTAGCACCCCGGAACAAATTACAAACATCAATGACAAACTTGAGGCTAACATGGAGGCAAGACTAATTGCACTTCTCCATGAGTACAAAGAAATTTTCGCTTGGACCGCTGCAGACATGCCTGGCATGGATCCCAACTTTTGTTGTCACTGCCTGGCGGTGTATCCTGAAACTAAGCCCGTGGCACAAAAGAAACGGCGTATGGGTCCTGCTAAGCAAAAGGCTGCTTGTGAACAAACAGAGGAGCTCCTCAAGGCGGGGTTCATCAGGGAACTCCGTTACTCCTCCTGGTTGTCTAACGTGGTCATGGTACAGAAAACCAATGGCAAGTGGCGTATGTGCATAGACTACGTTGATTTGAATAAATGTTGTCCCAAGGATCCATACCCTCTCCCCAACATTGACAGATTGGTTGACGATTCTTCAGGATACGAGTATCTATCTTTTATGGATGCTTACTCCGGTTACAACCAAATTCCAATGTGTGAGGATGATCAAGAGAAGACAACATTTGTTAATGACAAAGGGGTCTTTTGCTACAACGTCATGCCATTCGGGTTAAAGAACGCCGGGGCAACTTACCAGCGCATGATCAACAAAGTTTTTAAGGGTATGCACACAAAACTGGTAGAAGTTTATATTGATGATATTATTGCAAAGACCCCGGAGGGAGGAGATCATGTTGAAAATCTACGCCTCATTTTTCAACGCCTACAACAATACGACATGAGACTTAACCCATTAAAGTGTACATTTGCTGTCCCTGGGGGCAGATTTTTGGGTTTCATGTTAACACAAAGAGGTATAGAGGCTAATCCTGATAAATGTCGCGTAATCCAGGAGTTGCAGATCCCCAAAACATTGAAAGAGGTACAATCCCTCAATGGAAAAATCGCTGCTCTAGCACGATTCATGCCAAAAATGGCTCATCGCTCTCTTCCCTTGTACAAAATACTGAAAAAAGACAAGAAATTCAGTTGGGGCCCAGAGCAAGAGGCGGCCTTCCAAAGCTTGAAAAATGTCTTGGCCAGCCCTCCAATCCTGGTAAAACCAAGCCCAGGTGAGCAACTCATTATTTATTTGTCTATTTCAGATGAAGCTTTGGCAGTGGCTCTGGTCAAAGAAACAGTTGAAAGCCAACGACCGGTGTACTTCACTGGTAAAACATTGCATGGTGCAGAGTGCCGTTATCAGAAGATTGAAAAGGCAGCACTTGCAGTTGTTTGGGCTTCACGACGCTTAAGACCATACTTCCATGCTCATCCTATCCTGATTCGCACAGACTTGCCATTACGTACTATACTGTTCAAACCAGACCTGGCTGGAAGGATGATCAAATGGGCTGTAGAACTCTCTGAATTCGACATATCCTACGAACCAAGAACTGCTATCAAGGCACAAGTCCTAGCAGACTTCGTAGTAGAATTAACAGGCTCTAGCCCAGATGCAGATCACTCGCATTGGACAGTATATGTTGATGGATCTTCCAATAGCAAAGGATGTGGAGCAGGAATTATTGTGGAAAGTGATGACGGGGTACATCTTGAAATTTCATTGCACTTCACCTTCACTACGTCTAACAATCAGGCGGAGTATGAAGCCTGCTTAGCTGGACTCAGAGCAGCACAAGATATTGGGGCCAAAACTGTCACCCTATGCAGTGATTCTCAATTAGTCATCTCACAAATTCTTGGTGAGTATCAGGCTAAGGAACCTCTGCTACAACAATATCTAAACTGCGTCAATGAGTTAAAGCAGCGCTTCGACGAAGTCACTTTCAAGCATGTACCCCGTGAAGAAAATACACGTGCTGATATCCTCTCCAGGTTGGCTAGCACAAAGAAGGCAGGATACACAACTACGGTTGTACAAAGTACCTTGGTGGAGCCAAGTATTTCCTTTCCTTCCTCAATATGTATGATTAAAATCCGCTCCTTTGATGACAATTCCTGGGTAGCACCGATAGTTCGTTACCTTGTTAATGGACAATTACCCACGGATGATCTTGAGCGAAAGAAACTAAAGAAAGAAGCACCTTATTATACCCTCCTAGACGGACAGTTATACCGCCGGGGAATTTCTGTTCCTTACTTAATTTGTATAAACAAAAATGAGGTGCAAGCTGTCTTGGAAGAAGTCCATGAAGGGCAGTGTGGACACCATCCAGGGGCACGTAGTCTAATGCGAAAAATACTCAGGGCGGGGTATTGGTGGCCCACCCTGAAGCATGACTCCGCCTCGTATGTTCAAAAGTGCGATCAATGTCAACGATTTGCAAATCTCCATCATACTCCAGCAGAAGAAATGTCATCATCAATAACGCCTTGGCCTTTCTATCAATGGGGCATGGATATCTTGGGTCCATTCCCAACTGCACCCGGCGGTATCAAATACTTGATAGTTGGTGTTGATTACTTCACCAAATGGATTGAAGCAGAGGCAGTGGTGCACATTACATCAGCCAGGACTCACAGATTTGTATATGAAAATATTATTGCACGTTTCGGAGTCCCTGGATGCATAGTCACTGATAATGGCACCCAATTCACAGATCATAAGTTCACTGAACTCCTAGAAAATCTCAGCATTACGCAGATTTTCTCTTCTGTGGAACATCCTCAAACCAATGGCCAAGCTGAAGTTGCCAACAGAGAAATCTTGAAAGGCCTCAAGAAACGCCTTGGTGAAGCGAAGGGAGATTGGACAAATCAATTATGCCACGTTTTATGGGCATATAGAACAACCCCCCACTCCACCACAAATGAATCTCCATATCGGCTGACATATGGAGTCGAGGCTGTTATTCCCATTGAATTGGCAGCCCCTTCAGCTCGAGTCCTCCATTTCAACGAAGCAGCCAATCAACAGAATCTCGCCCATGAACTTGAGGTCTTGGCGGAGTTGAGAGAGGAAGCCTTTGTGAGAGACCAAGCTGTTAAAGCAAAGGCCGCCAAACGGTATAACACTCGTGTTTCTAAACGACGTTTCAAAGAGGGAGATTTGGTCTTGAGAATGGCCAATATTGGCAACAAGTTTGCACACCAAGGCAAATTGGCGCCAACATGGGAAGGTCCATACCGAATCATCGAAGTTTTGGGCAAAGGCACATACCGTCTAGAAAACTTAGATGGCACACCGGTCAGGAATAAATGGAACATTTTAAATTTATGCATATATTACAGTTAGTTGGTTAATACGGTATGATCTCTCTCCTAACTTAAGGTTCCTCCCAAATAGGCTTTCCTTGAAAAGGTTCTGATGAGACATACCCCAACTCAGCTCTTTATGTAGTTCCATTATTAATAAAATGCCTTCCTACACTCAATCTTCATTCTAACTTTCAGTTGATTATCCATGGCAGAACTTGTTCCCATGCAGATAAGACACCGGCTCCAACAATTGAAGCATAAATGCATAACTCTTTATTCCATAAAGATCATCCAACATGCAGCACAGCTTCACAAACGGAGTCAAAAAACTCCTTGGGGGGAAAGGATTGGTGTCACAGCTATATGCTGCACCATACCGACCCTAAGGTACAAAAAACTCCTTGGGGGGAAAGGATTGGTGTCACAGCTATACGCTGCACCATACCGACCCTAAGGTCCAAAAAACTCCTTGGGGGGAAAGGATTGGTGTCACAGCTATATGCTGCACCATACCGACCCTAAGGTACAAAAAACTCCTTGGGGGGAAAGGATTGGTGTCACAGCTATACGCTGCACCATACCGACCCTAAGGTCCAAAAAACTCCTTGGGGGGAAAGGATTGGTGTCACAACTATATGCTGCACCATACCGACCCTAAGGTACAAAAAACTCCTTGGGGGAAAAGGATTGGTGTCACAGCTATATGCTACACCATACCGACCCCAAGGTCCTGTAGGCCGCCTGTGGAAAGAATTGGTGTCACAGCCATATGCTGCACCATATCGACCCCAAGGTCCTGCAGGCTTCCTGTGGAAAGAATTGGTGTCACAGCTATACGCTGCACCATACCGACCCGAAGGTCCAGCAAAATTCCTGCGGAAAGGATTGGTGTCACAGCTATATGCTGCACCATACCAACCCTGGATTCAACAATTGTCACTTGATCAGGAGATACACTCCAATTTAAATTCAAAAGGATGAACGCTCCATCCGAAACTTGACTCTACCTAACTGTCAATGTTTTATGGAGTACATAATCAACAAACTCAAGCACTATCAACAAGTTCAAGTAAGTTCAATACTTGTAAAAATTGTGCTTCTTTGAAATTCCTAAGAGGCTACTCCGCCTCATTACAGAATTTACTTCATTGAAACTCTCAAGAGGCTACTCCGCCTCGTTACAGAATTCACTTCATTGAAATTCTTCAGAGGCTACTACGCCTCATTATTGAATTTACTTCATTGAAATTCCTAAGAGGCTACTCCGCCTCCTTGCAGAATTTACTTCAATGAAATTCTTAAGAGGCTACTACGCCTCATTATTGAATTTACTTCAATGAAATTCCTAAGAGGCTACTACGCCTCATTACGGAATTTACTTCATTGAAATTCTTAAGAGGCTACTCCGCCTCCTTGCAGAATTTACTTCAATAAAATTCTTAAGAGGCTACTACGCCTCATTATTGAATTTACTTCAATGAAATTCTTAAGAGGCTACTACGCCTCATTATTGAATTTACTTCAATGAAATTCCTAAGAGGCTACTCCGCCTCATTACGGAATTTACTTCATTGAAATTCCTAAGAGGCTACTCCACCTCATTATTGAATTTACTTCATTGAAATTCCTAAGAGGCTACTCCGCCTCATTATTGAATTTACTTCAATGAAATTCCTAAGAGGCTACTACGCCTCATTATTGAATTTACTTCATTGAAATTCTTAAGAGGCTACTTCGCCTCCTTGCAGAATTTACTTCAATGAAATTCTTAAGAGGCTACTACGCCTCATTATTGAATTTACTTCAATGAAATTCATAAGAGGCTACTCCGCCTCATTACGGAATTTACTTCATTGAAATTCCTAAGAGGCTACTCCGCCTCATTATTGAATTTACTTCATTGAAATTCCTAAGAGGCTACTCCGCCTCCTTGCAGAATTTACTTCAATGAAATTCTTAAGAGGCTACTACGCCTCATTATTGAATTTACTTCAATGAAATTCATAAGAGGCTACTCCGCCTCATTACGGAATTTACTTCATTGAAATTCCTAAGAGGCTACTCCGCCTCATTATTGAATTTACTTTATTGAAATTCCTAAGAGGCTACTCCGCCTCATTATTGAATTTACTTCAATGAAATTCCTAAGAGGCTACTACGCCTCATTATTGAATTTACTTCATTGAAATTCTTAAGAGGCTACTCCGCCTCCTTGCAGAATTTACTTCAATGAAATTCTTAAGAGGCTACTACGCCTCATTATTGAATTTACTTCAATGAAATTCATAAGAGGCTACTCCGCCTCATTACGGAATTTACTTCATTGAAATTCCTAAGAGGCTACTCCGCCTCATTATTAAATTTACTTCAATGAAATTCCTAAGAGGCTACCCCGCCTCATTACTGAATTTTACTTCACCAAATTCCTAAAGAGGTTATCCCGCCTCATTATACTTAGTCATATTTCATTAAGTCCTCAAATGATTACGCTGTCTTCTTAATATCGTTTTACAAGGCATAAATCCGACGGACTCAGACATTGTTTGTATGAACAAGTATAAATTTACAGAAAATATACTTTATTGAATATTGTCAAAGATTGATAAGGGTCCAGAGCCTATCCTGGAACAAGGCAATATTATTAAAGTATAAAAAACAAAATTAGAAAAGAACTCCGGAGCTAATCCTCAAGGCTCGGGTGGCACTCCTTCTTGGCGGGCGGAGCTGGGCTGACTCTCACTGGGTTTAGACAAACTTTGTGAGGGGGGCAAGTCTGCCAGAACATACTCTGCATTAGGCGCAGGAACATGACCCCCCCGAGCAGGCACCATCAATTCACCATTGATAAACTCATAGTAAGGATGAATGCCTGCAATGTTGAGAGCAACGCCTGGGTTACGATGATAGAGTTGGCGAATAGCCATGCTGAAAGTATCATCAATTGCCGCCTCAGCTGCATCCAAAGTCATTTTCAACTTCTGATCAAGCCTCTTACTGGTGGCATCTGAAATGGCTTTTTCAGCTTGCAGCTCTTCAACCTTTTTTTCAAGGTTGCTATATGAAGTGGCCGCTACATCCAACTCCGTCGCCCAGGCGTCTTCAGCAAGAGTCTTATCAATTTCTAAGGAAACCAACCTCTGTTGAAGTTCGCTCACACCCTCGCCCAGTTTTTGGTTCTGCTGATTTAGATTTAAAACTTCTTGTTTCAGCAGAACAGTGTCAGCCTTCACTCGGGTCAGCTCGCCCACCTCTTCGCCCAGCTTTGTATTTTGATCCCTCAAACCCGAGACTTGCTTTTCCAGAAGGGCCTTGTCAACTTTGACCCGGGCCAGCTCCTCTTCCAGCTTCTTTATATCCGAGTCGGCGGTGTCAAGATGTTTATCTTTGGCCTTGATCACCTCCGACAGCTGTTTGTTGTCATGCTCTAAGCTGCGGATTTTTTCGACAGAATCATGATATGATTCTTGAAACATTGCAGCCTCTACAGCAACCTCGGTGATACGTGGCATAGAGGCAAGGAAACCATCAATTTCCGCAAGGTGCCACCTTGCAGCAGCAGCGCCGCCTGGAATCTCCTCAAAGTCAATGTCAGGACGAAGGATGAAGTCCGGATCACGCCTCTCTGACTGGCGGGATCCCATATTTGTGAAATACAAAAAAGGGTTCAGACGAGACCCTGCCAGAGGCAAAGAGACGGATCGCCTGGATGACTCCCTTGGAACATCGATAAGGAAGACTGTTGTTCCCCGAGCAACCAAGTCCAGGGCAGGACTCTCAGCTTGACGGAATGGAGAAGCTTGAATTCCCTCCACTTCCTCCCCCACAACATCTTCTTCAAGGGCGCCTTCAACACCGCCCTGCTTAGCAAAGACATCCACAGCTGGTATCTCCTCAGTCTCTTCCACTTCAATGGCAGCATCAGCTGATGCCCCTTCCCCTACCTTCTCCTTGCCCTTGTTCTTCCTCTTTAGCAAGGGTTGGGGGTCCACTTCCTCCACCTCGACAGCTTCTGGCTCTTGGTGTTTTTTAGATCGCCTTTCAACATTAACTGTCGAGGACCCTGCACCACCCTCCAACGTCACAACATTAGTGGATGCAGGGAAAGGAAGAGTCTTTGTTAGAGCTGCAGCCAAATTCCTTCGTGGCTGCACGTTGTTTTCCGCATCGATTTCCTGGCGACTCATGCGAATTTGCTTGATACGCTCCATCCCAGGAAATTCAGCGATCTCTCCTGCAAAATAACATACATAAATACAATTAGAAGCTGCAGGAAACAACAGGAGTAGTATTCAAGCAACATTGGAATTGTTAATGATAAAGCATTACTTAAATATCCCTCAGCATCCCGCCCAAGCAGCCTTCGACACAAAATCTGCTTGTGGACGGAGTTGTACTCCTTCAATGTCCGGAGTACTTCCACAGAGGTAGCTGATAAAGCACTCTCCTCAACTTCATAAGCTTGCTTGGTCAAGAGGAAGTGCTCGTGTGTCCAGGCCACTGGGAATTTATCAATTCCCTCCTTACTCCGCCAGAAGACGGACTTGTTCTTCTTGACAGAGACTTTTACAAAGCTCATCCTAAAATGAAGTCCGCCTTCTTTGGCGGAGTCAGCAAACGCCTTAAAATTTACAATCTTCGGCTCCGCCCGAAGAGTTACAAAGCCCATGCCGTCAGTTTTCGCATTCACTCTCCTCATGATGCGGCAAAAGGCAAAGAACAACGCCACAATAGGCGTAAACTCCAGATGTTCAGCCAGCACCTCAAAGCTGCGAACTATTCCCCAACCATTAGGGTACAGCTGAGAAGGGGCACAGTCCAGGAACCTCAGTACGCCCATCTGGAATTTATTCAGTGGAAAGCGCACCCCCAACTAGGTAAATAAAATATCATACATGTATATAGTACGCTCATCTTGAGGACGATGGCATATACGTTCGAACGTCTTGGGTGAACGGACAATGAACCTCCTTTCAAACCGTTCATCCTTCCAGATTGGCACAGACAACTCCATTACCCTTCCACTTGTTGTTGCATGACGAGAGGAAGCATCTTTAACATCTTCCTCAACCCAACAATAAGGGTCAGTTTCAAGCATCTTTTCCCAGTCCAACCCATGCAACACAACATTCTGACATTCTGCCATCGTTATCACTTGTATTTGGGAAATACCTCCTGATACAAACGAATGTACAGCATTACTAAAACACTCCACGCTGCTGTAAAATGTTGAATCCCTCCCAGTATAGAAAGCCTCATCTTCACTCTCAATATCCGAAAACATGGGGTGAACAGAAACCCTAGAGCACGACTCTGACTTTTTTCCTCTTATCCTCGTTTCAACAAACACACATATAAAGAAAACAAAACCAACCCAATAACAGTGAAGACAGAAAACAGAGGAACAAAAGAGTTACCTTAAATTTCTGAAGAAGTGAAGAACTGCAACAACAAACAACTCGAAAGAAAGTAGCGTCCCAAAAGCAGTTTCAGCACAAAAACGCAAGGTAGAAGATGAAGCAAAACATTTCCTCTCCCAAGAGTTTACCTATTTATAGGCATGGCTTGGGGGGAAATAAGAGAAACCTCAAAAACTTCAAAGATGTGTTTACAGCCATTGGATGAATATCACTGATGATTCCTTTGATTCTGAAACTGATAGATGAATCTAAGGGCAGGTATTTCCTGGGCCGCATTTTCAAAATCCAAGGCCTATGGTAATAACCTCGAAAACGTATTTCAACTGCCATCCCACGCATTTATGTCCTATCATTGGAATGGCAATCATTACGAGGGCATACGTGGCAATGAGATATTGAAGCGGCAAAACGTGATTTCGAGGTGCTTTAATGACAGGCGTGGCAAGTAATGACAAAAGCAATAAATGCATGAAAACACTTGTCCGTAAATCCTGAACTAGCAAACACCGCCTAAACCCATGCCTATAAAAGCTAAAAGTGTTATAGCTTATTAAAGTGACTCCGCCAGTCACTATAACAAGCTAGGGGGCATATGATCCGGTCCCAACACCGGTCCCCAAGAGCATGGTTTTAATGCTTTGCCAAATCAGCATTTTGAACAGGAGAAGTACGTCTCAAATACCTTATAATTACTTTTATACGGAGTACATACCGCCATGGCATGTAACTCCGCCAGGTCACGTAACTCCGCCAAGGCATGTTACTCCGCCAAGGCACGTTACTCCGCCAAAGCTTATTACTCCGCCAAGGTGGAAAACATTGAATATCTTATACACATGCATAAAGTATTTCCAATGCATATTACTCCGCCAAGCCATAGGCTCAATACAGGTGGAATATTGAATTTCCCATACTGCGTAGCGAGCCCATACTTGTAACCCCGGCACGAGATTGACTCTGTCTTGAGAGGTTGAAAATGGGAATCACGCTGTCACGCATAAAAGGGAATAATGAATAAAATAATAAAGCATTAACGCTTTCCAGGCAAGTGGAAACACCCACTACAGTGATGGTGCTCGTGAACGACACTGGGACCCACTACCTTTCTTGTATTATGCCAGAAAATAAGGAACGGGTCCTACCAATAATGGAGCACCAGTAACAGGTATATAAACCTCAGCAAAAAGGTATAAGGGATCCCCCCCCAATTCTGAACCTTACACTTTTACTTGCATAATTCTCTCAGATTTGTTTTCTAAGTCTTACAGTATTTCAGGTATATAAACCTCAGCAAAAAGGTATAAGGGATCCCCCCCCAATTCTGAACCTTACACTTTTACTTGCATAATTCTCTCAGATTTGTATATAAACCTCAGCAAAAAGGTATAAGGGATCCCCCCCAATTCTGAACCTTACACTTTTACTTGCATAATTCTCTCAGATTTGTTTTCTAAGTCTTACAGTATTTCAGAATACTGACTTGAGCGTCGGAGAATAATTGCAGGTACCACCACTAATTGTGTCAAGGCAAAGGAGGTTACTTCAGGCGGACTGTCACACCGCCCAGAGTGCATTGTATTCCGCCCCAGTATACAAGGATACTCCGTACTTGCACATATACAAATATCTCCTTGTACCAGATTGACATTATATGTACATTTTGAATTGTTCATCAACCATACTTTTACACCCCCAGTAAAGAACAGTTCAATATTATTATGTATTGGTTTGTGAAAACCCTTTGTTGCTTATGTCTTAATCGAGAATATTATATTCTGTTTCTCACTCCTTTCTCCGTGTTTTTGTTTCATATATTCTAAATTGATGGTTCAGAGGGAAGAATTGAAGAATATCGGCAGTAACTATAGCATGTTCTAGAAAGGGAGCTCGGTATGAATACCGTGGTCCAATGAATAAATAATGTTAATAAGTAACTGTTTCTGGGCCATGGAGTTTCCTCTCTTTCTTATAATGTTTAATGTTTATTTTCTTTGGATGAATGCACAAATACTTTATAAAGTTTTAATAATATTTATGAGGTATTTCAGAAATAATGTATGTAATTTATTCCGATAGTTTCTTTTTTAACAATATATCTTTTTTTTAAAAAATTACAAATTTTTATATATTTTATTAAGGTGTAATAAAGGGTGTTACATCTAACCTGCGGGTCAATATATGTTTAAATCTGTTATTTTATTTTAAATAAACTCTACCATTTCTTTATCTTATTTTACTTTCACACTACACTTTTAAAAAGAAAAGGAAGAACTTTCTAACCTAAGATGATGTTATATCATTGTTCCTTATATTGAACTATGAGAAAGTTGATATTTAAATTTCATTATTTGCTAATTTATTAAAAATTAGTTGTGAAGGTTTCCGATTTTGGATGATTAAATGTTTTAAATTATATGTGGCTTGGGTTTCATAAGAAAAAATATGTGTTTTGGACCAAATCCTAATAATTATAAAACAAAAGCAAGTTAAAAAATAAAAAAATATATAAAAATATATGTGAGCTAGCCTGCGGCTACGCAGTATTGAAAAAACTGACTCATTTAAAACGTGGGCTTACACGAGTTGGCTCGTTGCAGGGCGGGCTTATACGGGTTGGCCCGTTACGGGGCGGGTTGACCCGTATACCCAGCTATACTGTTCTTTAAGGAAATTACTCTTCAGACTACATCTTTTTCTTTCCCTCTCTCTCTCAAGGCCCTCTACCCAAGCTCCAAGACACATTAGACTCAGACTCTCCCATTTCAAGAACGACTATCGAATTATAGATTAAAATATGCAAAGATGCTCTCTTCAAACTCAAAGTCTGCACTTGCTTCAGAAATGCTCAAAGAGACAGCCTCATAAGAAAACAAATGTTCGCATGGGAAGAAATTAATAAAGCTATTCTGAACACATCAAAAAGCTAACATCATTTAGAGCCTAAGTTAGAAGTCTTTTGAAAGTTAAACGAGCCTTTTTACTATATACCATGATAGACAGTAGACAACAAAAGGCATTTTCCGTCTGTAGTAATCAAGGTACTATATTTTTGTGCAATACCTGGGTACCCTCCAAGCTAGATCTTGTTGCATTTTCTTCTCTCATACTTCCACTCTCAAATGGCTACTCCATTCTTCATTGAAATAATAACAACTATATATAGGAGCCTTTAAAAGGAAGAGAACTCAGACCAGTGAATACACCAGACTCGAACGTAGAAACCCAAAAATAGAGACTCAATCTTAAATTTTATTTACACTGTTGCTTATAGTCTTAGTCTTTGTTTTTCAAATATAACTTAGTGTGTACCTTTGCTTCACCTTAAAATCTTTGTACATTGTATTTAAGTTATCACAAAACAATCATTCTTTCATCTCAATTCAAAGCTGATTGTGTTTATCGGTCTTAAGTTTATTGTGGAAAACAGTTTTGGCCTGAAGAGACTTTTAAGAGAATACTTGGGTCTGAGCGAGAGTGACTTATGAAAAAATACTGGGATTAAGCCAAAAGTGGTTGGAGTCCAGAATACTTGTGACACAGGTGTGTTGATTATGTAAAAGGCAGTTTTACATAGTGAAAATCCTTCCCACTTAAGGGACTAGTCGTAACTTTAAAGTTTGGAAGTATAAATCCATTGTGCAAATATTTCTCTTATTTCTCTTTTGCTTAAAGTCTGGGTCTGATTTTGTTAAGTCTGCTGCTAATTTTTTTAATAAGGTTATTTTTCAAAAGGAGTTTAAAGACTTATTCAACCCCTCATTCTAAGTTGTCTCTAAATCTTCACGTCTAAACTTGAAAAACAAAGAGAGGAAGAGAGAGTTCATCAATTCTTGACGGGCTTGATGATGTGGCCTATGGGATTATATGCTCTAATATACTAGCAACAGACTCTTTGCCATCCATAAATAGGGTGTACTCCACTCTTATACAAGAAAAGAGGATGAAAACCATTACTCAAGCCAAAGAAGAATGGGGAGAAATCATGGGATTAACTGTTCAAACAGGCCAAAAATGAAGGGATGTGGAGAAATAAAGGATAGGTTAGTGGTATAACTAAATTATGGCAAGTTAAGTCATGATGTCAATGGTTGTTCTTAGCTAATTGGATATCCAAATTGGTGGGAAGAGCGACCCCGCAACAAGTTGAGGATTGGTGGACGAGGCAAAGCCCAACAATAAAGCAGATCTACTGTAGAACGTGGAAGAGGTGGTGCACTGTGCACTAATACAACACAAGTTGTATGAGGAAATGCAAGTAATTCTGTTGTAGAAACTGAAACATTTGGACTGCCTAGGATGAGCAATAAGTAGTGACAGACTCTAGTTAACATGCTGAATAATCAAAAAGCAAATATAAATGAGAAGATGTCTGATAGAACATACATGATTCAGGGATCATAGACACCAGAGCGTCTAATCACATGATAGGAAATTTAAAAATTCCATGCAATCCGAGAACTATTCCAGGATGTCCCGTGGGTTTGCCCAATGGACAACATATGGTTGCAATCAAAGAAGAAACTATGATTCTTGATGGGGGTTTAAGACTTGAGAATGTTCTCTATGTGTCAAAATTAATTTGTAATCTGATTTCTATATCACATATGATAGATGAATCCAAATGTATTGTCTAATTTACTAATAGTTTATGTGTAATACAGGACCACACTTTGAGGATGTTGATCGGAGCAGGTGAACGAAAAGATAGGCTATACTTTTACCATGGTGTCTGAAATGTGAAGGCCTATCAAATTGATTCAGTTGGAGCTTTGGCATAAACGCTTGGGTCACCTTTCTTTAAAGGTTGTTAATTTGATTCTAAATGTGAGTAGTCATAATAGCGAATAATTGAATAAAGTTTATGAGATTTGTACACTAGTAAAACAAACAAGAGATAAGTTCTATTTGAGTGATAAAAAAGCAACAGACAAATTTGAGTTGATACATTATGATTTATAGGAACCTTATAGGACTTCCTCATCTTGTGATACATCATGTTTTTTCACCTTGGTCAATGATTACTTTTGTGCCATCTGGATATATTTGTTGTGTGATAAAAAGGAAGTGTCATAAACAATGATGAGTTTTTTTGCTCTTGTTGGAAGACAGTATAATAAACAAGTTAAGATTGTTAGGAATGACAATGGGACAAAATTCACATGTTTGAAAAATTATTTTCTTAAAAGTGGCATTATTCATTAGACCTCTGTACAGGAACACCTCAACAAAATGGAAAGGTGGAGAGGAAACACAGATATATTTTAAATGTAGTAAGAGCATTGATGTTTTAAGGGAATCTTCCAATTAAATTATGGGGTAAGTGCATTTTAACTACAAGTTACTTGATTAATAAAACATCATCACTTATTTTAAATGGGAAAACCCCATATGAAATGCTTCATAGGGAACCACTATCATATGAACAACTGAGGGTGTTTGGGTCACTATGTTATGCATACAATCAAGAAAGGAAATAGGACAAATTTGCTAATAGAAGTCGTAAGTATGTTTTTGTTGGATATTTATATGGACAAAAGGGTTGGAAAGTGTTCGATTTGGAAAATAAAGTTTTTTTGTATCTCGTGATATTGATTTTGTTGAAATTGAATTTCCTTTTGCTTCAGCAGAGTTGCTTGAATGTAAAGGAGATCATGACAAAGAAGGACAAAATATGACACTCATTAATGATTGTTTAGACGAGGACTATGATGATGAGAGGATATATTGTGGTGACCAGACTTATGAAGTGAAGGGGATACTCCTCATGATGAACCTCAAAAGATGGGAGAAGCAAAACAAAGATCCAATACAAATGGTGTGTGTGAAGAAGCAGAGTCAAATACAAGCATTGATTAACTTGGACAAGGTCACAAAATCAAGCATCCATCAGTACAGGTGTGTGACTATGTAACTAACACCATGAGAAAATTAAGCCCATCTGCTCATTCCTTCACTACATCACATGACTCAGGTGCGTGTTATCCTATAAAGAATTATGTAAATTGTGATAAATTTTCTTCATCACATTGTAAGTTTCTTGCAGTTGTAAGTGTAGAAGGAGAACCACTTCATTTTTCTGAAGTTATGTAGGATCACAGATGGCAGACAACCATGCAAAATGAAATACAAGCTCTTTAAGACAACAGTAATGGCACATTACACATTACCTCCTGAAAAAAAGGCCCTGGTGGCAAATGGGTCTACAAAATAAAATATCGCTCAGACAGAAGTGTGGAAAGATTCAAGGCTCGGTTGGTTGTCTTTAGGATTGGATTATAATGAAACCTTTGCTCCCGTGGCCAAAATGGTTATTGTACGGAATGTCTTGGCTATAGCCGCTGTAAAGGATTGGGAACTTCATCAAATAAATGTCCACAATGCATTTCTTCATGGTGAACTCAGGAAGAAGTATACATAAAAATGCTTCCAGGATTCACAATGCAACAACTAGGAATGGTTTGCAAACTCCAAAAATCTATTTATGGCTTGAAACAAGTGTCACGATGCTCGTTTGCTAAGCTTTCTTCTGTACTGAAATATTATTTTCAATCATATTCAGATTACTCTTTGTTTACCCTTCAAAAAGGATCCATATAACTTGTGGTGCTTGTTTATGTGGGTGATTTGATAATTTTAGGTAATGATTACACAACCATTCAACAATTCAAATTATACCTCAATAACTATTTTCATATGAAGGATTTGAGCATCTTAAAATATTTCTTAGGAGTAGAGGTTGCATGATCTCCAACAGAAATTAATTTGTGCCAACAGAAGTATGCTTTAAACATTATCATAGAAACAAGTTTACATGGGGACATACTTGCTCCAATTCCTCTAGAACAGAATCAAAGATTGCCTCCCGCAGAAGATCCATTACTTTTTAATCTAACATAGTATTAGCGTCTTGTAAGGCGTCTAATTTATTTGTGTTTCACTTGACCGAAGCTGACATATTGTGTCCATATATTGTCACAATTTATGCAACAACCTAAAGAAGAACATTGGAATGTTGCCTTGCGTGTTGTTTGTCACTTAAAGGTACATCTAAGACATGGTGTTTTCTGTGACAATCTTGTAATCTCAATTTGTATGCTTGGTACAATTTGGACTGGGCTAGCCACCCGCTTAATAGGAGATCACTTACAGACTGGTTTGTTCTCCTAGGTGACTCGCTGATTTCTTGGAAAACCAAGAAACAACAAACCATATCTAGATCATTTACTGAAGCGGAATATCGCTCTATGGCCATGACCACTTATGAATTAAAATGGAAAAAAGTATTTTGTCCACTCTTGGTGTAGCACATTCTCAACCCATGCACCTTTACTATGACAGTCAAGTTGCTTTACACATAGCACAAAATCCTGTCTTTCATGAACAAACTAAGCACATTGAAGTAGATTGCCACTTGGTACGTGATGAAATTATCAAGGAAAATATTTGTACATCATATGCCCCTACTTCTACTCAACCTGCAGACATTTTCACCAACGCCTTGGGTACCAAACAGTTCATGGTTTTACTTACCAAGTTGGGTGTAACATCCCAAGTTTTGTAATATTTAGCAAATTCATTTATAAAGGATTAATGAAGAAATTCTGAATGAAATTCCGAGTGAATGTTGTTTGAAATATGATATTCTGAGTGAATATGGTGCGATACCGAGTGAAGTAAGGCCAAGGAACCTATCTCCGAATGGAATTAAGATGTTTCCGAGTAAAACATCATTAAGCAAATTATTTCTAAGTTAAGAAAATAGTGTCCGAATAAGATAGGCTCGAATAAGGAAATCCGAGTGAAACGATTCCGGCTGGAGTATCTCTGAATTAAAACTTTTCAAGTGAAATGTTTCCAAGCACGACATTTCCGAGTGGAATTATACAGAGAGAGAAAAGAATCGGTCTGGATTATTTTGCCGAGTGGAAACCCGAGTGATGATGATCGGTCTTGGAAATAATTGCCGAGTGAAAGACCACACGAAAGAAGAGTCGGTTTTGAAATATTTCGCCGAGTGAAGATCGAATACATGCTGAGTCGGTGTGAGGGTGAATTATCGAGTAAATGACCGACTGAGTGATAAGTCGGCTTTAATGAAAGTTGCCGAATAAAGGTCTAAATGAAAGGAACTGGTTCTGGAATAACTTTCCCAAGTCCAAAACCGAGTGTTGGGAAGGACGACCTTTGGTCAGGTTTCACTTAAGCGAGTGGATACCTCACTCAAGCGAGTAAGTATGAAATTCGTTACTGGATATTTCTCGCCCGAGTGAGTGGCTATTAGGAGAGAGTCTCGCTTGAGCGAAAGCATGGAAAATGGTTACTGGGCAGTTCTCGCTCAAGCGAGAGCTGTTCGCTCAAGCGAGAATCAGGTCTGATGCTTTCCACGTCAACCTGTTCTTTTATCTTCTAGTAAAGTCTTTTTCTGATATTTTCCTAAGTATGGGACCCTCTCTAATGTGTTGTCCCTTTTCATTAAATGCTTACTCCTTATTCAGCATCTGAAGAAAAGTACAATAGATATCTTTTAGTCATTCACGTCTCTTTGCATGAATGATATAAATACCAATTTCCACTGTTAAAGGAGTTTAGAAAAACCTTCCAAAAGAAAGGATATCATCTGTAATCATCCTCTTTCAAATACTGCTAAAGAAGCCATTAACAAAGAAGGAATCAGTCTTCATTTCTTCTTATATAAAGAAAACACTGGATTAGCACAAAGCTGAGATTCCAGTCGGAATTTGCAAGCTGTGAATTGGATAACGCTTTAAGTGTTGCAAGAGCTCTTAATTCCAGGTAGGGGGCATTTCATTTCAAATAAATAGTTTATGAATGGATGTGGGGTGATATTATTATGTTATATATGTGTGTTATGTGTTTTGATGCCCCACTTGTAAGATGCTTTATGCTTTATATATATACATATACCATTCATACTTTCTGATATTAATATCGACAGTGATATGAGACTCGTGATGAGTATATGCTTGAAAGGTGTTAGTGTAAGGTATGTTATGACTTTCACAAAAGACCTTGGGTGGGACTCAAGGCAACCTCTTGAGCAGGGCTCGGGGTTTGGCCCGTAACACCGAGTAGAGGACCACTATCACTCTGGGAGTGGTACTCGGTGTTGCATTAGGGGCGTAGAGTGGTTTGGTACCTGTAAAACGGCCGAATCAGCCGAGTGCTGAATTATGGCTCGGGGAGCCAGTGTTGCAACACAAAACTAACCGTCTTTATGGATCCATTTATTTGAGCATGGATACGCGCCAATTCTTGTGTGTATGCCTTGATTACTGATAGGAAATGTTATTTATGTTATATGACTCGGTTGTGGTAAGTGTATAGTTATGGATTGGACCTTTAATCCAATTCAATAACTATTATTTGATATGTTTATGCTCACCCCCTACTCATTATTTTTGCAGTGGATAGAGGACACGGTGATGGCATTTAAAGTCACTCGACCGACTCAAGCATTATGTATTATTATGCACAATACATAGTGTACATAGTAAACTGGGTAGAAGCCTTGGCCGGCTCTTATGTTTACCGAGTGATATATTGTTTACCGAGTGATGTAAATTCTTGTATTATGAAATGGTCGGTCGGCTTTTGTAATTGTGACAATAATATTATCAATACAAATTTTGTTTTAATTATGAAATTATTTATAAAAAGTCTATTTATGTTTAAATTGCATTCTAATGGGTCAGTCGGATTGAGGAGAAATCGGTACTTTTAATGACTGGACCCGATCTCTATTGGAAAATTTAAATTATTTACGAAAAATTTACTTGATTTATTAAAAATTAATTTAAAAATTAAGGATGTTATATTTTGGTATCAGAGCAGACTTGAAAAGTCCAAGGCCAAGGTTAAGCTACTAAATGCTATGATCGAGTGAAGCCATATCACTGTTGTTGTGTAATGTAGTTAAGGAAATCAACTATAAATGAATTGTTTTCATATCCATGAGTGGTACTAAAGTATGATGATTATTTCAGGATAAGAATGGACCCTCATGGTATGGACGCAATGGCTGCTGCCTTTCAGCGTGTGGCTGATATTCTAGAAAGGCAGAATCAGCCCCAGCCGAGTAACAATCAAAGCATTGATTGTTTCTTGAAAAGAAAACAGACTGAATTCCATGAAGGATTTCAACCTGATCAAGCCAATGCTTGGATTCAGAACCTAGGACGAATCTTTGGTAGTTTGTAGTGCTCTGAAGCACAGAAGGTAGAGTATGCTATTTTCATGCTTTGAAAAGAAGCTGAAAACTGGTGGAGAATGGCAAAAAGCCGATTGGTTGCCATGGAGATTGAACTGAATTGGGAAAACTTCAAGGAATGCTTCCTTGAAAAGTATTTCCCAAATACTGTTAGGAGTCAAAAGGAGTTGGAATTCATGGAACTCTGACAGGGCAATATGAGTGTTGAGGAATATGCAGCAAAGTTTGAGGAGCTGTGCCTGTTCTATCCTCCTTCCCAGATGCCAGGTACAGAAGGTTCGAAATGCATCAAATTTGAGAGTGGTTTGAACCCAAAGATTAAGAAAGCTTTCCGACACCAGGAGATTAGGAGCTTTCCAATCCTTGTTAATAAATGTAGAATATATGAGGAGGATGATAAAGCTTCAACCGGCTCGAGTAGCAAGTCGGATAGTTCTTCGAGGTTACCACCAATCAGCTTTAAGAAGCAAGGAAAGTCTATGAGAGAAGAATATTCCTCTAAATCTAGAGGCCGGGGAAATGCTAGCGCCCGACTGGTGAATAAACCGAGAGACATCAAATGCTTTAGATGTGGAGGCAGTCATTATGCTCGGAACTGTGACAAAGATGAGGACGTCATTTGCTACCATTGCAACGAGAAAGGACATGTCCGTCCTAACTGTCATTTTCTCCAATCAACTGAATCATATGCCAGTATAAACCGTGGAGGCTTCAGAGGATGAGGCCGTGGAAACGGTAATAGAGGGGTAAGAGGCAATGGGGAACGTGGCAACAATTCTATAATGCCGAGAAACGATCGGGCTGGGAGTTCTAGTTCACTAGCGGCGGATCGAGTGTATGCTACTACTGTGGAAGAAGTTGCTCAAGCCCATGACTTGGTTCAAAGTAAGTGTTTATTTGGGAATGTTACTCTTGACGTGGTGTTTGACTCGGGTGTAACTCACTCGTTTATTTCCAATGATTATGTCATGCAAATGAGATTACCTGTTGTTACTATGAATCGGCCATTAAATATGTCTAATCCGACTGGTGCAAAATTATGGACTTCCATGATGTGTGAGAACGTATCTTTTACTCTCGGTGACAGGGATTTTGTTGCTAATTTAATATGTCTACCTTTGAGAAGTCTTGACATCGTTCTCGGTATGGATTGGCTATCAGCCAATAAAGTCCTGGTTTACTGTCGGAATCGGCAAGTAATTTTTCCTAAACAAAAAAGCCGATGAATATGAAATCAAAGGTATATCTCAACTGCTTATGTTGTTTTGTATGATTGATGGGAAGAGTGAGTCTCGAATCTGAGACATCCCTATTGTTTGTGATTTTCCTGAGTTATTCCCGGAGGATGTACCTGGTGTTCCTCCCGATAGAGAGATTGAATTCTCTATTGATTTAATCCCTGGAGCTGAGCCAGTTTCTAGAGCTCCTTATAGAATGTCCCCGATTGAGCTGGCTGAACTAAAGAAGCAAGTTGATGAACTACTCGAAAAATAATTTATCCGACCGAGTGTATCACCGTGGGGTGCTCCGGTGATACTCGTCAAGAAAAAGGATGGTAGCATGCGGTTATGTATTGATTACCGCCAACTGAATAAACTGACCATAAAAAATAAATACCCGTTGCCTAGGATCGGTGATTTAATTGATCAACTACGTGGTGCGTCGGTCTTTTCGAAAATTGACTTACGGTCGGGATATCACCAAATCCGAGTGAAAGCTACCGATATTCCTAAAACGGCATTCAGGACTCGGTATGGACACTATGAATACGTGGTATGTCGTTCGGAGTGACAAATGCTCCGGCTGTGTTCATGAATTATATAAACAATATCTTTCATTCTTACTTGGATAGGTTTGTGGTGGTATTTATTGATGATATACTAATTTACTCAAAGTCTTATGAAGAACATAAAGAGCATCTCCGGTTGGTACTCCAAGTGTTGAAGGAGAAGAAATTGTTTGCCAAATTGTCTAAGTGTGAATTCTAGGTGGATAGAATTCAATTCCTGGGTCACGTTATTTCCAGAGAAGGTGTCTCGGTAGATCCTTCAAAGGTCGAAGCTGTAATGATTTGGGAGAAGCCTAAGTCAATCACTGAAGTCAGAAGTTTTCTGGGTTTAGCCGGTTATTATCGAAGATTCATTGAGGGGTTCTCCAAACTCGCTTTACCATTGACTAAGCTAACCTAGAAAGATGTTCCTTTTGTGTGGTCATCCGAGTGCGAGTAGAGTTTTCAAGAATTGAAAATCCGATTGACTTCTACTCTTGTATTGGCTTTGCCAAATTTACAGGAAAGTTTTGTAGTTTTCTGTGATGCATCCGGACTTGGCCTAGGATGTGTGCTGATGCAGAATGGCCGAGTGATTGTTTACGCTTCACGACAATTACGACCGCACGAGCAAAACTACCCAACTCATGATCTGGAATTGGCAGCAGTGGTCTTTGCACTGAAAATTTGGAGGCATTATCTTTATGGCTCTAAGTTTGAAGTATATAGTGACCACAAGAGTCTGAAATATCTGTTTGATCAAAAGGAATTAAATATGAGGCAGAGAAGATGGATTGAATTCTTGAAAGATTACGAGTTCGATTTAAAATACCACCCAGGAAAAGCCAATGTGTAGCCGACGCTCTGAGTCGGAAATCCATTCACATGGCGACAATGATGGCTAAAGAGATGGAGTTGCTTGAACAATTCCGAGACATGAATTTGCAAGTGGATATATCTTCGTCTCGGAAAGTGACTCTCGGTACATTAAAGATAACTAATGAATTTTTGAAGATTGTTTATGTACAGTAAATGACCGATTCTTATTTAGCCGAGATGAAAGAAACTCAGGCTAAAGGTAAAGATTTATTCCTGACTGAGGGCTCAGACGGTATTTACCGAGTGAAAGGGCGGATTTATGTACCTGACTCGAAAAATTTACGACAATCGGTGCTTAATGAGGCACATAAAAGCATGTTAAGTATTTATCCGGGTATTACTAAGATGTATCATGATTTGAAATTGCATTTTTGGTGGCCCGGAATGAAGAAGAATGTAATCAACTTTATGACCCATTGCATAATTTGTCAAAAAGCAAAGGTTGAGCATCAAAAACCGACCGGTGGTTTACAACCTTTGGAAATTCCCGTTTGGAAGTGGGACGCAATAGCTATGGATTTTGTAATGGGATTACCAAGGACTCGGAATGATCATGATGCTATTTAGGTTATCGTGGACAGATTGACAAAGTTTGCACACTTTTTGCCGACCAATATGAGCTATTCCTTGCCAAGGCTAGCATAATTGTACATTAGTGAAATAGTACGACTGCATGGTGTTCCATCTTCGATTGTATCGGATAAAGATCCGAGGTTTACTTCCCGATTTTGGGGAAGTCTGCATCAAGAGTTAGGTTCGAAGCTCCGATTGAGTTCGGCCTATCACCCTCAAACAGATGGGCAATCCGAGTAGACTATCCAGAGTTAGAAGATTTGTTAAGATCCTGTGTGCTAGAGCATGGTGGGAGCTGGGAACAATACCTTCCACTGGTCGAATTTACTTATAATAATAGCTATCATAGTAGCATAGGTATGGCTCCCTATGAAGCTTTATATGGAAGAAAATGCCGAACTCCTCTTTGCTGGTCGGAATCGGGTGAGAATCTAATGTTAGGACCAGAGATTGTGCAGTAAACCTCCAAGCAAATCCAAATGATCAAGGACAAAATGAAAGCATCCCAAGATCGTCAAAAGAGCTATTATGATCACCGGACGAAGCCGATTGAATTTCAGATCAGTGATAAAGTCTTTTTAAAAGTCTCTCCAAGCAAAGGCGTTGGAAGGGCATTGAAAAGCAAGAAGTTGAGTCCAAAATATATTGGTCCGTATGAAATATTGAAGAGAGTCAGACCAGTAGCCTATCAAATTGTATTGCCTTCTCATTTAGCAAATTTACATAGCGTATTTCACGTTTCACAATTAAAGAAGTACTTGCCAGATCCTACTCAAGAAATGTCGGATGATGATGTTGAAATTCAAGAAAACCTGACCACTATAGCCAAGCCCACTGGTATAGTGGACCGATCGGTGAAACAATTGAGAAACAAGAATGTCCAATTGGTCAAGGTTACATGGCAGCAAGATCAGAGTATCATGCATACTTGGGAACGAGAAGATGCTATGAGGGAACAATATCCCGAGTTATTTCATTAATATATAACTCTTGTATTTAAATTTTGAGGACGAAATTTTTGTAGGAGGGGAGAAATGTAACATTCCAAGTTTTGTAATATTTAGCAAATTCATTTATAAAGGATTAATGAAGAAATTCTGAATGAAATTCCGAGTGAATGCTGTTTGAAATATGATATTCCAAGTGAATATAGTGCGATACCGAGTGAAGTAAGGCCAAGAAACCTATCTCTGAATGGAATTAAGATGTTTCCGAGTAAAACATCATTAAGCAAATTATTTCTAAGTTAAGAAAATAGTGTCCGAATGAGACACTTTCGAATAAGGAAATCCGAGTGAAATGGTTCCGGGTGGAGTATCTCTAAATTGAAACTTTTCAAGTGAAATGTTTCCAAGCACGACATTTCCGAGTGGAATTATACAGAGAGAGAAAAGACTTGGTCTGGATTATTTTGCCGAGTGGAAACCCGAGTGATGATGGTCGGTCTTGGAAATAATTACCGAGTGAAAGACCACACGAGAGAAGAGTCGGTTTTGAAATATTTCGCCGAGTGAAGATCGAATAGATGCTGAGTCGGTGTAAGGGTGAATTACCGAGTAAATGACCGACTGAGTGATAAGTCGGCTTTAATGAAAGTTGCCGAATGAAGGTCCAAATGAGAGGAATTGGTTCTGGAATAACTTTCCCAAGTCCAAAACCGAGTGTTGGGAAGGACGACCTTTGGTCAGGTTTCACTTAAGCGAGTGGATACCTCGCTCAAGCGAGTAAGTATAAAATTCGTTACTGGATATTTCTCGCCCGAGCGAGTGGCTATTAGGAGGGAGTCTCGCTCGAGCAAAAGCATGGAAAATGGTTACTGGGCAGTTCTCGCTCAAGCGAGAGCTGTTCGCTCAAGCGAGAATCAGGTCTGATACTTTCCATGTCAACCTGTTCTTTTATCTTCTAGTAAAGTCTTTTTCTGATATTTTCCTAAGTATGGGACCCTCTCTAATGTGTTATCCCTTTTCATTAAATGCATACTCCTTATTCAGCATCTGAAGAAAAGTATAATAGATATCTTTTAGTCATTCACGTCTCTTTGCATGAATGATATAAATACCAATTTCCACTGTTAAAGGAGTTTAGAAAAACCTTCCAAAAGAAAGGATATCATCTGTAATCATCCTCTTCCAAATACTGCTAAAGAAGCCATTAACGAAGAAGGAATCAGTCTTCATTTCTTCTTATATAAAGAAAACACTAGATTAGCACAAAGCTGAGATTCCAGTCGGAATTTGCAAGCTGTGAATTGGATAACGCTTTAAGTGTTGCAAGACCTCTTAATTCCAGGTAGGGGGAGCATTTCATTTCAAATAAATAGTTTATGAATGGATGTGGGGTGATATTATTATGTTATGTAACATCCCTAATATTTTAGAAAAATTTTAATTGACAAAAAATATTAATAATTGCCCAACCGGATTTATTGAAGTTTTAAGAATTATTAGTATTAAAAATACAATTAGAAATAATTAAATATTGTGGGAATAAATAAATTTATTTGATTAATTAATTATAAAAGATTAAATGAAAGTAAATAGAAGAAGATAAATTTGAAGTTACAATGGGGTAAAAGGCGAAGGGTGAAAGGTAAAGGTAAATACTTAATTAAAACTTTAAAGAAATTATAAAGAGAAGATAGAAAAGACCATTTTGCCCCTAAGCTTAAATAATAAGATTTTCTCCTTCTTCTTCTTCTTTCTCACGCGCATGTTCTCTTCTTCTCTTCACCATTTTCCGTGAGCTGCATGCCCCAGGTGAACGCGTGTTTCGTGCCAAAACTTCGAGATAACTACGTTTTTGAGACTGTGGCTTCGAGGTGAGTCCAATGGGTCCTTTAAATTAAGCTTTCGTAACTCTTTCGTTTTCTCCGTTAACCCGAGGGGTCGTGCATGGAGGGGTGAGCTTCGGTTCCCTACTCCTCTAGTGTGTAGAAGCTTGAAAAATGGCTTTTAGAGTAATGAGAATGGTTTAATGTTGATGGGTTTTGCGTTTCGACCTCCGTAGGTGACGAAACAGACATCGGAGGATCGAACGGTGAAGTGGGTGTTGACTTCGGACGTAGAACGTTGGACATAGCGTCGAGGGAACGCCAACCTCATCAAGAACGAGTCGTCGGAGCTCGGAATCGAGGTAAGGGGGGTGTTCGGGTTATAATTAATTAGAATAGGTAAATGTAATTGAATTGAGTAAGTGAATTAAATGCGGAACTAACGAGAACTTACAAGAAAATGATAATTGTATGTGTATGAATGTAAATTGTGTATGATTTATGATGATTATGAGTACAATGTGGATTGAATAGTGATGAGTTGATGAGTATGGTGGCATTGTGGTGATGGGCTTGACAAGTAGGTCCAATTGATGAGTATGTGTTTTGTTGCTGGCCACTTGCAGTATGATATGAGAAATATGAATATGTATGTGTAATTATGTGGTGTAGGACGGCTGACGGTATGTACAGCCCCTCATTTCTGGCTCCCGTGGTGTTTATGCCCAGTTGAGCTACCCAGTGGTCAAGTAGGACCCAATGGTTAAGGTGGAGAGTCAAGTAGGACTCAGTGGACCAAGCAGGGTTCACGGGGTGTCAAGTAGGACCCCCAGCTGAAGGCCGATCCTTTTAGTATCCGGATACTAGGCGTCGATTTGGTATGAGAGTCAGTTGTGTTGTTTGATGCATTGTTAACATTGTATGTTAATACGAATGTGTTTCATGATAATTGTTAATTGTGATTGACAAATTGGGGATAAAGAATGGGATTCGAATCTTGAATGGTAAATGGAGATTTAAGGACAAGAGGTAAGGTAAATGGTACAAACTAAAAATAGTGAATATTTACTTTGTTATTAAATTGCCATTCTATATTAAGTATAATGTCAAACACTCACCCTTGCTGTTGTTTCTTAAATTTTAGTAACCAGTGACAGGGAAGAGGTTGAAGCCCCGGAGATGCGCCAAGCGGAGAATTGATGCCAAGGAGTGCAGAGAACTATGAATTGAAGGATGTGTGTGTGTGTTGTGCTTTATATGCATTATGTTGATATATGTTTTCCATGTGTGCTAGACTAATTTAAGTATGATTAATGTAGTTATGAAGGTTTGTAATAAGTAAGAGATGGAGATTGTATGTTGGTGATGGAAAAGGGAATTCATTATAAGCTTCATAAATCAGACATGCATGTTTATGGGCAGGTCTTGCTTATTTGATGGAGAATGGATGTTGGGAGAGTGAATTATAACTCCTTAGGTGGTGTGTTTTAAGCTTTTGGATAGTTGTTTTATGCATGAGCTAGGAACTAGCATAGTCAAATGATGATTTATGTGGTTTTGATGTAATGGAAGGAATGCAATAGCTTAAATATGTCAATTGTGGTTTGTGAAGAATGGAATGGGTCCATTTTGCCAAAAATGGACTCATTGACTACCCTAAAATGCCTTAAAATGGGATAAACGCATTTAGGCGCATAAATCTCTCATTTTTAGGAATTTTTGAGTGCGGTCAGCTGTCACACGTCACAATTAATGTGTTTTGACTTGTGTTAAAATTTGGTGGCATTCCAACATCATTTACATAATCTTTGGTAGTTAAAAAGTTCACTTAGGATGTAAAATCTGCATAATTTCTGCATAACGACAGGGTGTAATCGATTAGACTCTAAGGTGTAATCGATTACAAGGCCTCTGTCTGCAACATAATCGATTATACCTCAGTGGATAATCGATGACGTGTCCAACAGAAACCTTGTAATCGATTAGCCAAGGTTCTGTAATCGATTGTGAACTCAACAGAACCATGGTAATCGATTAGGTAGCTGAGGTAATCGATTAAATACTGCCCCTGATCCTATGAACCATTCCAAGAAGCTGGTAATCGATTACTCTTTGCTTGGTAATCGATTGGGACATTGTAATTAACTATTTTCAGTCCGTCCAAGCCTTGATTAATCAAAGGGATATACGATTACGCTATTTGAGTAAAAGAGATAATGTCCTTTGAACATGTTAGGGAAAAATGAATGCTATTTTGATTTAGGGCTTAATTAATTATTGTTAAATGTGAAAAATTTATTGTAAAATTTAATAGAATGAATAAAAATAAATGTAAATTGACCTAGGACGTCACAGGTGGTATCAGAGCGGTTCTTTCTAGAGCCGGGTGAATGGGCAGTGTTAGAAAATTGTTTGAGTCCTATGTCGGATGACTTTTTTTGCATTGTATAGAAATTGTTTGTGCAATAATTGAGTTGTAACAGGTCCACTTGGCATCATTTCCCTTGGCACTCTGGTGGCATTATGTTATATATATGTATGAGGTAAATGCCCTATCCCTGATAGACCATTGGTTATTAATGGTGATGTGTTTGGTTATTGTAGAACTACTTTATGGTTAAAGGAGCTAGTTCAGGAGGAGGAGATGACTTCTTCTCAAAATTTTCCCAACTGTTGAGTAGGACTGAATCTGGTCCCACTCTTGATAAGTTCCTGAAGAGGAATCCACCTGTTTATAGAGGAGGCCATGATTATGATGGGGCTCATGTCTGGATGCGAGAAATTGAGTAAACATTTGAATACTTTAAATGCTCTGAAGAACAGAAAGTCCAATTTGCTACTTATCAATTGAAGGACGAGGCTCGTGTGTGGTGGTCAAGGACTAAGATTCAGATGAATGCTGCGAGTGAACCATTAATGTGGATGAATTTCAAGCGGAGATTTCTTGCTAAATACTTTCCAGATAATTACAAAATCCGCAAGGAGATGGAATTCTTAAAACTTGAGCAAGGCAAAATGTCAGTGGCAGAATACACGTCACAGTTTGATGAGCTATGTGATTTCTATCATCCTTTTCTCTTGAAGGAACCGAAGGCAGTAAGTGTGCAAAGTATGAATCCGGGCTAAGAATTGAGCTCCGGAGTGTCATTGTTCCTATGGAGATCCGTGACTATCCTACTCTGGTAAATAAGGCCAGACTTGCTGAGGAAGTGCAGTTACAGAGAGCGTCCCAATCAAGGGACAAAAGACCCTTGAAGGCTAAAGGATTCAGTTTTAAAAAGATGGGTCAATTTTTCCGTGGAGGCAAGTCTTCTACTACATCTTCTTCTTCGGGCCGTAGTTCTGCAGGCCATTCTGGTGGTCATTCTGGTAGCCGCGCCTGTTATAATTGTGGCCGGGAGGGCCATATTGCAAAACATTGTCCGGCCAGCCAAATTGTTTGCTTCCAATATGGACAACCGGGGCATCTTAGGCCAAATTGCCCACAGAGGCAGCAACAAGATGAACTTAGCAGTCGAGCTAATACTTCTGTGGCCCGTGGTGCTAATTCTCAAAGAGGAGGTAGGAATAGCAGTGGTCGTGGAGGCCAACGCCCGAGGAGGACTGATGCCCAATCTAGCGGTGCTCAAAATGTTATGACTGGACGAGTGTTCGCTTTTGATGCTTCAGAGGTCGCAAGAACTGATAATTTGGTGCAGGGTAAGTGCATTATTCATGACTGTCTGGTAAATGTAATTTATGATTCGGGTACAACACATTCTTTTATTTCTGAAAGTTGTGTGAGGCGGTTTGGGTTACCAGTGGTGTTAATGGAGAATGCCCTTAATGTCTCCACCCCTACTGGTTCTACGTTTCGCGCCACCACCATGTGTGGAGGATTACCAATGCAAATTGAAGACCGTTCCTTTTGGGTAAATTTAATATGTATGCCGTTGAAAGATTTAGATGTTATCCTGGGTCTTGACTGGTTGTCTGCAAACCATGTTATGGTGGATTGTTACCGCAAGACTATAGTATTCTCTCAGGAATTGGACACTAAGAATGTGGTAAGTAATGTCTCCGCAACTTATGCTATTCTATTTACTTCAGAAGGATGGTATAATCTTAATCCCAATGATATTCCCGTAGTGTGTGATTTTCCTGATGTATTTCCGGGAGAAATTCCGGGGTTACCTCCTAATCGGGAGATCGACTTTGCCATTGACTTGATTCCCGGGGCCGAGCCTGTGTCCCGTGCACCTTATAGAATGTCTTCGATGGAGCTGACTGAAGTGAAACAGCAAGTGAATGAGCTATTGGAAAAGGGGTTTATCCGACCGAGTGCTTCACCTTGGGGCACTCCGGTATTGTTGGTGAAAAAGAAGGATGGCAGTATGCGAATGTGTATCGATTATCGGCAGCTGAATAAGTTGACAATTAAAAACAAATACCCTTTACCACGAATCGATGATCTGTTGGATCAGTTGAGAGGCGCTGAGGTATTTTCCAAGATTGACTTGAGGTCCGGATATCATCAAATAAGAGTGAAATCGGAAGATATTCCCAAGACGGCGTTCCGGACTCGATATGGACACTTTGAGTATGTTGTAATGCCCTTTGGAGTGACGAATGCTCCTGCTATCTTCATGGACTACATGAATAGGATCTTCCAACCTTACTTGGATCAATTTGTGGTAGTATTCATCGATGATATATTGGTGTATTCAAAGTCCATTGAGGAACATGCACAACATCTTCGAATTGTTTTACAGATATTGCGGGAGAAAGGGTTGTATGCCAAGCTGTATAAATGTGATTTCTGGGAAGGAAGTGTGCAATTCTTGGGCCATGTAATTTCCAGGGATGGAGTATCTATTGATCCATCCAAAATTGAAGCAGTTATGGGCTGGGAGAGGCCTAAATCAGTGACGGAAATTAGGAGTTTCCTGGGATTGGCTGGTTACTATCGCCGCTTTATTGAAGGATTTTCTCGTATTGCTCTTCCTTTGACTCGATTGACAAGAAAGGATAACCCATTTGTATGATCGGATAAGTGTGAATTGAGTTTTCAAACTCTGAAGCGATGTTTAACTACTGCACCTGTGCTTGCACTACCAGATGTGACAAAAGAATTTATGGTATATTGTGACGCATCTAAGTTTGGTTTAGGATGTGTATTGATGCAGGACGACAGGGTGATTGCCTATGCTTCAAGGCAATTGAGACCCCACGAACAGAATTACCCTACCACGATTTAGAGCTGGCAGCAGTGGTTTTCGCATTAAAAATCTGGCGTCATTATTTATATGGTTCTCATTTTGTGGTATTTAGTGACCACAAAAGCTTGAAATACTTGTTCGATCAGAAAGAGTTAAACATGAGACAAAGGAGATGGGTAGAATACCTAAAAGACTATGATTTTGATTTGAAGTACCATCCTGGAAAAGCAAATGTTGTGGCGGATGCTTTAAGTAGAAAAGTATTACATACAGCCTTCTTGATGGGCAAAGAGCAAGAATTGTTAGAAGACTTTTGCGATATAAACCTTGGGGTTGCTGTGCAAGCTCCGAATCAAATGATAATTGGGATGCTGAAGATCTCTAATGAATTCTTAGAATCTTTAGCTGTGGCTCAGGAGGGAGATGAAGAGTTACTAGAATTGCTTGATACCCAAGCAAGAGGAAAAGATATGGAGCTAATCAAAGGTACTGATGGGATTTGGAGATTCAGAAACTGAGTTGTAGTGCCTATAAAAGGTGACTTTAGGCAGGCTGTGTTAGCTGAAGCCCATAAAAGTTCTTTTAGCATTCATCCTGGTGTTACAAAAATGTACCATGATTTGAAGAGAGAGTTCTAGTGGCCGGGCATGAAACAAGCAATCATAGAGTATGTAAAATCTTGTGTGGTATGTCAGAAGTGTAAGGTCGAACACCAGAGACCCCCAGGTCTACTTCAACCTCCGGAGATTCCAATGTGGAAATGGGAAGGCATTACTATGGATTTCGTATCCGGGTTACCCCGTACCCGTTCTGGTTGTAATACAATATGGGTAATTATGGATAGACTGACAAAGAGTGCTCACTTCTTAGCTATGAATATGAAGTGGTCATTGGACCGGTTGGCTAGATTATACATTGCAGAAATTATAAGATTACATGGTGTACCTGTGAGTATTATTTCAGATCGTGATCCTCGGTTTACTTCCAGGTTCTGGGGAAGTTTACAACAGGAATTGGGTACTGAACTGAGGTTGAGTTCTGCTTATCATCCCCAGACTGATGGTCAGTCTGAGCGTACAATCCAGACCTTGGAAGACATGCTTAGAGCTTGTGTACTGGAGCAAGGTGGTTCATGGGAGAGATACCTACCATTAGTGGAATTTGCTTATAATAATAGTTACCATAGTAGCATTGGAATGGCTCCTTATGAAGCTTTATATGGAAGACGGTGTCGTATGCCTTTATGCTAGAATGAAGACAGAGATGCAATCCATTTGGGACCTGAGTTAATTCAGGAAATGAATGATCAGGTGATAATGATTCGTGAAAAGATGAAAATTGCACAAGACCGTCAGAAGAGTTACTATGGCAATCGTCATAGGCCACTTGAGTTTCAAGTGGGAGATTGGGTGTTCCTAAAGGTTTCACCTACCAAAGGTGTAGGTCGGGTACTAAAGAGCCATAAGCTTAACCCGCGGTACATTGGACCGTATCAGATTCTGGAGAGAATTGGTGATGTTGCTTACCGATTGGATCTTCCCCAATCGTTAACCAATATTCACAATGTATTTCATGTGTCACAACTTCGAGCATACATTCCTTGCGACTCCATGATTGTACCAGAAGATTCTATTGAGTTGAAAGAAGATTTGACTGTAGAGGTGGCACCTATTTGTATCGAAGGATATCAAGCTAAACGATTGAGAAACAAAGAGGTACCATTGGTGAAAGTGAAGTGGCAGAATATAAATGGAGTGACTTACACGTGGGAGTTGGAATCAGACATGAGACGAGTGTACCCCGACCTTTTCAATGAGGTACGTTGATTTCGGGGACGAAATCCCTTTTTAGGGGGGTGGATGTAACATCCCTAATATTTTAGAAAAATTTTAATTGACGAAAAATATTAATAATTGCCCAACTGGATTTATTGAAGTTTTAGGAATTATTAGTATTAAAAATGCAATTAGAAATAATTAAATGTTATGGGAATAAATAAATTTATTTGATTAATTAATTATAAAAGATTAAATAAAAGTAAATAGAAGAAGATAAATTTGAAGTTACAATAGGGTAAAAGGCGAAGGGTGAAAGGTAAAGGTAAATACTTAATTAAAACTTTAAAGAAATTATAAAGAGAAGATAGAAAAGACCATTTTGCCCCTAAGCTTAAATAATAAGATTTTCTCCTTCTTCTTCTTCCTTCTCACGCGCATGTTCTCTTCTTCTCTTCACTATTTTCCGTGAGCTGCATGCCCCAGGTGAACGTCTGTTTCGTGCCAAAACTTCGAGATAACTACGTTTTTGAGACCGTGGCTTCGAGGTGAGTCCAATGGGTCCTTTAAATTAAGCTTTCGTAACTCTTTCGTTTTCTCCGTTAACCCGAGGGTTCGTGCATGGAGGGGTGAGCTTCAGTTCCCTACTCCTCTAGTGTGTAGAAGCTTGAAAAATGGCTTTTAGAGTAATGAGAACGGTTTAACGTTGATGGGTTTTGTGTTTCGACCTCCGTAGGTGACGAAACAGACGTCGGAGGATCGAACGGTGAAGTGGGTGTTGACTTCGGACGTAGAACGTTGGACATAGCGTCGAGGGAACGCCAACCTCATCAAGAACGAGTCGTCAGAGCTCGGAATCGAGGTAAGGGGGTGTTCGGGTTATAATTAATTAGAATAGGTAAATGTAATTGAATTGAGTAAGTGAATTAAATGCAGAACTAACGAGAACTTACAAGAAAATGATAATTGTATGTGTATGAATGTAAATTGTGTATAATTTATGATGATTATGAGTACAATGTGGATTAAATAGTGATGAGTTGATGAGTATGGTGGCATTGTGGTGATGGGCTTGACAAGTAGGTCCAATTGATGAGTATGTGTTTTGTTGCTGGCCACTTGCAGTATGATATGAGAAATATGAATATGTATGTGTAATTATGTGGTGTAGGACGGCCGACAGTATGTACAGCCCCTCATTTCCGGCTCCCGTGGTGTTTATGCCCAGTTAAGCTACCCAGTGGTCAAGTAGGACCCAGTGGTTGAGGTGGAGAGTCAAGTAGGACTCAGTGGATCAAGCAGGGTTCACGGGGTGTCAAGTAGGACCCCTAGCTGAAGGCCGATCCTTTTAGTATCCGGATACTAGGCGTCGATTTGGTATGAGAGTCAGTTGTGTTGTTTGATGCATTGTTAACATTGTATGTTAATACGAATGTGTTTCATGATAATTGTTAATTGTGATTGACAAATTGGGGATAAAGAATGGGATTCGAATCTTGAATGGTAAATGGAGATTTAAGGACAAGAGGTAAGGTAAATGGTACAAACTAAAAATAGTGAATATGTACTTTGTTATTAAATTGCCATTCTATATTAAGTATAATGCCAAACACTCACCCTTGCTGTTGTTTCTTAAATTTTAGTAACCAGTGACAGGGAAGAGGTTGAAGCCCCGGAGATGCGCCAAGCGGAGAATTGATGCCAAGGAGTGCAGAGAACTATGAATTGAAGGATGTGTGTGTGTGTGTTGTGCTTTATATGCGTTATGTTGATATATGTTTTCCATGTGTGCTAGACTAATTTAAGTATGATTAATGTAGTTATGAAGGTTTGTAATAAGTAAGAGATGGAGATTGTATGTTGGTGATGGAAAAGGGAATTCATTATAAGCTTCATAAATCAGACATGCATGTTTATGGGCAGGTCTTGCTTATTTGATGGAGAATGGATGTTGGGAGAGTGAATTATAACTCCTTAGGTGGTGTGTTTTAAGCTTTTGGATAGTTGTTTTATGCATGAGCTAGGAACTAGCATAGTCAAATGATGATTTATGTGGTTTTGATGTAATGGAAGGAATGCAATAGCTTAAATATGTCAATTGTGGTTTGTGAAGAATGGAATGGATCCATTTTGCCAAAAATGGACTCATTGACTACCCTAAAATGCCTTAAAATGGGATAAACGCATTTAGGCGCATAAATCTCTCATTTTTAGGAATTTTTGAGTGCGGTCAGCTGTCACACGTCACAATTAATGTGTTTTGACTTGTGTTAAAATTTGGTGGCATTCCGACATCGTTTACATAATCTTTGGTAGTTAAGAAGTTCACTTGGGATGTAAAATCTGCATAATTTCTGCATAACGACAGGGTGTAATCGATTAGACTCTAAGGTGTAATCGATTACAAGGCCTCTGTCTGCAACATAATCGATTATACCTCAGTGGATAATCGATTACGTATCCAACAGAAACCTTGTAATCGATTAGCCAAGGTTCTGTAATCGATTGTGAACTCAACAGAACCATGGTAATCGATTAGGTAGCTGAGGTAATCGATTAAATACTGCCCCTGATCCTATGAACCATTCCAGGAAGCTGGTAATCGATTACTCTTTGCTTGGTAATCGATTGGGACATTGTAATTAACTATTTTCAGTCCGTCCAAGCCTTGATTAATCAAAGGGATATACGATTACGCTATTTGAGTAAAAGAGATAATGTCCTTTGAACATGTTAGGGAAAAATGAATGCTATTTTGATTTAGGGCTTAATTAATTATTGTTAAATGTGAAAAATTTATTGTAAAATTTAATAGAATGAATAAAAATAAATGTAAATTGACCTAGGACGTCACATGTTATATATGTGTGTTATGTTTTTTGATACCCCACTTGTAAGATGCTTTATGCTTTATATATATACATATACCATTCATACTTTCTGATATTAATATCGACAGTGATATGAGACTCGTGATGAGTATATGCTTGAAAGGTGTTAGTGTAAGGTATGTTATGAATTTCACAAAAGACCTTGGGTGGGACTCAAGGCAACCTCTTGAGTAGGGCTCGGGGTTTGGCCCGTAACACCGAGTAGAGGACCGCTATCACTCTGGGAGTGGTACTCGGTGTTGCATTAGGGGCGTAGAGCGGTTTGGTACCTGTAAAACGGCCGAATCAGCCGAGTGCTGAATTATGGCTCGGGGAGCCAGTGTTGCAACACAAAACTAACAGTCTTAATGGATCCATTTATTTGAGCATGGATACGCGCTAATTCTTGTGTGTATGCCTTGATTACCGATAAGAAATGTTATTTATGTTATATGACTCGGTTGTGGTAAGTGTATAGTTATGGATTGGACCTTTAATCCAATTCAATAACTATTATTTGATATGTTTATGCTCACCTCCTACTCATTATTTTTGCAGTGGATAGAGGACACGGTGATGGCATTTAAAGTCACTCGACCGACTGAAGCATTATGTATTGTTATGCATAATACATAGTGTACATAGTAAACTGGGTAGAAGCCTTGGCCGGCTCTTGTGTTTACCGAGTGATATATTGTTTACCGAGTGATGTAAATTCTTGTATTATGAAATGGCCGGGCGGCTTTTGTAATTGTGACAATAATATTATCAATACAAATTTTGTTTTAATTATGAAATTATTTATAAAAAGTCTATTTATGTTTAAATTGCATTCTAATGGGTCAGTCGAATTGAGGAGAAATCGGTACTTTTAATGACTGGACCCGATCTCTATTGGAAAATTTAAATTATTTGTGAAAAATTTACTTGATTTATTAAAAATTAATTTAAAAATTAAGGATGTTATATTGGGCATACAGGATCTTCATGCACCAATTTGAGGGGGGTAATATAAGATTGAGATAATATCATATCTGTTATTATCTCAAATATGTTATTATCATATACATACTGATATGACAAAATTTGCATATATTTGTTTTTGTTTAGACAATCTGTTTATATTTGATTTAGTTATTTTAGGTAATCTGGTAGCATAATTGTAGGACTAATGCTAGGTGATTGAGCATTGCTCATGTCTTCGTCTGTGTATATGTACATGTTTATATCAATAAAAAAGGACGAGAGTGAACACAGTTTTTATAATATTCAAAGGATACAAAGAAATTTCATCTTATAAGATGACGATTAGGAAAAGAAACAAGAGCACATTTAATTTAATCAAATAAGATACTTCAACTAGTTTAAAACATTTAATGAATAAAGTAGGCTTAATGAAGCTTGTTTGACTATAAAAATCAGTAGATAAATAGATTAAAGTATTGAAAAGAAAACATGAAGGTGATTTTCTAATGGATGAAGAAATTGATGTAACACTACTTGACCTAACTATGTGGGAAAGTATTGTCTTTACTTGTCCAACAATATTGTTTTAGAACAATTTTGGGAGTACTGAATGAGTTAGATGTATCATTTTGGGAAAGTTGATGGTTGAGATGTGATATGATATTGCTTGAGTCAGTGACAATAATTCTTGAAAATCTTCAAGGGGTCAATGTAAATGATATGGTCGTATTGAAGGGACGACAATGAAAATTTTTTCAAGATTTATTCCCTGCTAGCATAAATGAAATAGTATTGGATATGGCACCTCAAGTAATGATTTAAGAAATGATAAGATAATAAGAGTTATACATAAATTTTTAGATTTCTCAATAAAAAATGTTTATATTAGACAATTAGGAATCCAAAAGAGATTACAGTTTTTGGATAAAGATTTGAAAACTCAAATGTAAGGGTTAGACTTTTCAGTTGACAGATTACTCACATTAATAAGGTCGAGTAGGAATTAGGTTAGCCATTTTATTCTAATTGTGATCAAATAAAAAAATGTAATAGGGTCTGAAAAGATTATCCATTGTTGAATCTATATGGAGACATTTTGTTAGCATGAATAAAACAAGCTTCTTAAAGGATGTAGATCTATCCATTAGTATCAAAATCAGACAAAATGAGTTGGTCTGACTGATTGAATCGTGAACTGACTAGGTGATTAGTCTGAGTCAATTATTTGTTGTTATCAGTTCAACCATAATTTAATTACCAATTTAACCATAACTCACTTGAATCGGTATCCATACTAGTCTAATTGTCAGTCTAATTTAAACAATATTAGATTTATGTAATTTGATTACTTTAAATGTTTAGAATAATTTTGGTAAATATTCTTTAAAATCCCGATATTATAAGATGATCCGGGGTGGTTACATTACTCGACAAGGTCCGAATGCAGTACGTCATGTCACTAATAAGAACTGGCAAGTTAATTACGACCGGAGTACGAAACCATATGTTACAACGGATCTTCCCCTTTAACCCCGGTCAATGACTGACAATCTGACAACCAGCCAGAAGAGGTATGGGCAACCTGACCCTGCAGACACTATGCCTACAGTAAGTTAGGAAGCTAGTCAAATCACTTCCAAAACTAAGGTAAACCCTATAAATACAACTCATTTATTATTGATATGATCTGATCTAATTCCCGTAAGTTACCTCTGTAACCTTAAATTACCTTAGTAACCGTACTGACTTAAGCATCGGAGAATATTCTACGGGTACCCCTCCGGTGTGGTCTTGAAGCACTAGTAAGGATTAAAACATCAATTACCATCTTTACTTGAAGAACCTTGGATTCCCACTGAACTGAGGTACATTATACTGAGACGGTGTAAAATTGAGAGTATGTGAGGTAACTCCGGTTAGGAAGCTGAACTAGGATTCCGGTCAAGACAGTCAACTCTGACCCCGGATTCCAGGACAGATCATAAGAGTTTCTAGATACCACCTTTTATGACATTGGATGAATAAGGGAGTTTGATTCTTAATTTCCTGGAACCATAAACCATGGAAAATGGTTATTTATCAATGCAATTATATCAGCCGATAACCCATGCAGAAGGTAAGAATAAAATCTCCAAGAATACTATTGTAAAATGGAATCATTCAAATACATATGGTTGAATTAAGATGAAGCAAGTAAGGGAGAGGTGTGGACTGTGTAGGAGTTATTATAGATTATTTTGGACAGTGACAAGTTGGATATGCAAAGAAGCTCGGGCCCTACTTCAGCTAACTTGGAAGTTTCTGAAGTACTCAAACTTGCCATTACAAATGCAGATTCAAAGACTATGTTTGATTCGTCAATAGGTTTTCAACATAAAGATTAGAAGTTTGATGAGATGGAGAATAAGAGATCAATATTGTTTGGCATAAAAATAATGATAAGTCACTTTGGTCAATTTCAAATTATGCATGTATATATTGAAGTAAATCAAAGTGCTAATTTTATAGTTAATATGACATGTGCATAGAATCAGAGATGTTTATTTTAGTAAGGTTGATGAGGATAAGAGAGGAAAATATTATAATATACTAATTTATGTTTAGATGATTAATAATATAAGTTGTTACTTCTTTTATTTATCTTTTTAAAAAGAGAACACAAAAAAGATATGATTTTTTATAGAGAAAAAAATATTATGATTTAATAATATATAACAAGAGGAAAATAAAATATTTTTAGAAGTTATACATTAAAAAACAAAAGTGTTAGAATTATTATTATTATTATCTTTTAAAATCATGATAAATAGAATCAAAATTCAAACCAGCTCTTAATCCTTTATATTTTTATCAAATATGATTTAATAGCTAAATATAATTATAACAAACCATTTAATTCTCTTTTTTCTCTCTAACAATTATTTTTCTTTTTTGTTGCATGTAACCTAATTATTTTTCTTTTCTTGTCAAATCCCAATTAATTCTTATTTTTTTTGTCACCAAAATCCTAATTAATTGTTAAACTCTCTGAATTGGCCCTCTTTGGGGCTAGAACCGGGACACCCTTCCTTCTTGGTAATAATTAATTTATAGTTGTTTGGCAATCTATTGACTAATTTAAAATTTGAAAAGAACCCTAGCGGTTTCGTGGCTGTGGCTTTACCAATTTGGGTATGCTACGAATTTTTGTTTAGTGAGAAGAAGCATTGATTAGTTGGAAATGTCTGAATCACACGGATGCCGGAGAGTGTTGGAGTTTTACAGTGGAATCGGCGGCATGGTATGTTATTGTTACCGTCACCAACCCATTTTCCTTTTCCCAATTTCTAACGTTTCTTCAATTAGAGGTACTCGCTCATGAAAGCCCATGTCAACGCCAATGTCGTCCAAGCATTTGAAATTAATGACACAGCTAATGATGTTTACCAACACAATTTCCATCACCGTCCTTATCAGGTGAAGGTCATGAATTCTGATTTTTTAGTTTTACATCTTTGGCTTATTCACTTGTACAAGTTTAATGGAAGATTAATTCCCTCTGAGCTGTTCACAATTATTCAACCACCACAGTTTGATCGAACTAGTAACTTTACCAGTTCAATTAAAATCATTGATAACTGGCCTTGACTCATAAACTTGAACTTGATAAGTTGAAACAAAACCTTAAACCTTTCCTCATTTCATGTTATTGTTAGTTTAGGTTCTTTTTGGAGTTTAGCTTTGTTCAGTTTGTTGTCATTGTCAAACTAGATGAATTTAGATTTTAGAATACTGAGACATCATGCATATGGTATGATGGGTGATATGCATGATTAACTCGTGTCTTGGATTCTCTTAGGGAAATATCCAATGCCTGACTGCTGCTGATCTAGACAAGTATGGCGCTGATGTGTGGCTTCTTTCTCCTCCTTGCCAGCCTTACACACGACAAGGTGAGTTTTTCTTCCTTTCACATGGATTACTTTTCTCTTTCTCTCTTTGTTTGGCATGAAGTTACTCAATAATCTTGTGCTAGGTCTACAGAAGGACACCGATGATGCCCGGGCATTTTCTTTTCTTCAGATTCTTGAGCTTATGCCATCACTATTGCACCCTCCAAGTATGTTATTCGTGGAAAATGTTGTCGGATTTGAGGTTTGTCTTGTTTGATTCAACTCATTGGGAAAGATTCCAAATTAATTTCATTAATGATTCTTCTATTCCTTTTTCTTTTCTTGACTACAGACGTCTGATACACACACAAAACTGATTGAAATACTAGATAAAACAAATTTTACCACACAAGAGTTCATTCTGAGCCCTTTACAGTTTGGAATCCCATACTCCAGGCCTCGTTATTTTTGTCTGGTAGGTTTTCTTTATCCTTGTCTTATTCTTTTCATTTGACATGTACATGAATGTTTCAAACTATTTTGGGATGTCTTTTGTATCATCGGGTAATCCGCTGGCCTTAGGCAATATGCTACTGGCTATGATCATAAAATTTAATTCTTATCCCAATTGAAATGAAAAATTGTTGGAGGCTTTAACAAGGATAGTGCAACGGTTTCTAGTGGAAGTCTTCGTGTTGGCTTAAATTGAGCCAACCTTTATAATAAGTTTGTCATCCAAATATCTAATACAACTGTTTGAATTACTTGGGGTATGGACCTCTACAATTAAGTGATATATTCCGTGGATTGTCAATTACGATAACATCTTGTTATATATTAAACATCATAGATTGGATCCTCAGTAGAGCAGAATTCAGCCTAATATTGGATTATTTCATCTACCACAGAGAAAATGCTTTGAATTGGTATGCTGATTTAGAGGTACAACTTGGAAAATAGGAAAAAGACGACAAAATAGATTTTATGGGATGCATAGCCATTGGGTGTATATTCAGATGAAGTTGATTCATAATTGCATGGACAGGAATATAGAGTAGTAAAGATAAATATCGTAATTGTTGAAAACAAGGAAATCAAGAGACATTGGATGAATTCCGTGTGTTTGAATACACATCGGATTAGCATTTTTATAATAGCAATGTAATAAATACAGGATCAAAATACAATCATATACAATCAATCCTAATTACATATTTCTATATTTATAATATTCTAACACCCCCCCTCAAGCTGAAGCATATAAATCATATGCACCAAGCTTGTCACATATGTATTTAATGCGAGGACCCCTAAGAGACTTTGTGAGAACATCTGCCAATTGGTCATTGGAATTTACAAATTTCGTAACAATGTCCCCTGATACAATCTTCTCTCTTATGAAGTTACAGTCTACTTTAATGTGTTTGGTCCTTTGATGAAACCCCGGATTAGAAGAAATGTGCAATGCAGCTTGATTGTCACAAATGAGAGTCATAGCTGTAGTTTCCCCAAATTTTAGTTCTTCAAGCAAGTGTTTGAGCCATATGAGCTCACATGTGGCCAATGCCATGGCTCGGTACTCCGCTTCTGCACTTGACCGGGCTACAACACTTTGCTTTTTACTCTTCCAAGAAGCCAAGTTATCCCTAAGGAAGACACAATACCCCGTTGTAGACCTCCTATCAATAGGAGATCCTGCCTAGTCAGTCTGAGTATCCAATTATTCGAGTATGACCTTGTCTTCATACCAGAGTCCTTTACCTGGTGCCCCTTTGATATATTTTAAGATGCGGATGACTGCATCCCAATGACCTTCACAAGGGGAGTTGAGAAATTGACTTACTATACTGACTGCAAAGGAAATGTCAAGACGTGTGACAGTAAGGTAATTCAACTTTCCAACTAGTCTTCTATATCTTTCTGGATCTAAGAGAGACTCCCCCTGTTCTGGCATAAGCTTAGTATTAGGATCCATGGGAGTATCTACCGGTTTGGTCCCTATCAAGCTGGTCTCCTCCAAAATATCCAACGCATACTTTCTTTGAGAAATCACAACACCTGAACTAGATTGTGCCACCTCTATTCCTAAGAAGTAGCAAAGCCTTCCAAGATCTTTTGTCTAGAAGTGATGATGTAAGTGTTGTTTTAAGAGAACAATGTCAGTGTGATCACTACCTGTGATGACAATGTCATCAACATACACAACCAAGTAAATACACCCGGAGGTAGAATAGCGATAGAACACAGAATGATCCGCCTCACTCCTAGTCATGCCAAATTCTTTTACGACTGTACTGAATCTGTCAAACCATGCTCTTGGGATTGTTTAAGACCATACAGGGACTTCCGAAGCCGACAAACCAATCCTGAACACTCCCCCTGTGCAACAAAACCAGGTGGTTGCTCCATATATACTTCTTCTGTAAGATCTCCATGGAGGAAGGCATTCTTGATGTCTAACTGAAAAAGAGGCCAATGACTAATGACAACAATGGAGAGGAATAGACGTACAGAAGCTATCTTAGTCACCGGGGAGAAAGTATCACCATAATCAAGGCCAAAAATCTGAGTATAGCCTTTGGCCACCAAACGAGCTTTCAAACGATCAACAGAACCATCTGGACCAATTTTGGCCGTGTAGACCCACCTACATCCGACCACTGTCTTACCGGAGGGAAGAGGAACAAGATCCCAAGTTCTACTGCTTTATAGTGCACTCATTTCGTCAACCATGGCTTGTCGCCATCCAGGATGGGACAAAGGTTCACCTGTTTTTTTAGGAATGGGAACAGAAGACAAAGAAGACACACTAATATAATGGGAAGGTGACAGACGATGATAAGACAAGGCAACATAATGAGGAGAAGGATTACGAGTGGAACGAATACCTTTACGGATAACAATAGAAAAACTACTATCAGTGGGCGGAGCCGGAGGAGATGGAGGAGTTGGCTCCAAAGGTGAGTCAGATGGAGCAAGACGGGGCCGGCGTTGATATACCTGAAGAGGACGAGGTTGATTGGCCGGGATATCGGCGACCACCGGAGACTGATATATAACCTGCATGGGAGAAACAGAAACAGGATCAGAAGATGTCGGACTAGACACACGATTCTCAACATCATCCGGAAAATATGGAGTAGACTCAAAAAAGGTGACATTAGCCGAAACAAAGTAACGATGAAGACTAGGAGAGTAACATTTGTAACCTTTTTGAGATCTAATATAACCAAGAAACACACACTTAGTAGCCCGGGCAGAGAGTTTATCATTGCCCGTGCCAAGGTTGTGGACAAAACAAGTAGAACCAAAAACACAAAGAAGGTAAAGAATATAAGGACTGACGAGGAAACAAGATGGAGTGAGGTACCTGATTATCAAGGACGGAGGAGGGCATGCGAATAATTAAATAACAAGCTGTAAGGACAGCATCCCCCCAAAACCGATGAGGAACATTACCATGTAAAAGAAGTGTACGGGTGGTTTCGACAAGATGTCGATTTTTTCTTTCGGCAATTCCATTCTGTTGAGGAGTATGAGCACAAGATGTTTGATGTAAAATCCCATGGGATGCCATAAAAGTTTGAAATGCATTAGAGCAATATTCACGAGCATTATCACTACGCAAGATACAGATAGGAACACCAAACTGAGTTTTGATTTTATTGCAAAAATTTTGAAAGATTGAAAATAACTCAACGATTTTCATTAAAAATAACCAGGTACACCTAGAGCAATCATCAATAAAAGTAACAAAATATTGATAGCCCAAATTAGACACTGTACGACACGGACCCCAAATATCAGAATGAACTAAGCTAAAGGGAGACGCAGCTCGACCTAAGACTCGATTATTAAAAGAAGTACAACTATGTTTACCTAATTGACTCGACTCACAAGATAATGTAGACAACTTGGAAAGGGTGGGCACTATTATTTGCAATTTATGAAGACTTGGGTGACCCAACCGAGCATGGAGGAGACTGGAATCAACCGCTGACCCAACGTGTGTAGAAGGTTGAAGTTGATAAAGCCCATGTGACTCACATCCGGTGCCAATCATCCGTCCCGAACTCCGGTCCTGGATGAAAACAGAGTTTTTAGTAAATGAGACAATGCAATCTAGAGAGTGAGTTAAACAACTAATGGATAATAAATTAAAAGGAGACCCAGACACATAAAGAACATTGTCAACAGATAAAGAAGGAAGGGGATGAACAGTGCCAAGTCCGTGAGATGGAGTTTGGGACTCATTGGCCATAGTAATAGAAGGTAAACAATTAGAGCTAGAAAACGTAGAGAATAAGGACTTGTTACCAGTGATATGATCGGTGGCCCCAAAGTCAAGGACCTAAGGACCAAGAGAATGAGAAACACCAACAAAAGAATTACCCGTTTGCACTACAGAAGCCGTGGAACCTGAAATTTTAGACTCCTCTAACCACCGAAGATAGTCATCGTAAGTAGGTGTGGGCACAGCTGGCGGTCCAGATGAAGGGGTGGTGATGTGTGGTTCAGGCACTCCAACAGGGACTTGCACAACATTTGTCATTCGTGGGGGGCGACCATGTAATAGGAAACAACGGTCAATAGTATGTCCAAGCTTATGATAGTACTTACATTTTGGGCGAGGTCTGCCAAAACGACGATTGTTGATCCGGTCTTGAGCAATCAAAGCAGAAGTGTCAACCTCAACAGGAACAGGCACCGACAGAGCAAGTACAGGTGCGGGAGACTTGGCCTTGGCACGGATGAGAGTGGACCAAGTAGAATCCATGGTAGGGACAACAGGAGAGCCAAGAATTTGCTCACGAACAACCTCATACTCAGGAGGGAGACTGTGTAATGCTAACGCCATAAAGAGCTTGCGACGGTTCTTAAGATCTGTGGATGGATTGGCAGCCAAGGGAAGAACTTCATTCAAATCATGAAGAACACCACTAACCTTGCCCAGATAATCAGAGATAGGACCAGTAATTTGCTGAGGAGTAAGCAGCTGCATAAGAGTCTCACAAACTCCATATAACCGTTGAGTATCATTTATATAAAGGAGTTTGGCTTGCGCCCAAAGAGATTCATAGGTGTCATAAGGGCAAAAAATTTGTTTCTGAGTAGGGGACAAGGTAGATTTCAAAATGCTACAAAGATGAGCATCGAGAGTACCTCATTTAAGATGATCAGCAGCAGGAATAAAGTCTTCTTTAGTTGTAAGATGGTCAAGATAACCATGTCCCTTAAACCAAAGTTTGACATCCGAAGCCCATGTCCCATAGTTGGTTCCGTCAAATTTTTCAGCATTCAGAGTATTAAGAACAGTGATAGGACCAGTAACAGCAGCAGCAACCATCAGGAGAGAGAAAATAAACAGTAACAGAGGAGAGAGAAAGTGCAAAACGAACCCTAATAGTGCCAAATGATGTCTATACCAAAAAACCAATTGCAGAATCCGAACCTATAGGCCAAGGCGAGCACGGCGATGTAAGGCGGAGGCTGGTCGGAGCTGCCACACGCCGTCACGCACCGGCGGCAGTGCGGCAAGGAGAGAGGAAGTCACGATCGGAGATGGCGCGCGTGGGGGCGCGTGCGGCGGCCAATGGGGGCGGGGTTTTGGGGTTCGGCCGATCTGGGTTTTAGGGTTGCTTCTCGTTAGACTCTAGATACCATGTTGAAAACAAGGAAACCGAGAGACATTGGATGAATTCCGTGTGTTTGAATACACATCGGATTAGCATTTTTATAATAGCAATGTAATAAATACAGGATCAAAATACAATCATATACAATCAATCCTAATTATATATTTCTATATTTACAATATTCTAACAGTAATAAAGAATTTTGGATGGTTATTTAATTTGATTAAATACTTCCAAATCCAAGCGAAGGCTGTAGTAAGATTTCTTGTAAAGGTAAAATCATATTGAGGTTGTCAGTGTTGATGATTTTGTTGGTGTTTCTACTGCACTTTTATCTCATAGTGAAGTTCATGTTAGTCTTGATTTGCCAACTGTGTGGGTTTTCAAATTTCACAGATATGGGGAAAAGGTAGAGTTAGTCATTCTAACATCTTCAACTTGGATTCTTATTGGTTGAAGTGTAAACCTTTAGCTTAAATTTGTAATTATTGGACTTCACTTATGTGTGTATATATATATTTTTTTCAGGCTAAGAGAAAACCTTCATCATTTGTCCATGAATGTTTGAACAGCCAGCTGATTCAATCTCCACGGCCATTATTTGAGCATTTTGATACAGTGGCTATTGCAGATGATTCATCTCAAGAGGGCAGGCATAACGTGTTGCAGTCATGTCAACCTATTGAGAAATTTCTTGAATTGAAGAACTCTAGCAATGATATAGCTGTTGAATCTCCAGCTTTGGTGACTGCTTTATCTGATGATCCTCATAGAACTTTGAGAAAAGATAATGGTCTCGAGTATGACTCTTTGGACCAGTATTACGTTCACCCAAGCTTGGTAGAACGGTGGGGAAGTGCTATGGGTATCCTTGCCTCAGTAATTGGTTACAGCGTATTCAAATCACCATGTTATATAATCTGAATACTATGTATTTCCCATCCAATTCCTTAAATTAGCTTTAGATGTTGTTTATCCTGATTCAAAGTGCTGCTGCTGTTTTACAAAAAGTTATTACAGATATGTGAAGGGAACTGGATCCCTTTTAGCGACTGTCCAGGTAGGAAAATATTTAGTACAAGTCTTTCTTGACTGTGTTTTTTTTTTATTTGGATTTACATAACTATTTGTGTCTTTTTTTTGAGGCTCTAAGATGCTATTCTATCCTTGACATGGTGTGTTTGGTAGCTATTCATTGCTGTGATTTTGAACTTCAAAGGGCTAAATTATTGTCATAAACTTGCAATGACTACCCTTTGGGTGTATTAAAGTTTCTCACTGATTGACATAATTTCTAATTAGTTGAGTAAGAATTGAGATATAGTACTGTCTATGGTGCTATAGAAAATGTTTCTTCACGTGTGCGCTTTCAAGTCACCATTTAGTTTGTTTTTTCTTTTCTTTTTATTAAGAAAATTATATATCTAAATAAAGAATATAAAGATATCTATCTCAAAAATTGACCTTGAAAGAATCAAATTGATCTTGAATGTGCAGCCAGTGAAGAGGGACAAAACATCACTAAAAGAGCAACACCTTAGATATTTTACCCCAAGAGAGGTTGGTGGCTTTTCTTTATTCTCAACAAATTGTCTATTTATGCAAGAATGCGCACATGAACGTATCTGTCTGTAAAGTTGTCTTATTGATTTCAGTGCAAATTACTAATCCGTAAGGTATTTGTCATCATTTGCGTAGGTTGCTAACCTGCATTCTTTTCCTGAAGAGTTCAAGTTTCCAGAGCACATTAGTCTCAAGCAACGGTATGATATTTTGTTGGTTTAAAGTTAAAACAATATTTTTGCATTTTATGTAGAAAGGAACGCCTTATTTTCATTATCAGCAGTGGTTTAGTTGTTATACCAGTAATATCCTGTTTTGCATTATTAATTAGTTAGATTGCTAAGATATATTGCCATAGTACATCTATTACCTGCGTTTTATTTTACCAGTAATCTTCTGTCTTGTACAGGTATGCGCTGCTAGGGAATAGTTTAAGCGTAGCAGTTGTTGCTCCCTTACTTGAGTATCTTTTCACTGAAGCTTAATGATTTTTCAATCAAAACAGCCACTCAACAGAAGCAGAATTTTTCAAGGCCTATCTCCTATATCTTCAAACGGTAGTGAGAGATTATGTTACAATACTGTGCGTTCTTGTTTTGATCGTGATGATCGAATACTTACATGAATTTGACCCTTTTTCTTCAAAATCAAATTTCTAAACTTAGAAGTCTGCGACTACTGTTTTAGAAAGTGACTAATATGTGGGGCAAAAACTGTAAATTGAAAGTAGGAAGAAATTCCAAATGTACTTGTCAAGCATCTTGATTCTTGCAAGTTGCAGAGGAAATGATCACGTCCTGTATTAAATTTGAATGTGTATACATTTCAGAAATTTGCAGTTAAATTTGAGGAATACTTTATCATGCTGAATATAATGCAGTTTATTGCTCAATTTTGGGCTTAACTAATATGCATTTGATTTTGCTGCTTCATACCTTTCAAGTCTATATGATGACAGCCTCCGAATCAAATAATAAGCAGGTCTGTGATATGCATGTCCCAATAGACCTAATAAACTAAGAAAAATATGTTGTACACTTTCTCAATTCTCACACAGGGATAAACGAAAGAAAAATATCGTAATTTTTAAGACACGTTACGACCGCCACCTTAATTTATAAGATAAGCGTATAAAATGTGACATACTGGTTAATTGAATTTGAATGTTCCTCTGTGGTAAGAACGATGAATAACAGTTCTCACTTCATTATCCAAGGCTATTATATATATATATATATATATATATATATAAATTAAAATATGTTTTTAATGGTCTAAATATCATTATTTTTTGTTCAGTCGTGTTACTTTTTTAAAGTTAATCGAGTCTTTAGATATATTTTTTTCTTTTCTACATATCTTTCTATTAAGTATTAGACTTTCGTTTATCTATCAATTAAATGCAGTTGAAAATTGAATTGCTGATATGTTGAGAGATCAAAAAAGTAAGTCAAAGATATATTTAATGAATAACTATAAAAGAAAGAGTAATAAAATGATTTACTCAATGAAAAGTTTACAAAAATTAAGTGTTTGTTTAATATACAATTGAGGAAACAGAGTTATAAAAATAAAAAAAAATTAATGATTAATATTACTTTTTCATGTTGTTCTGAGACAATCAAAATAAAGGGATCCATGTCAACAATATTTTTTAAAATTATCTATATATAACTACCTAATATAGTTTGGTCTCTCCCAATAAAGTAGAAGGAAAGGAATCTGTTAGAACCAAGTCTGTTTTAAAGGACTTTGGAGAATCTGAAAATTATTTTAGATACCCTAAGATTTGTTTATAACACACATCAAAGTCTTTAATTAAATAAAGTTTGTTTAAGTGTTATTTAACCATTTACTTAAGTATTTTAGAGTACACAGTCTATGATGCAAGAGCTACAATTCAAAGGGAGAGACCATCATTTTAAAAGCAATCAAAGTCTGCGTGGGACCAGTTCTAAATATTTATAAGACAACGCTTAAAATAAATTTCTCTAAGTATGTCTGTCTCAAACTTAGGTCCGCTGAGTCATGTACTTCAAACGAATCATCCTCCAGACTCAGCATCTCTCACATGATCATTTATTGAAACTTCAAGACACATCAGACTCAAACAATTCAAGTTAAAGAACAGATCTCTAATTCTGAATCAAAATATGCAAGGCTGTCTCAATGCTAAACTTCTTCAGTCAAGTCTGTTCCTAACCTGAAATGAACAAACAGACAAAACTCCTATAGAAACAAACGTTTGTGTTAGAACTGTAACATCCTACACCTATTTTCTCGTTTATTTTTAGCAATTGAACAAAAATTCTCAATAAATTTTTCGCATTTAAATAATTAAATTACATCATAATCATGAAAATATACATTTTTATTAAAAAGTCCCAAAAGGGTAAGTATATAATTCTTTAAAGTCCCCAAGGTCATTTAATTTAAAAGGAAACTAAGTTCTGAAACATGGGGTCTGGCGCTACGCGTGAGCTTTCAATCGCAGCCCTGGCGCTACGCGCCTGGCTGACGCTACGCGTGAGGACACCAGTAGCAGCACCTGTTGTTGCTGCATATTTTAGGCCTTTTGACCAACTTCCTAGGGGTCTATCTTGCTTAATTCGGTTCCAAACTTCACTAAACTTTATGTGCACCATATTACCCCTATTTCGGAGCTGCTAGCGCAGTCCGTTTGCCAAAATTCCAACATATACGCAAGTTATGCGTAAAATGCAGTTTAACTTAATTTTGTACAAAATCCTTGCACTAAACACCCTAAATGGGTTCCAATTAGCCCAAGGCCAATTCACACAGATCCTAAATGTCCCAGAGGACCTAATGGTACCTTCCAGGGGTCCCAAAACTCGTCAGATCTTAAAATCACCTATGCAGTTCTTTAAATTCATAATTACCCTCTATGTGCATAATTTCTAAAATTACTTAAATTTATCAATGCATAATTCAATTGTATCACACTCATAAAATGATAATACACCTGTTATATACCAATCGACATTTCAATAGAACCTGGCCATAATGCATGATTTTGCCTATTATGGCTCTGTGCCACAACTATAACCATATGAACAGTTCCTAGTCATTATGCATGAATGGCTAACTAATGGTTCAATGTCATACCTCAATCAAACCACATGTATAAATGCTAATGACTCAGTGCCATTAGACATCATGTTAAATCCTACACATAGTTACACAAATATAGCACATGCATGCATAACATTAAAACACATGATATAACTATTCCACACTTGAGTATCTACATATCCATCAACAGTAAATATAATACCATAAAACTATACATTATGTTATTATAAATGTCCTGACATTGCTCCACTGCTCACTCATGCTAGTCCCAGCGGCATCCGCAAAGTCCCTTTAACCAATCTCTGTAAAATAAAAGTAAGGGTGAGTATCAAGCATTATAATACAATGCAGATATTCGAAATAAAAACAATATCACCTGGAGGAGCTCACACACCTCCCTCACTTGTCAATCTCATAATCCTTTTCTAACCACTTTCCAATATACTCATCATTATCATAAATAATTTATAACATCATAAATTGATTCTCATCATCATGAACGAGTCACAATCAAATCTCAATATTCATAAATCATTATGATTCTCAATCAATTTCAAATACATATCACAAATCAATGCCAATAATCAAAATCATTCATAACTGACTCTCTTGGTCAAATCATATATATATATATATAAAAATATATATATATGTATAACACCTAGTATCCGGATACTAACGAAGCAGCCACCAGCTAGGAGTCACACCGACATCCTGTGAACTCTACCTGGTTCATCGAGCTACACACACTGGCTTCCCACCTCAACCACTGGGTCTCTACCTGGACCACTGGGTAGCTCAATTGGGATCTCTACATGGACCACTGGAGCCAAAAGCGAGGGTAATACATACCGAATGGCTGTCCACATTTCATGTCATGCATATACATCATGTAACCATTAACCACATCAATTAATATATAATTCTTAGCACAAATGCCATTTCTTGGCATAAAAGCCATCCCCTTTAAATTCCATAACATTCACAAAATCAAACATAATTTCATGTTATCCGCATCACATAACATACCTGTACGACATATATTATCAATATGATCATCTCACAATCATAACAACCTCGCCTTGGCATAAAAGCCATTACTTGGAACACAATAACTCAAACTGGGCATAAAATCACATTCATTATCATCTCTTTCTCATATAAACATCATGTATTTTCATAGGCCTCAATTTTCATCATAAATCAATATTTTCTCATAATCACCACATACATATATCTCTTAAACATGTTACTTCATCATAATTCATCACTTTCTTATTATCATTATCACTTTACTAATCAAATACATTGAATTCATTACCCAATCATCCATATAATGCAAACCGTATATTCTTGAATAAAATATTCACATATTTATAACAATTTCATTTCTTAATATAAAATTCTATAAAACTTTAACTAAAAACACCTTACACACTCCCTTTACCTCAATTCCAATGCTCTTTAATTATCCCGCAAGCACCGATGCGTTAAAACACTAAATATGCAAAATTATGAAAAAGGGGTTTTAGGAATTAACCATCAAAATCTTAGCTTAACTTAAGAAAACACTTGAAAATTAACCCTTAAAGCTTCATAAGCTTACCATTACCAAAACTATTGGTTCTTTTAAGAAATCCCTAATTCCATCAAACTTTCTTTATTTCATTCATAGCCTATATGAAATAAAATTCAATTCCATCACTTAATCCTTCATCTAAAAGCCTTAAAAACCATTTTTAACTGGTTAGAATCACAAATCTTAAAGCTTATTCAAATCTCAAAGAAAGCTAAGAATAAAAACAATTTTCCACCAAATCTAAAATTGAAGAATTTCAGATGTTACCTCTTGTTCTCCAGCTTTAATCTGCTATTTATTTCGAATTCCAACTAAAAATTGGTTTGAATCCATGCCTTAGGGCTCAGAGGAAAATAGAAGAGAGAGATAGCCCTAACTTGATATTTTAACTTCTGTTTTCGTGACTGTCTCTGTACCCTTTTTAATTCTGATCGCAAGACCGGCGCTACGCCTCCCCTTGATGCTACGCGTACGCGTCAGGCCCAAAACTCCACCTTGACACTACGCATCATATAATATCTCATTTTCTCCCTTTTATTTCATTCTGAATTTACACCAATGCCACATATTCTCAAATTTCCAGAATTTGAATTAATTCCCCCATTTATTCATTCTTTCTAAATATAAAAACACAGGATGTTACAAGAACCAAGTATGTTTTTAAAGGACTTATAGAAACTAAAAATTATTTTTTTAAACCCTAAGATTTGTTAATAACACACATCAAGACCTTTAACTAAATAAAGTCTGTTTAAAAGTTATTTAACATTTTTACTTGAGTATTTCAGTTTGCAAAGTCAGTGATGCAAGTGTTGTAAATCAAAGGGGGAGCCCATCAATTTCAAAGCAATCAAGTCTTTGTAGGAACCATTCAGAATTGTTCAAGTTTGTCCTAGACTTAAGTCTATGCTGAAGACAACACTTAAAAGAAATTTGCCTAAGAGTATCTATCCTAGACTAATCATGTACTTCAGACAAAATATCATCCAAACTCAGCATTCCTTTTATATAATCATCCATTCAAGCTTCAAGACATCAAACTCAGACATTTCAAGATTCAAGAACAATTCTCTAATTCCATATCAAAATATGCAAGATTGTCTCAATACAAAACTCCTTCAGTTAAAGTTTGTTCCTACCCTGAAATAAACAACAAGACAAAACTCGCAGAGGAATAAATGCTCACATTGGAAGAAATTGATGAAGCTACTCTGAGCATTTCATAAAGCCGTCAACATGTTATGCTCAAGTCAGACGACTTTAAAAGGTCAAACAATATACTATATATCTTACGTTAGACTAAAGAGAACAAATATGAGACCTTCTCTTCGCACGATTTGAGGTATCCAATTTTTATGGAATTCTTGTCTATCCTCAAAGCAGACCTTACCCTCTTCTCTTCTCTGGTGCTTCAACGTATTCAAACGACTACATTTTCACTAATGAAACAGTAATGGCTATTTGTAGAAGATGCCAAAGTGAAGAGACTTAGCTTTTGGAATATAAATATCAAAGATTCAAAAAAAAGAGATTAAGAAGAATATGAACTCATATTTTGTAAACACTATTTCTTGCAGTTCTTTCTTTGTTTTTCAGCACATTTTTATTGTACCCATTCCCTCTAATCTCTTTGTACTAGTTAAGTCTGGTGTGTTGACCAGACTTAGTTTGTCGTGGGAAACACTTTTGGCCTGGAGAGGCTTTTGGATGAATACTTGGGTTTTAACCAGGAGTGGTTTTTTGAAAGAATATTAGGGAATTAAGCTAGAAGTAGCTCAAGTTAAGAATACTTGAGTTATATCAAGTGATGTTTATGTAAAAAGAATTTTACATAGTGAAAAAGCCTTAAGATTGAAGAGACTGGACATAACTTCAACGTTTGGAAGTGAACTAGTATAAATCTGTTGTGTAAATCTCTTTGTCCCTTCTATTTTATTTAAGTTTGAATCTGTACCTTAAGTTTGTTATCATTCCTTGTTTAAAATGGTTTTAAAATTTGTAAAAGAGTTATAGACTTATTCAACCCTCATTCTAAGTTTGTCTCTAAACCTTAGTTCACAACAGGAGAAATCAATGAAGCTACTATGAGCACATCAAATAGTTGTCAACATGTTGTGTGAAGACATAAAGTTTTGATAATGGCAAAAGGTAGTAAGATCTAAAAGGAATCAATTATGAAGGCCAAAGATTGGAAGAAAAATATGTAACAGCCCAAATTTTTTAAGCAATAAATTAAATAGTGAAAAAAATTAAAATTTCCCAGAAAAATAAGAACTGAAACCTAGAAAATAGAAAATTTAAAAATGAATACAAGGATATTTTCAGTTTGACTTAAAACGGAAATAAACGAGAATAGAATGTAGAATAGAATAGTAAAATAAAATAAAAATCTGTTACAGTAAAATGCTACAGTAAAATGCTACAGTAACGTCACATGAAAAATGTTGTAGAATGTAGAGAATTCGTGAGAATTCTCCAATTTTCCACCGCCTCATGTCAATTTCGAGATGCTACAGTGGTTTGCTACAGTGATTTGCTACAGTAATTTGCTACAGTAATTTGCTACAGTAACCGACATTTAAAGCCTATAAATAGAGCCCCAACCTCCCACATTTCCTCAGACCAAAAACCCCACTAATCCTATAACCTTTCATCTTCCTCTTCAAGCTCTCAAAACCTTCATTCTTTAATTTTCACATAAGAAGAGATTACGCAAACTTGAAGATTTGAAGAAATACAAAGGAGTTTAGCATAAGGAAAGTTTAACGATCTTCACTTGAGGTAAGAAAGAGGGGATAGGATATTAAATACATAGAAATTAAGTTAGAATTACTTGTTTAATTGTTTAGAAACTCATATAGTTATATTTTAATTTAATTTGAATTAAATTGTGAAATGGATGCAAATGATTTGGAATATGATATTAAACGATTATTATAACATAGAAAATATGTTTCCATATTCTTTGAAATATGAAATATTATGGAAAATATGTTTTCATATGTTTGAAATATGATATGAATATTATGGGAAATGTGTTTCCGTATGATTGAATTATGATATAAATAATATGGAAAATGTGTTTCCATATTCTTGAGTTATAAATAAAATATGCTTAATTGATTGTTATAATAATTTTATTGTTAAAATTAGTTATAAAGGAATTTGATAATGTAATGCATTCATGCATCATATGCATTGGCCGTTCAAAGAATCCGCAGAGGGGTTCTTTGAGGGGGTTCCCGGTGGGGGAACGCGCTCTGTTGAGCACAGACCTCTGCGGTGGTTTTATACCACGGCCGTCTTAAGGGCTAAGCAGTGTGTCCTTAAGGGGGGTCCCGCAACACTTGTTATTGATATTATGATATTGTTATCCGATGTGGTGTTGCATTATGGGGCGCGGTATCGGTTGGATATCCGTAAAAATGTTATTGTTGGAAATCACTATAGATGTTCCCACCAGAATGGATCCATCATGCATTTTCATTCATATAAAAGAACGTAATATAATACAAAACACTTGTTTGGCATCTGCATCGCATAGCATCCTACTTGTGGTTGTGGTTGTTCTAATTTGATTTCTATTTATTTAGTATTTTATCTCACTCTTTCTGTTACTTGTGGCAACCCTTTTAGTGGTTAACCAGGGAGATATATGACAAAGTGGATAATGCTTGATGTGGATGAATTATGAAGACTTTTGATGCTGATGCTTGCTTGCATGTCTACTGTGGCTGTATTACGTGTATACTATATTGTTGGTACTGTACGTCTTTATATTTTATAAGATCTAGGTGCCTGTTGTAAAATATAATACGTATGGAACTCTGATATTATGTATACAGGGTCTCTCAAATACAACATCATCATCCACCATAACAACAAGCATATGCTTGTTGTAAGTCTAGGCTTCCAACTGAAGCCGTCAGTTACCTATTCAACTAAGCATTTATATATACACATATATGTACACACAACAAAACAGGTATGCACAGGAGCCGGCCAAGGCTACTACAAAACTACTATATACATTATATACAATATATATACAGTACTCCACGCTCGATCTTGGTGACCTCTCACCAATATCTGTCACGTCCTAAGTCCACTGTAAAAATATCCATAAATAGGGGTGAGCATACTACATATTAAATGACAGTTATTGAATCGAATTAAATATCCAATCCACTAACACACACACACACACACACATATATATATATATATATTATATTCATCACCACATAATATAATCACCTTTTAAACATTCACATATTCTCAAATATCCATACAATCATGTTGTTCTCAACAACACTCATCAATGCTTAAACATACTCATTAAAATAGATCCATTATTAAGTTTTAATTTGTGTTGCAACACTGGCTCTCAGCTCTCAGCTGATCCCGCCGTTTTACTGGTACCAAACCGTTTACCCTTTCACGTGACACAATCACTCTTAGCGATAACAGTAGTGTCACAGGCTAAACCCCAAGCCCCGCTCAAGAGGTTTGCCTTGAGTCCCACCTAAGGTCTTTTGTGGAATCCTCGAAACCACAATCATATTTCATATTTATTCATCAATTTAAGCATCCCATGCTATATCAATTTGCATCTCATGCATATGCTCATATTATCATCACATATCCTACTATATATCATGCATAGGAATCACAACAAATTCACAAATACAATATACATATATATCTCATGCCAATTCAATATCAATAATATATGAACGGAAAATATCATAACACAATTATGTCACACATATTATATATTCAGAATTTCTTACTAATAATAACAATACTATCTCGAAACCGTTCATAAACTATACATTTAAAATGTAAACGCTCCCCCTACCTGGAATCCTTGATTTCAAAACTCGAACGCTCCCCGAACGATCGGAGTCAATCGTCGATTTCTGGTTTTCAAATCCATAAATTTCTAAATTAACGATAATTATTTTAATAATTTATACGCTACTTAAAAAAATTATATTTATGGCATTTAAATAACCAACCTTCATAATTTCAATAATTCTAATAAACTCTAAAATTTAATAATAATTATTTTAATATAATAAAATTATTCATAATTACCCAAAAATTATATAACTTAATCTGACCGTTGGATCGCGTTGAAACTTAAAACTGACATCGTTAAATACTAAACGAACATGATGGGAAAATTTTAAGACTTAATTAACCAAAGAGGGACTCCCTGTACCTCTTGATTTCGCTGCTGCCCGTAGAAGGAATTCGAAGAGTTTGCCAAAAATTCTGTTGATCGTTCCCAACGTATTCTGATCGCCGTCTAAGCTCCCGGATCTTTAGAAAAATAGACATGCATGGTTAAAATAAATGGAAACAGCCACGATTTGATTTCTAAACAACAATGAAGAAATCATTTAATTTCCAAAATAAAAGATGATTTTAAGTTAAGAAAACCAAGAAAAGATTTAAGAGAAAGAATTGTCAAGACCCAACTTAGAGGAGCTAAGTGGCTCATGGTTTAGAAGCTCAAGAGAAGAGAAATATTTGGTGATTAAATGAAGGAGGAAAGGACTAAGGGACCGGGTTGGTTTAGTTCACATGTGAATGGAGAATGAAATGAAGAAGTGCTGATTTTGTTCTTAAAAGAAAAAGGAATGTCATGATGAAAGCTATTAGCATTAATTGTTTATGGCATAGTATATGGACATATGATGGCATGGTATGATACATAACATCATGGGCACCATAAAAAGAAAAGAAAAGAAACGTTCAGAGCGAAAAGAATTGAGTGGGCTGGTACACCATGACAAAGACATCTTGAATTGGGACAAATGTTGAATGAATTTTATTTTATTTTATAATGTGATAAGCTTGTACAAGAAAGATGGACAACTGAAAGGGGTAGAAGAAGTTAGAAGAAGACACCTGGTTGTGTAGGTGGCAAGAGATGGTGATGTGATTAGAAATATTTGAATGGAAAATTAAATTGTTACCCGATGATTTTATATGTGCAGGATTTTTAGAAACAGGAAACAAAAGGCGATAAAAATAAATATAGAATAATTCGTGGGTTTTGAATCTCGAAAGATGATTAACATGAAACTTGTAGATATTCTTTTTCCCTTCTATTTGATATATCATTTGTGATGATCCGATACCCATAGCCTGAAATATGGTCAAAATACGATAGGATGCTCTAATCATCTTCAAATCAGGTAGGTGCTCATAAATAAATTCACCAAAAATTCTCCTTTGAGAATTGGGTTTCGTGTCCTTCATAACAATTGTAGATATTTTTGATACGGATCTATATCAAAAGGAACGAAGTGATTTGAATAACATATAAGGGAGATATTGCCATTTTTCTGAGATTTGTCACCATAGTGACGTGATGAACATGGTTCCTCAAAGATCTCCAAAATTGTACTGATCTGGGAAGATCTAGCTCTTGATTTCTTCATGGAAAATGTAGATAATTTTGTTACGGTGATTTTGACACTAAGTTTTCAAGAAACTAAGGTCGTATGAGAGAGTTATGAATTTTTGAATGAACCATGCGCATAGTAAAAACGCGAATAACATGGTTCTAAGATGGATTTACTTAATCCTTGAATTTGAGCATGACAGAGTGAAAATTTGGGATAGAGCCCAGAAATAGTGATTGAAGATCTCTTCGAAACAAAGTGAATGAGACCAGAATTATTCCAATCAAGCATTATTTGAGAAAATTAGACCCGAAATGCCAAAGACGCGTAGGAAAAGAATAAGCCACCGAGCCTTAATGAGTTATTTTCTAAAATTTCCAAATTTAGGATGTTACAATTCTCCCCTCCTACAAAAATTTCATCCTTAAAATTTAAACATAAAGACATACCTCAATGAAATAACTCAAGATATTGCTGCCTCATAACGTCTTCACGTTCCCAAGTATACATAGTGCATTGATTCTGTTGCCATGCAACCTTGACCAACTGAACATTTTTTCTTCTCAAACGTTTCACTGATCTATCCGCTATACTAGTGGGATCAGCTATAGTGGTTAGATTCTCCCTAATCTCAACATCATCATCTGGCATCTCGTGAGTAGGATTTGGCAAGTATCTTCTCAATTGAGAAACATGAAACACACTATACAGATTTGATAAATGAGGAGGCAATGCTATCTAATAAGCCACAGGGCTAACTCTTTTCAACACTTCATAGGGTCCAATATACCTCAGGCTTAGTTTTAGACTTTTTAATGCTCTTCCAATACCCTTACTAGAAGAAACTTTTAAAAATACTCTATCACCAACGTGAAACTCAAGCGGTTTTGTTTGCTTATCATGATAACTTTTCTGACGATCTTGGGATGCTTTTATTTTCTCTTTGATCATCTGTATTTGCTCAGAAGTCTGCTGCATAATCTCAGGGCCCAACATCAGACTCTCACCAGTCTCTGACCAACAAAGAGGTGTTCGACACTTCTTGCCATATAAAACCTCATATGGAGCCATACCGATGCTACTATGATAACTATTATTATAAGTAAATTCAGTCAATGGAAGATACTACTCCCATCTACCACCGTGTTCTAGCACACAGGACCTCAACAAGTCCTTTAAACTCTGAATGGTATGCTCAGACTGCCCATCTGTCTGGGGATGATAGGCCGAGCTTAATCGAAGCTTCGAACCTAACTCCTGATGTAAGCTTCCCCAAAATCGAGAAGTAAATCTCAGATATCTATCCGACACAATAGAAGATGACACACCATGCAGTCAAACGATCTCACTGATATACAACTATGCTAGTATCTGCAAAGGGTAACTCATATTAATAGGCAGGAAATATGCAGACTTCGTTAACCGATCCACAATAACCCAGATAGCGTCATGACCACTGCGAGTCCTGGGTAATCCCATCACGAAATCCATGGCAATAGCATCCTATTTCCATACAGGAATCTCAAGAGGCTGTAAACCACCAGATGGTTTCTGATGTTCAACCTTTGCTTTCTGGCAGATAATACAATGAGCCACATAATCAACCATATCTCTTTTCAATCCAGGCCACCAGAAATGCAATTTTAGATGATGGTACATCTTTGTAGTACCAGGATGAATACTCAACATACTTTTATGAGCTTCATCAAGTACTATTTTTCTCAAATCACCAGAATCAGGCACATAAACCCGACCTTTCACTCGCCAAATATCGTTAGAACCTTGTGATAAAAATAAGTCTTTACCACTAGCCCGAGTTTCTTTCATCTCTGCTAGATAAGTATCAGTTAATTGTTGAGTATACACCAACTTCAAGAACTCATTGGCTACAAAGTTAATTGTGTTTGAATTTCATGGACGAAATTCTTTGAGGGGGGAATACTGTAACATCCCGATTATTTAATTAATGGCAAGATTAATATTAAATGCTAATTGAGAATTAATGTAAAATAAAAGAAAACTTGATGCTGATGGAAGTGATTGGACATGACACATGATTGGATGGTGGCTGCCATTTGTACGTTTCCCACCCACTCTCCTCATTTCCTTGAGTACATGTTCAGAAGCTCTCAACCACCTTTCCATTCTCTCAAAATCCCCTCGAGACTCTTCCTCTTCCTCTGCAATTCTTCTTCTCCTTCTTCTTCGTTCTCCTTCTTTTTTGTTAGTTTACGACTGTGGTGTTGTGGAGGACTCGAAGATCCCACTGTTGGTAAGGAGCGATCATTCGGAGGAGGAGTAGCTCCCAGTTTCTCCAAGCTGTGTGTGGTGTTCGTCTGGATCTGAAAGTTGTTGAGTGAGAGAGACTGAGGGAACGAGCAGAGCACGGGTCAACACTGAAAATCGAGGAGCTTCGTGCGTCTTTCCAGTAGGTAGGGGGCGCTTTACATCTCAAATGCATAGTTATGGATGGATCCCAGGTGAAAGTACTGTATTTTGTGTTTATGGTTGTGAATATGTTGATTGTGTGAATCATATGATGATGACTTCCAAATACCGGGTGTGTATGTGCGTTAGCTGAGTCACGTAAGGTTATATCCTTCTCCGTCCATGAAATATGTGTTAGTAAACATGTGAATGCATGAAAATGTACTGGATCTGTGTTGGCCGAGTGCATGCGTTAAGAGTTTGTTATGCTGAGTCCCGTGTGTAGTTTAACACTTAACAGTATGTGGTATATGTTACTGATATTGCTAATACCGAGTGTATATTGTGGGACTGTTGGTGGATTCCTGTGTAGATTTTTATATTAAAAAGCATGAAACCGTGTTGTTGCAAATAATGGTATGATTACCGAGTACTTGTATTGAGAAGCCGAGGGTAAATCCCTGATTGATATCTTATGATTATATGCATGTAAATGCTGGGATGAATCTGATGGGATTTCATAATGAATACATGAGATGCATGTGTTATGTGGTTTTACCGAGTGAAATGCCACTGTTGTGCTAATGGATATGTATGGAAAAATAATAAAAGACCTTGGGTTGGACTCAAGGCAATACCGAGTGAAACACTCGTGTACCAGCGTTGGACGCTTGGTGAAAGTCCTTGGGTTGGACTCAAGGCAAGCTTACCGAGTTGGACTCGGGGCTGCCCGTAACATTCCCGTTGTCGCTTGGAGATTGTGTTATGTGTGAGGGCAAACGGTTTGGTACCAGTAAAACGGTCGGATCATCTTGGAGCTGAGAAAAAGGCTTGGAGCCTATGTTGCAACATAAAAATTAATAAAAAACTGATCGGATCCGACTGAAATTAATGTATGCACACTTATACTTTTGATGAGCTCAATATGGTTATATGTGTATGTATGGAGAATATCAATATGAGCAATATGGCTGTGTATTACTGATTAATATGGTTGTGTGTTATTTGAATAAATTCCGATTGAATGATACTGTGTATGGATATATCAAATGACAGTGCATGTGATTGATTGATTGAGAGATAATGTTGTGTAGTGGAAAGCTAAAGGATTTTCCGAGTCATTACTATCATTTTATATGTAAAAGCTCACCCCTATTGTGGCCATATTTCAGTGGATGTTGCTCAGAATGAGGAATGATAGGAGAGCACCAATTGCTGGGAAGTGAATTGTACAGTGGAAGTGTACATGTATATATATATATATATTGTATAGATGGTTTTTGTATAGCCTTGGCCGGCTCTTAGTCTATCGTTCTGTTTTTAATGTGTAGGATTTGAACTCTCTCGGTATTGAGAGTAAAACTAAACATATTTCAATATATATATATATATAATGCTATGTGTTTTACCTTGTTCAGTGGGTAATGATGTGGGTGAATGTCTAAGTTGTGTACATTTATTTTCTACTAAATGAATAATGCTTGCGTGATTCCGAGTAAGGGAGAGCTAAGGTAAATCCGAGTGAAGTGAGATTAGAGACCCTCTTCTGAATGAAGAAGGGTTGGACTAATTTCGAGTGAGTTATACTCATTAAAGGACTATTTCCCTAGGAGAATCAATCGAAGGGTGTTATGTGAGAAATCCCTTTAATAAGCCTATTCCGTGTGGATAAGGCCATGATATGCTGAGTGAGTGAAGTCATGTAATTCCGAGTGGGAATTGACTTAAAAACTTCCCGAGTAAGAACTTATTAGAATTTCCCGAGTGAAGAGAAACTAGAGTATTCTGAGTGAATGAAGCTATGAAATCCTTAAGCGTGACTTGACCTTGTAGAGAGTTCTCAAGGTAAGAGAGGTCAAATATGCCGAGTGAAAAATATGTGAAACATTTCCGACTGATACGAGACTGCGGAAAATATTCCGAGCGAGGAAAACTTATAGATTCCGAGTGTAATGGCCGAGGGAATAATTCCTGAGTGAACTTAGGTTCAAATTCCGAGTGATAAGGTTACCGAGTGAACTTAGGTTCAGATTCCGAGTGATAAGGTTATCGAGTAAACTTAGGCTCCGATTCCGAGTGATGAGAATACCAAGTGGACTTGAGATTAGATTCCGAGTGGTTGAATTACTGAGTGCCTTGTTCGCTTGGGCGAGTAAGGTTTCGCTCCAGCGATCATGGTTCGCTTAGGCGCTTTCTTCCACTGTCCATTGTTTGAACGATACGGAGTCTTGCCAACGTAGGGGGCATCCTGACCCGGTTTTTACTTTCTTTGGTCAGATTCCTGTTCCAATTTCCCCTGTTAGCCGTTCGGAATTTTTGGAAAAATTTTTCCCTTTTCTCGGATTCTATTTAATTTAGTTTGGATGTTTCACATACTGCCTTCCTTTTTCTTAACAAGTAATACCAGAGCACCCCACGGTGATATACTAGGCTGAATAAATTGTTTCTCAAGCAATTCATCAACCTGCTTCTTTAATTCAGCTAATTCAACTGGAGACATTCTATAAGGAGCTTTGGAGATCGGTTCAGCTCCAGGAATAAGATCAATAGAGAATTTAATTTCTCTATCAGGAGGAACACCAGGTACATCCTCTGAAAACACCTCAGAAAAATCACACACAACAGGGATATCATGGACTCTAGATCCATTCTTTCCATCAATCATACAGAATAACATAAACAACTGAGATATACCTTGAATTTCATAATTATCGACATTCTGATTAAGAAAGATCACCCGTCGGTTCTGACAATCAACTAGGACTCCATTGGATGATAGCCAATCCATACCAAGAACAATGTCAAGACCTCTCAAAGGTAGACATATCAAATCAGCCATAAAACTCCTATCACCCAAAGTGAAGGATACATTTTCACACATCATAGAAGTCCATAGTTTCACACCAGTCAGGTTAGACACATTCAATGCTTGATTCATAGCAATAACAGGTAATCTCATACGCATCACACAATCATTAGAAATAAAAGAATGAGTTGCACTAGAGTCAAACACCACATTAAGAATAGTATCCCCAATTAAACATTTACTCTGAACAAGGTCATTGGCTTGGGCAGCCTCCTTAGCAGTAATGGCATAAACTCTGCCCGCAGCTGGTGAATTAGAAGTTCTAGCTCGATCATTTCTAGGAATTATAGAATTATTACCACGTCCACCATTTCCTCTGCCTCCTCTATTACCATTTTCACGGCCTCGTCCTCGGAAGCCTCTACGGTTTACACTTGCATTAGAGTTAGTTTGTTGCGAAAGAGGACAGTTAGGACGAATATGTCCTTTTTCATTGCAATTATAACAAATAACCTCTTCTTCTTTATCACAGTTTATGGTATAATGATCACCACCACATCTGAAACATTTGACGTCCCTCGGGCGACTCACAGAACGACCACCAGAGTTTCCTCAGCCTCTGGATTTAGAGGATGATCCACCTCTAAGAAACTTCCCTTGCTTTTTGAAACTCATAGGTGGTAACTTTGAAGAACTATCACATCTACTGCTTGATCCAGTAGAAGCTTTGTCATCTTCTTCATAAATTCGGTATTTATTAACAAGAACAGGGAAACTTCTGATTTCTTGGTGTCTAAAAGCCTTCTTGATTTCTGGTCTCAGACCACTCTCAAATTTAATACACTTGGAGCCTTCAGTACCCGACAGCTGAAAAGGAGGATAAAATAAACAGAGTTCTTCAAATTTTACTGCATACTCTTCCACACTAAAATTGCCCTGTCTGAGCTCCATGAATTCTAGTTCTTTTCTGCTTCTTACAGTGTTAGGGAAATATTTCTCAAGGAATTACACCTTGAAATTCTCTCAAATCAATTCAGTTCCCGTAGCTATCATCCTAGCTTTTGTCATTTTCCACCAATTTTCAGCTTCTTTACGAAGCATAAACACAACATATTCGACTTTCTGTGTCTCAGTGCACTGCAAACTATCAAAGATCCTTTCTAAGTTTTGAATCCATGCATAAGCTTGATTAGGATGAAAGCCTCCATGAAATTCAATGGGTTTACGCTTCAAGAAGCAGTCCAGACTATGATTATTTGCTGGTGGAGGCTGATTCTGCCTCTCTAGAATATCAACAAAATACTGAAATACAGCAGTCATGGCATCTATACCATAAGGGTAAGCCATTTCTTATCCTGAAAATAATCACCACACTTTAGTACCTCTCATGGATAAGAATACAATTTATTCATAGTTGATTTCCTCAACTATAATACTTAACAACTACCATATGATTTCACTCAATTCATAGCATTTAGTAGCTTAACCTTGGCCTTGGACCTTTTCAAGTCTGCTCTGATACCAAAATAAAACATCCTAATATTTAAAACTAGGTTTCTAAAACCCAAATAAATTTTTCACGAATTACTTTCAATTTCAAAATAGGATTTTGGAACAGTACAATAACACTGTCATCACTACATCAACATTCTCATGTGCAGTTCATCATCACATAACCTACCCATTTATGCAATGCAACAGTTTCATGGATATATCAAATATCACACACATTTATATATATAGTGGGACTAACCAGGGTCTCTCCAATACAACATCATCATCCACCATAACAACAAGCATATGCTTATTGTAGGTCTAGGCTTCCAGCTGAAGCCGTCAGTTACCTATTCAACTAAGCATTTATATATACACATATATGTACACACAACAAAATAGGTATGCACAGGAGCCGACCAAGGCTACTACAAAACTACTATATACATTATATACAATATATATACAGTACTCCACGCTCGATCTTGGTGACCTCTCACCAATCTCCGTCACGTCCTAAGTCCATTGTAAAAATATCCATAAATAAGGGTGAGCATACTACATATTAAATGATAGTTATTGAATCGGATTAAATATCCAATCCACTAACACACACACACACACACATATATATATATATATTATATTCATCACCACATAATATAATCACCTTTTAAACATTCACATATTCTCAAATATCCATACAATCATGTTGTTCTCAACAACATCATCAATGCTTAAACATACTCATTCAAATAAATCCATTATTAAGTTTTAATTTGTGTTGCAACACTGGCTCTCAGCCATAAACTCAGCTCTCAGCTGATCCGGCTGTTTTACTGGCACCAAGCCGTTTGCCCTCTTACGTGACACAATCACTCTCAGCGATAATGGTAGTGTCATGGGCTAAACCCCGAACCCCGCTCAAGAGGTTTGCCTTGAGTCCCACCCAAGGTCTTTTGTGGAATCCTCGAAACCATAATCATATTTCATATTTATTCATCAATTTAAGCATCCCATGCTATATCAATTTACATCTCATGCATATGCTCATATTATCATCACATATCCTACTATATATCATGCATAGGAATCACAACAAATTCACAAATACAATATATATATCTCATGCCAATTCAATATCAAAAATATATGAACGGAAAATATCATAACATAATTATGTCACACATATTATATATTCGGAATTTCTTACTAATAATAACAATATTATCCCGAAACCGTTCATAAACTATACATTTAAAATGTAAACGCTCCCCTACTTGGAATCCTTGATTTCAAAACTCGAATGCTCCCCGAACGATCCGAGTCAATCGTCGATTTCTGGTTTTCAAAGCCAGAAATTTCTAAATTAACGATAATTATTTTAATAATTTATACGCTACTTTAAAAAATTACATTTGTAGCATTTAAATAACCAACCTTCATAATTTCAATAATTCTAATAAATTCTAAAATTTAATAATAATTATTTTTAATATAATAAAATTATTCATAATTACCTAAAAATTATATAACTTAATCTGACCGTTGGATCGCGTTGAAACTTAAAACTAACATCGTCAAATACTAAACGAACATGATGGGAAAATTTTAAGACTTAATTAACCAAAGAGGGACTCCCTGTACCTCTTGATTTCGCTGCTGCCTGAGAAGGAATTCGAAGAGTTTGCCAAAAATTCTGCCGATCGTTCCCAACGTATTCTGATCACCGTCTAAGCTCCTGGATCTTTAGAAAAATAGACATGCATGGTTAAAATAAATGGAAACAACCACGATTTGATTTCTAAACAACAAGGAATAAATCATTTAATTTCCAAAATAAAAGATGATTTTAAGTTAAGAAAACCAAGACAAGATTTAAGAGAAAGAATTGTCAAGACCCACCTTAGAGGAGCTAAGTGGCTCACGGTTTAGAAGCTCAAGAGAAGAGAAATATTTGGTGATTAAATGAAGGAGGAAAGGACTAAGGGACCTGGCTGGTTTAGTTCCCACATGAATGGAGAATGAAATGAGGAAGTGTTGATTTTGTTCTTAAAAGAAAAAGGAATGTCATGATGAAAGCTATTAGCATTAATTGTTTATGGCATAGTATATGGACTTATGATGGCATGGTATGATACATAACATCATGGGCACCATAAAAAGAAAAGAAAAGAAATGTTCAAAGCAAAAAGAATTGAGTGGGCTGGTACACCATGACAAAGACATCTTAAAGTGGGACAAATGTTGAATGAATTTTATTTTATTTTATAATGTGATAAGCCTGTACAAGAAAGAGGGACAACTGAAAGGGGTAGAAGAATTTAGAAGAAGACACCTGGTTGTGTAGGTGGCAATAGATGGTGATGTGATTAGAAATATTTGTCTGGAAAATTAAATTGTTACCCGATGATTTTAGATGTGCAGGATTTTTAGAAATAGGAAACAAAAGGCGATAAAAATAAATATAGAATAATTTGTGGGTTTTAAATCTCGAAAAATGTGTAACATGAAACTTGTAAATCTTCTTTTTCCCTTCAATTTGATATATCATTTGTAATGATCCGATACCCGTATCCTGAGATATGGTCAAAAATACGACAAGATGCTCTAATCGTCTTCAAATCAGGTAGGTGCTCATAAATAAATTCACCAAAAATTCTCCTTTGAGAATTGGGTTTTGTGTACTTCATAACAATTGTAGATATTTTTGATATGGATCTATATCAAAAAGAACAAAGTGATTTGAATAAGATACAAGGGAGATATTGCCATTTTTCTGAGACCTATCACCATAATGACGTGATGAACATGGTTCCTCAAAGATTTCTAAAAATGTACTGATCTGGGAAGATCTAGCTCTTGATGTCTGCACGGAAAATGTAGATAATTTTGTTACAGTGATTTTGACACCAATTTTGCAAGAAACGAAGGTCGTATGAGAAAGTTATGAATTTTTGAATGAACCATAGGCAGAGTAAAAACACGAATAATATGGTTCTAAGATGGATTTACTTAATCCTTGAATTTGAGCATGACAGATTGAGAATTTGGGGTAGAGCCCAGAAATAGTGATTGAAGATCTCTTCGAAACAAAGTGAACTAGACCAGAATTATTCCAATCAAGCATTATTTGAGAAAATTAGACCCAAAATGCCAAAGGCGCGTAGGAAAAGAATAAGCCACCGAGCCTTAATGAGTTATTTTCTAAAATTTTCAAATTTAGGATGTTACATAAGACCTACAAGTCAAATAATGTAGCATCAAAACTCAAAGGTCTTAGAATTTATGAAAAGTTTTACTCAATTATAAGTATGACCTTAAATCTTAATTAAAACATTTAAATATGCAAGTTTGAAATGTTTTATGAAAGTTAAAACAACATGTAATCAATCACCATATTGATGTAATCAATTACACACTGATGCGTTGCCAAAGGTCTGATTTTCAAATGAAATATTTGAATTATGAAGGCATGTAATTGATTATCATAATCATGTAATTGATTACCATAATAATGTAATCGATTGCCATAATCATGTAATCGATTACAATAGCATCAGATGTGTAGAAAATATGCATCTTTTCACGTTTTCTTGCATGGAAAGGCATGTTCTTTCATCCAACATTTTGAATGAACACATCTATTTGAAAAGGCATCTTTTCAACATCAAAAGACATCTTTTCATCAATCAAATGTATCTCTTCAATTGCTATAAATACGGAGAGCATTAATCATTTCATTTCATGGATTTTGATATGCATTTTAACATTCTTTACAATCGAAAATACTTTATCATAATCTAAGGCAATTTTATCACTTGAGTATAAATCATAGTGCACTTCAAGTTGTATTATCCACTCTAAAGAGAGATTCTCACATTTGTATACTTTTATTATTGAGTTTATCGTGTGGGTAAGGCATCCCACATTGAGATTGTAACTTTGGTGAGACATCTCAAGGGTTAAGTCAAGGGTGAGACATCCCTTGCAAGGTTGGTGGTTCCACATAAGGGTGAGGTATCTCGGAGGTGTGGGATGTAACATCCTATTTTCATCACAAATAGGAAATAGATATTAATATATTTCTTGAGAAATACTTACTATAAGTTAGTTTATTATTATCATTTTTTTTTGAAATTTTGGTATTTATATTTTTATTATTTGTTTTTTTAAAATAATAATAATAAAAAAATAAAAATATTTCTGAATGAGAATTTTAAAGTGACTTAATTAGTATTCACTAATTAAGAAAATTATATTAAGAATTTTTAATATCTTTATTATTCACCATTTTTATTTTATGTTGTTATATTTTTGTTTTTTTACATATTTAAGATTTAACTCTTATTAGAATTTTAAAATAAAATTTTGAAGGAATTAGACTATGGTTCTTTTGAACTTTTTGATCTACATAATATTTATGATTTTCTGGAATTTTTTGAAAACTTTGAATTATTTTAATAAAATAATATATTTTAAATTCATATAAAGTTGCTTAAAATTAAAAATATTTACAAGAATGTAAAGTTATATTATAAGAAAATTTTCTAAAATCCATTTCAAGTAGACTTATCTAAAAATTATCGGTTTGAGAAAAATCTTGATTTTTTCTAATCGTTAAAAAATTAGAAACGTATCAATAAATTTTTATTAACAGAAAATTTTAGATTTTTAAAATTTCAGCTTTATATTACTTATTATAAAATTAGTGAGGACTGATATAATATCGCTAAATTTAAAAAAGGACTCATTTTGAATATTTAAAATATACCGAGTGAAGGGTTACTATTTGACTTAATAATTTTGCCGACAATTACTATGCAAATCACTGTGCATGTATGAAATTTTCAAAAGATGCACAGTAACCTGGAATAAAAAATTCAAAAATGCATAGTACTTTTATATTAAAATAATGGAATGCATAGTAAATTTTTTTCCTATAAATACCGAAGGATTTCTTCTTTAGAATTCACAATTTCAGATTAAGTTTTCTTAATATAGTAGTGCTAGTGAGATAGTGGTGGAAGTGAGAGAGAGAAGAAAAGTTTTTGGAGAGAAGGTTCTGCCAAAATCCTAAGGTAAGAATACTTCTTTTTTATATTTTTTGGGTTATTTTTATATCGTTTTTAGAAATCTGTTATTATACTGGAAATAATATTATTTTAAGTTACTATTCTGCATAGTAAAAACTATTTCAATAGTAAATTACTATTTCAATAGTAAATTACTATTCAAATAGTAAATTACTATTCAAATAGTAAATTACTATTTACTGTTACTATTTACCATTACTATTCACGATTTACTATTTACTGTTACTATTCACGTTTTACTATTTACTGTTACTATTTACGTTTTACTATTTACTGTTACTATTCATGATTCACTATTCACTATTCACTATTCACTATTCAAAATTTACCATTTTTTTATTTTAAGTTGTAATCTTAATTTTTATCTTGTAATTATATTAAAATGAAATTGGTATGTTTTAGAACTCGGAGACGAGGCGCGCATGGATTTTCAATAACGAATCGGTATACAAGAGGTAAGGGGGAGTGAGATAAGAATATAATATGAAAGACATAAGAATAAAGGGAGGAGTCCCCTACTCCTTTTAAATTTAATAATATTATTATTTTAAAGTGATAACTTCTCAACTTAAAATTTATAATAAATTTAATATATATTGTGTAACTTATTCTGAAATATCTATACATAGATCTGAATTATTATAACTTATACAGACTGAACTAAACCTATGCAAGGACTTGGATTTTTATATCCTATATGGATCGAACTAAACCTATGTAAGGACTTGGACTATTATGACCTGTCTAGACTGAACTATACCTATGCGAAGACTGGATATATGGACTTATATAGACCTGTGCGAGGAATGGACTATAAGGACTCAAAATCAAATCTACTAATTTAAATAACCATTAAAAATTTGAATTATATTTATAAGCGATATTTAGTTGATTTGACTTGATTATAATTAATTATATTTGATTTCGATTAATGATATTGTGATTTATAATATTAGACTGTGATTAATAATATGCAATTATGATTGATGATATTTGATTGTGATTGATGAGATTACTATACTTGATTGTGGTTGATGAATGATTGATGATCTTGTAATATGAAGTTTGAGCATATAGCAAGCATGACGGAAAGTTAAAACTCAGTAAGAATTTTCTTACCTTACTCTTTAAATTTTTATTCCAAGAGAAAGTATTTTGTAATTATTTTAGTCTTTTATTTCTTCTTATAAATAATTTTTATTAACTTTATTTTTAATCTCTATAATAAAATATAGTATTAGAAAGAAGCTATTTTATGAAAATCAGAGGTTGAGATAATAAATTCTTGAATTAAAGAAAATTTTTATAGTTTTAAGTATTCTTAGTTAATGATTTTAAATTATTTTCTTAGAAATTAGAAGTTTAAAGTAAATTATTTTGGTTTTCCCCAACGAAATAACTAAAGAATATTTTGTGGAGATTTCAAAAACTCAATCTAGTTAAGATTCAAATTGAGAAAGATTATGTAAATATATGAAGATTTTTAAGAGAAAGCTTTGAGATATTTAAGGCTTGGAAACTCAATTTTGGTAAGATCTGAATTTGAAGACTGTACTAAATTATTTCAGTATAACAGAAGTTCAAAGAAGAACTTATGGAAATGTACAGTTTATTGTGATGATTTTGTGAACCTTTATGGTATTTAATAATTGAGTTTCTAAAAGCCTTAACCAACTAAATATACGAGTAGTTCATGCATCATGAATCATTAAAGAGAAATGAGATGTGATATTGCCTGGGGACGGATTATAGAAACCGAGGATACATTAGAGGAGGCTTAATTGCGAGCCTTGGGATGAGAGAGTGTGAAAGGGTGCTTCAGGTGACCTGGGGTCGCTCCCTGGTGTCGGGTATTTTCACAATAAAAACTTTCTCAGTCTGACTAGTCTCTAAGTGTTTCCACGCCAGTTGAGCTGTTCATATACCATGAAGGCATTTATGTTATTATTATCCAGAATTTATGAAACAGTGTAAACTCCTGGTTGGCCCAGTGCAAACTAAAACTTTAAGGGCCCACATGCATAAACTGAATGAGATAGTAGCATAAGCATTACATAACATTCATGTGATTGTGACATTCTATATGGATGGTTATGAAGGAAAATATAAGTATTATGTATGTGGAAACCCTATATTCATAATTGATTGTATATGAGAATATGACTGATATTACTATATTAGTTTGTGAAAACCCTTATGCTTATGTCTTATCTGTAATAAATTATATTTTGTTTCTCACTCCTTCTTGTTTGAATTTTTGTGTCCAAAATATATGTTATATGATATATAGCTAGCAGTCCAAGATGGAAGGATATGTAATTACAAGAGGATAAAGTGGTCTCATCCTCAATCGATTAGATGAAGAGATATGACAAGAGTAGGATTCAAAAACTCGATGGTTCAAGGACTAGGAAATATTTGTTCACATTTGTAGTAGAGGTATAGTTAAGTTTTATTTTGCCTTATTACAATATCAAGTAGATAATTGTAACAAGGTCAAGGTTAAACTTTGATAAACTCTTTCATTCAGATATAATATTGTAATGATTTATCACTTATGATTTCTATAAATTATTTTGTCATTATGGATAAATATTGAAAGACAATTTTTTTTTACTTTCAATATTCAAAGGAAATCAGATGTATATACGTCCTTGTATACACGAGATAAAGAGTGATAAATATGTATATCTTTCTAAAAGTTTTTTTTATCTCGTGTATATAAGGGGGTGTTACAAAGTGGTATCAGAGCAGTTCAATCCAAACCAGCTTGTGGTATGGTCTTACTAGCGTGTTAGTGTACTCTGATGGTTGAGTTTGACAAGAGATTTTATGGTTGAGAAAAGAGGAAATTTTATTAGAGTAAATGGTAAGAAGTAAGTGAAGAAAAATTAGGAGTATAGAAAGAAGGAACTAATTTTAAGTTCATAAGAAGTATAAGTTAGAACTTTATAGCCTGTTACTTGAAAAATGTTATTGCAGGGATTATCAGAAACTGGCCATTCTGAAGTCTTTCTTGACATTGTTTAAGTACGGGCCTTAATGTGTGGTGGAATGATAAGGTAAATTAACTAATGCAGTTATTTCCTTTTATTCCAAATGTATTGTATGGTGTTTGATTCTCTGATTAATATGTGATAGTGAAATATTCTAACATTTTCCTGTTTTACAATATGGTATGAGACAACAAGGGAGATAAGACAATAGAAAATTCTTAGAAATATTTTGGTATGAATTCTAGACTGGAGCTGTCGTGACTTTGACTACTTAGTTATAAACTATCGGGACTGATCACCCCGAATGATTTGCACTAAGTAGTGAAAGACATGTCAAAAGAAGGATGTTAAGATCAACGAATTTAACCTTGGGTTAATGTGGTATATGGAGAAATGGAGATAAACTCAATAAATTCTATTAGGATATTCCTTACCATGTCCTTGAAGTTGTAAGAGATACTTGTGTGAAATAGAATTCCAATGGGTAGATAACTGTTGTAATCCCAAACTAGTATAACAAATTGTTTAAGATAGAATCATAGTTTTGTCCTTTGGTGATATATTTTGAAAAGAAAAATGTGTGGATGTATGCTTCATGAAAGAAATATGATAATTTATAACTTGTTTGATATAACAAATAATCATATTAGGAATTGTATCTCTGGCTATTTGTATTGATTCTTCTTTTGTATGACATATAAAATATGTTAATTATTATTTGATTTGATGAAGTTTTCATTTATGATGTCTACGATTGAATAATATATATGATGGTTATGTGTGTAAATATATGAATTAATGAAACTTTTATGATTGTGACATCGAATGTAATTAACCATATATTTTTGATTTTTTTTTAAATTGATTTATTGTGATAAATATATCAATGAATGACCTAAAATAAGCATTATAGATCTTTGGAAGACATTGATATTGGTTTAATATTTAGAAATTGTGACATAAAATATTTTTGTGATTCCTAACAATATGATACATGTTTATCAAGTTATTTTCTTTTAGTCATCGATTTTGTTCGACGAATATACATACCTGATATAAATCATTGTTATGTAATGACCATTGTAGATTTAAAATAAAGAAATGTGTTAGTAAACCATGAGGAAGTATATATGAACCTTTACTTATTGATTTTCCTATAAAGAGAATTACATAAGTCTTAGTTACCAAAAAAAAATAAATTCAAGTGAGTATTTCTAAGTCAACGTAGTGATTTAAGATTGGAGAATTTATCAATTATATGTAATGGTTGTAGTCAATTATAATGGAATGGACAATCACTTAGTTAAGGAATATTTAATTCATTATAGAAGACAATAAAAAATGATTACATACCCTGGATTATCATGAAACAAAGACCACAAGGATTTAACTAGATAAACAAGTACAACATGGACTAAGACATATTTATCCTTTCTCACTAGGATAATTTATTATACACGATTACATTAAGGAAAATAAAATAGAACATCTAGTATATCATAGATAGAGGTCTAAGAGTCTTGGCAATACAAAAATTATCCAAACTAGAGAAATAATCATAACGATTATAAGAAGTGAGGCACTTGTTACCACAACCTGTAGTCCATCCCGACTTCGTTCTTCCTTACTTCTAGGAAGGTTGGCCATCGAATAGTATGATAGTACTTGAGAAAAAGATTGAAGAAATTAGATAGAAGAGAGAAACTAAGAAATCTTGAAGTTGTGATAGGAAGTGAGAATGGAATAAGAATTTATAAGCAAGCAAGGGAGGGAGAGTTGCAACGGTCATAAACGGCTAGTCCAACGGCTAGTTGCTAACGGCTAGTTGTCCAGTAATTAATTCTCAGCAGTCCATTTTACTATGTTATGAGTAGGAATTTTAATTAATAGATGTTATGGATTATGTTAAGTAAGATTTTAATAGATTGAGAAACGTAATTATTGAAGTGTTTAGAGTTAACCATCAATTTATGATGAGCATGGTTGACAAAATTAAGACGAGTAATATTTTTGAGTTAAGGAAAAAAAAATACTGATAAGATTAAAAAAAAGAGAGATAAATGGCAATGTTAAGGAAAATGTACACAATTGTCAAGGAAACTAGAAATATATTTTAGAACAGTTCAGTTAGTTTATCTATGGTAAGATTTATTAACAATATTAAATTTCGAGGACGAAATTTTTTTTAGGGGAGTAGAGTTGTAACATCCTATTTTCATCACAAATAGGAAATAGATATTAATATATTTCTTGAGAAATACTTACTATAAGTTAGTTTATTATTATCATTTTTTTTTGAAATTTTGGTATTTATATTTTTATTATTTGTTTTTTTAAAATAATAATAATAAAAAAATAAAAATATTTCTGAATGAGAATTTTAAAGTGACTTAATTAGTATTCACTAATTAAGAAAATTATATTAAGAATTTTTAATATCTTTATTATTCACCATTTTTATTTTATGTTGTTATATTTTTGTTTTTTTACATATTTAAGATTTAACTCTTATTAGAATTTTAAAATAAAATTTTGAAGGAATTAGACTATGGTTCTTTTGAACTTTTTGATCTACATAATATTTATGATTTTCTGGAATTTTTTGAAAACTTTGAATTATTTTAATAAAATAATATATTTTAAATTCATATAAAGTTGCTTAAAATTAAAAATATTTACAAGAATGTAAAGTTATATTATAAGAAAATTTTCTAAAATCCATTTCAAGTAGACTTATCTAAAAATTATCGGTTTGAGAAAAATCTTGATTTTTTCTAATCGTTAAAAAATTAGAAACGTATCAATAAATTTTTATTAACAGAAAATTTTAGATTTTTAAAATTTCAGCTTTATATTACTTATTATAAAATTAGTGAGGACTGATATAATATCGCTAAATTTAAAAAAGGACTCATTTTGAATATTTAAAATATACCGAGTGAAGGGTTACTATTTGACTTAATAATTTTGCCGACAATTACTATGCAAATCACTGTGCATGTATGAAATTTTCAAAAGATGCACAGTAACCTGGAATAAAAAATTCAAAAATGCATAGTACTTTTATATTAAAATAATGGAATGCATAGTAAATTTTTTTCCTATAAATACCGAAGGATTTCTTCTTTAGAATTCACAATTTCAGATTAAGTTTTCTTAATATAGTAGTGCTAGTGAGATAGTGGTGGAAGTGAGAGAGAGAAGAAAAGTTTTTGGAGAGAAGGTTCTGCCAAAATCCTAAGGTAAGAATACTTCTTTTTTATATTTTTTGGGTTATTTTTATATCGTTTTTAGAAATCTGTTATTATACTGGAAATAATATTATTTTAAGTTACTATTCTGCATAGTAAAAACTATTTCAATAGTAAATTACTATTTCAATAGTAAATTACTATTCAAATAGTAAATTACTATTTACTGTTACTATTTACCATTACTATTCACGATTTACTATTTACTGTTACTATTCACGTTTTACTATTTACTGTTACTATTTACGTTTTACTATTTACTGTTACTATTCATGATTCACTATTCACTATTCACTATTCACTATTCAAAATTTACCATTTTTTTTATTTTAAGTTGTAATCTTAATTTTTATCTTGTAATTATATTAAAATGAAATTGGTATGTTTTAGAACTCGGAGACGAGGCGCGCATGGATTTTCAATAACGAATCGGTATACAAGAGGTAAGGGGGAGTGAGATAAGAATATAATATGAAAGACATAAGAATAAAGGGAGGAGTCCCCTACTCCTTTTAAATTTAATAATATTATTATTTTAAAGTGATAACTTCTCAACTTAAAATTTATAATAAATTTAATATATATTGTGTAACTTATTCTGAAATATCTATACATAGATCTGAATTATTATAACTTATACGGACTGAACTAAACCTATGCAAGGACTTGAATTTTTATATCCTATATGGATCGAACTAAACCTATGCAAGGACTTGGACTATTATGACCTGTCTAGACTGAACTATACCTATGCGAAGACTGGATATATGGACTTATATAGACCTGTGCGAGGAATGGACTATAAGGACTCAAAATCAAATCTACTAATTTAAATAACCATTAAAAATTTGAATTATATTTATAAGCGATATTTAGTTGATTTGACTTGATTATAATTAATTATATTTGATTTCGATTAATGATATTGTGATTTATAATATTAGACTGTGATTAATAATATGCAATTATGATTGATGATATTTGATTGTGATTGATGAGATTACTATACTTGATTGTGGTTGATGAATGATTGATGATCTTGTAATATGAAGTTTGAGCATATAGCAAGCATGACGGAAAGTTAAAACTCAGTAAGAATTTTCTTACCTTACTCTTTAAATTTTTATTCCAAGAGAAAGTATTTTGTAATTATTTTAGTCTTTTATTTCTTCTTATAAATAATTTTTATTAACTTTATTTTTAATCTCTATAATAAAATATAGTATTAGAAAGAAGCTATTTTATGAAAATCAGAGGTTGAGATAATAAATTCTTGAATTAAAGAAAATTTTTATAGTTTTAAGTATTCTTAGTTAATGATTTTAAATTATTTTCTTAGAAATTAGAAGTTTAAAGTAAATTATTTTGGTTTTCCCCAACGAAATAACTAAAGAATATTTTGTGGAGATTTTAAAAACTCAATCTAGTTAAGATTCAAATTGAGAAAGATTATGTAAATATATGAAGATTTTTAAGAGAAAGCTTTGAGATATTTAAGGCTTGGAAACTCAATTTTGGTAAGATCTGAATTTGAAGACTGTACTAAATTATTTCAGTATAACAGAAGTTCAAAGAAGAACTTATGGAAATGTACAGTTTATTGTGATGATTTTGTGAACCTTTATGGTATTTAATAATTGAGTTTCTAAAAGCCTTAACCAACTAAATATACGAGTAGTTCATGCATCATGAATCATTAAAGAGAAATGAGATGTGATATTGCCTGGGGACGGATTATAGAAACCGAGGATACATTAGAGGAGGCTTAATTGCGAGCCTTGGGATGAGAGAGTGTGAAAGGGTGCTTCAGGTGACCTGGGGTCGCTCCCTGGTGTCGGGTACTTTCACAATAAAAACTTTCTCAGTCTGACTAGTCTCTAAGTGTTTCCATGCCAGTTGAGCTGTTCATATGCCATGAAGGCATTTATGTTATTATTATCCAGAATTTATGAAACAGTGTAAACTCCTGGTTGGCCCAGTGCAAACTAAAACTTTAAGGGCCCACATGCATAAATTGAATGAGATAGTAGCATAAGCATTACATAACATTCATGTGATTGTGACATTCTATATGGATGGTTATGAAGGAAAATATAAGTATTATGTATGTGGAAACCCTATATTCATAATTGATTGTATATGAGAATATGACTGATATTACTATATTAGTTTGTGAAAACCCTTATGCTTATGTCTTATCTGTAATAAATTATATTTTGTTTCTCACTCCTTCTTGTTTGAATTTTTGTGTCCAAAATATATGTTATATGATATATAGCTAGCAGTCCAAGATGGAAGGATATGTAATTACAAGAGGATAAAGTGGTCTCATCCTCAATCGATTAGATGAAGAGATATGACAAGAGTAGGATTCAAAAACTCGATGGTTCAAGGACTAGGAAATGTTTGTTCACATTTGTAGTAGAGGTATAGTTAAGTTTTATTTTGCCTTATTACAATATCAAGTAGATAATTGTAACAAGGTCAAGGTTAAACTTTGATAAACTCTTTCATTCGGATATAATATTGTAATGATTTATCACTTATGATTTCTATAAATTATTTTGTCATTATGGATAAATATTGAAAGACAATTTTTTTTTACTTTCAATATTCAAAGGAAATCAGATGTATATACGTCCTTGTATACACGAGATAAAGAGTGATAAATATGTATATCTTTCTAAAAGTTTTTTTTATCTCGTGTATATAAGAGGGTGTTACATGGGAGTACTCTCTATTGTAACTTGGACAAGTTATACTAAAATTCTCAAGGGGTTCTTAAGGACTGGACATGGGTAAGTGTTGGCTGAACCAATATAAAAATCAAGTTTGCACCCTTCTATCCCTTAACTTTTTAATTTTCAAGTATTGTTATTTAAATTTCTTGTCACTGCATAGTAAGTTCCTAGAAGACAAATTTATTAAGTGAAAAGTTTTCAACCACTTAATTCACCTCTTTTAAGTTTCATAGAGGCCACTTGGGTAAAATTATGCTTAAGTCAAAACCCTTCAGAAAATCAAACAAGCTATTTTACAATATCCCATGTTAGACAAAAGAGAATAAAAAGAGGACTTTCTCTCTACAAGATTCGAGGCACTCTATTTTGTGCAATTCTTGTCTATCCTCAAACCAGACGTTGTCCTCGTCTCTTCTCCTGTGCTTCAATGTTCAAACGGTCACTTCTTCTCTAATGGAACATTAATAGCTACACGCAAAAGACGCCAAAAAGAAGAGACCTAACTTTTGGAATATAAAAGTCAAAGAACCAAAAAATAGAGATGAAGAAGAACAATAACTCAAATTTTATTAATGTTGTTGCTTGTAGTTATAGTCCTTGTTCAACACAACTTTGCTGTACCTATTCTTTTTGAATCTTTGTTTCAAGTCTGGTTGTGTTAACTAGTCTTGGTTTCTTATGGGACACACTGTTGGTCTGAAAAGACTTTTGAAAAAATACTTGATACTAAGTCAGGAGTGACTTGTGAAAGAATACTAAGATTAAGCTAGAAGTGACTGAAGTCAAGAATACTTCTGTTACCTACTGTTTATGTAAAAAGATTTTTACATAATGAAAAGTCTTCATATTGAAGGGACTTAACATAACTTCAACATTTGGAAGTGAACCAGGATAAATCTACTGTGCAAATATCTCTATCCCTTCTCTTATTTTAAGTTCAAATCTGTACCTATTAAGTCTGTTGCCACTTTTTAAATAAGATTTTAACTTTGCAAAAAGAGTTACAGACTTTATCAACCCCTTTTAAGTTTGTCTTTGAACCTTCAGAATCTTTTCACTAATAATTAGAACAAAAATTAATAAACTAACATTTATTTATTAAAAAATAAAATAAAATATAGTTGGATGAATTCAATGTTTAGATTAAGCATATTATTTTTGACAATTAAGGGTGTAGTGTCGGATGCTTCAAAAACATACAATTGTATAAAGGTAAAAGTGTAATTTCACATCTCCTAAAATGTATTTTCATTTCTGGTAATATTCTTCAGTTTATATAACTCCGCTGTATCTTTATCATTTATATAAAAAATTACGGAAGTAAGTAGTATGAATGTTAGTATATAAATAATGTGGCGTGTTCATTGGTTTCCCGCTGAAACTAGTGCAGATTGCAGAAGGAATGGAGAAGAGCACAGATCCTGAATACTGGAAGAAGCCATTGGCGAGCTTTCTCATTCGCCACCATTCCCACCAACTTCGCTCCATTGCTTCCTCTCCCGATTCCAACCTTCACTTCCCTCTCTACGTCGAGTATGCTATTGCTATGCTCCATTTCTGTTATGTCATATTTTCTTTTTGCTTTTTTAATTTTCCTTCACTGCAAAACTAACCCTCTTTCTCTTTCTCCATTTCTTGATTAGCTTTGCAGAGTTGATGGAGGATGACCCTCGCATTGCCCATCTCCTCTTTTCCCAACCCAGCGCCTACTTGCCAGTATTTGACGATGCTGCCCTTTGGGCTCATGTTCGTGATTATCTATTTTATTTACTTTATCTTTATGTTGAAGTGGTAAAGGTGGAAGCCTGACTTGGATTTGTGTTGTGGGTCGTGTTAGAAAATCGTACTGGGAGATATGGCCGCTGACAAGAACGGGGTTGAGAAAAAATTCATTCATGTTCGTATTAACATCAGTGGCTCACCCCTAGAATGCCCTGGTTTGCTCTTGCTTGCTACTTGTTTGTCATAATGCCCCTCAAGGACCTTGGCATTAAATGTTGATCAGTGTCGTGTCTGTGTGTTTTGTTTTGTTCGGTGTAATTAGAGACTTTTCCAAGCATAGGACGCGTTCGAGTGCAGCACCGTGGAATTCTTCTCACTTTAAAAGGGATAGTAATAAGGTCTGGAGCAATCAAGATGCATGAAGGGGAGAGGAAGTACATGTGCAACAAATGCAAAAACAGGTGCACACTACTATTTTTTTCCTTTCATAATTTGGATGCTAAGGATTTCTCTTTGTGAGAATGCTGCATATATTAGCTGTATTATCAATATTTATAAATTATAATTGTGTTGTTCTAGAACAGACTATAGTACTATCTCTCAGATCATTGAATCAGATATATAGGATGTGTAACTACCTGACTTGAGGGAAGTGCTTGTATATTTTGAATATAAGCTCTACTGTACTGTTACCTCACTTACCTGTATTAGCTGTAAAATTATGAAGTTATACTCTTGTGGGTACTGCTGCTGGCTGTAATTAAGTGCTCACCCTTTGTGTGCATGTGTGCGCGCATGCTTGTAAATATAATTCACCTCTATACATTCTCAACATAGTAAGGACATATGTTTAATTCCCATGTACCTCTTGATTAGTTTGTCGTTTATCAGTTAACAGAGAGAATGTATGCAGCTTCACAGTTTATCCTGAGGTGGAAGCTCGAAACTCCGTACCATTGCCTTCATTTTGCCCAATTCAGGTATCTTCTGCATCTTAGTTTTAAATTCTTCACTTTCCCTACAGAGTTCTTTGTTGTTGCCCCCATTTTGTTAACCAATAACAAAAAAAACAATCATGATATGCGATCATATATTAAAATGTACAATTGGCTAAGTGTCACATTTAGAATTTGCTTGTGATATATGATGTTTCCTGCTATAAGTTGAGGAATTTGCAGTTCAACTTTCTCAGTCCGCAAAATCTCCGTTGCTTATTTGTTTTTCATAATAGCAGAACTCCAAGCCCTGTGGAGGCACAAAGTTCCATTATGTAGAGAACACTATAGTGTGCCATGATTATCAGGAGATAAAAATTCAAGAAAGCACACAGGTGCTAGGTGTTGGAGCAATTCCTCGTTCAATTCTTGTCATTTTGAAGGATGATCTTGTTGATGTTGTTAAAGCTGGAGGTATTTAGATTCACGTCATTGTTTTTTAAATTACTGATGGCTATGAACAAAATAAAATACCTTGTTAGTCCTATTTCACTATAGAGTATAGGCAATATTTTTTCCAACTAAAAAGAATTAAACCAAAAACTAACCATGGTAACCATTCATGTAGATGAAATTAATAAAGTTATCTGTGAATATATTGAACAATATAATACCAAGTAAAGAGACTGCTAGGAAGGTTGCAAGCTATACTCTGAATCAAGGATGAGTTTTTTGAGATAGCTCACCTTTGTTGGATTACAATCTTTTGCCCAAGCCATTAGATGTTTCTCAGGGAATAAGGGGCAAGATGAATTTATTAATGCAATATTTGTGGTCAGTTTGGTTATGGAGGACTTCAATTCTTTTTTACTTGCAGATGATGTGATTGTCACTGGTCTATTAACAGCAAAATGGTCTCCAGAGTTGAAGGATGTGCGCTGTGACCTGGATCCCGTATTAATTGCCAACAATGTAAGGTGAAAAGTCTCACTATTTGAAATAAGTATTAAAAGTAAAATTAAACCTCACAGTATTTGACATTTGCTATTTTGGTGCCTTCATGGAGAGGTTTGTCCAGAAAAAATATATTTATTTATGCATGCTCTAAACTCTTCACATTTCCCCATAATATAGGACATCTAGTCATACCCAAGGTTGAAATACCATTGCTAATTTTTTTTGGGTGATGGTCTTCCCATCGTTCTCTTTTCAGGTTATTCTATTGCTAGTTCTAAGAATTTTGTGTGGCTTGGCTTGCTATTCCTTTCTCATGTATTTTAACTGGGTACTGAGTTGGATATGAGTATCACATTTGCTCTTTCACGAAGACGACTTATGTTTCCTTTACTATCAATCCCTAAAATTCAGGATGTTAAGACAAAACTAGTCATGCACCTCCACCTAATATCTTAAGCATTTGGTAGGTTGTTACCTGGTATTAGGCTCAAAGTTGACTTTATTAATAGAGCAGTCCTTTTCACTCTCATTCTCCTACTCTAAACCTTGTTAATGGGTGGTCAATTAGAGAGTAAGCTTCACATGTTTCATGTTTTAATATTACGTTGCCTCTGGGAATTGAACTCACGCTTTCAATTGTAGTCATTTACTTTAAAAAATCTGATAAAGGTAATTCTGAATTTTTATTTTCTCATTGTTGTCAGGAGAATCAATGAACTGAAGTCAGAAATTGATATTTCTGATGACACAGTAATGAAATTCAAGCAATTTTGGTTTCACTTCAAAGACGAACCTTTAAAAGGTGGTATTCTGGTAACACATTTTTAGTATCCCTTGTATCATTTAAATATCATACATTTTGAACATATTTTGTCTCCTTTAATATTTATGATTTTTACATTGTTCATATGAAATTGGACTGGGCAACACAACATAAATCATCACCTAAAATATTTGGTCAACTCTGCCTAGACTCCTTACATGCCAATTTTGGGTAATAACTGCAAAAGTTTTCTGGAATGTTATGATTTATATGTTATTTTGTGCTCTGGGATTAAAACTTCAAAGTCTTTTCAAATTCATCCAGGGAGGAATGCTATTCTACGAGGAATTTGCCCACAAGTATTTGGCCTTTTTACTGTCAAGCTGGCTGGTAAACACATTCACCCCAAGGCTATGACTATTTACATATTCACCTTGAAATTCATTGCATTTTAACATAGGTTTGGTACTTACTGTTTCATACCACTAGTGTTTATTTGCTTTTACATATTTTCTACTAGTATCAAAGAATATATGGAATCTATGGTGCATAATTATTTATTTCAAATGCAATGCAAATAATAACAATAATAATAATAATAATAATAATAATAATAATAATAATAATAATAATAATAAAATAAAAAAAATAAAATAAAATAAAATGAAAATACATTGTAACCTTGGTTCATCTTGGAAATTTTGTAGGAGGGATTGAGTTTATGTTAATTTTTAATAAAAAAATTGAACTCTAAAATGAATAGTTCAAATAGAATTAAACTTTCAATTTCAATTGAGCCAAGTAAGTACTACTTGGAAATGAGAGTCCTAAAGATGAAGAATTTATAAAAAAGTTAATCCTCGACAGGATCCAGATAGGACAAAAGAAGTGCAATGTGGAGACCGTTTATTTTGATCACAATTCACTGGTGACATTAAATAGCTAGGATAATGATTTGTGGCTATTATGGCCCTGTTAGTATGGATAGGAACACTGGAGAATCTGTTCTCAAACTGAGAAGTATTCTTTTCCTTTGATAAATAATCAGTCAATCTTTTTCTTCTAGAACTGAGATTCTCGTTTTCTGTGTATCATTATCATATCTCTATGCAAGTATCTCATGTTTTTTGCTTTCCCAATCAGTTGCATTAACACTAATCGGAGGTGTGCAACATGTTGATGCTTCTGGAACTAGAATAAGAGGGGAGTCCCACTTACTCTTGGTTGGTGATCCCGGTATGCTGTCTATTGCTATTACAATTTTTACTACTGCAACCACTAATACTATTATTCCTATAACTTTTAAAAAGTTTGTGACCTAGATTATCGTTGCTCAAATATTAGGGCTTGATGAATACTACACGACATCCTGTACACTATTTGTTTAGTAATTGTAACCAAAAGCAAATTTCTGTATGCTTATCATGTAGTAAAAATGGAATCAAAATATTTCTGTTAGGATTTGTATTAAAAGCGTATGAGTGGTATGACGACGAGGAGATATTGAGGAGAGTAAACCCACAAGTGTCGAACTCCATAATACAAGCTAAAACCTTAAGGCATTAAGTGTATGAGTCCTGACACTTATAAACCACTCAATTCATTCACATATTCTCGATGTGGGACTAGGTTATATTTGGATTCTTCAACAATTAGTTTTGTTAAATTTCTGTATGCTGTTAAACTACCACAAAAATTGATGATGCTTCTGTTATGACTTGAGAATGTTTTTGCTATCTATCAAATACAGCTTTCTCTATTATGTATTTGAGCTTTATGTTGATTTTCCTCTAAATTGTTATCATCAAATTAAGGAAGGAAACAAATGTTCAAAAGCTTAGTCCGAAATTTCTCTAATGTGTTGCCTATTTCTGTTTGTTATAGGCACTGGGAAATCTCAATTTCTGAAATTTTCTGCCAAATTGAGCAACCGCTCTGTTATTACCACTGGGTTGGGAAGCACAAGTGCAGGATTGACTGTTACTGCAGTGAGGGATGGAGGTGAGTTCTATATAGCTAAAGTTTACATTGCAACAGAATCTTTTACCATTCATACCTTAGTAGTATTACCTATTTTATTTGTAGCGACAATTTGCATATCTGTTAAAATCTTTGTTTCTGTTCGAATTCACCTTTGCTATTGAAGCTAATTTACTGAAGTGCTCGTCAGTCAACTGTTGGGGACTTCCCTTATTGCATTTGTTAGAATTATGTAAATATAGTAAGATATATTTTAGGAATATATCAATCGTATCCTTAATTGTATATTCTGTATTTATGTACAAATCCCTATAAATACAATAGCTCCGGGTGATCACAATAACACACGGAATTCACATGCTCTCGTTTTTCCTCATTTAACATGGTATCAAAGCCTAACGAGAGTTTCCTTCTATTCCGTGATTTTCTAGTGAGCCACTGCTCACTGTGCAAAATTTCCCCTCCTCCCACCTCGTTTTCCGTGCCGGCCCCCTCTGTTCCGCCACCCCTGGTGATTGTTTCCCCCCGGCGACCTTGCGAACAGCCTTCCCGTGCCCAAATCAGCTTTTCCCCGGCGGCACGTCCCCATCGGAGCCCGCATGCGCCTCCACGCGCCACCCCCTCCTCTGCGCGTGAAACCCACGCGCCGCCACTCTCCACCGCACGTCCTACCTTCGGTGACGTCGCGCCTTCCTGGGTTTTGATCGCCTCGATCTCTGCTTCCCCGATTTGGTGTTCGTTTTCTGTTTCGGTCACTTTTTCCCTGTTGTTTGGCACGTTTTTCGCCGCTGCCCTTGTCTTTCTCTCTCCTCTAGCATACCCATGGCTGCCCCCGGTGATACTAAGTGTGGTACACTGATTTCAGGCACTTCACTCATTGCCCTCCTCTCTTTTGAGCAGTGTTATTAAATAGCGGGTATGGTGGGGTTATAGCGGTTTTTGGAACCGCCACTATTCGCTATAAGAGAAAACGCCATAAATAACGGCGTCTGCTATTTGGCTCATGACGCCGTTATTCCCCCGCTATAAAGGTGGCGGTATGGCGTCCCAAAACGGGAATAGCGGTTGGCCCATATTTTTTTTTGTTTTTTTCCCTAATTGAGCTGGGACTTAGGCCCATTTTCCTCATCACTCTCACCGTCTCCCCCCTTCACTCACTCCGTTCACTCCCATCGTGCCCGACCCAACCCCAAACCTCACTGTCTCTGGCTAACCTTGACTGCGCGACCACCTCACGCGTTCTTCTCCTCTCTGAGTGCGTTCTTCTCCTCTCTGCGTTCTTCTCCCATGTCACGACTTGCTTGCTCTGTTCTCTTCATCCCCTTCTCTCTTCATCTCCTCTCTGCATCTTTTCATCCCTTGTCACGAACACCATCCGCACGAGTTCCCTCTCAGCCTCATTACTGCAGTCTCCTCTCAGCCTAACTAGATCGACCACCACCTTCACAACTAGATTTCAGTTTCCCAGTTCCAGATTGCTTCACCTTTTAGCCTGCACAACCAGATTTCAGTTTCAGTTCCAGCTTCCTTAGATGGCAAAAAATCCCCCCCCCCCCCCAACCAATGCTGCAGCCACTGGAACTACAAGGTCTAATAGGACAGATATTGGATGGAAGTATTGCACCATTGTGAATGAAGTGACACTAATGTGGTTCAATGCAAGTTTTGTGGAAAGGTGATGAAATGAGGGATTACGAGAGGAAAAGAGCATCTCATGAGAAAGGCGGGCAATGTTGCACCTTGCCTAACTTGTCCAGTGGAGGTTAGGGAAGAACTATTGGTTGCTGTGAATGAAAAAAAGAAGACTAGAGATGCTATTAAAAAAGTGATGCAAGAGATTGTTGATAGTGATGGGGAGGATGAAGCTGATGTAGACATCATCAAAGGATTGGAATCCCATTCCCAATCCAAATCAGCCAGCAGTGTTGCATTGAATAAGAAGGCCAACTTGAAGGGTCCCATTGATCTCTATTGTCAGCGATCGGAGTTTGCGATTGTTAAAAATCGGAAGGAGAGTTTGAAACAAACAAGTATAAGATATGCTTGTAATAAGGAGGCAACATCAAAGGTACATCAATACATAGCTCGTTTTTTGTACCAAGCTGGGTTGTCTTTCAATATGGTCAAGTTGCAAAGCTTTAAGGACATGATTGCAGCCATTGGAGCATATGGACAGCATCTACGACCTCCTAGTTTTCATGAGATTAGAGTGCCACTCCTCACGAAGGAAGTGAAGTACACAAATGAATTAATGAAGGATCACAAAGAGCAGTGGGTAACTTTTGGTTGCTCTCTAATGTCTGATGCTTGGACAGATAGGACACAAAGATGCTTGATTAACTTTTTGGTGAACTCTTCCGTTGGGACAATGTTCATCAAGTCTATTGATGCTTCTAACTTTGTGAAGACCGAGGAGAAGCTGTTTGAATTACTTGATGCTGTTGTAGAGGAGATTGGAGAGGAAAAATAGTGCAAGTCATAACAGACAATAGAAGCAATTATGTTCTTGCTGGGAAGAAGTTGGAGGAAAAGAGACCTAAGATTTTCTGGACTCCATGTGCAGCACACTGTATAGACTTGATGTTGGAGGATATTGGCAAGATCCCAATGATTAAGAAGACACTTCAACGGGCAATCTCATTGGTGGGTTTCATTTATAGTCATTCAAGCACTTTGAGCTTGTTGAGGTAGTTTACAAACAAAAGAGAGCTAGTGAGACATGCAGTGACTCGATTTGTGACATCCTATCTTTCCTCGGAGAGGATCTATCAAGAGAAGGCGAATCTTAGGAAAATGTTTGTTTCGGATGAGTGGAATGGAAACAAGTTGTCATTGGAGGCCAAAGGTAGGGAAGCTTGCAAAACTGTACTAATGCCAAGTTTTTGGAGGAACGTTGTGTATATCTTGAAAGTGATGGCTCTACTTGTGAAGGTTCTTCACCTTGTGGATGGAGAAAGAAAGCCAGCTATGGGATATATTTATGAAGCAATGGACAAGGCAAAGGAAGCTATTATGAAGTCTTTCAAAAATAAAGAGATAAAGTACAAAGAAGTTTTTCAGATCCTTGACGAAAGGTGAAATTGCCAGCTTCATCGCCCATTACATGCAGCTGGTCACTTTTTGAATCCGGAGTTGTTTTTTGCTAACCCTAACATGGAGTTTGACAGTGAGGTTGTTAGAGGGCTGTATGAGTGCATTCATAAGTTGGTGGTAGACCTAGAGGTGGAGCAAAAGATAATGTTGGAGCTACATGCTTATAAAACTGCAAAGGGATTGTTTGGTAGTCAGCTTGCAGTAACTATGAGGAACACAACAGCCCCAGGTAAAATCAAAGCAACAATTACTTTGCATATAATTGTTATTGTTAAGTCAGTAAGAAGTAACAACCGGGAATTTTTGCTTTGCAACTCAATGGTGGCGACTCTTTGGTTCTGATGCTCCTCATTTGCAACATCTAGCCATAAAGATCTTGAGCTTAACTTGCAGTGCATCCGGTTGTGAAAGAAACTAGAGTGTCTTTGAGCAAGTAATTATTATCAACTTTGGATTATTTTCTAAGAGTAAATTCACTACAATATTTTCTTATCATTTTTTATTTCTAAATTATGCAGATTCATTTTAAAAAAAGGAATAGGCTTGAGCATCAAAGATTGCATAATTTAGTTTATGTTAAGTATAACCAAGCACTCAAACGGAGATACAACCTTAAGGATGAAACTGATCCAATTTGCCTTAATGAGATTGATGATTGTAATGAATGGCTAGTTGGAGAAATGGATGATGGAGGTCATGATGATGAGAGGGTTTTTGAGGGAGATGATTCTTTATTGTGGAGAGATGTTTATCAAATTTCAGGGATTGGAGAGCCTAGAGTCTACACAAGGCAAAGGAAAAGGAGAAAAAATCAAACATCTGCTTTAACAGTGTCTAAAAGGGGTAGAGGTAGAGGAAGTGGTTCTTCAACAAAAAAAGGAAAAGAGAAAGTGGTTGAAGTAGAAGAACAAACAGAAGCTGAATTTGATGATGACTTAGAGGAAGAAGAATTGGAAGATATTGTTTTCGACAACTCGGAAGGAGAAGAAGCTGAAGGATTTTCCTTAATTCCTCACAATGAGAATGATTATGTTGAAGAAGAGGAAGGGGAGGAAGATGAAGATGATTAGATTTCTATGCCTTTTCTATATCAACATTGTTGCTTTCCTTGTCTTTTATCCTAGGATTTATGTTTTATGATTATTATTGGGTTGACTAAAGACTTAAGATGTTTTCTTGGCTTTAAAATGATATTATGGTAGTTTGTTTTGCTTCTATATGACATTATGCAGCTATATATATATATATGTATATATATATATATATATTGCATTATTTTATTGTGTCCGCTATGTAACCGCCATAGGCCGTTATAGTGGCCGCTATGACCTTTATAAAGTTTTTTTGGCTTACCGCGATAAGCCGCGACCGCTATGTGATTACCTTGCTTCTGCGTTGTTGGATGACAACAACTACTCCTATTGGGCCTTCAACATTAAAATTTGGCTTATTGGTCTCAGCTTTGAAAACCACCTCACACAATTAGAATCTAAAATCCTTGAACCTGAACGTCCGCGGTGGAAGAAAATTGATGCTCAACTATTTGCCATTATGCGGAACACCATCGTCCCATCCCATCGTGATTGTTTTCGTGGTCAAAGATCCTGCAAGGGAATTTGGGACCATGCTAAGCAACTCTTCACCAACAATATTCGGCGACTCTACCAGATTGGTGAAGACTTCATGACCACTTTTGGCTCTGGTCAGTTTCAGGGCTCTATAACTACTTATATCGGTAAGGTGACTAGTCTCTTGTGTGAACTCAATAAGATGCTTCCTCTTGGTGCTACTCTTGAGGCAGAACTTGAGAATCATAAGAAACTACTTTTATCCTTTACCTTATATGGCCTCCCTGTTGCACACTCCTTTACTCGTGATCAAATTTTGGGTTGTCCCACAGAGGTTATTCTAGATAGTGCCTTAGCCACTATCTTGCGGGTTAACGTTCATGGCCCTGTCTCTCCTTCCACTGCTCCGACTGTTTCTCTTCTTGATTCTTCCGCTTTGCTTTCACGCAACAGCGACTCTGCACCTCGAAAAGGGGGTAGGTCACGTCCTCATTGTGACCACTGTCATAAGATAGTCACACCGTTGATAAGTGCTGGAAACTTTATGGTCGCCCTCCTCGCACTGCTCAGGTTGCTCAAGTTGCTCAGTTCCCTCCTGCACCGTCTTCTGCTCTTCCTTTGCTGCCATATCCGTCTCTATTGCCCTTCTACAATGACTTCCTGAAGTGGTGTGACGAACGTCAGGCCTCCAATTCTATTGCTGCTGTTGCACACACTGTTAATTCTTTCGCTGGTATCTCCCATTCTTTAGGTCCTTGGGTCCTTGATTCAGGGGCCACCGACCACAGTACTAGTAATAAATCTCTTTTCTTTTCTATATCTACCACTGGTTACTTACCTTCTGTTACTATGGCCAATGGTTCCTAAACACTGTCATAGGGTATTGGTATTGTCCATCCCCTTCCTTCTCTTTCAGTTGATAATGTGTTATTTGTTCCTGGTGCCCCCTTTAATTTGTTATCCATTAGTCAACTTACTCGTACTCTTGATTGCGTCATCTCTTTTACTAAAGATTCAGTTTCTCTGTAGGATCCGAAAACGGGGAAGATGATTGACTTTGGATGTGAGTCTCAAGGCCTCTATCAACTTAATAGGCCATCCCTTGTTGACTCGGCTTCCGCGTCTCCTCTTCTTATTCATGCTCAGTTAGGACATCTAGGTCTAGATGCATTTAAGAAATTGGTTCCTAATTTTTCTAATTTAGAATCTTTGTCATGTGAGTCTTGTCAATTAGGTAAGCATACTCGTACTGTTTTTCCTAATCGCATTAATAAGCGGGCCTCCTCCCCTTTTGCTTTGGTTCATTCGGACGTTTGGGGTCCCAGTCGTATTGTCTTCTTTAGGTTCTAAGTACTTTGTCACTTTTATCGATGATTTTTCTCGTTGTACTTGGATATATTTAATGAAAGATCGTTATGAGTTATTTTCTATTTTTCAATCCTTTTTTAATGAAATAAAAACTCAATTTAGGATTTTCATTTGTACCTTATAGAGTGATAATGCACGTGAATATTTGTCTAACCAATTTCAGATTTTTATGGCATCTTACGGTTTGTTACATCAAACCTCTTGCCCTCATACTCCCCAACAGAATGGGGTTGTTGAGCGTAAAAATAGACATCTTCTAGATACCACTCGAACTCACCTTCTTCACTCTAATGTTCCTCTTCAGTTTTAGGGAAATGCTGTCCTTACTGCATGCTATCTCATCAACCGTATGCCTTCCTCTATTCTTCAAGGTAAAATTCCTCATCAGGTTTTATATCCACATTGTCCTCTTCATTCTTTACCTCCTCGAGTCTTTGGTTCTACTTGTTTCTCTCATGTCCTTGGTCCTGGCATCGATAAATTATCTGCTAGATCTCATAAATGTGTTTTTGTTAGGTATCCCCATACCCAAAAAGGATACAAGTGCTACTCTTCTACTCTTCGCAGGTATTTTATCTCTGCAGATGTCCCTTTCTTTGAAGATGTTCCTTTCTTTAAGTCTGAAGCCCCTTCACCTAAGCCTTCTCTTCCTATGCCTACACCTACTGTCCTATTTTCTCCTCCTGAGGAGTCTCCTTCCTCTCCAGATCCCCTTCCTCCTCCTCCTTTGCAGGTCTATCAGCGCCATCCCCGTCCTCTTCTGCCGCAACTTGCAACCTATCCAATTGTAGGCTCACATCCTGGGCCTACTCATCCGATCTCTTCTCCGGTTCCGCCTCCTGAGTCAGATCTTCTTGTTGCCCTTCGTAAAGGTATCCGTTCTACTTGTAATCCTTTTCCTCACTATACTGCTTTGAGTTACCATCGCATCTCTCCATCATATTACTCTTGTCTTTCTTCTTTGTCCTCTGTTTTTATTCCTAAGAATGTAGGAGATGCCTTTACTCATCCAGGATGGAAACAACCTATGATGGATGAAATGTATGCCTTACAAAGCAGTGGAACTTGGGATCTCGTTCCTCTACCACCAAGGAAGTCCATTGTTGGTTGTCGATGGGTGTACACGGTGAAGGTTGGCCCAGATGGAACAATTGACCGCCTCAAAGCCCGACTTGTTGCCAAAGGCTATACTCAAATCTATGGCTTAGATTATGAAGATACCTTCTCCCCTGTTGCCAAAATGTCCCTGTTACACCTCTTTCTCTCCATTGCAGCCATTCGCCATTGGCCTCTATACCAGTTGGACATCAAGAATGCTTTCCTTCATGGTGACCTGCTTGAAGAGCAAGGTAGTTAAAATCGGGATTCTAGATTGAATCGTAGAGGGTTTCAAAAATCGTAAATCGTAAAATCGTAAATCGTATCGTAAGATTTTAAAAATTCCTATATATACATATAAATTTTTATATTCTTATATATGCATAAAAATTTAAGTATATAAAACACTAAAGATTTAATTTAAACTTAAATAAATATTAAATAGAGTTTATTTTTATAGGAAAACCTTAGAAATATGAACCACATGCCCCTTTATGACTATAAAATTTTGAATGCCCATTAACTTTCTTTTACCCATTCTAAAAAAATAATTATTATTCCATTTATTAAAGAACTGAAAAGCCAGCTTCTCTCTCTTCTTTTATCCTCTATCTCTTTTCTTTTCAAAAACTGAAAAGTCACCCTTCAGTTTCTCTCTCTTCTTCTCCCTTCTTTTCTTTTCTTTTCAAAAACTGAAAGGTCCATCTTCTTCCTCCTATCTTCTACGCTGGAACAAGAGCTACAGGAAGCTAGAAACCCGAAAACGTGAAAGCAGCAGCTGGAATGGAAACACAAAAACAGAAACGCGTCGCGTGGCCTCCCTCAGAGTTCGACGGAGAAGAAGACCGGCGCCTCAGTGTTCGACGGAGAAGATGTCGCATGGTAAGGGAAGAGGACGACACGGTGGCTGCTCGACGGAGAAGATGATGCGCGGCCAAGGAAAGGATCTGCGTGGCCTAAGAAGGTGAAGGCAATGGAGTTTTTCCTCAGAAGCTGCGCGGGTCACTTCCAGGTACGCGGGTAAGGCCCAGTTCTTAAAACCGGGTTAGGGCAAAATTGGGCCTCCTTTAGAATCGCAAGTCGCGATTTTTCACGATTTTAGGGCCCAGAATCGTGATTCTAGTGCGATTCATGCACATTTACGATTCTAGGGGCGATTCGAATCGTTTTCCTCCTCCAAAATCGTAGAATCGCGATTTTTCCGATCAAAATCGGGATTTTAACTACACTGTTGAAAAGGTTTACATGGAGCAACCTCCCTATTTTGTTGCTCAGGGTGAGTCTTCTAAACTTGTTTGTCGTTTGCGAAAATCTCTATATAGCCTTAAACAGTCTCCTAGGGCATGGTTTGGCAGGTTCAGTTTAGTGATTTAGGAGTTTGGCATGATCAGGAGTGAGGCTGATCACTCTGTCTTCTATCGTCATTCAGTTGCTGGTTGTATTTACTTGGTGGTATATGTGGATGACATTGTTATTATTGGCAGTGATCACATTGGTATTACACAGGTGAGGCAACATCTCTTCAAGCATTTTCAGACGAAGGACCTTGGCAGACTCAAATATTTCTTGGGGATAGAGGTAGCGCAATCCAAAAATGGAATCGTCATATCCCAAAGAAAGTATGCAATGGATATTTTGGAAGAAACAACGATGTTAAACTCCAAGTCAGTTGACACTCTCATGGATCCCAACGTCAAGCTCCTACCAAGTCAGGGGGAGCCTCTTCCGGATCCTGAGAGATACAGACGTTTAGTTGGCAAATTGAACTATTTCACTGTCATTCACCCAGATATCTCATTTCATTTGCAGTTAGTGTGATTAGTCAGTTCCTAAACTCTCCTTGTAAGGAACATTGGGATGCAGTGACTTGTATTGTTCGATATGTCAAGAAAGATCCTGGAAAGGGCCTGTTATATGAAGATAGAGGACACACTCGAGTTGTGGGACACTCTGATGCTGATTGGGCCGGCTCCCCCATTGATAGAAGGTCCACTTCCGGATATTGCATTTTTGTCGGAGGTAATCTTATCTCTTGGAAGAGCAAAAAGCAGAAAGTTGTAGCCAGGTCCAGTGCGGAGGCAGAATACCATGCTATGGCTATAGCCAGTCAAGAGCTCATATGGCTCAAACAATTGCTTCGAGAACTTCAATTTGCAGAGGTTTCACAGATTATTTGTGATAATCAGGCCGCTATGCATATTGCCTTGACTCCAGTTTTCCATGAGAGGACGAAGCACATTGAAGTTGATTGTCATTTTGTTAGAGAAAAAGTCTTGTTTGGCGAGATATCCACTAGCTTTGTTAATTCTAATGATTAGTTAGCGGATGTTTTTTAAGGGGTTGAGGGGGAGTGTTAGAATTATGTAAATATAGTAAGATATATTTTAGGAATATATTAATCGTATCCTTAATTGTATATTCTGTATTTATGTACAAATCCCTATAAATACAATAGCTCCAGGTGATCACAATAACACACAGAATTCACATGCTCTCGTTTTTCCTCATTTAACAGGATTAAATCATGTTCCAATTGCACATGCAGTCCTAAGTTCTATTGAACATTGTTGCTGAACCCTGAACATGAAGGAATTGCTAGATGTCTGAATTTTTTAATAATTGAGTTTGCTGTTGGTACATGTCCTATAAGGGGATTATTGATTTTGCAACATGTCTTTCTCGCACTCAGTTTTGTTGGGTTAATGAGTTTTCTAATTGACAACAATAATGGTGACAATTGTTCATAATCTATCATTTCAAGTTTACTTGAATTTAATCATATATAACTCAGATTATTTAATCTAATACAAAATTAAATTCATGGATCTGCATACCTAGTCAATGGTTATACTAAGTGTTAGGCCAATTTATGGAATCTTTAGGTGAGTGGATGCTGGAAGCTGGGGCTCTAGTTTTGGCAGATGGAGGATTGTGTTGCATAGATGAGTTTGATAGGTAAGCTCTTGTGTAGTTGCGTTGGTTTTGAAAATTTTTCCGATGTTTTAGTCCTTAACCAAATGTTTTATGGGGTCAAGTACTATCCAATTTTGGAGTAGGAAAACAAAACAAAGAGGAAAAGAAACTCAATCAGAGGTTTAAATTGGATATTTATAAAGGAAATATTGTCAATAAAAATTATAAAACATTTTCTTTTCGTTTTCAGTATTATAAAGATTTGATGTCTGTGTTTATGCCCAAAGATGCTTTCATTTCAGAAGTAGTGCCTAAGCCAATTGAACTTTTCTTCTCTATTGTTTAATGTTTATTAATGACTCAGTAAAGCTTGTTGTCTGCAATCCTTTGTTTTAATGAGAACTAAAGTTTCCACTTATTTTTTTGGTGTTAATTGGAATGATTAAAGCTGGGGTGGGGGGAGACCTCCTAGTGACCAGGGTGCCTTCCAAGTTCCAACCAAGTGGGCAAGGCTGCTTGGTATAAAGTTTCCACTTTAACTGCACTAAGCTGCTACATATGTCCATTCTGCACTTGGAAGACCTGGATTAGATCTGCATTTTATTGGTTCTACTTTTACTCTACCACTAAGCCTCAATAATCTTAAGTTGGTTGAGGCAGTTTGATTTAGACGCTTGCATGAAACTGGAAGGTTCTGATTTATTGAAGCTTCTTGCTTAACCGTATAGTTTTATTTACAATGCTGGCATTGGATATATAACACTGTTATTTTGGCAGTATGAGGGAACATGACAGAGCGACAATACATGAAGCCATGGAGCAGCAGACAATAAGTGTTGCCAAGGTAGAATGTTTCAACACATTAAGCAAAATTTGAATGAACGTCAATTTTCTTCAAAATATTAGTGAACTTGTATGCGGTAAAAAATGTGGTACTAATTTGCTCTCACTTTATCCAGGCTGGTCTTGTAACAACACTCAGTACTAGAACAACAGTATTTGGTGCCACAAATCCAAAGGGACATTATGACCCCGATCAACGTATCACTTAAATCCATATATATTCGTATAGTATTATTTACAACTGATATCAAAATATGGTCCCTGTTACTCTTGATGTACACTTTCAAGGGCATCAAGCTCTTCCCTCATGCCACTAGGTTATGTCCAAAGTAATTTTTCAATAAACATCTGACTTAACACATGGTAGCTTTGTCTGTCAACACAACACTCTCTGGCCCTTTATTAAGCAGATTTGATATTGTTCTTGTGCTCTTGGATACAAAAAACCCTGAATGGGATGCAGTAGTTTCATCACATATTCTTTCTGAGGTACTCTTGACTTGATCCCTGTACAATGCATACAATTTCCTATGGTTAAGATGATAATGCCAGTATGAAAACTATTATCCAGGCAGAGCTGGACAGAGCCAATAATGATGAAGATCTGGCAAATATCTGGCCTCTTTCTACACTCAAGAGGTAAGCATGAGGCTAATGGCCACAGATTACACTGTTTGAAGATAATAAAAATTAGAAAACAGAAAGGATGTCTGTACCTGTCTTGCATTGTTGTTACTCTCTTTGGTACTTCTCAGTTCTTGATCATCTTTATGCTGTCCAGTAAATTAGAAATATAGAATCCAAGTTTACTTTCTCTACTCTACCTTGATTTTGAGCCCCTTTGCTCTATGATTATGTTTGCATTTTGTTATTTACTTTGAACATAGTTGGCAAGCTTTTGATTTACTGTTGGTTGTTTGCAGTCCAATTTAACTTCCTTTACATAGTTTATTTATGTTTTCTCTTTTGATAAAATTAACTTGTTAATTTCAAAAAATACGGTTTAAATAAGATAAAACCATTTCTTTTTCATGGACAAGTAATGGGATAGTGACCTAGTTGTGTGCAAAATTTTATCTCCATTGGGTTCCTTGTCATGTTGAATATGCTTTAAAATTAGATAGGTCTGTTTTTTTTGGAATTTTTGAAATTTAATATTGATGGCTTCGTAAGAAACTCTTTGTTACTTACAATGGTGAAAAGAGTCCTACAGGTATATACACTATGTTAAAGAAAATTTTAGACCAGTCTTTACGAGAGAGGCTGAAATAGTTATATCCAGCTATTATCAACTTCAAAGGAAATCTGCAACTCATAATGCAGGTTTGACTTTGAAATATTTTCTTTTATAAATTGGGCATAATACTCAATAAAATTATGTCATTTTATTTATTTTCAAATTTGCAATGTAGCTAGGACAACTGTTCGAATGTTGGAAAGTTTGATACGCCTTGCACAGGGTATGTAACTGTCACTGGAACTAGATAAAACTTCTTGGGCCTAGTTTTCCCTCTTAGGTGCGTTGACTCTTTTAAATGTCACAGCCCATGCAAGGCTGATGTTCAGAAATGAAGTGACTCGGCTGGATGCCATCACGGCTATTTTATGCATAGAATCCTCGATGACTACCTCAGCTATTGTGGATTGCATTGGCAATGCTCTGCATTCTAATTTTACTGACAACCCTGATCAGGAATGTATCCTTACTTTATTTTGCGTAATTTAGCTTTAAATAAATTTAGTGCAGCAATGACAACCAAGGTTATTTGCTTCAACTGGAGTTTCTTCACTACACAATAAAACAGATGCGAAGCAAGAAAAAATGATCCTAGAGAAATTGGAATCCATGGATGATTTTTCTGATATGAATAGCATGGAGGAGTGAAGTCAATGAAAGGAAAACAAAATAGAAGAGCTGGGTAAAGCAGTTCCATTTGGATGGCTTTGCCATCTTTATCACAATGGAGTTTATTGCTTTAGATTAGCATTGAAGGGTTAAAACTGCTAGCTTTTGCTACCGAACGATGCAGATGCCTTTCCAGTCATCACTTTGGTTGAGCACTTCCGAATCGATATGTATATTTGACAGAATGTTAGTCAGTCACTTTGAACAATGATTCTGTTCACAAGTTGTCTTGGAGGTTGTAGCAAACCTATCCATGTTGTAATATATAAATTCTGAAGCGGGAGTTAGGGAACTGTCGAGTCATGTGGATCTTTTCCATTCTCATTTATGCCAAGCAAGCAATTTAGAACACTTCAATCTTAAAATGTTAATAAAAAGATTCTTTCTTGTGTCTTTTTGTGAACTAAACTCAGGTTTCTTTTGTATGGTATACATTCTGAAACGTGAGCTAGGAAAATGCCATGGAGATCCTTTGGTTTAAAAGGTTTTTTTCTTGTGAGTACATTGTCTTTTTGTGAACTAAACTTAAGGTTTCATTATTAGGAACGTTAACGATGGTAGGCAACAATCAATGATTTCTAAAATAAAATGAACAGTAATCATATATGCTATTTATTAGAATGAATAAATCCCAAAATCACTCCATATGCTACTTAAAATCACTGTCCATAGTACATATAGGGGAGTTAAAAAAAAGAATCCTAACTATCTTGCATGCCACTTGAGACTCTGGAAGGAACCTTCTTCCCTCATTCTCTCAACTTCACCCTCTTCACCATTCCTTCCAAACCTAACCCCAAACCATCCCAAAAAATGTTGAGTTTAAGTCTCTAAATTTAGTAACTTTTTATTGGGATGAATGTTATTATTTCATTACAGAAATAAAGTGTAATTATATTCATATTTTCAATAAAAAATTATCACTTTTGATAGCTTGAACTTAACCCTTGGAGTTGATGTTAACAAATCAAAACGCAATTATGGGCATTGTTAGTGACTTTCACCCCCAAATCCAAGACTTGTAGCCTCTTTGTTGATGACATCTACTCATTGGTGACCCCTCTTAAAGATATGTGTGAATTCTATGTTTCTTTTGTTCTATTTTAGATTTGGGTTTAGGTGCATACACATGACCTTTTCCGCTCTTTGCCAAAATAAAAAGTTTGGCCCAAAACCGTTCAAATGGATGTATGTAATTAATTTGTTACCTGACATGTATCTAACGCGTTCAAAGTTAATTTTTCCTTCCACCAAGAAAAAAAAGTTAATTTTTCCTAATGGCTTTGGTCCATTCTATTGAGTTTATTTAATTTCTTTAATAGGATGATCTTATTCCACACCACATGACATCATTTATAGACCCATTGAATTGTTCGATACATGACATGTAGCACCTCTTATCCCTTAAAATAAAAATGTAAAAGGTAAGATTTATCGATGTGTTTGTAATCTGGATCGGTTAAATTTTTAAACAAAATATTGTACAATCTAATCATATTATTAAGTTGTAGTTCGGTTCAGTTTGGTTAAAATGTATGATGACATCTGATCGATTTGATCAAGTGCATTTTAGGTTGAATCAGTTTGTTTGGTTTTATATTAATTTTATTTTTTACAAAATTAAATATAAGACATATAATTTTAATTCAATAAGATAAAGAATTGCTACTTAAAAAAGAATCATCAAGGTAAAAAACTTCAACATAATCACAAATTTACAAATCATTACTTAGATTCTTTTTAGTCCCACTTAAGTTTTAATCATGTACGCAATTTAACAAGGTAATATAAAATATGAGTAGTATATTGAAGATTGCAATTCGTTTGAACTCGATTCAATTTTTAAAGGTCGAACCGAAAACCGATTACACATACTATGTTTTTTTACAATTTTGATTTGATCAATTTTTTGTTATTTTAGATCGATTGAACGATTTTATTCGTTATAAATCAAAACACTCTTAAAGGCTTAAACCTTGCCACTTAGGTCACAACACCAACAATCACTGTGCCAAGTAAATCTTTATTAAAAAATGTAATGTTAAGTATATATACAAACATTTTCATTTAATGTTTAGATATAATACAAATAAAATATTTAAAATATCTCTCATTATTTTGTGTTTATATTATATTATATTTTTAATAAAATATATCTTTGATTATTTTATTCTTATAATTATTTATTTATGATATATAATATATTATTATATTAATAATATATTCTTAATATAATATAATATAATGCAATATCATATTATTAACAATATAATATTTTATTAAAAAATATAATATAATATAATATATCATAAATAAATATTTTTTAAAATAAAATTAATGATATATTTTAACAATATAATATAATAAAATATAAATATAATATTGTTAAAGTATTTTAAAATATGATATAAACAACATATATAATGAGATATATTTTAATGGGTTAAATATGTTTTTTATCTCAATAAAATTATTAAATTTTAGTTTTCATTCCTATAAAAAATTTATTGCATTTTTCATCTCTCATAATAAATAATGAATAAAAATTTAATAAATAATGTTTAAATTTTTTCTTATCTTGATAAAAAAATTCATAAAATATATAAATATAAAAAAGAACACATGATTTAAATATTACCATAAATTATTTTACCAAACGTATTCTTCTAAATTATAATCATAGTCTTGGGCGGTGGTTATAATCTCGAAGACTGAAAGGGAAAATGTATAAAATAATAATATAGTGAAAAAACAAAGGCAAAGCATCCTATAAATGGCGGTTGAAGCTTAGAAATGGGTAAACAGAAATGGATGGCAATGGAAGAGACAAGAGTGAGGAAGAAGGGTTTCTGCCATACGACATTGTAATCAACATTCTGAAAAGGGTTCCTGTCAAATCCCTAATCCGTTTCAAGACCGTCTCCAAACAATGGTTCAACCTCTTGAATAACCCTCATTTCATCTCCCAACACCTTCATCACTCTTCCCTCCACAACCCCTTTCTCCTCCTCCACCGTAGCCCCCCTCCATTTCTTCCCTCTTCCTCTTCCTCTTCCTCTTCCTCATGCTTGATCTCTCCCAATCTCCTTCTTCACGACCCCCTTTTCTTCCAGTTCCCCTCCCCAGACACCAAAATCGTTGCTTCCTCCAATGGCTTGCTCTGTCTCAAGCATTTTCACCAATCCTTCCCTCTTTCCCTCTTCAACCCCGCCACCAGGCAAATCCATCACCTTCCCCTAACCCTAATTCACCCTCACCATTCTGACTATCTGGGCTTTGGTTTCAGCCCCCTTCTCAATGATTACAAGGTTGTTAAAATTTCTGTCCGTGAGATCTACGATGATGAGGGTCACGTTGTGATTATCGATGAAAGTAGGGTTTCCCGAGTCCAAGTTTATTCCCTTAGTTCTGGGTCTTGGAGAGAAATCGATGCCACCAATTTGAAAAATCTGGGTCTTGTGTCCACCTCTGTCACTGCCAATGGAGCTATTTATTGGCAGGCCACGATTTCCTCTGACCCTGATTGTGATTCTGTTATTTCCTTTGACATTGGAAGGGATGTGTTTGGGGTGTTGAAGGGTCCTCCTATACCCCCGCCCTCACCCACTAGTTTCTATTACATTATGCTCTCGGTGTATGGCGATAAACTTGCCATGTTTCGCCACTTTATTGTGGGAAACTTTGAATCCTGTTCTATTGACTTGTGGGTGCTTGAGCATTCTGGTGCAGCTGGGGAGAGTTGGAGTAAGTTGCACAGTGTTGGGCCCTTTTCGAAGATTCTGTATCCGATGAGTATATGGGGAGATGAAATTGTATGCAGGGAAGAATTGAACAGGGAAGAATTGAACAATGAACATGCCGATGAGGCCAGGAGAGTGGAAACTGTTTTGGCACTCTTCAATCCTTGTAATCATGAATTGAAGAAATTGCCTGCCTTTACAGATGAGCATCGCTATGTTTCCTTCAATTATGTTGAGAGTCTTGTTCCTGTTAACAACACTAACCATCAACAGTAGCTTTCTTGGTTCATTAATGTGTCACTTTGTTTATGTAGTTTGGGAGCATAGTTAGCGGTTAGTTATTATACATATTATAGGCATAAGCGATGTGGTGAGTCTATGCGTATATGGTTTACAGTATTTAGTTCTATTCAAGTATGATGTATTCTATGATGCACATGATATTTGATCTTTAATGCAGTTTAGAGGAATCTGTTTCTTTTCTATGTTGTTTCTTTTTTGTGACTGGAAATTTAGCAATCTTCTAGTAGGTACACTTTTCTAATATAGCTCAAACTCTATTTCATCAGTTGGATCATTGTTCCACACATGCTCATGTATTTTAAGTGTTGCGTATATTATTCGGTTTTGTATGTGTATGAAATAACAGACTGATGATTTAATGTCGAATGAGTCCGCGGAAAAGTAAATCATAAATCAAAGATTAGCTGAGCTTCACACAGACCTGAAACACTCTGCTGCAAGCAAACTAGTGTGTGTCGTCTCCATTGATTACCACAAGTTCATCAAAATCAAGCTACACCTGAATATGCGGTCACACCATGTGTGTGTCGTCTACATTTCATGCAATGGATGATGATGGAAATGCTGATAAGGGGAAATCCGAACGTGTCCTAGAGTTGTCTCTTACATTATGTATCATATAGAATCTTGAGATCAAGTGAACTTTTCTCTGGTAAGTATACAGCCCACTAGATGATTTTGCAACATGGAATTATTTGGCATATACTTAACCCCATCGATATTGAATTCTATAATCTTTGGAATTCTTATGGTTGTAACGCATGCAAATGGTTTTCTCAAGAGATGCAATTGAACTGATTAAATGATACTAAAGTTGAGTTGGAAAAATATTAGGCTGCCCTCGACATCTTGTGCTTCAGGTTTCATATATTATAAATAAATTCATTGAATTGGCAATAAAAATATTTAAACTTTTCTATCACTTCCAACAAATAGTGTAGTAAAATGGAGAAAGACCAAATGGCTGACAATTCAACGTGCTGAGACTCATTAAGATACTAGGACAATTATGCATTTCCCGATTGAGCTAATAGCAACACGTAAATTAACTAGGCTGTTTTAATTTAACTTAAAGAAATTGAATTTGAGTCTTCTTAGGAATGTAGTTGCATTTTAGTCATACATGGCCTGAGTATGTTTAACCAAGAAATATGATTATTTAACTAAACTTAATACCTTTTTTATTATCATTAATATATTATGTTTATGGATCTTGCAATTTGCACCCTTCAAATCTTTAAAGTTGATTATTCAGCTAAAGTTAATGCATTTTTTATTATCATTAATATATATGTTAATGGACCTTGCAGTTTGTACTCTTCAAATCTTTAAGGTTTGAAGAACAAAAATCTTTTGCCTTGCGCCGCCAAGTTTAGACGAGGGACCATGTGAGGGATCCTCCCTTACCTTACTAGGTGTGTTTTTTTTTTCTCAATGAAGGTTTTCTCTCACATTATGTGAGTTTTCTTTTTGGATTTCCCTTTCCCTCTCTTTCCATTGACCACCACCACCACCTTCCCTCGGTTGCCACTTCCATCACCTCCATCATTGTTCTCTCTCTCTGTCTTGTCCCTAGTTTCTACTACTGTCATCTACTACTCTCATCCCAACCACACTGTTTCTGTCCGGACGGTCGCCGCTACCTACTCCCCCTCAAACCATGCTCTACTCTCACCACTATGTTTCCTTCTCTTTTCTAGTGTTTTATGAGATATTATCTACCGCAACCTCCTTCTCGATCGGTGTCATCTTTTATCCATATGCTTTTGATATGGGTCAAGATCAGAGATCTTGTTGTGGCCTCCTTTGCAGCTGAGCATGCCTACAGTACCGCCAAAGTCGATATGGCCTGGAGGTTTGAAGGTGATCAAATTTTGTTTCATGTAGCATTTGGATAAGGACGTCTCTATTCGGTGTTTAGTCTCCTGGTTGGGTAGAGTTGTTTTTATGTTTTTTAGGTTTATGTTTGTATGTATTGCTTTGGTTTTGATGTTGTGGTTTCGTGTTGTTGCTTGAGTTTCTCATCAAGTAGACCTATAGTTTCCTGTTTTGTTGGGAGCTTTGTGTATTGTTGTTGACATGCAAGATTCTATAACCTTTGTATTGGGCTTTAAGCCTGTTTCATTAATAAACTTGTTTCTGGAGCCAAAAAAAAAAGGAACAAAGATAAAAATTTGAAGTAATATGCAGCACAGAATTGTGGAGATGTTGAGTTGATCATGAAAACAGGAAGTTGCACAGGATGATCGATACTTGATGATTAGATATATAAGAAGCAGTGTTACGACCTTTTGCGAAAGCCGCTGGAAGAATAACGGTTGAAAACTTGCTGTGATGACTGGTACATGTAATAGATGCATATATTCATTCTGATAGACACATAACACAAGGAAACAAACGGCAGCAGAATATTTTTCTCTGCTTTTATTATGCCATTTAAAGATGTTTAAAAAGTTTGTGGTGTGAAAGAGGAAGTCCAATTGCACAATGAAATTTTCTTTCAAGTTGGTATTACCCCTCTTCTCACTTCTTAGCATGGGTGAAAAATTAGTTGTCATGAGACTTAGTTTCCTTTATCTCTTCCATATCTTCATAATTAATGTCCTAGTTTGATTTCCAGTGTTTGAAACATTTTCCCGTCCTTTTACCTTCCATAACAAATGCAAGTATGCATATCATTTTGATCCCAATGGAAGGGTGACACTGCATATAAAAGCAGATACAGTGTTCATTTGCCAGTCAAAACCTCCATACTTTTGAACATCAAATTTAATGTCCATGTGTCTTTCATCTAAGATTTATGAAAATAATTATATTTGTGAAAAGATGTTGCCGGTCTAACATTTCAAGTCATGTATTTAACGTTTATTTCCAGTGACAAATTGAAAATACTAGCACCTTTTCATAATTATAACAAGGTTTCATTAACAAATATTCTAAAGACACTTGATAGAAAACAACTAGCATCTGAAACTTCAAAAAATATTTTTTACTTAATATTTTATGTTTTGGATTCTTAACAAGTATTTTAAGAATACTCAGTGTGAGTTTCCATATTTTCACAACAAGCATTGTTGTGGTCGCAAAATTTGGTGCATGCAAATTATTCAATGTGTCGCATTAATGGACGAAAATGATGCGAGAGAAAACCAAAAAACCCTCTGCGCAATTACTAATGGGTAATGACTAATCAACAAATCCACAACCGATAAACTACACAAATAAAGGCTGCAAATTAATGCTCTGAAATTTCAAACCATTATCCGGAGAAAAAGTATCGTATTAAAATTTCTCTAAGAAGATTTTAAATAAAAATTATTCCTCTTTCTGTAAGATACATTTTAGAATTTTTCTTAACTCTATTTACAAGATCCTTTTCAGTTTACCATAGTAGAATTTTTTACAACATAGTAGGTTCTTAATTATTATATTTTCTCTTGATATTAATGAAATATATCAAGTTTTCTTCTCTCTTCTTCAATTTCAAGGATAACTAGAATAACATAAAAAAGTTAACAAATTTAATCCATTTAACTAAAAATCAAATTTAATTGAACCAGGTAAAAAGGATGGAATGGAGTATTTAAACAATAATGATAAATTAATAAGACACTGCACGCACACCAGGGTAGATAAGATAATTGGAGAGTCTAATCCACGCTATAAGGGCCAAACATAAAGATGATACTAGTGTGGTGTCATATCTTCTAGGTTTTCTTAAAAACCTTCGTAACTACATTAATTAATTCAGTATATGTAGTATAAATTGAAGTAAGGGTAATAATACCAAAACCATCAAATAATGAGCTCAACAGTACTCAAATGAGGGGCTTTCTCTTTTGGCCGGGAAAAAGAAGGGTATATGGAATGAGGGAAAAGTGCTATTTTTACTTACATGCAAATGAAAAGTCAATACAAGCCCAAAAATTTCCACCAGACAGAGCCAACACCTCCCCATATGATAGCATTAACAACAGCCATAAGGAACCCCATTTTGAAGATATCCGGAAGCTCTACATAACCAGCTGTTGAAAAACAAGAATTGAAATCATATCAACCACCAAGCTTCAACATTACTTAGGTTCAAAAGTTTCAACTAGAATCACCATAACAAGAATAAAAACTATTTTCCAACAAATTTTATTTCTGGATTGCAATTAGTTTTCTTCTCATCCAACATACCATTGAACAGACAACAGTCTCAAGAATCAAGATTGAGAAGACAGAAATAAAGTGTTGGATTAGAACTTGGAACAAAATACAATTGACATGTAATTTAAGCCTTATGAGAAGGATAAATATTGGATCCAACTCCTGTAAAGTGATAAAATGCACTTTAAAGGATAAAATACTCCAGCAACCATTGATTAGGAAATGCACAATTGAGATTGTCAATTTGTAATAATATACATGAAAATCTATGACAAATTTTTAGAGTTGTTACAATCTAAATGGTTGATTTTTTTAATCAATGGCTATTAGTCTACTGTATCCTCTAATGTGCTACTGTCTCACTTTAGAGGAGCTTAACTCATAAATATTATGCACTGAAAACATAGGGAATGGAACAAAGAAACCAACCAAATGAACACATTCTAAATAATTACATAGCAGGGAAGAAAAATAGAAAACTCGGAAATTTTGTGATTTTATAGAGAGGGACAAACCTCCATAGTATACAGCAGCCTGGCCGCTACTATAGTGTGTTATTGCACCAAAAAGATTTGTATTATAACCTAAAGCAAGTGCTGCCAAAACACCTGGAACACCAGCTGCCCTATGCATAGCAAGAAATGCAGAGTATAAAGCCCCCACATGTCCAGTCTGACTTGCGAAAAGGTAGTGGATGAAGAAATAAGCTGCCTGAAGAACAGCGAGCGATGCTGGCCAGCTCAAAGAGAATGACCGAAGATTAAGGGCCACACAATCAGACATCCAGTTGACAATACCAAGGTTTGTCAACTGGCCTGCCATACCTACTAGAATAGCAAACCACGCCAAGGTATCCCATGCCGATTTTTCATTCAAGCAGTCATTCCAGTCAAGTACTCCTAATAGGAGGAGTATTGATAAACCAAGCATTGCCGCTACAGCACTTGCTATGCCAATTGTATCTCTGCAGGACCAAGACAATACTGATAGTATCAAATTCAACTGAGATCGTAAGAAAACCAACAATCTACATAGTTATAACAGGTGGACTTTTTCATAGTCATGAACAGAAGGCATGGTAGCTGACTCACAAAACATGTGTAGTTGGGGAAGACATCAAATTAGGGGACTATTAGTAGTGGGGTGTCTTGATATGATTATTAATTAATAAGCCTATGAAAGAATTCCTAAAATAGTATCCATCATAAGCAAAAGGGCATAAACCGGGTGACCAAACCATCGATAGAAATCTGAAATTCATAATTAAAGAGGCATTCTTCCTTCAAAACTCTATATTTTCAGCATCTCCATGACTCCACCCAAAAATTCAACAAACTTAAAATCAAGAAACATTCATCCAGATTCCAGATACATTGATGTAGATATAATAATATAAAGCATATGACATACCCAAAGATCCACAAAGAGACTGCAAGAAGCATTGTACCAACCATAATCCATTCATTTTGAGAGACAGGACCCATACTTTCCAGTTTCTTTGCAGCCAGGGCAGGAGCCTCTGGTGTGTCTTTAATTTCAGGAGGATAGAGCTTGTATAAAATTAATGGTGTAACAAGAAGGCAAATAAATGCAGGTAAACTAGCCGCTTTAAACCAAGTAACCCAAGGGTTTGAAACTACGACTCCAAGCTCCTCTGCTAATTTGATGCACAGCAGATTTTGAGCTGCAGCAGTTAGGAAAAGAGCACTAGAGTTACCAGCAGACTGTCACAAGTCACAGAGGCAATGCACAAGTCACTTCATCATCACAGGATAACAGTTTGCGACTAAACACACACAAGGAAAATTCAGCAGTATCCGAATACATGCACATAATCATAATAGCCATATATAATGCTACCAGGTCTCATAAAAACAAAACAAATCCAAGAAAAGTAAAAGAAAATAGTCATTTCTCCAAGGCAATGTAGGATACACCAAGCTGGCTATATCCAAGAACAATTTTGAGTTGTTTCACAAATGCAAAATTTTAAAATAACCTATAAAACTTATAATTTTTGCCCAATGATTGATTGGTAAAATCTGAAACTGTATAATGATTTTTGTCATATTAATGCCCAGAAATTCTGAACACTAGAAGCAATAAATTATCCAAAGTTTACTTTCAAAGAACTTCCCAGAATATAACCCTTATGCTAATTTAACAACATGAGGTCAGAGCCAACAGAATTCTATCCATTCAAATCAAGTGTTCCCAACTCTGAAAACCTCTCTTTACATGTTTTTTGCTTTTAACTTTTATAATACAGGTGTGGAGACACAAATTTTCTTCAAACAGGAAAAGCAAATCATTAACTGAAGAAAGAACCCAATCGTGACTCGTAACAGAATTTTCCATTCATTGTATATTTTCCACCACACGGGGAAAAAAACTTGTTTGTACAGATTCCACTATATAATTGGCATTAACTTGTGCTCATTTTCAAAACCAAATACACACTTTTCATCTGTCTTTGCCAAAGACAATTTTCAAACACCAGAAAAAATATCTTCTAAAACTCTTTAAGGACCTATCAGGTCCTCATAAGGCTTCCAATTTTAGTTTTTTAGAAAATAACAGTGAGACTTTTGTTGGAATTTTTAGAGTCCTTAACTCCCTAATTCCTATTCAATTATACACATTTCCTTTCAATTTTTGAGATCAAAGAAGACTAGAAACAAGCCTATCATTTAGTTGGAGAATTGTAAAGGCCAGAAAACAGCCAAGCTGAAAATGAAAGTCCATCAAATGTTCATCAACAAGATAACTAACAAGACCAAGACCACACATGCTTATAATCGAGAAAACCCTCAAATTAGTCTTCAATATTACATGGGTCGTCATCTTATCCCTAGAGTTTACAAAACCTCAAATTAGTCTCCAACATTATAAAAAACTATTCATTTTAAATTAGAAAAGACTAAATTGAAGTAAAGTCAAAGACTAAATTAAGATTTTTAAAATGTTGGATACTAAAATGTATGACTCATACATTATCAATGACTAACATGAAGATCTGCTCTAAAATAGGGTAATGTGATGATAAGTAAGTAACAACGGGAGGAAAACCAAACCTGAAATTGGTTCTGAACGAGATAAGCCCCAAGCCTCTTAGCCGTGGGAGTATCGGGTTCACTACCAGCAGAGAGTGAGAGTGACTTAATGATTGGTAAGAATACGCCACCAGCCCTTGCAGTGGTGCTAGGCATTGCTGGTGCAATAAGCGCTTCACTGAATGTGAGTCCATAAGACAACCCCAAAGTGCTCTTTCCCATCCATTTCACAAAGTAAGTTGCAATCCTATCCCCCAACCCAGTCTTCACAAACCCACGTGCAAAGAAGAACGATATCACAATCAACCAAATCACCTCGTTCGTGAAGGCACTGAAAGCCGCCGAAAAGCTCAGAGTCTTCGTCACCACAGACGCAGTCAAGCCCAGAAAGGCCCACGCCCCAACCGGCAACGGGCTCAGCACAAGGCCAGCGATTGTTGAGAGGAAAATCGAGAGCAGCTGCCATGCCTCAGGGGTCACTTCCACTGGTTTCGGAACAAGGAACCGAACAATGAGGCCTATGCCTATGGAAATGATGAAAGGGATGGGCTTTGCACCCTGAAGAGGAGAAGGTGGTGGTTTTGAGGGTGCAGGAGATGAAGAAGCTTGAATTAGGTAGTGGGGTTTTGAGAAAGGGTTAAAGGTGGAAGCTTTATAGGGAAAAGGGAAGGTTTGAGAGATGAAGGGTGATCTGTGAGATGGGGTTTGGTTGAATTGAAGAGAAGAGAATTGGGATTTGATGGGGCGAGGACGATGGTGGAGAAGGGTAGAACGAGAGAAAGAGGTTGAAGTGGAGAGCGAGTGAAGTGCGAAGCTCTCCATTGAAGAAGAAGAGAAAGAATGAGTGGTGATGCTGTTACTGATATTGATACTGATACTGATACAAATGCTTCTTCTTCAAATAAAGTGAAGATTAATTAATAACCAGAGCCTCTGGTTCTGGTTTGAGCTTGAGCATGTGAGTGCCTTCGTGTGGGGGATTTGAGTTCGGTATTTACGATGCTATTGCTGAGAGGGACCAATGTTTTTGTGTCTTGTAATGTGAGGAGGGAAATCATAGGAGAATTGTTAACCTCATTTCCTTTGTTTTTTAACCATGGATTTGTTATGCTCTTTCATTCTTGGGGCTGTGGTGGTTTTCTTTTGGTATTCTAATGATCCATACACCAAATTCGTGTGACTCTCATGTGCCTGTCATGTTGCCCATGTCGTTTTCTGAATTTTTTATTTTAGATAATCATTGGATATTACTTTCGTTCTTTTGCCTTTGTAATCCTTGTTTTACCAGGCTGAAAAAATGGCAAACTGACAATTTTGTGAATCTCTTTCTCTTATCTTGTTCTCACGCTTCTTTACTCACAATCCTTTGGCTGTGCATGAGCATGACCGTAACTTCAGAAGAGAATCAAGCGTTGGTATTATGCAATGTATGAAACTCTCATTGAGCTAACTTAATTTACTTATAAACTTGTTCCTAGTATAAGTTTATAGGCTGAAACTAAGGGTGTCCATCGGTCGGATTTGGTTAATTTTGAGTCCACATGTTGCTATTATGAAACATAAATAATAACTCATTTTCATCAAATACTACGGTCGGTTTGTTCGGGTTCCGTTAATTGCGGTTCTCGGTTTTTTCGATCAGGTTTTTTCGGTTAAGTTTCTTATGAATAATTTTTATTTTTTACCAAACACTTTGGCTGTTATGTTAGTTGTAGCGCGCCTTCCCTCCTTCTCTCACTTCGGAAAGATTTTGCAGTATTTTCTTTTGATGACCTGGTCGAGAGAGTACGATACATCGGTGTAAAAGATGGAGGGGATCTGTGAGGTTGGTTATAGTAAGGTCGTTGCGTATAAAAATAATTTTAGCAAACACCTTTCATATAAAAACATTTCAAGCTTTTATCAAGTAAAAACATAAACCCAAAATGAATATATCGTTAAAATATACATTCTAATTCCTTAAGTAATATAATGTAATCCATTAACCAATAATAACAACCACTAGAGCAAATCCCCATGTCAATGAAATTAACAACTCCCAATGTACAAAATAAAATGATAATTTCCATCCAAAGCAATCAGTCGGATATGAGTATCACCGGGTTTAATTTTTTAACCCGAACCTGTCCGTTCTTAGTCACAGTGACCCATTTAAATGACTCATTTTTACCCATAACCCATTACAAACCGACCCATTCTTACCTTCAAAATCAGATATCTCGGGTTCGTACTGATAAAACCGAATTTGGACACCCCTAGCTGAAAACAATAACCATTTTTTTACCATATGTTATACAGTATAAGATAATTAGAAATTACAATTTATGTATCAAATAAAAAATAATAAAATGCTTATAGTTATTGATAAATGTTGTTTTACACTAGTGAAGTTAAAATTTATAATAATTTATAATGCGTTTTCTTTTATTTCTGTTGTTTTAATAACTAGTTAAGTTTGCTTAGACATTGATCAGTAAAATAACCGATATAAAAAATAAAATTTTTATTTTAAATTAGTTATTTCAATAATCAATGTAAAAAATTAAAATTATTAAAGTGAAAAATATACAAAAGTATCTACATGTGCCTATAGTGAACCGTAAAGGTCTAAATTAACGAATATTGTTAATGTTAATTAACTTTTTGTTTCAGCCTTTCATGTATATCATTTGTACAAAGTAATAGTTTAGGTAAAATTAGATATCTTTTATGTTGAGATTAGGTTTTGAGGAAATTACTTGTATTATTTTTATTTAAATTAACCTCTCATATTTTTTTAAGTTGGTTCAAATCAATCTTTTCCATTACATCAGGTGTTTTTTGTGTCTGTGGTATTATAAAAAAAACTTGACTTGAGACGGTTAAAATTTAACTTTGTGATCTTTTTTAACCACTACAAATTCAAAATAAATACAAGAGACTAACTTAGTTAATTAAGCAAGGTGTGTAAATTATTATGAACTCATGAAATAAATTTGGTTTGCAGTGGAAAAAAATTAAAACAAAGAAACTACTTCCTATTTAACAATATGTCTTTTTATATTATTTTATTTCCTCTATATGAAAATTGAAACGAACAGTGAAAATATATTATTATTATATTATTATATATTATTTATAAAATATTATATCATTTATTTATATTAAAAATATAAATATTATCATATTATTTATTTTCTATGAAAAATTGAGCAAATAAAAATGTGTTATAATCACTATTTTAAAAACTAAAAAATTAAAAAATTTTATATCAGTTAAAATTATGTTATTATATTTTTATGGTAAGATGAGCTTAAGCAAAACAAGCCACAGAAAATAAAAAAAAGACAAATTGACAGTTTTATAAACAGAAAAACAAAAGTGAAAGAATTATATTTAAAAATAAAAACAAAAAATAAAAATAGCAACATACTGCAGATAACAAGGCACCTTAATATCCCTGTGAAAGGTCTCATGTGACCATGAGGAATTGAATTTCATAGCTGAAAAAGCAAGCACACGTTTGCTTTTTTAAAGTATACACCATCTCAACACCTCACTCAAGCCTTTATCCTGGCTACTGATTATGCAATTATCATTACTCTCTTACCTTAATCAATTTTATTAGAAATTAATTTTTATTTAATTATCTTTTAATATGTTCTACCAATTTAAATTTTATTTAGTATTTGATCCTAAATTGAGTTAATTAACTTAATTAAATTTATGTATAGAATATTGAGGTTTGGAAAACAACATTAAAAAATGGTTAATGATGAAAAAAATTAGAGGGAATATATTTAATGAAGAAAAGATAAATAAAAAAGAAAATTAATATATATATATATATGTGTGCGCGTGATATGTTATGTATGTATTGAAATTGTCTGCGGGGAAAAAAGAGGAAGCATTCAATTATATGGCACATGGCCCACGTGAAAATGAAATTGAATTGAAGGGATTGGCGGCCAATTAGAAGAGAAATTGGGAAGTTTCACTTGCGAACACGCAGAAAGAAGACGGACGGCATAGAGAAAACAATAATGTAACAGTGCAGCCAAATTTTTTCATTCTCATTCTTTCTTGGTTTGAATTTTTTGTTTTAGTTTTTTTTTTACTTATTTTTATGGAAGATTAAAATCCTTAGCCTGATTTTCTTGAATAGATTGTAATTTGACTCTCAAGGTTTCTATTTTTATTGTAATACTTTCCTTTTTTTATTAATTTCTTTATGATCATAGCTCTTGTTTAATTTTATTTTGTTTAATTGAATTGTATGCTTAATCAATTGAATTATGTAATTGAGATTAAATAGGTTTTAATTAGGATCCCTTATGATAACGTGCATATTTAATGAATGAATTCATAATTAATCCTAAGGTTCATTTGTGGTTGCTTAATTCATACTCTAAGGCTAGGTTATCTATGTAGACACATCCTACATAAATTTAATAATTCCTAAATTTTACAATCTTGATTTCTTTTGTTTAATTAAGATGCTTGGTTAATATTCTCATCCGACTTGAATGTAAGTAAAGGAATTGTGAATTGAAAGATGCTTAGTTGATTAATTTAAATTGAATTAGAAATTTGATAATTAGGGAATCATATATCTTTTATAACTAAGGATAGGATTAATTACAATTAATCTAAGAGAATCAGTCAATTGTTATTCATTGTTTACAATTCAATTTTAAATCATTTTTTTCTATAATCATAAACAAAACCCCTTATTTGAATGATAATTGTATTCTGAACCCCCTAGTTTCTTGGTCCTTGAAAAATAACTTAAGTTCACACTTTAGTACTGCATTATTTTTTATTGTTTTAATTTGACCAACAGTGACAGTCAACGTCAACTACAATTTAATCATACCTGTGATGTAACATCCTGAATTTAATTAATTGATTAATTTTATTCTCAATAATTAAATTAGGAGCCTTAAATTAATTTATGAGGTTGAGTTAGGAATTTATTGGGGTACGTTCTGGGTAACCGAAAGTTATCCGATTAGTTTCAAAAATTGATTGAACGACTAAAAGGATGAAACTACCCCTCAATTCACTAATTCAGTTCACTCTTACTCTTCCTCTCAATTTCACTTCCTGTACATGCATTGAAGGAAAGGTGTCATTGTCTTCCTCCATACCTGTGGCTTCATCATCATAACCTCATCTTCTTCTCATCAATTTCTCATAAATTAAGACAAGCATTGAACTCCACTTCTCTTCCCTCACTCTCGAAAGCAATTGCATGGCCTTGGGTTCTCTACATTTTTGTTTAACAAAGGTATAAACCCACGACCCTTTCTGGGTTTTGCTAGAATCTTTAAACGCCACTTCTTAAACCTCTAATTTCATGATCTTAGGGTCGTTTAGAACCATTCCAGTGTGTGAGCAGTGTTGCGGGATTAGGGTTTTTGATCTTCATTTTTGGTAAGTTTCAGAGCCATCAATTGCTTCTCATAGCCCTGTTTCGTGAGTTTGGATTTTACTCTCGCTACTTCTATGGTTTAGGAACCTTTTCGAAGCCATTTCAAGTGTGGGCGGTCTTGGGGTTTTATGAATTAGCGTACCGAAAGTCATTGGCGTTGATCGGTAAGTTAAAAACTCACTGAATTTATTATAAGTTGATGTTTTAGCCCCAATGTATGTATGTGGTAGCACTCAGGTTGTTAAAGATTAATCGTTGTTGATTTTAGGAATTGTTGGTGTTTGGAATTAGTATCCAGAACGTATTGGAAAGCAATTCAGCTTTCAGAATCATCGATTCTAGGTAAGGGGAACATTATATTTTAAATGCATAGATCATGAACGAATAGAGGTATATGTATATGTATGCTATGTTTGTTGATTTGTGGTGTTTTGATGAAATTAGTATGATGATGTTTGGTTTCTTTGGTTATATACCCCACTTGATGTGTTATCAATGATTTGATGTCAGATGTTATTGCATTGGATTGTAATAATCATGATATTAATGATTAGTGATGCTAATTGATGTTGAATATGTTATGAAGTTGATTATGAATTGATAAGCTTGAGGAAGCTTAATTAATGTCTGAATTAATTATGAAATGTTGTTGTTGCATGTTATACGTGAATATGAATTGGAATGAAAATCCTTGGTGATGGTAACCAAGTGGTGGCCCCTGATAATGGTAATCAAGTGGTTTATGGGTAAATTGATGTTGTGTTGCATAACATTGCATTTTTCAGACACACACAAGACTGTAGAGGGCCTGTGATACCGGCTCAGATGGGAGGGCGGCATTTGGATAAACAAAGACCTTGTGTGGTTTCTTTTAGGATCCACAGCCACCTTGGACTAGGTTTAAGGCTGGCCCGTAACACCTCAATTGAGTTGCCGTTGTCACTGAGAGTGATTGATGTTACATTATGGGTAAGCGGTTTAGTACCGATAAAATGGAATTAATATATGTTGTGAAAATTTATACACTGCACTGTAATTCTCATCATTAGAGTCAGATCCACATGCATATGCATTTTCATATAGCTATTGGATAGCTCATGTTGTGTATTGGTGTGTTATTTGTATTTGAGGTAAAGCAATAGTGTTAAATGACAGAGAATGATGATGATTGTGATGATTGTGAGTATTTTGATATGTTGTTGTAGAACTAGATAGGTATTTGAGATTACCATGGTTGAATTCGGTTCAGTACCTATCATTTAACATATATATGCTCACTACTAAGTGTTGTTGTTTTTTAGTGGATGTGGACCGAGGCGATGCTTGGTGATTGCTCAGTAACGACATTAGGGTCATGGAGATCCATGTATATATATACATGTGTGTATGTTGTATAGCTTTTTGGTAGTATTGTTTTGGTCGGCTCTTGATGTACATAAACTTCTTTTTTGATATTAACATGCCCTATATAATGGATTTAGGTAGCCGATAACTTCACTGGAAGTCTAGATTTGATTTTGGTATATACTTGTGAACTACGATGTTGATATTGATATATGATAATGCTTAGCATTTTGATCCATAGATGGATCTATAAGAATTATGTTGATTTGATCATGCCCAAGAACTATACATTGATATGCATATTATGTTAAGTGATCATAATGGGCAAGGAATTATACATATTGCATTGAGATTGTGTATTGATAGAAATGGCTTAGTGTTAAAATGATGATGATGATTATGATGTTATTTTGGTGAAAACATGCTTAACGAGGAATTGAATAGACCAATTTATGATTCGTGAGGTTTTGGAGCCTTTGGAAGGATTCAATAGATATAACCATTGTAACTTATAAGAATTGAAATGGTTTAATTACAATGGAAATTGATAAGTCAAGTTGGGAGAAAATAGCCCAAGTTGGCCAAATTATGTTTTTACGTGTATTTTGCTCATTTTTAGGAATTTTGAAGTGTGGCTAGTTTCCATAGGTCTTAATTAGTGAGAATTATCTTAGGTTAAAATTTGGTGGCATTTAAATGTCAAATGAGTGAGATATGATGTGAAGAAGTTAATTTGCATATTACAATGTTAATATTTTCGAGCAAGCTTGAGCGAGCTTGTGAGTGAAATGAGGGGTGTTTATGGGAAAATCTTGCTTAAGAGAGGACAATTTCACTTAAGCGAGAGTCAAATGGTTAGTTTCTATGAAATTTTTGCTTAAGCGAGCCTCACAGGTGTTGTTTCTATCGAATTTTAGTTTAAGCGAGAGCCTAAGCAAAAATCTCGCTCAAGCGAGCCAATTTTTGTTGAAGCAATAGCCAGTTTAGTTTTTGTTTCCTTCATGAAAGTTATAGATAATTGAGTCATGATCATTTTGCTATCAGAATCACATCAATCAGAGGTCTATAGTTTAAGTTATGCCAAAAATACTACAAGATGTTGAGGTAGAAAATTCATGTGGATTAATTCCATAATTTTGTGAATTTGGCAATCTTAGGGGCATAATTGTCCCTCTACTTCTTCATAACAATTATAGGTAATTGAGTTATAGAGGTATACCAATTGGATTCACCTACGTTGGAGTTACGTAGCTCCGATTTGATGTAAATTACTAAGTAGTGTGTTGGGCACCAACGTGCTGAAAAATTTTCTTTGAGCAATTTTGGAACTCTCAAGCCTATGCTATGTTATTAGGGACCCATAGAGTCATGTAGGGTCATCCTAGAACAATTTTGTATTTTTGAAAAAAATTTCGACCTCCAAAGAATCTTGCAATTCTTGATTCTCTCATATTCACAGTTCATTGTGGGGTATTTCTCTTCTCTACTTGTTTTTTATTTTAGATTTGTGATGACATTTATTAAGCACTAGTCCATTTCATTGTTAATATGTCAAGTGTTTGTTAAATGTCTTAAATGAGTCATTCTGCATCTATGCTATTGTGCATTATAAGTTTACAAAGTTAATAAAATGGATATAGCTGAAGTGGGTTGATAGAAGAAGTACAACAATAAACATAGTAAGTAGATGTCTTTTCTCTAAGGCATTGGTATGCATACTAGTAAAATTATTGCCGCTTATTTAATATATTAAAAATTAACGAAAATAATTTTATTAAATATTAAATAAAAATTATTGTTATTAATCTTTAATGTAATTAAATATATTATTAATAAAAACTAAATGAAATTATTATTACAAATATTTAATATAAATAAATATAATAAATAAATAAATAAATTTATAATTCATTCTTTAATATAATTAAATATATTATTAATAAAAATAAATCACATTATTAATGTTAATATTTACTAAATATAACTAAATGTATTAAAGATTCACGTTAATATTATATTTATTAAATTTTAAATTTTGTATTAATAATATATTTATTAAATTTGAAAATATATGATATGTATTTATATTTTATCATGTACACTTACTCTATGTATGTTGTATATAAACTAACAAAAAAATGTGATTTACTATTTTATATATATAGTAGATGTTGCATATATGCATGAATGACATTGTGGTCTAGTGTTTGAGTTGTTGCTTCTTCAGGCATTAGGTAAAAAGGCTCCAAGTTAGTGGAATTACTTTTTACAAAGTCATTATTGACTAAAATATCTGGGCAGAAAAAAGTAAATACTTTGTACACTCTTTTTCCTTTTGCCATGGCTTTTTCCTATTGAGTTTCCTGACAAAGGTTTTAACAAGGTAATAATAGTGTATTTTTCCTTCATTAGTTGTTATCTCACAAATTTTTCTAGTAAAATTTTAAGAGACATTTTGAATGTTCTGAATAGATATTATAAATATTATATGGATATTCATCTTTTATGAAACATTATTTGATTCCTCTTAAAGAGTATTATATGGTTTGAAACTATTAATCTAGCAAGCATATTGAAGAATGTTGTAATCTTTTACAGTTTTGTTACCAGGCTTTATATTAAGGTGTTAACAGGTACATTCTAAAATCATAAACATTTAAAGAGGTGTTATGAATATTATACATAGATGTTTAAAGTCATCTAGAATCATTTAGAAGGTTAGAACTATAACGTCCCAAACTTTTAAAATAAATTTCTAAAATCCAAATAAATTTTTCACAAATAATTTAAACGATAGAAACAGGATTTGGATTAACATAATATTATTGTCAATATTATATCAACCGGCTCATTTATTTATACATATACATAATAAAATCTAGTATACACAGGAGCCGGCCAAGGCTACTACAAAATAACTATGTACATTATGTACTATACATATAAATACATAATGCTCCGAGTAGGCTGAGTGACCTCATACATCATCGCTGCGTCCTATATCTACGGTAAAAATAACAATAGGGGGTGAGCATAAACATATCAAATGATAGTTATTGAATCGGATTAAATGTCCAATTCATAACCACATATAAATCAAATTCATATCACATAATTTCATCATATAACATCATGTTATTCTCAATAACATATATCAATGTATTCATATGCTCAATCAAATGGATCCATTATTAAGTCTTTTAATTTGTGTTGCAACATTGGCTCCCAGCCATAACTCAGCTCTAAGCTGATCCGGCCGTTTTACTGGTACCAAACCGTTTGCCCTCTCACGTGACACAATCACTCCTAGCGACAACGGTAGTGTCACGGGCTAAACCCCGAGCCCCGCTCAAGAGGTTTTGCCTTGAGTCCCACCCAAGGTCTTTTGTGGAATCCTCAAAACCACAATCATATTTCATATTTATTCATCAATTTAAGCATCTCATGCTATATCAATTTACATCTCATGCATATACTCATATTATCATCACATATCCTACTACATATCATGCATAGGAATCATAACAATTTCACAAATACAACATATATATCTCATGCCAAATTCAATATCAATAATATATGAACGGAAAATATCATAACACAATTATGTCACACATATTATATATTCGGGATTTCTCACTAATAATAACAATACTATCCCGAACTCATTCATAAACTATACATTTAAAATGTAAATGCTCCCCCTACCTGGAATCCTTGATTTTAAAACCCGAACGCTCCCGAACGATCCGAGTCAATTGTTGATTTAAATTCGTGCTACTATTTGAACACAATATCTCCGAGTATAGACCTCTAAACCAAGATCCCAACGGTCAGTACCTAGAACCACATCCCAGATACCTCATACCAAAATTTCAGCCCGATCCAACGGTTAACGAATCGGATATTGCAGTTTTTCCGAAGCTAGTCAGAATTCCTACAAACTGGAACAGGGTCTTGGATTGAACACGATTTATCCACCTACAGATGTCAAAATGAAAATCTGAACGGTGAGAACATAGGGGAGGATGTTAAGAATACACTCTCAAATTGTTAGACCGATCCAACGGTGTAATTAATAGAGATCATTGATGGAAGTACGCATGAATAAGGAATTAGAGGACATAGAGCAAATAATAATAATAAAAAAAACAACCTGATGGTGGTAAGAGGAAAAAGGGGCACGCAGAAGTTGTGTGATGGGAGAAGAGGTGATGGTTATTATATGAAAATAAAAGAAAGAGAGTAGGACAAAAGGAAGTCTACTAGAGTTTAGAAGAAGAGAAGTAAAGTGACGTGTGGGTTGGTGAGTGAGAGGAAGAGTGACACATGAAATAAATTGAATGCAAAGAGTTAAATAAAAAATGAGGAAGTGTCATGCTGCAGAGAGAAAGATGGGCCACGTAGAGAAAGAAGGGAAAAGAATCAACAATAAAAAAATATAAAAAAAATGATTGGAACAACTTGCAATGTAATAGAGTGATTTAGAAATAATTGCAAAAATATCTCCTTTGCCTAATACTACCAAAAGGCGTGAAAGAGAAAGAATTAAGAATAAATAATAAATAAAAAAAAAGAGAGACAAAAGAGGTCTGATGCATGATTGAAAACGTAAGATAGAGAATGAAATAATAAAGGTAATTAATGAATTAGAATAATAAAAACTTAAAATAAAGGTTAAGAAGGAAAATTAAGTAATTAAACTTAGGAGTGTTAAAATTAAATATGTGATAATTCATATAATCAGAATCCGGAAAAATGTTCAACATGAAACTTGTAGATCTCTTTTTTCTCTTTAAATCGATATATTATTTGCAATGATCCGATATCGGTAGCCCGAGTTATGATCGAAATACGACAGGATGCTCTAATCATCTTTGAATCAGATAGGTGCTCAGAAATAAATTCACCAAAAATTCTCCTTTGAGAATTGGGTTTCGTGCCCTTCATAAAAATGTATATATTTTTGATACGGATCTATATAAAAAAGAACGAAGTGATTTGAATAACGGACTGGGGAGATTTTGCCATTTTTCTGAGACCTATCACCATAGTGACGTGATAAATATAGTTCCTCAAAGATCTCCAAAACTGTACCGATATGGGAAGATATAGCTCTTGATATGTTCACAAAAAATGTAGATAATTGTGTTACGGTGATTTTGACACCAAGTTTGCAAGAAATGGAGATCATATGAGAAAGTTATGAATTTATGAATGAACCATGCGCAGGATAAAAATGTGAATAATCATGATTCTAATATAGATTTACTTAATCCTTGAGTTTGAGCATGACAGAGTGAGAATTTGGGATAAAGCTTAGAAATAGAGATTGAAGATCTCTTCGAAACAAAGTGAACGAGACTGGAATCATTTCAATCAAGCATCATTTGAGAAAATTATACCCAAAATGCTAAAGACGCGAAAGAAAATAATAAACCACCGAGCCTTAATGAATTATTTTCTAAAATTTTCAAATTTTGGATGTTACAAGAACAATTTAGCTTTAGGCTCATTTTATACTACTTCACTCCCTTGAGATCATTTAAACTAATTCACGAGTATTAAGAAAGTTAGTTTGAAATTTATTGTAGTTTTTCAAAATCTCCCTTACGGTGTTTATGACTCATCATTTAATTTTCTTTGTTAATTCTCTCTACTTACTACCTAATTATCATTTATTGTTATATTAATTCCAAAAAAAAGTTATACTACCTCTGTCCCTAAATATAAGACAACTTTATCTAATTCATAAATATTAAGAAAGTTAGTTAATATAGTTAGAATAATTAAATTTGTTTGAAATTTATAGTAATTTTTTCAAAATTGCTCTTAGGGTGACTATGACTAATTATTTAATTTTTTTCCACTTAATCTTGCTACTTGCTATCCAACTATTATAGGAGATAAATAATGTAATTAATGTATTTCATTTATTGTTATATTAATTCCAAATAAAGATATACATTAATATGAGTATTTTGGTCAAAAAATAATTAATGACATAGAAATCCATGGTTCTCGGTTGCTTAGAGAACAGTGCCAGAAGAAGCATCCTTAAATTTGGCACAAAATTAGTGACATCCCTGCCATTCAAGTTGACAGGAGATATGTTTGATGATGTTAAGAAAATCAACGTGTTGCGGAAGCACTGGATCAAATCAATTGGAGATAAAGAGAAGCAAGTATAAGGGCAAGAAAATGAACACACAAGATTTATGTGAAAAACCTCCAAAACTGGAGAAAAAGAACAGGGATAATCACGAGCAAAATAGTTTCATTATATAAAAAGGAGAATACAAGAAGTTCTTAAAAGGAAGAGAACAAAGACAAAAATAAAATTATCTCTCAAATTTTCTAACTAAAATACTCTCTCGATGAAACTTAAAATATAAACTCGCTACTAAAATTCTCTCAAGATTACACTAGGAGAGAATTTGATCATGATTGCAATTTTGGTACATTGTATCCTTTTATAGGTAATTATAAGGAATATAAAAATATTTCCTTAACCATGAAGACAAAACCAAATTGAATTAGTTTTGTGAAGAAGTAAAATTCAAATTGAATTTGTATTGTGAAGAAGTAGAATTCAAATTGAATTTATATTGTGAAGAAGTAGAATTCAATTTGAATTGCTATTCTGAAGAAGTAAAAACCAATTTGAATTAGTATTTTGAAGAAGCAAAATTCAATTTGAATTGCTCATGGTAAATGAAGTACCACATTAATAAAATTTGAGACATGTATTTAACAATCTCCACCTTGGATCAAATTTGATAAATTGCTCATTGTCAAATAAAGCCCAAAGGGGAATTCAAGTGCTGTGTAGACCAACCAAGTCCAAGAAGTGTTGGAACTTAGTATTAGGAAGTGGCTTAGTAAGCGTATTTGCTGGATTATCAGAAGTATGGATCTTCTGCACCATAATTTCACCAATCGTAACAATGTCTCAGATAAAGTGATGTTTTACATCAATGTGTTTGGTCTTGTTATGATGACGACTATTCTTGGTCAAATGAATAACACTTTGACTATCACAAAACACAGTAAGAATATCTTGTGTAAGACCAAGTTCATTGACCAAACCACGAATCCAAAGAGCCTCTTTCACACCCTCTATGGCTAAAATATATTCTGCTTCAGTTGTAGATAATGTAGCAATAGATTGAAGTAAAGCTTTCTAACTGATAACAGAGTTGCAAAGAGAGAAGATGTAACCAGAAAGAGATCTTCTTCTATCAAGATCACCACCATAATCTGAATCAACAAAACCTGCAACATGATTAGTTATTGCTTTGCTTCTATCAAATACCAAGCCAATGTCAGAAGTACCTTTTAGATACTGAAAAATCCATTTCACAGCATTTTAATGATCCTTTCCAGGATTATGCATGTATCGACTCACCATGCTAACAGCATATGCTAAATTCAGTCTAGTACACACCATAGCATACATTAAACTGTCAACTGCACTAGCATAAGGAACGTGTGACATACGCTCTATTTCTTCTTTAGTTTGTGGGAATAGGTCTGAGGATAACTTGAAATGTCCAGCGAGTGGAGTAGAAACAGGTTTACAGGTTTTCATATTAAATATGCCAAGCAATCTCTCAACATATTTCTATTGAGATAAGAATAATTTACCAGCTTAACGATCCCTGTGAATCTCCATGCCAAGAATTTTCTTAGCTGCACCTAATTCCTTCATCTCAAACTCATTATTGAGTTGATTTTTGATTTCTTGATCAGAGACTTGTCACGTGATGCAATCAACATATCATCAACATAAATTAACAAGTAAATGAAAGTTCCATCAGGAAATTGTTGGAAATAAATACAGTCATCATATTGATTCTTTGAATATCCTTGGCCAATCATAAAGGAGTCAAACCTTTTGTACCACTGTCTAAGAGCTTGCTTGAGACCATATAAATATTTTATCAAATGACAAACAAGATGCTCTTTACCAGGAATAATTAATCCCTCAGGCTGATCCATATAGATTTCTTCTTCCAGTTCTCTGTGCAAAAAAGCTATTTTAACATCAAGTTGCTCCAATTCCAGATCAAATAAAGCAACAAAAGCAAGCAAGATATGAATATAGAACAACCAGTGAGAAAATATCATTAAAGTCAATACCTTCCTTTTGGTGAAAGCCTTTGACGACTAATCTTGCCTTGCATCTAGGATCTTCAACCCCGGGAATGCCATCTTTCTTCTTGTAAACCCATTTACATTGAAGCGGTCGTTTGCCTTTAGGGAGTTCTGTCAAACTCCATGTGTTATTCTTATGAAGACTTTAAATTTCTTCATTCATAGATAGTAGCCATTTTGAAGAATCCGCATAAGAAACAACTTCAAAATAGTTGGTAGGCTCAACGATATTATTTATCTCTTGTGCAATAGACAATGCATAAGTAGTCAGATTATCATCAACAGTGTATCTGACTAGCCTTTTAATTTGTCTCCTTGGTCTGTCTCGAGCAATAGAATAATCCTCTTCTTGTGGCTGAATGGGAGAAGTGGTACGATCATCACCATGATCATCAATGTGACTCATTAGTAGAGGAAGATGAGATATCGACATTAACATATTTTAATTCTAACTCCACCTTCTCGCTAGTACCCTGCAGATTATTAGTACTAGAAGAAGAAATAGAAGATTGTTTTCCAGAAGATAATAATGCATCCTTATTAAAAGTTACATCTTTACTGAGAATTAACTTTTATGACTTAGGATCGGAACACCATAGACGATATCCTTTAGACTCAGATACATAACCAATAAATATGCACTTAATAGCTCTTGGAGCTAATTTTCCATCATTAACATGTGCATATACAGGACATCCAAAGATTCTTAAATTAGAATAATTAACAAGATTACCTGACCAAATTTCTTCTGGAATTTTAAAATCAAGTGAAGATTATGGAGAGTAGTTAATCAAGTAACAAACAGTAGATGCTGCCTCTGCCTATAATTCACGTCGATGCCATAACCCAACATTTAAGAGCATACAACGAGCTCTCTCAAGGATAGTTCTATTTAAACGTTCTGCAACATCATTCTGTTGGGGTTTACTTGGAATGGGTTTATGTCTATCAATACTATGATTTACGCATAACTCATTAAAGTCACCTTCACAAAACTCCAATCTATTATCTGTTTTGAGCTTCTTGACTTTTTTCCCTATCTGAGTTTCAACAAGAGTTTTCCACTTCTTAAAAGTGGGAAAAGTTTCATTTTTATGTCTTAGAAAGTAGACCCAGACTTTACAAGAATAATCATCAATAATAGTCATCATATAATGTTTTCCTCCACAAGAAGGAACTTTGGAAGGTCCCCAAAAATCTGAATGAATGTAATCAAGAATACCTTTTGTTTGGTGAGTCGCAGTAGAGAAGCTAACTGAGACGTCCCGAAAGTATGGGTAATTTTTTTTTTGCGAATTTAAAATCATTATTTAATAAAAAGAAGAATAAGTGGTGAAGCTTTCTAGTTCAACACCTGGATCTATAAAAGCCACTCCCATATATGAAGATATGAGAGGATAAATTAAAAGATGATTTCATAATAAACTTCTATTTAGAAACAGCGAAAGAATTAATTAATTTAATTGTTGCATGATTGAATTTATAGGGAGAAGATTTCATAAGGTTCAGGGATCATAATAGGTCCAAACTAATTTTAAGATGATGCCAGAAGAGGAGTAATGCAAAGGGTAATGCATTCATTTAAAACAAAGCAAATATGTACATCAGGATGCCACTCGCTCAAGCGAGTACCACATTCGCTTGAGCTCGCGTAGGCACACTTGAGCGAAAACAAGAAGAGCTGAGCGAGAGGAAGTTTTGAGCATCAGGAGGTCCCTTCACTTGAGCGAACCCCATCTCGCTTGAGCGAGATTCGAAGGCCACACCTGGGCGAGCCAGCGAGACGCTTGAGCGAAGGAGGAGAATTGCCTCAGGGGCTAATCTCGCTTAAGCGAGTTCCATCTCGCTTGGGCGAGATTACTCTAGTGGCATTAGAAGACTCTCTGCCCGATTTTCGCTTGGGCGAGGCAAGTCTCGCGTGAACGAAAATCGTACAGTGTCCATTTTCCCCTCTCATCGCTCGAGCGAGTCCTAGACCAAGGCCACTTCACCTGAGCGAAAATGGTCCAGTGACCAACCATTGATTCCAGCCTAGTCTCGCTTGAGCGAGAAGGCCATTTGCTTGAGCGAATTTCAACCAGTGACCACACCCCTGTTTCACAAGGGTCTCGCTCGAGCGAGACTACTACTCACTTGAGTGAGTTCTGCAGAACTTATGTAGAAACGTGGATTTTTCATAACTTGGCATACCAAACTTCAATTCATGCTATGTTAATCTAATTTAATGCATTATATCCCTTCAACCATGCAAGTATAATCTTATCCAACTATCTATACATTTCAAATTCAATTATCATTCATTCAATGCATATCATTTGAACATATCTTCTCATAAATTCCATAAAGTGCTACAAGACACCATACTCATCATTCATTCATAAGAATTAACATCACCTAACATCATAATTCATCATCTTACATCATTTGGGTCATAAATGAAAATTGGCCATACACACCAAGGCCCAATTTTCCTATATGACCCTCAAAATCATTATCTCTAATCTAGATAACAAAATAAGCATACATACATCCTATATGCTACATAAAAAATCTAGATTTTGCCGGCCAAGGCACTTACTATACCACTATTTACCTCCTCAACCAAAATGCACTTCAAATTATCAACTCTTCCCATAAATGCCCTGCATCACAAGTCTAAAAATGGACAACATGGGAGAGTAAGTCATACATTCCAAAAAGATGAATATGAATACCATGTGATTATTTACATATGCATCAAACATGTATACTTGCATACACACAACACCTCATTCATCATTATATCTTTATCACACACATAACTCAACATTATTTTAATTCCAACACCAGCAGCTATGCAGTATGCCATGGATGCAAATGCCAATCATATACATTTCTCACTTTATACATCCTATACATGCCACTCATCAACATCATCATCAACACCATTACCAACATCACCATAAAGCTTTTAGTGGATTCATTATAGTTGGTTATTCTTATTAGTCTAAATCTTTGTGTGGCATTTTCGATAGTCTCATTCATATCATTCAATTTCATCATCATTACAAAAACCTCAATTATTCTCTATCAAACATCATCAATATTCATTATACACTTACGGTGGACATGTACATCACCACATAACATTAAACAATTTACGACACCATATAACACACCAGAATTATTCTAAATGCATCAAGCATGTTGCCAAAACACATCATCAACATCATATAGCACTCTAAGCAAGGCAAACATGCATATCAATACATACGACAATCATATACCATTCAAAATTCATGCATTTAGAACATAAGACTCCTCTCCTACCTCAAGAGAAGAATTCCGATTGATAAGATGCACCCGCCTCGTCGTTCGGAATGGGTCCTACATTAATATACATGTAAAACCTCAATCGATCGACTATTCAAAACACAAATCCAATTCTAATTGACTATTATTATATCTACTAATTCATAGCATGTACAAGTCATGCTATAGACATTATTCTCATCATCGTTAGGCTTCGGGAATTACTTCCCATTAAGCCACATTCATTCGATTCAATGGCTACAAAATAATTATAGCCCAACCCTTCATACAACCCCATTTATCAACATTCATATTTCTCAATGTTATGCACTTCTTCATAAAACATGCCCTTAAGTCAACATTAACCATTTTCCCCAAATCTTAAAATTAGGGTTCCTTTAAAACCCAATAACACTCATTAATGCATCATTAATCTTCATCACCTTCCCACCATAAATGCATCTACCATCATTAACCCCTCATAATAAACACCCATTTATATGCATGACTCCCCAACTCATAATAACATACACCCATAGCATTTAAACCAAACAAAAGTGGTAAAATGGCTTACCACACCCAAAACAAAATTGGGTATCAAGAGAGGGGAGGGAGTTATGAAAATGGAGGGGAAGAGGAAGAATATTTCAAGCTCCAATGGCCTCCCTCCAAGCTTCTTCAAACGAAAATGGAGGAGAGTGAAGATGGCACCACTTTAGCTTAGGGTTTGGAAGAAGAAGAGAAGGAAAATGAAGAAGGAAATAAAAGGAGAAGAAATGAAGTGTTTCTCCCAATTCTCTCAGCAAAGCTCACGAGAAAAAGAGGAGGGATTTGGGCTTTTGGTTTTTAATTTTAACCCTTCATTAAAAGATTCATCGTTTTAAGACAAACAGGACCTCTGTTCGGCCTCAATACTTAATCTAAAAATTATTCCGAATATATTTTTGGACTCCTAATATTATCCTCAATAACCCTGACCAATATCATCCCAATCGGAGATATTTGGTCCGATACCCATATTCCAATCGGGCTTATTTTCAGCTTAACCGGTCTCAATAAATCACCAACAGTCCCTAAAAATCTTAATTTATTTATTTCCAATATGCTGGGACATTAAATAATTTACATTCAAATTGGTCAATATTTATTTTCCTTGATTTAATCCTCTATTTTAAAATTTTAGGATGTTACACTAACTCTTTTCTGCTTTCCAAAAATACAATGTTCACAAAACTCCAACTTATCGATGCCTTGATTACCAAGAAGACCTTGCTTGCTCAAAAAATGCATCCCTTTTTCACTTATATGGCCCAGGTGCATGTGCCATAATTTGGTGACATCAATATCAGGCATAGAAGATAAAATAGTTGTTGAGCCTGTCACTACAGATCCTTGCAAGATATACAAACTACCAACACGGTTAGCTTTTAATAGAACAAGGGCACATTTTGATACCTTTAGAAATCCACCTTCAGCTGAATACTTGCACCCAAGAGATTCTAAGGTGCCAAGAGAAATTAGATTCCGCTTCAAGTCAGGAACAAAGCGAACTTTAGAAAGAGTCCTGATAATACCATCATGAGACTTGATCTGAATGGTACCTATTCCTACAACCTTGCATTGGGTATCATTACCCATCAAGACAAAACCACTATCAATAGGTCCAAGAGTGGTAAATAAGTCCTTATAAGGACACACATGGAAAGTACATCCAAAATCAAGAATCCATTCATGTTTGCTCCTCATATCAAAAGAAACAACATATAGCATAACATCACCATCATAATCATTCTCAACATTAACAACTTCAGCTGGTTGTTTATTTTTTTCATGCTTTTCTTGTTTCTTTTTTTAAGATAAAGCAATCAGAGATATCATGCCCATATATCTTGCAATAGTGACAGGTTTTGCTGGATTTACGCCCTCTAGATCTGGATTTGCTTTTCTTATTATTGGTACTCTTTTTTTCTTGAGTTCTACCCCTGACACTTAAACTCTCACCCTTATCCTCAGAATGAATTTCAAGATCAAACTTTTCTTTGGACAATAAATTAGATTTAACATCTTTAAAGGATAAGGTATCGTTGCTACCATACAACATAATTTCTTTAAAGTGTTTATAGGTAGAAGGTAGAGAGACAACCAACAGAATAACTTTATCTTCATCATCAATTTTTACATCAATATTTTCCAGATCCATAATAATAGAATTAAACTGAATAAGATGAGATTGAATAAGAGTACCTTTAACCATACGAATGGTATATAACCGTTCTTTGAGACGAAGCTTATTTGCGAGACTTTTGGTCATGTATAAAGTCTCCAACTTTAACCACTAAGCCGCAACAGTGGTCTCATTGGCTACTTCACGAAGAACCTCTTTAGACAAGCAAAGTTGGATTACTGAAAGCGCCTTTTCATCCAACTCATCCCATTGCTCATCGGTCATATTAGATGGCCTTTTTGTTTTGCCATCTAAAGTTTTCCTTAATCCATTTTGAGTGAGAACAGCTTTCATTTGGACACCCCAAATAGAAAAACTAATCTTGCCATCAAACTTCTCAATGTCAAATTTGGTGACAGTAGACATATTGAGCCTTCAATTGAGTAAGCAGCTCTGATACCACTTGTTAAGAAAATCAACGTATTACGGAAGCACTGGATCAAATCAATTGGAGATAAAGAGAAGCAAGTATAAGGGCAAGAAAATGAACACACAAGATTTACGTGAAAAACCTCCAAAACTGGAGAAAAAGAACAGGGATGATCACGAGCAAAATAGTTTCACTATATAAGAAGAAGAGTACAAGAAGTTCTCAAAAGGGAAGAGAACAAAGAGACAACAAGCCCTATAAGTTACAAGGACAAAAATAAAATTATCTCTCAAATTTTCTGACTAAAATATTCTCTCAGATGAAATTAAAAATATAAACTCGCTACTAAAATTCTCTCAAGATTACACTAGGAGAGATGTATTGTGAAGAATTAAAATTCAAATTGAATTTGTATTATGAAGAAGTAAAATCCAATTTGAACTGTTATTCTGAAGAAGTAAAAACCAATTTGAATTGGTATTGTGAAGAAGCAAAATTCAATTTGAATTACTCATGATAAAGCTTCTTACGGGTTTGATGTACTTTTATCTTCAACGAATAGTCCGGCGTTCAATGCGGGGTGAAGCATATGGTTACCTGGTTGATTAAATGCTGTTAATGAGAATAGTAATTCTCTCTTCTTAACAATAGGACTGGGGGATTTCATGGTTCATCATGCTATTGCTCTTGGTTTACATACAACTACATTGATTTTAATAAAAGGTGCTTTAGATGCACGCGGTTCCAAGTTAATGCCAGATAAAAAAGATTTTGGTTATAGTTTTCCTTGCGACGGTCCGGGGCGAGGTGGTACTTCACATTAACAAAATTTGAGACATGTATTTAATAGATGAGCTACCTGACTTTTGAGCAGGTGACTGCGGTGCCCGTGTCTTTCAACAAACAACACATTTTCATTTCATGTGGTTGCTTATTATTATTTCAAATGGATTTTTCCTCTCTCACTAATTCACTGTCAACATCTTCTTCATACCCCTTAAATATTTAGTTATATATACTACTTGGATATCATCAGCTTTTCTCACTATTGAAGAAGATGTGCCATGAGCATGTCCCAGTACAAACCATAAACATGTACGCCCCTAACCAAGCACACTTCCTCACAAAAGTTCATAGCTATTAGTTCACAAACACACGTTACCACTGACCATGCTACTGTGATAAAACCTGTTACATGCTTGTCTTGCATATATGAACCAATTCCTCGATCCAAATCAAATTTTCTCATATTAGAATGCACCCTCCACCATAAAAGCCATGATTGAAATCTTGAAATTTCAAGTATTAAACCAAACTCTGCAGCAAAATTCTTGATATATATTGCAGAAAATCGTGTAGACAACAATATCCTCCCAGTTCAGGAAAGTGAGGCAATTCCAATCACAATCTTGACAGCTTTGGTTACATTGTCCTGTAAATCCTGAGACCACATGCCTCTGCACATTTAAAATTGTTTAGCTCTGCAATAGACATGTAATAGGATTTTGCAGCCAACACACCACTGGATGCGGAAAATTCTTTCTTCTTGCCTTCAACCATTAGATTTAGTTGCCTCAAATCAACAGTAAGTTAGTAAGCGTGAAATTGATTGGTGTGTGCAGGGAAATTTTTTTTTCATCGTGTTTTATAACATCCTACATCAAGAAATGTTTGTATGTTTAAGTAATGTATTTGTTGACAGTGTTTATCTGGATGATTTTTGGTTTAGTATAAATAAGTTTTGTTGTGACGTATGGTCCATTGAAATTGAGATATGGCACGTTTCACATTTATTTGATGAAATGTCAACAAAGCATACATATATAATCTGCATTATTTGAATCTGATCAAAGTATATATTGTGTGATAAAGTGCTTTGCAGAAAATCTAATAAATCTGACCTATTAAACAAATCTGGCTAATAATCAAATTTGTTTGTAGTTGCAGAACAATGACAGGAGGAGCAGGGGAGTGAGGAGAATAGGGTGGAGACAGACTCACTGAGATGGCTTACAGAATTGTCAATACTGCCAAATAAGCATCAAGCCTTAGCTCAATAAGTCTCAGGAAGATTCCAGGAAGTCTGGTGAATTGGCAGGAGCAAGACAATTCACTAAGATTCCTTCTTCATCAAGTATTACCCTTTTCCTCTTATTTATTTAGTCATTCTCTGTGCTTACCTTGTAATAATTATTTAACATGCTAGATTACAACATCTTTGGAAAATAGCTTATTTGTCTTTGCCCTTGTGCTATTAAACCAACTTCTGCAGAATTAGCTGGCGCATCACCAAGTGTGCTTGAAAATGAAGATGGTTTTAATAATGCTTCTTTGCTGTTTAACTTGTTGGGCTGGGGACGGAAGGCTGATATAAAATGTTCGGGTACAGATGCATCTTTTTCTATCACCGTGTTATCTGCTGAAAATGCAATGTTCTTATGGGGCTCCCTCAGTCAAATGTGCAATTTTTCAGTAATTACTAATGTCAGGGTAAGTATACATTGATAGAATGACACTAATGTGTGCCTTCACTTTCTGTTTTTTGCATATGCTTTGGAGCTCGGAAAATAAAATTGAAGTGAGTTGTGTCACATACATGATCTTGGTTTCATTTGGCTGTAAATTTAGGTGGCTTTCTGTTTTGATGTCAATTGGAATCCTTTGTGATGAATTTGTAGCTAAAAATTGTTGATTGATCGGATTTTGTAAAATAGTAAGTAAAGTTGTAGTTGATTAATTCTATTTGAAATTTTAAACTCTTTTAAGATCAGGAAATTGTGCTTTGTCGGTTGCAATTTGAAGTTTTAAATCTTATACACAAGATACTCCAGCAAAATTCGGGTCAAGGTTACTGATTTTTAGTTTGAAAATATGTCTGATAAATGATAGTAGAGTTTAGTATTTTAATCAATTTAATTTACCAAAGGCTCATAAAAAATCGGAGGAAAATTAATTTAATAACACTTAAAGGGTATGACCATGTATCTAAAATATGTTTACTATTGTTGTTGAGATGTTTCATTTGTGTTTACTACTTGGATGCAGAAGCTCTCTGGGGTTGTTGGAAGATGATCCCCTTCAGCAATATCAATTGAACTATCTTTCATGTTTTAACATATTATAGGATCCACAATAGTTGATTCAAATAGATTGTAATAATTAACTATTTTTCCGTTATTATTAAACTTTCACATATCTCGATAAATGACAATATTAATCGCACAATTATAATATAATTCTTAATTGAATATGTATTATACCTTTCTTTTTTAATAAACTGTCAATTACTTAACCTCACTTAGTTTTCGTTTTGTTGTCGGTTTTCATTTTTCAAAAAAGTATCAATATTATAAAACTCATCATTTATCCAAAATTTTAATCAACACTAACAAAAATACGAAAACTTATTTGATTAATACATATCTTCTCAATATTGGTCACTTTACCCTTCCCATTCTCTAAATATATTATCAATATTATCAATTTTATAAAAAGTTACAATTATACTCTATTTGTCATAAGATACGTAAAAAATTTATCCTCAACTAATATTTTAAATTGCATTCACTTCATTTTACTTAATAATCATTTTTTAATATTCTTCTACAAAATTTACAATATTAGTAACACATTTTTAATTATTCAAAGCATTCTCATTAATATACGCGTACGTAACAATTTTGAGAAATGGCCAATTGTTTAAAATAATTTTATAAATCCATCAATATTAGGTCCAAATTAAAAGTAAAATGTTTGTGGAAATTGCAAATGTCTTCATCTTCATCATATCATCGTACCCTATATTTTTATTAATTATTACACATGGCTTCACTTCACTGTGCAGAACATAGCTTTTTCCACCTGCAACACTCATGTGCAACCGGTTCCTTTTGGAGCATCACAGCCGTCAGAGTCATCAACGCCTCATATTCCAAACTTAAGGTCCTCCCACTCAGTCCAAAAAGCACTGTTGAGAGGATATTAGAATTTTCTGCTAAGAAAACACATCTAATTAGATTCTGTAAGACTGTAAATATATGTAGAACCAGGATTTTAGTTACAAAATGTTGTAGCATAATTCAAGAGACTTTTAAAAATATTTCTATAATGATGCTTTGGCACTCCTAAATTCTAGTGTTGGGCTCAGCAGGAGAACCTTTTTTCCTTTCACCTTGCTGTAAATTTGAAACCTCTTGTTGGTGTATTTGTGACAAACTCGAGAAACAGGGTCCCATTTCTTTATCTAATGTCATTTCAGTGACACTTCTTTGATGCTTTTGCTGACTTATTGTTGCTGTGTTTTGTGTCTCCGTAAAAGAGAATCAAATCGAGTTTGGAACTCAAAATAAAATTAACCACTCGTGAAAATCAAAGGAATGAGTTCTAAATGCCGATTAAAATCAATAGTTATCTGACTTTCTAAATTGCAGTGTATATATTTGCCTCTTGGAATTTAGAGTATCTTTGATACTTACACCTTCAAGTTATAATTCTACTTGGTGTTTTGATATCAGTAAAATTTTCAGGCTTTGCTAGCATGAATGATCTTAGGAGACAAAAGCTCGCACTAATGATGTGAAGGATTTCAATTTACTTCAACTTGATTTGAAGGGAAAGCTCACCGGAAAGAAATTCTTTTTAGTTCTGGATGATGTCTGGAACCTTGATCATCATGGTTGGAATCGTTTCAAAAGGCCTTTCCAATATGGGATCAAGGGAAGTAAAATTCTTCTGACAACTCGAGTGAGAAGATTGCTTCAACAGTCCAAACTATTCCACCTTACCTTCTCTCTGTGTTGTCTGATGAATATTGCTGGTCATTGTTTGCAAAGCATGCCCATTTTCCGGAATCTGGCGGTAATTCAAATATGGAAAAGATTGGTAGGGACATTGTTAAGAAGTGTCAGGGTTTACCTTTGGCTGCAGAAACACTTAGAGGTCTGTTGCAGACAAAGAATGATATCAGGAGCTGGAATGCTATACTGAGAAGTGAAATTTGGGAAATTGATGTACAAGACAGCAAAATTATTCCAGCACTGGAAATAAGTTATTATCATCTCCCTTCACATTTAAAACGATGTTTTGGCTGTTTCCCAAAGATTATAAGTTTGTTAAAGATGAGTTAATCTGGTTATGGATGGCAGAAGATCTTTTACGAGCACCAAAAAAAGGAGAGACGTTGGAAGAAGTTGGTTCCGAGTGTTTTGATGATTTGACTTCAAGATCATTTTTTAAAAGGCTGAATCCTAATTATGAGTCTTTCATAATGCATGATCTGATGCATGACGCCATATCTTTTACCGGAGACTTCTATTGTAGATCAGAAGAACTTGGGAAAGCAGACAACACTAAAATTCAAACTCGTCATTTGTCATATGGAAAGCTGAGTCATCCATTGCGACATAATGTTGATGTCATTGATAAACTACAATCTTTGAGAACTTTTCTTCCATTTGATTTCCAAGATCCATTGTTCAGCTGTAAGAACATAGTGCAGATCATCTTATCAAAGCTGGAGCACTCAAGGGTTCTATCATTCAATGGATTTCGGGGATTTGACATGCTACCCGACTCAATAGGTGAATTAATTCATTTGCGGTACTTGGATCTCTCTAAAACAGGTATCAAAACATTGCCAGATTCTTTGGGCAACTTGTACAATCTACAGACATTAAAATTGTCTTATTGTTATGCTCTAACTATGTTGCCAAGTGCGATGCAAAACCTTGTCAACTTGCGGCATCTTGATATTCAAGGAACTTATATAAAAGAGATGCCTCCTAGAATGGGAAAATTAAAGCATCTGCAGATTTTAAGTTACTTTGTGGTGGGTCAGCACGATGAAAATGGGATCAAGGAATTAGGAGAGCTTACAAATATTCAAGGATCGCTAACCCTTAAGAAATTGGAGAATGTTGTGAATAGTGATGAAGCAAAGGAAGCAAGGATGAAGGGTAAGACACACATCAATGATTTGACCTTGGAATGGTCTGGGGATAGTGGTGAGGTTGTTACAACCTCAACACAGCTTCAAAGAGAAATATTTGACGAGCTACAACCTCACAAGGGAATGAAAAAGCTCCGCATCGAAGGATACAGGGGTACAAGATATTCTGATTGGGTGGGGCATTCTTCCTACCACAATATGACCCGTGTATATCTTTCGTCTTGTGACAACTGTTGCATGCTTCCTTCACTTGGTCAGCTACCAAACCTCAAGTACCTGATAATTGTAAAATTCAATGCAGTGGAGAGAGTTGGTGATGAGTTGTATAAGAATGATGATGATGTCTGTTCTCTAGAGACACCTTTTCCTTACTTGGAGGAACTATCTTTTGAGGACATGTCTTGTTGGGAGTTGTGGTGTTCAGATGAATCCTTTGTTTTTACTAAACTTCAACTCCTAAGAAGTATAAATTGTCCTAGATTAAAGGGAGATCTGCCTAGTAACTTTCCCGCCTTGAAAGAACTTGAAATAGGAGGTTGTCCCAACTTAATAGATTCGCCGAAGCAACTTCCTGCTTTCAAAAGTCTTGTAATTGTAGAGTGTGGGCAGCTTGTTTCTTCAGTCTTGCTTGGTCCTGCATTTCGGAATTTGAGGATACATGATAGCAACAGTGTAGAACTGCAAGAGTTCCCCATTTCACTGGAGTCTCTTGATATTAAGGGATGCCAATTGGTTAAGTCCATGCTTGGGATCATCACCAACACCCAACCAACTTGTTTACAATCCTTATACATCTGAATTATTCGTGTGTCTTGTCATTTTCTGGTAATTGTTTACCAAAATGTGTGAAAAAACTGATCGTTCGAAATATTTAAAATTATGTTATATTTCAAAAGTTTTAAATAATGTTTTATCTTATTTTAATTAAAAAGGAGTAATAAATTATTTTATAAAGTATTATTTATACCCTGTAGATAAACTTTGATTAAGTCAAATGTTATCTCTAGACTTAGCCAAAGGTTATCTCTAAGTTGGTTAGATATTATCTTTGACTTAGTCATATATTATCTAACTGGCCTCTACTCCTATTTAATTAATAGTTTCTTTTCCCTAAACAGATAGCAGAGACAATTCCTCAACTCTTGGGTTATCAATTTTTTTTTATTTTCTACTAGTTCTGTTCCTAGGTCTATGCTAGAAAGAACTGTTATATCTTGGGGGATACGCCTTAGGCGAATAAATCCTTAAGAACAGTGCTATCACATGTCTCAGCTCATTATCGAAAATCAAGATATCTCAGCAATCTTAAGGATTTATCTCGATTTCGTTTTCCCTCGTCTTGATTTTCGTTTTCCCTTTAAGATTGGAGAAACCGCAAATTTGATTAGAACCTTTCTTTTCCTTTTCCCAGTTTCTAAACTCACATAAACCTTTTCCCCAAAATGAATTTTTTCCCAAATCACTGTTGTACGCCCCCCCCCCCCAATTTTTTTCCTCTATTCTTTGACGTGCAAGGTGTCTTCAACTTCTTTATTTCTCACACGAGGTTCCACCAATACGCAAGGTGTCACTCGTCCTCTTCTTCTCTTAGCAATTCCCTTGTATGCACAGTCCCACAAGGCGCAAAGCATGGTAGCACCCAGCGCGTACATTTTCGCTGTCATATCATTGTTCCATTGATGAACACACAGGTATGTTAATACTTATTTTTGGTTGGTTTCATGTGATGTGCAATTGATGTTTGAATGTGCCTACAAGCTATTTGTTAAATTGTAATTTAATTCTATGATTATATATATTTTTTAATCCATGAAATTGTTGTGGAAGTGCACGTTGTTATGTGATTATGTAGTTAATATGATGAGATTCACATAGTTATGTTATGTTGCTATAAATTGTGTTTCCTTATATTTAATGTGCAACAAATTTCAATTGCTTAAATTGTTATAAGATTTAGAAATTATGAAGTACAAAATAATAATATTGAAAATTGTTGTGATTGTTAAATTTTGAGTGAAAAAAGAATTATTAATGTGGCTACTGGAAAACATATGCATGGTGATGATTTCATGGTCTCTGTTGCTATAACCGTGAATGGTGTGTTGAATTAGAAAAGTATGAAATTAGCTTCTATGAAATCAAACGTGGCAATTATCTTTATGTTATTAAGAAGGTGTGGCTAAAATAGTGAAATATGTACATACAAATTTATTTGTTGATTGTAGAATGTTTAGTTGCTATAAACATGAATTATGCGTGATTGTGCTAATGATGTGCATGATTGGTTGACCATGAAATTAAATCTAAAATTTAATTATTTGGAGATAAATTGTAAAGTGGAATAATGCTCCTTTGTGTGGATGAAAATCTGAGAAAAATGTTTTTTAATGATGTTTTGGTAGGGTCCAAACTTGAACAATTAAAAAACATTGATATGAAGTGAAATGTGAAGGTGGATGTTTTGAGAACTCCACTATGTTGCCATGCACAATAGCCTGATGATGTGAATATATGATAAGGACCCGAGTTATAGAAAAGTACCTGACTTATAGCAAAAGGCTTGTCTTTTATGCATATAAATGATGACATAAAAAAAAGGATGTGATATTTGTGGCTACTTTCATAAAAGAAACAGAGTTTGAACTAGCTTATTATACTATTAGAGAGCTTAACTCAATAAATTTGGATGACAACAAACATGTTTAAGGTATAATTATAGGGAAGTGTGATAGTGTAAAGTTATCATAAAATATGATTTTGAGAAACTTTTCAAGAAGTTTGAGTTATGAAGTACAATATCAATGAGGATCCTTTATAATGATACCATTCAATTAAAAAAATATTTATGGATTTGTTGTCTAGTATGTGTACATCCAAATTGTTGAGAGCTTGTTGAGTTCTATGAACTCATGATTTTATTGTTAATAACAATATGCTATTAATTAAGGTGTTAATAATTTTGATATGGTATTTGGATTTTAATAATTGTAAGTATAATATTTTAATCATATATAAACAATAATTAAATGACTAAAATCTTATAATATATTAAGTTGAGAAAAAGTGTTTATCTTTATTATTATTTTTAATTATTTTACTCTAGAGAATGATTATTTATATATTTGGTTAAGGTGTTATGAACATAAAGAAATTTGCATTTCATATTAAATACTTTTGTGAAATTTCTTGAGATATGCTATATATTACCTGGTGAAATTTTGCAATTGGTGTCAGTAACATGTCATAAATATATGTTTTCACATAATTGACTTTAAAATGTATTGATGAAATGTGAAGTAAGTATTATTGAAAGATAGTAAGCACTCATCGGTATTTTTTTTAATAACTTAATTTTGTTTATTGATATAATCTTATATCATAGTAAATAACTTTGTCATATTATAATTGTGTAAAATGCAAATATTTTTATGTAATGGCTTTACTAAAGTGATATAGTTATATCAATTGATTGGTAAATAAAAGGATCGGCAATGACTTATACTCATATGTTGATTTGAGTATGCTTTAAATTTTTTAACATATGACATAAATGACTCAGTGAATTTTAATTGATTTTGGTTCAATTATCAATTATAATTATGCATAATATGTAACATAGAGTTGCATTATAATTTAATATTGAATTTTGAACATAAACATATGTATATGAAAAAAATATTTTAAGTAATTAGATACTTGAAAATGTGTACACTATCCTTGTGAAAGAAACCAATATGTTTTTGAATGTTTGATCATAAGGAAGCGGGTTGCATAATGCTTGTCATATATATTGTTTTGAAAAATTGTTGTGAAAATTGAAATATTAATCAATGAACATCCCTTACAAAAATATCAATAAAAGAAAAAATATAGTGGAAGTTTTATTGCTTAGATACGACTATGTCGTTTATTGAATTAAATGTACCTATGAGTTGGTATGAAATTTTACTATTTATATAGAACTCATAAAGTAAGAGAACCTATAAAGTACTTGAGAGGTACTAAAAAAAACTTTGATATTATTTATAATAGGAGTTTATTAATTTTTATGAAACCATAAATTTTTATGTGTTGTGTTTATTGGATTCATGAAGTGTTTGAGAGATACTATAAATTATAGTGTCATGACAGTGTATGTTTGAGAAATAGCATAAACTATGATGTTATTATATTGTGTGTTGAGAATTTTTATCATACTAATTGATCTGTCCTGAACCGGGGTCTAGAGATCCGGACTCAAGTCAATCACAAATAGTATGCGAATATTGTACCAAAGACCGGATGTATGGGTATCCGATGTAAATATCCGTTGTCCTTGAGCGAAGAGAGCGGACTAGGCGTCCTGGAGGTCCTTCACACCGACCTAACGCGTTGAAGTGGGCGAATGGTGGTGTCACCTGCAAAGATTCTCTGACGCTCAAGTCAGTGATGATATTCCAAGTAAGGAATGTATTTCAGAGAGTAATTGTTCGTCAAATCAGTTGAAGATCCCTCACTCCTTCATGGAATGAGTTCATATACCTGATTGGCTCGTTTTTCGAGGACTCGTTAGTGGGGAACCACTAACTCCCATTAGCATTATTTTATTGCGCACTTACCAGCATGATTGGGTCAAGTGGCTATTTTATATTAAGCATGGAGAATATAGACTAGGATTAGGGAACAAGTTGACCATCCCCGTGAGCAGAATTTGGCTCGTAGTGCAGGGAATTATTGATCGATCCCTGTAGCAATAATCCTTGTCTTTAGCGCAGTGACGTGTGTGTTGTCTGGTGTCATGGTGTTATCCTGAACAACCGGTATAGGGAGAACGCCTGATACGGAATTACAGTCCGGATGTATACCGATGACACCGGTTACACGTTGATGTCTTGACAAAGACGTTGAAATATGTCTTGCAGATCGGATACCGGTATTGAGACCGGATCACTAATGTTATGGTGATGACACTTGAATCCAATATTAAACGAGAATAAATTCAAATTGAATTTATTTTACTCTTGAAAGAGATGAGGAATGATATTCCTTAATTTAGAATTTTCCACTATGTTATTGACATAGTGATGTTGACTAGCTAATTTAATTTAGTCGATTTAGAGTTCTCCACTATGTTATTAACATAGTGATGTTTGACTAATTTAATTTAGTCTATTTAGAGTTTTTCACTATGTTATGGACATGATGTTGACTAATTTAATTTAGTCGAGACTAAATTTCATTTCATGTAATTTAGTTTACTCTCAAGAAAATCGTCACTTGAAATTTATCAAATAGACCTGTGTAGCCTAAATTGAATTGAAGGCCAAGTTTATCACTTGGTAAAATTTAAGGCTAATTAGCTAAGAAATTTTCTTAGCATGTATATGGAAGAAATGTGTCTTCCTAAGTTATATATTGTGATTGCCAACAGGAAAAAATGAATAATAATATTTATATTGAGATTTCGAGATATGTATATATATATTATAATCAAGTAATGTAGTTATAAATCATGGATCAAAATTGTTTTGGTCCTGAGTCTCACAAAGTGAAAAACTAATGAGTCAAACACCGAGGGGAATGAGACGAGCCATTTGTAACTAACGGTGATGGTAACCCAACCTTTGTGATTGGAGATCCCATGAAGAAGGTTCATATGGGTAATAATAAGTTACTTAGTTAGTCTTGCTAGCACTCTTTCCTTTTCTCTTCCTATGGTGTATGTGAGAAGTGCTAGACTGTACTGAATGATGGTTAAGCTTAAAAGCTTTTAATGGGTTTCATATCCCTTATGGGTGGTGTATAAAAGTGCATTATACACTTGATGAAAACACCTATGTGAGTGTGGAGTGGGGCCACTCCTATGAAATTAAATGGCGAAATTTCTAGAGCACTCATGAATTACTAGGCACGCGCATGACCTATTAGCGCAAAACCGCGATAACAGTAGAAATTGTGGGGGTGTGATGTGATTAATAAACCTCTATCATACACTAGAGTGTCATTGGTTCATAGAAGCATTGCTTCACCAATGCACTGTATGTTAAGTTTATTACTCTAGAGTATGGTTCATAGTCCAAAAGACACCAGACTTATGCATCAACATCCATATTTGTTAACCCAAGTAAATTGTTTTTATTTTGAAAGATTAAATATATTTAAAGCTTTTGAAATATATGGGGGATTGTTGAAAATTATGTTATATTTCAAAAGTTTTAAATAATGTTTTATATTATTTTAATTAAAAAGGAGTAATAAATTATTTTATAAAATATTATTTATACCCTGTAGATAAACTTTGATTAAGTCAAATCTTATCTCTAGACTTAGTCAAAGGTTATCTCTAAGTTGGTTAGATATTATCTCTGACTTAGTCAGATATTATCTAATTGACCTCTACTCCTATTTAATTAATAGTTTCTCTCCCCTAAACAGATAACAGAAACAGTTCCTTAACTCTTGGGTTATCATTTTTTTTATTTTCTACTAGTTCTGTTCCTAGGTCTATCCTAGAAGGAGCTATTATATCCTGGGGGATACGCCTTAGGCGAATAAATCCTTAAGGACAGTGCTATCACACGTCTCATCTCATTATCGAAAATCAAGATATCTCAACACAAAATTGTAAAAATTTAGAATTACCAAGTCAACATGAATACGTAGAGTCTCTAGGAATAGAGGAAAGTGGTGGTTCAGTCACATCCTTCTCATTGGATGCCTTTCCCAATCTCAATTATTTGAGGATGGAGGGATGTGGAGGTCTGCAAACTTTAACAGTGTCATCGTCACACTTGAAGCTTTCCGCTCTTGACTCTCTTTCCATACGTGGCTGCCCAGATTTTGAACGGTTCCCAACAGAAGGATTGGTCGCACCCAACTTGACTTATTTAGTTCTCTGGAACTGCCCCATGTTGAATTCATTGCCTTCTCGCATGAATACTCTACTCCCCAAGTTACGACTTCTTTACATAAGGAATTGCCCTAAAATTGATACATTTCCAGAAGGGGGTCTTCCAACGAACTTAGAGACATTGAGTATTGTGGAATTCAGGAATTTATTGAGGAGTCTAACTTTAATAGGTGTGCACAATGGTCTCACTTGTCTATGGATTGATGACGCATCAATTGAGAGTGACAAATCATTCCCATGGGAGGGTTTTCTGCCTCAGCTTCCCTCCCTTCACTCATTATTGTTGTTCAACTTTAAAAATATAGAGACGTTGGACTGCAGTGGCCTTCTCCATCTCACCTCCCTTCAACTTTTACGCATTCAAGACTGCCCCAAATTAAAGAATATGGAGGGAGAAAGGCTGCCCCTCTCTCTTTAATAAAACTCCAAATCTCTGGCTCTCAGTTGCTGGGAGAACAGTGCAAGAAGAAGCATCCTCAAATTTGGCACAAAATTTCTCATATTTGTGGCATTGAAGTTGATAGGAGATATGTTTGATGACTTTTGAGTAGGTAATTGTGATTGTGATGTCCGTGTCTTTCTTTCATTTCATGTGGTTGCTTATTATTATTTCAAATGGATTCTCTCTCTCTCTCTCTCTCTCTATTTCACTGTCAACATCTTCTTCATACTCCTAAAATATTTAGTTATATACATACTACTTAGATATCATCAACAAAGCAATGAATCAAGGAGAAATTGAAATCTAAATTAGAAATGAGATTACTTTCTAATCAAAATAATGTAAAACAATCTTTCGTTTCATTTTTAAAATTTTGTACATTTTTTGTCTTCAATATATCAAATTTTGAAATATTTTGGTTCAAAATACAATCAAATTTTAATTAATTTGGATCATATTTAATGATATAATTCTTAAAATACTCTTTATATTAATAAAAAAATAACGTGAGTATTTGTAAAATGAAAAGATAAATCATTGATTTAGTAGTCATTAATAAGATAGTTTAAAGAATTATAATTTAGATTTTAATAAAGATCCACTAATATTTTTAATGGTATATGTTAGAATTGAGTATCAAAATTTTATTTCAATATTGTTTCTAAGGGAAAAAATTATATTGTCCATCATCACACATAATCATTATATAATAATATCTATTATCACATACAATTCACATTAAGGTGTAAAGGTGGTTTACTTATAATCTTTTAATAGCAATTCCTCTTCATTAATACATAAGAAATTATAATATTATAAAATTTTAATAAAAAAATATGCAGCTCAAAAAAATTGTTTTCATTTCCATTTCCTATTTTCAATTTCAATTACAAAACTCTCGTTTTTTTCTTAAAACACTTATAAAAAAAATGAAAATGAAAAATAAAAACAAAAAACAAAAATTTTAAAAACTGGGAACAAGATGAATTAAAACTTAAAACAAAAATCACAGTTACCTAATGAATCATGTAAGATCTCTATAACTTTTGTCCAGGGCCCCGAATTTTCTAGATATGGCCCCAGGAGCAAGCCCAAAATAATTGAATACGTCATCATCTATGGTAAAAAATAAAAATTATCTTGAAAATATAACTTGCTAAAATTTGATTCTCTGAACAATAACTTGCAAGGCCAATTGCAGTTAATAATTTGAGGGTAAAATTATGCTATCCAACATTAAAACTCAATCCTCCTTTGCCCTGTGAATAATGTTTTTGTGGAGAATGACTCAACAACATGCCTCCTAGCTTCTCTGCCATTCTTTCAGCCCTTTGGAGGTCATTTATGAGCTTAGCTTATCCATTTATAAAACTCTTTTGGTGTAGGATCACAAAGAATTCCTGTTACACCATTTTTTATTGACTCCACCACTATTGCATGCAATAACAGGCTTATAAGCTAAAATTGCCTCCGAAGGAACCATGCCAAAGTGCTCATCCTGCATTGAAATTTTTTACATAAAACATTGTTTTCATCATTCAACCGATTGTCAGGAATCATAATAATTTATAATTACAAGGCTTCGTTTCCCATACCTTTGGTATGTAAATGACACAGGCATTTTGAAAGAAGAGCATTCCTTTCAGCTGTAGAACAAGATAGGATAAATCTTATTTTATTAGAGACTCTTTCCTTTTCAGTTAAATCTTTAAGCTCTTCTAGGTTCTCCACATTCTCCTTTAACCGTTTGTCAAAGCCACCTGGCGCAATTAATGACACAGGATATTTACTTAAATTCCACTTACACAAATGCCTCAGAATGAAGCAAATGAATGTTTTAGAGGGTGTTTAAACTTCAAAGTTATCAGTTAAGACCAATCATTGATAGATTCAAGAATGTATACTACAGAAAGAAAAGAGGGTAATCATGAAATTAGAGGAGTAACTAATTAATTTAAGTTAGTCAAGGCAGCTAGCTTAATAATAGTATAGACAGGAGCACAAGTTTAGTGTTAGGCTGGCTGGGAAATTCTGAAACAGGGTTGATTGGAGAGTGAGGTCTCTCAAATTACCTCATGATACTGAATCTTGTAGTTTGACATCCGATTCCTAATCTCTACCACATTGGTATTGCATTGGGAATTAGGTCCAGCAATAAAGAACACTCTTCCTGTCCAGTTTTATCAGTTGGTTCTATCACAGTTCTGCCAAGAAAATACATTTATAAATCAAAGTAGAATGCCAGAAAGAAGGCCTTCAAATATAACTAGCTTAACACACACCAAGCCAGTAGAAATCACCAAATTTCCTAGTCTCAACTTTGAATTTCCAAGTCCACTCTAAGGTTTACCCTATTTAATTTTTAGACTGATGGATTTACAAACACCAAAAACTTACACTCATTGTGATAATTTAATGGCATTAAACTTACAAGGTTTATGTTAACTTTCTTTCACCACATAATATAATGATATGTAAATGCTAATTTCAGGTTTAGTAATTATGAAGAAAACAAACTTAATGCACTATGCACATCAATCATGAAAAGGTTCAAGAGGAAACCCCATGACAAATTCAAGATAATGAACCTGAGTGGGAAAATAAAGTCATGCTCACACTAGATAATTACGCAACAAACTACAAGATTCTGCTGATCAACAAACTCTCTTGAAGAAATAATGAGATACTATAAAAGTTGTGAAACTTAATTACAAACCAAGCCTTAGTTACATTTTGAATAATATGCTATATTTTGAAGACACCATAATACCAAACTCTGATATATGGTAGATACATCAGTACAGACGCCTCCATCCCATGACAATTAATTAGTAATGCATAACATCACCATAATATCCATCAACCTATCATCTTCAATACAAAGCCAAAAGCAAACCATGCTCACCTTCAATAGTCAAAGTCGCATCAGTAATATCATTATGCTTAAGAACTCCTTCAGACGAGTGAAGCATAATGAATGCTGAAATTGCTAATTGCATGTTCTTCTTCCTTTCAAAGCAGTTAATGGAAGTCTACAACAAAAGAAACAATACAATTAAGACTATTATTTTTCAAATTAAGACTATAGTATGTGGCAGATAAAATCTCATAAGGCATCAACAATATATCTCCAAAGATGTCATTTATTTGAAGGAACTGGGTTCATCAAACTAATCCACATTGACTGTTGGATATAGAATAGCTGGTCGAATTCCTTTAGCATCTAGATGCTTAAAAGTATTCACAAAAGTAGATGTAGTGCAGTTGCTGTTAACATGTATTAGGTCAACCATTTATGCAATATGGAAAAAACTTTATAAAATGCATGACATCCAGAGGAAAAAACAATAAAGCAGGCATTCAAAGTCAAACCAGGTGTTATTTCTTCTATATAGTCTATCGGTTTTCTATATATCCTCCTAATGAAAATTCAATGCCGAGCCAGTAACAAGTCTGGAAAATGACAATAGACCATGGTATACAAGCTCAACAGCAGCATCCACAATTAACCTCTATAGGAAATCAAATAAAAGGAAGAACATAGTAGATATTGTTTCATTAGATCATTAAAAAAAATCAAATTATTAGAAATCCCACAATATTAGCAAATTTTATTTAAATAAAAAACAAAGCTAATAGGAGAATAGTTATTTTACCTATGCCAAGATCTGGACCCTTTGTCATGTTGATGGTAACGATCGGAACTTTGAGATGAAAATAACACACCCAGAAAATGTTCGCAGCAACTGTGGCTGACAGTGGTGTAATTAGAAGGGAAAAGGGGTTCCAAGAATTGCCACAGACAAGGAAAGAAACGTCGTCACTTGGAACAACCTCATAAAGTGTCTTCATCCGTCTGTTTGTGTCATAGAAAAATTGCGAGTGTAAAATTCTGAATAATATTGACATTCAGAATATCTTGGCTATTTATTGTCAATAAGGAAAAAACCAATAGGCATTTTTCTCTTGAATAATGCTGATGCAACTCAAATATTTTGCAGTACTTTTGTAGGTTAATTTATTGTGTTTAATTTATTAAATAATGTTTAATCATGGAGCAGGCTAAGTAATTGTAGAAGCTGTTCTTTCCTACTACCTCCGGTTCCAAATATAAGCAAATATACCTAACTTTACACATATTAAGAATAGTAGTTGGAGGTAGTTATTTGCATTAATGTTACCACATATTTGATTTAATTTTCTAAAATACCCTTAGTATCATTTATTACATAAAGAATTAGTGGCCTTGGAAATATATATGATGAGGACATATTAGGTAAACAAGCATTTAATGACATTGGGAAAGTCTAATTTTGCTTATATTAAGGGACCAAAAAATTCCACTAAAATTTGCTTATATTTGGAACCGGAGGTAGTATTAAATATGGAGAAAAAGAACAATCATCTATTGACAAGGGAAGGGACTGTTTGACTTGGACAAAAGAAATAAACCACACAGAATTCTGAATATATTACTGATATGATAGATGAAGTTCAAACTTCAGACATCAATAAACACATGGTTTTGCCTCTAACAAGAAGTTTCCTCCTTAAAAACACCAAAGTTACACCGTAACAAGTAACTGTCCAATACGAAATTAACATAAAGACAACTGTCTGATTGGTTGGTTCGAAATACCTTTGGTGCCAACAATGAATAATCAGAACACATGTAAAATTTAATAACAAAAATCATTTTTTTTATGATCAAATGCAAATAACTCAAATCAATATTTAAAATAACCAATAACATTTTAGTTTTGAGGGAAACTTAGGTCAAGTTGCTTATCCATATCATGAAACTCTCCAATCTAATGTTGACACATGAATATTTATTTAAAGTTTTGCAATGCATATCAATTTTGACAGGTATTTTTTATTTATTGTTATCAGTTTTGTATATGTTTATTTTGCATTTATTTTTTAGAAAAGAAAAAAGAGATGGTCTCGGGCTTGGTTTGGTTCAACATGTTCCCCAATGGAACGAAGTTGGGGAAAGAAGAAAAATAATCCTACGGTTAAACGGAGTTTTCATTATTTCGAACGGCGTAAAACATTAATATCAACCTTTAAATTTTTTCATTTTCCCAACTTCGTTTTCCCAACCGCAAACAAAACATTCCTGGTTTTGTTTCCAACCACGTGGAAAAGATTTGTGTATCTACAATTGTCAAAAGCCCCAGCGACTCTACAGGCTAAAATGTCAGTTATTGCCACCCTAATTGTCAAGAAAAGAAGAAGCAGCAGAAGCATAAAATCAAGCACAGAGGAGGCAGAACATGGAGATTTGCAATTAAATTGCAATATTCGGATGCTAAAAAAGGAATGAGGCGTAGTGTGTGACATCCCTTGTCATTTTATAATTATTTATACCCAATATACAACTTTTGTAATAAATTTTTCCACGAATGCATAGTTTAATTAAATCCTAATTTTTTAAGAAATACTCATTTATATTTAAAATCAATGAATTATGGAATATATTTAACTAATTTAGACCCCAAAATCATTAAAAAAATAACTTAAGAACCTGAAACAGGGGGCTGACAGCTCGCAGCTCTAACGCTACGCGCCCGGTTGACGCTACGCGTGAGCTTATCAGAGACAGCACCTGATGCTGTCACATATTTTAGGCATTTTAACCAACTTCTAACCTACCCTATTGGCCCGTTTTAAGACCGATTATCACGAAACTTTATGGGCCACATGTTTTCCCCATTCTGGAACTGTTGGCGTTGTCCGTTCGCCAAAATTCCAACATACGCGCAAGTTACACGCAAAATGCAGTTTAACCCCTTTAAGTGTAAAACTCTTGCATCAAACATTCTAAATGGGCCTCAAATGGTTTAAGGCCAATACTTGTAGTTCCTAAATACATTAGATAGCTTATGGGTATCCTCCGGAACTCTTGAAACCCATCAAAACTCAAAATCACCTATACAGTTCCATAACTTCCTATAAATGGCTAAAGGCAAAATCCTTTAATACCTATTAATTTCATTAGCATAGCATTCCATTATGATACACAATCATTATGCAATACTTCTTCAAACATACATTCAACAGAACCTGCTCATGATGCATGATTTAATCTATTATGGCTCCGTGCCATAATTATATTCATTTCGACAATACCTGGTTATCATGCATGTAGTCTATCTAATGGCTCAATGCCACATCATACTCATATTGTTTAAACCATAAACATGACATACTACGTATATGTTCACACTCCCACAGAAATGCAGATAGATATACATATATATATATATACACACACACCAATGGCTCAGTGCCATTAGTCATCATAATCAACTACAGCTAAACATATACTACTATAAGTCTAAGAGATAATATATTCACATACGAATATATACAATATACACATCCTGATTTCTTCTGGCATTGCTCCTTGCTCACTTTGCACTGGTCTCCGTAGTATCTGCAACATCCCTGGATTCATTTACTGTAAGAAAGAAAATAATGTAAGGGTGAGTATTTATCATAAAAGCAATACGACTAGTTAAATAGAGTTGATATCACATGGAGAATCTCATTCTCCTCCCTTGATTACCAATCCTTTAAACATTTCTCTTATAACATCAAACATGCAATAATCTTTCATTATCATTATAATTTTAGGCTCAATATAATATAACGATCATTTCACAAAATCAAGATCAATAACATAAATGACTCTCATGGTCATCATATATATACATATACACATCGACACCTAATATCCAGATACTAACAAATCAGCCACCAGCTAGGAGTCACACCGACATCCCGTGAACTCTACCTGGTTCACCGAGCCACACACTGGCTCCCCACCTCAACCACTAGGTCTCTACCTGGACCACGGGGTAGCTCAACTGGGATCTCTACCTGGACCACTGGAGCCAATAACGAGGGGTACTATATACCGAATGGTTGTCCTCACACTAATCATGCATATACAATATATAATCATTATATATTTTTGGCATAAAAGCCAACTCTCGGCATAAAAGCCACTTCCTCTAAATATCATGCTCAATCACCAATATCATGCTATCACATCACTTAGTCGGCTATAGACCTAATATACTCGTACACCTTCATATAACAAATAACATCAATTTCATTAGCCATGTCCATCAAATTCATGATGCCATCGTTAACATAGTGCAAATCATACATTTTCGAGTAAAACGTTCATATATCTATAATATTTCTATTTCATGATATAAAATTCTATAAAGTCTTAATTAAAGACACTTTGTACACCCCCTTACCTCACTTTCGACGCCCTTTAACTCGAACACTAAGATAAATGTGCCGCAACCACTAAAAAGGTAAGAATTACAAAGAGGTATAAGCATTTGACCGTTAAAACCTTAATCTAATTTAGAAAAACACTCAGAAGTTACTTTTTGAAGCTTTAGAAGCTTACCGCTCTAAAACCAATGAGTTCTCTGAGAACCCCTTTCTCCGCTAAGTTTCCAACGGCTCGTTCACAATCTATACAAAGCGAAACTCAAATTTGTCATATAATCCTTCTCTCGAATACCATAAGGGACCCTTTAACTAGTTTAGAATCTTAAAATTTAAGACTCCTTTGTTTTTCCAAGAAATGGGTAAAGATAGAAAATCTTTATAGAATTTAAAATTGAAAGATCCCACACGTTTACCTTAAGCTTCTCACCTCTAATCCACGATCAATTTCAAATTCCACCTTTGATTTGACCTTGATTGAACTTAGAAGAAGAAAAGAAAAGAGAAAAGCTCCAACGCTATTTTTAACCTCTGTTTCACAGGTTGCCACTGTGAGGTCTTTATGCTGCCTGCGACGCTGACGCTACGCGTCAGGTCTAGAATTTTAATTTGACGCTACGCGTCAAGCATAATTCAAAAATTCACTCTTAAATTCATATTTACATCATATAATAACCTTATATTATCAAATCTTCATAATTTTGAATATAAAACATAGGGATGTTACACAGTGTGCATGTAAGAAGAGTGAAAAGGTGATGCAGAGGCCATCACTGTTACCACCATCAAGACCTCCAAACAGAGTAATTGACAAACCCATTAACAATCATAATCCTAAACAGAAACTATAAATCTCCAAATTGACCATCACCCATAACCAAAGATAAACAACATCCTTTTAAAAATTTTGTGATTTGACTGGTAATAATTGTTAGTTGTGGGAAGTCCCACATGGAAAAATTTTAAAAAAGGGGGAACCTTTCTAGCTTATATAAGGAAACCCCTCCTATAGTTTTATTCATCTCAAACAAGAGCCTAATTAATTATAAGGGCTTTTATTTATTCTTTCTCTCCTTTTGTAATATTTCTTTAGTGAAATATTAATTGAGTGGTGTCTGAGGACGTAGGAAAAATTAGTTGAACCTCGTTAAATTCTAGTGTTTTTTATTGGTTATTTAATAGCTTTATTTTTAGTAGTTGTTGTGAGTTATTGTGCTATTAATTGCATAGAAAATTCTATCTAAGGAGATTGAGTATTAAGTAAGACCGTTTGTGACCCCTCCAGTCTTTTCTGGGAATTAGTAAGTGTAATTTTTAGTACAATTATTTACGCACTACAATTGGAGATAGGTGGAATATTATTTAAATTCCATAACAATTGGTATCAGAGCCAATTGGTTTCAAAGTATGCTTTGTGATTGTAGTATAGACTAATCAGTCACATCAGAAAAGATTCCATTAGGCTCCAGGCGTTCCGCATATTGATAGCTGTTAATTACCAAAATGAGTGAGCAAAAGAAAACCAATAGAGAGGGATCATCCACATCAAAAGTAGAGCCTTCCTCATCTATCTTGACGAGAGTGGGGAACACACAATTTTGGGCTGAAGCTTTGACATATGCACGTCATCTGGTGAATCATTTGCCATCAACTGGAATTAATGGCCTGACACCATTTGAAAAATGGTGTAGGAAACCTGCTACAGACTATGATTCCTTGCATGTGTTTGGATCTACTATTTTCTACCATGTTAAGGAATCCAAGCTAGATCCAAGAGCTAAAAAGGCTCTATTTATGGTATCACATCTGGAGTGAAAGGATATCGTCTATGGTGCTTGGAAACAAAGAAGATAATTCATAGCAGGGATGTTGCTTTTGATGAGTCTACCATGTTGAAAAATATGAAGCCGGTAGAGGAAACTCCAAAGCAGGTGGAGTTTGATAGAAAAATTGTTATTCCAGCTATAAATAGAGACAAATGAAAATACTCCTATGGTAGTAGAGGAGTCTAGTGAAGAAGAGGTTTCGACTCAAGAACCTCCCCAGCAACTCTCGTCATCATTAGAGCCAATTGCAAAACGTAAAGGAAAAAGAAGTAGTAAAGTTCCTCTGCGTTATACAAATATAATGGCTTATGCATCCCCAATTGCAATTGAAGATATTCCCGCCACTTATCATAAAGCAGTCCAAAGTTCAGAAGAAGATGAGTGAAGAATTGCAATGAATAATGAAATGCAATCCCTTCATAAGAATCAAACATGGAGACTAGTTAATCTTTCGAAGGGAAAAAAGGCAATTGGATGCAAATGAGTGCATGCAAAGAAAGATAGATTTCCTGGGCAAAGTGATGTTCGTTACAAAGCGAGATTGGTGGCTAAAGGCTATGCTTAAACAGAGGAAGTTGATTATAATGAAGTATTTTCCCTAGTTGTAAAGCATTCCTCTGTCAGAATATTACTTGCTTTGGTAGCACAAATGGATCTGAAACTTGCTCAATTAGATGCAAAAACTGCATTTTTACATGGAGACTTGGAGGAGGAAATCTATATGACCCAACCTGAAGGGTTTAAAGTTGCTGGAAAAGAGAAAATGGTTTGCAAACTTGAAAAATCATTGTATGGTTTGAAGCAATCTCCAAGGCAGTGGTACAGACGATTTGACAAGTTTATGATGGAGCAGAAATACACACGAAGTCAGTATGACCAATGTGTATATTTTCATAAGCTACAAGATGGATCCTACATTTATCTCCTTCTGTATGTTGATGATATGTTGATAGCATCCAGAAGTCATAAGGAGATTGAGCACTTAAAAGCTCAAATGATGAAGGAATTTGAAATAAAGGATCTAGGAGAAGCTAAGAAGATTCTTGGCATGAGATAAGCAGAGATAGGAAATTGGGGATGCTTTCTTTGACACAAAGAATATCTGAAAATGGTATTAAAGCGTTTTGGGGTTAATGAGAAATCAAAACCAGTTAGTACCCATGTACTCCTCATTTTAAGCTTAGTTTATCATTGTCTCCGAAGACTGATGCAGAACAGGAATACATGGAAAAAGTACCATATGCTAATGTTATGGGCAGTTTGATGTATGCTATGGTGTGCACAAGACTAGACATTTCACAAGCAATTGGAGTTGTCAGTAGATATATGCATGATCCTGGCAAGGAGCATTGGCAAGTTATGAAATGGATTTTGTGATATATTCTGAACACTATAGACGTTGGATTAATGTTTGAGAAGTCCCAGCAAGATGACAAATGTGTAGTTGGATACTGTGATTCTGACTATGCAAGTGATTTGGATAAGCTTCGATCAACTACTAGTTATGTCTTTACTCTTTCTAAAAGCACCAGTAAGTTGGAAGTCTACCTTACAGCCAACAGTGGCTTTGTCTACCATAGAGACAGAGTATATGAAAGTTACAGAGGCTGTTAAGGAAGCAATTTGGCTTCAAGTTCTACTTGATGAACTTAGAATTGGGCAAAGGCAGATGGAGATACATTGCGATAGTCAGAGTACCATTCATTTAACAAAGAACTAAGTTTATCATGCAAGGATGAAGCACATTGATGTTCGTCATCACTTCGTATGGGAGATTTTGGAAGAAGGTGGAGTACTACTTCAGAAGATTCCAACAGTAGAGAATCCTGCAGATATATTGACAAAGGTGGTGACAGCGGTCAAGTTTCAACACTGCTTGGACTTGACCAATATTGTTAGAAGTTGAAGATCAACAAATGAAGACACTACTATTGGTTGAGAGAAGATTTTGAAGTTGAAAAATGTGGAAACTTCCCAAGGTGGAGATTTGTTAGTTGTGGGAAGTCCCACATGGAAAAATTTTAAGGGAGGAGGGACCTTCCTAGCTTATATAAGGAAACCTCCTCCTATAGTTTTATTCATCCCAACAAGAGCCTAATTAATTATAAGGGCTTTTGTTTATTCTTTCTCCCCTTTTGTAATATTTCTTTAGTGAAATATTAATTGAGTGGTGTTCGAGGACGTAGGCAAAATTAGCTAAACCTCGTTAAATTCTGGTGTTCTTTATTGGTTATTTAATAGCTTTATTTTTAGTAGCTGTTGTGAGTTATTGTGCTATTAATTGCATAGAAAATTCTGTCTAAGGAGATTGGGTATTAAGTAGGACCGTTTGTGACCCCTCTAGTCTTTCCTGGGAATTAGTAAGTGTAATTTTTAGCACAATTATTTACACATTACAATTGAAGACGAGTGGAATATTATTTAAATTCCACAACAGTAATATCGATTCAAGGTTCACAATTAAGTCAATTAATGTGAATCACGGTACATGCAAGCCAAGATGAAGATATTATATTACATACCACACACACCAATGAAGGCACAAAGTAACGCTTGTAAACGATGAATTATTATTACTAATTATCATAGTACAACATTATAGAGAAAGAAGATCACTTCAATCTTTATGTTGTCTAATTAAGTAAGACCTCCTTAATCACTTTGTCCAAATTCACGTATGAATATGAAGAACCACCAGGCTTGGTGTGCTCCTTTGCTTTCTTCTTCAACTCCATGATCTTTTTTCTCATCTTCTTTCCCATCTCTTTGAATTCCTTCCACAATGAGTTAGGAATCCACCAATTGAAGGATGATTCAGCACCTGCTCCTGTGGACACCAACTTGATATTAGGCCTTTATCTCTAGTTGCATTGACGAACTTGACAAAACGACAGAATCACCAATTACCAGGTCAGACCTAATGATCCATAAAAAGGGTTTTTTATTGTTGGCTAGACCCCATCTAAACTCCAACAATCACTATGGAGACATAACAGTGATGCTACCAAAATTCACAAACACAACTTACCTTGATTCCTCTAATTTAAGCCACTCAGTATCTTCTTTCCAAAAATTAATTGAAACCTAATTGCTCCAAATGGTTATGTGGACTTTGACTTAAAAATGAAGGAAATGGGCCAATGGTATAAAAAGAAGGCAACAAAGTGAAGAGTCTTGGTTACCAGAGAGTAACAGAATACTATTACATAGTTAAAATAAAAATAAGAAAATAAAAATTAAACATATAATATTACACATTAAAATTCTTAACAAATACGAAAAAAAGTACGGTAAGACTAAAAAAATATTTTCATTAAGTGAAATAAATATTACAACTTCACTCTAATTATAAAAAGAGAATAATGATATTTTCTTTTGAAAATAAAAGAACACTGTCATATAAGAATATTGTTTTATCTTTCTTAATTTATCTCACTAGACATAAGTTTGACTTGAAAACTTGGGATGCATAAAAAAGTAGGAATGACTTTAGTATTTATAGGTGTAAGTCTTCAGCAGAGAGAGTAAATACTTGCTTCCAAACTACCAAACTTAAATGCACCGTAAGCTATGTGTAGAAGTAAATCATTTGGATTTGTTGTTCTTATAAAACTACACAGGTTCTTGAGGCGAAAGTTGTGCATACCTAGAATAAAATCCACTTTGGTGTTCAAATGCCCATTTGTCAGATAACTCTTGTCTGCATAACAACAATAACTATAAGATCCATGTATGACTCAGTGGAAATTGAAACCTTTGAGGGGTATGATATCCCATTATGCCTACGCTTTAAGTACATAAATTTAACGCATTCAAATTATCAGTATCTGTTGAGCATATGCTTTGATCTACTGCCAAGAGGCAAGAAGAGCATATGCCTAGGTTCTATTTTTTTTCTTTTTCTTCACTTTCAATCTTCTTCTTTTTTAATTCTTCACAAATTAGTGTTTAAAAAAAACATTGCTTAGCGTTTCACAAAACAAATGCTATTTTTTAAGAAGTCGACGCAGTTGCATCCATTGCGAAGCAGCGCTAAGTGTTTGTTGTTGTAGTGACTTTAAACCTTATTATAATAAATAGAAGATGGAAGTGAAATTTTAAAATAAATCTGAAAAAAAAGATAAAAGATCATTAAAAATTTTAAAAAATAAATTATAAGATCAAAACTAATAGCTTATAAATTACACAAATACAATGAAAACATCTTGAATGAATGCATATCCTCACCAACCTGCAATTGGTGTCTCTAGCATCCTAGAAAAATAATATAGAATTCCAAATAATTATATAATTCAAAATAATTAATAAAAATATTAATATTTCATTTTCTAATTTGAATTCAGTTCTTTTTTCGATTGTATTGTTTTTCAACACTAATATTGACAACAGTGTATCAAACAAATATAATCTGATCGTGAATAAAGAGATCAATTTACTCATGTTACATATGTCTTTACTTTATTAAATATTAAAATGAAATATTAAATAGGAGGGGTTCGCTGGATTTTCTTCGATAACATTTTGATTAAATATGATGAAAATTTGTTCTCTTTATATTAATTTATTATACCAATTAATTTTATAATTGGTGTGAGAATATTTTTCATACTAATTATAAAAATAATGGATTTAAAATAACTGGTATATAAAAAAATTTATATAGTTGTTTTTTATAATTGGTGTAAAATATATCTTTCATACTAGTTATTTTTATAACAAGTGTAAAAAATATATTTCATACTAATTATAAAAAACTTGATTTAAAATAACTAGTATGAAAAATATTTTTACATTAATTACTTTATAAACGATATTTTTTTACACTTGTTATAAAAATAATTGATATAATAAACAATACATTAGAATAAAGAGACAAAAAAAATCATCTTATTTAATCAAGATGCCGACCTGACGGTTAAACATGCTAAAAGGTATTCAAGACTAGAAACACCATTGCCATGAGAGTATCCTAGTAATGTAATTTAGATGACAATATTTATATTATTTGAAATCCAAAACTTTTAAAAGTTTACATGATTACAAATTTTAAACTTTAATAATAACTATAATATTGTTATAAAATAAGTATAGAAATGTAGCAATAATTCTATTAGGCTATAATCACAAAATGATTCATCAATTTCCTTTCTTCCCTTTGTTCTTTATTGGGATTTTGTAGAGAGCAACTGAGTTGGGCCTAGAGGAAATAGGATGATTTAAGCTAAACATTACATGGTCTAGCTTAATGTAGTACTTAATTGTAAGGCGTGAGTGTGTTCTATTACTTTTTGTAAACTATATTTTTAGGTCTGATTTGTCTTATTTAAAAGTTTAAATTATCTTGATAGTATCTATAAAAACTCAATTTTTATTAAAATCAATAAAAATACCAATAAACATATATTAAATATCAACAAGTCATTCTTATATTAATAAATAAGCCTCTAAAAAGTTATAATCATATATAGTATATATTTAATAATCAATTTTTCATATTAAAGTTAATTTTAACATATTTTAATATTATAGATTTCATTTTATATATACAAAATATCATGTATATTTATAAATTATAATATATAATAAATTGTTTAAAAGTTTAAAAAAGTTGACCCAACAGGTTAAACAGATTTTTTTTTAAAAGTTTAGACTTAACTTCTTTAGTTAAATAGTTTTTTTTAAAAGTATTAGTATAATCATATTACTAAATGAACTGGATCAAACTAGATCTTAACTAAGTTAGGCCTTATACTTCCAACCAATAGTTTGATCTATTCTCACATTTACTAATGTCATAGTAAACATTACTATTGCATTAGGGCTCTTAATTTGACAAAATTTCTAATTTCTTTTTATGAATTACATAATAACTTTTTAAATTAGGCCCCTTATTTTGTAGGCCTTGGTGCCCACCTTATTGTCCTTGGACCGGCCTTGACAAATATGTTCATTTTTTTAAAAAAAAACTTCACTTTTTTTAATCACTTAAATTAACTTAACCCTCGTAAAGGAGGTTTACAAAACTCTTAAAAATATAAAATATTAGGTCTTTTTAGATATACTAAGTATTTTTGTTTAGGTGAACTTGAGGGTGTCTTAAGACGACAGCCAAAAACTAATTTCTCTAAGACATAGAGATTCCAAAGTAGGTCTCACCTCTTTTAAATTTTTTTTATACACACGAGATTCAAATCACTAAAAATGTGTTAAAAACCCGACTAACTGTGTACCTGGTTTTGTTGATGATTTAAGCAAGTATTTAATCTCTATAAATATTACGAGCTATTAATAAAGGATTACTAGAAATTAAATAATCTAAATTAAAAACATTTACGGGAACAAAAATCTCAGATAAGTCTAATTTAGTATAAGTCTAAGACTATACTAGTATACATATTATTTATTAAAGACATTTTTAGAAGAAAATTTAAAATTATAATATATTTAATTATAACTAACTTATTTCAATTTACTTTTTTTATTCATGTGATTTAATTCCACGATTTTTGTAAATGAGAGAATATTTATTGGATGTGAATGGGAAGTTATTCTTGAATTTTTGTTCCTCCAACAATATGATGGAAGACAATTGCAAGGAACACATACATCTAAACAAAATACTGAATATTAAAATCTAATTATCAATATATAGCTAGATTACAGAAAAGGAAAACACTTCTATTTTTGTTTTAGCAACACCTCCTTGATAACTTTGTCCAAATTCAAGTATGAAGAACCACCAGGCTTGGTGTATTCCTCAGCTTTCTTCTTAAACTCCATGATCTTTTGTCTCATCTTCTTCCCCTTCTCTCCAACCATCAATTGATTCACCAGCTTCTCCAACTCCTCTCTCTTCACATTTGTATCAATTTCAATTCCAATGTCCCATTCATTGCAAATATCTCTGCAGTTTGTTGGTTGATCTGCAAAAAAAGGCCAACACAACATTGGCACTCCAGCACAAAGACTTTCAGTGGTTGAGTTCCATCCACAATGAGTCAAAAATCCACCAATTGAAGGATGGTTCAACACTTTCTCCTGTGGACACCAACTTGCTATTAAGCCTCTATCTTTAGTTTCATTCACAAACTCAGATGACAAAATGACAGAGCCACCAATGACAAGGTCAGGTCTAATGATCCACAAAAAGGGTTTCCTGCTATTGGCCAAACCCCATGCAAACTCCAACAGTTGCTCTGGAGACATAACAGTGATGCTGCCAAAATTCACATAAACAACTGACTTTGGTTCCTTTGATTCAAGCCATTCAAGACACTCAATGTCTTCTTTCCAAAGATTGGAACCTAAATGCTCCAAGTGATCATGTGGACTTCGATTTAAAAATGAAGTTATAGGGCCAATGGTGTAAAGAGAAGGGAACATAGAGGAGAGAGCATTCAATACACCACTCTCAAGCTCATCAAAAGTATTACAAATAATAGCAGAGGCTCTGTGAGCTCTGTCTGCAATTTCAATGAAAAAGTCCATCATCACATCGTTTGGATTTGTTGTCCTTATGAAGTCAGGAAAGTCCTTCAGTCGAAGGTTCTGCAAGCCAGGAATCCAGTCCACTTTGGTGTCCAAATACCCATTTGTCAAGTAACTCTCATCTACATATCATAGTTAATTAATACTTTCAAAAACTCAATGGCTTGAATCTCCATTTGATTTCAAATATAGACTGTTGGTTCAAGAAGGAAAAATAAACAAAGTATGTACACAAAAACAAAATCAATAAAATAGAGAACTCAAAGTACTGTTAATAAAAGAAAAAGAGAGAGAACTCAAAAGTACCCAAACGAAAGTGCAAACTAGAAATTACAGCAGCGGGATCAAATGCAACTATGACAAAAAATGAACCATAAAAGATTGAATATAGAGATAAAAAAAAACAGCATCAAAATTTATGTGGTTTTGGCCTATATCTATGGGAAAGAACAACTAAATCCGATACATAATCAATCAGATATAAGTATTTACAATAAATCGACACTTGATTTTGATATCTTATTATGTTCAAGATGAACACTAATCATCCCTGAATTTTTAACCTCATTTCTCATTCTTATATCTTCTTTTGTGTTTTTATGTGTTTTACTCACACCAATTTCATAAGAGTTTTCACTTATTCTCTTGCTATTACTATATTTTAAAGAATGTATTTATAAGATAGCCCAGCCCTAAAATAAGAATAATAATAAGCTATAACAAAAAATACTTTTAGATCCTTAGAATTAAGAGTCATAATCAACCAACCTAGACAATTTTTAGAACACTAAATCTATATCTTGTTGCTCACAAATATAAATAAATTACGTAACATCCTTAAAATATTTGTTTACTAAACATATATATCCTTCCTAAAGGTATTTCTCACGCAATTAAGAATATTTTAAAAAATAAATATTAAATGTGAGTTTGGATAAATAATTTAATTAGATAATTATGTAATAAATTATTTTTAAACGAGAAATTACACTTTAAATTTGATTAAGAATTTATCAAAATAAGTTGGAAATAAATTATTTTAATAATCTATATAAAATAACTTATTAAAATAAAAAAAACTTATAGGATTTAGAATATAAATTCTTCCCTTTTATTTGGTAAAATCCCAAACCTACTCTGAATTAACCCTTTTTAATAACTTTATGTTAGTTATGTATATGTAAATGTGAAAGACAAGTGTAAAGGAGTATACACATAAGACAAAACTTAGATAAACCCTTTTTTTTTATGAAAACAACTTTGATATATTCTTTCATTCTTCAATCAAAATTTAGGTTTTGATTCACGATAAAAGTCGATAATATCTGAGACATTAAGACTCATGGATTGTTTGATCGTGGAGAAGAGTATGACAAAAAAAAGTGTGAGAAAAACATATGAAAAAAGAATTAATTTAAAAATTATGAAAAATGTTGTTTCATGTTTGTTTAATGAGAAAAAATAGTGTTAAATACATGTCTCAAATTTTGTTAAATTTGGTACTTCAGTTACCATGAGCAATTTAAATAGAATTTTACTTCTTCAGAATAGCAATTAATAGAATTTTACTTCTTCATAATAGCAATTCAAATTAAATTCTACTTTTTCACAATACAAATTCAATTTGAATTCTACTTCTTCACAATACAAATTCAATTTGAATTTTACTTCTTTACAAAATCAATTCAATTTGGTTGTTTTTTTAGTTAAGGAAATATTTTTATATTCTTTATAATTGCCTATCAAAGGTAACAAGGTACCACATTTGTAATTATGATCAAATTCTCTAATCATGAGAGAATTTTAGTAGTAGAGTTTATATTTTTAGTTTCATCTAAGAGAGTATTTTAGTCAGAAAATTTGAGAGATAATTTTATTTTGTCCTTGTTACATATAGAGTTTATTGTCTCTTTGTTTTCTTCCTCTTCTCAGAACTTTTTTTACTTTCCTTCTTATACAGTGAAACTAGTTTGCTCGTGATCATTTGTGGTCTTTTTCTCCAGTTTTGGAGGTTTTCCACGTAAATCTTGTGTGTTCATCTTCTTTTCCTTATATTTATTTCTCTTTATCTCCAGTTGATTTGATTCAGTATTTCCGCAACACGCTAATTTTCTTAACAAATAGAAAATAATCTAATACTATATGAAAAAGATAATTATACGACTGTTGTATAACGAAGAAAAAACACAAAAATAAAATAAAAGAAATGTGAAAATTTTAGTCTATGAAGGGGAACACAGAAAATTTTCTCATCATTTAATCAACACTAAAAAAAACCAAATGCCAAATTTGTTTCCTGTGAGATGTATTTCTCATAACTGGACACAATGAAAACACTAAGCATAAGTTGTATCCATGTGAAAAGAGAGTAGTATAATACTGAATACCCTGATAAACCAGATGGAGAAAGAACATGAATTGATACCTTTAAGTGGTGTAAGACCTTTCTGAACAAGAGGACGAAAGTTCATAACAGACAATAAAGCACAGGCACTGGCAGGCCAATAGAGAACAACAGGGAGACCGAGCTGTTCAGCAGCAAGAATTGGAAATGACATGCAGCCATCAGAAACCAAGCAAGTAACTGGTGGAATGAGACCAGAATTTGCAGAGTGGTTGAGTCTAGCAACAAGATTCTGAAAGGGGTGGAGGCAGTTCTTTCTGATAGAATCACAGAGAGAGGGTACATGCTGAGTAACATCAGCAGCAGCAGCATCCACTGAGGGAAGGCCGTCTGGGATGGTTTCAAAGCGAAAATCAGCAAGACCATCAAGAGCGTTGGGACCCCTTGAGTTGAGCAAACGTTTGTGGTTGTACTCTGTGTGAACAAATGTTATGTGAAAGCCTCTCAGGTGAAGTAGTTTTGCTAGTTTCAATAACGGGTTTACATGACCTTGTGCAGGAAATGGGATCAACACAGCGTGCGGTTTACTCTCTGCAGACTCACTCATCTCAGATGTTCTTTGTTTTGGTCTTTCTTAATACATCAGATAAGCCTCCGCTGAAAGCAAATATAGGACTCACATATATATGCACCAGCGTTGTTATCTGGCAAGTGGCATTAACAAATAAATGTAGGCATTTCTCCAACCACTAACAGTTAATAATTCAGCTAACAACTGAAATTTAACAATCGTAATTATAATAAGAAAAATGATAACAGTTGATCCTAGAATACTACTTAAACAAGTTAAAGTAAACACTTTTTGTTTAAAACAGACTCAACCTGATTTTTAAACCATTTTTTTTTATAATTTTCAATAAAAAAATTTACATTTATTTAATTAAACAAGTTAATGGGAAACAATAGAATATTGGTTCAAGTGGTATATGTTTAATTCCCTTTAAATAAGTGTTTCAGATTTTTTTTTTGTGGATTAAAAAAACTTTCAATAATTGATGTGGATGTTCTCAGTCCTCAGTTAAACTAAAAACAAATTAACGTAACCTTATAATAATATTTTGTTAGTACAATATTTAACATTGCACATAAATTTGTAATTTTCAAGGAAACTCCAATGTAATTTTTCCAAAAAAAAATATCTGTTCATTTTTTATTATAGTGAAAATTGGTATAATCATAGTATGAGTTTTCTAGGAGTGAGTTATGGCAACACACATAAATTAAAATTTAGTTATTAAATGATTAACTTCATTGATTATTTTTATACTTTTGAATTTATTCTTCATATTAAATTTCATTATTATCAATAGGAAAAAATATGTAATTAATAACCGTATGTATTGAAAAATAAAACAATAAGTAAAATTATAAATTGAAATGAAAGTCTTATAATAAGAACAATAAAAACCCTAAAATAAAAAAGATCATAAAGATATTGTCTTATAATTAATTTAAAAAACATTTGATAATTTTCTTCCATAAAATCATTTTCTTTTTAACTTTTAAAATAATTTTATTATTATTTTTTTATAATGATTTTTCTTATTGATCTGATCTGGAGACCAGCCCCTAGACCACACCAGATTCTTGACCCTAATTCAGACCAGTTCATTGGCACATCCGGTGGGACTCGATAACTTTATTCCCACTTTTCGCAGAAGTTTCGCAGCTTTACCATGGAAGGAAATATGAGAGATTTTCAAGAAGGGCACGTGGAGGATATTACGACCCTAGTTAATAGGCTTTTAGCCTTTGATTCTCCAACAAGGAGTTCTAGGAGAATGATGCCTCTGGGGATGCCTGATCCTCGTGATGAGATTATCAAGTAACTCAGGGAAGAGTTGGCTGAACTAAAGCGAGACTATATGCAGTCGGAGGAGAAAGTAGTCTCGCAGGCACAGAAGACCCATGAAGCCTCTAGTAGGGAGAAGTCCACCACGCTCCAATATTCCAAAATCCCTATATATGAGGAGAAGGAGCAAACTATGGATTCTGGGGAGAGAAACACTGCTAGGAGAAAGATAGCCAATGATGGCAGCTTCAAGAACTTATAGGCTCAATGTCCCTTTCTCTAAGAGACTGATGAACGTGTCTATTCCTAGGCACTCACAGACAACACAACCCCTTTCCATTGGGAAGTATTCAGGTGAGACTAACCCAAGTAAGCATTTGGATGCTTACGTTTATGAAGCGATGATTTTGGGGGCTGAGTAAGATGTCATGTGTCGTATGTTCCCCCTATCTTGACTGGAGAGGCCCTTAGCTGGTTTAAGGGGCTTCCAACGGGGTCGATAGACTCTTGGGAGGAAATGGCAATGGCTTTCGATGACCACTTTGTCATTTCCGAGGATGTTTCCAGGACGTCACATACCCTCGCCCAGATTAGGCAGGGTGAGAACGAAACTCTGAAGGAGTTTTTGAAGAGGTTCTACATGGAGGCAGCTATGGTCCCTAACCTTACTGAAGCCATCCAGTTGTACATCGTCATCGAGGCTGTACAACCTAAGTTTGGTTTTCCCTTATCTTTAGCAAAGAGCCCTCCGGCGTTGTTTGAAGAATTCTAGAAGAAGGCATCGAAATACGTGAGTATTAAGATACATTTGGAGGCCATAACAACGAGATTGAAGCCACATGTCCCGGTGTCACAGCCGCCCAAGGAGAAAGAGAGGGTGAGGCTGGAGAGACCCTTCTAAAGGGACAGGTTCAAGAACCCACAGCCTCCACGTCAGGAGAGGCATGTGGCTTCGTTCAACAACTATGCCCCGCTAAACACCAGACTGACGCAGATCCTTAGAGAAGTGGGTTGGCTGGCATTTAGTGTATACGACATTAGGAGGCCAACCCCATTAAAGAGGCCTAGAAATTCACGCAAGTACTGCAATTTCTATAAGCAAGTAGGGCATTCTATAGAGAAATGTAAGTCTCTGAAAGATGCAGTAGAGACTCTTATCTGTGAAAGGAAGCTGAAGCAATACCTCTTCAAGAAGAGGTCATTGGATGAGCCAGACCAGATGAAGTAGCAGAGCCGTGACCGTGATGAGGATGGTGATAACAACCAGGGTCCCACGAAAAGATTAACCGCTGTAGAGAAGCAAAAGGGGGTTGTTATCACTAAAGTAACCCAGGAGGACAAAGCGCCTCCACAGCAACAACGAGGCTGACGTGAAGTGATTGACATGATTGCTGGAGGATTCGCTGGCAGAGGAGCAACGATCACGGCAAGGAAGAATCACCATCATATGATTCTTTCGGTGCAGGGCAAGTCCCAAGATATCGCCCTTTTCGTGACGGTGTACTAGCTCCGCTGATTTCTTTTTCCAATGAGGACTTCAACCCGACCATCCCTAGAGGAGATGATGTAGTGGTCATCATAGCAGTGATTGTGAACAAGCATGTCAAGCGAATCCTTGTAGATAAGGGGAGTTCCTATGATGTTATTTTTTATAACCGTTTTAAAAGAATAAGGTCTAACGATTCTGATTTGCAGCCTTATACGCAGGAAATGACGGCCTTCAACAGAGCTAAGCAGCCAAATAAAGGGTATTTAGACACTCTGGTGTCATTTGAGGGCGAACCTGGAGCGAGGACTGCTAAGTCCAGAGTATTGGTGATACTTGTGGAGTCACCGTACAATGGCATCATAGGACGGCCCACACTGAATGCCATGGAAGCAATTGTTTCAATGCCCTATCTCCTTATCAAGTTCATCGATAAGGATAACAACATCTATCCGGGGTGACCAGGAGATAGCCCGATACTGCTACAACTTGAGCCTCAATATGATAAAATTGGAGGCATTAAATAAAAAAAAGGAAGCTGAACAACAAAGGTACCGTGGCTGGATCTGTTAGCCTAATTGACCTTGATCACAAGGTTGAGCTTAAGATTGATCCGCTCATAAATGACAAGTTAGAGATAGTCCAGCAAAGGTCACGCACATAAATGACAAGTTAGAGGTTGTTATAAAGCAACGCCTACTTGCACTCCTTGAGGAGTTCAAAGACCTTTTTGCATGGACTGCTGCTGACATGCTGGGAATGGACCCTAATTTTTGTTGTCATAAGTTATCCGTCTACCTAAAGACGAGGCCGGTTGGCCAGAAGAAAAGAAGATTGGACCTAAAAAAGTAGAAGATAGCTTGTGAGCAGATTGAAGAGCTTTTAAATGTTGGATTCATTAGGGAGATCCAGTATTCCTCTTGGCTCTCCAATGTGGTGATAGTGTAGAAGACCAACGGGAAGTGGAGAATGTATACAAACTACATCGATCTGATCTGTTGGTGCCTAAAGGATCCATACCCTCTCCCGAATATTGATAGAATGATGGATGATTCGTCTGGTTACCAATACTTGTCGTTCATGGACGCGTATTCGGGGTACAACCAAATTCTAATTTAGGAGGAGGATTAGGAGAAGACGGCATTCATCAATGACAGCGGTGTGTTCTGTTACATTGTCATGCCTTTTGGTTTGAAGAACGTTGGAGCCACAAACCAGTGGATGATCAATAAGGTATTCGAAGGCATGTACACCAAGCTAGCAGAGGTGTACATTGACGATATCATCACCAAAACCCCAACTGGGGGGACCATGTTGAAGACCCACGCCAAGTTTTTCTATGCCTGAGATAGTACAACATGTGCTTGAACCCACGGAAGTGTACTTTTGCTGTTCCTGTTAGAAAATTCTTGGGTTTCATGTTGACTCAGCGCGATATAAAGGCAAATCCAGGCAAGTGTCAAGCGATTCTGGACGTGTAAAGCCTAAAAAACCAAGGGAGGTTTAGTCCTTGAATGGAAAGGTGGCTGCCTTAGCATGGTTCATGCTTAAAATGGCGCACAGGTCCCTCCCCTTGTACAAGATTTTGAAGAAATCTAAGAAGTTTGAGTAGGGGCAAGAGTAAGAGTAAGCCTTTCATATGCTTAAGGAAGTGTTGTTCAAACCTCCAATTTTGGTGAAGCCTGACCTCGGCGGACTACTTATTCTGTATTTAGCAATGTCAGATGAGGCTCTAGGAGTGGCCCTGGACACTAGAGGGACAGAGGCCGATTTATTTCACTAGCAAGACGTTACAAGGAGCTAAGGGCCAGTATCAAAAGATTGAGAAAGCTGCCCTGGCCGTCATTTGGGCCTCCTGACGTTTAAGGCCTATTTTCATATAGACCCTATTATAGTAAGGACAGATCTTCTACTTCACTCAGTGCTGAGCAAGTTGGACCTGGCTGGAAGAATGATAAAGTGGTCCATTGAGTTATCAGAGTTTGATGTGTTGTACGAGCCTCGAGGTACTATAAAGGCTTGGGTGCTAGCAGACTTCGTGATTGAAATGACTAGAGCGGATCCAACCACCCCCCGTTCTCATTGGACGGTGTATATTGATGGTTCTTCCAACAACAAGGGAAGTGGCGCATGCGTAGTGGTTGAAAGTGATGATAGGGTGCATCTGAAGATATCTTTACGCTTTAATTTCAAAACTTCCAACAACCAAGCTGAGTACGAAGCTTGCCTCATCGGTCTAAGAGTAGCATTGGACACCGGAGTGTTTGAGATGACCCTTTGTAGTCATTCACAGTTGGTGATTTCACAAATTCGAGGAGAGTATCAGGTCCGCGAGCCCCAACTTTAGTTGTACTTAAATTGTGTGAATGAGTTAAAGGAACATTTTACAACGTTGGAGTTTAAACATGTGCCAAGAGAGGAGAACACGAGAGTCGATATCCTCTCAAGGTTAGCCAGCACCAAACAGCCCAGGAGTACTACCACGGTAGTCTAGATTACTTTGACAACTCCCAGTATCCCTCTGTGTGATGTCCTAGGTCAATTTATAATTATTTTTACCCGGTTTATAATTTTTACAATAAATTTTTCATGATTAAATGATTTAATTATGTCATAATTTAGGAAAATATTCATTTTTACCAAAAGTCCCAAAAACAGTAATTATATAACCATTTAAAATGTAAAATCCAAAATCTGGAAACAAGGGGCCTAACGCTACATGTCAACTCCATGCTACGCGTGACACCCAGAACGTAAATGGCCCGTTTTAGGTCCAATTGCCACGAAACTTCACGGGCCACATGTTTTCCCTATTCTGGAACTGTTGGCACCACCCGTTTGCCAAGATTCTAACATATGCACAAGTTATGTGTAAATTGCAGTTCAACCTCTTTTAGTGAAAAACCTTTGCACCAAACATCCTAAATGGATTCCAATTGGCTCAAGGCCAATCACACAGTTTCTAAATGTCCTAAGGGACCTATTGGTAGCTTTCGGGGGTCTCAAAACCTACCGGATCTCAAAATTTCCTATTGAGTTCCTTGTATTCATAATTATACACTTATGCATAACTTCTAAAATCAATCAAATCATCAATCAATTGCACGATCACATCACCAATCAGTCATACACATGAACAATACCTACCCATAACAATCATTCACGTGATTACTCATTATCATCAACCATCATTACACACCTTCATCACACTAAATCAATCTAGCTATCTTACTAATCATAACATAGCTAATTCATTAACTATAACCTATAAATCATTGTATACATCCACAATTCAATGCGCAATCATAATCAACATATCATTTAAACACATAGATATTGCAGGACCTACCCATATCATGCAATCATGTAGTGGCTCGGTGCCACCTAACACACAACATAATAAAATGCTACAATACTACTGATCTGTCCTGAACCGGGGTCGAGAGATCCGGTGTCGGGTCAGTCACAAATAGTAAGATGATTACGTCTCTGAAGACCGGTTATATGAGTATCCGGTTTACGTATCCGATGTCTTTGTATGATGAGGACGGATTGGACGTCCTGGAGATCCTTCACACCGTCCTTACGCGTTGAGGTGGGCGAAAGGTGGTGTCACCTGCAAAGATTCTCCGACGCTCAAGTCAGTGGTGATATTCCAAGTGAGGAATGTTTTCAGAGAGTAATTGTAAAAGATAGAGTCAAAAGATCCCTCCCTTCATTGATGAAGAGAGTTCATATACCTGATTGGCTCGATATTCGAGGATCCGTTAGTGGGGAACCACTAACCTCCAATAACACTTTAAATTATTATTTTATTATACACTTACCAGTATGATTGGGTCAAGTGGCCATTTTATATTAAGCGTAGGGAGTATAGGCTAGAATTAAGGGACAAATTGACCATTTCCGTGAGCAGATTTTGGCTCGTAGTGCAGGGAATTATTGATCGGTCCCTGTAGCAATGCCTTTTGTCTTCTGCATAGTGATGTATATGTTATCCGGTGTCATGGTGTTATCCTGAACAACCGGTATAGGGAGAGTGCCTGATACGGAATTAGAGTCCGGATGTATACTGATGACACCGGTTGCACGTTGGCGAATTGACAAAGACGTTGAAATATGTCTTGTAGATCGGATACCGGTATCAAGACCGGATCATATGTCCCCTAGCTTGTGTGAGGGACTGTGTAGTTGTTCACATGAGCTACTCAACCTGCAAAAGGTCTTGATACCGGTATAGCTTTGCAGGAAACGTTTTTATGCATGTGTGCTGTTCAGCATTATTACACCATGAGGAACCGTCCTAGGGTTGAACGTTCCGTTGTCATGATGTTGTTATAACGGTTTCAGACAAAGATTCGCAGCAGGAGAATACCAAAAGTTTTTTGAAAACTGAGGACCCTTGAAATTCGAGTGACGTCTGTAAAGCATAGATTGTGTCGCATGATTAGACATTAAATGCCTTTAATCACGTGTGCGAGCAGTTATTGCGTCTGAGACGGAAATCTCAGTAACCGTCGTTTGGGGCTTAACGGGCCTACAATTTTTAAAACTTCTGGGCCCAGCGGAGAGGCCCTTTGACGAATTGATATTGTTTTGGCGCCCATGAATTTAGAACGACTGTGTCGTTTGACTTGTAAATTGACGCGTTTATTCATGAACGACACAACCTCAAGAGTTGGTAACCGAACCCTTTCGTTTCCTATAAAAGAAACACTTAGTGGATTCTGGGTACCACTCACTTCTGATTTCTTAGCAAAACTCTACAAAAATTTTGTAAGGACGCTTGCCGCTTGTTTTGAGAAGTTTTTCTCAGTCTTCATCTTCCTTATCATCTGAGGTAACCATTTTCTTTCCCCTGTTATTTTCGTCTTCTTTCGCTCTGCTGTTTTTGCTTGAAAAGAATGTATCTTACTAGGGGAGATTAACTTCTCGCAACCCTAATTATCGTGGGGGAAGAATCCTTGTGATTCTTCCGAGGGCTGAGTCATGTCGCTCAGAAAAGGGATCTTACTCACGGTGGAGAGTGACTTTTCCCTTCTCAAAGTCGTCCTCTAATTGTAGTCGCTCTGAAAATTAAGATGAGTAATGATTGTTACCCTTCTGACGATGTGACTTTTTATCGTAGAGCAAAGATTTTTGTTCACGCTACTCAAACGATGACTGGAGAAGGAACCTCTGGGGATCAAACTGTTCTTAAAACAGCAGAAGGTCTGTACAGCATAGTCGCCTCTCGGCTAAACTGGGAAGAACTCTAGGCTAAGTGGCCCTTCTGCTGGATATCTGACGAACTTAAAAACTTAGCTTCCCATCACGCGAATAAGGACGGAGCTCGGATCTAGCCAAGGTTTACAGTTTACGTCGAGGAGGAAATGAAAAAATGGTTCAGGGTATTTGCACCGCTCCCTACAAAACGGATATACCACGTTGTCCCAGACGAGCGTTCGGTATATATACATGATTTTGTGTTTCATTACCTCGGAGTTCGTTTCCCCTTATCCGAGTTTCAAATGGGTGTATTAAAGTTCCTAAATTGTGCACCTTCTCAACTTCATCCGAACGGTTGGGGACTCATCCGTGCTCTAGAAGTATTGGGAGACTACTTCAACTTTACGCCCACCGTAGCGATGCTGTTCTACTACACTCAGGCAATTAGACTTCAGACCCTTAGTGTATGAAAACATTACTCTGACTTTGCATCAATCTACCAAAGGATATTTTGAAGATGTCTCAGACCTAGCTTTGCTCAAAACTAAACTATTCTTATCACTAAAATGGACAAGAAGACAAATTCTTCAAAAAACCAAGGCTTACATGAAGAAGAAATCGAGGAAGCTACTCTACGCTAATCAAAAAACTAACACTTGGTACTTGAGTTAGAATGCTTCAGAAGGTCAACCAAGTCTGTTTTGCAAAAGTTCATGATTGTTAATACTCAACAAAAGGACTTTTGCTTTGTAATACTTAAGGCACTCCATTTTAGTATAACTTCTAGAAATCTTCAAATCAGACCTTTGTCTTCTTCTTAACTCTCAAGTTTGTATGCTCAAATGACTATCATTTCTCAATATATATAACAACAGTAACGACTATATTCAATGGCCTATAAATACGAAGAGACTTCAGACTCAGAAGATAGATAACGTGAAAGCAACAAACTGAAAACACAAGTGATTGAATCAAAGCTTTCGTTTCAAAAACAAATACTTTCTTTGTACCTCTGCTTCTTGCAGACTTAGTCTTTGTTTTTCTACTTAGTGTATCTGTACTTAAAGTTTCATTCTCTTGTACATTAAGTTACCAAAACACAAACACACTCTCAAATCACAACCCGTGTCAAATTTTAGTGTGTTGTCAGTCTTAAGTTTCTAGTGGGAAACACTGTTGGCTTGAAGAGACTTTTGAAAGAATACTTGGGTATTGAGTCATGAGTGGCTTGTTGAAAGAATATTTGGGTTTAAGCCAAAAGTGGCTAGAGTCAAGAATACTTGAGACATAAGTTGTGTTGTGTTTGTAAAAAGACATTTTTATATAGTGAAAATCCTTCAAATCTGAAGGTACTGGACATAGCTTCATCGTTTGGAAGTGAACCGGTATAAATTTCTTTTGCCTAATCTCTCTATCCCTTATTTCTTTAGTCTGAATCATTGTTAGTTAAATTCTACCGTCATTTTTGTTTGAAAAGATTTTTTTTCCGCAAAAAAGTCTCAGACTTATTCAAGCCTCCTTTTAAATCTGACTTTGAACCAACTTATTTATTTGACAAATGTTCACACGTCATTTAATTATTTTAATTATGAATATTAAGGTAAAAATATTTAATTTTTAAGGGTTTTTTACTAAGATAATCATAACTTACACATTTTTCATATTTTTTAATAACTTTTAAATTTAATGATATGTAAGATACGTGTATGATTTATCAGATGATGATGTGATAATCTATTTGACAAACTACAATTATCAAAAAATTGAGAGACTAAAACAAATTAATTATATTAGTAAAGAATTATGTCAAATATTTTATGTTAATGAAAGATGAAAAATTTAACAAAAATATTAATAAAAGATACATAAACAAAAACTAAAATTTACACATTTCGTCTCTGTTGTTGTTATTATTATTATTATTTTGCTTTTTAAAAATGTAATCGCGACATATGGTGCAATTATATCTTATTTTTGGCTACTTATGATGTGCCTAAAAGTCATAGGTTAATGTTTATGAGGTGCATACATGATAACATCATTACTTAATCAAAATAGTGATAAAAATACAAATAACTATGCTGAAATAATGGTAAATTTAAATTCTATAATAAATAATGATATACAAATATATTTATTATTAAATAATTTTCAAGTGTTATGTGTAAAATTAATGAATTCCCCTTAATTGAGAATTTATGATTTGTTGAGTAATAATTATATAATAAATGTTACAATATTGTTAGTGCATGTTAATTTATTATTTTAGTTTTTATAAATTTCCAAAGCCTTTTAAATATAAATTTTATCACAAATTTAATTAAAATATATTAATAGTGGAAAAATTAAAAAAATTCGTCAAAAAATACATTTGTATTACAAAAATCTTTGAATTATACAATAATTATATTTCTAACGTTATAAAATATATAGATTAACTATATATCAAAATTAACTTGAATGTGACTGTTTCTTTTTATATGTTAAATTGGTAGCCCCATAATAAAAAATAAAGAGGTATAGAGAGGGCAAGTGTTGCATAGGAAGCAAATGAAGACCTAGTTTTTCATAACAAATAAAATACTATCTTACTTGTTTGTTTCATGCTTGGTTACTTTTATGAAATAAAAAAAAAGTATTTAAAGGAGTGGAATGGTCATGGTGATGGTCATGGTCAAAAATGTAATCACCTACGTGCCAACCTTCTCCATTTTCCAATTCCATATTCATCTAATATATTTCCTAAAATATTCAAAGCAATAATAAAATCATCAACCCTCTTTCTTCTTCAATTCTTCAACAACTTTTTTCATGCCGTGATGAATATAACACACAAAAATAAGTTGGCAAATATGACCAGCAAGTTAATTTTAGGATTTTAAATTACCACTGACATAAATTTTTGTGGTCTTATGTCCAATTGCTACGTCCTTAGAATAAAAGTTTAGATGAGTTAAATATAAAGTTCATTAAACTCATAACATGCTATAAGATTTGATAAATGAGTATTTATAAATCTTCAACTGAAACCAATAAAATTCTTATATTAATAAGATTTAAACTAATAACTTTATAATTATATATCTAATTATTGGTATTTTAACCTTCTAGTTTTACCTATGTAATATTATTCTTTTGATTTTTTGAAATTGTTCAATTTGTGTTCTTCCATCAATTTTTTTTATTGATTTTTAATGAAACGATGATATATCATGCATGTTTCCTGACAGTTTAATACATTGCACCTTTGAAAGTGGTCAGCGAAAATAAAACATTCATTAGGAGTATATGGAGAATATCCTGGACCACACATTGTCATAGTTTTATCTAAAATATGACCATTAAAAAGTTGAGAAAATAAAATTGTAAAAGATAAGAGAATAAAAAAAATATAATTAACAGAGACAAATAAAAAATATTTAGAAGTAGAACGCGTTGTAACTGGAAAAGACAAATTACGAGTATTAAAATAATAAAAAAGAGAAGGTTTGGGGGGATGTATATAATGGAGAAGGTGGGTGGTAGGAAGGTGGCATTTGAATGAATGATCACGTTGTCGTGCATTGCCGTTGATTCCTTCAAATCTTCAATTCAATTCAATTCATTTCATTCTTCTTCTTCTTCTTCTTCTTCTTCTTCTTCTTCCTCTTCCTCTTTCACCAAACTCTATCTCTAATGGCTTCTTTCAATCTCTCTTATTCTTCCTCGCCAGCTCTCTCATGTCCCAGGTCACTTCACTTTCTCTCTCTATCTCTTAATAATCAAATCATGCTGCCTTTTTCGTTGATAGAGATGTAGAATTATTAATTAAGCCGACTGCAAAATTAATGCATGTTTTTAAATTCTATCTCAACTTGTGCTCTGAATTTTTGGGTGTATTTTGATTGCCATCGGTCGCTGGTGAATTTTTTTTTTAATTCGGCTGTTTCTTTCCTGTCTTTTTTTTTTGTTTTTATCCTTGGATGTCACTCACTGTTATTAAGTTTACCTTTTGATTTGTTCTTGTGTTCATTGCAGGGCTTGCAAACACTTCAAATTGTTCAATGATTTGCCGTTCGTTCAACTGAGTTCGAAATTACCTGCAAGTAACCCTGCTGTTGGTAGAATTAAAGCCACGTTGATATCTGGTGGAGGTGACTTACTTTCCTATCCAAGTAGCAATGGCTCCGTGATTGGTAAAATTGTGGTTGGTGGTGATGGACCTGTTGGAATTGAGGTACAGCCTAATGGAACAGTAGCATCAGACACCGGGCTAACACGCAATGTTTTTGCTGTTGACAATGATGAATTTGATTTGGACACCCCCACAGCAGGTTTTGCTTCCATCCCTGAGGCCATTGAAGACATTCGCCAGGGAAAGGTTTCTGCTCTTTCTTCTCTTTGTGTAGTGCTGAAGTTTTTGCTTTTGTGTCAGTATGGTACTAGGTTTCTGATTTTAACTGATGCTAATGATGCAGATGGTAGTCGTTGTGGACGATGAAGATCGGGAAAATGAAGGAGACTTGATAATGGCAGCCCAAATGGCAACACCCGAGGCTATGGCATTCATCGTTAAGCATGGAACTGGGATAGTTTGCGTAAGTATGAAAGAGGAAGATCTGGATAGATTGGATCTTCCTTTGATGGTAAACAGCAAGGATAATGACGAGAAGCTTTGCACAGCATTCACTGTGACAGTGGTATGTACTGCTTTTATTATGTCCATATTTATGTGTACAATTGCCATATCTCTCTGACTAAGACCTTCTATAGTTATCAAGCTGCGCTACTTATATAATCCATTTGGTTTGTTTCATTTGATAGCTTTTATGTCTAAAAATACAAGTGGCCTTCATTATCATTTAGCAGAATGAGTTCAATTCAATAAAGACTTCAAATTTTATTTTCTGCCTACTTTGTTGTAGAAATTGTTCTCTCTTGTATTTTAGGCACTTGTTGATGAAATTTGATACACTTCAACAATTGAAAATGCATTTGTAGGATGCTAAACACGGTACCACCACAGGGGTCTCTGCTCATGATAGGGCAACAACAGTATTGTCCCTTGCATCTAGAGATTCAACCCCTGGCGATTTCAACCGCCCGGGCCATATTTTCCCCCTAAAATACAGGGAAGGTGGTGTCTTGAAGAGAGCTGGACATACAGAAGCTTCAGTTGATCTTGCTGTACTTGCTGGTATGGATCCAGCAGCAGTTCTGTGTGAGATTGTAGATGATGATGGTTCCATGGCTAGATTGCCAAAGCTTCGTGAATTTGCTGAGCGTGAAAATTTGAAAATCATATCTATTGCTGACTTAATAAGGTACATGGTTACATTTCAAGAAAGACTTAATAAAATTCATTGAATGCATGTTTAAGATGTTTTTTTTTTCCGAATAAAACAAAAGAGTTCATTAAATAAATAAAGACGAGTACAAGTTGTACACATCATAGCAAACACAAGAGTTTACATGTACCATGAGCATGTCCCAGTACAAACCATAAACATGTATCCCCCTAACCAAAGACACTTCCTCACAAAAGTTCATAGCTATTAGTTCACAAACACACGTTACCACTGACCATGCTACTGTGATAAAACCTATTATGATTGCAATCTTGAAATTTCAAGTATTAAACCAAACTGTGCAGCAAAATTCTTGATATATATTGCAGAAAATCGTGTAGACAACAACATCCTCCCAGTTCAGGAAAGTGAGGCAATTCCAATCACAATCTTGACAGCTTTGGTTACATTGTCCTGTAAATCCTGAGACCACACGCCTCTGCACATTTAGAATTGCTTAGCTCTGCAATAGACATGTAATAGGATTTTGCAGCCAACACACCACTGGATGGGGAAAATTCTCTCTTCTTGCCTTCAACCATTAGATTTAGTTGCATCAAATCAACAGTACGCTCGGCATTCAAATTCATTCCCTCAAAATTGACTTTATTTCTTTCAGTCCACGTCTTTTATTCTAAGTTGTGAAATTAGGAATTCTTCATAAGTTAATCCTAAGTAGTTATTTTATTCTGATGCTTTTTCTTTCCTCGTGTTCCTTGTCTAAGTCTCTTTGGTTAAGCTCTTTGTTAATTGCAATATTTGTTACTTATTTAACTACATTGCAAGGAGATTAACACTTATTTTTGTGGCAGATATAGAAGAAAGAGAGACAAATTAGTGGATCGCGCTTCTGCTGCACGCATACCTACAATGTGGGGGCCATTCATGTCTTACTGTTATAGGTCACTTTTAGACGGGATTGAGCATATTGCAATGGTTAAGGTGAGATACTTGTGTTTGTACTAAACTATATGCACGTTACAACATTTGTCAACATTCTTATGGTGGAAACATCAACTATGCATATTATGCTACATCTGGCATAAATCACACCTTATACAAGTATGGCTTAGATTAAATTTAATTCTGGAAAATGTGGTTTAAGATTACTGGCAAAATGGAAGTGGTTTCAATATCATACCCTCCTAGGTTACACTCTATAGTTGTTTATGTATCCAATAATTTGAATTCATGAAGATTGCTCTACCCGACCTAAAGTATGACTAATGCTTCTGCTTTCATGGTACCACATAGAAAACTCAAAGCTGTTGAAATTAACAATAATAGTTCCACGCCACTCATATTAGAATTCAAATCTAATCTATGGAATTAGAAATTGAATGGATTGAGAAAATATGGATTTATTTATGGTTGCATAAATTTATGAAAACTAGAAGTTGTGTACTGTGTATGAAAAAGGCAGGGGGAGGGAGTTGGGGAGGAGAAAGATTATAAGCTGTGCAAATAAATTTCAGCTGATCTACTCTAAGCTAGAAATTTATTTGAGAGCTGGTCATAACTCATAAGTGCTTTCTGAATTTGAAAATAGTGAGACCATTTTTAAAATTCCATTATCTGACATATAACACGCTATTCTGTTTGTTTTTCAAGGTTGGAGGATTCATTTCTCTACTTGTTTTGGGCTGGGCTGTTTCATAAAAAGTGTTAAAATAATTAAAATTGACATAGATGACCATTTTTGGCCTTGCCAATTTGAAACATATTAAAATATCAGATTCTTATAATTGTCTGAGTTATTGTCAGGAAACTTTGTGTATTTTATTAAATCTACAATGGGATTTACTATGAAACTGTTGCCAGGTGAATATTTTTAACTCAGCAGACAAAAAATTTGAGCACAGGATGCTTATGTGGTAGAGTTATATGATTTTTCTCATTGGGAAGCTTCTTATGTGTTATCATCTAGCAGGATAGCCTGTGTTCTTGCATCGCACTGTTTTTGTTTCCTCTTTAGAAGAGAAGATTGATATTGTCCATTTTCCTTTGAGGCTGATATTTAAGATATAGACTATAGATGATGAACCATGTTTTCCTAAAACCTTTTTCTTGCATCCATTCTTTAATCCCCTATTTGTTTTTAGTTGACCCTCAGAAGGGATTTGTCAGTGAGTTGCAAGTAGGTATGCCTGATGGGCATGCAATCCTTGGCCTTGGCAAGCTCTTCCTATTACCTTGATGTTTTCCAGTTTAGTTTGATATTGATTGGTTCAATGGTGCAAACTTAGTTTGTTTTGAATGTTTCTTATTCAACAGGGTGACATTGGAGATGGACAAGATGTTCTTGTGAGGGTACACTCAGAATGTCTGACTGGAGACATATTTGGATCTGCCAGATGTGACTGTGGAAATCAACTTGCACTTGCAATGCAACAGATTGAGGCTGCTGGTAGGGGCGTTCTAGTATATCTCCGTGGACATGAAGGAAGGGGCATTGGATTAGGCCACAAGCTTCGTGCTTATAACCTACAGGATGCTGGACGGGATACTGTAGAAGCCAATGAGGAGTTGGGATTGCCTGTTGACTCTAGGGAGTATGGCATTGGTGCACAGGTAGTATATACAAGTGTTTATTAGGCTGTATATTTGACATCTTAAACTCAGATAGCACTTGACGGTTTTTTAATAGATGGTGATTGGTTTATTATTATGTTTATGGAAGTTTAATGCAATGCATTGATTCTGAATATGAAAGTCTTTACTTGCAGATATTGAGGGACCTGGGCGTTCGATCCATGAAGCTGATGACTAACAATCCATCAAAATATATTGGGCTCAAAGGTTATGGCTTAACAGTTTCTGGTAGAATCCCATTGTTAACTCTTATCACTTCGGAGAACAAGAGATATTTGGAGACCAAACGTGTGAAAATGGGCCACATCTATGGCATGGAATTTAATGGCCCATTGAGCACTCATGACAGTGGTAATGGTAAAGCCACAACGGTTGATGATTCTAATGCTGTTATAGGATTATAAAAAACTCCCCCCCCCCCCTTCCGTTTTTCTTTTATAGATACACGGTTCAACACAGCAGATGAACGCAAAAAGTTATAGGAACCATTATTTTCCTTATTCATTTACCTGATAATCTTCAGGCAGGCTCTACAAAGTCATAGGTTTCTTTTAACATTCTTCATTTTGAAACTTAGTGCCATGCATTGTAGACAACAAGGGCATTTGCCTATTCTATTGTCAGGTTTATTTTTCTTTGGTGCTTCTTATAGAGATTATGGAAATCATTTGCGTATTTAATTAAACCTAGTTTCTTTATTCTTTTCTTTACAACTCATGAATGACAGTTGGCTCTATCCCTCCTTCATATAAAAAGCCATGTTTTGTAGCCCTTCTGTATATGATAAGGAAATTCCTTTTGTAGCTTGTCACAGCTGTATATGATATTTTCATAGTTTTTGAAAACGTAGATATGTTAAAATTTGGTACTGAGAATATATATATATATATATATATATATATATATATATATATATATATATATATAATGATTCTACCTTACTTAAATTAGTGTAACCATTTTTTTTATATTACTCAGATATTTACTGCAATGTCCAAACCAGAGGATTTAAATCATGATATACTTAAACATAAATAGATATAAAAATACGTTAAAAATGTAGATTCATGATACATCTACATCCTGAACTTAGACTGGGATAAATGTTTTCCATGATTTTAATGTAGAAAATATTGCAATTCATGACTCGTTCATTACCAATAATACAGATATGGGATTCGTTTTACGAGTCAGGTTGACTCAAGTTTGAATAATCATGAATAATTTGAGTATACGCTGAAAATACATATTTTAAAATGAAAAAAAAATGCAAATCATTATAATAAAGTAAAACAAGTCAACAAAAGCAGAAAAACGTTTAGTTTTAAATCAAAATAACCCCATTTTCACACTTTTTCTTCTTAAGATGGAAATAAATTTTTATATACGAATAGCAGAAGATTCCCCTCTGCTTTCAAAGAAATTTCTTATTGTCTGAAAGATTTTCTCTTTTTTCATATAAGAAAATAATTTTGATGGATCTCGAATTTCACTCACTGTATAAAATGATTATTAAAATATTCAATTCATACTTGTTCTCACTTTTTCATATTAGAACGATGGTATATTTGTAATTTAATGTGCATAAAAAAAATTATATCCTTTTCCCGCACTTATTTTTCTAATTGACAAAATAACTATTTTCTCACTTTTCTTTCTCGTAATTTTCTTCTTATATTTTTTTCTCACACTGATACACCAAAAGAACCATTAGGATTTTACGCAACTTGCTCAAACTCCTCGTCAACATTTTGGGATTAAAATAAGGTATAATAATAACTGTTCACATAGAGAGTAGTAAACACAAAAACCCTAGACAGATTCCCTAAGGGTCAGGTATATTATTTCTCAATATGTGTCACTTAGTCCCAACATACGTACAATAAGTACTTTTATATATATTTTACAAGGTGAGCCTTGGCCCATCAAGCCATAGTCTAAATCGATCGACTACTAAATAATCGTGGAGAGATTAAAAGGGTTGTGGGGACCACCCCCTAAACTCGGGGGGGAGGGGGCGGGGGGCGGGGGGGAACAGGAGCCCCCTAGCCACGAGTGTTGGCTGAAAAGCCGAGCGAAGTGGTTAAGAATGAGTCTAAAGCTCCTCTTTAATTATGATTTCTTCGGCTTCTGGGGTTAAAAACTATTGCTTATATCGGGCAACAAAGCGCTAAGAATTCTACTTCCGAACGAGGCTTTATGTAGAGGAAACTTCGGTCCGAGTGGCAAGAGCCTGTGTGAATGTAGTCTTGATTCCGAGCTAAAACTTCCGAGTAAGAGAGTCTTGAATTCGAGTGAAGATTTATGAGTGAGAGAGTCTTGAATTCGAGTGAAGATTTCCGAGTGAGAGATAAGCCTTGATCTGAGTGAAAGAAGAGGTTTCGCGTCCATAGTGCCCAAGCCATTTTGGCTGGAATTGTTCGTGCCACCTGTCAGGGAGGGGCCAACCGTCACTTGCTTTATTAATGAAAAATATGGGAACAGGAGCCCCCTAGCCACGAGTGTTGACTGAAAAGCCGAGCGAAGTGGTTAAGAATGAGTCTAAAGCTCCTCTTTAATTATGATTTCTTCGGCTTCTGGGGTTAAAAACTATTGCTTATATCGGGCAACAAAGCGCTAAGAATTCTACTTCCGAACGAGGTTTTATGTAGAGGAAACTTCGGTCTGAGTGGCAAGAGCCTGTGTGAATGTAGTCTTGATTCCGAGCTAAAACTTCCGAGTGAGAGAGTCTTGAATTCGAGTGAAGATTTATGAGTGAGAGAGTCTTGAATTCGAGTGAAGATTTCTGAGTGAGAGATAAGCCTTGATCTGAGTGAAAGAAGAGGTTTCGCGTCCATAGTGCCCAAGCCATTTTGGCTGGAATTGTTCGTGCCACCTGTCAGGGAGGGACCAACCGTCACTTGCTTTATTAATGAAAAATAGACGCTAATGATTGCAACGTTTTTTTGCGTTTCCCAAAGGCATTAATGATACGTTTTTTGAGAGGGGAGGTGCCTTTTAGTCTGAAGGGGATTATTAGCGTGGTTGCTATTAAATGTTCGCGGCTGATGAGTTCTCCTTTGTTGGATCATCTTGACTCTTCATGTGCCCTTTATCCCCTGCCCTTCGATGCTAACAGGGTTGCACGGCTCTGGACATGACTTCTCGTGGCAACTATCTGGCCCTCAAAACGTTGGGTAGATTTCTAACCATTAGATCCCTTTGGTAACAGGCGCCTGTTCCCCTTACTTCATGAGGTATAAATATTGCTTTCTTCCTTCTTCCCACTTTCATTTGCATTTTGCTTTCCTTTCAAGCTCTTGTCTTCTGCTTCCCTCTCAAGCTCTTGTCTACCATTTCTGCTACCTTCTTCATTAAGACCTGTCTTTAACTAACCAGGTTAGTGATCACCTTCTTCTTCGCTATTTCTTTCTTTGCTTGAAGTGTCATGGCTTCTGGCGCAGGGGTTTCATACAGTTGGGTGAGGGATGAGGTTTTAGCTGTTCCTTCCTCTTTTCAAGATGAGGATTCTATAGCAAGGTTGTGGGAGGGAGATAGTTTTAACCATTATGAGTTATCCCCTAATGTGGAGTGCATAAGTTGCTCCAAAGTTGATAGGGTTTGTCACTGTCGTACTGACCCAAGCGAGGTAGACTTCATGTATGTTTATGAGACGTTCTTTTCTCACCTCCATCTTTCTTTGCCCTTTTCCAATTTTGAGATCGGTGTTCTGAATACCCTCAATATCGTGCCGACCCAGCTGCATCCGAATGGGTGGGCGTTTGTCAAGTCCTTCGAATCCATTTGCGATTTCTTTGGTAGGGAGCCTTCTATCCTTGTCTTCTTCTATTTTTTTTCAAGCAAATATGCCAAAAGTAGGGGTTTCCCTAGGGTGGATTTCTCTGAGCGGCGCCCACCGGAATTTAATTAGGGCTTTCGATCAGTCCTATAAGAATTTTAAGGTCAGGTTTTTCAAAGTCTGTGTGAGCCTTGATATGCCTAGGGGAGATTTTCTTCATGGTGTCGATTCCCAACCTCTCTTCCCTTTATACTGGACTCAAAATCCAACTCAATACCGGGTGTTGTGGAACGATTTGACCGAGTCTGAGTGGTCGGATGTAAAGTTCCTTAGTGAACACGTGGATGTCTTCTTCAGTTTTTAGGCTCTGATTGCCTTGGCTCCCCAGCCCGAGGCCCTGGCCGTTTGGATTTATAAGTAGTTCAGTGCTGTCACCCGACTGTTACTTGCCATTTTTATTGTTTTAGTTTTGAACTGACTAGTTCTTTTTGTTGTTTGGCAGATGACATGGCTCCCTACTCCCTGTCAATGAAGAATCTGAAGAAACGTTATCAGGAAACGGGTCCCAAAGGTGCAGGGAAGAAGGCTGTGGTGAAGAAAGTAGGGTCTTCTTCTACAGTTGCTACTGTTTCTACCTCGGCTGCTGTACCTATTGCTGCGACCCTCATTAGTATCATGCCTACTCAATCGGTGTCCCTTCAATCGCCGCTGGAGGAGGATGCCAGTTGGGTGGTCAAGAGGTCTCGCCAGGGGGAGACTACTACATAAACTAAGAAGGGTTGTCAGTCTCACCTAATTCCTATCCCAACTATGGGAGTCATCACTATCATCGAGGGTAACGAGGAAGACGTTTCTCCCTTGGTGACGTAGGGCAGGTCTTCTGGGGCAGTTAGAGATGCGCCCTCAACTCCAGCCAAGTTATATCCGCGGAAGCAATCACAGGATCCATGCCCAGCGTCACAGATGCTTCTGAGCGCCTTTGGGAGGCATTTTTCAATGGTTCAATGAGTTCTGACAGGAACCCCGCTCATTCTCTCTGGGATGCATGTTTTCCTGTATCTCAGTTTGTTGATCGTGTCATCCTTTTCAAGGAAGACGAAGAGAAGTATGCATCCTCTAACCCTGTCGCCATGTGCTAGGTGGCAGAGATGTTTGGCCTGCGCCTAACGTCAATGACTCAGGCTCTGGAGAGGCGGCTAGCTGTTTAGGAGGGGGAATTGATTCATTTGGCTCGGTAAAACAAATCTCTGAAGAAGAGAATGAGCTGCTGCAAGAGGGGAGGAAGAAGGATGCAGCTCGCGCCGAGGAAAGCCAGAAACTGATAGCCACGATGAAGGGGTCTTACAGCGGTCGGAGGAGGATTTGAAAACCGCCAGATCGGGGCGGGATTTGGGCGAGTCAAAATTGGCCATTGCTGAGGAGAGGTGTTCCTATTGGGACTGAAAAATAAGGGAGGTCGAGGAGACTTACAACGCTTTGTCCCTTAAGAAGCAGGAGCTAGAGAAGGACCTCCAGACGACTTGATAGGATTTGGAGGCTCTAAAGGAAGAGGCAAAAGAGGATCTAGCAATGGCAGAGAGGGACATTGTTGTCAAGTACTTCGACGCCTTCCGACTCTGCCAAGAGCAGATTTCTATTCTGAATCTTTTATCCGTGCTAAACTTTGAGGGTTTGGACCCTTTTAAGATTGTCGTGTATGGCCAGATAGTGCCTTATCCTAATTCTGAAGACAAACAAGTAGGGAATGGCGCAGATGAGGATCAGGGTGTTTCTGGGATGGAAGCTGCTCCTGGTGAGGGCGTTTCTGGAATGGGAACTACTCCTGGTGAGTCGGCCTCGAGGATCCCTACCGTCGAGTCATCTAAGGCTGTCCCTTAGGATATTTATTTTTGTTGTTTCTTGTTTTGCACTTTTCTGCTTTGTTTAATAAATCTAACTCTCCAAATGTTTAATGAAAAAAACATCTTTTTCCATCTTAATCCTTCTGTTGTTTCTTTCATTTGTCCATCTGATTCTTGAATGTATAATCGGTCTTTGTTTAAGTTTCGAGGCGTATTTTTTGAGGGGTCGACCCCACACTCGGATGATTTTCAAGTCTTCAAAAGGTATTGCCGAGGGATCGATTCCACGCTCAGACTTTTCATACTTGAATGATTTTCAAGTCTTCAAAATGTATTGTCGAGGGATCGATTCCGCGCTAAGACTTTTCATACTTGAACGATTTTTAAGTCTTCAAACATATTGCCGAGGGATCGATTCTGCGCTCGAACTTTTTATACTTGAACGATTTTCAAGTCTTCAAAACGTATTGTCGAGGGATCGATTCTGCGCTCAGACTTTTCATACTTGAACGATTTCAAGTCTTCAAAATGTATTACCGAGGGATCGATTCCATGCTCAGACTTTTCGTACTTGAACGATTTTGAAGTCTTCAAAACGTATTGTCGAGGGATCGATTTCACGCTTGGACTTTTCGTACTTGAACAATTTTTAAGTCTTCAAAACTTATTGCCAAGGGATCGATTCCGCCCTCGGATCTTCTGGATAGACTCGGTTTTAAGATTGAATAATGCAGAAATCTTTTATTGAAGAGATCAGGGGCCTCATTATAAACTCTCGAGAGAAAAACCCTGCGGGAAAAACCCCTCGGGTAGGAAAAAGAGTGCCCTAAAATACAACGATTAGCTAAAGTAATATTTTAAATGAGTTGCATTCAATGTCCTGGGCAGTTTATTTCCTGACAATTCTTCCAAGCGGTATGTGCCTCTTCCAAGTGCTTCTTTGATTCGGTATGGGCCTTCCTAAGAGGGAGCTAGCTTACCCTCTTCTCTTGGTCTTCTATTGTTGTCAGCAGTGCGTAGAATAAGATCACCCCTTTGGAGGGATCGGGGTCGGAGAAGAGAGTTCCATCGTTGGGCGGATTTTTGTTTAGCTGCTTGTATCTTTACATAAGCCACTTCTCGTTTTTCCATGCTGAGGTCTAAGTCTTCCCGCTTTCCCTGGTCATTTGAGTCTTCATCATACATGAGGCGACGGAGAGTAGGCTCCCCAATTCGACCGGTATCATAGCGTCGGCCCCACATATGAGTCGGCATGAGGTCTCATGGGTCGATGAGTGTGGAGTAGTGTGATAGGCCCACAGAGCCACAGGAAATTCTTCCACCCATCGGCCTTTGGCTTGTCCGAGTCGTCTCTTGAGTTGCTAAAAGATGACTTTATTCACAGCTTCTGCCTGAACGTTGGTTTGTGGATGTTCTATTGAAGAGAATTTTCTTTTTATACCCATGTTCTCACAAAATTCCATAAAGCCTTTATCTCAAATTGCCGTCCATTATCAGAAATGATAGTGTGGGGAAGTCCGTACCGGCAAATAATGTGCTTCCAGGTGAAAGTTTGTACCTTAGCCGCCGTGATGGTGGCCAAGGCTTCAACTTCGATCCATTTGGTGAAGAAGTCTATAGCCACTAGGAGAAATTTGAGTTATCATTTTCTACGGGGGAAGGGGCCTAGGATGTCCATTCCCCATGTGTTAAAAGGCCAAGGTGATAAAATTCCATGCAACGGTTTCAGGTGGTTGTGGATCCAATTAGCATTACGTTGGCACGGGTCACACTTTTTGACAAAGTCATGGCAGTCGGCTCGTAGAGTTAGCCAAAAGTACCCTTCTTAGAGGACCCGGGCAGCTAAGGGACGGACTCCCCCATGAAGGCCACAAATTCCTGAATGTAACTCTCTCATCACATAGTCAGCCTGTTCCTTATTTAAACATTTTAGAAGAGGCATTGTGAAGCCCCTCTTGTACAGTTGTCCGTCAAGCAGGGTGTAATAGGCTACCTGAACTTGTAGCTTCTTAGCTTATTGGCAATCGTCTGGGAGAGTTCCCTGCTTCAAAAACTCCACAATAGGGGTAATCCATGTATTTTTAATTTGAACTTCACTTACCTGGTGGACCTGCTGGATTTCCTGGATTGTAGGTTCTTCTAGGATGACTTGGACGATTGTCTTGAGGTTCCCTGCCTTGACCATGTTGGAGAGCTTGGAAAGAATATCCGCACGTTCATTAATGATTCGTGGGACATGGACGATCTGGAAGTGCTTGAGGTCTTTTACCATCTCGTCTACTCAGGCCAGGTACTTTGCCAGAGTTGGGTCTTTGGCTTGGTATGATCCTTCAATCTGTCGGGCCACCAACTGGAAGTCGGTCTTTGCTTGGAAGCATCACGCGCCCAGGTAAATGGTTGTTCATAACCCATCTATGAGGGCCTTATATTCAGCTTGGTTATTGTTAGCTTTGAATCGAAACCGCAATGATTCTTTGACTACCAGACCAGTGGGGGATTCCAGTTCGACACCTGCCCCACTGCCTTTAGTGTTGGAGGAACCATCTACTGAGAGAGTCCATAACCCATGTTCCACATCATATTCGTCCTTGTCTTCCCCCAGTTCTACTAGAAAATATGTGAGCACTTGGGCTTTTATAGGTCCTCGGGACTCATATCGAACACCATATTCGGATAGCTTTACCACCCAGACCACCATTCACCCTGCGAGTTCTGGTTTCTGTAGAATTTTCCCGGGTGACTGGTCGATTCGTACCACTATCTGATGACTATAGAAATAGGGGCGGAGTCGTCGCGCGGCAACAACAAGGCTGTAGGCAAATTTCTCCACCTGTTGGTATTATGTTTCTGCCCCTTGTAGGGTTTTGCTGGTAAAGTACACTAGCCTCTGGATCGGAACCTTCTCTTGGACTAAGACTGAGCTCACCGCCTCGGCCCCTACGGAGAGGTAAAGAATCAATTCCAACTCTGTCTCGGGCGGCATCAGGATTGGTAGGGATGCCAGGTGAGTTTTGAGATTCTAGAAGGCTTGCTCACATTCCGGGGTCCATTCAAACGAGCCTGTCTTCTTTAGTACTTTGTAGAATGGCATGGATTTTTCGATAAACTTTGAGAGGAACCGAGAAAGGGCCGCGATCTTCCCGGTGAGGCGTTGAACTTCCTTAACAATCTGAGGGCTTTGCATTTCCAAGATGGCCTGGCATTGATCTGGGTTAGCTTCGACGCCTCTGTAAGTAAGCATGTATCCCAGGAACTTCCCCCGTGGACCCTGAAGGAACACTTTTCAGGATTTAGCCGCATGTTTTGCTTGCGTAACTTAGCGAATATTTCTTCTAGGTCTTGCACATATGAGTCAGCTTGTTTGGTTTTTACAACCATGTCATCTACATAAACCTCTATATTCCTTCCAATCTGCTTGGCGAATATCTTGTCCACTAGCCTATGGTAAGTCGCTCCTGCATTTTTTAGGCCGAAAGGCATCATTTGGTAACAGTAATTGGCACCCCCAGTGATAAACACTATTTTCTCTTCATCTTTTGGATCCATTCAGATTTGGTTGTAGCCTGAATAGCCGTCCATAAAGCTTAACATCCTGTAACCTGTAGTGCCATCCACCAAACGGTGAATGCTAGGTAAAGGGTAGGGATCTTTGGGGCATACCTTATTTAGATATGTGAAGTCAACACATATTCGCCATTTGCTGCTCGACTTCTTTACCATGACCACGTTCGATAGCCAAGTGGGGTACATGACCTCCCAGATAAAATTTGCAAAGACAAGTTTGTCTGTTTCTTCTTTGATTGCTTTCCTCCGGTCAGGGCCCATCTTCCTAGGTTTTTAAGACACGGGTTTGGCATCTGGCTCAAGGTTGAGCGAGTGACAGATTATGTTGGGATCGATACCAGGCATGTCGGCAGGATTCCAGGCAAATAAATCAGCATTTTCTCTCAGCAGGTCGATGAGAACTTCCTCTAGACATGGGTCAAGGATCACGCTGATCCGTGTAAATTGACCAAGGGAGGATCCGACTTGAACAAGCTTAAGATACTCCACTGGCTGAGGCCTCTCGTATTCGTGATGATCGCGAGGATCGAAACCCGTCTCTACATCTTCCTTAATTATGAATGTCAACTTAGGGCGGAGACTTTCATGATAACACTTCTGCGCCAATTCTAGGTCAGACTTGACGACCCCTACCTTACGATCTCCAAGCGGAAACTTTATAGTTAGGTGCATGGTAAAGACGACGACACCTAAGGTGTTGAGGGAAGGTCGTCCTAGTAGTGAGTTGTAGGAGCTGGGGAAGTCTACCATTAAGAATCTGACTATTATGGCACAGCTGTCCTTTCCACTTCCAAATCTGGTCCTCAAGTCGATGCATCCTAAGACCTTCATAAAATCACCAGAAAAGTTAAGAAGAACGTTGTCATACCTTTTTAGTCGGCGGGTGGGGATACCCATTTTTTGATATGTTTTCCAGTGTAGTATGTCTGCTGAACTCCCTTGGTCTATGAGTACTCGTTCAACCACAAAATCTTTGACCTCCATAGAGACCACCATTGGCTTGTCTCGATTTGGTCCACCTTTGGGCAAATTCGACCTGTCAAACGTGATGACTGCTGAATCAGAGTGTTTCTGCAATAAATTTACCTGTCTCGATTGATGTGACCGACATGCTCGAGCTCTGGGAATCCTCCTGAAATAGTATGGATGACTCGTTGTGCATCTCCCCTTTCTCCTACAAGCCTTAAGGATTGGGAGCGAGGGGCTCGTGATCGATTCTGAGTCTGCAGCTCCTTCTGGTCAGGACGGTCCTTATCTCTTCTTTGAAATCCTTCTCGGGGATTGTCATCCTTCCGAATGATACATCTCGCTAGGTACCCCTGTCGGATAAAGTGCTTTATCTGATTACAGAGGGACCAACAATTCTCAATAGCATGGCCGTAGGCCCTGTGAAATTCTCAAAATTTGAACGTGTCCGACCCTTTGGGACCCTCACCCAGGGGCGGGAGAGTAAGGAGTCTCGTGTTGTATACTTCGTGCAGGATCCGATCGCGGCGGTCCTTCAGTGGTGTGAAATTTATGTAAATGGGGCAATATAAGCCTCGGTATGTATGTCTCGATTCCTTCTAGGTCTTTTTCTCTTTGGTTCAGGGTGATGATTTTGCCGATCTGTAGGGTTGACTAAATCGGTAATATTGGTCCGATCGGCCTCCTGCTCGTCAATGACAATATACTGTGAAGCTCTTGTTCGAAAGTCATCCATGTCCAGCGATGGCTTTTTAGTTAGGGAGTCAGCGAATTTCCCAGAGCGTAAACCCGTTTGTATGGCGTGTAAAGCTACTCCTGAGCTAAGGTCTCGGATTTAGATGGCTTGTTCGAAGAAGCGGGCCATATATTGTTTTAGGGATTCACCTAGGAGTTGGCGTAGATTTACTAGGCTATGTGATGTCTGTTGTACGGCCTTGCTGGTGGAAAACTGGCTGAGAAATTTCTTGCTTAGGTCAAAAAAACTAGAGACACTCTTCGGAGAAAGGTGGGAGAACCAACGGAGTGTGACTTGGTCAAAGTGGTAAGGAAGGTCTGACAAAAAAAGGAATCGGACGCCCCTGTTACCAGCATAGTATTAGTGTAGATGGTGAGATGGTCTTCTGGGTCGCCTTTACCATCATATTTCTCAATTGCCGGTGGTTTGAAATTAGGGGGTAGGTGCCTTCATGATTGAGTCGGTCCAAGGGTGTGCCGTGAAAAGTAGCTCCGGTTCATATTTGGCTGTCTCTGTCTGGTACGATGTCTGGCCGACGGCCCTCCGATGGGTGGATCGATCCGTATTGTGGCTGGAGGCCTCACGTTCACCTTGCTTTTATCCTCTAAGTTCCGCGTTCTCCTACTGTAGGTTGGCGACCGTCCTCTGCAGGGTTTCTACTATGTTAGTGAGATGTTGTATCCAATCGCTGTGATCAGATGGTTCTTGGTGCCTGTTGTCTTCATCTCGTCGTGTGTTGTGGGTGTTCACCATGATCAGAGGTGGTTAGAATTAGGATTAGGATTAGGGTTTAGGTGATGGTGGTGTAGGATCCGTTTTACCGGGCCCCACGGTGGGCGCCAAAATATTCACACAGAGAATAGTAAACACAAAAACCTTAGAGAGATTCCCTAGGGGTCAGGTGTATTATTTCTCAATATGTGTCACTTAGTCCCAACATACATACAACAAGTACTTTTATATCTAGTTTACAAGGTGGGCCTTGGCCTATTAGGTCATAGTCTAAATCGATTGACTACTAAATAATCATGGAGAAATTAGGGGGGTTGTGGGGATCACCCCCTAAACTCGGGGGGGGGGGGGACAATAACAAAAACAACATCTTTCATTTGGATAGAGAAAATAAATAAGATAGAAAAAATAATAAAAAAGAAATTAAATGAAAATTAAATAGAAATTATAAGTTTTAGATTAATAGAAATGAAAAAAATAACTAACTTATTGTATTAAGTTAAGTAGACAAAATTATCTTTATAATTTTTATTATATTTTAAAATAATTTATTATGCTAAATTGAGAAGAGAAAATGATGTAATTTGTTATACCGCTTGTCCTTCCAAAAACCGCCTTCGACACGGTCCTCTACTTCATCGTCCTCTGTAGGTGGCATGTTCATTTGCCGTTGTGTTCTATTTACACTTATCTAAATATGATCTTCTTTTTACACTTAAAAAATGGAATGAATATATTATATTATACCTTTATTTAATATATTCTATTTTTCTTAAGTCGAAATGGACATTTATAATTGAATGATACAGTTGTATTTCTTAAACTAAAATTTAAGACTATAGATTTTTTTTAATTGATTTATGTATTCATGATATAGTATTGCTTAGAGAAGTTATTGAGTTTGATTACTATTGACGAGGAGGGAATATATCATTTGTCTGCGTATTTTATTTCTCCTACTCCCCTTTTAACACTGGTTTTTATAATGCTCGTCGTAACATTTTACTTGTAATCTTTTACAGAAAACATGGGCGGGAATATGTGACACCCTCGATAAATTAGGACGAATTCTTTCACTGGAACGTTCTACTTAATTAAGGAGTCACTAATTATTTAAGAAAAATAGAAGTTTTTTTTATTGGTCATCATCACATGCAGTTCAAACAGAAATCATAACATAGATCGATTTTTTGTCACATCAATGTACTCAAAAGATACGGGGCTTACAGGCTCCCAACGACAGCTACTACAAAATAACATAATATTAAATAAACAGCGGGACCTACAACGGTCTTGACACTAACAACGAATATAAACAGTTGATGCCCACAGTCCACGTCCTCTACTGTAGGTAGTCCAGGTCCTGCTCACGTTTATCCTGACCTTTAACCGATGACCGCAACAAGAGAAAATAGACACACAACACAGAAAGGGGTGAGTAAAAAGCTCTCAAGCCATAATATCCACACGTAAGGGTAGCTTTAAATACTTGTCAAACATATAGATAACAAACAAGGAAAAAGAGCGTACACAACATACCTTATAATAATCATACAGCACTTTGAAATACACAAGGAATACAGAAAACCGACTAGGTTAGTCAAACAATTGTGGTATGATATGCATGCGTTAAGTTTAATTGTTACTCATCTTAATTTAATGCCAATATGCAATAGGGTCCAACTTCCACTTATCAACCTCATATATCAATAATTATGTGCACAACAATTCCACTTATTCTCCCTGCCTAACTAGCGCGATCGAAGCTCTCCTCGTTCTGGTTTTCATAAGTCATCATCACAATGGCCAATCACACATTTCATCAGAACAGGCACTCAACGGCCATAGTAAACTCCCACCTCTCGCCGAAGTATCTCAGAGTTTGCCACGGGCTGTCCGGTGTCGGGTGTGAATCCGAGCCATTGGAGATCCGCCTCCGGTATACTTCTTAGACTACCCTCGGGGGTCGAGGCGCGGCGGTTTCTTCAGTGTACCAATCATTGTAGGCTATAGGGGAATATTCAAGCATCTCTCTTTAACTCCAAATGCAATATGCCATGAGTTTATTTTATCATTAGGGTGCCCGAGTACTAGACGGAGCCTTACTTGCTCGACGTATTTATCCTTAAAGCGTGCAAGGTATCAATAATAAAAATCTTTTCATGTAGTAGGCACCATGACCCAAGGTCTAATACTACCCAAAGTATTTGGTTTAGAAGTATCGAGGGTGTTTCCTAAGCAAGTCTTATAAGGAAATTTAAAATATCCACTTTACTTTTAAATCTATGAAAAATATTTAGGTATAATACATTTATTAAACTTTTTGAGGAACAAATTTCTCTAATTTGTTTTGTTTCTTTATTAAAAAATATGAACTTAAAATTAGACACCACCTTTAAGAGAAAAGTAAGGACAAAACATATTTCTCATGATTTTTCAATTCTAAAAGATATTTGAAGTATAATTCATTTATTAAATTTTTAGAGAGTAAGATTCTCTAACTTATTTTATTCCTGTGTTTAAAAGTATGATCTAAAAATTAGGTATCACTTTTAAGAGAAAGATAAGAATAAACTATAATTTTTCAATTCTTTACCAATGTTGTTTCGTCGTATTGACTTACGATGAACAAATTAAATTGTTTTCAACTCTATAAATTTTTTTATAAAAACATTAGGCAATATAATTTATTATTATAAAATATTTCTCCTAGTCCTATATTGAAAATAAAAGAAATCCTCTTTTCTAAATTAAGGATATAAAGCGCTTAGCTTTCGCTGTTTATCAAAACTTAGTTTTTGTCGTATTTTATCTAGAAAATTCTGGTTTGAGTGATTCCAAAGTCAAAGGTGTTTAACTTTCAAAATAATAATTAAATATAGTAATTTTTAATACTAATTCTGCCCAAAAACAGCCCCTACATGAAAAGGTCACAAAGTGCTAAAGTTCATCGTTTCAACGTTCGTAAAAACACGTTTAAGGACAAATCGCGCGTCGTAAATTCTCCCAATTAATTTTACTCATTTGTGTATTTTTCTTATACTCAAAATTCATCTCTCATACCACAAAATACACTTCCAAAATAGTTTTGCCAAAAATCCTCTATTTACCCATGAAAACACGTTTTTCACCATTTCCAGCTCATCGTTTGCGTCTAAATTCGGTTCCCTTTATAATTCTTTCATTAATCATTCCATTTACCAAAAATTTCATCATCAATTATGACACTAAACATTACAGTAACTCTCACATCTAAAAATTTTGTCAAGAATAAACTTTAAATGTTCCTAAAATAATTTTTTCCAAGTTTAAGGTACATCACATAATTATCATAAATGTAAACCAATTATTTTCTTCTTTTTAATAAAATTCCAGAATTTAATATATGTTTAAAACTCATTTTTTAACACAAGAAATTTAAGGATCAAATCATGCAAACACATCTCAAGTGTTAATTTATTTTAAGCAAGTTCCTACGTTGGAATTAATTGACGTTTAACCTTTTGACTAGCTATAATTAATTTCCAGCAGCAACAATTATTTATTTTTAGTTATAAAAACTCATTTTTTTAAAATATTTTAGATCTCCAAAAATAATGCCAACATCACAAACCATCATTTAAACCAAAAAAACACAATATTGATAATTAATATTGATCTGTTCTTGAATTCGGAGTCAATGTTGACTGTCTTGACCGGGTCTTAATTTTAGTATCTTGATCGCAGTTACCTTAATAGCTCTTAATTTTACACCGACTCAATGAAGTTCGGTATTTTACACCCTAGTTCAGTGGGAATCCAGGGTTCTTCTCGTATTGGTGGTAATTGATGTCTTGTCCATATTGATATTCCAAGACCACATCGGAGGTGCCCTGCAGAAGATTCTCCGATGCTTAAGTCAGTAAAGATACTTAGATAAGAGATATTACAGAGATGACTTACAGGATTAGTTCAGATCCTTCTTCAGTAATAAATAAGTTATATTTATAGTGTTTACTTTAGTTTTGGAAGTGATTTGACCATCTTCCTAACTTACTGTTGATACAGTGACTGCAGGGTCAGGTTGCCTATACCTTATCTGATTGGCTGTCGTATTTTCAGCTGCAAACTGGGGTTAAGGGAAAGATCCGTAGTCAACCGATGGTTCCAGGCTCCAGTTATTTTTTTGGGTGACGTGGCATGGTGTTTTCTGTACTTCGTCCAGTTCAACTATGCCACCCCAGATCAAATATCACATGCATGCACCTTAAATTAATTTCTGCAGCAACAAAAATTGACAAGTTAGTAACTTCATTATTAAAGTTTTACAATTCAAAGGATTTAATAAAACCATGGTACAACCATAATACCACCCAAAGATCTCACCTTTTCTAAAGAAATTTTCAAGATTTAAACCGTGAAAACAAAGATCTTTAAGGAGGTACCAAGGTATAAATGCTAAGGGAAATTTATACCTCACCATGCATGTGTCATTTTATGAATTTAAATAAGCTAATTAGTCCTCCCTTACCACAAGAAATTCATCCTCCAAGAAATAGTGACAAGGCTTCAAGTGCTTGCTCCTAGATCTTCATTATTTGCTTCATCAAGAAGAAGGAAAATGGAGACTTGGATGGTGATGGATCAACGTGAACATGATGGTGAAAAGAAGAAGAAAATGTTGCTGTTTGGTGGAAATTTAAGAAGAAGGTTTGATGATTGGAAGATGGTAGCTTGAATTTGGATGTTAGGAAGGGTGATGGAGTGGTTTAGGCTTGATGATTTTGAGTAGATGATGATGTTTAAGATGAATGGAGTAGGAGAAAAGGGGAATAAAGCTTGCTGGAATTTTCTTTTGGCAACTAGAGAAAAGGAACCAAGAGAGCAAAGTGTAGTTTTTAGAGAAAATAAAGTTTTTGCATGTGACCCCTTGTTGGCTAAGGAACTCTCACGGTCATGAGTGGAGAAGGAGAGGTGTCAAGATGGTTCCATGCAATGCTAGGTGTCAAGTTCAGCCCTTAGAGTAGTGAGGAAGGAGTTTGCATGGTCATGGCAAGTGGCAAGGTAGTGGTGTAACATGATTAGTTAATTTTTCATGCAAAGCTGATGTGTCAAGTGCAGGTGCAACAAATTGCTCGTGGATTTAAGGGCCTTTGTGGGATGAATTTGAAAATGAGACAAACACAAAAGTTTTATATATTTTTGTTATCTTTAATTTCATATATGGCACAAAAATTTTCATTAATAAATGAGAGATTTATGACCCAAATTCGAATGAAGTGTAAGGCTGTGACGGGATTATTATTTCTTGCAAAGATTAATTTTCAGGGAAAATTAGTGGAGAATTGGACTTCGTGCCCTTTATCAAAGTTGTAGGGAATTGAGTTAATAAAAATTTAGTGAAAGAATCGTTCAATTTCATGGTCATACGAGGGAGAAATGCAAAAAATACTGAACATAGTGCAAGCTGCCACTAGAAAAACGTAAATCAGTGTGGTGTTTTTAATTCTGTGATTTGTGGGGTAAGAATTGGTCTTCATGGTCAACATAAAAGTTGTAGATAAATTTTATACAAATATTTTGGAATAAGAACGACTCAAATCCAATAAAGGGAAAGGAAATTACACCTAAAATATGTACAGATACGCATTTCGGCTTACCAGGGTAACTTAAAATCAAAGTTTTTGGGCTTGGGTGGTTGGAAACGGGCATCGGGCCCTTCGTAAAAATCATTAGGAATGATGTGAGGGACGTCTTGGGATAAAAATAATTGACTCTAGTCTCTCAGACAATTTCTTGGCCAAAATCGAGGGAGTTACACAGTTTAAATGACTTAAGCAATTATACTTAAACTTTTTTATTGTATCGCCAATACTTAAATTAATAAATCTCTGTTATTATGAGTATTATGAGACACACTATTTATTACTATTTTAGTCATTACCATTACTCAGACAATTTAGTAAAAATACCCTTCGTTAGCTCATAAAACCTTCCTAACACATTAATAAGTTATCACACAACAAGTTGGTCATAGTCCAGTCATCAATACATATAAACTTAACACGAAATTAATACCTTCAATCTCAAGGACCTATCACATAAAACAAGGGCTGTTACAAAATACGCTTGATAAACTCTGGAACGTCCTAGCCGGAATGAACACCAACACCTCCAGAGAAAACAAAGTTGCCCTCCAACTCCGAAAGGTCGGCATGTTCCCCTTAAGGACGACCTCACGTTCTCCTAACCCAAACAAAAACAAAAAGATGAAATATGCAGAGGGTCAAAGAAAAAAGCAAAGGATTACCGATTGGGATGGAAATGGGTCAGACCGTCTGTCTAGGGCCTATGGCCTGGCTCATTTAAAGTGTATATAGGCCAGGCTTGTCGGGCTAGAAGGCCAGGCTTAGGCTTTTAAAAAAGCCATTTTAACTAAATAGGTCAGGTCATAGGCTTTCTAAAAAGCCTTTGAAGCCCAACAGACTGACCTATTTAATTGTATTAATTGTTAATTAGTTATATATTTAATATATTTATAACATAAAATAATATATATATATATATATATTATATTTACATTTATATAATACAAATTAATATTATAAGTTTACAATTAAAAAAAATAGGAGGGAATGGAACATAAATTTTTTTTAGGTTGGTTTTGACATTTTTAAAGTCTCACTATAAACAGGCCTTTTAAACAGGCTTATAAACGAGCCAGGCCTTCAAACAGGCCAAATCAGGCTTTAAAAAAAAGCCTAAGATGAGCTAATAGGCTAGGCTCAGACCTTAAAAATTTGATGTAGGCCAGGCTCAGCCTTTCAAAGCCCGGCCTGGCCTGACCCATTTCCATCCCTAATTACCGAGGAACAAGAGAGGGACACCGACAAGGGGAAAGGGCCCGTCGTTGAAGGTTCCAAGCCACAAGACACCTCGGCCCATAACGCCGGTCATGAAGGTTTTGTTGACCTGGTTGAGAGGGTTTATCCCCCATCAACTGGGTTTGTTCTCCCTTACTGACTTTGGGAGGGGCTGAACTCAAATGACCTGACCCATGCGTTGGACTCGATGATGTGGTCCCACCTAAAGATCCTTTCTGTTCTCCACTTTGTCACTTCCAAGGCCCGCTTAGAGAGATTAAGCATCTAAAAGAGAAAAACCCTTGTCTGCTTGATGACCAAGGCCGGGTTCATCAACCTCTTTAAACTCTTAACGAGAACAATCGGGCCTTGTAGAAAGCATAAGGTGAGCTGAAAAAGGAAAATGACAAGCTTCACCAAGAGGTGACCGACCCGAAGAAGCAGGTTTCTAGACTTCAGAAAAAAATGAAGGCCTTTCCACTGCAGCCAAGAATGTGCAGGCTAAATATAAACATGATGTGGCGCCCTTAATCCGCTAAATAATATTTAAGGCACCAATATGTGGATAATGAAAGTTAGGATGAAATTTTTTTTATTTAAAAATGACTGTTGGAAGAACACCATAATCAAAATTTTAGTAATCACCCTGAATCTATATGAAGACCTAACTCATATATGATGATATGAGAAGGTATACTATTTAAGTAAATGCCTACTTAGGGAAATCAATCACATATCTTTGATTCACACATTTGTGGAGTATTTAGAATTTGTTCATAGACTAGATTAAAATTTTTTTAAGAATGGTATTCCAAAAGGGTTACATTAGTAACTCTTACCTTTTTCCTAAACTTGCATAATACCTCAAAGGCTTAAAATTACATAATCATATCAATGACCTCTATCATTTAATTTCCAACATCAAGGTAACTCCATAGACCACTAGCCAAGATTAATAATTCCTCTATAACTCATTCCTCACAACATACATTAATTTACAAGAAAAATTCAGCATATTACATTAATAATTCAAATCACAAAAGTCATTGGCAAGATCTCAACTTAATGACATGCACTACTAATTTCTACTTTGTGATACAAAAAGATCACAAGAACATCCCAATGATCCTAATATATCAACAATGTCTTAAGTATATCAAACCATGATCATAATCATAAGGCATTACATAGTAGTAGGCCTATACAAAACAAATGCCATATACAAGAAATTCCACAAAAGTGACATAATCTTTGAACCCAAAAATTGTCAGCCAAGGCAAACCACCATACCCTCTTCACACCAAGCTGCCTCATCAAAAAGGAACTCACTCCTCAAGTCAACCTACAACACAAGGGCTAAAATAGACAACATGGAGAGTGAGTATATTTTCTTAATGATGAACAATAGAAATCAACATGATAGCATATTGTGAATGTAACATCCTGCTTTAATAACAGTTCAATTATGTAATTTATAAAGCATGGAAGGTCTATATGTGTTAAACAATGAATAGAACGCTTTATAAATGGTCTATTATACTTCAAAAAAAATTTATTTTTGGATGAAATTTAGAAATTTCATAGATTCTCATAGATAAGACTCAAATTCCGAGTCAAGTTCTTCAAAGGATTCACTCCAGAGTCAATTATTCCTAAGTGACTCATTTCCGAGTCAAACATCCCAAGGAGACTCATTCCTGAGTCAAGCATATTCCAAAGACTCGTTTCCGAGTCAATTAGGATCAGAAGTTGCAATCCTGAACGAAGAAATTCCTATTGACAACATATATGTCTCGGGTCGGTTTAGAATCAATCTTAGCCGAGTGACAGAAACCGAGTGAGAAATCAAAATACTTGAGTCGGTTTCAGAGGAATTTCGAGCGAGAACTGGTTGAGTCGCTCAAGCAAGTGGGATTCCGCTTGAGCGAGAAGGACCCTTGCTCGTTTGAGCAATCCGATGTCAGAAACCACCCGATGTCCTCTATCTCACATTGGAATGCTGATGAAAGAAAGAAAGGACCCAGTATGATGCAGACCGGATTGAGTCCGTCCAAGAAAAGAAGATAATAATGAGTGGAAAGGGTACGGCTTTCCTACAAAGCCAAGTGGAAAGCTTATTAATTGACCACAAGACTGAGTGACGTCTTGTTGGTTGCTGGACGGTGTAGTTTTCCGAACTGTTGGCTATTGGAAGTTGTTAGTTGCTTACTGAATAGTTGGATGGTATTTGAACTGTTCTTTATTGGCGGAGTAAAACTTAGGCGGAGTCACGTACCTTGGCGGAGTAAAACTTAGGCGGAGTCACGTACCCTGACGGAGTAAAGCTTAGGCGGGGTCTCATGTCTTAGCGGAGTAATAAGATTAGGCGGAGTCACACATTTTGACGGAGTAATAAGCCTAGACGGGGTCTCATGCCTTGGCGGAGTAATAAGCTTAGGCGGAGTCACACGTTTTGACGGAGTAATAAGCCTAGGCGGGGTCTCGTGCCTTGGCGGAGTAATAAGCATTGACGAGGTCAAATGCCTTGGCGGAGTAACGTGAACGTCTTTTAGGGCATGAATATTTCTTAAGAAATACTCAATACCGCCCTTAACACTCAACACCGCCCTTCACACTCAACAACGCCCTTAACCCTCAACACCGCCCTTCACCCTCAAGACCGCCCTCACACTCAATACCGCCCTCACACCCCACTTCGCCCCCACATGCAATACCAACCTCCTCAAATCCTCCAACATTGAACACCTTTTTAATTCCACTTCAACTAGTGATCAGCCCACTTAATCACATGAATCCAAAAATAAGTGGCACAACAAACCAATCACAGGGGAAAGTACATCCATTATAATACTTTTATATATTTTATCCCAATCAATGCAAAGCTGACTGTGAAAGGAATCAAAAGGCTCCATTATCCCACCTAATCCTCCAACCGATGTTCCCCACTCACTTTCTTATTATTAACTCAGTGATATGACTCTCAGAACACTCCTACATACGAACCACTTAGCAAATCACACACCCTTCTTCTTCTCATTTTATACGTTCAGAGGCTTTTCTTTCCATATTCATTTCTTCCACTGCGGACTGGAACGAGGAAACTACAAGACATATCTTGCCAAACAAAGGACTCCATTAATGTAAGAGGGGACAGGGTTGTGAATATTTGTGAAATGGGTAGAGTTGTATGCTGTTCTAGAATTCCAGTTTTAATTTCGTATCTTGTTGCTAAATTTTGAAGCTGAAAACGTATGAATTTGACTCTGACTTCTTCATGAAAGTTGTAGATCTTTTTGTTATGTGAATTTTGATACCTGATTCAACTGATTTGGATATGTATAGCAAAAGTTATAGCCAAAATACTACAGCATGACCGAGTGAAATGTTTAAGTTATGTTCTATGCATATTTTGATATTCTGGGAATTGTACATGCATAATCAGCCTTTGATGTCTCCACGAAAGTTGTAGATATACATGTTAGGGATTTATAGAAAGTGGTTTCAAGTTAAAAAGATGCTTGTAGCTCTAGTTATGCTTAAAATACAGAAGTGTGTTCATGATGCAAATCTGTTAACTATGAAATCCGAATCTTGTTTTCAATACTGGGAATTTTGTGGTATGAATTAGTTGTTGGTGTCTTCATGAAAGTTGTAGATAATTATGTTAAGAGTATTTTAGAACTGGTTTCATGTTAAAATCATTTGTGTAGCTCTAAAAACGTTGAAAATACTAATATATGTATGTTTTGAAAACTCACCTTGAGGCAGTGTAGTATTTCGTGGATAAATAATATTTCTGTTCGGAATTTGAAATTGTGTTCTTCATGAAAGTTGTAGACTATTATGTTATTGAACTATAGAAAGTGGAATCACCTAAAAAGGAGTTGATTTGCTCATATTATGACTATTTTACTAATGCATGTCGCTGTTTGGAAATGCTGAAATTTACTTATGATGGTTATTATGGATAAAAATGATGTTTTCTCTATGAGTAATGATTTATTATTGAATTCTTGAGTGATTATGAATTATTATAAATGCTCTTGAGTATCACACAGTTAGTATATTATGATGGTGAATAATTATGAATGACATAATTAATATATATGTACATGAATGCCTTGTGGTTATTGACATGTGTGGTTGAAACAGTAAATCCATGATTTTATGAATTATTATGTGTATTGTGTCCCTTGAGGACTTGTATTATCCAAGAGGTTTTGGAAATGTGGATATCATGGTATGTTAAATGATAAAGAGAATTAAAGGCATTCATGCATCATAAGCATTGGACGCATCATGGAATTTAGGGGTTTCGTGATTGCCTACCCTGGTGGGGGGTTACTCTATGATGAGTTAAGCCCTATTTTGTTGTGTGCCATGGAGTGTAGGGATTCATGGTCTATGCAAAGCCCTACTTATGATAATTGTGTACTTCGGTATTTAAGCGCCATGAAGTATAGGGATTCATGGTATATGCTAAAGCCCTAATTGTGTAAGCGCCATGAAGTATAGGGATTCATGGTATATGCTAAAGCCCTAATTGTTTAAGCGCCATGAAGTATAGGGATTCATGGTATATGCTAAAGCCCTAATTGTGTAAGCGCCATGAAGTATAGGGATTCATGGTATATGCTAAAGCCCTAATTGTGTAAGCGCCATGAAGTATAGGGATTCATGGTATATGCTAAAGCCCTAATTGTGTCTCTATGAGACTTTTACTGCAGTATTCCCACCAAACCAAATGGATCCAGCATGACATCATTTAACTAATTGAAGAATTATTAAATGGACTTGTTTGGCATATTCATCATATCATTATGAGTTGTTGATTGTGTTTGTGCAATTATATCTATTTTATATTTATTCTATATTCTGTCTCACTCTTACATTAATTTTTACAGCGAATGACATGCAGAATGCAGAGTGATGCCATGATGAATGTCTATTTGGATTATTACCTGAACTTTGATTTTATGGGTTGTAATAAGTATAATATGTCATGTACTATTATTTTCTAAATCGTTTCCGCTACTTAAGTATTTTCTTGAATTTAATTATTCACGTCTAGCATGTATGATAATTTTTCCGCTGTTATCAACTGTTACATAAACTCTGAAATAAATTGATGAATTTTAAAATGATCTTTCGAAAAAGCGAAAAATTTATTCGAAAATTTTAATTAACGTTTTGGGCTGTTACAATGTTGGTATCAGAGCATTTTCAAAAATTCAGGACCAATTACTATGATATGTATTGATTCTTGATATACTATGTGAATTGTTTGATTAATTGTTTGAGAATATGTCTTATATGTGCTATATGACTTGTGCCTGATTGATAAACTACAAAGTGATTTGTTTGATTACTAGCTTGATGATATGATAAATGTGCGTTATATGACTTATTGCTTATCTGATAAATTGTAGTTACGTTATAATATTATATATATATATACGATATATTTTCCCATAGGATTAGTATAAATCAAACCATGAATATAGGATGACAAGGAACGAGAACGACGCTATGGCAGCTGCTATCAACCGTTTGGCTGAAGCTATAGAAAGGCAGAATCAACTAAGAATTTTCGAAGAAAATCACCAAGACAGATTGGCACGAGAAGAGATTAATAGACAACTGAAACCTCAGTCAATTGCCTACAAAAGGAGAGGATCGTTTTATCCAAATCGCTTCAAGGGAGGATCATCATCATCTTCTGAGAGATACAACAATCATGTGAATATAAAGTGTCATAAGTGCAAAGGTAATCACCATGTACGTGATTGCAATAGACGCTTAGAAAATATCACTTGCTATCAATGCAATCAGAAGGGGCACATCAGCCCAAATTGTCCGCTGAAACAGCAAATCAACAACACTATGAATAAACAAAGAGATTCGGGTTATCAAGAAGTCTGTAGAGGAAACACTCACACTGTTCAACCTATAAGACAGTATAGGGAGTCAACAGACGAAAGATCACATACAGGAAGAGTCTTTGACATTAGCAGCTCAGAGGCAGACCAAGCAGGCGACCTCATGCAAAGTAAGTGTGAGATCAATGATACCATTTTATCTGTGTTGTCTGATTCGGATGCTACACAGAAGTAAGTTAGACGTTTTCAATTACCCGTAAAGCCTATAATATATGACTTGATTATTTCCATTCCCAACGGTACATAACTTAGGATTACTAAGATGTGTAACGATTATTCTGAACTCACAGAAGGTAGGAACTTTCTTGTCAATCCTGTTTATCTTTAAAGAATATGGAAGTAATTCTAGGAATGAATTGGTTATCGGTGAATCAAGTTTTAATAGACTGTCATAACGAGACCAAGATAGTCCAAATGTTGGAAACTCCTTATTCTCTCTTCATTTTCTTGGACGCACTAAGGCTAGAGATAGCTTGGAGCTTAAGGTGAAATTCTTATACTCTTTTGTTGTTTTTGGTTTTAGGTTTTGGTTTCTATGGTGATAGAAGAATACTTTATGAATGAGTTTAAGAATAGAAATCATTTTTCATGTGAAACCCAAAGGAAGAATATGTCTTAAGAATCTTTGGATAAGTGTGAAATGGTATACGAAGATTTTAAGATTTGAGATGGAAGATAATGGCTGTTAAGGGTGACTGTTTAATTTTAGTGAAACCCTAACTCTAGGATTTGGGAAAAATGAATGATAATGTTATGAAGAGTGATTTTGTGGAAGCCTATGATAATGTGTGTGTAGGTGTTATTAATAACGGAGATTAGTAGTTATTAGAAATGATTATTAAGTTTTGATGAAGAGTATAATAAGTTGAGGATTTTGGTTAAGTTAATGATTCTGATGACTTTTAATACTCTAGGATGATGATATATATGAGGAATCGAATTATTAAAACATTGGTATTGATTATTGGAGATTAGGAGAAAAGTGTATATGAGTATGTGAGTGATTAGAGGACTTAAATTTAGATTGTTGATGTTTATGATGATGTTAATAATGGTTGCAAGCAATTGATAGTGAATTAAGGTAATAAATACTAGAGTCACTTTGAAGTAGTTGAAATAGTAATAGTTGAATGATTCATGTGATGATCTTAAAAACTAAGGACCATAGTATTATTATTGACGGGTGTGATTAGCTCTTGTAAGATTTAAGGAATCTTGGACTTGGGAAGGGAATTCCCGAAGCCTAACACGAGCATGTAAATTGAAGTTAGACGAGCTAGGATTTGATAAAGAGTATTGGAGGAGGATATTTACGATGGTATATTAATGGCATAAATATGTATATTGTAATAGGATTGTATTCCGGATGATGATACGGAAAGATTTCAGCTTTGAAATTTCGAGGACGAAATTTTTATTAGGGTGGGAGAAATGTAACATCCTGCTTTAATAACAGTTCAATTATGTAATTTATAAAGCATGGAAGGTCTATATGTGTTAAACAATGAATAGAACGCTTTATAAATGGTCTATTATACTTCAAAAAAATTTTATTTTTGGATGAAATTTAGAAATTTCATAGATTCTCATAGATAAGACTCAAATTCCGAGTCAAGTTCTTCAAAGGATTCACTCCAGAGTCAATTATTCCTAAGTGACTCGTTTCCGAGTCAAACATCCCAGGGAGACTCATTCCTGAGTCAAGCATATTCCAAAGACTCGTTTCCGAGTCAATTAGGATCAGAAGTTGCAATCCTGAACGAAGAAATTCCTATTGACAACATATATGTCTCGGGTCAGTTTAGAATCAATCTTAGCCGAGTGACAGAAACCGAGTGAGAAATCAAAATACTTGAGTCGGTTTCAGAGGAATTTCGAGCGAGAACTGGTTGAGTCGCTCAAGCAAGTGGGATTCCGCTTGAGCAAGAAGGACCCTTGCTCGTTTGAGCAATCCGATGTCAGAAACCACCCGATGTCCTCTATCTCACATTGGAATGCTGATGAAAGAAAGAAAGGACCCAGTATGATGCAGACCGGATTGAGTCCGTCCAAGAAAAGAAGATAATAATGAGTGGAAAGGGTACGGCTTTCCTACAAAGCCAAGTGGAAAGCTTATTAATTGACCACAAGACTGAGTGACGTCTTGTTGGTTGCTGGACGGTGTAGTTTTCCGAACTGTTGGCTATTGGAAGTTGTTAGTTGCTTACTGAATAGTTGGATGGTATTTGAACTGTTCTTTATTGGCGGAGTAAAACTTAGGCGGAGTCACGTACCTTGGCGGAGTAAAACTTAGGCGGAGTCACGTACCCTGATGGAGTAAAGCTTAGGCGGGGTCTCATGTCTTGGCGGAGTAATAAGATTAGGCGGAGTCACACGTTTTGACGGAGTAATAAGCCTAGACGGGGTCTCATGCCTTGGCGGAGTAATAAGCTTAGGCGGAGTCACACGTTTTGACGGAGTAATAAGCCTAGGCGGGGTCTCGTGCCTTGGCGGAGTAATAAGCATTGACGAGGTCAAATGCCTTGGCGGAGTAACGTGAACGTCTTTTAGGGCATGAATATTGTAACATCCCTGTTTTTAGAAACAATTTTATCCTTGTAAATTTTAATTATAGAGGGTTTGTAAGCAAGAATAAGTCAATATATACCTTGTTGATGGTCTGTAGTACCTCAAAAATGTCATTTTTGCACATAATAATAGAGTTTATATGGAATATTGGTGAAATTATGCAAAAACCGAGTGAAAAGGGCTCTTTTCCGAGTGACAGAGAAGAATTCCGAGTGAAAGATTACAAATTCCAAGTGAAGAAGAGAATTCCGAGTCAGTATCATGTTTTCCGAGTAAAACATGACTGAGAAGGCTACCACCGAGTGGAGTCCTGACTTGAGAAGCAATTCTGAGTGAAGAATGGTCAAAAGAATCAATTCTGGGTGAAAATCCGAGTCAAAACACCCTTGAAAGGCTCGGTTCCGAGTTGAATGTTTCCTTTCTGAAGGAAATTACTATGGTTGGAGCATTCTGAGTGAAAGAATGTGAGAAAGCTTCTATTTATGTTGATTTGATGCTTCCTTTCTGATTGAAGTATGTTGTAGAAATAATTAGGAAGGTTTCCGAATGGTTTTGCTTAGGAAACCGAGTGGAAATGATAGAGGGAGCCAATTCCGAGTGAGATACACTCCACTGGACCAAAACCGAGTGAGAGAAGTATGAGTGGGTATTGGTCCAAGAGGTAATGGTCTAAACCGAGTGAATTGAGTGAAGGAAGACTCGGATTTCCGAGTGAAGATTCTGAGAAAGGGAGGACTCGGAAGTGGGAATTCCAGTCGGAATTCACTGTCAGAAGTGTTAACCGAGTGTAATTTCACTCGGTATTCACTGACAGAAGTGCGTTTTGACTTCAATTTTGTCTTTTCATGATATTTAAATCCAATCGTGCGCATTAAGGATGGTGGACGACCAGGAATGGACACTGACTCAGCATATATAATTGTTTAATCTCCACTGACCCTTCTGACTCAGCTTATCACTCACAAATGGGAACTGACTCAGCTTATCACTCAGAAATGGGCACTGACTCAGCAGCCCACTCGGAAAAGGCTGTCTCCCACTTGTCTTCCACTCACTTCCTCCCTATTTAAACGAGTTCAAGGTCCTCAGACCTCACACCACACACACGAACCAAACACTTCATCACTCTTCTTCCCAGCAAGCTCTTTCCCTCTTCTTTCCCCTCTGTTTCACTCGGAATTGAAGCAGAACAGTGAAGGGAGCCTCTTTCTTCTCCTCCAGGAGCTTCATTTGAGGTAAGGGGGTATAATCTTGGGTGCCTTATGGGAAAACCGAGTGGAGGACTGATTCAATGTGTATGAAATGCTTTAAATTATTATCTGTATATGCATGTATATATATATATCTGTTACCGAGTGATGAATTGTGATATGACATGTATTTATGGGACTGAAAATACTAAGAAACATGGGTACCGTGTGATTTCCAGTGAAACAAATATGATAATAGGTTATTTTACTCGGTTTTATGATAATCCGACCGGTTTTACACTTATTTTACTCGGTTTTGCTTATTTATACTCGGATAATATCTTTCCATTTAATTTCACTCGGAAAACATAGTATTTCACTCGGTAAACACTTTATTTCTCTCGGACAGCATCTTACAAGTCTTGTTTTACTCGGAAATTTCCTTCTTATATTATTTTACTCGGTTTTGACTTAATTTCACTCAGAAAGTATATTTACCTTTTACTCAGAACCCCTTTTTAGTAAATGCACTCGGAAAACATCATATTTAACTCGGACAGAAGCTTCGCAACCTTATTTCACTCGGTAAACACACTGTTCCACTCGGAAAGTATCTTATTTTTACTCAGGAAACTCTTTTCCTATTGATTCCACTCGGAATCATAATTAATTTCATTCAGAAACTCATTTTTACTCAGAATTTAAGTAGCTTCACTCATGAAAACCCTTTCCAGTGATTTTTAACTCGGTAAACCTTTATTTTACTCAGAAAGCTCCCTTTAGTTTATTTTCACTCAGAATACATAGTTAAAATAACTTAGAAATCTCTTATCAACCTGATTCCACTCGGAATCAGGATTATTTCACTCGGATTGATGCCTATTTTATTCAGAAACTCACTTCAACCTGAATTTACTCAGTATTTAAACTCATTTCACCCAGAAAATTTATTTTTCACTCGGAACGGATTTATTTATCTCGGATGATTCGGTTTCACTCGATATTCAACCCATTCCACTCGGCAAACTCAATTTCTCACTCAGTATTAAACCTTTCTTTCTCAAAAAGTTTAGAAATCAACATTTTTACTCGGATATAATTTATTTCCACTCGGATTCAAGCTGTCCCAGTCGGAAAACAGCATTCCACTTCATTTCACTCGGATTTAAATTTATTTCAGTCAGAAAATAGCTTTTCCAGTGTCATTTCACTCGGATTTTTAGCCAGATCGCTTGGAGAACCCTTCTCTGTATGATTCCACTCGGAATCATACTCATTTCACTCGGATTTTCCTCTGTTCCACTCAGAAAACTCTATTTTTAGTGTTTTTCACTTGAATTTTTAATTGGAAACTAATCTTCACTACTTTTTAAGTTATTGGTAAGTTATAATTATTATTCTTATTCTATTATTATCATTATTTACTGTCAACTTAATATTGTTATCATTATTATTAGTTTTATTATTATTATACATTGATATTATGCGTAATTACATAAAGAATATATTATTTTACTCTTTATGAAAGAATATATATAATAGATATATTTCTAAAAATTAACAAACGAATATCTTACAAGATTTAAATGATTGATGGAATTCAAAGAACTTGAGGATGATATGATGAGACTGGAAATACATAAGATACCCAGGAATCAATTGATAAGATAAATGCATTTCGCATCATGAAAATATTTTTGAAGAGGAAAAACCTCTAGAGCATACACTTGGTACAGTGGAGGACACTCACGTTCGATCTCCATGAAGAATCTTGGGAGTACAACTGGAACGGCAACCCAATGGCATCAGAGTCGCGCCTGATAGCCGGGTGAGACGATGCAATTCTAGTGTACTTTGACTAAATGACGGAGTGTAACTATGATCGTAGGGATCCAAGTTCCAAAAATATTTAAATTAATGATGAGAACCAATGAGTTCATTTGTACCACATGGAACTTGGGCGGACCCTGATCGCTCTAGATGATTGGAATGGTGATATTCCACAGAATGAGAAGAAGATGAAACGATTTATTGGGCCCACATGCATCATGAGACTTAACCAAAGATAAATCATAATAAATCCAAACTCATGCATTCATTACAGCATATTTGATTGTTATAATTATGAATATGTTATATGTACGATTTATTTCATGATAATATGCTTGATTTTTATAATTATGAACATGCTAAATATACGATTATGTGATGACAACATGCTTGATTGTTATAAATATGCTAAATGTATGATCTATGTGACATTATATGTTAACTGGATTATGTCCGCATCGGATGAACCAATCAGGGTCTTGGGTTATACTCACCCTTACTGTTGAACATTTTTCAGAGGAATTAGAAACTCAAGAACCCGAGTGTGAAGATCAGCAATACGCTGAACCCATTGAGAATAATCATTAAGGATAGAATATTTATAATCAGACACCGGATGACTGTATGATATTTAAGGGTGCCTGCGTGCCCCATTCTGTTAAGAGTACAATTATTTACAGTTTGTGAATGACTATGTGATATATACAATATTACTTCCGTTGATTTGCCACGTATTTATTTTAAAAAAAAAAATATTCACTTTTTCTAAAAAACTGTTAACACTCTCAGTTAAATGGGATGAACCTACAGAAGGATTTGTCTTATCTAACCGAGGATGTTACAAATATTTCTTAAGAAACACTCAATACCGCCCTTAACACTCAACACCGCCCTTCACACTCAACAACGCCCTTAACCCTCAACACCGCCCTTCACCCTCAAGACCGCCCTCACACTCAATACCGCCCTCACACCCCACTCCACCCTCACATGCAATACCAACCTCCTCAAATCCTCCAACATTGAACACCTTTTTAATTCCACTTCAACTAGTGATCAGCCCACTTAATCACATGAATCCAAAAATAAGTGGCACAACGAACCAATCACAGGGGAAAGTACATCCATTATAATACTTTTATATATTTTATCCCAATCAATGCAAAGCTGACTGTGAAAGGAATCAAAAGGCTCCATTATCCCACCTAATCCTCCAACCGATGTTCCCCACTCACTTTTTTATTATTAACTCAGTGATATGACTCTCAGAACACTCCTACATACGAACCACTTAGCAAATCACACACCCTTCTTCTTCTCATTTTATACGTTCAGAGGCTTTTCTTTCCATATTCATTTCTTCCACTGCGGACTGGAACGAGGAAACTACAAGACATATCTTGCCAAACAAAGGACTCCATTAATGTAAGAGGGGACAGGGTTGTGAATATTTGTGAAATGGGTAGAGTTGTATGCTGTTCTAGAATTCCAGTTTTAATTTCGTATCTTGTTGCTAAATTTTGAAGCTGAAAACGTATGAATTTGACTCTGACTTCTTCATGAAAGTTGTAGATCTTTTTGTTATGTGAATTTTGATACCTGATTCAACTGATTTGGATATGTATAGCAAAAGTTATAGCCAAAATACTACAGCATGACCGAGTGAAATGTTTAAGTTATGTTCTATGCATATTTTGATATTCTGGGAATTGTACATGCATAATCAGCCTTTGATGTCTCCACGAAAGTTGTAGATATACATGTTAGGGATTTATAGAAAGTTGTTTCAAGTTAAAAAGATGCTTGTAGCTCTAGTTATGCTTAAAATACAGAAGTGTGTTCATGATGCAAATCTGTTAACTATGAAATCCGAATCTTGTTTTCAATACTGGGAATTTTGTGGTATGAATTAGTTGTTGGTGTCTTCATGAAAGTTGTAGATAATTATGTTAAGAGTATTTTAGAACTGGTTTCATGTTAAAATCATTTGTGTAGCTCTAAAAACGTTGAAAATACTAATATATGTACGTTTTGAAAACTCACCTTGAGGCAGTGTAGTATTTCGTGGATAAATAATATTTCTGTTCGGAATTTGAAATTGTGTTCTTCATGAAATTTGTAGACTATTATGTTATTGAACTATAGAAAGTGGAATCACCTAAAAAGGAGTTGATTTGCTCATATTATGACTGTTCTACTAATGCATGTCGCTGTTTGGAAATGCTGAAATTTACTTATGATGGTTATTATGGATAAAAATGATGTTTTCTCTATGAGTAATGATTTATTATTGAATTCTTGAGTGATTATGAATTATTATAAATGCTGTTGAGTATCACACAGTTAGTATATTATGATGGTGAATAATTATGAATGACATAATTAATATATATGTACATGAATGCCTTGTGGTTATTGACATGTGTGGTTGAAACAGTAAATCCATGATTTTATGAATTATTATGTGTATTGTGTCCCTTGAGGACTTGTATTATCCAAGAGGTTTTGGAAATGTGGATATCATGGTATGTTAAATGATAAAGAGAATTAAAGGCATTCATGCATCATAAGCATTGGACGCATCATGGAATTTAGGGGTTTCGTGATTGCCTACCCTGGTGGGGGGTTACTCTATGATGAGTTAAGCCCTATTTTGTTGTGTGCCATGGAGTGTAGGGATTCATGGTCTATGCAAAGCCCTACTTATGATAATTGTGTACTTCGGTATTTAAGCGCCATGAAGTATAGGGATTCATGGTATATGCTAAAGCCCTAATTGTGTAAGCGCCATGAAGTATAGGGATTCATGGTATATGCTAAAGCCCTAATTGTTTAAGCGCCATGAAGTATAGGGATTCATGGTATATGCTAAAGCCCTAATTGTGTAAGCGCCATGAAGTATAGGGATTCATGGTATATGCTAAAGCCCTAATTGTGTAAGCGCCATGAAGTATAGGGATTCATGGTATATGCTAAAGCCCTAATTGTGTCTCTATGAGACTTTTACTGCAGTATTCCCACCAAACCAAATGGATCCAGCATGACATCATTTAACTAATTGAAGAATTATTAAATGGACTTGTTTGGCATATTCATCATATCATTATGAGTTGTTGATTGTGTTTGTGCAATTATATCTATTTTATATTTATTCTATATTCTGTCTCACTCTTACATTAATTTTTACAGCGAATGACATGCAGAATGCAGAGTGATGCCATGATGAATGTCTATTTGGATTATTACCTGAACTTTGATTTTATGGGTTGTAATAAGTATAATATGTCATGTACTATTATTTTCTAAATCGTTTCCGCTACTTAAGTATTTTCTTGAATTTAATTATTCACGTCTAGCATGTATGATAATTTTTCCGCTGTTATCAACTGTTACATAAACTCTGAAATAAATTGATGAATTTTAAAATGATCTTTTGAAAAAGCGAAAAATTTATTCGAAAATTTTAATTAACGTTTCGGGCTGTTACAGTGAACACCTATTTTTGTCTAGCAATATATATATATATATATATTTAAAAGAAAAAAAGAAAGAAAAAAAAAGTATATTTATTTCATTTTGATCTGTCTTGGCATCCGGAGTCAATGTTGACTGCATTAACCGGGGTCCTAGCACGGTCTCCTGACCGGTGTTACCACACTAACTCTAAGTTTTGCACCGCCTTAGTGGAGTACGGTATTTTACACCTCAGTTCAGTGGGAATCCGAGGTCCTTCAACTTAAGGTGAAAATTGATGTCTTAATCTGTACTGGAACTTCAAGACACACTGGAGATGAACCTGCAGAAGATTCTCTAATGCTTAAGTTAGTATATTACTAAGACAACATATGATTACGGAGTGTTTGCGGGGTCAGGTTGCCCATACCTCTTCTGATTGATTGTCGAGTTGTTAGTTATTGACCGGGGTTGAGAGAAATGTCCATAGTCAACCGATGATTTCAGACTCCAGTTATGACTTACCAGTTCTTATTGGTGACGTGGTGTGGTGCTTAGAACCTCATCCATTCCAAGTTGCCACCCCGGATCATATTTTATTATTTTTTTCAAAAAAATAAAAAAAATAAAAAAATTACATAGTGACCGTTCAAATAGTAACTCTTCTCCATTTGTATAAATACTCAATCTCTCTTCATTTCCTGCCACACCTCTCCCCATCAACCTTCTTCTATAATTCTTCTCAAGCAATGGCCAATGGATGCCGAAGCCAAGAGGAAAGAATAAGGGAGGGAAACCGATATTTTGTGACTACCTTTTTGCTCTTTATAATGTGGGTAGTAATTTATCTTTATTGGATACTTTATTTATGGCCACATGTGTAATGAATAATTTATGTTTCTATAAGAGCAAGTGATTACTTATTTGTATTTAAATTTTTTAAAAAGAAAAGAAATTTAAAAAATTCAAAAAAATTATTTTTTTTTAAAAAAGGGCCCAGAAAAAAAATTAGATCTAAAAAAACAAAAATGGGCCCAAAAAAAGTCCAAAAAAATGGGCCCAAAAAAATGGGCCAAAAAAATAAAAATCAGAATTTTAAAAAAAGAAAAGAAAAGGGGTGTTCGGTGGTTATTGTTGGTGGGACCCAGTTTGGTTGGATAATTAGAGAAAATTGGGAAAATTGACATCAAATTTGGATAAATTGGAAAAGTAGGAAAGTGATGTCATTTTATAGGGAATCCAAGGCTAATTTTCTTCTATAAATAGAAGGTGATGTTAGAAGAAGAAAAAAGAGGGGAAAGGGTGCTAAATTTTTTAGAGGTTTCTTAGAAGTTTTTGTTTCTTAAAATTATGTTATGTAATCATAGTTAGGAAAATGAGTGTATCATTCTAGTATGCCTTAGTTTATGAGTTTTGTAAGCTAAAATACTGTCTAAGAGTTGTAACCGGTGTCCAAACACCCCTAAATCGAGTTCAAACGAAGCCAAAAGCAAATGAAATCTACACGAAATTGATTTCCTGACTTCCGTTCTGATTTCTCTTTAATTGTTCATGTACTAAGGTATTTTTTTTATTAATACAAGGACGTTTATTTACCTTTATTTATTCATCTTTATTTAATTGTTATTTATTTTTCTACACTTTTATTTTTCTTTATTATATTCGAGCACTTTATTTTCCTACACTTTATTTTTTTGCAGTTATCTATCTGTTTATTTATCTTTCTGTATTTTCTTCTTTATTTATTTATTTGTATCTTTATTTTTCTTTATTTACTTTTCTGTACTTTTATTTTTCTTTATTTACTTTTCTGTGCATTTATTTTTGTTAATTTATTTTTCTACACTTTATTTATTCGCACTTTACATTTCTATAATTATTAGTTTATTTATTTATTTTCTACTTTTTTATTTTTATTTATTTATTTTTCTACCATTTTATTTCTATTTATTTAATTTTTTGCCCCTTTATTTTTATGTATTTATGTTTTTGCTCTTTTATTTTTATGTATTTACTTTCCTTCCCCTTTATTTTTATGTATTTACTTTCCTACCCCTTTATTTTTATGTATTTACTTTTTTGCCCCTTTATTTTTATGTATTTATTTTTCTGCCCCTTTATTTTTATGTATTTATTTTTCTTTCCCTTTTTTTATGTATTTACTTTCCTGCCCTTTTATTTTTATGTACTTATTTTTCTGCCCCTTTATTTTTATGTATTTATTTTTTTGCCTCTTTATTTTTATGTATTTATTTTTCTGTCCATTTATTTATTTATTTTCTTTGCACTTTTATTTTTATTTATTTCTTTATTTATTTATTTATTTATATTTGACCATTTACAAATAGTTTTTTATATATGATCCGGTCTCAATACCGGTATCCGATCTGCAAGACATATATCAACGTCTTTGTCAAGACATCAACGTGTAACCGGTGTCATCGGTATACATCCGGACTGTAATTCCGTATCAGGCGTTCTCCCTATACCGGTTGTTCAGGATAACACCATGACACCGGACAACACACACGTCACTGCGCTAAAGACAAGGATTATTGCTACAGGGATCTATCAATAATTCCCTGCACTACGAGCCAAATTCTGCTCACGGGGATGGTCAACTTGTTCCCTAATCCTAGTCTATATTCTCCATGCTCAATATAAAATAGCCACTTGACCCAATCATGCTGGTAAGTACGCAATAAAATAATGCTAATGGGAGTTAGTGGTTCCCCACTAACGAGTCCTCGTAAAACGAGCCAATCAGGTATATGAACTCATTTCATTAATGAAGTGAGGGATCTTCAACTAAATTTATGAACGATTACTCTCTGAAATACATTCCTTACTTGGAATATCATCACTGACTTGAGCGTCAGAGAATCTTTGCAGGTGACACCACCATTCGTCCACTTCAACGCGTTAGGTCGGTGTGAAGGATCTCCAGGACGCCCAATCCGCTCTCCTCATTCAAGGACAATGGATATTACACCGGATACTCATACATCCGGTCTTCTGCACAGTATTTGCATACTATTTGTGATTGACTTGAGTCCAGATCTCTAGACCCCGGTTCAGGACAGATCAATATATATATACATAATTATCCATTTTTATTATTGTTATGATTTCCTATTATTTTCTCTTAGTAACCTTTTGATAATTAAGAAAAATCATTATCATAAAAAAATGACAAAACTCAAGACTAATAAATAGTGTGTTACTTATTCATCTATCTTTCTCTTAATTTTAAAATGAGATTAATTTAGATGAGACATCTTATTAATTTTATTTTTTCTACAAAAATAATTAAATAAGGTTCAAGTGTCAATTTTAATTAATTAAGTGTATATATACTTGTTTATTTTCATGTTGATGTGTTTAATTCTATTTTTGTTCTTTCTTATGTTTATTTTTTTACTTTTTCATTTACTTATTTGTTTTTCTTAACCATATATTTCTTAATAAAATCAATGGACTTTTTTTTACTAGAAAATAATTAAGACAAAACGTCTTATTATTTTTTTTAATTTTTATGATCTTTTAATCATTTGTTTGTTTATTTTCTTAGAACTAAAAAATAATGAAAATTTAGAAGATATGTTTTATTATTATTTTTATTTTATTCTTATTTATATATATTTTTATTATTATGTACATTATTTATCATTGTTGTTTTCTTTTTTATGAAGGATGAAATATTTAATAATCATATTTTTAAAAAAAATTATGCATGATTGACGTGAATATTTTTTTGCAGTCGTGATTCCGTCAAATTAGTACATTAAAATTAATTAACGTAGTACTAGGTTGTCAACCTAGGTCGTTCTCTCAAGGATCAACACAAAAATTTAGGAAAAATCAAGTCTTAAACTAATTTTTAACAATTAAAAATAAAAACTAAACAACTAAAAATTTTTACAAACATAAGTTCACTAACATACAATTGGGGGGGTTTTGTTTGATTTTGTTGTGACAATTAAAACTAAAACAAAGTAATTATAGGATTTAAAACAATAAATAACAAGCGATTGATTTTCTTGGAATATTGTAAATAAATTTATCCTTGGTTCACTAAAGATAATTTGTATACTTTCATTACTGTTGATTTCTTAGCTCAATTTGAATTAATCAACTAAGCGTCTTTTTCAATTCATAATTCCTTTACTTTCATTTAAAAATGAATATTTTAATCAAGCATCCTAATTAAGCAAAAGGAGTCAAGATCGTAAAATCTAGGAATTATTGAGCATATATAAGAACATCGCCTATATACATAATCTATTCTCAAATTATGGAATTAAGCAAACCATAATTATTAAAAGTGATTATGAAAATATTCATTAAGCATGCATATTTCCTTAATCCATTTTAATTTAAAATCTTATTTTATTCTATTTGAATAATTAAACCGATTAAGCATACAAATTTAATTAAACAGAATGGAATTAAATAAGCAGAGTAAGATTATGAAGAAATAACAATAATACAAGCATACTATATTAAAAACAAGAACCTCAAAATTATATTACAATATTTTCCAAGAAAATCAATCTAGGGGTTTTAGCCCTCCATAATTAAAATAAACTAAAAATAAGAAAGACCTAACCCGGAATGGAAAAATTCCTCCAGAAGCCTTCCTCTAATGCTTAAAAGAAAGAAAAGGAACTAAGAGAGAAGTGTGAAGTGAAGTGTCTGAAGATGATTTCTGAAGCCTCTCGTTCTTCTCTATTTATAGGCAAATGAAAGGAGAAGCCAGCTAAGGAAAACGCGTTGCAAGTGGAAACTTTCGGTGCAGATGATTTCCAGCTGTTTCCAAGTTGTTTCCAAGTTGTGTTTTGTTGTTTCCAATGATTCGGCGCATGATTTCAATGATGAATCGATTCCTCCAGTTCATTTTTGCGTAAAATACAGCTCATGAATCGATTCCTAGCAAGGGGAATCGATTCCTAGGCTCATGAATCGATTCCTATAGGTTGGGAATCGATTCCCAGGTGAAAAACATCAAATGAATCGATTCATGTAGGCTGGGAATCGATTCCCAAGTGCATGAATCGATTCCCATGGGCTGATTTGGTGTAGGAATCGATTCCCACCCTATTAGTGCGGTTCCTGTTACAACCGCACTAATAGATAGCGCACTAATAGCCAATTTTCATGCTTTTGTAGCTTTCTTTTCACCGGGGCTTGTTCTTCTTGTTTCTTTATCATTTGATGGTCATTTTTCTCTTGTTATTGACCCTTGGATTATCTTTGTACTTGTTCCTTAATTTTATTAATTTCTGCAAAATAAAATACCCAAGTAAACAAGAGAAAACCAATATTTATTAAAAATTAATCCTTAATTCATTTTTAAAATCAAATATTAAATAAAGCTCATATGATGAAAATGTGTTAAAATGCAATATATTAGACAATAAGTGATGGCAAATTATACACATTTAAAGTGAAGAACTAAAGATAAATCATGCATCATCAAATACTCCCACACTTATTCTTTTGCACTCCCGGGCAAAATTAGAATAAAAACAAGTATCACAGTTTATTGAAAACATCAAGTTAAAAAAATAGTAAACACACAAAACTAGCATGTTCAATATGAAATCTTTAGGAATATACAGAGAAACAAGAGTTATTCATCATGCAAGATACAGAGCATCAAGATATGTATAAAAATCATTCAAACAATTAGACATGTGAGAATTAAATCAAACTGAAGGGAAAACCATAAGTGACAGAACCTCACAAGACATACTCTCAAGTGTTTTGGGTTTGTGTATACTCTCAAAACATTTCCTGAAAAACAGACAGTCCAAAAATTTGGCAAGTTTCTCAATTCCACAATCAACACAATTGCATGTATAGATCAACAGGGCTTTCCAAGGTTGTAATGTGGCCAAGGTTAAAGTAGGTGAAAAGAAAAATTTTGGAAAATAAGTTTAAATACCAAAAAGAATGATGGAGCAATTAATTTAACTGGCAAACAGTGAGGGTAATTCATCAATATATATATATATATATATTTTTATTTTTATTTTTTTTTTATCTTTTTCTTATGTGATTGCATAACACTTGAAACAAGAGTTGGAACTCTTTTTTTTTTTTTTTTTTTTTTTTGTACACCCCCACATTATTTGAATGCCTGTTTTTGACTTGATTCCAAAGCTCCAATATATTCCTTCGGGTAGGTATATTTTTGGTTTTTCATCCATGGCTTATTTGAGCTGCAACAAAGAAATGGTTAAATAGGCTCAAAGTGGCTAGCAAAGGATAATTTATTCATGGTAGGCTTCTATGGCTTAGTGGCTCAATTGAACAAAATGCCTGTATCATTTCAAATACATTCACATGAGTTTCAAGTATCATCAAGAAACAAGACAAAAAATTAAGATGTAAGCTTTCAGGAATTAATCACACATGAAAGGATTAAGATGGTTTAAAGTGATCCATCAAATTTAAAGGCTCAAAAATCTCACAAGGTATAATTCTATCATATATGATCATCTATCAATTATCATGTCATTCTCATCATACCAAAATTGCTTGAGTTCAAATTATAACATATCATTAAGCTCATATCAGACATGAAAGAATTTACTTGTTACTCATGCATATCTTAAAATTCCAATAAAACATGCCTTTTTAAAACAAAAACACACACAAAATCTTTTTTTTATTATTTATTTATTTTTTTTTTAATAAAAGCACACAAAATTTAATCATACAAAAAACACACACAATAACACATAAATGATCCCACCCCCACACTTAAATCATACATTGTCCTCAATGTAAGACAGAGCATACAAAATAAACAATATAATGAAAAAGTAAAGAGATGGGTAAGAAAAAAAAAAACTCCCTCAAGGGGGATCAAGAAGTGGTTCCCCCAAAGCATGTTCCTCCATTGTAACATCCACAAGTGAAGGATTTTCATGAAATGGCTTCAAACGTTGTCCATTAACCTTGAAGCTTTTGTTGGAGTTTTCACTTTTTATTTCCACAGCTCCATGGGGAAATACATTCGTAACAATGAAAGGTCCTTCCCATTTGGAGCGCAATTTTCCGGCCATCAGTTTTAACCGGGAATTAAACAGTAGCACTTTCTGTCCAGCAGTAAAATCCTTTCTAGCTATTGAGCTATCATGGAATTTCCTTGTTTTCTCCTTGTAGAATTTTGAATTCTCATAGGCTGCCAAACGGATCTCATCAAGCTCATTCAGTTGTAATTTCCTTTCTTCACCTGCTTGATCAAGTGCTAAGTTGCAAGCTTTTACAGCCCAATAAGCACGATGCTCAATCTCCACTGGAAGATGACATGCTTTACCAAAAACAATTCTATAGGGAGACATTCCTATAGGTGCCTTAAAAGCTGTTCTATGTGCCCAAAGAGCATCATCCAATTTCCTGCTCCAATCCTTTTTGTTAGGCTGTACTATCTTCTCCAGGATTCTTTTGATTTCTCTGTTAGAGACTTCTGCTTGTCCATTGGTTTGGGGGTGATATGGAGTAGAGACTCTATGAACAACTCCATACTTCCTGAGCATAGCTTGTATGGTCCTGTTGCAGAAATGTGTTCCTTGATCACTAATGATTGCTCTCGGAATGCCAAACCTGCAAAGAATTTGAGATCTAACAAAATCCATAACAACTCGCGCATCATTAGTTCTGGTGGCTTTAGCTTCCACCCATTTAGAAACATAATCAACAGCCAATAAAATGTAAGTAAAACCAAAGGATGGAGGAAATGGACCCATAAAATCAATGCCCCAAACATCAAATACTTCACAAAACAACATTGGTTGCTGAGGCATCTGTTGTCTCCATGTGGTAGCATTACTAGCTCTTTGGCATTTATCACAGGTGTTACAAATTCTCCATGCATCCTTAAAAATTGTGGGCCAATATAAACCAGAATCCAACACTTTTCTTGCTGTTCTTTGTGGACCAAAATGTCCACCAACTGGTGAAGCATGGCAGAATCGAAGAACTGATTCTATTTCATGATCGGGAATGCATCTTCGAATCACCTGATCATTACACAATTTCCACAAATACGGGTCATCCCAAATATAATACTTTGTATCACTTTTTAATTTTGAAATTTGGTTTCTGGATGCACATGGTGGAAAAACAGAAGCAACAAGATAATTTACAATGTTAGCAAACCAAGGTGAATCAAAAGAGTTAGAAATACTCATGAGGTGTTCATCGGGAAAATGATCCCGAATAGGTGCTGAATCAGGAGCATTCTCAATTCTGCTTAAATGGTCTGCCACAAGGTTTTGTGTTCCACTTCTGTCACGAATTTCCAAGTCAAACTCTTGGAGCAAAAGCATCCAACGAATTAATCTTGGCTTGGACTCACCTTTCTTCAACAAGTACTTCAGAGCTGCATGGTCAGTAAAGACAACTACTCGAGAACCGAGTAGGTAAGATCTGAACTTATCTAATGCAAAAACAATGGCCAAGAGTTCTTTTTCAGTAGTGGTGTAATTTACCTGGGCAGCATCTAAAGTTTTAGATGCATAGTAGATGACCCTAGGTTGCTTGTCAATCTTTTGACCAAGGACAGCTCCCAATGCATAATTAGAGGCATCACACATCAATTCAAATGGGGCTGTCCAATCAGGTGCTTGGATTATTGGGGTAGTGGTCAATGCTTGCTTGAGGCAATTAAAAGCCTCCTTACACTTTTCATCGAATTCAAATGCCACATCCTTTTGAAGCAAACTGGATAGCGGCCTAGCCTTCTTGCTGAAATCCTTTATGAATCTTCTGTAGAAACCTGCATGGCCAAGAAAAGAACGAACCTCTCGAACACAAGAGGGGTAAGGCAAATGTGATATAACTTCTACCTTAGCAGGATCTACCTCAATTCCTTTTTCAGAGATTACATGCCCTAAAACTATTCCTTGTTTTACCATAAAATGACATTTCTCATAGTTCAAGACAAGGTTAGTTTCAATACATCTGTTTAAAACTTTATCAAGACTATCAAGGCATGCATTAAATGAAGATCCATAGACAGTAAAATCATCCATAAACACCTCTATGCAATTTTCAATGAAATCATGAAAAATACTTATCATGCATCTTTGAAAAGTTCCAGGAGCATTGCATAGGCCAAATGGCATTCTCCTATAAGCAAATGTGCCAAAGGGACAGGTGAATGTGGTCTTATCTTGATCCTCAGGTGCAATGTGAATCTGAAAATATCCAGAGAATCCATCAAGAAAACAGTAGTGAGACTTACCTGCGAGACGCTCAAGCATTTGGTCAATGAAGGGTAAAGGGAAATGGTCCTTCTTTGTTGCCTGGTTAAGTCTCCTGTAGTCAATACAGACTCTCCAACTATTCTGCACTCTAGTTGGGATCAATTCATCCTTTTCATTTTTCACAACTGTGATCCCTGTTTTCTTAGGAACCACTTGAATTGGACTCACCCATTGGCTATCAGAGATAGGATAAATAATTCCTGCTTGTAGAAGCTTAGTGATCTCCTTCTTAACCACATCAAGGATTACAGGGTTGAGTCTCCTCTGGGGCTGTCTTACTGCCTTAGTATTTTCCTCCAGAAATATTCTATGCATGCACATGGATGGACTAATTCCAGGAATGTCTGCCAATGTCCATCCTATAGCCTTCTTATGTCTTTTCAATACCTGCAACAATTTTTCTTCTTGATTTTCATCAAGGGAAGTGGAAATTATCACCGGGAGCTGTTCATTATCCCCTAAGTATACATACTTTAGGTTCTCAGGTAGGGGTTTCAATTCTAACTTGGGTGCCTGCAAAACAGATGGAACTAACAAAGTAGATTTTGATTCTGCTGTTTGCACCTCAAAAATTTTGTTAGAATTTTCTTGAAATCCTGAATACAGCTCCTTATGGTTAACAGGTATATCTAGAGACTCTGAATCAGAAATTATGTATTTATCAATTTCAGCACAAATATCACAACTTCCAGAATCATTGCATGCAAAACATTTGTTTGAATCATCTATGCATTCCAAATCAACATTAGAAAAATGTTCAAAAACTAGTTCATCAATAATGTCAATTTGGAAAACAGAATGATTTTCTGCTGGGTATTTTATGGCATCAAGAATATTGAATTGAACTCTTGTGTCACCAAATTCCATAGAGAGAGTTCCAGAATGAACATCTATTTTGGTTCGAGCTGTTTTCAAAAATGGTCTTCCTAAAATGATAGGAACAGGAATTTGAGGCATACCTTCTTCCATGTCAAGTACAAAAAAGTCAGCAGGGAAAACAAGTTGTTCTACCTGAACCAAAACATCTTCTATAACTCCAGCAGGGTAAGCAGTGCTCCTATTGGCTAGCTGAATTACTACACCAGTAGGTTGTAAATTTCCAAGAGACAAAGATTTAAAAACAGACATAGGCATAACATTTATTGAAGCTCCTAAATCTAACATGCAATTTTCAAATTTGTTATTGCCTATGATACAGGGTATAGAAAACGTACCTGGATCCTTGCATTTCTCAGGCATATTTTCCTTACCAAGCAGTGCAGATACATTTCTTCCCATGCTTATCCTTTCATTGCCCTTGAGTCTCCTTTTGTGAGTACACAACTCCTTTAGAAATTTGGCATACTTGGGAATTTGCTTGATTGCATCAAGAAGAGGTATATTCACTTCCACTTTCCTGAAAGTATCCAAAATTTCTTTATCCACTTCTTCCATCTTCTTGCTTGGAATTGCTTTTGGTGGGAAAGGAAGAGGGATATGAGGTGGAATTTGGGATGGTTGCATCTCAGATTTGCTTGTGCTTGAAGAGGGCACATCATTCTCAACTGTTGTGGGCACATCTGTTTGTTTTTCAGGTTCCTTAGGTATGGGTACTTCAAGGTTCTTACCTGATCTTAACTGAATTGCACTCACATTTCTTGGATTTGCGGCTGGTTGAGATGGTAATTTGTCAGAGTTTTGAGATTGTAACTGGCTTAATGATGAAGCCAATTGCCCAATTTGGTTGCTTAAACTCTGGATGGTAGCATCATTCCTCTGTTGATACTCCAAGTTCTGTGCAGTCATTTGTTTCACCAGATCCTCCAAAGAAGGGCCACTTGTGGATGGTTGAGGTGTCGGTCTTTGGAAGGTTGGTGCATTGTTTTGAAATGGAGGTTGGGGATGGGGATTTTGTTGTTGGTTGCCCCATCTCAAATTTGGATGGTTCCTCCAACCTGGATTGTATTTGTTGGTGGAAAGGTCATGGTTTTGTTGTTGTGGTGGTGGAGGTCTATCATGGTAGATATTGGCTGCATAGGCTTGGGGACTATTATTATCCTTTTCTTGTAGAGAAGGACAACAATCAGTGGGGTGCTCTTGTGAAGAGCAGATGCCACATACTTTAGCGGTCATGGATTTTTGATTTACTGCCAATTGTGTGACCAGAGTGGTGAGAGCATCAAGTTTGCTCTCCAATTTAATTCCAGATGAACTAGAATTAGAATCAAACATGGGTTTGAAAGAATCATTTCTCACACCAAATTGTTGAGAGTTGGATGCCATCTTTTCAATCAAGTTTCTTGCTTCAGCAGCAGTCATGTCTCCTAAAGCTCCTCCACTTGCCGCATCAATCATGTTGCGATCAACGTGGTGTAAACCTTCATAGAAGTACTGAAGAAGAAGTTGTTCAGAAATTTGGTGGTGAGGGCAACTTGCACAAAGTTTCTTAAATCTCTCCCAATACTCATAAAGACTTTCTCCAGAGAGTTGCCTAATGCCAGATATATCCTTACGGATTGCAGTTGTTCTAGAGGCAGGAAAGAATTTTTCCAAGAACATTTTCTTTAAGTCATTCCAACTTGTGATTGATCTTGGAGCAAGGTAGTACAACCAATCCTTAGCAACACCCTCTAAAGAATGAGGAAATGCTTTAAGATAGACGTGGTCTTCTTGAACGTTTTGGGGTTTCATTGTGGAACACACAATGTGGAATTCTTTGAGGTGTTTGTGCGGATCTTCACCCGCAAGACCATGAAACTTAGGCAATAAGTGTATAAGTCCGGTCTTAAGAATAAAAGGGATATCCTCTTCAGGATATTGAATACACAAACTTTCGTAAGTGAATTCAGGAGCAGCTAGTTCTCTAAGAGTTCTTTCACGAGGTTCAGCCATATCAGAAAAACTAGCAGTAGTACTTTCAACAGATTCAGAAAAAATACTATCACTATCAATATCAACAAAATTATTATTAAATCTAGCTTCTCTAATTAACCTATGAAAAGTTTTTTCAATTTCAGGATCAAATGAATATAAATGCTCAAAAGTTCTTCTAGTCATACATAGCATACAACAAGATATTTGATCATGATGAGCAATAAATCATAAGAATCCTAAATCATGCAAAAGAAATAAAATAAACAAACAAACAAACAAAAGAAAATTTTTTTATTATTATTAAATTTTTAATTTTTTTTTTCAATTAAAAATTAATTTAAAACAAGTGTTTTTCCTAAAGATCGTTGATCCCCGGCAACGGCGCCAAAATTTGACGTGAATATTTTTTTGCAGTCGTGATTCCGTCAAATTAGTACATTAAAATTAATTAACGTAGTACTAGGTTGTCAACCTAGGTCGTTCTCTCAAGGATCAACACAAAAATTTAGGAAAAATCAAGTCTTAAACTAATTTTTAACAATTAAAAATAAAAACTAAACAACTAAAAATTTTTACAAACATAAGTTCACTAACATACAATTGGGGGGGTTTTGTTTGATTTTGTTGTGACAATTAAAACTAAAACAAAGTAATTATAGGATTTAAAACAATAAATAACAAGCGATTGATTTTCTTGGAATATTGTAAATAAATTTATCCTTGGTTCACTAAAGATAATTTGTATACTTTCATTACTGTTGATTTCTTAGCTCAATTTGAATTAATCAACTAAGCGTCTTTTTCAATTCATAATTCCTTTACTTTCATTTAAAAATGAATATTTTAATCAAGCATCCTAATTAAGCAAAAGGAGTCAAGATCGTAAAATCTAGGAATTATTGAGCATATATAAGAACATCGCCTATATACATAATCTATTCTCAAATTATGGAATTAAGCAAACCATAATTATTAAAAGTGATTATGAAAATATTCATTAAGCATGCATATTTCCTTAATCCATTTTAATTTAAAATCTTATTTTATTCTATTTGAATAATTAAACCGATTAAGCATACAAATTTAATTAAACAGAATGGAATTAAATAAGCAGAGTAAGATTATGAAGAAATAACAATAATACAAGCATACTATATTAAAAACAAGAACCTCAAAATTATATTACAATATTTTCCAAGAAAATCAATCTAGGGGTTTTAGCCCTCCATAATTAAAATAAACTAAAAATAAGAAAGACCTAACCCGGAATGGAAAAATTCCTCCAGAAGCCTTCCTCTAATGCTTAAAAGAAAGAAAAGGAACTAAGAGAGAAGTGTGAAGTGAAGTGTCTGAAGATGATTTCTGAAGCCTCTCGTTCTTCTCTATTTATAGGCAAATGAAAGGAGAAGCCAGCTAAGGAAAACGCGTTGCAAGTGGAAACTTTCGGTGCAGATGATTTCCAGCTGTTTCCAAGTTGTTTCCAAGTTGTGTTTTGTTGTTTCCAATGATTCGGCGCATGATTTCAATGATGAATCGATTCCTCCAGTTCATTTTTGCGTAAAATACAGCTCATGAATCGATTCCTAGCAAGGGGAATCGATTCCTAGGCTCATGAATCGATTCCTATAGGTTGGGAATCGATTCCCAGGTGAAAAACATCAAATGAATCGATTCATGTAGGCTGGGAATCGATTCCCAAGTGCATGAATCGATTCCCATGGGCTGATTTGGTGTAGGAATCGATTCCCACCCTATTAGTGCGGTTCCTGTTACAACCGCACTAATAGATAGCGCACTAATAGCCAATTTTCATGCTTTTGTAGCTTTCTTTTCACCGGGGCTTGTTCTTCTTGTTTCTTTATCATTTGATGGTCATTTTTCTCTTGTTATTGACCCTTGGATTATCTTTGTACTTGTTCCTTAATTTTATTAATTTCTGCAAAATAAAATACCCAAGTAAACAAGAGAAAACCAATATTTATTAAAAATTAATCCTTAATTCATTTTTAAAATCAAATATTAAATAAAGCTCATATGATGAAAATGTGTTAAAATGCAATATATTAGACAATAAGTGATGGCAAATTATACACATTTAAAGTGAAGAACTAAAGATAAATCATGCATCATCAATGATCAATTTGGGTAACCATTGTTTTTACGGACAGTGTGGGGTGCTAATATCTTCCCCTCCTGTAATTCGACTCCCGGACTAAATAGAATCTCATTTAAAAAAAACCAGTGCTGTTTAAAGGTTTTCCTAATATTTTTCTTAATAAATATTAGTGGCGACTCCTTGAACCCTTTATTTTCTTTAGGCCTCCCAAGGGCCTCATTTCAATGTAGTTTTATTCATTTTTATTGTCTTTAACCAGTTGTGTGTCGGGACCCCGGTCGCGATAGATGGCGACTCCACTGGGGATATTTTGAGAGTCAAGCCCGTTAAATTGATCTTGTGTATTTCATTGATTGTTAATTATTTCATCCTTCATATTTATTTATTATGTTATTCTCGTTGTTCATCAAATCTTCTATTTATTTTAGATTTTATATTGTTTTTTTACTTCTTTATTGCTTTAATTTAGAACCATAGGGTAGAAGACATGTGATATTTATTTTGTCTTATGTTTGTTCATTATGAAGAATGGGTAAAAACTCAGGTATGAATGCCCCACACACTTCATATTCACCATAATGCGCACACTATTAGAAGGGACCCTATTCTTGAGCCCCACAAAGATTTAGGTTAGGAGAGATTATTAGCGGTGTCATTTGGGACGATACGTCCTACCATGATTCACGTGAAAATCTCAGCCAGGGTGTTATCTTAGTTATAATGTCCGCACTAAGTAGGATTCCCTACTTTTTGCATAAGACTCATAGCTAAAGATCAGAGCTCCGATGGCCTTCTTAGAACCAATTAGAACAACCACCTTTTGAGGAAACACGATTAAAGAGCCTTAGAGCCAATTAGGTGGTTACCTTGTCTAAGACACAATTGGGCAAACATTCCTTTTATCTTCTATTCATTCACACAAAGTTTTCCTTTTTTAAAAAAAAATCATCAAAATGTACATTTTCTATATTTAAGTCATAATAAATATTGTCACACTGTTATGTGAGGATGATATTTATCAAACTTTTTTCTTTGTTAATCTGATTCATTTATTTCTTTTGTTAAAGGTGAAATTTAAACATTGGTAAGTATCACAAAAAAATGGAATTTAACATGAGATCAAGTGATAAGGAAGTGAAGGAAACTGGTTTAAAAAATTTGTTACACCTCAAAATCATGAAATCAAATACTAGCAATCTGTTATCCTTGGGTAAACGGATGGATATTACTCAGAAAGTGACCTTTGCAAGGAAGTATGGAAAGATCCTAAAGTTCTTGGAGGTTGAAATGCAAGAAGGGGCCCTTACTGCTCTAGCTCAGTATTATGATTCACCTCTCTGTTGTTTTACATTCAAAGACTTCTAATTAGCTCCTACTCTAGAAGAATTTGAACAGATATTTGGCTTGCCATTGGAAGATTTGAAACCTTATCGACAGACCAAACATCATGCTTCTATTTTCAGTATAGCTCGTGTTCTCAAGATAGATCCTGAGATTCTTGAAAAGGCTCAATTAAACAGGAATCAGATTTCAGGCTTCGCGCTAACTTTCTTTAAGCGGCAACTCCTTAGTCAGGCACGGAAAGGGGAATGGGATTCCTTTATTGACACTTTGGCATTAGCCATTTATGGTGTGGTCCTTTTCCCCAGTCTTGATAATTACATTGATTTCAAGGCAATTGATGTTTTCCTGGCTCAAAGTCTTAGAGGAAAAAGTTCTATTACTGTTGTCTTAGCTGACATTTATTGTACAATGGATTCTTGTCACAATCAGAATGGGAAGAAGATCATCTGTTGTCTACCTGCATTGTATCTATGGCTTACTTCTCATATATTCAATCAAGTTGGCAAGATCGAATGTCCTCTCTCTGATTTGAGGCTCCTTCGGCTAACTAAGAAGACTAATAGGGAATGGGCAGGACATCTAGCAAGTTTTTCTGCAAACATGATTCGGTGGTACCCTCAGTGGATGAATATGGATTCCATTATTTACTGCTGTGGGAAATTTCCCAATGTACCTCTCATGGGAACTCAAGGATGCATCCACTACAATCCTGTCATTACAAAAAGACAGCTTGCTTATCCTATGCTTTAACCTCCGAAAGAAGAAACAGTGACACCTTTCCTTCATTACTATATAGAGGGAAATAGTGCTTTTGTTATCCAAACTGTTGTTGAGGCTTGGTCCAAGGTTCATAGGAAAGGAAAAGAGTTAGGTGTCCGAAGTTATGCTGCAAAGGAAAGTTACCACCAATGGATTTTAAATAGGGTAGCTATTATCAAGTTACCCTTCAAAGATCATGGTGCTCATGTGAAAAATCTAGTTCCCAATGAAAGCGAAGAGATTGAAAACCTGAAAAGTAAGTGAACTGGTCTGGACCGGGGTCTAGGATCCGGTGTGGGACCAGCCACAAGATTATAGATGTTTTTAGGGTTTGCACACCGGAACAGTGTGTATCCGATGTATTAATCCGGTCTCTCAGTGGGAGAGGCCGGCCTTGTTGTCCTGGAGATCCTTCACACTAACGTTTCGCGTTGCAGGGGGGCGAAAGGTGGTGCCACCTGCGAAGATTCTCCGACGCTCAAGTTAGAAGAGTGTAAGAACTCAGTGAATGCTCAAGCGAAGTAATAGTAAAGTTTGAGATAGAACAATGATACCTTGTATGTGTATTGAAATGAGCTATTTATAGTTGTACGTGAGAAAATGAGTCGTTGGATACAGGTGGGTCCCCTAGCTCTGATAGCGTGTACATTATGTCAATCAGGGTGGCTCAGCACTCAGAATGTGTCAGGAGGGTAGGTCAATTATCAGAGTACGATCCTCTAAGAAGAGGAGAGGATAATCACCTTTTCCGCATAATCTGCTGACACATCCACTTGCTTTCTGAGGCCATTGACGTGACATATTTTGCTACATACAGTATCTTCGCTGATAAGTTATTAGGGGCTCTTATCTTACTGTGACTGAAAAGCCAACAGTTATGTAAATGTTCTGTGAAAATGAACAAAGATCTATTATAGAGAAAATAAGTGGGGCAGTCGTGAGATGAGGACAGACGGCCAGACATCGGATATCCGGTGTGGTAAAGTTGAACCAGGACACCGGTTTTCCTTATATGAGGCCATTCTGACGTCACAAGATTGGGGGCCGGTATCCAGACCGGATCATCTGTCCCCTAGCTTGTATGAGGGACTGTTAAGTTGCTCATATGAGCTACACAACTCTAGAGAAGTCTGGATGCCGGTGGTATATTCTGGAAGGTCTCTGGAAGCTCTGTGGCGTCCGCTCTAATAAACGAGTGACTGCTCTTCTCGCGTTGCGTACAACGGATTCAGACAGCATAAAATAAATGATTGAAATCCCAAGGGTCTTTGAGAATCGAAACCCTTGGTATTCGAAAGGTGGTTGAAGGCATTAAATGCGCATGGCATGATTGGACAGTAAATGCGTTTTTTTATGCACGAGCCATCATTACCCAAGAGTGTAACCGTCGATTGGGCTTATTGGGCCTGGATTCAAACTAAAAAGGGGGGCCCATTTTGCCAAAATGTTTACTGAAACATTACCATTTTCGCGCTCGTACGTGACGAAACGACGGAGTCGTTTTAATTTGAAAAGGTTGCGTTTTGATGCAAGCCTTGTGACCTTCGACAAAACACTGTGCCTCTTCGTTACCTATAAAAGGGACTCTTAGCAGATTTTAGAATCCACTCTTGTTTTCAAGCTTAGTGAACTTCTGCTCAAATTTCCTTGGAATTTCTCTGTCGTCTTCAAAATTTTAAAAATCTTCTTCCTTTAGGTAACCTCCCTTTCCTTCAACTTCTTGCAATTTTTGTTCATTCTATTTCCACCATGCGCCCTAGAGCAGGCCACGCTGGTCCTTCAAACAGGGGGAATTTTGGCTCTCGTGCCCCCCTTAGCCACCGTGGTGGGAGGATTCCAGCGAATCCTCCTGTGGCTAGGCCCCGTCGCTCAGAGAGAGCCGAAGCTTCTTCCTCACAAGCGTCCTCTTCCCAACGTCGCTCTGAGGTTCCCTTTGACTCGAGGGCTACTAGCCGCTCTGATGAAGGGTCAAATGCTGAAGGTTACCTCTCTGACGATGTTGCTTTTTACCACAGTACGTACGCGTTCCACCGTGCCTGCACAACTATGGACCTTCCAGGACGTGGAAAAACACCAGTTCTCCGCTCTGCTGAAGGGTGTGTCAACGTTGTGGCACACCGGCTTGACTGGGAGAAACTCAACAGGGAGAAACCCTACTACTGGGTGGAGGAGGAATTCCTAGAGATCCCTTCGCACCATGCGAGTGAGGAAGAATGCACGGTTTCTTTCCGCTGTAAAATATATTCAGATAAAAAGTACAAGGCGCGATACGCTGTGCTGGCACCACGCCCCTCTGAGAGAGTGTGCCACAGCGTCCCTAATGAGAGGTCGGTCTACATGTACGACTTCGTCTTCTTGAAGTTGGGAGTACGCTTCCCCATGACAGAATTCCAGATGGCCATCCTGCGCTTCCTAGACTGCGCCCCTACACAACTTCATCCTAATGGTTGGGGTCTAGTCCGGGCTCTGGAGGTTCTGGGGGAGCATTTCAACTTCTCCGCCACTATGGCCAAACTGTTTCACTATTGCCAGGTGGTCCGCCATGCTAATAAGAAGGGCGGCCTTGGGTTCATTACTCTCCGTAGTGACTCAAGGGTGATAAATTTCAAGTCTTATATGGAATCCGCGAAGGTGGATGGACGCTCCTTCAAGCACTACTACACGCGGGTCCGTATTCAACCAAATAAGCCGGTCTTCTGGCGAAACAAGGAGGGATTTACCAAGTTTCCTCTCAACTGGACGCACGAGCATTTTCTCCTTATGAGCCGTGCTTATTACACAGATGAGAGTGAACTTTCCTCTCACTCTGTTGAGGTCTTGAGGGCCATGCAGACGGCCTCGAAGACCCTCAAAGGATTTTCCAGCAGGCTCCTCTTGGCCGAGGACGACATCCGAAACGCCTACCTCCGTAATATCCGCTCTTACTCTGTCTGTATTGTATAATTATTCCGCTCTGATTATTTTTTCTTCTTATGTGCTAACTCGACCTTTCTTGTTTTGCAGAACAAATTGAAAGAGCCTGCCCAGAGATGTTGTCGTTAAGGACCATGATGGCTGACGATGATTCCTCCTCAGAGGAGAATGAGATCCAGGCGAAGAGGAACGCCACCAAAACTCCCCTCATTCCCCTAACCTCTGCAGTAGGTGATGAGGTTCCACTCTTTGATGAGGAGGAAACAGAAGAACCAGTTGAGGCCACTAGAGCGGGCGACGAGGAGGCCGTCCCAGAGAAGAGGAGGAAAAAGAGGCATCTTGTAAAAAAGGCAGATCAAGAAAAGCCCTCCTCTGATGACCCTGTGAAGAAGCGTCAGAGGACGGTCGAAGAAACTGAATTGAAGAAGGACAAGGGAAAGAAACCCGTTCCTGAATCCTCCACCCCTTCTTCACAGAATGCTTCAGAGCCGGACTCTGGGAATGGTCCTCCTCCGGCGTTTGAGCCTCCGCGTGACTCCTTCCTCTCTCCTTACTTGTGGTTTCAGGGGTCCATGCCTCCCACTCTTCCAAAGGCACGATATTGCCTCCGCCCCTCCCTCGACGCTGCTGGGGTTCGAGGTGCTTGTAAGGTCGGGCGTTGGCAACTGGATGAACTGTCCGGCCTCCTTGATTCCCTGAGCGAGAAGGCAGATTATATGGATCAGGTTGAAAAACTTGAAACCGAACTCGCGGTGAAGGAGAAATGGGCGACCAAGCAAGCTGAAGTTCATAGGGGCGTGGAGTCAGAATTGAAGAAAACCAAAGAGACGCTCCAGAGGAAAACTGAAGAGGCAAGCCAAGTTCATTTTGCGAACAAGGCTCTAGAGCGGGAAGTTGCCGACCTCCAGAAGCAGAACAAATCCATACCCCTTCTTGAAGAAGAATTGCAACTAGAGAAGAAGAGATCGGCTAAACTTGCTGACGATCTCAAAATTATGGAGGACGGTCGCAACAAAGACCTTGGGGAGTGGGAAAGCCTTCGGAAGGAGATGCAAGCCCAAATTGAGGAACTCAAGAAGGGTGGTGCGAGTACTGGGCCTTCAGAAGAGGATTTTGCCAAGGTTCAAAGAAGATTAGCTGCTGCGAAGGCCAAGGCTGCCAAAGCCTTGGAGATATGCAAAAATGTGGCGTATGAATCCTTCGGCCTGGCCCTTCGTCAAGTTTATTATCGTAACCCTGGAGTGAAGCTGAATCTGTACGGATTGGATCCGTTCTTCGAATTCCATGGGGGAAAACTTGTCAAAGTGCATAAGGACGGCTCGCACCATGAACCCCGTGCATCTCTGTATGAATTGCCGCCCCTTCCAGAAGGTCAAAGTATGGAGCCGACAACGTCCACCGCTGCCCCCGGAGCTGAAACGCAGGAAGGTGCCCAAACTGGAGCAGAGGACAAGATGGAGAAGACAGGAGTGCCCACTGCGGAGGATCAGGCACCGGCCCCTTAATTTAAGCTTTATTCATAGCTGTGTACTGGGATCAGCTCCAGCTTTAACTATTTTTTAACCTGAATAATTTCTTGTTTTGGAAATAAAATTCACTGTTGCTTCTCTTCAACTGCTTGCGTCGAATGTATGATTGTTGGATAACTTAGTGCTATACAAAACACTTTATTGTTTTCAATGCTTTGTGAATCCGTTCTGTGTGGTTACCTAGCTGCTTAAAGTGTACTTATCACACCGGATTAAGATAACAAATTGTAACAAAGAAGCGACAATTAAGCTAAAGCATGTCCTGTCCCCAAGTGTAAGTACATTGGGGAAGGGAAATTTTATCTCAAGAATTACCTTTTAATTTCTTAAAAAGATAGACATGCTCATCTATCCCCGAAGATGTAGAGCGGGTACGTTAGCGTTCAACCACTCTGGGGTGGATATTCCACAATTGAGGATGGACACTGCCTTTGAATTTTGATATAGCTTTGGCAAGGGTAAACTTTACGCCTTTCTCTTGAGGTTCGGTTTGGTCCTACACCTCAAGTCTTCACACGGTGTTCGGTTCGATCCTACTAACCGTACTTGGAGTTCGGTGCAATCCTACAATCCAAGCCTTCAACACAGGGTTCGGATCAGGGCTAATCCTGAACCTACTGCGCCCGTTACTCGGGGTTCGGCGTGGTTTTCTGTATGAACCGGCCTACTGCACCCAAGCCTTCGCATGGGGATCGGTTTGTGGCCTTAAGGAAGGACCAGCCCTACAACCCATGTTATCTTCGAATGGGGTTCGGTTTGTGGCCTTGAAAAAGGACCAGCCCTACAACCTATGTTGTCTTCGAATAGGGTTCGGTTTGTGGCCTTGAAAAAGGACCAGCCCTACAACCCATGTTGTCTTCGAGTGGGGTTCGGTTTGTGGCCTTGAAAAAGGACCAGCCCTACAACCCATGTTGTCTTCGAATGGGGTTCGGTTTGTGGCCTTGAAAAAGGACCAGCCCTACAACCCATTCCACCTCAAGGAGTTACATCGTCAAAACACACGATGTGTGATTGAGATCATCCGTCCTGAGGGGTCTTCATCAGTTCCTCGAGGAGTTATATCATCAACTATAGAATTGGTAGTTGAGTTCATCCGTCCTGAGGTATATGCGTATTAAACTACGGCTATAAATCACAACACATAAGAAAAGTGAGAATGATAGGGCGGTTAAAATGTATTCTCATTAAAATTGAAAGTACATTACATGAAGAGCGTAGTTGGGGTCATGCCTCATTAAAACCTTCTTGAGAAAACCCAAAGGGAAAAAACTCAAGTAAGGAAAAAGAGTACACGCCGTCTTACCAACTAGCTGTAATAAACATGTAAGTTCTGGGTGTTCCATTTGTTGCGGATTGGAGTTCCATCAAGTTCTTCCAACCGGTATGACCCTTTTCCAGTCACTTCAGAAACTCTATAAGGACCTTCCCACGTCGGTGCTAGCTTTCCTTGGTGAGCGAACTTATTCCCCACACTTGCCTTTCTCAAAACAAGATCTCCGGTGTTGAAAGCTCTGTACTGGACACGTTTATTATATCGGAGTGCTGCCTTTGCTTTTATTGCCTGATCTCTGACAAAAGCCTTTTCCCTTAACTCCTGGAGGACGTCCAGTTCTGATGCCAAATTAGCGTTGTTATCTTCAGCTGAAAAATACTCCACACGAGCCGATCTTGTTTGTAGCTCCACTGGAATCATCGCCTCAACCCCGTACGTCAGCCGGTATGGGGATTCGTTAGTTGAAGAATGAGGCGTAGTGCGGTATGCCCATAAAACATGACATAGCTGGTCGGTCCATCCTCCCTTTGCTTCTCCCTTTGCTTCTTCAACCCCTTTAGCACTTCTCTATTGGCTACCTCCGCTTGTCCATTGGTTTGGGGGTGTTCAACAGATGAAAATATCTGGATTATCCCCAGTCCTTCAAGCAAATCCGTGAACTTTTTGTCTGTAAACTGGGTGCCGTTGTCAGTCACAATCCGCCCTGGCACCCCGAATCGAGCTATGACATTTTCATACACGAAACGTCTTGTTCGCGCAGAAGTGATATGCACTACTGGTTCTGCCTCGATCCACTTGGTGAAGTAGTCTACCCCCACGATCAAATACTTGATACCTCCTGGCGCAGTGGGGAATAGACCCAAAATATCAAGACCCCACTGCTAGAACGGCCAAGGTACAACAGATGAGGACAGTTCTTGGGCCGGTGTATGGTGGAGATTGGAGAATTTTTGACAAGCGTCGCACTTCCTAACAAAATCTGCAGAATCTGCTTCACAGTGGGCCATCAATATCCAGCCCTGAGGACTTTTCTCATTAAGCTTCGGCCCCCAGCATGGTGCCCACATTGCCCCTCGTGCACTTCCTCTAAAACCGCTTGAACCTCGTCCTCTCTCAAACACAAAAGATATGGGACAGAGAATCCCCTTTTGTAGAGAACACCATCGACCATAGTAAAATATGGCAGCTCCTTCTTCACTCATCTCCTCTCCTTCTCATCAGTGGGAAGTTGACCATCAGCCAGATAACGAATATAGGGGATGACCCAAGAATCCTCATATGGATAGCTCACCATGACAGCATTCAGAGAAGGGTACAGAGGTATGCTGGGTGATGTCAAAGTGCTTTGAACTACCATTGTTGTGCTGCCGGGCTGCTTTGTACTTGCAAGTCTTAACAAGATGCCCGCCCTGGTGTTTTCCTCTCTGGGCACATGTTTGAACTCTAAAACTTCAAACCTTCCCTTCAACTCATTAACACAATTCAAGTACAATTGAAGTTGTGGCTCCTTTGCTTGGTACTCCCCCTGGATCTGCGAAATCACCAATTGTGAATCACTGCACAGTGTGACTGCTGATGCTCCGATGTCAATCGCCGCACGGAGACCGGCTAAGCATGCTTCGTATTCAGCCTGCTTGTTGGAGGTTTTGAAATTGAATCGGAGGGAAATTTCTAAGTGCACACCATCATCACTTTCTACCACCACACCTGCTCCACAACCTTTGCTGTTCGACGATCCATCAACGTAAATGGTCCAATGCGCTCGAGGGGTGGCAGGGTCTGCCCCAGTCATCTCCACAACAAAATCAACCAACACTTGTGCCTTGATGGCTCCTTGAGGCTCATACGAAATTTCGAATTCAGACAGCTCGATAGACCATTTTATCATCCTCCCGGCGAGGTCGGGCTTGCTAAGTACTGAACGGAGAGGCAAATCCGTTCTCACCAGTACTGGGTGCACGTGGAAATAGGGCCTCAACCATCGTGATGCCCACACGACTGCTAGAGCAGCTTTCTCAATCTTCTGGTACCTTCCTTCCGCCCCCTGAAATGTCTTACTGGTAAAGTATACCGATCTCTGCCCCTCAGGGGTTTCTTTAACCAAGGCTACGCCTAGGGCTTCATCAGAGATTGCTAAATACAGGATCAAAATCTCACCAGGGTCAGGCTTAACCAGTATTGGCGGACTCGAGAGAACGGCCTTGAGATGCTGGAAGGCTTGTTCTTGCTCCTCTCCTCATTCAAAACTCTTGTGTTTCTTCAACGTCTTATACAAGGGAAGGGATCTGTGAGCCATCCTGGGCATGAAGCGAGCCAGTGCGGCTACCTTCCCATTCAATGATTGGACCTCCCTCAGGCTCTTGGGGCTCTGCATATCCAGGATTGCTTGACATTTCCCAGGGTTAGCCTCAATGCCCCGTTGGGTCAACATGAATCCCAAGAATTTCCCAGCTGGGACGACAAAGGTGCATTTTAAGGGGTTTAATCTCATGTTGTACTGTCGAAGCCTAGTGAAAACTTGGCGCAGATCTTCAATGTGGTCTCCTCCAGCGGGCGTTTTGGCTATAATATCATCGATATAAACTTCGACCAGCCTGGTGTGCATCCCTTCAAAGACTTTGTTAATCATGCGCTGATAGGTAGCGCCGGCGTTCTTCAATCCAAAAGGCATGACGGTGTAGCAGAAAACACCGCGGTCATTGATGAAGGCAGTTTTCTCTTGGTCTCCCTCCCACATCGGAATCTGGTTATACCCCGAATAAGCATCCATGAAACTGAGGTACTGGTAACCAGATGAATCATCCACCATGCGATCAATGTTGGGCAGGGGATATGGATCCTTGGGGCAGCAACGGTTAAGATCCACATAATCTGTGCACATTCTCCATTTGCCATTAGCTTTCTACACCATAACTACATTAGAAAGCCAAGAAGAGTAGCGTATCTCCCTTATAAAGCCTGCTTTCAACAACTCCTCTGTCTGCTCACAAGCTGCCCTCTGCTTCTCCGGTCCCAACCTCCTCTTCTTCTGGGCCACCGGACTTGTTTCAGGGTACACGGCAAGCTTGTGGCAACAGAAATCAGGGTCCATCCCAGGCATGTCTGCTGCTGTCCATGCGAAAAGATCCTTGAACTCCTGCAGAAGGGCTAATAAGCGTTGCTCCATAGCAAATTCCAGCTTATCATTGATGTGCGTGACCTTCTCTGGGGAATCCCCTAAGACAACATCCCTGGAACCACCATCCGGTGTTGGCTTAGAGGGATTGAGTGGATCAATCTTCAATTCTGCTCTGGGGTCCAGATCAATTAGACTGACAGACCCTGCCACTGTTCCTCCGTCGTTCAGCTTCCTCTTCTTGTTGAATGCTTCCAACTTGACCATGTTGAGACTCAAGTTATAACAATATCGAGCCATCTCCTGATCACCACGGAGAGAGGATACACCGTTGTCCTTGTCAATGAATTTGATCAAGAAGTGAGGAGTGGACACGATTGCTTCCATCGCATTCAATGTTGGACGGCCTATGATACCGTTGTATGGAGATTCCACATCAATCACCAGGATTCTTGACTTGACTGTTCTCGCACCAGGCTCTCCTTCAAAAGAAATCAGGGTGTCAAGATACCCCTTGGTGGGTTGCTTGGCTCCATTAAACGCTGTGAGTTCTTGCGTGTAGGGTTGTAAATCTGCATCATTGAAACCCATTCGTTTGAAACAATTATAAAAGATAACGTCACAAGAACTTCCCTGATCGACGAGGATCCTCTTGACATCCTTATTGGCTATGACTGCCACAATAACTACTGCATCATCACCTCCTAAAATTGTTGGGCCAAAATCATCATCAGTAAATGACACCGTCGGAGCTGCCATACCGTCCCTGAAAGGACAGTTATCCCTTGGTTTGCCCTGGACAGATAGAATCATCCTGTGGTGATTCTTCTGTGCTGTGATTGATGCTCCTCCTCCTGCAAATCCTCCAGCTATCATCTCAATCACTTCTCGTCTGCCCTGCCTCTGCTGCTGGGGCATGTTACTTTGTTGGGCATCTCCAGCAATCACTACTCCCTTCTGCTTTTCGGCTGCAGTGAACTTCCTTGCTGGATTACGTGCATTGTCATCTTCGTCATCAGGATCTCTACTCCTTTTTTCCAGCCTCTGAGGCTCGTCTACAGATTTCTCCCTGAACAGATACTGCTTCAGCTTTCCTTCCCGAATGAGAGTTTCCACCGTATTCTTTAATGCCTTGCACTCGTCAGTATTGTGTCCTGTTTGTTCATGGAAAGTGCAATACTTACGTGGGTTACCACCCCTCTTGACTGGGGCTGGTTTCCTTATTCCAAAGACGTTCAACGTTGGCCAACCAACCTCCCTCATGATTTGTGAATGCCTGGTGTTTAACGGAGCATAGTTGTCGAACGATGATACACGCCTATCTCGTGGATGCGGGCGAGCGTTTACAAAGTCTTCTCTAAAGGCATGCTTCTCAGGCCTCACTCTCTCCTTTTCTCTCCGTGGCTGCTGAGTGAGTGCTGAAGGCTTCATTCTTGTTGCAGTTGCCTCTAGATGCATCTCTATGCCCACGTACATGGAAGCTTTCCTTCGAAACTCCTCGAAGGTTGTTGGGGGGCTCTTTGCCAAAGATAGGGCAAAGGCTGAACCAGGCTGAAGAGCTTCCACCACAATATGAAGTTGTATAGCCTCCGTGAGGTTGGGGACCAAAGCTGCCTCCTTATAAAACCTTTTCAAGAACTCCTTAAGAGTTTCAGTTTCTCCCTGTCTTATCTGGGCCAGGGTGTGAGAAGTTCTTGGGATATCCCTAGAGATGACGAAATGGCTTTCAAATGTAGCAGCCATTTCCTCCCAAGAGTCTATAGATCCTGAGGGTAAGCTCTTAAACCAGCTGAGAGCCTCCTCCGTCAGCGTTCTTGGGAACATCCTGCACATAACATCTTTATCTGCTCCCAAATACATAGCTTCATACACATAAGCATCCAAATGCTTAGTGGGGTCAGTTTCTCCATTATACTTCCCTATCGACAGTGGCTGAGTTGTTTGCAAATGTTTCGGGATGGTAACGTTCATCAGCCTTCTTGAGAAAGGGACACTGAGCTTGTACGTCCCTGAAGTCACCACCGCCTGCTCCCTTCTCCTGGTACTGACTCTATCACCAGAGTCTTGAGTCTGCTCTCTCTCTTCATACGTGGGGATCTTCGAATACTGGAGGGTTGTAGATCTATCCCTCGCTGATGCATGATGAGCATCCTCTGCATGGGACGCTGCCCTGTCCCCAGCTCCTCCTCTCTCCCGTTTCAACTCCATCAGCTCCTCCCTGAGTTGCCTGATAACCTCATCGCGAGGGTCAGGTGTTTGCACTTGCACCATCCTCCGAGTTTAAGTTACAAGAGACTCGAAGACAAGTCTCCTTCCAGTCTGTTGATGGGTCACATCCTCCACGTGACCATCAATGAAATCTCTCCCATCACCTTCCATCGTGACAACCAAACTTCTGCGAAAATGGGAATAACTCTAACGAGTCCCACTGGGCGTGCCAATGAACTGGTCTGGACTGGGGTCTAGGATCCGGTGTGGGACCAGCCACAAGATTATAGATGTTTTTAGGGTTTGCACACCGGAACAGTGTGTATCCGATGTATTAATCCGGTCTCTCAGTGGGAGAGGCCGGCCTTGTTGTCCTGGAGATCCTTCACACCAACGTTTCGCGTTGCAGGGGGGCGAAAGGTGGTGCCACCTGCGAAGATTCTCCGACGCTCAAGTTAGAAGAGTGTAAGAACTCAGTGAATGCTCAAGCGAAGTAATAGTAAAGTTTGAGATAGAACAACGATACCTTGTATGTGTATTGAAATGAGCTATTTATAGTTGTATGTGAGAAAATGAGTCGTTGGATACAGGTGGGTCCCCTAGCTCTGATAGCGTGTACATTATGTCAATCAGGGTGGCTCAGCACTCAGAATGTGTCAGGAGGGTAGGTCAATTATCAGAGTACGATCCTCTAGGAAGAGGAGAGGATAATCACCTTTTCTGCATAATCTGTTGACACATCCACTTGCTTTCTGAGGCCATTGATGTGATATATTTTGCTACATACAGTATCTTCGCTGATAAGTTATTAGGGGCTCTTATCTTACTGTAACTGAAAAGCCAACAGTTATGTAAATGTTCTGTGAAAATGAACAAAGATCCGTTATAGAGAAAATAAGTAGGGCAGACATGAGATGAGGATGGACGGCCAGACATCGGATATCCGGTGTGGTAAAGTTGAACCAGGACACCGGTTTTCCTTATATGAGGCCATTCTGACGTCACAAGATTGGGGGCCGGTATCCAGACCGGATCAGTAAGCTAGCTGAAATGACGAAGAAAAACCAAGCTTTAGAGGATGAATTAATCAAGATTCAACAAGACAATGCTTCCCTTAAGAGAAAAAGGTGTGAATTAGAAACTGCCTTTGAAGATGTTAGTAAGAAGCAGCAAATTGAAAGAGAACATACGAGGCAATTGGATCAATGCCTCCAAACAGCAAACAACCAATTGAAAACTAAAAAGAAGCAAAATGATGATATATTGGCTGACAAAAGGCGGTTACAAGAAATTTTAGCAAAGACAAAAGAAGAAGCTTAAGTTCAAAAGAACCTTATGCAAGCACGAATTGATGAACTGGAACGACAAGTCAGAGATGTCATCAGTGCTTGCGAGCGTGAGATAAATGAGGAAAAATGCCAAGCCATGGAAGATAAATATAGATATGAAGAGATTATATGTTTAATGACCCTAGAGAGGGTTGAGTTGGAAAGTCTCGTCTATTCTTGGAGAAACCATTTTTCTAACTTACCTGGTCTTGCTAATAGAACACTTGGAGATATTCCTCACTTGTTGAAGAAGGCCAAAGCAATGATGAATCCACTTTCTACATCGGAAGAAATTACAACATTCATTCAATACTACAAGGGGTGATTGGATGAAATGAAGGTCTCGATTGCAAGAGCGAGAGAGAATTGATTTTGATTTGTTGTAACAAATAATGTATCAGAACCTGTTGAACAATAAATAAATCTCATGTTGAATTTCCATTTTTTCCTAACTTAGTACTTTAGAAAAAAACATTCTAAAAGAAAGGTTTATCTTTGCTTACCGATATTTAAAATTCATCATGTATTTACTTTACATCTCTTTATGTCATTTAACAATACTTGTTTCTGTACAAAAGAGGGTTTCTTTGTACTTACTCAAATCACGGGGAGAAAGGGCTCAAAGCATCCTTATCAAACCCGACTGCAAACAAGACTCATGGCAGAGCAGGAAAGCTCAGTTGAAGAGATGAGGAATGAACTTGGCCAGATCAAGGAACAGGTGGCGAAAATACTTAAGCTCCTTAAAAAAAGAGGTACAGAAGGGGGGTCCTCTGTAGGAAATAGGGATCAAACATCCGCTTCTCCGATTCAAGCTCAAGAAGGAAGTCCCATACCTTTGACTATACTCCTAAGTGATCCTGCTCCAGTCACTAAAACTTAATTCATCTCACACCAACCTTATGGTATGCCATTGCCACCTTTTGTTTCCCAAGATGGGAATGTTCAGCAAGCATATGCCTAGCCTCCATATGGCCTCCTCAAGGATATTACACCATGCATCATAATCCTAATCAAGAAAATCCTTCTGCTGCTCAACAAATTCCCAATCCCCCGATATCTAACCCTCCAAATTTCACCCAATCAACAATTGTTCCCCAAAACACTCAAGCTCCACCCAATGTCACCCCACCTAATACAATTCCACCATAAAACCATCAGATTCCAAGTGATGCCACACAACTAAACCCACAAACAACCCCATACTATTTCCCTTATGGTCGACCAATACCACGGGTAGGTGTTTCACAAAACTTGTCACACAAAGCTCATGTCCCTCCACCAAATCCTGATCATCCAGTAGTGTCTTTGCCAAAAGGGAAAATGGAAATATTGGAAGAAAGGTTACGTGTAGTAGAGGGAGGAAATGGTTTAGGCATAACAAATGTTTCTGAATTATGCCTAGTCCCAGATGTGGTAATTCCTCCTAAATTTAAATTGCCAGAATTTGGTAAATACAAAGGAACTACTTGTCCTCGTAACCATTTAACCATGTATTGTCGAAAGATAGCTGCATATGCTTATGATGAAAAGTTGTTGATCCATTTTTTTCAAGATAACCTTGTTAGGGCAGCGTTGAGCTGGTACACTCATCTTGAACGAACTCGTATTCATTGTTGGAAGGATCTAGCCGATGCCTTCCTAAAGTAGTATAAATACAACATGGACATGGCACCAGACCGGCTGCAACTTCAGAACATGACCAAGAGGAATACTGAGTCCCTTAAAGAATATGCTCAACAATGGAGGGAAATGGTTGCACAAGTTAAACCACCCCTGATAGAGAAAGAGATAGTGGAAATTTTCATTGACACTCTTCAGGCACCTTTCTATGAAAGGATGCTTGGGAGTGTATCATCAAGCTTTTCTGATATGGTGGTAATAGGAGAAAGAATTAAAAGCGGTTTGAGGACAGGAAAAGTTGTCCAAAGTTCACTGTCAATAGGAAGACCTATGATAGGGGCAGGAAGAAGAAAGGGTGAAGAAGCAAATGCTGTAATGAGAAATCAAGGTCAACATAATCAAAAAATGTTCCATCCTTCCCCTTACCCTTTCCAGCCTCATTATCCATCATGCAGACCTTACCCTTATATAGCTGCTGCTTCTGGAAATCTATTTCCCTATCCTCAATCATACAGACCCCCACCTGTCCATAATTTCAGGAATACACCACCACCTTCAACCCAACAATGGACGTAAAATCCCAACCCAAATCCTTCACCAAAAAAGCCAAACAATGACCGTCCATCCAATTTGATCCAATTCCCATGATATATACTAAAATTTTGCCTCAACTCCTCAAAAGTTCTCTTGTTGTACGATGTCCCCTAAAACCCGTACGGCCACCATATCCTAAGGGGTATGATCCCAATGTAAAATGTGATTATCATGCCGGGGCACCAGGGCATTCTATAGAAAATTGCATTGCCTTAATGTTTAAGGTACGTGATTTAATAAATGGCAAGTGGTTGGATTTTGAAGAAGGCACCCCGAATGTGACTAGCAATCCTTTGCCTAATCATGGAAATGCTGGGGTAAATGCAATAACACCTGATTTGGGAAGTGATCGTGTTAAGAATGTTTCAGATATCAAAACTCTTCTCCCATGGATCTATAAGGAACTTTTAAGGAAAGGATTAATATCTGGAACTCAGAGTTCTAATGAGGACGTTCATAATCAGATGCCCATTGATGCAAAGTTTATTAAAATGGTTCAAAAATTACTTGACACACATTTGGTACAAGTTTATCATCGCCCTAACAATGATGTCAACATGATCCATGGACAGCATGGTACAGGTTCAGTAAGCCCAGTCACCCCCGTTCCTTTGGTGGTCTATTACACCAAGAAACCTCTGACTGAACCAGTCGTCAATCACCAGTCAGTGACAGTTTGGGTACCCGCTCTTTTTGCTTTCAAAGATACTCACACGGTACTGTGGAAGTACAAAGCGGAGGTGATCACTCATCCCCCGACTAGTGACCCATCTTCTTCATTTACAAATATTTCTAGGGTAAGTGGAATAATTAGGAGCGGTCAGATTTTTCCTCCAGAAAAATTAAGGAAAGAACCGGAATTAACAACAAGGAGGAACAACCTAGGGAAGAGTAAAGAACAAGACCCTTCCCATGAGGTAACAGATGAAGAAGCTTATGAATTTTTGAAGTTCATTAAGCAAAGCAACTACCAGATAGTTGACTAACTAAATCGTACTCCTGCTAAGATATCTCTTTTGTCCTTGCTGCTTGATTCAGAGCCACATCGTGAAATGTTAATGAAAGTCTTAAGCAAGGTTCATGTGACTCAAGATATTTCTCTTGAGAAATTTGGGGGAATAGTCAATCACATTGCAGTTAATGATTATTTAACTTTCACAGATGAAGAAATACCCCCTGAGGGAAAAGGTCATAATAAAGCTCTATACATCTCTGTTAAATGCCGAGATTACATCTTGGCAAAAGTGCTCATTGATAATGGCTCTTCCCTAAACATAATGCCCAAGTCAACTCTTACACAGCTTCCTTTTGACGGAACACATATGAAACCTAGTACCATGGTAGTAAGGGCTGTTGATGGTACAAGAAGGGAGGTCATAGGTGACATCGAGATTCCTATTCAAGTTAGACCATGCATGTTTAATGTCCTATTTCAAGTAATGGACATCATTCCTGCGTACAGTTGTCTATTGGGTAGACCTTGGATCCATACTGCTAGGGTTGTTCCATCTACTCTTCACCAAAAACTGAAATTCATTACAAATAATAAGTTGGTTATAGTCTCTGGTGAAGAGGATTTCTTAATCAATAAGCCCATGTCCACTCCCTATATAGAGGCTGCTAAAGAAAGTTTAAAAACCCTTTTCCAATCTTTAGAAATTGTCCAGACCACCTATGTAGGTGAGAAGATGACAACAGCTCAGTTACCTAAGACATCCTTAATGATGGCCAAAATGATGATAAAGGTCGAATATAAGCCAGGAAAGGGACTTGGAAGGAATTTAGGTGGAATAATAGAGCCTGTGTACCTTAAAGAAAATAAGGATGGATTTAGGTTAGGATACTACCCATCTCCAGCAGAGAAAAGGAAGGTTGCTGGAAAAAAAAAGAAAAATGGATGGCTCGTTTGGAAAATTGAGAACCCTGAACTGCAGGATCCCCCATTTGTGACCTCTACAAGAGTTTCAAAAGTATGGGCTTGACATCTCCTGATCAAGTTGCAGTAGTCAACAATGATTTTCCTGGAAAAGAAAGTCATGTTTACCCTTGTTCGTCAGACACCATTCTGTGTAATTGGGAGACCATTGAGTTTCCCGAGATCAGTTACATATAATTTATTACTCTATGATCTTTGATCCTTTAACTATGTTCGAAGCCTTATGGCATTTCTTTTCTTTATCAATTATAATGATCCAAGTAAATGCACACTAAGGATTCTTGTCTATTTTCTTGCAAATAACCTAATAACCATTTTCTTATTCCCTTTTACATTAAATAAATTACAAATCTGAAACTGACCCCCAAACAAATGAAAAAATTACATTTTCACATCATGATTTTGAATATTCAAATAGAGAGGATGAAGAAGATAATGAACCATCACCTGAATTATTAAGATAGCTAGATCAGGAAGATAAAGAAATTTCTCCCTATTTAGAAATCATTGAAGTCATAAATTTAGGGAGTGAAGAAAATAAAAGAGAACTCAAGATCGGTACTTCTCTAAGCATCGAGCAAAGGAAGATTCTGATAGAGATGTTAATTGAGTTTAATGATGTGTTTGTCTGGTCATACCAAGACATGTCAGGATTGGATGCTAGTATTGTTGAGCATAAGTTACCACTAAAACCAGAATGCCCTCCTGTAAAATAGAAGCTGAGAAGGATGAAACCTGAGATGCTTTTAAAAATCAAAGAAGAAGTCACAAAATAGTTTGATGCAGGTTTCCTAGCTGTTGCAAAATATGTTTAATGGATAGCCAACATTGTCCCAGTTCTAAAAAAAGATGGGAAAGTACGAATGTGTATAGACTATCAAGATCTGAATAGGGCTAGCCCCAAAGATGATTTCCCACTACCATATATTGACATTTTAGTTGACAACACAGATTAGCACTTCATCTTCTCATTCATGGATGGATTTTCTGGATACAATCAGATTAAGATGGCACCCGAGGACATGGAGAAAACAACATTTATCACTTTATGGGGAACCTTTTGTTATGAAGTGATGTCCTTTGGTCTGAAGAATGCTGGGGCAACATATCAAAGAGCTATGGTAACCTTGTTTCATGATATGATGCATAAAGAGATAGAGGTTTATGTGGATGACATAATTGCTAAATCTAAAATAGTGGAAGGACACATCAATGACTTGAGAAAGCTTTTTGAACGTCTTAGAAAGTTTAAACTCAGATTGAATCCGGCCAAATGCACTTTTGGTGCTAAATCTGGAAAGTTACTTGGGTTCATAGTCAATGAAAGAGGGATTGAAGTAAACCCCAATAAAGTAAAGGCAATCATGGAAATGCCTGCTCCTAGCACTGAAAAAGAAGTATGAGAATTCCTTGGAAGGTTGAATTACATGGCTCGTTTCATTTCTCAACTAACAGTTGTATGTAATCCAATCTTTAAATTACTTCGTAAAAATCAACCATCACAATGGAATAATGACTTCCAGGAGGCCTTTGACAAAATAAAGCAATACTTGCAATCCCCACCAATCTTGGTTCCTCTAACCCCGGGAAGACCACTCCTGTTGTATTTGACAGTGATAGATGAATCTATGGGTTCTGTACTGGGGCAACAAGATGAGTCTGGGAGAAAAGAGCATGCTATTTACTATTTGAGCAAAAAGTTCACTGAGTATGAAGCACGATATTCCACTGTGGAACGAACTTGTTGTGCATTAGCATGGGCTGCTCGTCGCCTAAGGCAATACATGTTATCCTATACTACTTGGTTGATATCTAAGGTGGACCCAATTAAGTACATCTTTGAAAAACCAACTCTGACGGGAAGAATAGTTCGTTGGCCGGTCCTTTTGACTGAGTATGATATCATTCATGTCACCTAGAAGGCTGTAAGAGGGAGTGCTTTGGCTGATCACTTGGCACACCATCCCTTGAATGATTACCAACCTATGTCATTTGAATTCCCTTATGAGGACATCATGATGTTGTCAGAAGAGAAAAAGTTTTCAAAGGAGACCTGGATTTTGATGTTTGACGGGGCGTCGAATGCACTGGGGCATGGGATTGGAGCCATTCTAATCTCACCAGATGATAAATTCTTCCCATTCACTGCTAGACTCTACTTTGATTGCACTAACAATATTGCAGAATATGAAGCTTGTATTTTGGGAATTCAGGCAGCACTTAAAGCAAGGGTGAAATCTCTACAAGTATATGGAGATTCTGCTTTAGTGATTCACCAGTTGAAAGAAGAATGGGATACTAGGGATAGTAAATTGGTTCCTTATCAAGTTCACATCATGGAACTAATCAAAGGATTTGATGAAGTCTTTTTCCATCATATTCCTCGGGATAATAACCAGTTGGCTGATGCTTTGGCCATGTTGGCTTCCATGTTTAACGTGAGTAGAGAATGTGATATGCCCCTTATTGAGGTAGAAAGACGTTCCAGGCCTACTTATTGTCATGTGGTTGAGGATGAACCAGATAAAAAACCTTGGTTTTATGATATCAAGAGATACATTCAAAATTAAGAGTATCCTTTAAATACTTCTGAAAATAATAAGAGAACTCTAAGACGTTTAGCTATAAGGTTCTTTCTGAATGAGGATATACTGTATAAAAGAAATCATGATTCAGTCCTCCTCAGATGCGTTGATGCCACAGAAGCTAATAAAATTATAAGGAGTATTCATGAAGGATCTTTTGGAACTCATGCAAATGGGCACTCAATGGCAAGGAAAATATTGAGGGTTGGATATTACTAGATAACTATGGAAACAGACTGTTCCAACTATGTCAGGAAATGCCATAAATGTCAAACATATGCAGATAATATCCATGCACCCCCATCATCCCTCAATGTCCTAGCAGCCCCCTGGCCCTTTGCAATGTGGGGCATCGATGTTATTGGTCCCATTAAACCAAAAGCATCAAATGGGCATCGGTTTATTTTGGTCGCCATTGACTACTTCACAAAGTGGGTGAAAGCATCTTCTTATACCAATGTAACCAAAAATGTGGTAGTCAAGTTTGTCAAGAAAGAAATGATATGTAGATATGGTTTGCCAAGTTAAATCATAAATGATAATGGTACAAACTTAAACAATAAAATGGTGAAGGAGCTCTGTGAAGATTTCAAAATCAAGCACCTTAATTCATCTTCATACAGGCTAAAGATAAATGGAGCAGTTGAAGCTACGAATAAGAATATAAAGAAAATCATTCAGAAGATGGTTGAAACCTACAAGGACTGGAGTGAATTACTTCTTTTTGCTTTACATGGGTACCGCACTTCTGTTTGAACCTCGACAAAGGCAACACCATTTTCTTTGGTGTATGGGATGGAGGCGGTACTACCAATCGAAGTGGAAATCCCGTCCTTGAAAGTGATCATGGATGCCAAGTTGGAGGAAGCCGAGTGGGTACAATCCCGGTATGACCAGTTAAACTTGATAGAAGGGAAAAGGTTAAGTGCTCTTTGTCACGGGCAATTATACCAGAGACGTATGAAGAAAGCGTTTGAGAAGAAAGTACGCCCTCATTAGTTTCAAGAAGGAGAACTAGTCTTGAAGAATATTTTACCAAATCAGGTTGACAATCAGGGAAAATCGAGGCCCAACTACGAGGGACCATTCATAGTCAAGAAGGCCTTTTCAGGAGGAGCCCTGATTTTGACCAATATGGATGGTGATGACTTACCTTTCCCAGTGAATTCAGATGCTGTTAAGAAGTATTATACCTGATAAAGGGAATTCAAATTTTAGAAGCAATACACATGTCAAAGTAGATACTGATGTCCTTTGAAAATTTGAATCATGATGTGAAACTTGTAAAAAAAATGTGTATAGAATTCCATCAAATAACATTTTTGTGTTAACAATTGTTTTTATCATAATCTCGTAATATGTTCTTCCTTTATAGGCATTCTGCTGGATTATTTAGTTGATGGGAAACATTTTCAAACAAGATAAATTAAATAATAATAATGGATCAAAGTGACTTCGATCTTGGGAAATTTGATACTCTTTAAGTATATAATGGTTGCTAGTTGAAGATATTTCGCTCTGGCATGAGTCATATGGATTCCTATAAAGATCGCAGATGTCACCCAGGGATATGTTACCCCCATGTTACTATTGGGTTATTAATTGGCAAGCGCACCAATCGTTTGTAGTTTTCAAAATTTAGATATCGTTCCACTGAGATTGAAAGTCCAATAACTAACAGTAATTCTCTAGTTACTATGGTAAACTTAACAAAACTTATATACAAAAGAATGATTTATATACAATTTATACAATATTCATAAGATTGCATAATTGAGTGGTTCATGAGATAAAAAGAAAATAAAATCTATCTAAAAAGTTGAGTTGCAATTTAGAATAGCTAAGATACAATAGGTAAACACAGATAAACAAATTATGTTGGAATTTGGATCCCTAATCTAGAATAACAATGAAGAAACTGAAGACATGCATATTTAATCATCAGGTTCATGTTATTACAGCTTAAAGTCATTATAACTGATCCCTCGTGATATAAATTCTAAGAATTCACCGTAAAGTTCGATCCCTCGTGAGCTTTCTCAGTAAAAACTTGCATTAAGTCCTGGCCTTATGGCAACAATAATTACTAACTCTATCCCTAGTAATTGGTATATTAAGGGCATTTCAACTTTTACTTTCATTAAAACAGATTTTAATACAGCACGAATAATCATTCTCCCATTTGACATTCACACTAATAAAACAAGTTTCAATACACATGAAAATCATTCTCCCATTTTACGTTCATACTAATAAAAGTTTAAAATACTAACATGTAACTGAATCATAAACATGCAGAGGTCGAATTCACAACATCATACTCAATAGACTAGTTCACCAATTCCAACTAAACAAATTAGTTACACATGGTGAAAGTAAAAACAACACTTACAGAGGTTGACATTACGAAGGTGATGGAAACTTCACGATACAACGATCACATTACTACATAACACTCTCAAGCATCTAGAAAACTATTCTAGAATTACAAACTTGAAAAAGAAACACTCAAACACGAGTGTATAAGAGAGAAAGAGAACTCAGAATGTGAGATGGGATGCCCAGGATACATGGAGAATGGCCCTATTTATAGGGCTGAGGAAGGGTCCTGATGCTACATGCCAGCCTGACGCTACGCATCAGGTCCCTGAGTCAGCTCCCATTAAACAGGTCGAAATGGCCACTATGGAATTATTTAATCAATCATGCCTTTCCATTTGTCCTTGTCCCCCAATTCGGTGTGTCCATTTGTGCAAAATGGAGAGGCCATAATAGGTTAAAGGCTGAGTGCTTGGCCATCTAGAAGTGGAGTCCACGTAGCTTCTGACGCTACGCGTGGGTGTGACACGTAGCGTCAGCATCAAAGGTTCCCACGCTATACGTGGTGTTGATGCTACGCGTCAGCTCTCCAGTTCTTCAATTTTCTCTTTAAATTCTTTACTTTTTCACTGTAAAACTAAAGAAAATTGATCAAGGGCAGATTATTTCCAACAATATCTATTTATTGAATTTAAAACCTAAATTTGTAACAAATTCATCAAATTTTATTGTTTTTACAACAATTTTTATTAAAGATTTTTATTGTAAATTTGAGGACTAACAAATACCCCCAACTTGAGACATTGCTCGTCCTCGAGCAAGAGAGAAAATAAAAAATAAAAATTTGAAACCAAATTTTTGAGTTAGTCCGAGAATTTACCATAAAAAGTAATTTTACAATTCACCATTTTGAAATAACCAAAAATAGATATCTTATGTAACAAAAGTTTAATGATAAAAATCTTTACAATGTTTTATTAACAAATCAAGCATAATTTTAGGCTTACCTCACAAATGTTTATCTCTGTGCAAAGGGTAACCTATTTTACTCAATTGATCATAAAATCAAATGAATTTAATTTTGATTTTCATCTAGTCAATGGTTAATCATACAGAGATAATTCAAAAATCACAAGGTCTTTTCAAGGGTTGTAATGAGGCTTGGTTACAAGAAATGATGGTTTTTCTTAGAATTCAAAAACCTAAAATCATAAAAGAGCATTTTATAATTTTAGGCTTTTTCTTGGCCCAAATCTTAATTCCTTTATTGATGAAAATAAATACCCCTAACTTGATTCTTTTCCTTATTTTTGATTTGCATATATTCATTTTTTTTCATTTACATGCACTATTTTCTTGATTTTTCTTGAAAAGAATCAAGTCGTTTAATTTTCACTCCCCATTCTTGTAAGAATATTGGGAACATATTTCATTTTGCCCAATTACTCTTTTAATCAATCAAGTATAGGGAATGGTTAAATTTGATAAAGGCTAGGGTTACCAAAGAATTTATTTTTCAGGCTCAAAATTGGCTTTCAAAGGATAAAATAATTTTACCATGGTAAGCTTTTTTGGCCCAAGGTTTCTTTTACCAAAAATGTGCCTTGATCATTTTCTTGAATTCTCTGTACAACAACACAAATCACAGATTAAAGCAAAATCAATTTGAATGAAGTTATGTCGAAACCCTCAAGTGTTTAAACGATCTCTCAGCTCACCGGGTTATTGAAATTAGCTTGATAGTTAATAAAATTATTGTAATTGAATTTTATCAAAATTCTTTAATTACAAAAAGAATCGATAATTTGATTATTAAAAATGGTTTTATTATGTAAAAACTTTAAGTATAAAAATTTTCTTATTTTCAATAATTTGATTTATTTATTAAAAAGATAAAATTTATTTTATTTTTGGTTTTTTTAAAGAAGATACATAAAACACAGCACGACAAAAATTACGCAAAAATAACACACCACATAACAAAATATAATATAATCCAAAATCAACTAAACCAATGTAAATACCAAACTAAATGAAAACTAAAATGTATGTAAAAGGTGCAGAAAAATAACACCATCAGTCCTCTATGTGATCCTCATCATCTCCCTCCTCGTCTGCATCATCCTCTGTCTTTTTGGAATAGGAATAGACTTCTTTGGTGCCATCTGCAAAAAAGAAATTTTACAAAAATCAAACACACATCACAATATTTTTGATTTTTATATTTTAACAAGATAAAACATGCCAAACATCCAAAATTAACATTCATATTTTTTGTTTTTATATTTTATGCAAAACATCAAGAATAAAAACTCATGCAAAACAAAATTCACACAACATAAAATTTTAACAAAAACATTTACAAAGCATAGAAATTACACATATATTTTTTTGACTTTTATAATATCAACAAAATAAATTGTTAAACAAAATTACACATACATATTTTGGGATTTTTAAAAGTACAACATATATTAAGATTCACACATGTAGTTTCACACGACAAACATATTTACAAATTTATCAAATTTATTTATTTATTTTCATGCAAGAAAGTATAACAAATATACAACTTAAGAAATTTTATTAATTAAAAAGAAAAACAAATAAACAAAAATAAACGGGATAGAATTATTAAAAACAGAAAAACAGAATACACACTAAACAGAAAATAAAACACAAAATTAACAAAAAATCAAAAACAGAGGCTGACGCTATGCGTGGGTGGGACGCTACGCGTCAGCCCTGTTCTTCCCACGCTACACGTCAGTGGGACGCTACGCGTGGGGTTACAGTTCATGCCTCACGCTACGCGTGAGGTGTGCAGTTTCAGAAAACACAAAAACAGGGGTTGTGCAACAACAACCCCTCCAAACTACATTCAATCCACTCATTTCCCTACTTCTAACAGCAATCAATCTCAATGGTCTTCTAATCTTAATCCTAACCACATACAATCTAAAAATCTAAAACATAAAAATTAAAAGAAAAAGGTAAGAGAATTTACTTAGAGATCCTTGCAAAAGCTTGAGAGAATGTGGGTGATTGAGAGTGAAGATTAGGGTTCTGAGAGAAAAATGAGGTAGAGAGGGAAATTTAGGTTTTTAAAACCTAAATTGGGCCTCTCTGGTTCAGTTTTAAAAACTGAACGTGGGCTCTGACGCTACGCGTGGATGGGACGCTACGCGTCAGTTTGAAAATTTTACCTCCACGCTGCGTGTTAGTGGGACGCTACACGTGGGGTTCTGTTTTTTTAAAAATTAAAATTTATTTTCAAAAACCCTTTTTTTAGTTCAAAAACCCTTTTTATTAAAAATCTAGTTTATTATTATTATTATTATTATTATTATTATTTTAAGGTAAAATAAAAATAAATAATGGGTTATCTCCCACTAAGTGCTAGGTTTAATGTCTCCAGCTAGACATTACCTCTAATCAATCGGGTGGTTTCTCAATTTTGGTTGAGGAATCACCCATCTTTTTCTTCCTTCTTCTTTGATGCTTGATTACCTGTCTTTCATCATACAAGCAATTGGTTAATTTTAAAAAATTTATTTGATTGGGAAGAGATATACCTTGTTTACCTGATTGGTAAACTTTGTCCTCAACATCTATTTTCAGATATTCTTGAGCATTGAAGTTTACCTCTTCTTCATGAATTCTGACCGCAATCATCCCTTTGTCAACATCAACCATTACCCTTGTAGTCTTCATGAAAGGTCTTCCAAGGATCAAGGGGATCTTAGTATCCTCCTTTATATCCAATATCACAAAATCAACCTTGAAGTGGTATTTGTTAACCTTTACCAGTACATCTTCCACAATCCCAATTGGTTTCTTGGTAGAGCAATCCACAAATTATAATTCTCTCTTAGTTTTTTTTAGTTCCAGATCACCAATACACTTCATCAAACTCAGGGACATAAGATTGATACTAGCCCCTAAATCCAACAAAGCATTTCTAATGTTGATGTTTCCAATGGAAACAGGAATGGTGAAACTCCTCGAATTTTTAAATTTTTTCGGTGTGTCAAATTGTAAGACCTCCTTACAAATTGTTTCATGTTCTACTTCCACAGGTTCTTGAATATTTTTTTCTTTTCCAATTTTTTCTTTTTTCTCTTCTTCTTTCTCTTGCCCACTTTCTTTTTTTTTCTTCTTTTTCTTCCTCAGTCTTTTTCTTTTCATAATTTTCTTTACAATCAATTTTTACAACATTCAAGAAAACAACATTACATTGATCCCTTGGGTTCTGAGTGTTTGCAGTAAAACCAGAACTTTTCAATTTAGCTATTTCCTTTGCTAGCTGACCCATTTGCAAGTCTGATGCTTTCTGAGCAGCTTCATTTGTTTCCACAAACTATAATAACTGTTGGATAGATTCCTCAATCCTTGCCAATCTTGCATTGTCAGCCTATGATTGTTGTTGCTTAAACTGATTGTTAGGAGGGCGATTGGAAGGTCCCGTACCAAAGTTCTGATTTTGCCATCCCTATGGATAATTGTTAGGAAAGGAATTACCATAATTGATAGGAAAGTTACCTAATGGTATTCTTTGATGGTTTAGAAAATTGGCTTGCTCTTGTTCATTTCTATCAGGGGCACAATAACCACATGGTTATTCGCCCATGCAATGCATACATTGTTTCAATTGAGCAAGGGGTGGTGATGACACTTGAGCAATTTGAAGTTTCTCCAATTGTTTGCTCATAGCCTCAATTTGTTGAGTCAACAATTTTTGCTGAGCTAATACTGCATCACTCACTCCCAATTCGAGCATACCTGGCTTCCTTGATGTGTTACCTCTTTCATGTTTTGCTTATCGGTCATTAATGGACATTGATTCCAATATTTCTATTGCTTCTTCCACAGTTTTGTTCATTAAAGAACCACCTGCACAAGCATCTAACATCATCTTCAACTGAGGTAATAAACCATGATAAACGATCCTTACCTTTTCGGTATCATTTAAGTTGTGGTGTGGATTCTCAGAAGTGCTTTGAATCGTTCCCATGTTTCTCCTAAAGATTCATCATTATTTTGTAAAAAAGAATGAATTACTGTCATGGCTTCAAAATATTTTGAGGGTGAATAAAATCTTTTCAAAAATTTTCTCTCAACATCGGACCAATTTGCAAAACTACCGGGTGGACAAGATTTAAACCATTCTTTAGCTTTCCCAACCAAAGAAAAAGGAAACAATCTCATATAAACAGATTCTTCTTGATTGGGTTCAAAACCAATTGTGCTGCATAATTCATAAAAAATAGTTAGGTGTTCATATGGTTCTTCATGATTTAAACCAGTAAATTGATTGTTTTGAATAATGTTTAATATGCCAGGTTTAATTTCCAACGCAGCAACAGGTCCTTGATACATCCCTAAAACAAGAGGTGGTTCATTGATAGCAGCAAACTATCCTAATGTTCTCCTTTCAGCAGCCATATTAGAATTTTCAAAATTTTTAGAAGTAGAAGAAGAATTAGTTTGTGTTTTAGATTTCAAAAACTTGATTCTTTACAAACTTTTCTATCTCAGGATCAAAGCAAATTTTTCCTGTGGTAGATCGGGTTTACATACATAAACTAGACAAAGAAAGTTAGTGCCACAATGATAAGAAAAAGTAAAGAAATAACAAAATTAAAATTTTAATTAAGGTAAAAAAATTATTTACTACGGTAATTAAAAATTTACTATTTTACTGAATCAATTCAATCCCCGACGACGGCACCAGAAAACTTGTTACCCCCATGTTACTATTGGGTTATTAATTGGCAAGCGCGTCAATCGTTTGTAGTTTTCAAAATTTAGATATCGTTCCACTAGGATTGAAAGTCCAATAACTAACAATAATTCTCTAGTTACTATAGTAAACTTACAAAACTTATATACAAAAGAATGATTTATATACAATTTATACAATATTCACAAGATTGCATAATTGAGTGGTTCATGAGATAAAAAGAAAATAAAATCTATCTAAAAAGTTGAGTTACAATTTAGAATAGCTAAGATACTTGAGGTAAACACAGATAAACAAATTATGTTGGAATTTGGATCCCTAATCTAGAATAACAATGAAGAAACTCAAGACATGCATATTTAATCATCAAGTTCATGTTATTGCAGCTTAAAGGCTTTATAACCGATCCCTCATGATATAAATTCTAAGAATTCACCGTAAAGTCCGATCCCTCGTGAGTTTTCTCAGTAAAAACTTGCATTAAGTCCTGGCCTTATGGCAACAATAATTACCAACTCTATCCCTAGTAATTGGTATATTAAGGGCATTTCAACTTTTACTTTCATTAAAATAGATTTTAATACAGCATAAATAATCATTCTCCCATTTGACATTCACACTAATAAAACAAGTTTCAATACACATGAAAATCATTCTCCCGTTTGACATTCATACTAATAAAAGGTTAAAATACTAACATGTAACTGAATCATAAACATGCAGAAGTCGAATTCACAACATCATACTCAATAGACTAGTTCACCAATTCCAACATAAACAAAGTAGTTACACATGGTGAAAGTAAAAACAACACTTACAAAGGTTAACATTACGAAGATGATGGAAACTTCACGATACAACGATCACAATACTACATAACACTCTCAACCATCTAGAAAACTATTCTAGAATTACAAACTCACAAAAGAAACACTCAAACACGAGCGTATAAGAGAGAAAGAGAACTCAGAATGTGAGATGGGATGCCCAGGATGCATGGAGAATGGCCCTATTTATAGGGCTGAGGAAGGGTCTTGACTCTACGCACCAGCCTGACGCTACGCGTCAGGTCCCTGAGTCAGCTCCCATTAAACAGGTCGAAGTGGCCATTATGGAATTATTTAATCAATCATGCCTTTCTATTTGTCCTTGTCCCCTAATTCGGTGTGTCCATTTGTGCAAAGTGGAGAGGCCATAATGGGTTAAAGGTTGAGTGCTTGGCCATCTGGAAGTGGAGTCCACGTAGCTTCTAACGCTACGCGTGGGTGTGACGCGTAGTGTTAGCATCAAAGGTTCCCACGCTACGCGTGGTGTTGATGCTACGCGTCAGCTCTCCAGTTTTTCAATTTTCTCTTTGAAGTCTTTACTTTTTCACTGCAAAACTAAAGAAAATTGATCAAGGGCAGATTATTTCTAATAACATCTATTTATTGAATTTAAAACCTAAATTTCTAACAAATTCATCAAATTTTATTCTTTTTACAACAATTTTTATCAAATATTTTTACTATAAATTTGAGGACTAACAAGACACGAGATCATTAATCTTTGGTTTTTCACTTGACTATTTCTTTTATGCAGGATTGAGGTTACAACAAGGACAAATGTTCCCCATGAAAAGTCAAGATCAACAGTTTCAGTCCACCACCTAACCCCAGGAAAGGTGATTTACTAAGATATAAAAAGGGAATCCTTGTATTCATTCGAAACCTTCAGTGAAGTCATATAACCAAAAAGTCGGTCCTTCAAAAGTCCCAACCTCAAACACATTCTTCTTGAGTATAAATCTCATGTTTCATATAATTTAATTCAAATGTCAAAAATTTTATCCTCCACCATAAGTCACAGTAGCAGAGATATTTCCCTTAAGTCTTACTTCATGTCTAAGCCTCAGGTATCCATTCCTAGGCTACTCAAACCATGTCAGGGGCATCCCCCCAGTCATTTATTTTTCTTCAAAGCTTCAGGTACCCATTCCAAAGCTATGTCGTCCAGTGAAACGAGTCAGGGGCATCCCCCTAGTCATTTATTTCATGTTAAAGCCTCAGGTATTCTTCCCTAGGCTATTTCAATCAAAATCAGTCAGGGGCATCCCCTCAATCACTTATTTCATGTCAAAGCCTCAAGTATCCTTGCCTAGGCTATTTCAATCAAAATCAGTCAGGGGCATCCCCTCAGTCACTTATTTCATGTCAAAGCCTCAGGTATCCTTCCCTAGGCTATTTCAATCAAAATCAGTCAGGGGCATCCCCCAGTCACTTATTTCATGTCAAAGCCTCAGGTATCCTTCCCTAGGCTATTTCAATCAAAATCAGTCAGGGGCATCCCTGGTCATTTATTTTGTGTCAAAGCCTCAAATACTCATCCTTAGGCTGCTCAAAATGTTAAGGCAACCCCATATATCATTTACTTTCTTTCAAAGCTTCAAGTACCAATTCCTAGGTTATGTCGTCTAGTCAAAACGTTGGGAGCAACTCCCTATTACATTTATTTTCCTTCCAAGCCTCCGATGCTTCTCCTTAAACTGTTTATTTTCAAGGGCAAATATTAGAACAACATCATTTGGCTATTTACTTCTTGTCAAAAGCAGTCAAATATTCCTTAAATTCTTAGTGGTGTTCATGTCTTTACTTTCTTTTCAAATCAATAATATGAACAGATCTTATATTCTTTCATGAAAAGAAGTAAAGAGGGGCAGCTGTGAACACCTATTTTTGTCTGGCAAAATATATATATATATTAAAATATATATTTAAAAGAAAAAAAGAAAGAAAAAAAAGTATATTTATTTCATTTTAATCTGTCTTGGCATCTAGAGTCAATGTTGACTGCATTAACCGGGGTCCTAGCACGGTCTCCTGACCAGTGTTACCTCACTAACTCTAAGTTTTACACCGCCTTAGTGGAGTACGGTATTTTACACCCCAGTTCAGTGGGAATATGAGGTCCTTCAAGTTAAGGTGAAAATTGATGTCTTAATCTGTATTGGAACTTCAAGACACACCGGAGGTGAACCTGTAGAAGATTTTCCAATGCTTAAGTCAGTATATTACTAAGGCAGCATATGATTACGGAGTGTTTGCGGGGTCAGGTTGCCCATACTTCTTTTGATTGATTGTCGAATTGTCAGTTATTGACCGGGGTTGAGAGAAATGTCCATAGTCAACCGATGATTTCAGACTCCGGTTATGACTTACCAATTCTTATTGGTGACGTGGTGCGGTGCTTAGAACCTCATCCATTCCAGGTTGCCACCCCAGATCATATTTTATTATTTTTTTCAAAAAAAAATAAAAAAATTGTATAGTGACCATTGGAATAGTAACTCTTCTCCATTTCTATAAATACTCAATCTCTCTTCATTTCCTACCATACCTCTCCTTTAATCAACCTTCTTCCATAATTCTTCTCAAGCAATGGCTAATGGATGCCGAAGCCAAGAGGAAAGAATAAGGGAGGGAAACCGATATTTTGTGACTACTTTTTTGCTCCTTATAGTATGGGTAGTAATTTATCTTTATTGGATACTTTATTTATGGCCACATGTGTAATGAATAATTTATGTTTCCATAAGAGTAAGTGATTACTCATTTGTATTCAAATTTTTAAAAAAAAAATTTAAAAAAAGGGGCCCAGAAAAAAAATAAGATTTGAAAAAAAAAGAAAATGGGCAAAAAAAAGTCAAAAAAATGGGCCGAAAAAATGAAAATTAGAATTTAAAAAAAAAGAAAAGAAAAGGGGTGTTCGGTAGTTATTGTTGGTGGGACCCAGTTTGGTTGGATAATTGGAGAAAATTAGGGAAATTGACATCAAATTTGGACAAATTAGAAAAGTAGGAAAGTGATGTCATTTTATAGGGAATCCAAGGCTAATTTTCTTCTATAAATAGAAGATGATGTTAAGGTATTTGGGGGAAGAAAAAAAATAAGGAAAAGAGTGCTAAATTTTTGAGAGGTTTCTTAGAAGTTTTTCTTTCTTAAAATTATGTTATGTAATCATAGTTAGGAAAATGAGTGCACCATTTAGTATGTCTTAGTATGTGAGTTTTGTGAGCCAAAATACTGTCTAAGAGTTATAACCGGTGTCCAAACACCCCTGAATCGAGTCCAAACGAAGCCAAAAGTAAAGGAAATCTACACGAAATTGATTTCCCGACTTCCGTTCTGGTTTCTCTTTAATTGTTCGTGTACTAAGGTATTTTTTTATTAGTACAAGGATGTTTATTTACCTTTATTTATTCATCTTTATTTAATTGTTATTTATTTTTCTGCACTTTTATTTTTCTATTTATATTCGAGCACTTTATTTTCCTGCACTTTATTTTTCTACAGTTATTTATCTGTTTATTTATCTTTCTACATTTTCATATTTATTTATTTATTTGTACCTTTATTTTTCTTTATTTACTTTTTTACACTTTTATTTTTCTTTATTTACTTTTCTATACTTTTATTTTTGTTAATTTATTTTTTTGCATTTGATTTATCCGTACTTTATATTTTTGCAATTATTAGTTTATTTATTTATTTTCTACATTTTTATTTTTATTTATTTATTTTTATACCCTTTTATTTCTATTTATTTAATTTTCTACCTCTTTATTTTTATGTATTTATTTTTCTACCTTTTTATTTTTATGTATTTACTTTCCTGCCTTTTTATTTTTATGTATTTACTTTTCTACCCCTTTATTTTTATATACTTACTTTTCTGCCCCTTTATTTTTATGTATTTATTTTTCTGCCCTTTTGTTTTTATATATTTACTTTCCTGTCCCTTTATTTTAATGTATTTACTTTCCCGCCCCTTTATTTTTATGTATATATTTTTTCCCCTTTACTTTTATGTATTTATTTTTCTACCTATTTTATTTATTTATTTATTTATTTTTCGTTATACTTTTATTTTTATTTATTTATGTATGTTTGACCATTTTCAAATAGTTTTATATATATATATACATAATTATCCATTTTTATTATTGTCATGATTTTCTATTATTTTCTCTTAGTAACCTTTTGATAATAAAGAAAAATCATTATCATAAAAAAATGACAAAAATCAAGACTAATAAATAGTGTGTTACTTATTCATCTATCTTTCTCTTAAATTTAAAATGAGATTAATTTAGATGAGACATCTTATTAATCTTATTTTTTCTAAAAAATAATTAAATAAGGTTCATTTGTCAATTTTAATTAATTAAGTGTATATATATTTCTTTATTTTCATGTTGATGTGTTTAATTCTATTTTTTTTCTTTCTTATGTTTTTTTTACTTTTTCATTTACTTATTTGTTTTTTTTGTTAACCATATATTTCTCAATAAAATCAATGGACTTTTTTTTACTAGAAAATAATTAAGACAAAACGTCTTATTGTTTTATTTTTATTTTTATGGTCTTTTAATCATTTGTTTGTTTATTTTCTTAGAACTAAAAAATAATGAAAATTTAGGAGATATGTTTTATTATTATTTTTATTTTATTCTTATTTATATATATATTTTATTATTATGTACATTATTTATCATCATTGTTTTCTTTTTTATGAAGGATGAAATATTTAATAATTATATTTTAAAAAAAAATTATGCATGATCAATTTGGGTAACCGTTTTTTTTACAGACAGTGTGGGGTGCTAATACCTTCCTCTCCTGTAATTCGACTCCCGGACTAAACAGAATCTCAGTTTTTTTAAAAAAAACCAGTGCTGTCTAAAGGTTTTCCTATTTTTCCTTAATAAATATTAGTGGCGACTCCTTGAACCCTTTATTTTCTTTAGGCCTCCCAAGGGCCTCATTTCAATGCAGTTTCATTCATTTTTATTGTCTTTAACCAGTTCGCGTCATGCGTCGGGACCCCGGTCGTGACACATATACACATGGTGAGGAAACTATACACCTTTTCCATCAAGCACCCAATCACATGAACATAGTACATAAACCCAAGCTCATTACTCAATTCCACATGCCATTTATAATAAAGATTCATTTTGAGATATAATCTTCATTAATCAATTTAAACTCACCATCCAATTAGCATTAATCATACATATACACATGCCAAGGCAACACTAACACCATTTCTCAATTCACGTCACCTATAAGTCATAATTGTTTTAGTTATCTTAATTCAAATGTCATGACCTTATAACTAATGCATATGCTATCCATTAAAACAATGCATATGCAACGGTCTAACTTTCAATAATTCAATTTTCTTTACATGCGCACACATTACTTTCATGATCACAATCATGCATAGTTGTTTTATTATTCAACCCATGCAAGGTTTCTTTCTCAAGATCCTCAATTATGTTACATGTTAAGCACCGCAACCACGCATAGTCGCCTACATATTCAACCCACACAAGGTTTCTTTCTCAAGATCCCACAAGATCCAAGTATCACATAATGAGATATGTTATGCATGTCATGGAATGCAAAAGAATGGTAGTCTCAAATCTCAAAAGAATTCCACCAACTCATACTTAGTGTCACTACACACACTTTAAAACCTTAAACAAGGCATGCATTTAATCATGTTATCTCCCAAGGAATTCATTTAATTACAAATTTCTTTGAAGTATCATTCTACTTCAACAATACATAAAAGCCAATGAGACACTTTAATTCATTCATAAAGTAACACTTCACATGGTTCTCACATATAAGCAACAACAAAACCACTCAAAGCTAATATACAAGTATACACCCACACATGCATATATTATCAATACCATTGCCATTCATTTAGAAATTAAACTCCTCTCCTACCTTAGGAAAAGTATTCCGTTGAGTTGGATGATCTCGCCTGACAAGAGTGATCAAAGCCTACATTAAATAAATGTAGAACCACATTAACATCTTATTAAGTTTATTGTGATGTTAACAATTTTATCCCTTACATACATAACATCATACTAACTTATAAAAGTTTTATCCTTGAGATTTTAGGAGTTTCATAGACTCTTTCAATGTTTTCCAATACTTAACAGATTTAGAACATTGTCTATAATTTGCCAAATGTTCAATAATTATTCATTAGGTTTTACAAGGCTTCTAATAAAATTTCCTCATCATTATAATGACTTATAATACTTTCTTCTTAGTAGGCAACAAGTCTTTCACTACTAACCATTTAATTAACTTATGCTTCATCCATTAACACATACAACTCATTTGATAATAGTTTTAAATGCTAAACTAAATCATCATAAATCTTTAGAAACATTTATTATCCACCAAACATATGATTCATATGCAACACCCCTTAAAATACCAAGTCTTTTCTTTTTAATTAATTACTAAATCCTTACTAACACACTAACTTCTATACTTGTTCTTACCTCCAACATCACATTTCTTTCTTTCATTAAATACTAACTCTTCATTCATTCAACTACAATTATCCCTAACCATAAATATTGGTCATACCACTTCCAATAACTCATTGTTAAGCACCAACATCATGCCTAAGGTGAAAGGTGCCTTTTTGCACTAAAATCACAACTTTGGTTCTTTAATAGATTAACATACCAAAATTACTAATCACTTCCAATAGCATCTTCTACACTCAATAATTATTCTCTTAAGTCCTAATATGCTCCAACAAGGTTGTCTAATCTAGTAACATCTATTTCTCATCAATCCCTAATGCCTTTTATTTAATTCACCACACATTCAACTCTTTTTCACCAATAATCATTCAACATTCATCATAAATATTAAACCACATCACACAATAACTTCCAAGCCTACTAGCAAGGTCAATTCATTCATGAAACCATTTATGTCTCTTTATCACTATTTCCTACTTCAAGAGAAATTTTAAAGCTTACTATCAACTCCTTACTTTCTACCAACACCAAATAAATTTTAGAACATTACCTAAAGTCTCACAATTACTTTAAAATCATTTATAGGTCATTTCAAGTCTAAAACAAAATTTCCCTTTGAATTAAAGTAAGCTTCCAAATTCCAATCTTGCATTTAATGTTAACTAACACTAATTTATTTTTTTCAACAACACTTAATTTAATTCCAACAACTAATTCATATCAATTTCAAGCTCTTAGAAAAATTATTCAAGCAACCACAACAATTCCCCAATGGTCTCCTAACCTAGGTTTTAGGGTTCCACATGCAATTTCCTAAATTTTCCAACCTAACAACATAATCTCTAACTTTTTATGCTACTAATTTAAGGCTTATCAGGGATCTTAAACTTACCCTAATTTGTGTTTCAATCCCAAAATCAAGAGAGCCAAATGAAGAGAAGCAAAGAGGTCCAAGCGTCAAATGCAACACCTAGCTTCACCAAAGTGTAAGTGAAGCCTCCTTAACCTAGAATTTTGTCAATTTCATAGGAGAAACCAAAGTGTGAATTTCGGTTTTGACATGGGTGAAAGAGAAGGAAGAACATGAATGGAAGAGGGAAAAAAGGAAAAGATGAAGCTTTAAGGGTTCAAGGTACTTACCTAGCCTTTTCTTCAAAGAAAATTTCAAGGAGGCACCGTGGAAGAAGCAAGCTTGTCACGGTGTTGGAGAAGAGGGGGAGAAGAGGATTTTTTTCATTTTTGGGAGAAGAGAAGAGGTGTTGGACAGAATTGAAGAGGGAAAAGGGAAAGGGAGTGTTTTGTTTTTTATGCAAAATGACCACCATGCCCTTCATTTAAATTTTTTTTGGCTCCAAGGCTTATTTTTATGGCAATTCCATATTCTTGGGCTCAAAGTGCTAATGGGAACAGCCCAAAAACAACCAACGGTCAGCCCTTTTTGATGAAGGAAATTTGTTACGTTTTGGCTCAAAAACGAAACGTTTTGGCCACCAAGGGCCCCTTTTTCTCCTAATTAATTATCTATAAATTTTTTCCAGATTTATTTTTGTGTTTAACATAATTAATTTAGTATTTTCTAATACTTGACATTTATTTTTAAATTAGCCCATTTAAAGTCCAATTCCGGACCGGACATTGTCCGACGTTAAAACGACATCGATAAATCCAACAAATGCCCAAATTAATTTAGCTTCATTGTTGGGGCATAAATATTCATTTCTAATAATTATCTAATGTATCTCTACACATTTAGCTAATCTCTGTGCTCTATCCGTAAATCCTTCGTCAATTAAACGATGACAAAAATTACCGAATTAATCATATTAACTCAAGGGGTTTCTAATTAGTTTTCTATACATGATCGAGACATCAAATAATTATTTCCTATAATTATTCTATTTATTTACTCTAATTAATTAATTCTATGTAAAATTATGGGATGTTACACATGATATACAGTTGTTTGCCCATGCTGCTTTAGATGTCTTTATCATGTAGTTCAGCAGGTTGTCTACCGCAACCGAGGTACGGCTCTGAACTTAAATGAAATTGGAATTCGTAATAAGTTCCAGGCTAGAGAATTAGTAATCTTGGTTAATGGTGAAGCTTATAAACCATCTGATGTGCCCTTTGAATACACCCCTCTTGTTGAAGATGAAGATGACATCCCCCAAAACACTGAAGATGAGGTTAACAACGGAGGTAGTGATGATGAAAATGGGGGTGGCAAGGACGACAATGGAGATGGAGATGCCGTGAATCCTTAGTTCACTTTTTTTTGCTCTGTAGATAGGATGAGCTCCATCAAGGTTAATGGTTTTTGGCTCTTGTGCCCTTATATTTTTGTAGTTTGGGGTGTGGCCTAAAACACTCATTTTGTGAATGACACTTTATATTTTTTGTAAATTAACATCGTATTATATCTTACATTGGTTTTTTCTTGGTTTAGTTGTGACATCCTGGCGCTGTTGAGGGAGGTGAGTGATCACCGGTGCGTGGGCACGGACAAGGAGCGGCTCCTAGCAGGGTTCTAGCGAGGAATGTGACATCCCAGACACTGTTGAGGGCGGGGAGTGATCTTTAGTGCATAGACACGGATAAGGGGGGCTCCTGGCAGGCTTCCAGTGGAAGGGACACATGAACAAATCGAATACATACCAAAATGAGAAAGATCCAAAGACTGTATAGGTATGGGACTATACAGTCGAGGATAACTTCAAGGAATGAATTCGTACTACCTATACCAACAAATGCATTAGCCTTTTCGGTGGTTTATCACTTAAGGACTCCAAAGTTAAGCACCTTAGAGTAATTCTGGGATGGGTGACCTCCTGGGAAGTTCTCGGGAAGTGTGTGAGTGAGGATAAAACACACTAGAAAGGTCTCGTGTTGGTTAGTAGGGAGAGTCATTCAATCCTGAAAACCGGCTGAGGCGTTACATTAGTTAACTTCAAATTTTTTTAATTTTGTTTATTTATACCGTAGTCAGTTTTAGTCAGGTTTTCATGATAACTTAGAGTATAATTGTGAAACTTATTTCATTATTGACGATGTTTATTTTAACCATTCTGGGGTATCAAACCGCTCTAGTGTTAAAATATAATTTCTGTAAAATTTTAATCAATCATTCTAGGCTCTTGTCTTAACCTCTCTAGGGTTTGTTCAACCACTCTGGGGTTTGTTCAACCACTCTGGGGTCAGATTATCTAATCCTCTCTGAGGTTTATTTAACTGCTCTGGGGTTCAGACTTGTTTTTTGTATTTTAACCACTCTTGAGGCTTTCCAACCACTTTGGGGTTAAATAACTTAAATTTCCTTAAGTCCTTGGACCGTTGTTAAAAATAAAAATTACCAAGACTACATGCCTCATTAAAAACCTCTTAGGAAAAACTTGTGGGAAAAAACCTAGGAAGGGAAAAAGAATGCATGGCTTGTGTTACCAGTTTAGCTGTAGTACATTTCCAAATTCTTAACTTTCCACTTGTTTTGAACACTTCTCCTTGTAAAGTTTCCAACAAATAGGCTCCTCTGATTGTCACATCATGGACCCGGTATGGTCCTTCCCAATTTGGTCCTAGCTTTCCTTAGTGAGTGAAATGGTTCCCAACTGAAGCCTTTCTTAGGACTAAGTCCCCGATGTTGAATATGTACTTTTGCACATTCATATTGTAACGCATGATAGCTTTGGCCTTGATTGCTTGATCCCGGATGAAAGTTATTTCCCTTACTTCGTGAAGTGAATCTAGTTTATTTTTCAATCTTGAACCGTTATCTACTTCGTCGAATTACTGGATCCTTGGAGAGATCTGGTTGATTTCTACCGGTATTACTGGCTCAACTCTGTACACTAACCAGAATGGGGTTTCACCTATTGACGAGTGTGATGTTGTCTGATATGCGTATAAGACATGGCATAATTGATTTGTCCATTCTCATTTAGCATCCCCAAGAGGTTTCTTCAATCCTTTCAAGATTTCCCAGTTTACTGCCTTGGCTTGTCCGTTGGTTTGGGGATGCTCCACTAATGAGAAAACTTGTTGAATCTGAAGTCCTTGAAGAAGACTTATGAACTTAGCATCTGTAAACTGTGTGTCGTGTCGGTGACTACCCACCCCGGTAATGCCAAAGCGCGCGATAATATTTTCATACAAGAAATGACGGGTTTGAGCCAAAGTGATATGAGCTACGACCTCTGCTTCAATTCATTTTATAAAGTAATTAACGCCCATAATTAAATACTTAACCCCTCCTGGAGCTTTTGGGAACGACCCCAAGATGTCCATTCCCCATTGATGAAAAGGCCAAGGTATCGCTGATGTGAATAGCCCTTCCGTTGGGACGTGATGATTACTATTCTTTTGGCATGCATCACATTTTCTCACGTATTCAACTGCATCCTTAGTCATCATGGGCAACTAATACTCTGCTTGTAAAATCTTCCTAGCCAAACTTTTTCCACCACAATGGTGGCCACAAGTTTCTTCATGGATCTCTCTGGAACAAATTTCCATCTATAGGTACATAATTAGGAAGTTCCTTTTTAACTTCTTTTTTTCTAGTGGGCCAGTTGAGAGCTGCCTGTAACACCCTTTGTTACATCTCAATAATTTCTAAAAAATTCATAAATTTATTTTACTAAAAATATAATCTTTAAAAGAAACTATCAGAGTAAAATTACATACAATATTTCTAAAATACCTCATGAATATCATTAAAATTTATAAAGTAGTTTTACATTCATCCAAAGAAAATAAATATTAAACATTATTAGAAAGAGAGGAAACTCCATGGCCCAAGAGTAGTTACTTAATGACATTATTTATTCATTGGATCACGGTATTCGTACCGAGCTCCCTTTCTAGAATGTACTATATTTATTATCAAGATTCTTTGATCCTTCCCTCTGTACAAACCATCAATTTAAAACATATAAAACAAAAACACGGAGAAAGGAGTGAGAAATAGAATATAATATTCCCAAATGGGACATAAGAAATAAAGGGTTTTCACAAACTAGTATAATAATATCAATCACCATCACATAAATAATCAATTATGAATGTATGAATGTTATACAATATCTTTATCATAACTTACCTATATATATACGGGCCCTTAAATTTTAATTTGCACTGGGCCAACCAAGAGTTTACACTGTTCCATAATTTCGGATAATAATAACATGAACAGCTCAACTGGCAAGGAAACACTTAGAGACTAGTCAGATTGAGAAGGTTTTTATTGTGAAAGTACCCGACACTAGGGAGCTACCCCAGGTCCCCTGAAGCACCCTTTCACACCCTCTCATCCCAAGGCTCACAATTAAGCCTCCTCTAATGTATCCTCGGTTTATATAATCCGTCCCCAGACAATATCATTTTGTTTCTCTTTGATGATTCATGATGCATGAACTACTCGCGTATTTAGTTGGTTAAGGCTTTTAGAAACTCAATTATATTATCGGTGCCTATGAACTGCACTTTTTCAAATTCTCAAATACACACACACACACACATATATATATATATATATATATATATATATATATATATATATATATTCGTACAATTCCTTTTCAAATCATAAATCAAATCTCCTTATATTTTGAGTTTCAAAGCCTTAAATATATTTCACAACCTTCTTTAGAAAGTTTATAGGTCACTTCAAAATCAATTACTAAAAACTCAAATTCGGAATTATCAATCTTTAAAACCTTAGTACTTGAAAATTTTTACACATTTTGAAAATAATATATATATTAAGAGTTTAAAGTAAAATATTAGAAAAAATAATTTTTATAAAATAATTTTTTTTCTTTTTCCTTTTGATACACTATCTAGAAATCTTAATTTTAGTAAATATACATATATATATATATATATTTTCAAAAGATAAAATGAGATTTCTAAAAACTTATGTAGTTTCATTGAAAGCTAAGAAATTTCTTAAAAGTAATTTGAATAAAGATGAATAAGTATATAAGGAAGTAGGAGATAAGTAAATTCTTACGGAGTTTTAACTTTTCGTCATGCTTGCTATATGCTCAAACTCCATATTACAAGATCATCAATCATAATCAAATATTGTCAATCACAATCAAACATCATCAATCACAAATAAATATAGCAATCATAATCAAATCAAATAATTAAACATCAGTTATAAATATCATAATTTAAAATTCAATGGTTATTAAAATTAATAAAGTTTATTTTAAGTCCTATAGCCTATTCCTCGTACAAGTCTATGTAAGTCAAAAATAGTCCAGTCCTTGCATAGGTCTAGTTCAGTCCATATAGGTTATAATAGTCCAAGTCCTTGCATAGGTTTAGTCCAATCTGTATAGGTCATAATAGTTTAAGTCCTTGCATAGGTTCAGTCCAGTCCGCATAGGTCATAATAGTTCAAGTTCTTGAATAGATATTTCAGATCGAGATACCTAATTTATTAATAACAATCATTATAAATTTTAAGTTAAAAGTTATTGTTTTAAAATATAATATTGTTAAATTTAAAAGGAGTAGGGGACTCCTCCCATTATTCTTATGTATTTTTAGTATTATATTCTTATCTCACCCCCTTATCTTGAATTGCTACCAAAAGTGAATTCGTTCAGCGCATCTGAGTTCTAACAAAATATTAATACTAATTTATTTTAGTATAGGCATAAGATGAAAATTAAGATTCCTATCAGAAATGATAAATAATAATTATGCATAGTAACAGTAAATAGTAATGGTAAATAGTAAATCATCAATACTAACGGTAAATAATAATTTTTTGAATAGTAACAGTAAATAATAAATCGCGAATAGTAATGGTAAATAGTAAATTATGAATAGTAATGGTAAATAGTAAATCATGAATAGTAATAGTAAATAGTAAATTTGGAGTAGTAACAGTGAATACTAAATTTTGAATAGTAACAGCAACTAATAAATTTTGAATAATAATAGTAAATAATGAATTTTGAATAATAACATTAAATGGTAAAGTATGAATAGTAACAGTAAATAGTGAATAGTAATTGAACTGTTCTTTACTGGGGGTGTAAAGGGGTGAATACCAAACAATTCAAATTGTATATGTAATGTGAAATCTGATACGGAAAGGTCTTTGTACAGATACAAATATGGAGTACTCTTTGCATACAGGGACGTGGTACAATGCTCTCTGTGGCGGTGTAGTAGTCCGCCTGGAATAATCTCCTTTGCCTTGACACAATTGGTGGTTGTACTTGCAAATATTCTCCGACGCTTAAGTCAGTATTTTGAAGTATTGTTTTTACTCAGAAAGCAAATCTAAGAGAATTATGCAAGTGTGTGTCAGGTTTAGAATTAAGGGTCTCCCCTAATACCTTTTTTGCCGAGGTTTATATACCTGTTACTGGTGCTCTATTATTGGTAGGACCCATTCCTTGTTTTCAGGCATAATGCAAGAAAGGTAGTGGGCCCATGCGCCGTTTACAAGCACTATCACTGTAGTGGGTATTTCCACTCACTTGGGAAGCGTTAATGCTTCATTATTTTATTTGTTGTTCCCTCTTATGCGTGACAGCGTGTTTCCCATTTTCAACCTCTCAAGACAGAGTCAATCTCGTGCCGGGGTTATTAGTATGGGCTCGCTTTGCAATATGGGGATTTCAGTATTCCGCCTGTGTTAAGCCTATGGCTTGGCGGAGTAGTGTGCATTGGAAGTGCTTTATGTACATGTGTACAAGTTTTTAATACTTTCCGCCTTGGCGGGGTCACATGCCTTGGCGGAGTAACATGCCTTGGCGGAGTAACATGCCTTGGTGGAGTAACATGCCTTGGCGGAGTAACATGAATATCCTTTTGGGCATGGACTTTGCTTAGAAGATACTTACACAATAGGGTGTAATATATTCCGCCTAACTAAATCGCTTTCTTGGCGGAGTGGTGAGTACGTTTTTAAGGCATGTACTCCGTATAAGAGTAATTATAAGGGATTTGAAACGTACTTCTTTTGTTTGAAATGTTGATCTGGCAAAACATTAAAACCATGCTCTTGGGGGCCGGTGTTGGGACCGGATCATCTGCCCCCTAGCTTGTTAGAGTGACTAGCAGAGTCGCTTTAATAAGCTATATCACTATGTTATGTTTAGCTTTTATAGGCATGGGTTTAGGCGGTGTTTGCTAGTTCTGAATTTATGGACAAGTGTTTTCATGCATTTATTATTTTTGTCATTACTTCCCACGCCTGTCATCAAAGCGTCTCGAAATTGCGTTTTGCCGCTTCAATCTCTTATTGCCACGTATGCCCTGCGTTTTGCCGCTTCAATCTCTCATTGCCACGTATGCCCTCGTAACGATTGCCATTCCAATGATGGGACATAAATGCGTGGGATGGCAGTTGGAATACGTTTTCGAGGTTATTACCATGGGCCTTGGATTTTGAAAATACGGCCCAGGAAATGCCTGCCTTGAGATTCATCTAACGGTCTCAGAATTAATGGAACGTCATTATGATTCATCCAACGGCCATAGGTGCATTTCTGAAATTTTTGAGGTTTCGCTTATTTCCCCCCAAGCCTTGCCTATAAATAGGTAAACTCTTAGGAGAGGGATCATTTTGCTTCATCTTCCACTCTGTGTTTTAGTGTTTAAACTGCCTTTTGAACGTTGCTTCCTCGCAAGTCGTTTCTTGTTGCCAGTTCATCATTTCTTCAGAGATTTAAGGTAACTTTCTTCTTCCTTTGTTTTTTGTCTTCATTGTTATTGGGTTGGTTTTGTTTTCTTTATATGTGTGTTTGTTGAAACGAGCATGAGAGGAAAAGAATTAGAGTCGTGCCCTAGGGTATCTGTTCAACCTATGTTTTCAGATATTGAGAGTGAAGATGGGGGCTTCTATACTGGGAGGGATTCAATGTTTTACAGCAGTGTGGAGTGTTTTAGTAATGTTGTACATTCATTTGTAGCAGGAGGTACTCCTCAGATACAAGTAAGAACAATGGCAGAATGTCAAAACGTTGTGCTGCATGGGTTAGACTGGACAAAGATGCTTCAGACTGATCCCTATTGTTGGGTTGAGGCAGACGTGAAAGAAGCTTCTTCGCATCATGCAACGAAAAGTGGTGGGGTAATGGAGTTGTCGGTGCCTATCGGGGCGGATGAGAGATTTGAAAGGAGGTTTATTATGCGTTCACCAAAGACGTTTGAACGCATTTGCCATCGCCCTCAGGATGATCGTACTTTGTATATGTACAATACCCTTTTTACTCAGTTGGGGGTGCGATTTCCTTTGAACAAATTCCAGATGGGTGTTCTTAGGTTTCTAGATTGCGCCCCCTCTCAACTGTACCCTAATGGTTGGGGAATAGTCCGCAGCTTTGAAGTGCTGGCGAAGCATTTGGAGTTTACGCCTACTGTGGCGTTGTTTTTTGCTTTTTGCTACATAATGAGGCGGGTGAACGCAAAGACCGATGGAATGGGTTTCGTCACTCTTCGGGCGGAGCCGAAGATTGTAAATTTTAAGGCATTTGCTGACTCCGCCAAAGAAGGCGGACTCCATTTCAGAATGAGTTTTGTAAAAATTTCTGTCAGGAAGAATAAGTCCGTTTTTTGGCGGAGTACGGAGGGGATTGATAAATTCCCGGTGGCGTGGACTCATGAGCACTTCCTTCTGACTAAACAAGCTTATGAGGTTGAGGAGAGTGCTCTGTCGCCTACCTCTGTGGAAGTACTCCGAACACTGAAGGAGTATAACTCCGCCCATAAGCAGTTTCTGTGCCGAAGGCTGCTTGGGCGTGATGCTGAAGAATATTTAAGTAATGTTTTAAGACTTGTTGCTTGTATACATACTACTTCCATTCTTCTTGCAACTGCTAATCTCATTCGTGTATATTATGTTTGCAGGAGAGATTGCAGTATTTCCTGGGATGGAACGCATCAAGCAACTCTGTATGAGTCACCAGGAAGTTAATGCGGAGAATAATGTGCAGCCCCGGAGGAACCTTGCTGCAGGTCTAACAAGGACTCTCCCTTTGCCTGTATCCACCAAGGTAGTGATGCTGGAGGGTGGTGCGGGACCTTCGATAGTTGATGTAGAAAGGCGATCTAAAAAACGCCAAGAACCGGAAACTATCGAGGTGGAGGAAGAGGACCCCCAGCCTTTGCAGAAAAGGAAAAGCAAGGGAAAAGAGAAGGTGAGTGAAGGAGCATCATCTGATGCAGTGATAGGAGTTGAAGAAACTCCGGAGCCATCAGCTGTGGCTGTCACTACTGAATTGGGCGGTCAGGAGGATGCCCCTGAAGAAGATGTTGTGGAAGAGGAGATGGAGGGGGTTCAAGGTTGCCCACCTCATCGATCTGAGACTCCTGCCCTGGACTTGACTGCTCGAGGAACAACAGTTTTTCTTGTCAACGTTCCAGGGGAGCCATCTAGGCGGTCTGTTTCTCTTCCTCTGGCGGGGTCTCATCTAAACCCTTACTTGTATTTTGCAAATGTGGGAACCCGCCAGTCAGAGAGGCGCGACCCTGAGTTCATACTCTGCCCAGAGATCAATTTTGAGGAGATTACGAATGCCACTGCTGCTGCAAGGTGGCATCTCGCTAAAATTGATGGTTATCTTGCTTCAGTGCCCCGTATTTCTGAGGTGGCTGCGGAGGCTGTTATGTTTCAAGAATCATTCCATGATTCTGTTGAAAAAATTCGAAGCCTGTAGCATGATAATGAACAGTTGTCGGAGGTTATCAAGGCTAAAGATAAACATCTTGACACCGCCGACTCTGACAAGAAGAAGCTGGAAGAGGAGCTGGCCCGGGTTAAAGCTGATAAGGCCCTGCTGGAAAAACAAGTTTCGGATTTGAAACAGCAGAATTCGAAGCTGGGCGAGGATGTGGGCGAGCTGACCCGGGTCAAGGCTGAAAATGTTCTGCTGGAAAACAAGTTTTAGATTTGAAACAGCAGAACCAAAAATTGGGTGAGGATGTGAGTGAAGTTCAGCAGAGACTGGTTTCTTTTGAAACCAGTAAGGCTTTCGCTGAAGAGGCCTGGGCCGCGGAGTTGGATCAAGCAGCCACTGCATATAGCGACCTTGAAAAACAGGTCGAAGAGCTGCAAGCTGAGAAAGCCATTTCAGATGCCAACAATAAACGCCTTGATCAGGAGTTGCAAATGGCTTTGGATTCGGCTGAAGCAGCGATCGATGACGCTTTTAGCATGGCTATTCGCCAGATCCGTCATCGCAATCTAGGCATTGTTCTTAATACAACAGGTATTCACCCGTACTATGAGTTTATCAATGGTGAATTAATGGTACCTGTTAAGGGGGGTCATGTTCCTACGCCTAATGAAGAGCATGTCTTGGCGGACTTGCCCCCTTCTCAGAGTTTGTCTAAGCCCAGTGAGTTTCAGCCTAGCTCTGCCCACCAAGAAGGAGCGTCGCCCGAATCTTAGTGATTAGCTCCGGGGTTTCTTTGCAAATTTTGTTCTTTGTAGGGTTTTATACACTTTAGTAATATTGCCTTGTTCCAGGATAGGCTCTGGACCCCTAAAGAATTTTTAATGAAGTACAAGTTTTGTAAATTTATACTTGTTCATATAAATGATGTTTGAGTCCGTAGGATTTGTGCCTCGTAAAATGTTATTAATAAGGCAGAGTAATCCTTTGAGGACTAATGAAACACAACTTAGTATAACGAAATTCTGTAAAGAGGCGGAGTAGCCTTTTAAGAATTTAATGAAGCGAAATTCTGTAAAGAGGCGGAGTAGCCCTTTAAGAATTTAATGAAGTTAGATTCTGTAAAGAGGCGGAGTAGCCTTTTAAGAATTTAATGAAGTTAGATTCTGTAAAGAGGCGGAGTAGCCTTTTAAGAATTTGATGAAGTTAAATTCTGTAAATAGGCGGAGTAGCCTTTTAAGAATTTAATGAAGCAAAAATTTTTGCAAGTATTATACTTACTTGGACTTGTTGATAATGCTTGAGCTTGTTGATTATGTACTCCGCAGAACATTAGCAGTTAGGCGGAGTAAGGATTTGGATGGAGTGTTCATCCCTTTGAATTGGAATTGGAGTGTATCTCCTGATCAAGTGAAAGTTGTTAAATCTAGGGTTGGTATGGTGCAGCGTAAGCTGTGACACCAATCCTTCTCGTAAGAAGTTTGTTGAACCTTGGAGGCGGTATGGTGCAGCATAAGCAGTGACACCAATTCTTTCCGTAAGAAGTTTGTTGGACCTTGGGGTCAGCATGGTGTGGCATAAGCTGTGACACCAATCCTTCCTGCAAGAAGTTTATTGGACCTTGGGGTCGGTATGGTGCAGCATAAGCTGTGACACCAATCCTTTCCCCCCCAAGGAGTTTTTTGGACCTTGGGGTCGGTATGGTGCAGCGTAGGCTGAGACACCAATCCATTCCCCCCAAGGAGTTTTTTGGACCTTGGGGTCGGTATGGTGTAGCATAGGCTGAGACACCAATCCTTTCCCCCCAAGGAGTTTTTTGAACCTTAGGGTCGGTATGGTGCAGCGTAGGCTGAGACACCAATCCTTTTGTTGGTGTATGCACTATGAGCCTTTATGCTTTTTCATTTGTATCATTTTTCTACTTATCAATAGAATAAATATTTCAGTTTAAAATTGTTTTAAACATATTTATCCTTGGAGTAATAGGTCATATAAAAATTATTCCTAAAATGTCCCTAGTTAAGTATTTACATGGGGACATGTAAATACACTGAGACTAGTGTGTGAGTGTACTGATGACCTGATCTCACAGATCATAGATATAGATGATATCGAGTCTTCACACGGGTACACATTAAGAGTAATGATGTACTGGACAGACCCACCATGAGAACGTTGCATGGATCGTTACATGATTGTCATAAACGATTCTCAATGTGATAATGGTATATGTAGTCCTTCGACCTGAAGTCACTACGATTCCTACATGAGAAGTTTATTGTTTTAATACAATTAAACGTCTTCTGTAACAATAGGACTATAAAGGTTGTGATTAGGCAATGAACAAATTATGCAGAGGGATGTGAGTGATGTAGATGGGATTTGTCTCTCCTATGTGACAGGAGTGATATCCATAGGCCACTTGATGGAGTAAGACTAAGAAAACGCATGGCCATGCTAGAAAGAATAAATATTAGATATTTATTCGGATCCAGTCTACTCCGGTATCAAGTAAAATAAATTGGGCCGTACAAGGATGACGCGACCATGCCTTGGGCCCAATTAGGATATCGTGACAAAAGGAATAAACGTATTAAATAATTATTACTTATAGGTTATGTTGATAATATTCGGACATAATGATGCATTGCTAGATGCCGCTCTTATTTTATATTAATAATAAAATAGTTTATTATTAATATGACCGGGTATTTTACCTATAGGGTCACACACATAGAGTAAGCCCATCAGAAAATGTTGTCTTATTTTAGTTGGACTAAAATAAAGCTATTGGGCCTAACTCATTTGGAATGAGTAAGGAGCCCACTTTTAGAGAGAACAAATTAGGTCAAACCTAAGCCTATAAATAGAGCATAAGATGCTCATAGGCCGTTCACTCAAGTGAGACACAAATTCGCAAAAAGTTGCAAGAGCTACACGCCGTCAACCTAGCAGTTGGCAAGTGTTGCGACTCTGGTGGGAGTGCTCGTGTGGACTCCTAAAGGACGAGGCTACGACTGCTTCGGAGTTCTTCAAGAGGTAACCTAAAATAATTTCGAAATTGTTTTTGTGCTTTGAAACACGGAACCTTGCAAATCCTATGGAATCCCTTTATTTTTCCGCTGCTCATGCTTAGGGATTCCTAACACCTTTCCCCCCAAGGAGTTTTTTGGCTCCGTTTATGAAGCTCTGCTGCATATTGGATAGTCTTTTATGGAATAAAGAGCTATGCTTTTATGCTTCAATTGTTGGAGCCGGTGTCTTATCTGCATGGGAACAAGTTCTGCCACGGATAATTGACTGAAAGTTAGAATGAAGATTGAATGTAGGAAGGAATTTTATTAATGATGGAACTACATAAAGAGCTGAGTTGGGGTATGTCTCATCGAAACCTTTTCAAGGAAAGCCCATTTGGGAAGAACCTTAAGTTAGGAGAAAGATAACATACCGTATTACCCAACTAGCTGTAATATATGCATAAATTTAAAATGTTCCATTTATTCCTGACCGGAGTGCCATCTAAGTTTTCTAGGCGGTATGTGCCTTTACCCAGAGCTTCGGTGACTCGGTATAAACCTTCCCAGGTTGGCGCCAATTTTCCTTGATGTGCAAATTTGTTGTCGATATTGGCCCTTCTCAGAACCAAATCTTCTTCTTTGAAACGGCGTTCAGAAACACGTGTGTTATACCGTTTGGCGGCCTTTGCTTTGACAGCTTGATCTCGCACAAAGGCTTCCTCTCTCAATTCCGCCAAGACCTCGAGCTCATGGGCGAGGTTCTGTTGATTGGCTTCTTCATTGAAGTGGAGGACTCGAGCTGAAGGAGCTGCCAATTCAATGGGAATAACAGCCTCAACTCCATATGTCAGCCGATATGGGGATTCATTTGTGGTGGAGTAAGGGGTTGTCCGATATGCCCATAAAACGTGGCATAATTGATTTGTCCAATCTCTCTTTGCTTCACCAAGGTGTTTCTTCAGGCCTTTCAAGATTTCTCTGTTGGCAACTTCAGCTTGGCCATTGGTTTGAGGATGTTCCACAGAAGAAAAAACTTGCGTAATGCTGAGATTTTCTAGGAGTTCAGTGAACTTACGATCTGTGAATTGGGTGCCATTATCAGTAACTATGCGCCTAGGGACTCCGAAATGTGCGATGATATTTTCATATACGAATCTGCGAGTCCTGGCTGATGTAATATGCACCACTGCCTCTGCTTCAATCCATTTGGTGAAGTAATCAACACCAACTATCAAGTATTTGATACCGCCCGGCGCAGTTGGGAACGGACCTAAGATATCCATTCCCCATTGATAGAAAGGCCAAGGTGTTATGGAAGATGACATTTCTTCTGCCGGAGTATGATGAAGGTTTACGAATTGTTGACATTGATCGCACTTCTGAACATACAAGGCGGAGTCATGTTTCAGGGTAGGCCACCAATACCCAGCCCTGAGTATCTTTCGCATTAGGCTACGCGCCCCCGGATGGTGTCCACACTGCCCTTCATGGACTTCTTCTAAAATGGCTTGCACCTCATTTTCGTTTATGCATATTAAATAAGGAACAGAAATTCCTCAGCGGTATAGCTGTCTGTCTAGGAGCGTATAATAAGGTGCTTCTTTCTTTAGTTTCCACCGTTCAAGATCATCCGTGGGTAATTGTCCATTAACAAGGTAATGAACTATCGGTGCTACCCAGGAATTGTCATCGAAGGAGCGGCTTCTAATCATACACATTGAGGAAGGAAAGGAAATACTTGGCTCCGCCAAGGTACTTTGTACAACCGTAGTCGTGCATCCCGCCTTCTTTGTGCTAGCCAACCTGGAGAGGATATCAGCACGTGTATTTTCTTCCCGGGGTACATGTTTGAAAGAGACTTCTTTGAAATGTTGCTTTAACTCATTGACGCAGTTTAGATATTGTTGCAGCAAGGGTTCTTTAGCCGGATACTCACCAAGAATTTACGAGATGACCAATTGAGAATCACTGCATAAGGTGACAGTTTTGGCTCCAATATCTTGTGCTGCTCTGAGTCCGGCTAAGCAGGCTTCATACTCCGCCTGATTGTTAGGCGTAGTGAAGGTGAAGTGCAATGAAATTTTAAGATGTACCCCATCATCACTTTCTACAACAACTCCTGCCCCACATCCTTTGCTATTGGAGGACCCATCAACGTATACTGTCCAGTGTAAATGATCTGTATCTGGGCCAGAACCTGTTAACTCAACTACGAAATCTGCTAGGACTTATGCCTCTATAGCAGTTCTTGGCTCGTAGGATATGTCGAATTCAGAGAGTTCTACGGCCCATTTGATCATTCTTCCAGCCAGGTCTGGTTTGAACAGTATAGTACGAAGTGGCAAGTCTGTGCGAATCAAGATGGGATGGGCATGAAAGTATGGTCTTAGGCGTCGTGAAGCCCAAACAACTACAAGCACTGCCTTTTCAATCTTCTGATAACGGCATTCTGCACCGTGCAATGTTTTACCGGTGAAGTACACCGGTCGTTGGCCTTCAACTGTCTCCTTGACCAGAGCTACTGCTAAAGCCTCATCTGAAACAGACAAATAAACAATGAGTTGTTCACCTGGGCTTGGTTTTACCAGGATTGGAGGGCTGGCTAAGACATTTTTCAAGCTTTGGAAAGCCGCCTCTTGCTCTGGGCCCCAATTGAATTTCTTGTCTTTTTTTAGCATTTTGTACAAGGGAAGAGAGTGATGAGCCATTTTTGGCATGAATCGTGCTAGAGCAGCGATTTTGCCGTTGAGGGATTGTACCTCTTTTAGTGTTTTGGGGCTCTGCAACTCTTGGATAACGCGGCATTTATCAGGATTAGCCTCTATACCTCTTTGTGTCAACATGAAGCCCAAAAATCTGCCAACAGGGACAGCGAATGTGCATTTCAAAGGGTTGAGTCTCATGTCGTATCGTTGTAGGCGCTGAAAAATGAGGCGTAGATCTTCAACATGATCTCCTCCTTCCGGGGTCTTGGCAATAATATCATCAATATAGACTTCTACCAGCTTTGTGTGCATACCCTCAAAAACTTTGTTGATCATACGCTGGTAGGTTGCCCTGACATTTTTTAACCCAAATGGCATGACGTTGTAGCAAAAGACTCCTTTATCATTAACAAACGCTGTCTTCTCTTGGTCATCCTCACACATTGGAATTTGGTTGTAGCCGGAGTAAGCATCCATGAAAGATAGATACTTGTATCCTGAAGAATCGTCAACCAATCTATCAATGTTGGGGAGAGGATATGGATCCTTGGGACAACATTTATTCAAATCAACATAGTCTATACACATACGCCACTTGCCATTGGCTTTCTGTACCATGACTACGTTAGACAACCAGGAGGAATAACGGAGTTCCCTGATGAACCCCGGCTTGAGGAGTTCCTCTGTTTGCTTACAGGCAGCTTTTTGTTTTGCCGGACCCATACGCCGTTTCTTTTGTGCTACAGGTTTGGTTTTAGGATACACCGCCAAGCGGTGACAACAAAAGTTGGGATCCATGCCAGGCATGTCTGCGGCGGTCCAAGCGAAAATTTCTTTATACTCATGGAGAAGTGCAATTAGTTTTGCCTCCATGCTAGCCTCAAGTTTGTCATTGATGTTTGTAATCTGTTCCGGGGTGTTACCCAAAACAATAGACTTGGAGCCATCATCTGGAGTTGGTTTCAAAGGGTTCAGTGGGTCTACAGAAGACTCCGCCCTGGGGTCAAGATCCACCAAATTGACAGACGCCGCTGCACTGCTCCCTTCATTCAACTTTCTTTTCTTAGACATGGTTTCAAGCTTCACCATGTTAAGACTCAAATTATAGCAATAGCGAGCCATTTCTTGGTCGCCCCTTACAGATGAGACTTGGTTATCTTTGTCAATGAACTTGATTAACAAGTGGGGGGTTGAAACGATGGCTTCCATGGCATTCAGGGTAGGCCGCCCAATGATGCCATTGTATGGAAATTTCACATCAATGACAAGAATCCTGGATTTCACAGTCCTTGCTCCAGGTTCACCGTCAAAAGTAATTCTTGTGTCCAAATAGCCTTTGGTGGGCTGTTTGGCACCGTTGAAGGCTGTAAGGTCCTGCGTATATGGTTGTAAATCTGCATCAGTTAATCCTATGTGTTTCAAACAGTCATAAAAGATAACGTCGCAGGAACTTCCTTGATCAACCAGGATGCATTTTACGTCCATATTAGCGATTACTGCAATAATCACTACCGCGTCATCTCCTTCAGGTATAGTGGGGCCAAAATCATCGTCTGTGAAGGTTATAGGCAGAGTCTGTACCCCGTTCCTGAATGGGCGATATTTTTTGCTTTTGCCTTGTACTGACAAGATCATACGGTGATGGTTTTTCCTTGCGGTGATTGAGGGTCCGCCCCCGGTAAAGCCTCCAGCAATCATATCTACCACCTGCCTTTTGCCCCGCGACTTGGGTTCAGGGCTTGGTTCTCTTTGGGCGGACTCCAGAACAATACTCTTTTGTTTTTCTGTTGCCGCTGTACGTTTTGGCTCCCGAGTGCTATTGGGATCCAGAGAACGATCACGAGGTCGTTTATCGAACCTCTCTGGCTCATCATGAGATTTACTCCTAAACAAATAGTGTTTTAGTTTGCCTTCACGGATAAGCACCTCAATAGTGTTTTTGAGTTACTTGCACTCTTCCGTTGTATGGCCGACCGACTCATGGAACTCACAATATTTCTTTGGATTCCCACCGCGTCTGAGTGGAGGTGGGCGTTGAATCCCGTAAACGTTGAGTGTAGTCCATCCTATTTCGCACAAGATTTGTTCATGTGTCGTGTTCAGGGGCGCGTAATGAGCGAAATTGAAAACACGTTTATCTTGCTATTTGAAGGGTTGGCTCCCTGCCTTATCTTTCTGAAGGAACTTATCATTCTTAGATGATTTATCCTTTTCTTTGTCATGGTGTGGAGCTGAAATAGGTGGTTTATTGCGAGCTGCAGTGGCTTCCAAGTGCATCTCAATACCTACGTACTTGGATGCTTTTCTGCGAAACTCTTCCATGATGGATGGAGGTCCTTTTGCCAAAGACAAAGCAAAAGGGGACTTCGGCTGCATGGCTTCGATGAGGATATGCAGCTGGATTGCTTCTGTTAAGTCAGGGACCATGGCTACCTCTTTATAAAATCTCTTCAGGAAATCCTTTAAAGGTTCTTTATCACCTTGCTTAATCTGTGCCAAGGTATGGGAGGTTCTAGGCGTATCCCTAGAGATTACAAAGTGGCTGCCAAAAGCTGTGGCCAAGTCCTCCCATGAATCAATGGAACCTGAAGGTAAACTCTTGAACCAGCTAAGAGCCTCACCTGTGAGGGTCCTGGGGAACATTCTGCACATGACGTCTTCTTCCGCACCTAAGAACATAGCTTCATAGATGTAAGCATCTAAATGCTTAGAAGGATCTGTCTCCCCGGTGTATTTTCCTATAGAAATAGGTTGCATAGTTTGCAAATGTCTGGGGACATGCGCATTCATGAGTCTTTTGGAAAATGGGACACTCATCTTGTATCCCGAGGGGGATGTATTTGAAACGACTCTTTTTCCCTCATGATGATGGGCATTTGCCAGTGGAAGGCTTCGTTGTTCTTCCATGTAAGTAGGGATACGAGAATAATTTAGGGTACTCGATTCCTCCTGTATATGCGGTTCATGTTGCGGCTGTTTTGCGGGACCTACTTTCTCGTGCATGGGATTCGCCTTTTCACGTTGAAGCTCTACGATTTCTTCCCTCAGCATTCTGATCATGTCATCTCTCGGATCTGGAGAGCCAACATGCGTTACCTTTTTGTGAATATCGTTGTCGAAGCTTAGACGTCTAGGATTGCGTGGAGGGGAATCCTCAGTCTGCACTTCTGGTCCTGGTCTTTCCATTGATGACGAACGTAATGGGAATCGATCAAGGATTGTGGGATTACCAAATTTATAGGTCCCACTGGGCGTGCCAATGAACTGTTCTTTACTGGGGGTGTAAAGGGGTGAATACCAAACAATTCAAATTGTATATGTAATGTGAAATCTGATACGGAAAGGTCTTTATACAGATACAAATATGGAGTACTCTTTACATACAGGGACGTGGTACAATGCTCTCTGTGGCGGTGTAGTAGTCCGCCTGGAATAATCTCCTTTGCCTTGACACAATTGGTGGTTGTACCTGTAAATATTCTTTGACGCTCAAGTCAGTATTTTGAAGTATTATTTTTACTTAGAAAGCGAATCTAAGAGAATTATGCAAGTGTGTGTCAGGTTTAGAATTAAGGGTCTCCCCTTATACCTTTTTTGCCGAGGTTTATATACCTGTTACTGGTGCTCTATTATTGGTAGGACTCATTCCTTGTTTTCAGGCATAATGCAAGAAAGGTAGTGGGCCCCTGCACCGTTTACAAGCACCATCACTGTAGTGGGTATTTCCACTCACTTGGGAAGCGTTAATGCTTCATTATTTTATTTGTTGTTCCCTCTTATACGTGACAGCGTGTTTCCCATTTTCAACCTCTCAAGACAGAGTCAATCTCGTGCCGGGGTTATTAGTATGGGCTCGCTTTGCAATATGGGGATTTTAGTATTTCGCCTGTGTTAAGCCTATGGCTTGGCAGAGTAGTGTGCATTGGAAGTGCTTTATGTACATGTGTACAAGTTTTTAATACTTTCCGCCTTGGCGGGGTCACATGCCTTGGCGGAGTAACATGCCTTGGCGGAGTAACATGCCTTGACGGAGTAACATGCCTTGGTGGAGTAACATGCCTTGGCGGAGTAACATGAATATCCTTTTGGGCATGGACTTTGCTTAGAAGATACTTACACAATAGGGTGTAATATATTCCGCCTAACCAAATCGCTTTCTTGGCGGAGTGGTGAGTAAGTTTTTAAGGCATGTACTCCGTATAAGAGTAATTATAAGGGATTTGAAACGTACTTCTTCTGTTTGAAATGCTGATCTGGCAAAGCATTAAAACCATGCTCTTGGGGGCCGGTGTTGGGACCGGATCAGTAATAGTAAATCGTAAAAATAACGTATAGCGGTAATTTATTTTTACCATAGTAACTTATTCATAATAGTAATAGTATATTAATAGTTTAAGAGTGCTAAAAAGAATAAACTAAATAATCATAACAAGAATATAGAATAAAGATATTATTACCTTACACCTCCGGCAGAATCTCTTTTTACCAAAAGAATTTACTTTCCACTAATTTTTTAAGCATTATCTCTCTAAATTCTCTCTCTAATTTTTGGTGTGTAGATGTTGTAAATGACCCATCTATTTATAGGAAGAAAATTTTACTATTTAAGATTACTTTATTATTTATTTTACTATTCATGATGTAAGTATTTACCTAAGTAATTACCTAACCGATGATGCAAGCAATAAGTAAGCGATGATGTCGGCAGTGGCATTTTGGTTATTAGATAAAAGGTTAAGGGTATTTTGTCATTCTCAAAAAAAAGAAAAATATAAAAAATTCCAAAAAATTATAAATTGTATAACAATCAAAAAGTTCTGAAGAACTATAATCAAATTCCTTTGAAATTTTATTTTAAATAAGAAATAATGAAATTAAGGATGTTACACTACCCACTTACCATATACTAGATTATTGGAATGGACCATGAATCATTTGGGTAGGCCCTGGACTGTATGACATAAATTGTCACAGGTGCCGATATGCTTGGAGCCGCCAAGGTACTCTATATGACCATGGTTGTGGTGTTAGGGAATCCTATTAGGGTCAGGCAGCGGAAACACAAAGGATTCCCAAGAAAGAATTGCAAACACGTATGTCTCAAAGCATTATGCTAAATTAAAATTTTAATTAGGGTTTACCTCTTGTAAACGCAGAACAAGATCCTCGATCGAAGCAATTGTAGCTTCGCCCTTAGGAGTCCACACGAGCACTCCCACCAGAAAACTAACGATCCGAATGCTAGTACGGAATTTTAGTGTAATCTAATTTCTAAGCCCCAGCCTATGAGCATCTCATGCTCTATATATAGGCCTAGGTCTTGACCTGAGCTCTCATTAAACATTGGGCTCCTGACTCATTCTAAATGAGTTAGGCCCAAATAGTTTTATTTCCAGTCCAACTAAAATAAAACTATCCTCTGGTGGGCTTACTCTATGTGTGTGACCCTATAGGTAAAATATTCGGTTATATTAATAATAAACTATTTTATTATTAATATAAAATAAGAGCGGTATCTAGCAATACATCATTATGTCCGAATATTATTTATCATCGACATGACCTATAAGTGATAATTATTTTATATATCTATTCCTTTTGTCACGATATCTAATTGGGCCAATGCATGGTCGTCGTCATCCTTGTATGGCCCAATTCATTTTACTTGATACCAGAGCAGACTTTATAGAATAAATATCTAATATTTATTCGTCCTAGCATGGCCATGCATTTCATTAGTCTCACTCCATCAAGTAGCCCATAGATATCACTCTTGTCACATAGGAGAGACAAATTCCATCTACATCACTCACATCCCTCTGTATAATTTATCTATTGCCTAATCACAATCTTTATGGTCATCTTATTACAGATAATGTTTGATTGTATTAAAATAATAAACTCCTTATGTAGGAATCGTAGTGACTTCAGGTCGAAGGACTATGACAGGGCCCGCAAGCGCACGGGTTATGTCGCGTAATATAAAAGATTATCGTTCTCCACAGGGACTGTGTTCAAAGTACCAGCATATTGAAATTTAATTATCCACACAATTAGTTTTTAAGGTTTTTATAAAATAAAGCACAAATTAAAGTTGCACAGAATACGAATAAAAATAAAATTTACTTGACACTAAAAAAAAATCAGAGTTGAGAGTATCTTGGGATTTCAGGGGATTAAGACTCTATTTTATGTTTAATGAATTTTAACTTTTCATAAATAAGAATCGAATTAAGTTTTCCAAGGCGAATTTTCCAAAAGCTAATTAATATGTTCCTTTCGGAATCCTATTAATGTACCTAACCTATGGAAAGCGTTGCTTAATCCTCAGAAAGGCCCATTATCGTTTTATGAAAATCCCTTTTAATTCCTCAAAAGAATTTTGATTACTTTCACGGTTTTACCGAGGTCACAAAAAGCATTTCAAAAATCTTAGGTTTAGTTCAAAGCTTTCCGGTAAAAATAAATCTCTCGATTCTATTTATTACCTAAACTTACTAATATACCCGTAAGTATACAGTTTTAACATTTAGGTTCTTGTTAGGAATTACTAAAAGCATTAAGCATAATTGAACTAAATGGAAAACAGAAATTTATTTAATTCCAAGTCAAAATAACATTAAAATAAAATATTATCATACCCTCTTCATCCCAAGATAATTAATTTAGCTACTCATGAAATAATTCAAATTCATATAAATAATGGAAAAATAAAACATCCAAGACATGGTAAAAAATAAAGACTTACGGGTTTCTCCAAAAGCTCAGAATAATTTACCACTGTATTTCCTTGTTGCAATAATTTCTCCACCAATTACAAATTTAAATTCTCACTTTTACAGCCCTCACACTCTTACAAAATAAAAGAAAGAAAAGAAAATAAAAAGAAAGAGAAGAAAAACGAACAGAGAAAGAAAAATGGAAAAGAAGAAAACTAAAGAGAAAAGGAGAGAAAGTAACGAAGAAAGAAAATAAATCTGATGGTAATCCATTGAAGTGATTCCTGATTGCTCTCCTTTTTATAGGCGAATGGATGAATGAATCCAGCTAAGGAAACGCGTTAAAATTTACAAGTGGGAGAAACTTTCGGTGCATGTGACTTTCAACTGTCCCAAATTGTATTATTTTAATATTTCCAATAATTCGGTGCTTGGATTTATTCAGCTGGGCAAATTCTGAATGGAAAAGTACTGGAATTCCACAAGACCGAGGGAAAGCTTGCTGTTTGGTATTAGTTGCTGGGCGTTGTTGGTTTGTATGTGGCAGGTATGGTGATATGAGGGACAGTGGAGTTACTGGACGGTGTGATGGATGGAGCCGGTGTTGCTGGGCGGTGTTCAATTGATCTGGTGTTGGGCCTGTGAAGAGAGTCTGGGCGGTGTGGAGAGTACTGCTGGACGGTGTTGTGGTTTAAGAGTCTGGGCGGTGTTGTGGTTTGAGAGTCTGGGCGGAGTTGTGTATTAGAAGAAGAAAGGGAGACGGTGTTGGGAAGTTGGGCGGTGTGTTGAGGTGAGGACGGTTGGGCGGTGTGTGAGGTGAGGACGGTTGGGCAGTGTGTGAGGTGAGGACGGTTAGGCGGTGTTGAGAGGTGAGGACGGTTGGGCGGTGTTGAGAGGTGAGGACGGTTGAGCGGTGTTGAGAGGTGAGGACGGTTGGGCGGTGTTGAGAGGTGAGGACGGTTGCTGGGCAGTGTTGAGGCTTGGATTAGAAGAAAGGGACAGCGGATAGGGAATGGGACGGTGTTGTTGATGGAAAGAAGAGGAGTCTGGTTGGGTGAAGAATCTAGGCGGTGTCATGGATTAGGAGCTTGGGCGGTGTCATGGATTAGGAACTTGGGCGGTGTTGGTTGGGGAAAAGTCTGGGCGGTGTTCTGGATTGAGGACGGAGTTTGTGGAGTAGGTCGGTTTTCTCTTGTTTTTGACCCTTTATTTCCTTAATTCCTGCAAAATAACATACCCAAGTAGAATAGAGTGGAAAGAAAGTAAAAATCGCAATAAATCAAAGGAAATACAGTGGATAATGACTAAATTCTAAGCAAACTAAATCTATTTTATTGTATTAAAAAGCACTTATCAGACTACATACCATTATCACATTGAGAACCGTTTATGACACTCATGTAACGATCCATGCAATGTTCTCATGGTGGGTTTGTCCAGTACAACATTACTCTTAATGTGTACCCGTGTAAAGACTTGATATCATATATCCATGATTTGTGAGATCAAATCATCAGTACATTCACACACTAATCTTAATGTATTTACATGTCCCCATGTAAATACTTGATTAGGGACGTTTTAGGAATAATTCTCATATGACCTATTATTCCAGGATAAATAGCATTTGTCTAAAACTGAAAATACTAATTTTATTAATAAGTTAAAATTGATACATTAATAGCTCGTAGTGCATACACCAATATGTGGACCCCACCTTTTTGATGCTCTCCAATCAGGATAAAACATCAGCTCTCACATTATCTTCTCTTGGAACATGCCTGTACGCGATTTCCTTGAATTTCTCCCTTATGTCCTTTACTTTGGCCAGATACTATTGTAAGAACGACTTCTTAGCTTGATAATTCCTATTTATTTATGATATAACCAACTGTCAATTGTTGCATAAGACAGTGGTTTGGGCTCTGACATCTAGGGCCGCTCTTAACCTTACTAGACACGCTTTGTACTTCGCTTGGTTGTTTGACGTTTTGAAATCAAATCTAAGTGATATTACAACGCGCTCCCCGTCTTCACTTTCAATAACCACTCTAGCGTCACATCCTTTAGAATTTGACGATCCATCCATATAAATGACCCAATGCTCTTGTAGACGCAAGGGTACTTCTCTAGTCAATTCTATGACGAAGTCCGCTAGCACTTGAGCCACTTGATCTTTAATGGTCGTTCTTGGATCATATGATACATTGAACTCCGGTAATTCTATAGCCCACTTAATCACTCTTCCTGCTAAGTTTGGTTTATGAAAAACTGCCCGTAGTGGAAGGTCCGTCCAAACTACAATAGGGGTGGGCATGGAAATATTGCCTAAACCGTCATGAAGTCTAGACCAGAGCCAAGGCGGCTTTTTCTAATTTTTGATATTGGCTCTCTAATCCTTGTAAGACTCTTCCAACAAAGTAAACCACTCGTTGTCCTTATAGGGTTTCTTTCACAATAACTGCTTCCAATACTTCATTTGAGACTGACAAATAAAGGAAAAGTTGCTCTCCCGGGTCCGGTCTAGTCAACACCGGCAGGTTTGCCAAAACTTCTTTTAAACTCTGGAAAGCATTCTTCTACTCCTCACCTCATCCACGACGTCTCCTCTGACCAGGGTCTTGGCTATGATATCGTTTATGTACACTTCAACCATCTTGGAACACATTCCCTCAAAGACTTTGTTCATCATCCTTTAGTACGTTGCCTCGATGTTCTTCAGCCCAAAAGGCATTATGGTGTAACAAAAAACTCCTTTATCATTGACAAAAGACATCTTCTTTTTGTCATTCTTCCACATCAGAATCTGATTATACCCAGAGTAAGCATCCATGAATGATAAAAATTGGTGCCCCGATGAGTCATCCACCATCTAGTCTATGCTTAGTAAAGAGTATAGATCCTTAGGGTAACACTTGTTCAAATTTGTAAAGTCTGTGCAAATTCTCCATTTTCTATTTGCTTTCTTGACCATCATAACATTTGAGACCTAGGATGAATATTGGACCTCCCGAATGAAGCTGACCTTCAATAATTCCTCTGTTTGCTCACAAGTTGCTTACTGCTTTTCAGCTCCTAACCTTCTCTTTTTCTGGGCCACTACTCTCAACTCTGGATATACAGCTAATTTGTGATAATAGAAATTGGGATCTATCTTAGGCATATTAGCCATAGTCCATGTGAAGAGGTGCTTACACTTCTTTAGCAATTTCACCAATCGCTCCTCCATATCAGTCTCCAAACGGTCATTAATTCCCGTCGTCTTAGTTGGGTCTTCCTCGAGAGGAACCGCTTTTAATCCTCCTTCCAATGTCAGCCTCTGTGGATTCAATAGGTCGATTATCAACTCTTCTTTGGGATTTAAGTCAATCATATTTACTGACCCTGGGATAGTTCCACCATCATTCAGTCATCTCTTCTTAATGGATTCTTCTAACTTCATCATTTCAACACTCAGGTTGTAATAATAACGGGCCATTTATTGGTCCTCTGTTACTGTGGAGACTTTATTATCTTTATTGATAAACTTTATCAATAAATGTGGGGTAGATACCACTGCTTCTAAAGAATTCAGGGATGATCTTCCAAGGATTCCATTAAATAATGACTTAACATCTATCACCAAAACTTTAGTTCAAATCATTCTCGAGCTCAATTCTTCTTCAAACATTAGCCTTGTATCCAGGTAACCCTTGGTTGGATGCTTCGCCCCATTGAAAGCAGTCAAATCCTGAGTGTAAGGCTATAAATTTGAGTCAGATAAGCCCATATTCTTAAAACATTCATAGAAAATTACATCACATGAACTTCCTTGATCGAGTAAAATCCTCTGAATTGTTTTGTTGGCGATTACGACTTTAATTACAACTGCATCATCCCCTTCTAGAATGGTGGGCCTGTAGTCATCATCTGAAAAAACTATGGGCGGGGTCTGGATCCCACCTCGATATGGCCTATTTTTTGCCTTAGCTTGCACATACATAATCATTCACAAATGATTCTTTCAAGCTGAATTGGACCGCCCCTCGTAAATCCTCTTACTATCAATATCAATAATGTCTTTTCTTCCTGAAGGTGAAGGCATCATCATTTCATCGTCATCCTCAGTTATATTATCGATTGTGATTTTTCCTTTTTTTAAGGTTAGTTTCTTGGAACTCCTTCCTTCCTCTACTTCTAGAGTGTGCTTCCTTCTCCGGGGTTTAACTTTCTCTAATTCATCAAAAATCTGCTATTTAAAGAGGTATTGCTTCAATTTCTCTTTGTGGATTAAAACTTCAATTGCATCCTTCAATTGTCTACATTCATTGATATTGTGATTGGTTTGTTCGTGGAACTCACATTACTTACTAGTGTTTCCTGGGCGCTTCATAGGCGTTGGTTATTTCACTCCATATACCATCAACCCTAGTATTCCAATCTCCCTCAATATCTGTTCGGGCTAGACTGCCAATGATGCATAGTGTATGAAATTTACACTCTTTCGCTCCTTCTAGTGTGGTGCTGAATCTCTGTTGTGACTTTTGAAATCATACTTTGGACCTCTTCTTTCCTGGATTGGGACCTTTTCCTCTACAACCATTGTCTTAACTTTGGCAACGACAAGATGCATCTCTCTTCCAACATATTTTGTAACTTTTCTTCGAAATTCTTCAAAGGTTTGCGGGGCTCCTTTTGCTAAAAATAAAGCAAAAAGTGACTATGGCTGTAAGGCCTTAATTGCTATATGCAACTGGATAGGCTCTATCAACCCCGGTACCAAGGTTGCTTCCTTATAAAACCTCTTCAAGAAATCTCTTAAACTTTTATTAGCACCTTGCTTATTTGAGCCAAGGTATAAGAGGTTCTTAAAACATCCTGTGAAATGATAAAGTGTTGCAGAACTGGGCCATATCATCCAATGAATCAATAGACCCCGGCGGTAGCCCCTTAAACCATCTCACGACCTCGGTGGATAACATCCTAGGAAACATTCTATACATCACATCTTCCTAAGCACCTAAGAATAGGGACTTATTCGCATATGCATCTAAGTGTCGCCCTAGATCTGTCTCTCTGGTGTACTTTGTAACATCCCGAATTTTACAAAATGAATAATTGATGAGAATAAATAATAAATAATTTAATATGAGGTGTTATGTGTCCCAAAAATATTGGGATGGTGAAATTGAGATTTATTGAGGATATTTATAAATTGTTGGGACTTAAAGAGTTAGAATTTTACCCGGTTAAAATATGAGTGTCGGACCAAGTATCTCCGATTGAGATGTCATTGGTCAGGGCTGTAGATAAAATTGTTGGGAATCCGAATATATTTTCAGAATAAATTTTAGATAATATATTAAGCCCAAACGGAGAGCCTGTTTGTTATAAAACAGAAAGATTTTAAAGAAAGGAAGGAAAAATTTAAAAATAAAACTCTCCCCTTCTCTTCTCCGCACGTGGGGCCCTTTCTCAAAAGGGAAAATATCTTTCTTCTTCTTCATCTCTCATTCCCTTTCTCCCTCTCCATTTCTTCTTCTCTTCAAAACCTAAGCCATATGATGTTGTCTTCTTCCTTCACCTTTTTCACTTGGGGAAGCTTGAAGGAAGCCATTGGAGGTTGGAACTCTCCTCTTTTTCTCTTCAAATTTTGTATGGCCACCTCTCCTTTGGAAGATCATGGTTGCTTCTTGGTTGAGGTAAGCTCCTCATCATCTTTCATGAGTTTATGCCCTAGGTTTTGAATTTTTAATGTATAAGAGAGCATTAAATGTGTAAGGATTGATGGGAGAAGTATTAATTATGAAAACCCTAGGAGGGATAGTCATTGAGGATTGCTATTGATGTTGACAATGAATGAAATATAATATTGCTAGTCTTGAGATGTTTGAAATAAGGCATAAAGGTAGTTAGAATTGATGATTGTGGATTTTGGGAAGATTAGAATTGATTAATTGTGGTGATGATGGGGTTTTGATGGAACCCTAACTTTGATGAAGTGAGGATGTGTAGAATATGAGTAGGGAGTATGTTTTATGGTAATAGAGAATGATATTAATGATGAAAGATAGCTAATTATGATGATTAATGTGTAAGTTGTTGTTTATAATGATGGATAAGTATAGTAATGCCAATTTTTATAGAAAGAAGCTCATGGGTGAGTGTTGTTAGGAATTGTGCAAGAATGAATGTTAATATTAAGGTTACGGTGTGGTGATGGATCAATAACTTGGAAGAGTAGTTGATAAAGTCTTAGACCATAACATGTACCATTTAGAATATATGGATAGTGAAGATTGGTTTAAGCTAAGATAACTCATGTTGAGCTCAAGGTGATGATAATGGTATTTGGATGATTGATGTAATATAGAAATGCATTTTAGATGAGGAGATGAATGTTTGAAGCATTGGTGTTGATTAATGAGGTTGGAGGAATTAAATTGGATTGTTGATGTTTATGACGATGTTAAAAATGGTTGCAAGCTATTGATAAAGGATTAAGGAAATAGATACTTGAGTTGATGAGTAAGTAGACCTTGATATATGCCATGTTTATAGTGAAATGATATGAATGGCAAATTGTTGGCTATTGATGATAATGTATGTGTATATATGATGATGAATAACCCATGAGGGGTTGAAATAAGTACATGTTAATGAACCATCCTTGAGGGGATGAAGTATATGTTTTGTGAATTGAGATTTTATGTGGATGATTGGCATTGAATGTGATGGCCATTGTGATGGTATTAGTGATAAGTTTGAGGTTTATGCATAATTGAGGAACTCATAGAGTCAAATAGAGTTTTATGTGATTTTGATGGCTTGGGTTAGTTCCAATAGCCTATATATGTAGTTTATGACTTGTAGGAATTGGAATGGGCCAATTCCATTGAGAATTGACCCTTGAGTTGTCCAAAAACATTTTAATTCGGGTAAAACGCAATTATACGCATAAGTCCCTCAATTTTGAGAATTTCTGAGTGAGGCCGGTGGCCACACGTCACAAATAATATATTTTAGCTTGTGACAAATTTTGAGGGTCATTGGATTTGAATTGAATGAGATTGGGTGATTGGAAGTTGAAATTTTGGTGTTGTTCTGCATAAAAACAGCAGCAGGGCTGTCTTGAATCGATTCAAGACTCTTTGAATCGATTCAAGAGGTGCTGTTTTCACTATTTTGGGCTGCAGGGGCGTTTGAATCGATTCATACGAGTTTGAATCGATTCAAGGCCCTCTGTTTGTCAAAAATTGAGATTTTGGGACGCTTGAATCGATTCATACGAACCTGAATCGATTCAGAGCCCTGTTATGGCCACTGTTGTGCTTTTTTTTTCAACTGGTCTGTTTTCTTTGCTGTTTTTGGCCCGTTTGGGCATCTTAATGACATTTTTGGCCTCCGACTTCTTCATGAAAGTTGTAGATAATTATGTTACGGAGGTGTGAGAATTAGTCTCACATTAATTGGAGTTTTCTAACTCTCATTAGACATAAAACACCGGACCTACTGCGTCATAAAATTCAAATTTAAGAGGGTTTTGAACCCAACTTTTTATGGTTATTAAATTGGGACTAATAGGTGATATTTGTGACATGTCCCACTATTTTTAAGAATAAAAGTAAGCTTTTCTCATGTCTTAATGTTGAAATTATTATGGGCTCACTATTGCCCAAAATCCCTTTTAGTATGGAAAAACAAGAGAATTCACTAAGGGAATATGTGTGGTTTGTCTTAGAGGTGATTGGGGAATGACTTAAGGCCATGGCAAGCTAATTATATGTCTATGCTATGTTACGAAATCATGTATGTTTTCCCTCTATTGATATATTATGAATCTTGATCAGAAGTAAATGATGTGGAATGTAGTTAGCCTTTAAGATCTAGAGGATTTTGGCTTTGGGAAAGGAATTCCCGAAGCCTAATACAGTTGCATGAGTTAGTGTTCATCAAGTCTAGGATTTGATGTTGGGCTTTATGATAAGCTAGCAAGTGTTTAAGAATTAAGAGAAATGCCTTGAGATGGCTTATTGATTGTTTGATTGCATATGTATAATATGTAGATCGAATTCCGGATGGTGCAAAGGAGCTTCCGGAGCATTGGAATGGTTCGGCTCTTCCCTCGAGGTAGGAGAGGAGTTAACATTCAAATTGCATGAGTAAATTTAATAGAGATTGTGTATGTGATTGATACTCATGCTTGCATTGCCATGTATATGTATTGAATTGTTTGGAATGGCAACTTGATAATTATGGAAAATTATTATGATACTCTTGTGTTAGGTTGGAAATCCCCAATGATAATATATATAAGGATATTAAAAGATAAAATGAAATATTATGACATTCTAGCGGTGGATACAAGTAGTTGACTTGTATGTGTGTAAGGCAATGATGATTGCCAAATATGTGAATGGTGAATATGCCTCGAATGATTTTATGTGTGGATTGATATTATTATGTTTGCTATGCCTTTGATATCCATGTGTGGATTGTTATGAGTGGTGTTTGTGGCCATTGAATGCCAATTATTTGAATGATGTGCCTTGAGGGGCCTTGTGAATATTTATACGCCATTGATGATAAAACTAGAATATATAATATACCCCTAACTGAGAGGGTGAGATATCCTTGTGAGGTTGTTATTGAGCATATGCATTGTTGCATCTTGCATTCATGGCATGGCATAGCATTGATATTATGTGGTTGCGATCACAATGATGAAAGATCCTGCGGGATTCTATGAAGGGAGTACCCCTTGCGAGGCGGGAAACCAATGTGATGATGATATGATATGGTAATGGTGGTTGCGATCACCTGATTATGGAATGTGAAAGGCCCTGCGGGGACCATTATATGATGATGAACTAGTGGTTGCGATCACTTGGTATTTGATATGATAAAGGGCTTGTGAGCACCTATGATGCCCATGGTTGCGATCATGAGGCGGGAGTACCCCTTGCGAGGCGGGAAACCTATGTGAAATGTTGAACGTGGTTGCGATCACGGGAAAGCTCCTCGCGAGGCTGCTTTAGGGAGTACCCCTTGCGAGGTGGGAAACCAATGATTATGAATGATTGATTATGGTGGTTGCGATCACCTATTATGATTATGAAGAATTGATTATGGTGGTTGCGATCACCCATTATGGTTATGAATGTTTGATTATGGTGGTTGCGATCACCTATTATGATTATGAAGAATTGATTATGGTGGTTGCGATCACCCATTATGGTTATGAATGTTTGATTATGGTGGTTGCGATCACCTATTATGATTATGAAGAATTGATTATGGCGGTTGCGATCACCTATTATGGTTATGAATGTTTGATTATGGTGGTTGCGATCACCCATTGATATAGAATTAAATTAATTATATATTTGAGATGGGATGGCCACGAATGTTGAGAAACCCCTTACGAGGAGGTATTGTGTGAAACCTTAATGGTGTAATGAGGATAATGATTATGAGTGCCCTTGTTGATAAGTGGCAAATTGATTGTGTATATGATTATGTATGAGGCTTGTATGCCTATTATATTAATGATGTGATGAATGGATGATAATTTAAATGGTTTTATAGCAAAGCACACATGATGTTTGTATGCATATACACTTGATCATAATATATATGTTATTCATCATTTTGAATGTATAACTCACTCTCCCATGTGGTCTCCTTTTTAGCATTGTGATGCAGGTTGCCATGGGATGATTTTGAAGTTAAAGATCAAGTTTCGGTGAAGGTAAATAGTGGTAGAGGAAATGCCTTGGCCGGCATCATTTATGAACTATTATTTATTAGAATCATGAAATGTATAATTTATCTATAATGATATAGATGTTTTAATAAATTTGTACATGTATATAAATATAGTTATACCTTAGGCTTTGCGTACTCAGGTTGATGATTATCTAATAGGCTCATGATATGTCATTGCATGCTAGCCTAGCCTTTTCTCATATCGTCATATATGGGACTAGGCGTGTGCCCGGTATACATATTCTTCCGCTGTAAACTTTATTATTTTCGTATACCACTATGGGCCATTATTTTATCGATCCAGCTTTAGTTTATTTAATTGTACACTTCGGTTTTCTATGATTCGAGTTTCGGTGTGACTCCGGTAATTATTTTGTAATGCGAAAAATTTATTCAAAATTTTATTAATTATGACGATCACATCGGGATTCAAGTCTGGAAAATTGGGGTGTTACATACTTCCCAATCGAAACCAGCTATGGCGTTTGCCAGTGCCTTGGAATTGGAACGTTCATTAACCTCCTTGTGAACAGGATATTGAACTGATAGTCTCCTCTACCTCCACCTTGTTGTGGACCCCTCCTTTGTCCTCCTAGGGCCTTCATCCTATGCATTGACTCTTATTCTTCATACGTTTAGATTTGTGAGTACTCCAGAGTGTGCGACGGCTCAACCTGTTGTCTTTGGTTAGCAGCCGTTATTTCCTTAACCTCTTTACTCCTCTTAAGCTCCTACAACTCCATCCATAGTTGCCTGATTATTTCATCTCTAGGGTCAGGGTGCACCACTGCGGTTACTCTCCCTTGATTCTGGTCAGTTCCCAGTGTTTCCACGATTCCTGAGGCGTACTCCAGGACTCGTGGTTCTACCTTTGGGCCAAATTCTGGACATGACCCTTTGGAGTTACGTTTCTTCTGGTTTGCTCCATGACTTATTATTCTTCAGAGATGTGGGACTAAGTTTATGAGTCCTACCGGGCGTGTCAATGTACCTGACTCTGACTTAGTGTCAACTTTTTCAATCGAGGTCGAGTCTGTAAATCTGTATCGAGGTTCGATGAACGCTTCAGCTTTTGGATACTTCAACCCTCATTCTCCTTAACTTATTCTTTTTTAATGCGGTCCGGTGTTAACTGATCTTATGGGCCGGTATGGACACAGAACCATTTTTAATGTTTCCTATATAAAATTTTAAAAACAAAACAACATGATAATTTGTAATTAAAACTAAAAAATAAAAAATAAAAAAAATATTTTTACAATTCAAATAGGATCTTATAACTATCTTTAATGCCTCTTAACATATGTTTAAAAATACTCTTCTTTTGAAGGATGAATTTAAAATATACTCCCTTCGTTCCTTTTTATATGTCTCTATTCTGAAAAGAATTTGTTCCTTTTTATCTGTCTCATTAGAGTTTCAAGTCATTTATTAATTTTTTCCTGGTATACCCTCACCTAGGGAATGATCAAACACTAATAGCATTAATAAAAAATTAATTTAAGATGAGGATAAAGTAGGAAAGTATATGTAAAAATGTTGTAATCCAAAAACATTAATTGTTTTTCTTAATCTATGTGATTTAACCTTAAAAAACAAATAAAAAGAATGGAAGGAGTAATACTAAACGAGACTTTACCAAGATTTCAAGAAAACACATTAAATATCAATATTTGGTAAAATTAATGAGAGTGATCATTTAAAATCAATAAAATAAGTGTATATTTTCTTACCTATTTATGAGAAAAAAATAGTATATATTTATATTTTAAAAGCTTACAATAATTCAATTGACTAAATCAGACCTCTTGATAATTATGACATCCCGCTGGTATTGAGGGCGGGGAGTGATCGCCGGTGCATGGGCACGGACAAAGAGCGACTCCTAGCAGGCTTCCAACGGGGAATGTGACATCTGCATAGGTACAGATAAGGAGCGGCTCATGACAGGCTTCTAGTGGAAGAGACACATGAACGAACCGAATACATACTAAAATGAGAGAGATCCAAAGACTGTATAGATATGAGACTATACAGTCGAGAATAACTTAAAGGGATGAAATCATACTATCTATACCAACAAATGCATTAGCCTTTTCAGTGGCCCATCACTTAAGAACTCCAATGTTAAGTGTGTTTAACTTGGAGAAATTCTAGGATTGGTAACCTCCTAGGAAGTTCTCAGGAAAAGCGGCCGGCGTTACAATAATTACATAAATTAATAATGTATTAAAAATCATGAAAATAAAAGTACGTTAACAAAGAAATTATTTCTTAATTTCCTAGCTTGTTTGCGTTATATCACGCGTTCGCTTTTCCTCTTTGAAAAAAGAAATGGAGTGATTCGTTTCCGTTTCCGACCGTTACAATTTTTTACACAATGAAAACGGTAACCTGGACACAACTGTAACATCCAAGCGCGTTACAATTACTCATTTACCCTTTAATTCGTTTTATATAAATACTATCGTTTCTTTCCCTCACACTCACACAACACACACTTGTCTCTTATTTTTCCCTTTGCCTCTTCATCAATTTTCTTAACACTCTCTCAACTCTAGAAGAAATGGCTCGATCTTCGGCCTTGGTTTTCATGATAATCGCTGCATTGGTTTTCAGTTCCACAATCGCTCAATCTTCGGCCTCGTCACCGACCAAGTCTCCGTCGAGGAAGGCGTTGTCTCCATCACCATCTGAGTCACCGGCGGCTTCTCCGTCAAAGTCGCCAGCTGTTACTACCTCTTCCATCTCTGCTCCACCATCTGAAGCACCAGCACCTGCTTCAAACGCTGCCGTTCTGAACAGACTCTCTGTCGCTGGATCCGCTGTTATTATGATTGGTGTTGTGGCTTTGTTCGTATAAATTAATGACTTCCTACAGAGTTATCTTTTTAAATTCAAACTGCTATGGTGTTATTCATTGATTTTATTATTATTTTGTATATTCTACTTATTATATATGCATTATTATTTTTATCAGTTGTTAATCATACATTCTCTGTGTTTGTTTTTTATACATGTGTAATGTTATCTTCGCAATTTTATTCAATTTGATGCGAATTGGGAGTTAATTTGATACAGGTTTTTTCCCTCTCAATTTCCTATGACCAAAAACATTAATTCATGCATGAACTTTTCCATTGTTTTATAAAATAATCGATTAAATGATTTCCCAACAAAAAGGTAAATAATATCGTACCGTAGCAATCACAGAAAGTAAAATTGAGCAAGCGGGTGTGTGGTTTGTAATTAGGAAAATAGAAAAAATTTAAAGAATCCTTTAAGTTAACGTCCTTTAAGTGTCTGTTTGGTCCTCTAAATGGTTTAGTTTTTAATTGAGAAAACAAACTTGTTGGGTAACCAAACATCTTATAAGTTTTGATTTAAATGAGTTAGCAATTGATAAAAAAAAAAAACAAATTCACGTAACATAAAATCTCATAACAATTTAATTTTGTAGGTATTTTTTGTATAAAGAGCATAAAAGAAAAAACAAAATCAAAATCAACCAAAGGTACACTTGTTTTATTTTAAAATTATTATTAACTCAATTTTAATAAAAAAAAATCACTTTTTGAACAATGTCCTCAGCACAGAACCTAATCGCTAATGTCTCATCACCAGCAGCATCAAAAGACCTGAGATTATGAACAAGGCGTAACCCAAAAAGTCCTATTACAATAATAATTCCATTAAAAAGAGGCAAATTTTGATTGAAATCTTATCCTTAATAACTTTTTTTTTTACTCTTATTAACTTTTTGTAAGATCATTAATTTTTAAAAACTTAGATTAATTTGAAATTGTTTGACAAAATCAACTTAACATGTGATTCTAAAAATACATTACAACTCAGTTTCAAATAGAATATAATAAGAAAATAAATATATTTACTAGTCCAAAATGGGGTGGGGGGGAAGGATCGATTCAAGTTTTTACTTTTTATGAGGTTGATCCATTACATGTATATTTTATTTTCTTTGGGGTGAATATGTTATCGCTTTCTTCTTTTCCACAGCACGACAAATATGCGTTAATGGCTCTTGGTGGTGTCCAAGTTCACATGTCTCTGATTCCATGGTGAGTAGGAAAGGAAAAGTGTAGGGTCAAAAAGATTCAACCATCAATCACACTGCCTGTGCTGAGGGGTTTTCCTTGTCCATATTATAACAATTAAATTATCAGTTTAGGGTTTTGTTAGAAACTATTTATCTCTTATAAGGTAACAAAATGTAAAAAAAATATTTGTCTCTTTAATTCTGCATAAAAAAATTATCTCTTCAATGCAAAAAAAAAAAAAAAAACCTCTGGTGTGCGGAAGCACGTACGATCCCTTTCTCTAAATCTTATTAAATACCTGATTTTATTATTAATTATAAGATCACAAGTTTAAATCTTATAAATATAAATTTTTAATAAAATCTTTATATTTATGAGATTTAGCCTTGTGATCTTATAATTAATAATAAATTTAATCGATAATCGACTGCATCATTTTTTGTTGGGGTTTATTTACACAATTTTCCATTACAACAATGAATATCACTTAACAATTTTGATTTGTTCTATAATTTTCAATTTCATTACTCAGCGATATCACTAAATATTGTTGATGTATTAACATTTTGAGAGATTCTTTTATTTTTAATATAACAACCTTGTCAAAAAAATAAACAACATTCATTAAATTTTCATCAAAATATATACCCTTATTAAGGGTTAATGAGATAAGCATTAATCAAGAAAAAATAAAGTAAGATTTATGAGTCCTAATAAACATGTAGGATACTTTTCAAAAAACAAATATGATTTTAATTATATTAACTGATTTTACTTTAAAACTAGAATCAGTTAGGAGTTTTTATACTAGACTACAGAGGTATAATTATATAAGATAAAAGTAAAAGTTATTTAATATAAATAATAACTTTGGGAATATATATTGATTTTTTTAATAAGACTTCCCTAAAATTGTTTAAAATAAATAAAGTATTATAATCTATAAAATGTTATTTAATATAGATTATAAAATATCCACAATAAATTTTAAGATGAAAAATTATATAAGATAAATTAAATTATGGAATTAAAATTCATAATCACTTGAAAATAATATCAATTTATGAGTTATGTTTAAATAAATAAATAAATAAATATATATATATATATATATATATATATATATATATATATATATATATATATCAGTTAACCAATTTAAATTGAATAATTTTATCTTTTGGCTTCTAACCGGCTTTCCAATCAGGTTATCCAATAGTTTTATATATCAAACGAACATAATTGGTAAGTTTAAATTACTTATTGTAAGATTAATATTTTATAGATCAAAATACATGTTTGGTTCTATATTTTTTTAACTCTTCATTTAGTCCTTCATATTTGTTGTTGTAACAAGTCATGTATTGTTTTAGTTTAAAGTAGCATAAAACTAACATTGTCACGGAATTGTTTCAAGTTGGTCATAGTTGTTTAGTTTTCGTTTCTCATTCATATTTTATTTTAGTCATGTATATTTTTACTTCTCTTTTACTTTGTTGGATATATATATATATATATATATATATATATATATATATATATATTAAAAGATATCATATATTTAAAGTTTATATATTAAGGGGTATATAAGATTTGTAAACGTGATAAAAAGTATCTGACTTTCAATAAAAAAATCTAAACAATTTAGTTCAAAACGATGAATTCTTTCAATACTACTCCACGTCTTAGACTTAATTATTTATGCAATTCATCCAACATACTTTTCTTTTTCATTAAATCGTTAATGACTCCTTTCCTATAATTATTATCACATTCTCCCAACATTTTAGTTCTATGATACCCGTCATATCAAAAGAAGACAAAAAAAAAGAGATTTAAATTAATGTTATTTTGATTGTTGTAAGAATGTTATTTAAAATTAAAATGAGATATTCAAATTATCTGTATGAAAAAATATATAAAAATTAAGAGATCAGTGATCGTGGTAGATATTATAAGTAGTACCTTCATCTAAAAATTAACCGTATAAAACTATATTGATAATAAAAAAAAGTTAAACATGTATTTTTTTAGCATATTTTATATAAATGTGTTTCCATTATAAAAGAGAGGTGCAATGAAGCATAATAAACCGTGAAAATGCATCTTGTAATGTGAGATGGGGAAGATACACGGTAGTAGCAAGTAGCAACAAGCAAAAATGAATAAAATCTTCCTAAATCTTCCCATTTATATCTTCCTTTTTGGATTTTCCAAAATCATAGTGTAAACCCCCCAAAAAAAGAATGGTAAAAAAAGAGAAAGTTGTCGATTGTGTTATAGCTTACTAGCTTTGACAATCCAATTAATGTAAAACGCGCGTTAAGATTCACACTCACACATAGCTAGCAGTACCGTAATTAACGCGTCAATCAAAATAAAATAAAGAGGGCCCTTGTTAACGAATACTTTAGGATATTGTATATTCTATAACAAAATAAAAAATTTTAAAAAATTATACAAAAATTATTTAAATTAGACTAAATATATTTTTAAATAAATATTTTATTTTAATTTTTTAAATTAATACATTTAAGATTCTTATTAGTATTTTTCATATAAAAACAATGGTCCCACCGAAGACAAGAGTTCTTCTCCTTACGGTTGTGGATCCCCACGAATTTTACACTTTCCTATTTCTTGACCGTTACAATTCCGGCATCACTTCATCAACCATTACCTCGTTCCACGTGTACGGATTTGATTCAACCAAAATCGCGTTTATCTGAACTCGCTTTATCGAAAAATTAATCAGATCAATCTCCACCTTCCGATCCTCCCATCACACACTTCTTTTTTTTCTATAAATTCTCAATCCCTGTCTCTTCATTCTCCTCACACTTCCACACACATTTTCATTCTCACTCACAAAGTCACATTCTTCGTCCACTTTCACTATCTTTCATAACTCTTAGTCTCCGAGAATGGCTCGCTCTTGCACAATGGTGTTCGTTCTTGTGGCCGCGCTCGTCTTCTCTGCCGTGGCGCGATCGCCGGTGCCGTCTCCTACGGCGGCTGTTGCTGCTCCACCTGAAGGTGCCACTCATAAGGCTCCGGCGCCTTCTACGGTGAAAACTCCACCTGCCGCCGCTCCTTCCCCGTCCTCCGTCGTCAGCTCTCCACCGTCTCCTCCTCAGGTTTCGGCGCCTTCTCCTTCGCCTTCCGTCCCTACTTCGTCCATCTCTGCACCTCCGATCGAGGCTCCTGCACCATCTCAGAGTGGCGCCGTTTCGAATAGATTCGCCGTCGCTGGATCTGTCGCTTTAGGTCTTGTCGCTAGTGCTTTTATCGTGTGAAGCGCGCATTTGAATTGCAGACGTCTCTCTACATTTACCGGTCTACGGATAATATATTTAGACTTAGTAATTTATTAGTATCCTATTTATTTATGATTTTCTTTTTTTTGTTTGAACATATGTATAAGGCATTTTGAGTTTGTGTAAGACGCTTGTCTTCACCTAGTGATAATCTTTACATTAAATTCGTAATCGCTACTTGCTGTATGTTTAACCATAATCATTTCGCGTAATTAATGTATTTTGTAAGAGATTTATGATAATTGAAACTCGTAAGGTGTTACTCTTATTTGGTCTTGATCTTGTCGTGGATTCCTAATCTTTGAGAGAAATGAAAAGAATTTCGATGAAGATAAAAGCACGGATAGAAAAGGAAAATCAGTATCTGGAACCCAAAAACACTATAAAATCACACTGCATGATGAACATATTTTTTAAAACGGTTTCTCTACGACGTTATACAGATAAAATTATTTAAAAGTATAATTAAAATTAATATTAATAAAGTATTTTAATAAATTTGATATAAATCTGATGGTCCTTTTAATTTTCAATATAACATTTATCCTTTTGAGTTCTTATTCAAAATTGTTTTCTAAAAAACGTAACAATATGTAAATGAACGGTAGTGAGAATCAGCTTTGTTTTACTTTTTACGCGGTGTTTTGGTGTGCAATTAGGTGGAAATGAAGTTTGAGACAGTGAAAACTTTTTTTTAATAGTATAATTTTTTTCAGTTTTTTAAAACTTCAAATGAGGGATCAAACCCCACAATAACCAGTGGGTTTAACATCCAAGGGGAGCACCCCTATGATCTTCTTATAAAATTATCAGTTTTGTTTAAAATTAATATCAATATTGGGAAATTAAAAATTAAAATAACTAGGGCTAATATAGGGAGTTGAGCAGTCAATTTTTTATTTCATTATAATTATAAATCCGAAAAAATATTGTTTGTTTATGGTAATTTTTAATCTGGACAAGGTTATATAAGGAAAAAAATTGGAAATTTAAACTTTTTTTTATGTTTTTTATTTATCTTTTGAGATAGCAATAAAAAGTGAGGCGAAATTAGAGGGTGAAAGGGTCGGTCTTCGCTTCATGAAATAACACCTTATTGTCATGCAATAATTGTATCGGTTTTGTAAGATGTTAATTTTTTTATATTAAAACTTGGGTTGAATTTAAGTTGAAATGATAAAGTAATTAGTGTGTATAAATAGTACATTTTAATTTCTTATCAATGTTAAGAGTTGATATAATTTATTCATTAAATAAATTAACTTTTGTCAAAAAGTTTTAACATGCCCATTTGTTTTTCAACAGTTTTTTTACACTCTCATCAACTAAATATAGGCTAGGTTTGGAAAACATCATTGATACGAGTTTTCAATAAAAATTTTCCTTTCATATATCCACTAGCCATAAACTTAGAGATTAGTTTATTGTCTCAAGTCAGCATAAACTAAATAGTAAGAGACTAGTTAAATAGTGATTAAATTTTTAATTATGTTTATGGGATAAGTTGTTAAATATCTGATATAATTTAATAGTTATAATATGTATGAATTAATTTTCTATGCAATAGTTTATTTCAACATTTTTAATTCTAAAAGTAATTTAAAACATTTAACATATGATCCGGTGTGTATACCGGCCCCCGGCAAGCGACACCAGTCATGCTAAAATACAAATAAATTGGTACGGATTTGTGGACCCGGCCCTAGTTAAAAAAACTGATACCTGAATCAAAGTCAAACGTAAGTGGACAACTTACTCTTGACTGCACTGATAGAAGTCAAATCACAAGTTTCACTATGGGAAGTTCTATAAATGGAAGTCATTCATTAATTCACAAGTGACAACATTTACTATCCTTAACTACCCTTTATAATCTCTTTATTACTCTATCATTCTCATACTAACTTAAGTATCAGAGCCTCTTTTACAGGTACACCCCCAGTGTGTCCCATCTACTCTGGTTCAGATTTGACAAAAAGACAAGTCTAGACTTTAAGGGCAAGGTGTTCTCATTAAACCTGTGTTTATAATACTAGACTCCCATTGAAATGGTGTAAAATAGAGAGAGAGAGAGAGAGAGAGAGAGAGTGTGTGTGTGTGTGTGTGAGAGAGAGAGAGAGAGAGAGAGAGAGAGAGAGAAAGAGAGAGAAAGAGAGGGAGAGGGAGAAAGAGGAACCTTTGACACTAGTTACACGAGGAGAACTTTACACCCCGTATATACCAGATAGAACATTGGCACGCCCAGTGGGACCACATAAATTTATTCTCACATCGTAAGAAACTAACAAGTCATGGAACAAAATAGAAGGAACGACACTCCGGTGGGCCATGTCCAGAATCTGGCCCAAAGAGTGAAGCTCGAGTATTGGAGTACAATGTCAGAATTGTAGAAACTCTAGGAACGAATCAGAACCAAGGAAGAATGGCTGCGTAGTGCACCCCGATCCTAAGGACGAAATAATAAGGCAACTACGGTTGGAGTTGCAAGAACTAAAAAGAAGCAAGGAGGTAAGGGAGGCGGCGGCTGGAAATCAACGGCAGCAACATGAATCATCCTACACTTAGGAATATTTGCAAGCTCAAACCTATGATGAGCAAGAATCAACTTACAGAACGGAGGCTTTGAATGTCCAAAGGAGGCCCCTGCAGTAAGATAGGGGATGTGGAGAATACCAGTTCAACATCCATTCACGAGGAGGTTGATGAATGTCCCGATCCCGAGGCACTTGCAGATGTCTCAATTGTTGTCGATAGAGAAGTATATCTGGGAAACCGACCCAGGGCCGTCACCCGGATGCTTATGCGAATGAATCTCTTTTCCTGGGAGCTAAGGAGGACGTAATGTGTAGGATGTTTCCTACAACTCTATTTGCTAAAGCTTTGGGATGGTTCAAGAGTCTTTGCCCTTACTCTGACTGGTGTCCCTCCTTTCTTCCTCCCCGGTGACCTTCTACTTCTTTTTGTGGCCCTCAGAGTTTTTCTTCCTCTTCTTGGGCACAACATCAGCCGAAGTGTTTTCCTTAGGAATTTGGAGGCCGGCAGCCTTTTTGAGTTAGAGGGTGACCCGATTTTCTTCAAAAACGTTGGTGTTCATACCGGCTAGTGTAACACCCTCGGTTAGATAAGACAAATCCTTCTGTAGGTTCATCCTATTTAACTGAGAGTGTTAACAGTTTTTAGAAAAAGTGAATATTTTTTATTTTTTATTTTTTTTAAAAATAATGGCATATCAGTGGAAGTAATATTATATAGATCACATAGTCATTCACAAACTGCAAGTAATTGTACTCTTAACAGAATGGGGCACGCAGGCACCCTTAAATATTATACAGTCATCCGTCAATATTCAGATACTTATATTCTATTTAAGGAGCGTTCTCATTTGGTTCAGCATATTGCTGTTCTTCATACTCAGGTTCTTGATTTCCTAATTCCTCTGAAAATTGTCAACAGTAAAGGTGAGTATAACCCAAGACCCTGATTGGTTAATCCGGTGCGGACATAATCCAGTTAACAAATAATATCACATAGTTCATACAATTAGCATATTTATAACAATCAAGCATGTCGTCATGAAAATGCATGAATTGAATTTATTATGATTTATCTTTGATTAAGTCTCATGATGCATGTGGGCCCAATAAATCGATTTTTCTTCATCTCATTCTTTGGAATATCTCAATTCCAATCATCTAGAGTGATCAGGGTCTGCCCAAGTTCCATATGGTACAAATAAACTCATTGGTTCTCATCATTGATTTAAATATTTTTGGAACTTGGATCCCTACGATCATAGTTACACTCCGTCATTTAGTCAAAGTACACTAGAATTGCATCGTCTCACCCGGCTATCAGGCGCGACTCTGATGCCATTGGGTTGCCGTTCCAGTTGTACTCCCAAGATTCTTCATGGAGATCGAACGTAAGTGTTTGTACCAAGTGTATGCTCTAGAGGTTTTTCTTCTTCAAAAATATTTTCATGATGCGAAATGCATTTATTTTATCAATTGATTCCTTGGGTATCTTGTAACATCCCAGATTTTTAAATAATTATAAATTCAGATTAAGGTTATGGATTGATGGGATTAATGGTTAATTAAGGATTAATTACCAATTAGGCAATTTATTGTGTTATAATAATATTAATAATATATGCCTTTGCTGGTTAATGGGTCCGGTTCTCTCTCTCTCTCTTGTCCACGTTGGATGTGTGTAATGAGTGCTGAGAGAATTAGCATTAAATACTAAAGGACTTGCATTAAATGAAGAAGTGATGGTTGTTTGAGGAGCTGTGGCAGAGCAGCGTGATGATGGGGCTGAGTGGGAAAGTGAGATGATGGAGGTGTGTTGATAAGACTTCAGCTTTGGTTTTCCTCCCCACTCTCTTTATTTTCCTCGTTGGTGCATGTTCTGATGAGAGAAATGCTTCTCCTTCTCTCTAAAACTCTATGAAGCTCTTGCTTCCTCCTTCTCTACTGCTTCATCTTCATCTTCTCCTTCATCTTCTTCTTCTTCCACTCACGTATGGTGTAGAACCGAGTGGAGCTGCATGGTGGTGGAGTCCAGTGTGGTACTGGGTGCCTTAAAGGTTGAGAATCCTTCCTACGGCTGCGTGGTGATGAGGAACAGCATGGTGCTGTGCGTGGAGGCTGGGTTCAGGATCCCTCTTTTGTCCTCCTGGTTGTGCTTCTTCTTCCTCCCTCTTCTTCCTCTAGTTGATGAGGCTGTTTGGGCTAGGTTGGAGCCTACAGCTGTGTGGTGCCTTGTTATGGAAGATGGTCCATTGTGTTGAGGCTGTGACGTTGTGAGGAAGGAGTCATGGATGGGTGGAGCTTGGAAGCTTCTCCATTGACTGGGAGGCAGAGCAGAGTGGAGCATGGAGTGTTGATGAGCTTCTGGACGTATCTCGCTCAAGCGAGAATGGTTACGTTTGAGCGAGCCAGTGAAGAAATGGTCCATGGACCATTTTCGCTCAAGCGAGTACATGTGTGGCTTGAGCGAAAGGCTGAGGACTGATACTGGTTGGCTGGAAAGCTGTGTGGTTCTTTCCACTGCTGGAAAGCCGAGCAGAAGCTGCTATGGCTGGGCCGAGTGGCCCATATGACTCCTGGAGGCTTCATCCAGGTAAGGGGGGCTTTGCATCTCAAATGCATAGGTTATGGACGGGTTTCCGGGTGAAATGTTTATACTGTGATGTGCTATATTTGATGTGTTCCTTGTTGATTTTCAAGTGGTTAGTAGCCCGGATATGCATGATGGATATGCCTAGTTTGATGTTATTGTTTCCGTCCATGATATGCATGAAAATATACTTGATAATGTTTTGATATATGTATGAGATGCATGATGTATGAATTTATGAATGCCGAGTGCATGGTGTAGTTCTCTATTAGTCCCTGTGCGTAATGGTATATTTAAATGTATATGATGCTTGTTGATGTATATGATCATGATGAATGAATGAATGGGGACTGTGATGATAAATACCGAGTAGGCTTATTATATAAAAGCAGGAGAGCTTATGGAAAAGGATACATCCGAGTAATAGAGGACAATCCGAGTGAAATATCATATGTAAAAACATGGGATGTTTATTGGTGTTAGATTCCGAGTGGAATTTTATATATAAAATGGTGTGAGGCTTAGAAATGCTAAGGCCGAATGGATCCCATGCATGTGAGGCTCATGGTATAGTAATTGCCGAGTGAATGGCATAGGATTTGCCGAGTGAATGTGGTATAAGCCGAGTCATCTGACTGTTGTTGTGTTGCCGAGTGAATTTAATGTTGAACGTAGATTTCCGAGTGGGCAATCGAATGAATATGAGTTGAATTTTATATGCATACGTGTTATTGTGTTATTGAATATGAACACCTTGCGGGGTGCCACGAGGGTGTGATCCCGAGTGAAGAGGACGTGGTCCTAATGTTGAATGTGATGAAAGACCTTGAGTTGGACTCGGGGCAGTGCCTGGGGCACTAAGCGTGAAATGAGACGCTTGATGAAATACCGAGTGCATTAGCGTGGAACGTTGAGTGAATGAAACCGTATGTATCCGATTTTCCACTGGAATGCGTTGGACTCCAAATACCGATCGGCAAGTCAGATGACAACATGTGATGGAACATGTGATGGATATGGCTAAGTCCTGAAGCTGGGCTCAGGCACACTCCTTGAGCAGGGCTCGGAGTAAGTGAAATCCGAGTGGATCAGTATTGAAATCCGAGTGGATCAGTATACTGGTAGAAGAGTGAATTAGGCTTTATAGCTGAGTGAAATGGGTAGAAACCTGATCGGAAGATGTTTGTGATTGTTTATATTGAATGGCAGTGAATGTTGAGCTGATTGATGTATATGTTATGGCATGTTATGGATTCTATGATTAATCCGAGCCAATATCTGTCATTTAATATGTAATGCTCACCCCTACACTATTTTTCAGTGTATGCAGGTCGATTTGGATGATGTGGTGGTCTTAAACCCGAGTGTTGGGTGTTTATGATAATGGTTGTGTATATAATGTTATATTCCGAGTACATTTGATGTACTAAAGCCTTGGCCGGCTCATAATATTAATGTTGTATAACGAATACCAATATATATGTATAGAATCCGAGTGGATGAACATAATCATGAATATGAAATATATGTATTGGGATCCGAGTGTATGTTAATATATATATATATACTTCGAGTGATGGTATTATATGCATACCGATTGAATGTGTTGGTGAATAGAAAGTGTAAAGATAAGAATCCGAGTGTATGCTTGTGTATATACATATATGTTATGTTGATAACATGGTTATGAATCGGTGGAAGTGTATTGCTGTAGTAGTAGTCGGACTTGGAATTAGAAAATATATAAGTACAAGTGATTTATGTTGATTTGATGCTTCCTACCGACTAGGAAATGATGATGTATGAATATTTCTAAATTAATGAATCCTGAGTGGAATATATATGGCTTAGTTGCTTTTCCGAGTGAGTCTTATGTATGGGACTCCATATCCGAGTGTAACTCATGTGTGAGCCTCTTACTGTGTGATAATGGCTCTTGTGGATTCCGAGTGAAGAATATATGGTGAACCCCGAGTGGGGAATGATTTGAGTAATCTGAGTGGAAATCCGAGTGATCCTCTTCCGAGAGGAGTGTTGTTGTAATGACTCAGATTGATTATATTCTAAGTGTATGAATTATGAATGTATCCCGAGTGAATATAGGAACCTATTCCGAGTGAATAGGGTAATATGTAATTTGAGTTGCTAAGTTATGGAATAAGTCCGAGTGTGACTTGATGTTATGATTTTCCCCGAGTGAAGAGAAATATAAGTGTTAACCGAGTGATTTATGGCTGAGAGGAATTCTATGTACTCTCTGAGTTGGGGAGTTCTACTATACTGAGTGATAAATGGTTGATGTTTACCGAGTGACTCGAGGTTGAATTACACCGAGTGGTTTGATTGGATAATATCCGAGTGTGAGGGCTTATGGAATCCGAGTGGGAATACCCTCAATTCCCGAGTGGATCTTTTTGTTGACACTGTGAATAAAATTGAGAGACTAAGTTATGGATTGCTGAGTGAGGTAACTATTGGGGTAGTTCCCGAGTGGCGGAACCCCATAATGCTGAGTGGTCTAAGATATTAAATTCCGAGAGGACTTAGGCATGAATTCCGACTGGACCTGATCGTTTACCGAGTGAATGAATGTCTCGGTTTTCTGAGTGATAGAATGCCGAGTGACTTCTCGCTTCAGCGAGTGATTCCTCGCTCAGCAAGTATGTTGTTTGGGAAGGCTTTCGTATTCGGTTTCGCTTAAGCGAATGGTGGTTCGCCCGAGCAAGTTGGTCGGTCTCGCTCAAGCGGATTTGGATCTCGCTTGAGCGAGTGCGCGCTGTATTGTGGTTCGCTCAGGCGCTGTCGGTGCTTCTGTGTGAATGATTTTAATTCCTTTGCCTTCCCTGTCTTTTCTTCTTGGCCATGGGGCCAGCTCTCTTATCTTCATATAAGGGAGTGTTTTTATTATGGATCCAGGTTATGCTTTAATTAATTCGTGAAATTTTCCCTCTAAAATCAGGGTGTCACATTCTGGTATCAGAGCAGACCAAAAGGTCCATGGCCAAGGTTTGCTTACTGAGTGTAAGCGGTTATGTGCTGTATGACCGAGTGGTCATCATTTCTTGTGGTGTTTCTCAACCTGAGTTGGCCGAGAGAGGATGTAATCGTAATGTTGAGTCGGTTGTGAAGAATTTAAATTGGGTGATTGCTTGTGCAATTTATGATGGGTGAATTATATTCTTGGAACATGAACCCCTATATGATACTTGATGTAGATTGAATGAGTGCAGATTCCTAAGTTGGAGGATTTTAATATGAGATAGGTGATTGAATATAAAACCTGATGCATGATTGGTTGGGATTTTGTCTCGGTTTGATGTGTGGTAACCCAATTGATTGAACTTAATCATGTGTGGTTGGATGTTGTGAGGAATTGATATGGTAAGGTACCTATTGGCTGAGTGTTGTCCCAGTTTTGTGATTGAAAACCGAGTGAGTTGTTGATTGAATTTTTGACCCTGAGTTGTACATCTCTGTGGATGTAGTGAACTATTAGGCTTAAATTTGAATGGTGGCCAATGAATTGTGATGAATAAGCTTAGAGAAGAGATATTTGCTTGGTCTGAACAGAAAACCGATTGTGGATATGCCATTTTATGGTGAGTGTGATAGATATTTGATGATTATTATCATATGATTCGTACTAGAATAGATAAAAGGGCTGCATATATGCCTTGAATGAGTCGGAAATCCATTGGTGATATGTATTTTACTGTGAGAATGATTAATGTTTGCTGACTGTTGGCATGGGATGCATCACTGTTGGTGCCTAATGGTGGTATTGATTCGGATGTATTACTTATAAAATGGTAAGAATTGTCATCAATTTTCATGTAGATTGGCATTATCTGAGTGATTTTGGGTCGGTATGAGTGAAATAGGATGTGAGGATGCTGTTCCGAAAGGCTCTCCATGCCATAGGTATTGTGGCAGTGTGCGTTTTTGCTGTGACTCTATGCAACTGTTGTGACCCTATAGGAATGAGACATCATCCTATAAGTTGGATGCAGCAGTTCATGGGTCAGCAAATGACACTGTAGCTGCTTATGGAGATGGCTTGAGTCTATTGGACTGCTCCGAGCAAAGATAAGAGTGGTACTAAGTGGAATTTTGGATACCGAGTGGGTGATTTCTGAGCCAATTGGTGACACTTCCTAGTGGAAGATGTTAAGAGTGTGGTGTCTTAGAATTTCTTATGGTCGGTCAGTAACCACTTGTGAGGGGAGTTGTTCCGATTGGAGAATTGACTGGTCGGTGAATGCTTAGAAGGCATTGGTATGTAAATGATTTGTGTGGCATGTAGTGGATGCCGAGTTGTTTATTGTGGCCGGTTCATGTTGAATTTCGGGGACGAAATTCCTAAAAGGTGGGGTGAGTGAACATCCCAGATTTTTAAATAATTATAAATTCAGATTAAGGTTATGGATTGATAGGATTAATGGTTAATTAAGGATTAATTACCAATTAGGCAATTTATTGTGTTATAATAATATTAATAATATATGCCTTTGCTGGTTAATGGGTCCGGTTCTCTTTCTCTCTTGTCCACGTTGGATGTGTGTAATGAGTGCTGAGAGAATTAGCATTAAATACTAAAGGACTTGCATTAAATGAAGAAGTGATGGTTGTTTGAGGAGCTGTGGCAGAGCAGCGTGATGATGGGGCTGAGTGGGAAAGTGAGATGATGGAGGTGTGTTGATAAGACTTCAGCTTTGGTTTTCCTCCCCACTCTCTTCATTTTCCTCGTTGGTGCATGTTCTGATGAGAGCAATGCTTCTCCTTCTCTCTAAAACTCTATGAAGCTCTTGCTTCCTCCTTCTCTACTGCTTCATCTTCATCTTCTCCTTCATCTTCTTCTTCCATTCACGTATGGTGTAGAACCGAGTGGAGCTGCATGGTGGTGGAGTCCAGTGTGGTACTGGGTGCCTTGAAGGTTGAGAATCCTTCCTACGACTGCGTGGTGATAAGGAACAGCATGGTGCTGTGCGTGGAGGCTGGGTTCAGGATCCCTCTTTTGTCCTCCTGGTTGTGCTTCTTCTTCCTCCCTCTTCTTCCTCTAGTTGATGAGGCTGTTTGGGCTAGGTTGGAGCCTACAGCTGTGTGGTGCCTTGTTATAGAAGATGGTCCATTGTGTTGAGGCTGTGACGTTGTGAGGAAGGAGTCATGGTTGGGTGGAGCTTGGAAGCTTCTCCATTGACTGGGAGGCAGAGCAGAGTGGAGCATGGAGTGTTGATGAGCTTCTGGACGTATCTCGCTCAAGCGAGAATGGTTACGTTTGAGCGAGCCAGTGAAGAAATGGTCACTGGACCATTTTCGCTCAAGCGAGTACATGTGTGGCTTGAGCGAAAGGCTGAGGACTGATACTGGTTGGCTGGGAAGCTGTGTGGTTCTTTCCACTGCTGGAAAGCCGAGCAGAAGCTGCTATGGCTGGGCCGAGTGGCCCATATGACTCCTGGAGGCTTCATCCAGGTAAGGGGGGCTTTGCATCTCAAATGCATAGGTTATGGACGGGTTTCCGGGTGAAATGTTTATACTGTGATGTGCTATATTTGATGTGTTGCTTGTTGATTTTCAAGTGGTTAGTAGCCCGGATATGCATGATGGATATGCCTAGGTTGATGTTATTGTTTCCGTCCATGATATGCATGAAAATATACTTGATAATGTTTTGATATATGTATGAGATGCATGATGTATGAATTTATGAATGCCGAGTGCATGGTGTAGTTCTCTATTAGTCCCTGTGCGTAATGGTATATTTAAATGTATATGATGCTTGTTGATGTATATGATGATGATGAATGAATGAATGGGGACTGTGATGATAAATGCCGAGTAGGCTTATTATATAAAAGCAGGAGAGCTTATGGAAAAGGATACATCCGAGTAATAGAGGACAATCCGAGTGAAATATCATATGTAAAAACATGGGATGTTTATTGGTGTTAGATTCCGAGTGGAATTATATATATAAAATGGTGTGAGGCTTAGAAATGCTAAGGCCGAATGGATCCCATGCATGTGAGGCTCATGGTATAGTAATTACCGAGTGAATGGCATAGGATTTGCCGAGTGAATATGGTATAAGCTGAGTCATCTGACTGTTGTTGTGTTGTCGAGTGAATTTAATGTTGAACGCAGATTTCCGAGTGGGCAATCAAATGAATATGAGTTGAATTTTATATGCATACGTGTTATTGTGTTATTGAATATGAACACCTTGCGGGGTGCCACGAGGGTGTGATCCCGAGTGAAGAGGACGTAGTCCTAATGTTGAATGTGATGAAAGACCTTGAGTTGGACTCGGGGCAGTGCCTGGGGTACTAAGCGTGAAATGAGACGCTTGATGAAATGCCGAGTGCATTGGCGTGGAACGCCGAGTGAATGAAACCGTATGCATCCGATTTGCCACTGGAATGCGTTGGACTCCAAATACCGATCGGCAAGTCAGATGACAACATGTGATGGAACATGTGATGGATATGGCTAAGTCCTGAAGCTGGGCTCAGGCACACTCCTTAAGCAGGGCTCGGAGTAAGTGAAATCCGAGTGGATCAGTATTGAAATCCGAGTGGATCAGTATACTGGTAGAAGAGTGAATTAGGCTTTATAGCTGAGTGAAATAGGTAGAAACCCGATCGGAAGATGTTTGTGATTGTTTATATTGAATGGCAGTGAATGTTGAGCTGATTGATGTATATGTTATGGCATGTTATGGATTCTATGATTAATCCGAGCCAATATCTGTCATTTAATATGTAATGCTCACCCCTACACTATTTTTCAGTGTATGCAGGTCGGTTTGGATGATGTGGTGGTCTTAAACCCGAGTGTTGGGTGTTTATGATAATGGTTGTGTATATAATGTTATATTCCGAGTACATTTGATGTACTAAAGTCTTGGCCGGCTCATAATATTAATGTTGTATAACGAATACCAATATATATGTATAGAATCCGAGTGGATGAACATAATCATGAATATGAAATATACGTATTGGGATCCGAGTGTATGTTAATATATATATATACTTCGAGTGATGGTATTATATGCATACCGATTGAATGTGTTGGTGAATGGAAAGTATAAAGATAAGAATCCGAGTGTATGCTTGTGTATATACATATATGTTATGTTGATAACATGGTTATGAATCGGTGGAAGTGTATTGCTGTAGTAGTAGTCGGACTTGGAATTAGAAAATATATAAGTACAAGTGATTTATGTTGATTTGATGCTTCCTACCGACTAGGAAATGATGATGTATGAATATTTCTAAATTAATGAATCCTGAGTGGAATATATGTGGCTTAGTTGCTTTTCCGAGTGAGTCTTATGTATGGGACTCCATATCCGAGTGTAACTCATGTGTGAGCCTCTTACTGTGTGATAATGGCTCTTGTGGATTCCGAGTGAAGAATATATGGTGAACCCCGAGTGGGGAATGATTTGAGTAATCTGAGTGGAAATCCGAGTGATCCTCTTCCGAGAGGAGTGTTGTTGTAATGACTCAGATTGATTATATTCTAAGTGTATGAATTATGAATGTATCCCGAGTGAATATAGGAACCTATTCCGAGTGAATAGGGTAATATGTAATTTGAGTGGCTAAGTTATGGAATAAGTCCGAGTGTGACTTGATGTTATGATTTTCCCCGAGTGAAGAGAAATATAAGTGTTAACCGAGTGATTTATGGCTGAGAGGAATTCTATGTACTCTCTGAGTTGGGGAGTTCTACTATGCTGAGTGATAAATGGTTGATGTTTACCGAGTGACTCGAGGTTGAATTACACCGAGTGGTTTGATTGGATAATATCCAAGTGTGAGGGCTTATGGAATCCGAGTGGGAATACCCTCAATTCCCGAGTGGATCTTTATGTTGACACTGTGAATAAAATTGAGAGACTAAGTTATGGGTTGCCGAGTGAGGTAACTATTGGGGTAGTTCCCGAGTGGCGGAACCCCATAATGCTGAGTGGTCTAAGATATTAAATTCCGAGAGGACTTAGGCATGAATTTCGACTGGACCTGATCGTTTACCGAGTGAATGAATGTCTCGGTTTTCCGAGTGATAGAATGCCGAGTGACTTCTCGCTTCAGCGAGTGATTCCTCGCTCAGCGAATATGTTGTTTGGGAAGGCTTTCGTATTCGGTTTCGCTTAAGCGAATGGTGGTTCGCCCGAGCGAGTTGGTCGGTCTCGCTCAAGCGGATTTGGATCTCGCTTGAGCGAGTGCGCGCTGTATTGTGGTTCGCTCAGGCGCTGTCGGTGCTTCCGTGTGAATGATTTTAATTCCTTTGCCTTCCCTGTGTTTTCTTCTTGGCCATGGGGCCAGCTCTCTTATCTTCATATAAGGGAGTGTTTTTATTATGGATCCAGGTTATGCTTTAATTAATTCGCGAAATTTTCCCTCTAAAATCATGGTGTCACATATCTTATGTGTTTCCAGTCTCATCATATCATTCCCAAGTTCTTTGAATTCCATCAATTATTTAAACATTGTAAGATATCCGTTTATTATTTTAGAAATATATCTATTATATCTTGGTTAAAATTATATTCTTCATAAAGAGTAAAATAATATATTCTTTATGTAATTACTCATAATTAAGACGTTAACAATGTTAATAACAATAAAACTAACAATAATAATAACAATATTAAGATTGATAATAATTAGAATAATAATAATAATAGAATAAGAATGATAATAATAATTATAACTTCCCAATAGTTTAAAAAAAAGTTTAAGAATAGTTTCTAAATGATAATCCAAGCGAAAAATACTAAAAACATAGTTTTTCGAGTGAAACAAGGGAAAATTCGAGTGAAATAAGTATGATTCCGAGTGGAATCATACTGAGAAGGGTTTTCCAAACGATCTGGCTAAAAATCCGAGTGAAATTACACTGGAAAACTGTTTTCCGACTGGAACAAGTTTGGGTCCGAGTGAAAATGAACTGGAAGACTGTTTTCCGACTGAAACAGGTTTGATTCCGAGTGAAAATGAGTTTTCCGCATGAAATAACTATGAATCCGAATGAAATAAAACTAAGCAGAGTTTACTAAATGAAATTAATATGTTTTCCGAGTGAAACAGAAACTGAAAAGTATTTTCTTAATGAAATAACTTAAATTCTGAGTGAAATAAATTTCTGAGTGAATTAAAATATAATTTCTGAGTGGAATCAGTAAGAGAGAGTTTCATGAGTGAAAATGTTGGTGAAACCGAGTAAAAATGAATTTCTGAGTGTAACAAAATACGATTCCGAGTGACATCAGTCTCAAAGAAGTTTTCTGAGTGAAATCAATATAAGTTCCGAGTGAAATATGTTTAAGGAAGAGTTTTCCGAGTAAATTGAGCTTGGAAAGATGCTGTCCGAATGGAAATAGACTAGGAAAAGTTTTAAGGTTACTTCTTCCTAGTGAAATTACTGAAAAGGGTTCTGAGTAAAAGATAATTATGTTTTCTGAGTGGAATAACTTAAACTCTGAGTAAAAAAATAAGTTTCTGAGTGAAATCAAGTATGATTCCGAGTGAAATCAATATGAAAAGAGTTTCCTGAGTAAAAGTGTTTACGAGTCCGAGTGAAAATAAGTCTCTGAGTGAAATAACTATGTTTTCCGAGTGATATCAACTGGGAAGATGCTGTCCGAGTGGAAATAAACTAGAAAAAGTTCTCTGAGTGAAATTAGGTTGTTTACCGAGTGAAGAATTGTTCTATCAGAATGAAATACATTCAGTTAAGGTTGAATCCGATTGAAACTAAGCAAACCGAGTTGTTATAGATGTAAAACCGGTCGGATTAACATAAAACAGAACCTGTTATCATTAAATCCATCTTCTATTCATAATTTTTCACTGGAAATCACACGGTACCCATGATGCTTAGTATTTTCAGTCCAATACAGTTCATATCATTTCACAATTCATCACTGATTATATGCATTTAATAACAAATATATATATATATATATATAAATACAAATAATAACAATTAAGGCATTTAATTCACACAACACTGAATCTGTCCTGGAAAGGTGAGGAACAAGTTCCTTAACCCTTTCCTTCACTCGGTTTTCCCACAGAGCACCCAAGAATATACCCCCTTACCTTTATGGAGCTCCTGGAGGAGAAGAAGAGGTTCCCTTTCACTGTCCTGCATGAATTTCGAGTGAAACAGAAGAGAAAAGAGAGAGAAAGTAACTTGTAGGAAGAAGAATGATGGAGGTGTGTTTCGTGTGTGTGTTCTCTAAGAGTCCTTGCGCTGGTTTAAATAAGGAGTGGGCTGCTAAGTGGAAAACTAAATGGGGAACAACTTTTGTGAGTGGGCTGCTAGTGGAGTGTTAATGGAGTGGCAGTGGAGATTTAAATAAGGAGATATGCTGAGTCAGTGCCCATTTCTGGCCACCCACTAGCTATAATGCGCATGATTGAATTAAAATAATCATTAAAAGACAAAATTGAAGTCAATACGCACAACTGACACTGAATACCGAGTGAAAATTCCACTCGGTTAACCAATATGCCGACTGGAATTCTTCTTCCGAGCCAACAAATACAAGGCTCGCTTGAGCGTGGCTTGCTCGCTTGAACGAAGTAGAGAAATATGCATCAGGGGTCCTTCTCGCTCAAGCGGAATCCGACTCGCTTGAGCGAGTCAGCCAATCCTCACTCGGCATTCCCATGAAACCGACTCATCTTTCCCATCATTCACTTGGTAATTCACCCCCACACCGACTCCTAATTTGCTTGGCCTTTCACTCGGTATTATATCCCAAATCCGAGTCATTTCTGATGGTTCTTACTCGGTTAAATCATTCCAAGCCTAGTCCTTTCTCACTCGGTAATGTACTTCAAAAACCGACTCCCTTTCATTTCTTTCCTATCATTCTTCTACTCGAAATTTTCATTCCAAATCCGAATCTCTACATACATTGTTCCACTCGGTAAAACTCATCCACTTACTCGGAATACTACTTCCCATACCACTCGGTGTATTTAACTTCAACACAATTGGGAATGTACTTCACATTCATCACTCGGCATAGACTTACATTTCTCACTTGGAGAATACACTTTCCTTCCCTTGGAAGTTTACTCAGTTCCATACTTCCACTCAGGAAAGTCACACGTAAGATCCACTCGGAAATAAGGGTTTTCTCACTCGGAATTCATAAACCTTCTTCACTCGGGTTATCACTCAATCAAATACCACTCGATATGCATTTATTCACTCAGGTGAGTTAATTCCCACTCGGACTTGTTCTGAGTCTCATCCACTCATGATTTAGAATCTCATTCACTCGGTTTAGGTACATCATTCACTTAGAATATATTCCCAATCAAAAACCATTATTACAACCCTTCCCTCAGAAGCGATTCACTCGGATTTTACCACTCAGGAGTATTTAAATTCTTCCCCACTCATTTTTCACTCGGATACTCATCTCTTAGGTACAAATACACTATCCTTCCTCAAAATGTGTTTCAATCGGAATCCTTTAAGGTCTTTATCACTCGGAAAAAGAGTCATAAACATAGCCTCACCCAATAATGGCTCTAAACCTTATATATTCTACTCGGATTGGGCTCCCATTTCTATATTCTACTCGGAATTCCATATTTTCAGAGAGGTTTTGCTCGTAAATGGAAGTACTTGGCAAAGTTTGACTCAGAAATAAAGAATCAAGGATGTTTTGACTCGGAATTTTCACCTAGAAGTGGTTTTCTTGTACACGCTTCACTCCAAATGTCCCCGAGGCCAAAATTCCACTCGGTAATATCCCTCTCAGTCATGTTTTACTCGGTCAACATAACTTTACACTCGGAACTTTATCCTTCACTCGAATTTTCTTTTCTGTCACTCGGATTTTCTCTCTGTCACTCGGAACAGAGCCCTTTTCACTCGGACTTTTGCATAATTTCTCTAATGGTCCATATAAATTCCATAATTACATATAAAAATGACATTACAGACCATCTACAGGGCATTTATTCACTTATTACTACTTACAGACCTTCTAAACTTCAATTTTTACTAAATAAGACTGCTACTAAAAATAGGGATATTACACTCTCCTCTCCTTTTGGGAATTTCGTCCCGAAATTCATGGTTGGAATAATTAAGAGTACAATCCTCTAATCTTTTTCCTCAATTTCCCAAGTAGTGTCCCTATCATTTAACTGACTCCAAACTACTTGACCAAAGAGATTTCCTTCCGTCTTAGCTGTTTGAGACGTCGGTCAACAATCTTTACCGATAATGCTTCAAAGGTAAGATTTTCCTCCAGAACAAACTGATTAGGACTTAGAACATAATCAGGGCCTAGTACATATTTGCGAAGTTGAGAAACATGAAAGACATTATGGAGGTTTGATAGAGCATTGCGGTACGCATTGGTTTCTATCTTTTGCGGAATCTGATAAGGTCCTACGTATCTGGGACTTAACTTCTTGGCTTTTATAGCTCTTCCTATTCTAGTGGTAGGGTAACTTCGAGAATTACTTACTACTAATATACCATTATAAGGCATCATTCTCCAAAATTCATTATCAAGTCCTAAACTTGTCTAAATCCAATTTACACGTTTGTATTAGGCTTCGGGAATTCCTCTCCCAAAACCAAGATTCTTTAAATCTTAATGCTCTAACCACACCTAACAATAACAATACTATGATTCCTTAGCCTTAAGACCTCCAATTCATCACATAAATCATTTAATCATCACTAAAATTTATTCAACTCACTATAAACCTCTAGGTTTCATCTAAAATCATCACCAATTCAACTATGGCTTACCTATTCATTAACTCAAGTATCTTAATCCACTATCAATGGTTTGCAACTATTTTTTTTTTAACATCATCATAACATCAATAGTCTAAATTAATTCCTCCAATTACATACTTATTTATATACACTCATTTCCCAATCCTCAATAATCAACACCTAATTCATTTCCTCATATATAATCATTCTAGAGTATTCAAAGCCATTAAAACCATCAACTTAGTTTAAAATCCTCAAATCACCACACTTAGGGTTTTTCATCAAATTCAATAATCATTACTAATAATCACCAATCTTTATTATTAACAAAACCCATACACACATTATCATGGGTTTTCACTAAAATCATTTTTTTCCTAACATTATTACTCATTTCCTTAAATCCTAGAGTTAGGGTTCCACTAAAATCAAATAATTACCATTAACAACTATCATCTTCCATCTCAAATCTTGAAATTTTCGTATACCACTTCACATCCATCCTAAAACACACATAAGTATATCCTACCTTTTGGGTCTTGCATGAAAATGGTTCCTATTTCTAAATCCATTCATAAGGTATTTTCCTAGCCATATAGAAATCAAAACCTAAGACCAAAAATATCAAAAGAGTAGAGAATTTTACCTTAAGCTCCAAGCTATCCCAAGTCCTAGCATGTACACGAAAATGAAGGGAGAATAGGGAAATAATTGATATCTTGATCCATCATTAAAACGCTTCTCGTTTTATAACAAACAGGATTTCTGTTCGAGCTTAATACTAACTCCAAAAATTATTCCGAATGTAGATTCAGATTCTCAATCGTATTTTTAATAGCTCTGACCAATTGGTATCTCAATCGGAGATACTTGGTCCAATACTCAGATTCTAACTGGGTCTTATTTTAACTCTTAAAGTCCTAATAATACTTGACGGATTTCCTGTCGTAGCCCTTCTTTGAATTATATAAGATCGTTCTGCTGAAAGTTAGCTAGTCCTTGGCTCTGCCTAGTAGTGATATGGGTAATTCTTGTTGTTCTATCATCTCTATGATTTGAGTAAGAAGTTCCTCCATGTCATGATCATTGTTTTGGTGAGTCATTAGGAAATTGTTGATGGAATATCAACGAAAATATTCAAGATGTTGGTTATGTGGAGTATTCCACATAGGATATTTAGTCTTAGGAGTGTTATAGACTGTTCAATATTTCTATCAGAGTACGTGGAAACCTAATGGTCCACTTCCCAAGTTTAATGAATCGACTATACTCTGATACCACCTTTGTAACACCCTCGGTTAGATAAGACAAATCCTTCTGTAGGTTCATCCTATTTAACTGAGAGTGTTAACAGTTTTTAGAAAAAGTGAATATTTTTTTATTTTTTATTTTTTAAAAATAATGGCATATCAGTGGAAGCAATATTATATAGATCACATAGTCATTCACAAACTGCAAGTAATTGTACTCTTAACAGAATGGGGCACGCAGGCACCCTTAAATATTATACAGTCATCCGTCAATATTCAGATACTTATATTCTATTTAAGGAGCGTTCTCATTTGGTTCAGCATATTGCTGTTCTTCATACTCAGGTTCTTGATTTCCTAATTCCTCTGAAAATTGTCAACAGTAAGGGTGAGTATAACCCAAGACCCTGATTGGTTAATCCGGTGCGGACATAATCCAGTTAACAAATAATATCACATAGTTCATACAATTAGCATATTTATAACAATCAAGCATGTCGTCATGAAAATGCATGAATTGAATTTATTATGATTTATCTTTGATTAAGTCTCATGATGCATGTGGGCCCAATAAATTGATTTTTCTTCATCTCATTCTTTGGAATATCTCCATTCCAATCATCTAGAGCGATCAGGGTCCGCCCAAGTTCCATATGGTACAAATGAACTCATTGGTTCTCATCATTGATTTAAATATTTTTGGAACTTGGATCCCTACGATCATAGTTACACTCCGTCATTTAGTCAAAGTACACTAGAATTGCATCGTCTCACCCGGCTATCAGGCGCGACTCTGATGCCATTGGGTTGCCGTTCCAGTTGTACTCCCAAGATTCTTCATGGAGATCGAACGTGAGTGTCCTCCACTATACCAAGTGTATGCTCTAGAGGTTTTTCTTCTTCAAAAATATTTTCATGATGCGAAATGCATTTATTTTATCAATTGATTCCTTGGGTATCTTATGTGTTTCCAGTCTCATCATATCATTCCCAAGTTCTTTGAATTCCATCAATTATTTAAACATTGTAAGATATCCGTTTATTATTTTAGAAATATATCTATTATATCTTGGTTAAAATTATATTCTTCATAAAGAGTAAAATAATATATTCTTTATGTAATTACTCATAATTAAGACGTTAACAATGTTAATAACAATAAAACTAACAATAATAATAACAATATTAAGATTGATAATAATTAGAATAATAATAATAATAGAATAAGAATGATAATAATAATTATAACTTCCCAATAGTTTAAAAAAAAGTTTAAGAATAGTTTCTAAATGATAATCCAAGCGAAAAATACTAAAAACATAGTTTTCCGAGTGAAACAAGGGAAAATTCGAGTGAAATAAGTATGATTCCGAGTGGAATCATACTGAGAAGGGTTTTCCAAACGATCTGGCTAAAAATCCGAGTGAAATTACACTGGAAAACTGTTTTCCGACTGGAACAAGTTTGGGTCCGAGTGAAAATGAACTGGAAGACTGTTTTCTGACTGAAACAGGTTTGATTCCGAGTGAAAATGAGTTTTCCGCATGAAATAACTATGAATCCGAATGAAATAAAACTAAGCAGAGTTTACTAAATGAAATTAATATGTTTTCCGAGTGAAACAGAAACTGAAAAGTATTTTCTTAATAAAATAACTTAAATTCTGAGTGAAATAAATTTCTGAGTGAATTAAAATATAATTTCTGAGTGGAATCAGTAAGAGAGAGTTTCATGAGTGAAAATGTTGGTGAAACCGAGTAAAAATGAATTTCTGAGTGTAACAAAATACGATTCCGAGTGACATCAGTCTCAAAGAAGTTTTCTGAGTGAAATCAATATAAGTTCCGAGTGAAATATGTTTAAGGAAGAGTTTTCCGAGTAAATTGAGCTTGGAAAGATGCTGTCCGAATGGAAATAGACTGGGAAAAGTTTTAAGGTTACTTCTTCCTAGTGAAATTACTAAAAAGGGTTCTGAGTAAAAGATAATTATGTTTTCTGAGTGGAATAACTTAAACTCTCAGTAAAAAAATAAGTTTCTGAGTGAAATCAAGTATGATTCCGAGTGAAATCAATATGAAAAGAGTTTCCTGAGTAAAAGTGTTTACGAGTCCGAGTGAAAATAAGTCTCTGAGTGAAATAACTATGTTTTCCGAGTGATATCAACTGGGAAGATGCTGTCCGAGTGGAAATAAACTAGAAAAAGTTCTCTGAGTGAAATTAGGTTGTTTACCGAGTGAAGAATTGTTCTATCAGAATGAAATACATTCAGTTAAGGTTGAATCCGATTGAAACTAAGCAAACCGAGTTGTTATAGATGTAAAACCGGTCGGATTAACATAAAACAGAACCTGTTATCATTAAATCCATCTTCTATTCATAATTTTTCACTGGAAATCACACGGTACCCATGATGCTTAGTATTTTCAGTCCAATACAGTTCATATCATTTCACAATTCATCACTGATTATATGCATTTAATAACAAATATATATATAAATACAAATAATAACAATTAAGGAATTTAATTCACACAACACTGAATCTGTCCTGGAAAGGTGAGGAACAAGTTCCTTAACCCTTTCCTTCACTCGGGTTTCCCACAGAGCACCCAAGAATATACCCCCTTACCTTTATGGAGCTCCTGGAGGAGAAGAAGAGGTTCCCTTTCACTGTCCTGCACGAATTTCGAGTGAAACAGAAGAGAAAAGAGAGAGAAAGTAACTTGTAGGAAGAAGAATGATGGAGGTGTGTTTCGTGTGTGTGTTCTCTAAGAGTCCTTGCGCTGGTTTAAATAAGGAGTGGGCTGCTAAGTGGAAAACTAAATAGGGAACAACTTTTGTGAGTGGGCTGCTAGTGGAGTGTTAATGGAGTGGCAGTGGAGATTTAAATAAGGAGATATGCTGAGTCAGTGCCCATTTCTGGCCGCCCACTAGCTATGATGCGCATGATTGAATTAAAATAATCATTAAAAGACAAAATTGAAGTCAATACGCACAACTGACACTGAATACCGAGTGAAAATTCCACTCGGTTAACCACTATGCCGACTGGAATTCTTCTTCCGAGCCAACAAATACAAGGCTCGCTTGAGCGTAGCTTGCTCGCTTGAACGAAGTAGAGAAATATGCATTAGGGGTCCTTCTCGCTCAAGCGGAATCCAACTCGCTTGAGCGAGTCAGCCAATCCTCACTCGGCATTCCCATGAAACCGACTCATCTTTCCCATCATTCACTTGGTAATTCACCCCCACACCGACTCCTAATTTGCTTGGCCTTTCACTCGGTATTATATCCCAAATCCGAGTCATTTCTGATGGTTCTTACTCGGTTAAATCATTCCAAGCCTAGTCCTTTCTCACTCGGTAATGTACTTCAAAAACCGACTCCCTTTCATTTCTTTCCTATCATTCTTCTACTCGAAATTTTCATTCCAAATCCGAATCTCTACATACACTGTTCCACTCGGTAAAACTCATCCACTTACTCAGAATACTACTTCCCATACCACTCGGTGTATTTAACTTCAATACAATTGGGAATGTACTTCACATTCATCACTCGGCATAGACTTACATTTCTCACTTGGAGAATACACTTTCCTTCCCTTGGAAGTTTACTCAGTTCCATACTTCCACTCAGGAAAGTCACACGTAAGATCCACTCGGAAATAAGGGTTTTCTCACTCGGAATTCATAAACCTTCTTCACTCGGGTTATCACTCAATCAAATACCACTCGATATGCATTTATTCACTCGGGTGAGTTAATTCCCACTCGGACTTGTTCTGAGTCTCATCCACTCATGATTTAGAATCTCATTCACTCGGTTTAGGTACATCATTCACTTAGAATATATTCCCAATCAAAAACCATTATTACAACCCTTCCCTCAGAAGCGATTCACTCGGATTTTACCACTCAGGAGTATTTAAATTCTTCCCCACTCATTTTTCACTCGGATACTCATCTCTTAGGTACAAATACACTATCCTTCCTCAAAATGTGTTTCAATCGGAATCCTTTAAGGTCTTTATCACTCGGAAAAAGAGTCATAAACATAGCCTCACCCAATAATGGCTCTAAACCTTATATATTCTACTCGGATTGGGCTCCCATTTCTATATTCCACTCAGAATTCCATATTTTCAGAGAGGTTTTGCTCGGAAATGGAAGTACTTGGCAAAGTTTGACTCAGAAACAAAGAATCAAGGATGTTTCGACTCGGAATTTTCACCTAGAAGTGGTATTCTTGTACACGCTTCACTCCAAATGTCCCCGAGGCTAAAATTCCACTCGGTAATATCCCTCTCAGTCATGTTTTACTCGGTCAACATAACTTTACAGTCGGAACTTTATCCCTCACTTGGATTTTCTTTTCTGTCACTCGGATTTTCTCTCTGTCACTCGGAACAGAGCCCTTTTCACTCGGATTTTTGCATAATTTCTCTAATGGTCCATATAAATTCCATAATTACATATAAAAATGATATTACAGACCATCTACAGGGCATTTATTCACTTATTACTACTTACAGACCTTCTAAACTTCAATTTTTACTAAATAAGACTGCTACTAAAAACAGGGATGTTACAGCTAGAACTTGTTGGAGTTGGTCTAGAGCGTTCCTACTCATGCTCCCTGAAAAGTTATTTAGCATAAATCAAACATGCTGCAATGCCAATCAACATACCAGCTTAAATACATATCACATGAACATATTTAATCCATCACACCTAGGAATCGAACATTCACCATCATGGCTTAAATAGTCAAGTATTCAAATGTCATACTAGAAATATACTTCATCAAGATCACCATAACGCAAATGAACTCAATATTCATACACAACCACTAAAATTATTAAATTCATCAAAGTTCATCACTATTATTACATAGTCTTCACTTCCTCCCTTGGTATCCGCTCTTCACTTGGCACTTCCCTCCAGGGCATCTGTGATCTCCCTATCATTGGTTACTAAAAAGAAATAAACCACGGAAAAGTTGAATGTTGGAAATCATAATTAATGTAGAACGGAATATAGAAAAGCAGTATAATATACTTCATATATTTACATACTCTTCCTTGTTTCTTTTTACTTCATCAATCACCAATACTCAATTATATTCAACATAGTTCCACATATACATCTATTCTCCATCATCACTAACACCTCGCCGTGTTAAAACTATCGCAAGCCCCATTGGTCCATATCAAACACCACATACACCAATCTAGTTTCAATTACTTTCAAATGCGTCATCTAAATCAATAATCATCAAAACGTGCCATTTTATTAACATCACCACGAGCCCATTAGGTTGCCAAAAATCTCAAATGTCAATATAAATTTGTTCCATTTCAATACATCATTCAATATAATAATCACCATTTTATCATCAACATGAGTTCAAATTATGTAAAGCATAATTGACTCTTAAACAAGAATAAAGACTCGCTAGTCTCTGAATACTAAAAGGATCGACCTTCAGCTGAGCATCCTACTTGACACCTCATGAACCTGACTTGGTCCACTGAGCCCTGTTTGGCTTTCCTCCTCAACCATTGGGTCCTACTTGACCAATGGGTAGCTCAACTGGATCCTATTTGACCACGAGAGCTAGAAATGAGGGGCGAAATATACCGAGTTGTCCCCAACAATGCAAACCACATAAGTTTATTTTAAATTCTCTTTCTCTTTATTAGTTGGCACAAGGCCTCATTTTTAATTATACAGGGCAGCCAAAAAGACCTGACCCAAGTATACAATTGCCTATCACTAAATAACCATTAAAACATTAATTTCAAATAGAGGGCGACCGCACAGACTAGGCCCATGTCATACATAATCAATCAAATTCGCACAGCCACTAAGGCACAATAAACACCATCATCATAATCATCATAGAAATTCAATTTCATGTACCATACACACTAACTAACATAAGTCAAAGGCTTTAATACCACTGTTGTCATAATTGCAAATCATATCATACCACCTTTCACTAATTTAGAAAAATTTCCACTTTTTTTCTCATATCATACTCTCCCTCACTAGTTTACATAGATCCTCATATTATTATATATTGCACAAACACAAATAAAGTCTTAATTTCCATCGATTACGTTAATTTCTTTTCAAACCCCAATTAGCATCGATACCCAATTCTGATTAATTACAACTCTGGACACCCATTTACCTTGATTCCATGCTTCAGTCAGTTGTTCTTGGTGCCAGTTACTTCCACTAGCTTGAAAATCTCTGATTTCGGTTTTGATTTCAAATCCCACTTCACTTAACGGCTTACTAATGCTTAGCTCACCACCTACGATTACCAAAATGAAGAACCGTCAACCGTTTGGAATACCCATTGCTCAAAAACCCATTACTAAGCTCTGAATTGCCAAGAAAATACAAAAATAGAGACTCCCCATGCATGATACACGGCCTAGAGAGAGAAAGGGAAAGGGTGAGAGAAAACATGAAATTAAACCTATATACGGAGTCACCTCGTTACCACGATCTCCAAAATGCAATCAATTTCAAGTTTCATCGTTGAATCGACCTCTGATTAGAACCTTGAGGCCATAACCAAGAAGGAATGAAAATGGCACACTCTGCTTCTCTCTCTCACGCGAATGGAAATAAGGAGTAAGAAAGGTGAATATCTGTTTTTAATGTCATAAGGGCATTTTGGTCCTTTCATCATTTTCTTTTATTTTCTTTAATAAAAAATTTACTTTCACAATTTGGTAAATTTATAATTTATCATCACCAATGTATTCCAATTTAATTTTACAATTTACCAGTCTATTAATTTAACTTATCTTTATTTAATATTTATCAACCAAAAATAATTTCAATTAATTTATGAAAATTGCTAATTAAATCTGAATAATTTATTTATAAATATTTAGGTATCACCAATAATTAATTTAAATACCTAAGATGTTACATGTGTCTTATATTAAAATTCACGTATATAAAATAAAAGCTAAGATTAATTCAATGGTCAAATTATTCTTCATGTACAACCAAGGTCATGAATTTAATTCCTACTTAAAGCAAAATCAAGAAGATGGAAAGATTAGACAGAAAAGAGATAATTAAAATATTAGATGCATATGGAAATATTTTAAAATACTTTTTTTAGAAAAAAAATACTAGAGATAAACATAGGAATTTATAATAACCATTATGTTTAAAAAAATTAATTTAGAAGAAATCAAAACTCAAATAAATATGATTTCCAATACAATTTTTGAATTAATAACAAATTTATGATAAATAGAATTTATGTTAAAATACAATTAAATTAGGTAATATGAAAGTTTGCCTCAATACCCAAATGAGTTTGGCTTTGTAGAAGCGTCTAAGTCTGAGTTTGAGAGTGTATATAATGGTCTCTAACTTTATTCCTCCTTAGGAAGGTCTTAATGTCTTTTTTATTAGTTATACTAAACAAGATGAAATTATAGGATCCAATCTCACATAACTATAAGAAAATAATAAATAGTTCTGTGCAATATTCTTCTCAAATGATTGAATTGCATCACTTCCCTTGTAATCACCAATTTTCCTTGGCTACATACATCAAAAGATGAATAGAAAAGGAGGGATGTTGATTTGATAATGATAGAGTGTTTATGGTTAATAAGAACAGAGCAGACCGACACATACCATTCCAGAAGAGGGAATCTTCTGCTACCACCTAAACACTTATCCTCCCATTAATTGCTCACTCTTCTTTTTTCTTTTTTTCCCTCTTTGACTCAAGAAATTAAATTATGAAACATTTTAGATCCTATACCGGTTAATAAACCAGTAAAAATACTTATTCAAATGAATTGTGATCAAATTAAGAATTAAATCCTAATTAAATTAATAATAATAAAAAATTTACTTAAACCAATTACCTAACTAGTTAATAATTTAATAATCAAATATATCTATTTCACCTTGTTTTAATAATAATTACCAACACAAGTGCTCTCTAGATAATTATTTAACTTCTAAGTTGTTTCTAAAACAGAACTTTTACCCTTCATTGATTTAAAAGATATTATTAAGTCAAAGCATGATTGCTTTGTTTTTTAAAAAGCAAAGCATGATAGTTTCTAATTATACACAACATACTTTTTTGATTAATTGACAAAATAATTTACATATTTAGATTAAATTAAAACAAACAGAGGCAATGAGATTAACATAAGATTAACATCGTCAAGAATATCCTGTAAAATAACATTCATAAAGCATATATAAAAAAGCCGACTGGTATACAATGCACACGCGACAGTGAAAGTGAGGGAATGGAAAGGAATTTGTAAATTAAAGAAATTAGGGCATAGAGGTCATTTTATGCATTGGGTTAATTTTTGAAATCAATCGGTAATCTATCCCAATAAATTTTAGAAATTAGTGTAACCGTTTTAAATTAATTTAACATTTTTAATTTGATTATTGATCAATAAAAAATTTAATTCAATAATTAAATCCAAGATGTTACAAAAGTCTACATTTCATATTAATATTAATAAAAATAATGTTGTTTTTATATATGCAGTGAATCAAAAGATTGAGAAAACAGTATTATCGACTTTCATGTTTTGATTTAACGTATTAAGCAATAGACTTCAGATTAATTTTTCTGATAGGGATAGAGGTTGTTGTATCCTTATCAGATTAATGCAATTGTGAATTAGTTACAGAGAGAGAAAATTAGTTGGGAGAAAAAATCTCTTTCTTATATTTTCTGATGATGACCCAAATGAATACAAGTGAATATAAAGGCAGGAAAAGAAAAAGGATTACAATATTGGGCCTAAAAATAAATGGACCACTCAGAATAGGTCACTAAAACACTAAACAATAAAATCCTTCATCCATTCAGGTTTGTTTTTATTTCTCTTTGGGCCTGGCAGATGTATTAATTTTTGGCCCATCAAGAACCACCTTGCCCTCAAGGTGTTGTACCTAAGACGCTTCTGGAATTTGGGGAATTTCAAAATTAGGTGGGGTCCACACAGTAAGTGCACGTGATGAGTGTTGGGGAATGGGAACCGCTTCGTGGGGTTCTTTTAGGAGAGAAGTAGATGGGCTAGAATCAGAAGGGTTTGGCTGAGGGAAAACAAAGGTTGTCTCTAGGGTAAAAAGATGGTGATACGAAAGGTTGGGTGTCTTTAACAAATGAATCATGTGGCGGAGGGGCTTCATCTTCTAGTAAGGTCAACTATGGCAAGGGGGTGAATGACTGATGAGGATCTCCATGGCAAGGTCTCAACAAGGAGATGTGAAAAACAGAGTTGATACAGGAAGACTCTAGTAAAACCAAATTGTACGCTACCTGACCCACGCGCTGTCGGGCCTGAAACAGACCGCATAAGCATTTGGCCAACTTCTGCGAGGTTCGTCGGGCTACTGTTTGTTGCTGGTAGGGTCAAAGTCAGAGAAAGACCCAATCTCCTGGCTCAAAGGTGATGTCTTTTTGGTGTTTATTTGCTTGGTCACTCATTCTTTGTCTAGCTCTGATGAGATTTTTGTTAAGAGTGTATAAGATCTGTTGTCTTTTTTGCAGGGAAGTTTCTAAATCACTGAGGTTGGTGCTGCTAGGTATGAAATCAGGTATAGCCAAAGGTGGACGACCATAGAGCGCTTGGAAAAGAGTCATGCCAATGGAAGAGTGCACCGTGGTGTTGTACCAGTATTCCGAAAGATGAAGGAACCGGTACCAGGAACGTGGATAACCATTGGAAAAACATCTCAGGTATGTTTCTAAGATTCTGTTAAGGACTTCTATGACCATCGGTTTCAGGATGGTATGCTGAGTTAAAGCATAACTTTGTTCCCTGAAGCTTGAAAAGTGAGGACCAAAAAGCACTTGTGAATAGTTTATCGTAATCAGAGACAATGGTCCTGGGCATTCCGTGAAGGCAATGAATCTCTACCATAAACCGCTCAGCCAACGTCGGTGCAGTGGAAGAAGATGACAGAGCTATGAAATGGGCATATTTAGAGAGTCGATTGACAACGACCCAGATCACTGTGTGGCCGTGGGATGAAGGTAAGCCATTTATAAAATCCATGCTGATGTCGGTCCATACCTGAGATGGAAGAGATAAGGGTTGTAATAACCCATACTTTTTAGAGGGGAGGTATTTATTTTGTTGATAGGGAAAACAAGTCCTGATATTTTCTTTAACATCTTTTCTAAGGGATGACCAATAAAAGGATGAGGCCAAGCGAGTAGTGGTGGTTTTGACACCTGAGTGACCCGAAAACGGTCGAGCATGGTACTCTGTAAGCAAAAGTGAATGCCAATCTGCATAGTCAGGTACGTACAGTTGGTCACCATGATAAAGTAGATCCTGCTTAAATTCAAACTTGCAAGATGTCTATAGTAATTGGTTTATTATTTCTTTGCTTGTGGGGGTTCTGAAATATTTTTATAAATCTGTGATGATTATGGGTATGGCAAAGGATAAGGCGTGGCAAAAGAGAAGTATCCCTGCAATCATGGTCCTGAATGCTCCTTGACAAGGCATATGCAACATGGTTGTTCTTTCCTGGGTGATAAATAATAGTGTAAGAAAATCCCTGTAATTTCCATGCCCATTTTTGTTGCTCTTCGGTGTTTATATTTTGCACCATCAGTTCTTTCAAACTTTTTTGATTTGTGATAATTCTGAATGTGTTTCCTATCAGGTACTGCTCCATTTTTTAACTGCCTCGGTGATTGCCAACATCTCCCTGGAATAAGCAGAGAGTTGCTGTTGCCGTGGGGACAACTTCTTACTGAAGAAAGCCAAGGGTAAACTATTTTGTGAAAGAACGACACCTAGAGACATCTGTCCTTTGAGCTTTGTAAAGGCCAATGATGCCTTTGGAGACCATGTAAAATTATTAACTTTAAGAATATTGGTGAGAGGAGCTGCGAGAGTGGCGTAGTGGTGGACAAACAGCCTGTAGAACCCGGTGAGGCCCAAAAATCCTGAGAGTCGTGGGGGATCGTGGCTCCAGCCAATCCATAATTGCTGATATTTCAGAGGGATTTGGTTGAACACCCTGCGTAGAGATGAAATGTCCCAAGTATTCCACCGTAGGTGTAGCAAAGACACACTTAGTTAATTTTGCAAAGTAGGAATTATCTAATAATAGCTGCAAAATCAACCTTAAATGAACAATATGATTAGTAAGGTTAGAACTATAAATTAATATGTCATCAAAGAATGTAACACCCTCTGTTACACCTTAATAAAATATATAAAAATTTGTAAAAAATTTTTTTTAAAAAAAGATATGATTGTTAGAAAGAAACTATCGGAATAAATTACATACATTATTTCTGAAATACCTCATAAATATTATTACAACTTAATAAAGTATTTGTACATTCATCCAAAGAAAATAAACATTAAACATTATAAGAAAGAGAGGAAACTCCATGGCCCAGAAGCAGTTACTTATTAATATTATTTATTCATTGGACCACGGTATTCATATCGAGCTCCCTTTCTAGAACGTGCTATATCTACTGTCGAAATTCTTCAATCCTTCCCTCTGAAGCATCAATTTAGAATATATGAAACAAAAACACGGAGAAAGGAGTGAGAAACAGAATATAATATTCTCGATTAAGACACAAGCAACAAAGGGTTTTCACAAACCAATACATAATAATATCAATCACAATCACATACACAATCAATTATGAATGCATGGATGTTATGCAATATCTTCATCATAACTTACCTATATATATGGGCCCTTAAATTTTAATTTGTACTGGGCCAACCAGGAGTTTACACTGTTCCATAAGTCCGGATAATAATAATATGAACAACTCAACTGGTATGGAAACACTTAGAGACTAGTCAGATTCAGAAAATTTTTATTGTGAAAGTACCCGACACTAGGGAGCTACCCCAGTCCCCTGAAACACCCTTTCACACCCTCTCATCCCAAGGCTCGTAATTAAGCCTCCTCTAATGTATCCTCGGTTTCTATAATCCGTCCCCAGACAATATCATTTTATTTCACTTTAATGATTCATGATGCATGAACTACTCGCGTATTTAGTTGGTTAAGGCTTTTAGAAACTCAATTATTAAATACCTTAAAAGATTTACAACATCATTTCTATAAACTGTATATTTTCTCAATTCTCTGTATTTCTGTCCTACGGAAATAAATTTGGTACAGTTTTTAATTCTCACTAAAATTGAGTTTCTAAGCCTTAAATATCTCAAAAAATTTTTCATATTAAATCTTAACAAGATCAAATTCTCAATTATTTTCAAATATCTTTAGTTATTAAGTTGGAAAAATAAAATAATTTTCTTTTAAAAATTTTATTTTATTAAAAGAGAATAATCTTTAAATTATTAACCGTAAATATTTAAAATTACAAAAATTTTTCTTTAATTCAAAATTTAATTATCACAATTTGTTATAAATTAATTTTCATAAAATGTCTACTTTCTAAAATAAATACTAATTTTTTTTATTCTAAATATAAAAATAATTTTTAAGAAGAAATAAAAGATAATAAAAATTTAAAGAGTAAGGTAAGAAATTCTTACTGAATTTTAGCTTTCCGTCATGCTTGCTATATGCTCAAACTCCACATTACAATATCATCAATCAAATATTATCAATCACAGTTAAACATCATCAATCATAATCAAATCAATTAAATATCATTAAATACATATCATAATGTAAAATTTAATGATTATTAATATAGTTGATTTTTTAGTTTCTTTTGTCCATTCCTAGCATAGGTATATGTAAGTCCATATAATCCAGTTCTTGCATAGGTATTGTTCAGTCCATATGAGTCATAATGGTCCAAGTCCTTGCATAGGTATAGTCCAGTCCATATAGGTCATAATGGTCCAAGTCCTTGCATAGGTATGTTAGAGTTAGTTAAACCGGATATTTAATTTAAAATTTATTAAAAATTTTAAGTTAAAAAGTTAATATTTTAAAATAATAATATTATTAAATTTAAAAAGAGTAGGGGACTCCTCTCATTATTCTTATGTCTTTTCATATTATACTCTTATCTCACTCCCCCTTACCTTGAATTGTTACCCAAAAGAGATTTGCTTTGCGCCTCCAATTTCTAGAAATATTAATACCAATCTTGTTTCAGTATAGGTATAAGATGAAGATTATTACTATTTAAAACAGAAATGGTAAAATTTGAATAGTGAATAGTGAATAGTGAATAGTAAATAGTAAATTGTGAATAGTAATAGTAAATAGTAAAACATGAATAGTAACGATAAATAGTAAATCGTAAATAGTAATAGTAAATAGTAAAACGTGAATAGTAACGGTAAATAGTAAATCATGAATAGTAACAGTAAATAGTAGTAGTAAATAGTAATTTACTATTTGAATAGTAATTTACTATTCAAATAGTAATTTACTATTGAAATAGTATTTTACTATGCAGAATAGTAACTTAAAATAATATTATTTCCAGTATAATAATAGATTTCTAAAAACGATATAAAAATAGCCCTAAAAAATATAAAAGTGAAGTATTCGTATCTTAGAATTTTAGCAGAACCTTCTTCCAAAAACAATTACTTCTCTCTCTCACTTCCACCACTATCTCACTAGCACTACTATATTAAGAAAACTTAATCTGAAATTGTGAATTTTAAAGAAGAATTCCTTCGGTATTTATAGGAAAAAAATTTACTATACATTCCATTATTTTAATATAAAAATACTATACATTTTTAAATTTTTTATTCCTGGTTACTGTGCATCTTTTGAAAATTTTGTACATGCACAGTGTTTTGCATAGTAACTGTCGGCAGAATTATTAAGCCAAATAGTAACCTTTCACTCGGTATATTTTAAATATTCAAAATGAGTCCTTTTTGAAATTTAGCGATATTATATCAGTCCTCACTAATTTTATAATAAGTAATATAAAGCTAAAATTTTAAAAATCTAAAATTTTCTGTTAATAAAAATTTATTGATACGTTTCCAATTTTTTAACGATTAGAAAAAATTAAGATTTTTCTCAAACCGATAATTTTTAGATAAGTCTACTTGAAATGGATTTTAGAAAATTTTCTTATAATTTAAATTCACTTTCTTATAAATATTTTTAATTTAAGTCACTTATATGAATTTAAAATTATTTAAAAAATATTATTTTATTAAAAAAATCCAAAATTCCAAAAAATTCCAAAAAATCATAAATAATACGTAGATTAAAAAGTTCTAAAGAACCATAATTTAATTCCTTCAAAATTTCAATATAAAAATAGGGGCGTTACAACTCTACTCCTCTTAGAAAATTTTGTCCTCGAAATTTACATTAATCAGTAAAACAAATGAGGATGAGACTCTTTCATCTCAGTTTCTAGTTCCCATGTAGCATCTTCTCCTCTCGTTTCACTCCAAATGACCTTTACAAGCGGAATTGTCTTGTCTCTTAATTTTTTTATTCTTCTGTCACCTATTCTAACATGTGGTGCATCATATGTAAGATTATCTTTAACTTGTATGACATCAGGTTCAATAACATGTGTAGGATCAGATATATACTTTCGTAAGTTTGACACATGAAAAACATTATGGATATTAGAAAGAAAAGTTGGTAATGCTATTTGGTAGGCAAGGGGACTAACTTTATAAATTATTTGAAATGGACCAATAAATCTAGAAGTTAGTTTTTGAGATTTCATTGCCCGACCGACCCTAGTCATAGGTGTGACTTTCAAGAATACATGATCGCCTTCCTGAAATTCAAGCGGCTTTCTTCTTTTGTCATAGTAACTTTTCTGCCTGCTCTGTGTTGCCTTCATCTTTTCCTGAACTATTTTGATTTTATCCGTGGTTTGTTATACCAACTCTGGTCCTAGCATCAAGTTTTCATCAGTCTTAAACCAACATAGCGGGGTCTTAAACCAACATCCTGCTTTTAATAATAGCTCTTTTTGGTAAATTTTGAAGTATAAAAGATCTGTTAGTGTTACTCAATGAATAAAAACACTCTATGGATGGTTGTGGTACTCCAAAATTTCATTTTCTGGGTATAATTATAGGAATTACATAAACCTTTAAGGATGAGGCCCAAATTCCGAGTGAAAATACCTTAGAAAGAACTGTCCGAGTGAGAAAGAGAGTCTGTTCCGAGTGAAAACTGCAAATTCCGAGTGACCAAAAGGAATTCCGAGTGGAAAATGGAAATACCGAGTGAAAATGGTGTTTTCCGAGTGAAACAGGTCAGAGAAAGGGTTACTCGAATAAATAAAAGCTCTGTTCCGAATGATTGGAAGAAATTCTGAGTGACTGAGAGGAATTCCGAGTGAAAATGGCAATACCGAGTAAAGGTTGTGTTTTCCGAGTGGAACATGGCTGAGAGGATTTATTCTGAGTAAAACACCTTCAAAAGACTCAATTCCGAGTCAAATATTTTCCAATGACTCAATTTTGAGTCATACATTGTTAAGCATTTTCATTCTGAGTGAAAGTTTTTCTGAGTGCCCATTTTCGAGAAGAGTACAAAGGAAAAATTTGTTTCCGAGTGAAGACCTTTGATTTAAAAGTGCCATTCAGGACAAAATCTCCTAAGTAATAAAATCCCGAGTGAAGGAAGTTGAAATACTTCCGAGTGTAAGAAAGAGTGAGATGTTTTCGAAAGAGGAATCAGAGTTGTGTAACATTCCGAGTGACATATGCATATGGCTTCTTTTTCTGAGTGGTAAAGGTCTTAAAGGTTTCTGAGTGAAGAACAATTCAAGGAAGGTTAGTCTGTGATGCCATGAGATGAATAACCGAGTGAGTCTCATATATACAAGCCAAATTCTGAGTGAGACTCGTAGGTATGGGCCTTTTTCCGAGTGATAATGGACCTGAGTGAAACGTAGTTAAAGAAGTTGGTTTGATCTTGACTAAGTAATGAATAACCGAGTGAAAACCCGAATGGGAAATACTTCTATATTTTTTTTAAGTGTTGATATCCGAGTGAAATGGAGGCATGAATACCGAGTGTGGAAAACCAATAGAGTGATAGTCAGTTTTAGAGTAATTACCGAGCGGAAACCTTAGAGTTGAGAGTCGGTTTTAACTAAATTACCAAGTGGACATTCGAGTGGAATAAGCCAGTTTTGAGAATAAAGATGCCGAGTGAATGATCAACTAGGAAATGAATCGGCCTCTGGAATATTTACTGAGTGAAACTCAGGTAATTGAGGGCTCGGATTTAGAATGATTCTACCAAGTGGTAGTTGTGTAAGAAAGGACTCGGTTTGGAATAATTTTTGCCAAGTAGAAGTCCGAGTGCATTGAGTCGGTTTTGATGGTATTGTGCCGAGTGAAAAACCTGAGGGTTATAAGTCGGTGTTAATTAATTTTACCGAATGGATAACTGAGTGGAATGAGTCGGCTTGTAGTAATTTACCGAGTGACATACCGAGAGAGAGAGGAGTCGGTTTAGATTAAATTGTCAAGTGAAAACCGAGTGGATTCGCTTAAGCGAATGAAGTCCTCGCTTAAGCGAGGGAGAGTGCCTGGCTTAAACGAGTAGGTATTCGCTTGAGCGAAACTCACACTCGCTCAAGCGAATAAGTTTGCGCTTGAGCGAAACTCCTTTCTGTAGTGTTATAGATGGCACTCGCTCATCGCTTGAGCGAGAGGGACTTGGACTCCCTTCTTCACAACGACTGACAGTTCCAGTCGGTTTAGATGATGACCGAGTGAATTTCACTCGGTACTCTCTGTCAGAGTAACACTTTGACTTCAATTTTGTCCCTTTATGCATATTTTTAATATATCTGATCCAATTATTCACCCTAGTGGGTGGACGGCCAGAAATGGACAATAATATAAGCCTACCTTCTTATCCAAAACTCCATTATTTCAACAAAGCAACCCACTAGCAGCCCACTAATCCACTCACGAGGATAATGTTTCCCACTTGCCTTTACATTACTAAAACTAACACTAACCCTTGTTAAGTCTGAAAACTCTCAGAGCAAACAAGTTACCTTTCTCAATCTCTTTTCTCCATCAAAACATCTTCGAGCTGGAACTAGGACAACACGGAGGAATTCTTTTCAGTCAGCCATAGATCATCAAATCATGTAAGAGGGGAGAGGGTTGTGAATATTTGTGAAATGGGTAGAATTGTATGCTGTGCTAGGATTCCAGAATTAACTTTGTAAATTGTTGCTCATTTTTAAAATTAAAAACGTATGAATTTGACTCTGACTTCTTCATGAAAGTTGTAGATCTTTTTGATATCTAAATTTTGAGACCTGAATCAAGTAATTTGAATAAGTATAGAAAAAGTTATAGCCAAAATACTACAGCATGTTCGTGTGGAAGGTTTATCCTTTATTTTGTGTATATATTGATTTACTGGGAATCGTACGTGCATAATCAGCCTTGGATGTCTTCATGAAAGTTGTAGATAATTAAGTTGTGAATCTTTAGAAAGTGGTTTCACATTAAAATAATTTTTGTAGCTCAAGTTATGCTCATAATACTGAAGTATGTACAAGCTGTAAATCTGTGAACTTGATACCCGTATCTTATTTTTAAAAACTGGGAATTTTGTGGTAATAATTAGTGATCAGTGTCTTCATGAAAGTTGTAAATCTTTTTGTTATGTGAATTTTGAGACCTGAACCGATTGATTTGAGTATGTGTAGCAAAAGTTATAGCCAAAATACTACTGTATGTCCGAGTAAAAGATTTGCTTCATGATTAGTGCATATTTTGATATGCTGGGAATTATACATGCATAATCAGCCTTGGATGTCTTCATGAAAGTTGTAGATAATTAAGTTGTGGATTTTTATAAAGTGGTTTCACATCAAAATAATTTTTGTAGCTCAAGTTATGCTCAAATTACTGAAGTATGTGCAAGATGAAATTCTGAAATTCTGAAATTGTGTAATCCGAATCTTGTTTTTAAAACTGGGAAGTTTGTAGTGGGAATTAGGGGTTGGTGTCTTCATAAAAATTGTATATATGTGTGTTAAGAATAATTTAGAATTGGTTTCATGTCAAAATCACGTTTGTAACTCCAGATACGTTCTAAATACTATTCTGTGTACATTTTGGAAAACTTATCTTGAGGCAGTATAGTATTTTATGAATAAGTGGTATTTCTGATTGGAATCTGAAACTGTGTTCTTCATGAAAGTTGTAGATAATTGTATTATTGAGCTATAGAAAGTGGAATCATCTAAAAAGGAGTTGATATGCCTATGTTATGACTGTTTTGCTAAAGTATGTTGCTGTTGGGGGATGCTGAATGTCACTTAAAAAGGCTATCTTGAAAGAAAATGATATTTTCTCTATGGATAAAAGTTATTTATTAAATTCTTGAGTGATTATGAATTATTATAAATGCTGATGAGTATCACACAGTTTGTATATTGTGATGGTGAATAAGTATGAATGACATGATTAATATATATATATACATGAATGCCTTGTGGTTATTGACATATGTGATCGAAACAGTAAATCTATGATTTTGTGAATTATTATGTGTATTGTGTCCCTTGAGGACTTGTATTATCCAAGAGGTTTTTGGAAATGTGGTTATCATGGTATGTTAAAAGAATTAAAGGCATTCATGCATCATAAGTATTCGGACGCATCATGGAATTTAGGGGTTCCGTGATTGCCTACCCTGGTGGGGGGTTACTCTATGACGAGTAAAACCCTATTTTGTTGTGTGCCATGGAGTGTAGGGATTCATGGTCTATGCAAAGCCCTACTTATGATAATTGTGTACTTCGGTACTTAAGCGCCATGGAGTATAGGGATTCATGGTATATGCTAAAGCCCTAATTGTGTGAGCGCCATGAAGTATAGGGATTCATGGTATATGCTAAAGCCCTAATTGTGTAAGCGCCATGAAGTATAGGGATTCATGGTATATGCTAAAGCCCTAATTGTGTCTCTATGAGACTTTTACTGCAGTATTCCCACCAAACCAAATGGATCCAGCATGACATCATTTAACTAATTGAAGAATTATTAAATGGACTTGTTTGGCATATTCATCATATCATTATGAGTTGTTGATTGTGTTTGTGCAATTTTATCTATTTTATATTTTTCTATATTCTGTCTCACTCTTACATTAATTTTTACAGTGAATGACACGCAGAATGCAGAGTGATGCCATGATGGATGTCTATTTGAATTATTACCTGAACTTTGATTTTATGGGTTGTAATAAATATAATATGTCATGTACCATTATATTCTCAATCGTTTCCGCTACTTAAATATTTTCTTGAATTTAATTATTCACGACTAATATATATGATAATTTTTCCGCTGTTATTAATTGTTACATAAACTCTGAATTAAATTTATAAATTTTAAAATGATCTTTTGAAAAAGCGAAAAATTTACTCGAAAATTTTAATCAACGTTTCGGGACGTTACAAATGGGATTACAATATTGGGCCTAAAAATAAACGGACCACTCAAAATAGGCCACTAAAACACTGAACAATAAAATTCTTCATCCATTCAGATTTGTTTTTATTTCTCTTGGGCCTGACAGATGTATCATTTTCCCATGATTATTTGGCACCTTTAATATAAAATATAGAAATATATAGCCATTAATGTATGAGCCATACTAATTTTTAAGAATGGGTTTAATATAACTATTGATCAAAGCAGAAAAGCCAACAAAATTGGTAAACAGTTGCATTTAAGTATGTTAAAGTCTTCGTTAGAGAAGTAAAATATGATTACCATGTCTCAAAATTAATAGTATTTGAGATTGAATGATAGAATTTTGTGAATTCTCAGCCAAAGAGACCAATGAGATATAATGCATATTCCAAACCACAAACTTAATAAGCTTGGCCCTGTCACAACAGATAAAGATTCATTCATTAATGATGACAGTTGAAATTCTTTAATTTGACGATGTTGATCATCATGTTATTAATTTAGGGGACTAGTATATTTAATTATGAGATGGTTGGATAAACTCAACTATTTTTCATTTTGAAAAAAATATCAATACTTTTTTACTCCGATTTTAAACTTTTCCCACCTAATTTTTAATAAAAAGATTTATACTTTAGATAAACTCTTGTGTGATTAATCCAACTCTACAATTCGACTTAATTTGATATTCATATTTTAGAGTTTATAAAAATTAGATTAAAAAATGTCGTTTATATTTGTCTATAGTATTAAATTATTAATATTGTAATCACCTTTATGTTTGTTTTAAATTCCTTATTTAGTTTTTTTAATGTGTGTTTTAAGACATATTTTAGACAATATAAAAGAGGAAATATTTTATTAAAATTTGTTAAGAATTACATTATGTATATTTTTCAATAATTTTTTTCACTTGTGTATTGTTTAAAATGTGTTATGGGACACATATTTAAAAAGAAGTTAAATATTTAACTTTTTTTTATCAATTTAGTTTTTCATATTTAAAAAATTTTGTAATATTTGGCTCGTTTGTTTAAACTTATTTTAAGAGATAAATGTTTTTTAATTAAAAAATCATTTATTTTAAATTTAATGTGTTTGTTTAAAGTTTTAAAAATAAGCAGAAGCTATAAATAAACTGATTTCTACTTATTTTAAGAAGCAACTTTGATCTACTTATTAAAAAAGTACTTATAAAAAATATTTTTTAAAAAATACTTAAAAATAAACTTAAACAAAGAGTGTGATTGTTGTTGATGAGTGATCCAAACTTTCTAGACTTTTTCCTATTATAAATTCAAACTCATTAATCATGATTTAATACTCAAATTGATTTCAACATTAAACACAGTAAAAACCTTCATGTGTTAACGGGAAAAGATAAAAAACTAAAAGAAAAAAAAAAGTTAACTTTAAGTCATCTAATGAATACAGATAATATATATTGTAAAAAAAAAACTTAAACATAAAAGCCTAATTACAAAATACCGAAACAAAGTCGTACTTTTACCTGTTTGCAAAAATTTACATTATATATAGATTTATTTTTGTCAAGAAACATTATAATTCATTGGCTAAATTTCAGTGGCAATTATTTTTCACATTATATAGCCAATAACCGAACTTTTTAATAATTTAAATAAAAATCAATTATTTTAGATACCGCAATTGAGATAAATTATCTCTAAACTTTTTTTCCACCAAACACATTAAAAGCAAAATTTACTTCATGTAAAAAATTACAAAAACAGACTAATCTAAATACGAGCTTATCATTGGAAACAAAACACATTGTTTTTTAATTAAATAAAGAATAACAACTCTTATCTAAATAAAATAAAAATCTAAAAAAATTTTCTTCCACTGCAACTCTCATGATATCTTCGTATTTTTGTTTCATGTATACTTCCTTAAAATTGCCACATGGCAAAAGGAGATTGTTTATTAATTAATTTAATTGGCCTTTATTAACTATATTAATATATTTTTTACTTTTGATTGTCTTGACCGTCTTGATTTGAATAATTAATTTAAGATTTTAAAATAAAGATTTAAATATTATATTTAATAAATTATAAAAGAAGTGCATATTTGACTGAATCTTTATTTTAGGGATGAAAAAATGAGTTAGGCTGTTCATTGAGGGCTTATGGTCCGACTCATTTAAAGCCTTTATAGGCCAAATTTATTGGGTTAGAAGGTCAGACTTAGACTTTTAAAAAGACCTTCTTAACTAAATAGATCAGACTATAAGCTTTCTAAAAAGCCTTTGAAACCCAACAGACCAACCTATTTAATTAGATTAATTGTTAATTAGTTATATATATATATAATATTTATAACATAATATATATATATATATATTACATATTTATATTTATATAATATAAATTAATATTACAAGTTTACATTTAACTAATATTTACATTTAGGAGGGAATGAAACGTAATTCTTTTTTAAGTTGGTTTTGGCCTTTTCAAACTCTCACTATAAACAGACCTTTTAAACAAACTTTACAAACCACATCTTAAAAAAACATATGACGGAGTAATAGATCAGACTCAAACCTTAAAGATTTAATATAAACCAGACTCAAACCTTTCAAAGCCCGACTTGACCCGGACATTTCCATCTCTAATCCTAAATATAAGAAACAGATTACACAGTAATAAATTGAGTTTGGATGGGATAAAGGAAAGGCAACAACTGACACCTGTCCGCATGAAAATGAAATACAACTGCCTACAGAAAACCATAAAAATTATAAGTCAAAGATCTAGCCACTAGTTTTTTTTTTTAAAAAATATATTATTTCTATAAATATATTTTTAAAGTACTGCATTCAATTCATATGATTTAATATTTATGTATGACTTACATGATTAAAGAACATATCGAATGAAAAAACTTCATTAGAAAAGTTAATCACAACAATATTATTTTTAGTTTAAATAAGATTATTTTCGATAACAAAGAAAACATTTATTTATGATGTGTACGTGGATACAAAAAGATTTCTATCATTTTAACAGTATGTTATTGTATTTTTTATTAAATTTAATACTACCTTCGGTTCAAAATATAAGCAAATATAACTAACTTCACATATATTAAGAATAGTAGTTGGAGGTAGTTATTTGCATTAATATTACCACATATTTGATTTAATTTTCTAAAATGCCCTTAGTATCATTTATTATATAAAGAATTAGTGGCCTTAGAAATATATATGATGAGGACATATTTGGTAAACAAGCATTTAATGACATTGGGAAAGTCTAATTTTGCTTATATTAAAGGACCAAAAAATTTCACTAAAATTTGCTTATATTTGGAACCAGAGGTAGTATTTCAAAAGAACATGTTAAGGGTTTAAGTTCAACCAAAATTATAGTTTTAAAAATCAGACTAAACTAGTCGAGTACATTACCGTTTGGTGATCAAATTAATAAAAAATAATCAAATTGGTAAAATTTATTATGGTTTATTGATTTTCACAGTTTTGATTGATGTACTAAAAGTATTATAAATTACTATTTTAGTCTTTTATTTTTTCAGTAAATTTTGAGTTTGACCTAATTTTTTTGTCAATTAGATCTCTTGTCTTTTTTAAAATGTTTTAATTAGGTCATTTCAATCCATTTTTCTACTTGCTTTAATAATGAAGATTTGATGTATTATTAACCTATTTTATGTGTTAAATGTTGTTGACGTTTCAACTACAGTGACATATTAAATGTTCATTGATGACTCCACGTTTAACCAATGAATATTTAACATGGGGAGTTGTAATGTTAGTAGCACTTAATATGTACACTAGTGTTGTATAGTTAGCAAATTAGGATACGATCATATGTGATGTTCATCTATCACATCATAACTATATTAACAAAGTTTATTAGTGAAAATTTAACGCATGAAACCTAACTAAATTATTTTTTAAAAAAGTAGAGGATTTAACTAACTATAAAAAGTTAGGGGTATAACTTAAAATTTACTAAAAAAATAGTAGAATGGAAAATAATTTAGCGTTGAAAGTATTAATCCGGTCTAGATATCGGTTTAAGGGTAAGAACGTAATTTCACCCACTTTCAGTCATATACCGGTGTCGCATGTGAAACCTGGGATTCGTATAACGGTGTGAGCTATTCTCCTTATACCAAAAAATCCAGGTCATCACCATTGCACACCGGAAAGTAACCTGCAAACTCGACAAATAGTACAAGGTACAACCGTTAATAGAGGCGTTCGTTGGAGACGAGGAGGCGCCTGCGTCTTGGGTTAGCTTTTGGCAGAATCGTACTGACACATGGTACGGAATGTCCCCTAACCCTAAGGGACTCCTATGTTCCTCGCATGCATATAAATACTAAAGAATACGCAACAATGGTACATTTTTCTCATTCTCTAGCTTACGATTAAGATTACTACATTCTCAATCTGTTTGCTGATTTAAGCGTCGGAGTGCCTGTGCAGGTGGTATCACCTTTCGTCCTACAACCCCAGAGCTTGGTGTGTTGGATCTCCAGGACTCCAAGTCTCCTATTTTCCACTGGTATAGGGACTATAATACCGAATCTCCACTGAACCAGTATACAAATCTCACAAAGAAGAACATTTGTGGCCGACTCCTACACCAGGTTACTAACCCTGATATAGACCAGTTCAAGTATTATTTTAATTTTTAGTATAACTATGATACTATTTTTTCATTATTCCATATATAACATGATTTTTATTAAAAATATATTATTTTATTAGTATTGATTGGTCATGGTCCAACCACATTCAATCATTAAATCACAAAAGATGAAACAATGACTTGACCAAGTCAACAATGAGAAGAATATTTAAAACACAAATAATTACTAATTGAATATTTAAAATGATTGATTCAAGTTTTACATGTTTGATTCCCTTTAAATAAGGTATCAAGTTACCATGATATAAATATTCCTGGCTTAAATAGGATGGTCTTTCAAATACCAATGGTTAAAAAAAAGACACAAATAATTACTTGAGTTCAAGTACAATTTTTTAAAAAAAAAGGCTAAACATCTAGTGTGGTGCATAGTGTATAGAAAGGCTAATATTTAATAAATCAAATTTATTTAATAAATTAATATTTTACCAAGGCTAATTGCCTCTAATTATGTGAAATTTAATTTTCTTAAACAAGGTTATGAATTTGAGTACTAATGAATTAGACAGATTTTCAATTTCTTCAAGAGTTAATTGGTGTTTCAACGTGGGCCGGGTATCTTAAGAAATAATTATTTGTTTTTGAAAAGCCTCTGTTAATTATTTATAAAAGTCTTCTGAAAAAACACTTACCTACTTTTGAAATTGAATAAGATACACTGAACTCTAAAAAAAAATAAAATAATACACGGTAATTATTTTTCAAAACAAGCTAAACAAAATACACACTTATTTTTATAGCTTTTAAATATAAAGTGTGAAAAAATACGATAATTTTATATTAATTTGGATAATCTCTCCAATAATTACATACAGAAAGTTTTGTTGAACACATCAAATAAATGACACCTAAAATAATTCACGTGCGTATGTTTCTCTAACTTGACAAGAATCCATTTTCCTTACTGAATTTTACTTTATTCAACTACTGCCAACACGATGTGAACTTTAAAAATTCTCATCTATAATTCTATATTGGCAAGTCAAATTTTGAGACCTCACGTTTTCATTCTCCTTTCTTCCATTACACACTGATTCTTATTCTGCTGAATTTCCTTGTTGATTTTACGCCTCTCCAATATGGGGCTGCATCTGCATCACAGAATTTTGCTACCAGAAATCTGTCAACAAATTTGTCATATGAATGAGTCTGATTCTTGTTCATCAGATTGCTCAGTTTGCCTCAAGATCTGCCTAACAAATCCCCTATACCCTTACAATTCTCCTCCACCACAAGTTCCTCCTTCTGCTATCTACTCAGATATCAATGATGAAGATCAAGGAACCAACCACAAAATCTCCATCTATTTGATCATCACTCTTGCTTTTCTAACTCTTGTTTTCTTTGTTGTTTGTTGTCGTGCCATATATACCAGGTTTGGCTCAACAAGGAGTGTGTCACCAAGTCAACAAACACAGCAACAACATATCCTTGATGGTGATTTTCTTGATGAAGAACAAGGCCTTGTGGTGGACAACCCCATTTGGTATATCCGCACCATTGGTCTCCAACAATCAATTATCAATGCCATCACAGTTTGTAAGTACAAGAAAGGTGAAGGCTTGATTGAAGGGACGGAATGTTCTGTTTGCTTGAGTGAGTTCCAAGAGGGTGAGGATCTCAGGCTTTTGCCCAAATGTCATCATGCTTTTCATTTACCTTGTATTGATACCTGGCTTGGATCACACACCAATTGTCCTATGTGCCGTGCTCCTATTGTTACAAACCCTACTTTGGTGGACTCTAGTGTTGTTGATTCAAGTTCCTTGGAAAGTGCCCACATGGAAATTTCTGAAAATGGTGCTTCTTCTGATTCTGAAGTGAGGAATAGGACAGAGGAAGAAGGCCAATCGGAAGTTGAAGTTGGAAATGGAATGAGGGTGTCTGAAGCTGAAGAATCTATTGCAGAACTGGCTATCATTCATCCTAGAAGATCTGTTTCTCTGGATTCTTCTTCTGTTGCAGATATCAATCTTGCTCTTGCAACAGTTCTATCTGTGGATAGGAATGGAAATTCAAGTAGAGTTTTGGGAAGTGTTGTTGGTGGTCCTTCTGGTTCAAAGGGGGTTACTGGAAATGATTTGCCAAGCACTTCAAAGGGAAGCTCTTCTTTCAGGGTAACAAGATATCTGCCAGGTGTTCCTAGTTCAATGAAAAGGTCACAGTCCTACAATGGGAAATACCTTGTACCCTGGTATAGCCGCAGTCAGAAGAAGACAAATGCTTCTATTGGAAGCTTTTGATTTTGTTTTCCTACTAGCTTATGCTAACATGCCAACTAAAATGTGTTTGTAACTCTCAACAAGCTGAGAGCTTCAAAATTTTCTCCATGCATCAAGCAAATTATGTGATGCTCAAGTGTACAATAGCTAAACAATCAGTTGCAAATAAATATTGTTTTAAGTTTGCTCAGATGCTTCCAAATACTATGTATCTTGGCATCAGTTATGGTTTCTCAGAGGCAATAATCAATCATCGAGTAGGCTTTCTCCTAATCTAATAGTGATCATGATGCTGTCATGCAATATCATCAGTATCATGATACTAAGTTCATACCCAAATGGATAATTAATTCTGTGATTCCAATTATTAAGATTAGAGTTATAAAATCCATCTATGTTTTACAAAACATGTTTTTGAAAACTGAATCAGTTAACACCTGGAAATTAAGTTAATTTCCCTCTAAGCTGTCATCTTTTCACAATGCATCTACTGATTCAGCAAAACTTCAAGCTATAATCTGCAAAAACCTCATCAACCATGGTTTCATCTTTGATGGGTATGGTTGTATGGAACTTCATCCTTTTATAAATGTTTGCAGAGCATCAAGTTGAAACAGATTGTTTATATATTTTTAATCAATCAAATTCTCTTCTCATCAAAACAGTATAAGCTACTTCTAAAGCATAAAACATAAATGCGAATTAACCTGTTTTCAACTATACAGACAAGCCGGGCTATGCCTATTGTTATACTATCTAAAACGTTTGCACAAGCAATGAACAAGTCTTCACTCTTCAGGGTTGATTTATGACTGGATTTCTGTCTGTAGTTAATAGCAATGAATTTTGCAGAGGCTAGGTGTGCTCAGCAGATAAGAATTCTTTAAGCAGTTCTGGGTGGTTAGTAACCACACCATTTCATCAAAGGAGATGGTGGGAAATAAATTGAGCAGATGTTCAATTAAGAGTTTATAGAATATTTTTTTTATATTTTCTTAAATTATAAATTTGATTATAAAATTTATTAGAATAAACTAAAAAGGCTTAACTATAAATTTAGCCCCTAATAAATTCTAATTTTGGTATGACCTCCTGAAATAAATTTTTCCAGTTTAAGACCCCTATAATAATTTTTGTTAGTATTAAACGTCTGCATTTAACAGATTTTGTTAAGCGTTGAGGTGTAACCCCTGGGTGCGCACGTGGCATATGACTCATTTTTTTAATGCGAGTAGGATTGAATGGGTGATTAATTAAGATTATTTAAGGTTGAGTGAGGTTAAGTAAAATATTAAAGAATTGAGGGCTGTTTTTTAAAAAAAAAAATAAAAAGGTTTCTTGCTTCCTCTTCCTCACGTCTGCACTCTGAGCCCTAAGCCCTAACAGTAACTTTTCTTCCTCCCCTCTTACCTAACACCATAGAAGGTTCCTAAGCAAAGAAGGTATTCTTTCCTATGAGGTTCGCCATGTCAACAAGGTCTAGTGGGTCGTTTTCAACGACTCCAATTAAGAGGCTATGTAAATGCAATGAACCTGTGTTGCTACTAGTGTCCAAGAGCCCAAAAAATCCTGGTAGAGCATTCTTCAGATATGTTAATTGGATGGTGATCTGTTCTTGAATCCGGAGTCAATGTTAACTACAGTCACCTCACTAGCTCTCAATTTTACACCGACTCAGTGGAGTTCGATATTTTACACCCCAGTTCAGTAGGAATCCGAGGTTCTTCTTGTATTGGCAATTGATGTCTTGTCCGTATTGGTATTCCAAGACCACACCGGAGGTGCCCCTGCAGAAAATTCTTCGATGCTTAAGTCAGTAAGGATACTTAGGTAAGAGATATTACGGAGATGACTTACAAGATTAGTTCAGATCCCTCTTCAGTAATAAATGAGTTGTATTTATAGTGTTTACCTTAGTTTTTGAAGTGATTTGACCATCTTCCTAACTTACTGTTGATACAGTGTCCGCAGGGTCAGATTGCCCATACCTCGTCTGACTGGCTGTCGGATTGTCAGTTGTGAACCGGGGTTAAGGGAAAGATCTGTATTCGACCGATGGTTCCGGACTCAGGTTATTTTTCTGGGTGACGCGGCGTGGTGTTTTCTGTACCTCGTCCAGTTCAACTATGCCACCCCGGATTAGATGGTAAGCATAGTATTTTCGTTTGGGTTTATGGTTTGTTGTATTTAATTTAGTTTTTTTATGGTGACCGGTGTTTGAAGTTGCTTCATTCCTTGTGTAGAACAAAAACACGTGTGGGTATTTTGAATGGGTTGACAGTGGGAAACAAAATCAACCAAGGTCTGCTAGCTTGTCTACCCATGGCAATGGAGTTTTCTACGAGGAGATGGACAGGGTTGTAAGGCTCAAAGAGAGATTAAAGAATACAGAACCATGAATTTCATGCTAATGTGGTTGTGCGCAATATCATGGGCCATTGTCTTCCTTACCCTGGTGTTGGTTGCAGTGAAGGGTTGAAGAGATGGTTTAGTGCAGTTTTAGTCCCTGATAATATAGTAATAGACTCTTGAAAAAGTTTTTCCATTGAATTAGGCCCCTGTAAATGTCAATGTTGATGTATCACTAGGGTTCTGTGTCCTTGAGTTTAGGGTTTTTTTTAACATAAACCATGTTCAATATTGGTGAATGTGACTTTCAACTATCAATGGATATGGCTACTTTTGAAGTTTTTGCATATGGCTATTATGTTAATCTATTTTCATAGTGTTTAGATGGTAGACAAGTAATATGAAAAAAAGAAACATTGCCTTATTGCAGTATGCACACTTTGTTAAAATGAAACATGAACTTGTACTTAAATATGGGAATTAAATTGTTCAACTTTACACCAATTGTCTCAAAAATAATACACGGGATTGTACTTAAAGATGTTAAACAATGAAATCTAAATGAAACCAACTTTACACCAAGTGTCTCATATTGTCATCCTAATTACATGGGTTGAACTACACTGGATTGTGTTGCCACCATGTCAACTTCAGAAGGCTGTTGGTGTGTCTGGTCCGGGTTGATCTGATCTGGGTTACCGCTATAACTTCGTCTCCCTCTCCCTCTTCCCCTTCCCCTTCCTCTTCCCCTTGTCGATGCTGTTGGTGTGTCTGGTCTAGGATGATCTGGGTTCTTTGGAGGTCTTCCCCTCTTCTTCTTGATAGGGACATCTGCCGCAGGTGGCAAAACTAAGCTCCCTTTAGAAGTTGAAGTAGTTGGCAAAATTGATGGTGGTTCTATTGCAGACTCGTGTGGTTCTGTTGTACCTCTTGGTTTTGTTGCACTTAATGTTGCATTGTCATCACCTCCTGGTTCTTGATCATGTTCCTACTGGCACAGATACAAAAACTATTGGTCCATGCAAAACATAATGTTATTGAAGAATAAATAGTATACTTACGTTAGTTTGGCTTGGTGGGTGTTTGCATGTAGACCTATTGTGGCGAGTTTCCCCACAATTTCTACACTGATATCGTGTTGAACATCTTCTTAGTGTGTTAGGGTTGTCCTCATCAATTGGATCCCTTCTCCTAAGTTTCTTTGGCCCCCCGGGTCCATGCTTATAAATTAGTGGTAGGGTCTGTGGATGTTCAGTAGCTGGCCATAATTTTGGGCCATTTATTGTACCAACAACATTGGTCTAACATTTTTCATATGTTTTCTTGGAGTAATAACCATGAACATAATGCAGTGGTTGTTAAACTCTTTCTAATATGCAACATATGGCATGTCTGCATGGTATCCTTATAATTTCCCATCATCCACATGCATAAATCCTTTTGTCAAGATCAACCACAAACCTCTCATTGAACATTGCATGTGTAACTTCAAATATCCCACCTCCAGATCACTGTGGGAACCAATTGGTAGAAAACTCTTGCTCTCTATCCAACCTCTTCATGGGCTTAGGCATGACTTCTCCTTTGATGTTGATAACTTTAGTCTTGAGCTTCACAAATCTGACCATGATATAAGTCTTTATCCACTCCAACTTGCTCAGAATGAGTTTATCTTTTGCTGGTAGGATGGCACTATTAAATGCTTCACAAAGTTTGTTCATATCCATATCATATTTGGGGTAATATGAGAATTGGTGCCTCCACCAAACATCTTTAGACACAACCATCAACCACTCCCAAGCCCTTTCGTCTAAGTCCTTGATCTGATTCATTTTTTCCTCCCATGTCTATAAACACATGATAAAAGTTTAGACTACAAAACCTTAAACACCAAAAACCCTAAATACAACATTTATGTTGCATTGTCATCATACTTGCATATATGTGGCCTTACTTGCCCCTAGGGATGGCAATATGGGTTAGGCCCGCAGGCTGGCCCGTTAAAATGGGCTGGACCAACCTTGGAAGCCCTTTTTTTTTGAATAGGCCCGACCCGTTTTCGCCCGTCAAAAAAGGGCTCGTGCCGGCCTTTATTAAAATATATATTAATATATTATATATATAATATTAATATTTGATTGGTTATAATTTTGATTATTTGATACGGAATTAATTTTGATGACTATTTATTGTTTCCATTTAATGAAATAAATTAGATTAATTATAAAAACTTTGCTTTACAAAGGTGAAATCTAATTGTTATTTCTAATTTTTCTTAAAAATATTTAAAAATAGTTTAAATTTAAAATAAAAAATAGCATGTATAATTATCTTAAAAAATTGGGTTGGCCCGTTTTGGCCCGCGGGCCACATAGAATAGGGTCGGGCTAATGTTTTTGGCCCGTTTTCCTATTCTGGCCTGGCTCGGCCTGCATTTGGATGGGCCTATACGGGCCTTGACCCGTCCCGTTAGCCTGTTTTGCCACCCCTACTTGCCCCTATCATTAATTCCTTCAATAGTGCACCGCCACCAAACTTCTTTTTCAGATTGTTGTGTAGGTGTCTTACACAGTATCTATGTTCAGACCCTAAGTTCAAGTCATCAATGGCTTGTAGAAGTCCCTATGTAGAAAATGCAACAACCGTAAACCATTAATTCGCATACCATATTAGGATCATAATTAGTTATAAAAAAAGATACATACCTTTCGTTGATATAAAATAAACACATATCTTCTAGCTGCTTTAATGTCCTTCATCAATAAGGTGAGAAACCATGTCCAAGCTTCCTTGTTTTCAACTTGCCTAACACCCACAACAAATGGAAAATACTGATCATTGATATCCCTACCTACAATTATTAAAAGGATTCCATCATGTGTTGTCTTCAAATGACATCCATCAACTCCTATGAATGGTCTACATCCACTCATGAAGCCCTCTTTACAAGCATCAAGACAAAGGTAGTACCTAAAACTTGGTTGCAAACCATTATCTGGGGTAACTAGTTGAAGCTTAGCCCTATTACTGACTCTCCCCAACTCAACACTGTAGTTCCAAAGGAGTTCATACTGTTTGGTGGCCTCTCCTTCCATCATCTCAATTGCCATTCTTGTGGCATTGTATATTGTCCTACCTGATGACTAAGCCTCAACTCAGCCTTAATCTCCTCCAACTTCATGTTTCTGTTACTCTTCATTTTTGGAAAAATCACTTTTGCAACCCACCTAACATTAACATTCTTGTTCTCAAATACCATGCTACATGTATGCTTGTTCATGAATGTCTTTAACCTAATAATGTTTGTCCTCCCAACCCGACTTGCAAAGGCCAGCCATAAGCATCCAACCTGATTGCACATAACTCTACAAATGTATGGCTCATTCTTGACATATTTCACTTGCTTCCCCATATGCACATTATACTCCAATATAGCTTGTCTGAACTGAACCATTAAACTGAACTCCATGCCCAACCTGAGTTCAAACCTCATCCCTAACTTGTCCTCATCAAATGTTTAAAACTGGAAATCACCATCATCCCCATCCTCTTCTGAATCCATATAACTACTAACTCCATATGTCTCATAGTCCATGTCGATGTCACCACACTAGTTCTCCTCTACAAAACTGCACCAATCTGCACCCAAACAAACACCTTCATCATGCTATGGAGATCTATCCTCCCATCAACTCCTGCTTCTACATCATCATCCTCATTACCCTGGTTCTTATTACCTAAACTCATGTCTTCAACATCTACATGTTGACTCCCCCTCTGGTTCTCATTTATACCTGATTCAACCCCCCTCTTATCAGTAACAACTTCAACACCCTCTCTCCTATCAGTAAAAACTTCAACACCCTGAACATCATCACATTTTTCAGATTCCAGCTCCTCTCTCCCCTCATTCCCAGTATCAGCACCTTGAACCTCAACACTTGCATTCTGACTCCCCCCTTGGTTCTCATTCTCCCCTGATTCAACCTCTTCTCTCCTCCCAGTACTAGTGTTAACACCCTTTCTCCCCTCATTTTCTTGTCCACACCCATGGTCAAACAAATTTTCCTTAGCACTTCTATAAATTTTCTTTCTAGTGACAACCTTCTTGGGTGACCCAAATGGCCTTACCTTGGGCCTAGATTTGGTCCTTCCAACCTTCTGAACTGAGCCATCTTTGGTCCCTACAACATCTTTCTCAGCCAAACTTGTTTCCTCTTTATCTGCTAACTCCAACACCAAGTCACCATCTAGAACTAAATGTTCAATATAAATATCGACTTCACAATCATTCTTTATAACAAATTGTCCCACCTATAATGCATGGTCGTCCCACGTAATGCCAACAAACTCCCCACTAGGCTTTTTCCACCATATTTTAAAGTTTTCCCTACTATAACCCAATTCCCTAACTAGAGACTCACACTCAAAATAAGACCACATATTAATATCAATGTTATGGAAAACAATAATTTCATTCTCTATGTACTCCATTGGTGGGCCATCAGTAAATCTGCCCTTGTGATGAAAAACAACAGCAAAACTCATCCCTTGTTTGTTGGAAAAAAAATTTCAATGTTACACATGCACATTAATACAGTATTACACTACGTTTCAATTAGGGTTCATAAACAACAATAATATAAACCTTTCATGGTCCCCACTAACAAAAAACAATTCTAACTTTGCACTAAAAACGTAAGGAATCTTACCCGTATGTAGACCTCTTAATGCACACGCAATAGAGAAGCCGCCAGACACGCACACCTCCACTAACCACTGGATTGCGCTTTGGTACGACAATTCCTTGTCTTCTTCTTCATAGGTAAACTCACACGCGGGAGTCGAATGAGTAAGGCATGAGGAAGAGGAAGCAAGAAACCTTTTTATTTTTTTTAAAAAAACCCTCAATTCTTTAATATTTTACTTAACCTCACTTAATCTTAAATAATCTTAACTAATTACCCATTCAATCATACTCAGCATTAAAAAATCCGAGTCACATGCCACGTATGCACCCAATGACAAAAACATGGGTTACACCTCAGTACTTAATAGAATCTATTAACGACACGCGTTTAATACTAACAAAAAAATTATTATAGGGGTCTTAAACTAGAAAAAATTATTCTAAGAGGTCGTACCAAAATTCAAAATTTGTTAGGAGCTAAATTTATGGTTAAGCTAACTAATATATATATTGATAAGTCATACTAACAAAGTGTAAAGGAGTCATAAGCTAAAATTTGTTAGAATACACTTAGAAATTAGTTACCAAAAAAAGTTTATAAAATGAGTTTGGAAAAACTTATAGTAACTTATAGAAATAAGTTATGATTTTCATAATTTGTTTTTAACTTATTTTAATAAATTACTTCATATGACTAATTAAAATAAGTTATTTTTAACTTATTTCGATAAATTTTAAGATTAAATTTATAATATAAATATTTATTTAAAAATAACTTATTGTAGAAACTCTTAAATAAATTACGTATCTAAACACATACATAAACTATTTTCATAAGTTTTTTTTTATAAATTCTTCTAAACACATACTTAATCGACTTTTACAGAATTTAAATTGATTATGATGATTAAAAATATGGACAATATTTGAAGGAATCATACAATAGTAACAATACAACAGAATATGAACTAAAAGAACATTACAACATGAATGTTAAGCAATAAAACAGACACATGCAATGCTACGGGTTTGTTCAAATCCCTCGAACTACAATATTTTTAAAACAGAACGAAAATTCATAATTCAGCCTATGTTTTAAAGTCCTACCAAATTTTTGAAAAGCAATACAACACATTACTCGGGACAGGAAAATAGAACTACAAACTTCAGCTTTATCGATAGAAAAAAACACTAAAGCATTAGATCTTGAAAGTGTTCAACATAATCAAGTAATGAACTTTATGGGTTAACATTTGCATTACTAGTGAAACCTTGACTTCTTCAAACATTAAAACAAGGTATAGAAACCTTGTGAAAAAGAGGATCAATAGATTTCATTACAACAATAATAATTCAATGAAAAGTTCTTATGTTGTGATAATTAACTCTTCTTATATGGAATAGCTGCTAGAGCTGCAATTTAGTCAGTCAAATATTCAAATCAGTGTACATTGAATGAAACCAACGGCTGCAGACTCTGAAAACATTGGCCTCACTTGTAGAATAGGGTTAAAAGATTCAGAGTAATCAAGAGAACATTGCAACATCAAAACACAATTACGCATAAAAAGTCCACAATTCTGCAACCCGACTCAGCTAGATATCAGAATACACAGTTTCCTTTTTGCTCAGAATTAGATATATTTGGCATACTAAACGTTTTAGGAAGCATAGTTGTAAAGGTAAAAGAAAAGAGACAATAAAGCACTAAATCAAAATGTTGAAGAACAAATAACTTACTGAACAGAGTGAAATATTGAATGATCAAGAAATAGCATTACATAACGAGTCCATTTAACCAAAAACACAAAAATATGCCTTCATCTATTCTTCCTCAGCATCTTTGTTTTTCTTTTTCTTATGCTTCTTCTTTTCGCTCTTATCAGCATTGCTGTCATCCTTACCATTACTAATCTCAGCAGCAGCATTATTATTGTCATCCTTGGCATCTTTGTCTTTCTTCTTCTTCTTTCTCTTCTCAGACTTGTCCGGCGTACCATCTTCAACCTTATCCTTGTGCTTCTTTTTCTTCTCCTTCTCAGTTTTCTCCTCATCCGAAGATGCCATTTCACCGTTCTCTTTATCCTTCTTCTTTTTCTTCTTCTTCTCTTTCTTCTCAACTTCAAACTCCACAACCTCTTCACCTACCTTCTTCACCTTTACCAATTCTTTCTTTTCAACCTCTTCCACTTCATCAACCTTCGCCTTCTTAGCAGGAAGGGAAACAGCGCTATCAGGGCCTTCATGCTTCTTCCTCTTCCGCCCTTCCCCTTCCACAGCATCAGTCTCTTGCTTAGCAGCATCAGGTTCCGGAGCAGCAGCCATGCTGGCAATCATGCTATCCCCTCCAGTGGGCAAAACCAAATTCCTCATCCACTCCTGGGGGGTCTTCTCATTTGGCTTCCCGTGCTTATCCAGCTTCCCTTCAGCAATCAGTTTCTTCTTCATGGAAGCCCTGGGACCCAAACCCCACTTCCTGGGATAAGTATCACGATCCATAACAACCCTCTTGATCTTGGCAACAACACCATGATCACAAGTAGCCATGACAGCAGTAGTCATCTCAGCAATCCCAAGAGCAATGGCCTCACCCTTAGTGGTCATGAGCACAACCTCCTCCCCAACATCGATATCATTCTCAAACCTAAGCAAACCCGGGATCATCAACTTGGCACCATAACAAATAGCATTAACCGCAGAATCCTTAATAACCAACCTCTTATAACTAGTCAAAAGAACCTCCAAAGGCATAACAACCCTCCTCAAATAAGTCTCATCCCTATAATTATCATAAACCCATTGGGCATCCATAACATCATGCATAGAAACCATGTTATCCTTTTCACCCATGATCCCAGACCTAACCCTCCTAAGCTCCTGCATGTGACCACCCACACCAAGAAGCAACCCCAAATGAACACACATGGTCCTAACATAGGTACCAGCCTCACAGGAAATCCAGAAAACAACAAGGTGCCTATCAGGGTCATACTCAAGGAGCTTACTTTCATAAATAGTCCGAATCCTGAGCTGCCGCTTGACGGCGGAGATCAACGGAGGACGCTGGAAAACGGCGCCGGTGAGGGTCTCAAGGGCACGAGCAACCTTGGAGACATCAGGAACAGAGGAATGCAAACGCGCGATACAGACATACTCTTTTCCAGCACCCTGTTGGGATTTAACAAGGCGGGTGGCGCGGTCGATGCAGACGATGAGGTTGCCGGTGACTTTGGGGTCGAGGGTGCCGCTGTGGCCGGTTTTTTCGACACGGAGGATGCGCTTGATCCAGGCGACAACCTCGTGGGAGGAAGGGTTGGCGGGTTTGTCGAGGTTAAGGACGCCGTATTTGAGATACTCGGCGATGGGGCGCTTGAGGGGAGAGAAACCAGAAGGTATTGGGGTGTAGTGACCGGTTCGGACGTTGAGGCGATCATAGTTTTTGAGGAGGATTGGCCACTGGGAGGTGTCGATTGGGGGAGTGAAGTTCTGGGGTTTGATCAAAAACTCATCTTTGTTGCTGGGTTTTTCTTCTTCGTTGTTGCGGTGCTTCTTCTTCTTGGTGTCGGAGAGGGACATGGTTTCGTTTGGTTTGGAAGTAGGGTTTTAGGAGTGAACCTGAAATGGAGGCGCTGCAAGGTGGAACAAACAAGGGTTTTAATTTAGAGGAAGGGTTTTTACTCTCTTTTTTTCTAAAAATATTCAATGTTTCAGAACCGAGACAATTCCCTATATACTACTTTAAATAAATTATAATTATATTAGATATTCAATATAAAAATTCACACTTAATGATAATAATAATAATAGTCAATTTAAAATGTTGTAAATGTTATTGAGAATTAATTAAATGTTGTAAATGTTTATTTCAGGATTAATTAATCGTTTTTTCTATTCCACGAACGGATAGTATATGAAATATGAGAAATAAAAGTGGTCTTTTTTGTTGAAAATTATATTACAATTGTTTTAAAAATTATGGAAATATGTTATATTAATTTAAATAAAATTATTTCATCCTTTTAATTTTTATTATGTGTAATATTATATAAACTGAAAATTTTGTTAATTATTTATTTACTAGTAGGGCTTTTTTAAGACAAGTAAGGGTTAGGCCTAATTTATTATGTTAAATCAAATAGGAGCAATAGTAAGCCCCATAAACCCTGGTGAATGAAGTCATCTCAAATTTTAGCTCATAAGCTAAAGTAGCAAGCCTATTAACTATATTATTAATCCCTCTAAAGTGTTTTTCATTTTAATTATCTCTAATGAATCCATGATATTTTTTAGTAGCCTGTATTATAGACTTGCTGGTTGGAATTTCTAAATCCCATTGCCTAGACATCAATATGTATTTCAAGTCTCTTAATTCCTATTTGTTTTTCCAATTGAACTCCTTCAAACACAACCCATAACTCAGCCTGAAAGCATTTATTGGTCTAAGTCTTTTGGTAAATCCTCATATCCATTCATCACTTGAGTTTCCCAGCAAACCACCACATCTTGCTCTTTCATTTTTAGATTTACTTGTATAGTCAGTGTTTAAGTAGCAGAAACCTCCATCTCTATCTTACTGCCTATGACTTGTAACTCTTCGTCTAGTTGTGCTAATTTTTTGACCACATGAAGCATTGTAGCATTCAATGTCTTATTGTATCACCTTCCTTGGATAGATTAGTCTTGAGAAATTTGGAACATAAGCTTGTTTATTCCTCCATCTCCACAAGAAATGGCATGTATAATCCAATCAATCGAAGGTTGAAAATAATCCAATCGGTTAAAGATAATCTCATGAATTACTATTTTATCTTTCTTAACCATACCACTCCAAACAATTAAACTTGAGAGTGGTCTCTAAGGACATGAATGATTATTTCATAACCTCCATAGGAATGTCATAGAGGATCATATAGGGGGTGTTTGGTTTGCAGTTGGGGAAACGGAATTGAGTTGAAGTGAAAAATTTAAAAGTTGATATTAATTCTTTACGTCGTTCGAGATAATCAAAACTCCGTTGACCCATAAGATCAAAAATCTCCCATAACTCAACGGAGGTTTTCTCCGTTTGCTACTGTCACCAAACAACATGATAATTTCCATTTAGCTTCACATGCAATTGTTAGAAGTCTATTATGTAAAATTTGCTAGATAAAGAGGTTAACTCTTTCAGATTTTGGGATTCTCCAAACTTTAATCCACACAGATGACCTTTGTCTTCTGTCTTCAATTTTAATGGCAGTATGTGTGATTTTTATTATAAATTAACCATGATGACCTCCACCCCGAGAAATGTAGTCTTCTCCCAAATAGTCTTTTGCAGGTAAGATATTCCTTATCAAATCATTTACAACTTCAGGAAGTAGCTCATTGAACCGTTCCTACTTCCAGTCTTCCTTGTTAAACTTGGTGATTGAAAAAAGTCCCACATTGCTTGGATTTGCAAAGGGGGGGTGAAGGGTTATGCTATATATAGGCCTTAAGGTCCTTTGTAATAAATGCACCAAGTGTAGAAACACCCATGGTTATTAATGGGTGTACCGGGGTCTTGGACACCTGTGGGAAATGCTGGAAACACTTTAAGTTCTTTTCTCTGTTGTAATGCTCTTGAGTTAGAGTATAGTGAGATGCAAGCTTTGGAGAGTGTCGGGTACTTTTACAATAAAAACCTTCTCAATCTGACTAGTCTCTAAGTGTTTCCATGCCAGTGAGCTATTCATGTTATTATTATCCGAAATTGTGAAATAATGTAAACTCTTGGTTGGCCTAGTGCAAACTAAATTTAAGGGCCCATATATATAAGTAAGTTATGATGGAGATATTGCATAACATTCATGCATCCATAATTGATTGTGTATGTGATTGTTGTTGATTTTATTATATATTAGTTTATGAAAACCCTTTATTGCTTATGCCCCATTTGGAAATATTATATTATGTTTCTCACTCCTTTCTCCATGTTTTTGTTTCATATGTTTTAAATTGATGGTTCAGAGGGAAGGATCGAAGAATTTCGACAGTAAATATAGCACATTCTAGAAAGGGAGCTCGGTATGAATACCGTGGTCCAATGAATAAATAGTGTTATTAAGTAACTACTTCTGGGCTGTGGAATTTCCTCTCTTTCTTATAATGTTTAATATTTATTTTCTTTGGATGAATGTAAAATTACTTTATAAAGTTTTACTAATATTTATGAGGTATTTCAGAAATGATGTATGTAATTTATTCCGATAGTTTCTTTTTAACAATCATATTTTAAAAAAAATTATGAATTTTTTCTAGAATTTATTAAGATGTAACAGAGGGCGTTACATTTGTGAACAAGATAAATATTTTAAAATCTAAGGCTCTTAAGCATCCTTCAACTCCTATATTTATTCCAGAAAAATAAAGAATCATTAAGTGCAATTAGTGTAAAAATCATGGTTATTCTATAAATGAGTATAGGAAAAGAAAGAGGAAGAATGAAAGATTCACTAACCATCTGGGACCCAGAAGAATATGGGTACCAAAATCATTAATCATTTCTTTTGTAGATATGTTTGAAATCAAAAACAAAAACTCTGCAATGGTATCTAGACAGTGGATGCTTACATCCCATGACAGGAAAAAGGTTTATGTTCCTAAACCTGGAGAAATTTAAAGGAGGATCTATCACATTTGGAGGGAACCAGACTGGAAGAATCATTGGGTCTAGTAAAGTCGGCAAATTTCCCTCACCTGTTATTGAAAATGTATTTCTTGTTGATGGTCTCAAACATAACCTACTGAGCATCAGTCAATTTTGTGACAATGGGTACCAAGTTTCTTTTGACAAGAATAAGTGTACGATTATCAATCATGATGGAAGCATATTTTTTAATACAAATAGACAAAATAACCTCTATAAGGTAAACATGAGTGAACTAAATGATCAGAATGTAAAATGTCTATGTTCAAATTCTGAAGAAAGATGGATCTGACATAGAAAGCTTGGACATGTAAGTCTCAAACTTATTTCAAAACTTCACAGAAAAAATCTTGTCAAAAGATTACCAAAAATTTCCTTTAACAGCTCCCTACCATGTAAAGCATGCCAAAGTGGGAAATAACACAAAACTTCTTTTAAAAACAAAGATGTTGTTTCTATATCCAGACCTTTAGAATTGTTACATCTAGATATATTTGGTCCCTCTTAAGTATGAAGTCTGGCAGGAAAGAAATATGGATTTGTTATTGTTGATGACTACACCAGATTAACATGGGTATACTTCCTAACTCACAAGGATGATCCATAAAACTATTTAAAATCTTTAGCAAGAAAGTTCTAAATGAGAAAGGATACTATATTAGTACAATACAAAGTGATCATGAGAAAGAATTTGAAAATAAAATTTTTGAAAAATTCTGCAACGAGTCTGGGATAACTCACACTTGTCTACAGTGAAGAGGATTATAAGATATCTTGTTGGAACAACTAATCTTGGGTTGTTCTATAAATGAACAGACTCTTTCTCTATTTTTGGATTCTGTGATGCAGACTTTGCAGGAGATAGACTTGATAAAAAAAGCATCAGTGATAGATGTCACTTCTTGTGGAGCAACTTAATTTCATGGAGCAGCAAAAAGCAAAACTCCATTGCACTTTCAACTACCGAAGCAGAATATATGTCTGCAGCTGGGTGTTGCTCTCAACTCCTTTAGATCAAATATCAACTTGAGGAATACTCAATCAAAGAAGGAAAAATTCCAGTCTTTTGTGATAATACAAGTGCAATAAACCTCTCAAAGAACCTTATTTAGCACTCTAGAGCAAAACACATTAAAGTCAAATATCACTTCATTCGTGACTATGTTCAAAAGGGAACCTTAAATCTAAAATTCATAGACACAAACCATCAATGGACAGACATCTTCACTAAGCCTCTAGCAGAGGTCAGGTTTAATTTCATTAAACATAATTTAAATTTAAAAACTATTGCCTAAATAGTCTGCTCTATGTATCAGTCTGATATACATTGCCTTGTTTGACTTCGTACTCTGAGAGACTTACTATAGAAAATAATTTTCAGTTTATACTTTTTAAGCCATGGCAGTGTTAGGGAATCCCATTAGGGTCAGGCAGCGGAAACACAAAGGATTCTCAAAAGAATTGTAAACACGTATGTCTCAAAGCATTATGCTAAATTAAAAAAATTTTTAATTAGGGTTTACCTCTTGTAGACGCAGAATGAGTTCCTCGATCGAAGCAATTGTAGCTTCTCCCTTAGGAGTCCACACGAGTACTCCCACCAGAAAACAGAGCTCCAAATGCTAGTACGGAAATTTGTTTATGGTCTAATTTCTGAGCGCAGCCTATGAGCATTTCATGCTCTATATATAGGCTTAGGTCTTGACCTGAGCTCTCATTAAACATTGGGCTCCTGACTCATTCTAAATGAGTTAGGCCCAAATAGTTTTATTTTTAGTCCAACTAAAATAAAACTATCCTCTGGTGGGCTTACTCTATGTGTGTGACCCTATAGGTAAAATATTTGGTTATATTAATAATAAACTATTTTATTATTAATATAAAATAAGAGCGGTATCTAGCAATACATCATTATGTCCGAATATTATTTATCATCGACATGACCTATAAGTGATAATTATTTATATATCTATTTCTTTTGTCACAATATCTAATTGGGCCCAAGGCATGGTCGTCGTCATCGTTGTATGGCCGGATTCATTTTACTTGATACCAGAGTAGACTTTATAGAATAAATATCTAATATTTATTAGTCCTAGCATGGCCATGCATTTCATTAGTCTCATTCCATCAAGTGGCCCATAGATATCACTCCTGTCACATAGGAGAGACAAATTCCATCTACATCACTCACATCCCTCTGCATAATTTATCTATTGCCTAATCATAATCTTTATGGTCATCTTATTACAGATAACATTTGAATGTATTAAAATAATAAACTCCTTATGCAGGAATCGTAGTGACTTTAGGTCAAAGGACTATATACCATTATCACATTGAGAACCGTTTATGACTCTCATGTAATGATCCATGCAACGTTCTCATGGTGGGTTTGTCCAGTACAACATTACCCTTAATGTGTACCCGTGTAAAGACTCATATATCCATGATTTGTGAGATCAAATCATCAGTACATTTATACACTAATCTTAATGTATTTATATGTCCCTATGTAAATACTTGATTAGGGACGTTTTAGGAATAATTCTCATATGACCTATTATTCCAGGATAAATAACATTTGTCTAAAACTGAAAAATACTAATTTTATTAATAAGTTAAAATTGATACATTAATAGCTCGTAGTACATACACCAACAGGCAACAGTTATCACACTTTAGTATAACTACTATATGAATACGTTTTTTTCTCTCTTTTGTTGTAAATTTTTATAAACGTCCCTTCCCTTTCACTCTTTCCTACTATTTTTCATCATACCATTCTCTTCCCCTCTTCAACTTCTCTTTCGAAAAACTCATTCTCTCTTCTGAAAACCCTCTTCTTCTCTTCTCACCAAAGACATGCATTCAAGGCATCCAACATTGTTTTGAATCTTCGGTCTTCAACCTCAAACAACACAAACTTGAAGGGCGCGGTATCTCTGAAGAGCTCGACGACATTGGTTGGACTCAGTTCTGTCTTGACCAAACTCCTTATTCTCCATCCATGGTTCTCAGCTTCTGGAATTCCGTCTCGGGTGACAAGTCAAAGTTTTTTGTTCTTGGTTCTCTTCATGGGAAATCCATAGAAATCTCTACGGACCTCATTGCTACTGTTACGGGATGTCCCAATATAAGGGAGGTGTATGATGAACTCTTCGAATTCAATGTGGTGTCTTTACTGGAAATCAATGAAATATTGTATAGAAATCAACATCCTCTCAAGTTTGCATCCGGATCTTTCCTCCCAAAGGCAAAAATGTTGCACCTTGTAATAAAACAAATCTTTTGCCCTAGAAAAAGTACAAAGGACATTGTCAACAAGCTTGATCATTTTTACATGTATCACATGCTCTCCAAAGAGAAGGTTAGCTTGCCTAACATCATCATGACGTATTTAATCTCATCCATAGGGAAGAAACAAAATAAGATTCCTTATCCTGCTGTCCTTATGAAAGTTTTTGCTCTTGAAAATGTTCAACCCACTTCAGGGTCGGACTTGGTTACCCCTTCCATGATGGTTAGTAAGTTATTTGTCTTCTCTTCTACATCTATTTCACCTTCACGTACTACTTTGTCCCTCCAAAAGAAGAAGGAAAAGGTTGTCCCTTCGAAGAAAAAAAGTCTGTTTCATCTCGCACTCCAAGTACTCGCTCCACTAAGAAGCCCAGGAAATTGGTTCTTGAAGAGTTTTATGCCCCTCAGATAACCCAGACTCACCATCTGCTCAAGCACCTATCTCCTCTCAGATTGCCCCTCCAACAACACCTAAGGGTTCTTCGGACCCTGATGATCATCTTCTCATTGGAAAACTGCAACAGTGTTCCTTCAAAAAGAAGTCCGATGAGCGCATCAAGGTTTCTGTAGCCAAAGCCCCACAGACTCAAATTCCTCTATTTTGACTATCTTTTGAGTCTCATTTGAAGCCATTTTTTGATGATGAAACAATGGCTATCTTCATTTTTGTTTTCATTACCTTGCATCCCGATGTGTCTGTATCAGTATGGGATTCCTCTACTTGGAACTCAAAACTCACAGAGCTTCGTAATGACTATCAGAGAGTCATGGCACCTTACAAGAATGAGGTAGCTATTCGGCATACGCTCACTATCTACGCTTCATCTATGGGTATCTAAGGCACTATTATCTTTCAGAAGTCTACAACTAGGAATACATTGATTGGCTAAATCAATTCTACGCCACAGTTGCCCTTTATCGCAGTGATGCAAGTGCTTTCACAACTTCACTCAAGCGAAAGAGGTCTTCTTTCCGTGAGGTATCCCACAAAAGGCCACGGTCTGAACCCCTTCCTTCCCCAGACTCTTCTCTCTCCTCTCCTCAACCTATTCCTCTTGCCATTTTGCCCCACCATTACCACACCCTGCCTCTTCCCTCGCTATTGTCCCTTGCCCCTAATATCTACTGTTGTTCACAAGTCTCACCTTCATGCTCTTCTCAAACACTACCTACCCTACCCCAATATTTTGATTACAAACCTGTGCTTGACACCTCTGACCATGCTTACAATTCTCCTCAAAATCAAGTCATTGTGACTCACCCTTCCTATAATCCTTATAGACTTCATATTCGCCCGTTTGCCCCCAAATGCTACCCTTTTCTTCCCATTGAACGACTTCTTGGGTTCCCAGACCTGTTTTTAAATGATGACCTGGAGATGTATCATGTGCTTCAAGTTGAACAAACATGTATGGCTCGTGACCTTAAGCATGGCTTCATCACTCTTGATGATGTCTCCATCAAAAATTGCCCTGTTGATACTCCTTGGAAGAAAATTCTCTTTGAAGTTCCCCGTCCTCCACCACCCGTTAAATGGATCTCTTTAGGATGACTTAAGAAATCCCTGCCTTCCAAACCTAAGCCTATCTACAAAGGTCCCTTTCATCCCAAGCAACTGTCTGCTGCAACTCTCAAGAGTCTTTGGACCACGCCCAATCCCACTGAAGCTCACGCGGATGCATTATGATGCCATTTTCTTTGGACTCTTTAGGAAGAACCTTTATGTTCTTATTCCTTATCCTTTTATAATCCTATCTTTTTATATCGTCCCTCTTTGATCACTTTTTCTTCCCCTTATCTATTTGTGTTTCACACTCATTTTTTCACTATTCTCTCATCTGCTGCTTTCCCTCTTTTTACTTCCAGTCTCACTCGTGATTTGCTTTTCGAGTCTTGATGATGTTCTTTCCCTTGTTGATTACAAAAGCGGGAGTCTGTGTAGAAGTCTTTTTCTGGATCAATGTAATGACCGAGAATGATACATATTGTATGCACTATTTTGATCAATGAAGAATCTGCTTATTTTACTTCGTTTTTATCATTCTTATGATTCTATGTTATTCTGATAATAAATTTTTCCCACCAAAAGACTTGATGTTTTGTTATTAACAAATAGGGGGAGATTATTGATAAAAAGTTTGGTAAAAAATAAAGCTTTAAAGTACTATTGGACCAGACCCCAGACTTTATGACTTGTTTATATCAATCATCAAGTATTTTCGATAAAAGAATTTAGTCTGAACTACTCGTAACATTTTCTTTTAGTAAGTAATTTTCAAGATATGAAGATCAAGTTGTAAAAACTAAAGGGGAACGGATGCATGCTCTAAAAAGTCTGGTAGATCAACAAAATTCTGATGGAAGCATCTTATACAAAGAACTCTTCGTCAATGTTCGAAAATCTATTTTGGTGATACTTCGAAAGAAATGATCATACCATTACATGTTTATCATCAAAGAACAAAAAGAACAAAATCAACATAAGCAGCAGTTGCCAGCGTACCTACTCCCGCGAACTCTGATCGCAAGTCAGAAATCTCACAAGGACATCTCTGAAAGTAACCCCTCGCTTAATCAAGAATACACTCACGAAAAGTTTTGTGCATGGAAATACATAAGAAACTATTTTCATGAAAATATGGAAATATGATTCAAACCTCTCTCAAGCTTGGATTCAACTTCGAGGTCTGATCTCCAGAAGCCTATGGCAAAATACCTTCAAAGGATTTCCAACTTATATATATCTCCTTTCAAGAAAAATCAACGGCTATAACCTTTAAGCCTTTATAAATATCAAGAAAGTTTGAACATTCAAAGTGTAGAGAAATATTCGAGAAGAAAGCTCTTCAATTCATCATTCAATCTTAGTTCACTTTCTTGTAAAAAGACAAAGACCCTCATTATTCTCTAGCTCTACTTCTTACAGACTCTGGTCTTGTGTCAAAAATACTTAGTGTTTGATCTTAAAAATTTGTCTATCATCTTTGTACACTAAGCTCATATAACATCTTCTTTTTACTGATTGTATAAGTCTGGTAAGTTACCAAGACTAGTTTGAGTGTTGGGAAACACTTTGGCCTGAAGAGGCTTTCGAAAGAATACTTGGGTTGAGCCAGGAGTGGCTTATTGAAAGAATACTTGGGTAGAGCCAGAAGTGGCTTGTTGAAATAATACTTGGAGCACCAGTCTGATGCTGATATTGTAAAGGAGTTTTTACAATAGTGGAAATCCTTCAAGTTGGAAAGGACCGGACGTAGCTTCTGTGTTGGAAGTGAACTAGTATAAACTCTGTGTGTTTATTTCCTTCTTCTCTTTATCATTTAATTACTTGCATTTATCTTTGGTTCGAAATTTACTTAAAAAGAGTCTAAGACTTTCAACCCCTTCTTCTAAGTTTGACTCTGATCCATCAAATTTGATCATGTGTAATTTTTCACAAATTTTTTTTTACCTTAAATTTTTTTTCAAGGCGCTTTAATTAAACATCTCATTTATTGAATTTGGAGTTTTGAGTCCAAAGTTACGAGCATTTGACGTTGGTCTCTTAATATTATTATGAGAATTTAGTATCCACTAGTAGTTTTTATTTCGGATTTAGGCTTAATTATGTGTTGTGACGCATTTTACTTTCGTAACTTATCAGGTTAGGATTAGTCTTCTTTCCTCCATATAAATATTTGACATTAGAGGAATTTTAAGACCTCTTTTACACACTTCTGGTTCAAGTTTTATTTCAAATTTTGTTTTCTTCTTGTTTTTATTTGTGTTTTCCATGATGATTGAATTTAAAATTGTGTTTGTGTTTTCAAACATAATGAGAGAATAAGCTTTTTGAACGATCCATGATTTTGAGCCTGCAAAATAATAAGATAATGTCTTTGTCTCTCTTTCTAGTGATTAAAAAAATTAGTGTCACAGGTTCGACCGAAAAGCAATAGAACATAAATGTAAAGAAACTCAAAACAACCCTCATATTAAAATCAAACCAAAACATATACAAGTCACATAGTTTCTCTACTAGGATCACTCATAAATTCCTAAAATCTAAAGGAAACTACTTACCAAGAAATTCGTCATCTTGAAAAACCAATAGATTTCGTGGTTTAGGGTTCTTAAATTCTCTAAAACCTTGTGGTCAAAAAACCTGCAGGACTCTTGAAAGAGCGAAAAGGGGAAAATATGAAAAGGAGATGAAAAGAGGTATATGAAGAAATAAGAAAAATCATAAAAGAAATTTTTAAACTGTGTACCTTGCAATAGGGTGTATAGAAAAGGAGATGACGAACGAACGACTTTATGAACATAACATCACACTATAGGGAGGGAGACGGGTTGGGAAATAGAGAGACTCGACGAGACGGGGGTTGAGAAACAGTTAGACTCGACTAATGATTATGAAAGAGGGATACGTTTGCAAAATATCGTCAACCGGTGGAAGAGATAGGGAAAGAAAACAGCGAAAGAGGTTATATACCTGATATGAGGGAACCCAAAAGTGAAGCAGTGGAAGAGAGAGAGAGAAAGAAAGAAGCGGAAGAGACATTCATCCCAAAATTTTCAAATGAAGCATTCACCACTATTAAAAACACAATCAATTTTAATAAAAAAACATTAAAAAGGTAAAGATATAACGAAAAGTTTTAGGCGGGAAAACAGGATTCACCAGAAGGTGAAACCCGTAAAATTCCACCATCAAGTGGGCCCTATAAGATTATGATGTTTTGAGGCTTCCTGCATTTCATGAACGTATATAAGGATAGAAGAAATGACATATATCATTAAATCTGTGGATTTTTAAAGCAGAGATAATTAGGTCCTTTTAGAAATTGATTCAGGTTGTGATCAACTAAACTAAAAATCTTAAAAGTCATCAATCATGGAAATCATAAAATAAAATAAAAATATAGTTTCTTCAGTTCGATTTATGATTCTCTTATAATGTAGAATCAAACTGAACGAACCAAACAAAACTGCATGAGTGTCACCTTTTGTCCATGTTGACAGTTTATGTCTCACTATGTCAATTTCTAATTTATTTAGATATATTACTGAAGGGAAATTAAACTAGAAAGCATCGTTACTGTTTAATAATTTCATAAACACTAGTGGAAAAAAGGCTTTTTACACCGGTCCTTTTTGGCCTTTTACACCGGTTGTAGGACCGGTGTAGATGAAGCCGGTGAGAAAAATAGGGGCTTTTTACACCGGTTTTAGGACTGGTGAGAAAAATAAATTTTACACCGGGCCTTTGGGTAACGACCGATGTAAAATATAATATTTACACTGGTCCTGTTTGTTACAACCGGTGTAAATACTACATTTTACACCGGTCCAATTGTTAACAGCTGGTATAAATAATATATTTTACACCGGTCCTCTTTCAAACGCCCGGTACAGAAAACTAATATTTTACACCGGTCCTGTTTTAAGCGCCTGGTACAAAAAAATAAACTTTTAACACCAGTTGGTTACTACAACCGGTGTAAAAAGTTTTTTTTTGTTTCCTTTCCACTTTCAATTTTTGAATTTAATCTATATATTAGATTTTTGTTAATTTCTGAAAGATAATAACATTCTAATTTGTTATATTTACTCCATGCACTCAGTAGATGAAATTAAATATTTTCCTTATACCACCTAACTAACTGACAACTAAGAAAGAAATTATTATCATATAATCTACAAATTGCCACTAATTGTAAGGGAAGTTAAGTAGAAAAAGAGAATGTAAGATATGAATACCACTTTAGATTTTTAAACTACCATCACAATAAATTCAGGAACACATTCATATAGAATTATCATAAGAGGTAATAAAATTAATGAATCATCGAGAGCATGCACTAGTATTTTCCCTGATATCATGAAACAGTTAAGCATATACAAATCTAAGTACTTAACATTTTCAAGTTCCAACTTTCAAATATGTAAACCTTAGTTCCTACTCTAACCCCCCTTAAAACAAGAGTTTAAGACCCTTTACTAAATAAAAATCCACCAACATGATTCTTGCAAACCCCATGTTACCAATCTTTCAAGAACCAAACCAATCAATCAACCAACAACGACACCCTCTTGGCTATTCATTTTAACAAGAGCAAAGTATCCCAAAAGAGCACAAACTGCAGCCACCACATTCCCTTCCTTCAACAAAATCCTAACAACAAACCTGAAAATTTCAGCAGTACACATAAAGTTAGTGTAAAGACCCCAGTTAAAAATGTATATTTTATATTTGTCCAGCAAACCAAACATTCCAACCATTATTGTTCATTAACAATGCATTCAATATAAGTGTAGGCCTTAAGATACTACAACATTAATAACAATAGACAGGAAGTTAGATTTTTCATTTTTGTACACCAATACAGTAACTCTAAAAACATGTCAACTACATTTACACAACAACAGCTTCAATATTCCAATCAAATCATTGTATATTAATTTATAAATTTTTTAAAGAAGATTTCCTAAACCCCACCAGAGTCATCAGTACTTAGCCTATTCTTGAACTTAAGGTAAAAAGCAACAAAAACCATTATACAAAAAAGTTAAAAATTAACTGCATATTAATTTATAAATTTTTAAAGAAGATTTCCTAAACCCCACCATAGTCATCAGTACATAGCCCATTCTTGAACTTAATATTTTACAATAGTATTTTCTAGATTCAGTTCTTCAGATTGCTTACTCCAGAATCAGGAATTAACAATGAATCAAATTGGTGGGCTACCTCTCCCAATACATATGATCTGCAACATGAGATCTTAAGCGAAATCAAATTATTCATCCTTTGGACTAACCCATTGTTAATATCTTAAATGTTAATATAATTTAGTAATAAAATGAAAAATAAAAGGGAAATATTTTATCTATTAAATTACATTAGTCGTTTGTAAATTATTAAAGAATATGTTGGGTTATATTATGATATTTATAATGATATAATTTATGCCACATTGTAGCATTATGTGATTAGTACTTTCATTTTCCTGGGGTACATGACAAAGGTCTGAGCACACATATGTGCATGATCCAGTGGCTGCTGAGGGATAGTTGGGAAGGTCATCTATCAATGTGTTCAATTTTCTTTTTACCAACCATCATTTCAATATCCATAATTACCGACCTCCAGAATACCATTAAATTCTTCCTGCTAGATCTACTAAATCTTCAAATGATGAGAAATATTTGTAAGTGAGAGAAAAGAAGATGATAAAGAGGAGGAGCACGATGAGTGATATAGGTTGATCATTGTGAACGCAAGAAGGACAATGAAGTTGATAACCATGATAAAATAAGAAAATGAAGATAATTATAAAAATGTTAACCGTGTTAATAAATTTAAAGAAAAGAAAAAAAATAGAAAATCAAAGCTGGAATTAAAAAAATATATAATGAACTAAAATTAAGCAACATGTAAAATTGATATAACTTAGCACGTGATGTTGAATCTGAATCTAAATTCCCTATGTTAAAGTTATCCTTCATAGTCATTATATTATTAGGCCAACATGAATTTATATATATAACTATAAACTAACAGGAAAATTTCGTATTACGTAGTCCTATATCTAATTAAGTACAAGAAAAGAAGAAGAAAATGTTAGAAAAATAGAAATGAGACATAGGTGCATCTGTGTATATATCCTTCTACTCCTTAAATGTTAATGATTATTATTGATTGGTTACAATAATGTTCCAACACTATTGAAAGTATACAATTCTCTAATGATTGGTTACAATAATGTTCCAATTTTACTATTTATCAATGTGTAAAAGGAACGGTACATAATTGAGGCAATATTAATGTTGAAGAAAAAAAGTATTGGAACTAACCTATCTTTTTTAGTTGAAGAGAGAAAGCACACAACACACACCTTTCCTTATTCATCTACCTTGTGTTTCCTCCATCAAGTGTTCCCTACACCATATTAAGAAACTAAATATTTATAAAGTAATAGAAAATTGAAACCTCATCCCTTTGCTTGTTTTGGTAAACCTCGTTGCCTATAAGGTATTAATTCCTATAAAATTTTAAATGTTTGTTAAGATTTTTGTTTTTAATATATTCTATTACTTGTTTAGGTGACAAACAAACAGCTATATACATTAAGTATACATTAAGTATAAAATTTCAAGAATGCAGTTTAGCCAACAAACTCTTCCTTCTTTAATTTAGTATCCATAATTTAGTATCGCAATTTTGGATCTGTTTTAGGGATGTTGATATGTGGTGACAATTGAGAAGAGAATAGATGAATATATGAAGAGATATATTGAGTACTAACCTCATTAAGATTAGGAATAAGTTCACTTATCAAACTAGGAGATTTAATCTCTTCAGAACCTTCACCTGACCTTATAACAACTATTATTCCATCAATAAAGGTATGTTATAAAACAAATAAAAGCCAGACTATCATACAATATCAAGTTAATGGTTTTTCCATATGCAAATCTTCCAAACAATTGCTTTATATTGTATTTTAAATTTTAAACAGTTTTGGTTATTACACATAAATTAAAGCCAGTTTGAACATTCTTGAAATTGAGAATCATTTCACAACATGAATGTATGAGTATGCAGTATTTTCCACAAAGATTCCAAGATTTTAAAGTGGCCTAATAAAGACAGTGGTGAAAATCATCCAGTATAGGTTCCTGTCTAGTGTCCATAATATTTGCAGCACTACAAAATACAAACTACTATTAAGTATTTAGATATAAAAGATCCACGGAATCTTTAAAAGCCAACATTGTCCTTAAAAGAGTAATGTATAATAACAATTAATTTCTAATTGTACACACAGAACTAGAATGAACTTCCAATAGATTTGTGCTTATCACACAAATCAGTAATAGAAACTACAGATCAGATCAAATTTTATTCTTTTGATCAGACACCTATTTTGTCCTCCAAGAAAAAAATACTATCACAATAACAATTTCTATATTTTTATATATCCTACACAAGGAAAAAAAAGTAGTAAAAATCAAAGAATAGAGAACCTTACATTGGATCTCAGACAATGGCTTATTGGATGATGCTAAGAACCTAATTGTCTGTCGCGATGTAACTAAACCAGTGTACTGTAGTGACTTCCTACTAATCCAGCTTCTTGTACCAAACTGTTGCGAAAGGCCAACTTTTTTCCACCAAAATACAAGTTCAATACTTTAATATTTGAGGTCCCAAAACTACCTGTGCTAGAATTAACAACACAATCACACACAACCATTAATTACTTTTGGTCGTACACATAAATAACCATTTAAAGGTTTTGAAAAGAAACTCCAAACTCTCATCATTTTCATGGTAAATGATGCTTTTAAATTAACCCCTGCTTTCCACAATCTTAGCAAACAAATATCACCATTATAATACATACATAAGATAAGTTTATGCTCATAAAATTTAAACTCCAGCAACAGAGTTGAAATTGGCACAAAAAAAGGATGACACCAAAAACTAGAATCCAATAAGACTTTAACAACAGAATTAGAATCCCATACGCACTGAGAGAGAAAGAAATGGATGGCACCAAAAATCCAAAAATGCAACTACAAACACACATCCAAATCACTACCGTTAACCCAACACTTCTAATTCAAAATTTTTGAAGAAATATCTAACAAGGAGAAAGAGAAAGCGACGCATACTCGTGTCCAACTGAGGCGGTGAACTCAAAACCCTTGTGTAAGCTCTACACTTCAATTTGAAGCAAGACAGAATCAACTTCAACAGAAATCGCTAGAAAACAAAAACAAAAGATGAAATTAGAAATTCAAAAAATTCGAATCTGATTTGGAATTAGAGAACGGCGAGAGAGAGACTAACAGAATGTTTAAGTGAAACCTTTATACGTTGTGAGAATGGTGGACAAGAAGAGTGGCAATACGAGAGGGAAGAAGGAGACTTGGCTCTAACAGGGGCTTCGAACGAACGAACGCAGTAAACCAAAGGAACGCAGGGCTTCGAAAGGATAGCTTCGCGGCTAGGGCTTTCGAGAGGAATAAGAGAGACTCCAAAACGAATCGAAAATTTATGAAACATTTCTCACTGGTCCAAACAGCAAACCGTTACAAATTTTATATTTCTCACCGGTTTAATTTTTAGACCGGTACAAACATAATTATTTCTCACCGGTCCAAATAGTAAACCGGTGTAAAGTTTTTTATTATTTACAAAATTGCCACCGCTTTATTTTTTACACCGGTCCTAATACGACCGGTGTAAAATCCCCCGTGTAAAATGTTTATTTTGTACTAGTGAAAGCAAGGTTTCTTCAATTTCAATCAGATGTTGTTTTAATTTATTTGTTACAACAGGTTAAGTTGTTTATATTCATTTTTGTTTTCTTGTAAAAAACCATATCAACTCAAATCATAATGATTTAAGTTGAATTTTATAAAATTTCTATTATACAGACCATTCCGGTAATGGTACTAAATATGAAGATTTATTATCAAGAATTGAATGTAGGTTGTATCTTTCTATATTCTCGTGTTTTATTATTACTTTTTGGTCACCATATCTACAGTTCTAATTAAAATACTAGCTTTCTATCAACAAATAAAAAATAAAAGCAGCAAAACTTGTTGTATCGTTATTGCTTGGAAATTTTGTTAACTTAGCAAAGCATAAGTAAACTGGATGTAACGGTCTCCAACTCTATTTCCTATTCCTTTCTCTTTTATTAGGGACATAAAATGGTTACTGCGTGAACATGCGAGGGACCCACGACTCTTCCCGTTCGTTTAAAGCAAGCCGTTGGATCAGAAACTTAAAATAATCGACGAATGTGGTGCTGGTGCAAATAACACATTATACAAACCCTTCGCCACCTTTCACAATTCGTATCCATAGTTGCTTTTTAGCATCTTGCTTGCATACTCATTCTGCAAACGACAGTTAGTTACTGCGCAGAGAGAGAGAGAGAGAAAGCAATTTTTTCATACGTTTTGGTGAGGCTAAAAGAAACACCGTCCCTTGGTATTCCATTTCCTTGGTTTAGTTAGCATTTCGTCACCTCACTTTTCTCCTTTTCATGTTGATTATATATGTTGTTTTTGCCCCTTGAAATCTGTCTTTGTAATGGTAAATAACGTTTTTATTGTATTTTGCTTTTATATTTTTAAATTACATTACTCTTTTACTTTGTTTAAATTCTTTTTTACAGGGAATGAAGAGGGTACACTCTAGGTTTCTGAATAATGATTTGATGTTTGATATTCTGTCATTCGTTCCTGTGAGGGACTTGCTTGGTATGAAGTGTGTTTCCAAGGAATGGCACCGCATGATTTCAAACCGTTCCTTTGTCATAGCTCAGCTGAAGAAAAACAAGGATGTGGTGTTAGGAGGGTTTATTTTCCAAGAGAAGTTCATGTGGTGCAATGAGGATATAAAAACTGTCACTTACATTGGTGTTGGTGAGAAGAAAATGCGTTCGAAAGTTGACCAAATGGTGTTTGATTTTCTCCCTGAAGATGTTGTGATGCTGTCATCGTGTAAGGGTTTAGTTTGCTGCAGAACCTGTTTACCTTCCAAAGAGCCTGTTATATATGTGTGCAACCCTTCGAATAAGGAGTGGGTTAAGTTGCAGTGGCCTGTTTCTTCTGGTTATGATCGGAATGAAAGCATAGGACTTGCTTTTGATTACGACCCGCTTAAGAATTCCGATGATGCTATTAACAGGTTTAAGTTGGTTAGGGTTCAGCAAGTTGAGAATTTTGAGGCAGAGTTTTACTATACATTTGAGTTGTACTCATCTGGGTGTGGAGCTTGGAGGAAATCCAGTGAAATATGCCAATGTGATAGCAGGTTGAGCAAGAACAAAGGGGTATACATTGGAGGTGTCTTGCATTGGCTCACTGATGGTGATCAGGTTCTGACTTTTGATGTTGAGAAGGAACTGTCTTGGTTGATTTCAGTGCCTGTCCCAGCCTCGGAGTTCAGAACTTTTCCTGAAGCATGTATTGGGGAATCTGAAGGGAGGTTGCATTATGTTCTGGTGTCTGAAGAGGGTCTTCATGTGTGGTATCTTGAGGATTACTATGAGTTTAAATGGACACTCAGCTTTGTTAAATCTTTGGAGGATTTTGAAGTGCAGTGTCCACAGTTCTGCAGGAATTTGAAGAACCGAGTGTTGGAGAGAGTGAGCATGGATATTGGTCCTTGGATGAATCCTCTGGCTTTCAAAGATGGGGTCTTGCTTATGAAAGTGAGTGTGTACTTATACCTGTATGATATTAACAGTAACAAGATGACTCTGGCTTGTTCTGTTCAGGACCTGAAATCACTATCCATGTGCAATCCTACAGTAATTCCACATTCCTTGAGCTTGCTTCCCTTGTGTCCTGCATAAGAGGTGTCGTTCTGTTTTGCCAGGCTTTAAATCAAATGTTAGGAATACAGAAGATGTTAATATTTCAGTCAATACATATGTAACCTCTTTTCACCTTGTAAATGTTTGCTTAGGCAATTCTGATGCATTATATGACTACATGAACTGCTTATTACACTAGTTGTATTTCACAGTGAGTTGGAGCATGGAAATGAATTTGTGTTTACTTTTAACCTGCAGTGATCCAATGGAATTAAATATCTTTGATGAATTATGATATAGGTATCATTTGTTTTTCTGAAAAGGAGAGTATATTTAAGAGATATGAGAGGTATAAGACTATGAGAGAGGATGTAAGATTGTGGTTTCTATATATGACATCACTGAATCAAGCAAGAAGGTTTTCAAATTTTGAGCATAAAAATCAGTTTGGCTGCTCTCATATTTTACAGTGAGGATTAAAATTTCATTTGAGTTTTTTATTCCTGTAGCAAGTAGGTTGTCTAATTTGAAATTAAGAAATAAATTACTATTGTATTTTTGTGGAATGCTAGATATGTGCAAAGTTATGGTTCAGAATTCAGATACAAAACAAGCAGGCATAGTTAGTATCCGAGTGATGTTTTCAGAAATGATGCCTCTTATTTGGAGTTCGTCCCTGGATGATTGCTGAAGTGCAAGCAACTACCACAGGCTATATTTTGAAATAATGGTAGCAAATAAATGCTATGTTTTTCTTGCATCTCATTTCCAATTATATAATCATCCTATAAAGCTCCAATTTACAGTGTTTCGTAAGAAATATGCTTTATTATGACATCTAGTTCTGGACTTTACAGTGCATGCCATAAAATTTTGAAGGTTCCAATAACAACCAAGGAAGCCCCATTTCATATGCCATATTTGTTTGATACACTTGTGTTTATTGAACTCTTAACCATTTCCTACTTCTGACCTTAAAATTTATATCCAAAATAAAATATGCACTACTTCATCTCTTGTACTCATTGATAATGAAAAATATGAAATGTGTAGACTTCGCTGTAATTAAGTTATAAACAGAATTGTCTCCCAATAAGATATATGTTAACATTAAAAAATATATAAAATAAAAACACAAAATTGAATGAGGATAAGACAAAAAAATTTTATTTAAAGTGAAAAAATGAAATTAACATTTTCTCATTGGGATTCACTGGTCATATCTGTAATTGATTAGGTTTTTTTTTTAAAAAAAATCAACCACCTGCTTTCTTAATTGCCCATCGCTTTCTTAAAAAGCTAATCAATCACATCTGTGCGGGATGAAAAATATGTATTTAAAAAAGTATGTTATTAGCATTTATCAAGAATTTGATACTTGCAAATGCAACCTATAATTATTAATGTTTTAAGAAATCAATGGAGATTCAATTGGTATTTTGTTTGGTTTACAGTTGGGGAAACACCATTGGAGACAGTTAAATTCTGTTTGACTATAGGATTTATTTTTGGGTTGGTCAAAAACCTATTTAACCAACCCAGTTTGGGAATCAAACGACCCATAATTTAATGGTTAAACTATATTAATCGAATTAAATATTAATAAAATAGTAATATTTTTATTCTAAATATTATATTTTATATAAAATAATATTACTAATATAATATAATTATTTCGTAATAATAAAAACTAAAAATAATAAACTATTTATATTTTTAACATTTAAAAGTATATAAAAAACCTAAATACTACTCAAACATAAAAAAAAGCTCAAAAAATATTTTTTTTACTTAACTATTCTAAACCATCGATGATATAGCGGTTTATTTATTTAAATGGACTGAATTAGTGATTAATTAACTATTTTTTTATTGAATTCAGCAACTCAGTCAGATTTTTAAAACTATATATATTATAGAATATAGCTAATAATACGGCGACACATAATAAAAAGAAGTTTCAAATATGAAACTTAGAAGAAAAACCTAACATGAGAAAACTCATTTCTTTTAGCTCATTGTTAGTGTTAGAATTGTTTGTTTAGATAATTTGTTAAAATTAGTTAGTCTCTCCTAATATCTTTAAGAAACTATAAATAAGTGTAATCTCCTTGTATAAATGTACTTTTTAAATATGAATTTACACAATTATGTGTTTGGTTTTTACCTTTTTCTCTCATACTCAAAATTCCAATATGGTATTAAAGCTCTCCTTTGAAGAGAGTGAAGATCTTGTGAATTGGTTCTTCATTCAAGCTTTGATGGTCGTTGAACATATCAAGTGATGTTTCTGCCGCTGCACACCACCATTTACCATCCTCCCTTTTATTACTCATCTCTGGAAACTAACCAAACTTGAGACGAAGTTCAATCCTTTTCAAATTAGCTCGAACAAGTCCAAAGAACCCACGTCAGAATGAAAGCCTGCAAAATGTTCATTCATGTTTGGCGATTTTGTCTTTGATGAAATTATCAACCTCTGACATTGAGGCCAAGATGGAAAGCTAATGGTTTCGTACCTCCAGCTCCTGTAATTTCTAACAATACTAGGCAACTGAGGCAAAATAGGGGTAGGGTGAATACGCATACAGTATCACAAGGAAACACTCTATCTGGTATATTCACCACAAGCCCGTCAAATTTTCCAGTCAATGATCTCTTCAAGGAAGTCAAATACTCAACATATTAAATACATACCTAGTGGATACCAATATGAGATGGAAGCTTTTTTCAATTCAAGGCGCCTAAAGATTGCTACTTGTAACAATACTGACGGAGAAGATGATGATTCCAATGGAGACCAAAAATTAAATTCTTCTGGCCATGATAACCCTCACCCTCAGTTCCTCAATTTCCATTTTTCTTCTTTTCACTACATTCTTGGTCACTTGAAGCCACCTATGAAACCACCACCTTGGGTTCGTGCATTGTTTAAAATGCCTAAAATCCACATATTGTTTCCCATCTCATTCTGATCTATCATGGGCACCACCACTGTCTTGCCCTTCTCTATTGGTCACCATGATCTTGGTCACTTGAGGCCACCTGTTAAACCACCACCCTGATCAAATTCATCTAATACCTCAATGCTTGCAATAAGGATTGGCATCAATGTCAAACGAAATTCCTAAGTTGCTCATAATTTATTTGATAATCTCCCTCCACCTGTGTCTGCAAGGTGTTTGATAGTTTGTATGTGACAGACTTATTGGCTCTCACTACTACTCTTGTTGTGTGTTGTTCTACCTTGTTATGTTGCTTCGGCCAAATTGCTTCTACTTCATACACACATTGATACATTCAAAGGTAAAATACCCATAACTGGAAAAGGCTTGCAAGATATTTGGAGATAGGCTTTTTCTTATTCTTAATAATTTTGCTTATATTCTCTTTGCTTGTATTCCCTTTGCATTTTCTTCCATTAACTTCAAACCAATAATTGATACCGTTTGAAGGGGATGTTAGAATTGTTAGTTTGTTAGATAGTGTGTTAAAATTAGTTAGTCTCTCCTAATATCATTACGAGACTATAAATAAGTGTAATTTCCTTACATAATTGTATCTTTTCAATATGAATTCACATAAATATGTGTTTGGTTTTCTACTCTTCTTCCCTCATACTCAAAATTCCAACCGTCAGCAGCCCTAGTGACATTAACTTTACGGTGGTTTTTTTTATGGTTTTATGATTGCAAAAAAAATTTAATCTAGAAAGGATTTTAGTTTTTTCAAAGGCTTTTAGGTGAATTGATAAACCTTATGAATGATTGGTGTAATTTATGGATGGTTAATTTATAGGTCCTAACACTATGTATTATTGGTGGGTTCTTAGTATTGAGTGCTAAAATCTCTTAAATTGAATAAGGTAAGGAGTTATATGTATAAATTTGACCTACTTAAAGAACCTATTAAACACTTCATGTGATGAAATTTCTATTTTTTATTTTCTTAGTTCTAAATTTATTATCTAAATTTTAATTTGAAAGACTTATATTTATATTTTCTAGATTCTGATTTTGAATTCGTATATAATTTTTATTTTCTAGTCTACAATTTGAATTTTCTATTTATTATTTTCTAAATTTTAATTTAAAGTTTGATTTTGAAATTTCTAAAGTTCTAAATTTCTATCCTAGTGATCTCCGATGATAAATATATTCTAATAAACTACCTTAATTTATAATAAATCATCTATCCTAAAGTTAAAAGTATCAACATTTTTGAAAGCATTATATAAAATAAATCATATATCCTAAAGTTCTTATAAGTATTCTAACAAACCTTAAAAACATAAAACTAAAGGAACCATATACATCATTAACATTTAACTTAAAGTAAATTCCAATCGGTTCAAAAGTCTCTTTTTTTGCATCATGTTAAAGATCATGGTTCAATGGGAGAAAATAAATAAACTTGAGAGTATGGAAACATAGAAGATTGTTTTAATTGAGCAATAAATGGGAGGATGTAATACATCAAGCTCTATTACATGCTTTATAAACATATAAGGAAATAACTAACTAATAACAAACTAGTAACTATTTATTAATTAATAAGATTAATAATGGTCCCTCACAAGCTAGAAGTACCATCACTTCCAGTTTTGATTGATATGAAGTGGATAAGAGAGTCATAAGAAGGGGGTTGAATTGTGACAATCACAAATTTAAACTTTCATTCCAAAACAAAGATCTATTGCTATCTTAATTCTTTTAAGACTTAGATGAAGTTAAAAGCAAGATTAAAATACTTGGAACAAAATATTTGAAGCATTATAAGGTACCTAGCTTCTAAAGAGATTTACTTGTTTAGAAACAAATTTTGAAAACTAAAATTTTCTTTAGAAACAAGTTTCTTGCTAAACAAAGTCTTATTTTTATAAAAATAAATACTTTTAAAGAAAATGTTTTTACAACATCTTAAACTACTTAGATTTAATAGAACTTGACAAGCTGAAAGTAAAAGATAAGGATAGAGATATTCACACAAAGAGAGATTTATACCGGCTCACCTTTCACCAATACTTGAGGTTGTGTCTAGTACCTACCTCGATAAGATTTCTTTCATTATTCAATATTAATACAAGTATTCTTTCTTGCCAAGTCTCTTCAAGCTCTTACACGAGTATTATTTCCCCTAAAGCATCTCTAGTCTCAAAATATAACCTTGCACCTACAAGTTTCACACACTTACAATCTAATCCACCCGACTAACAAGTAAACAAACACATTTGAATAGAAAATGATTTGTTGAGGGGGTCTTTGAGTTTTTACAGTCTTAGCATGAAAGTGAAGTATGTTAAAAAGCCTAAACTCTAATTTCATCAAGTTAAGACCTTTAATTGTTTGAGAGTTACACTTTTACAAAGAGAGCAAATAATAAGATTTTAGGATGGAAACTTGGATGTGCATATTGTTTGGACTCAATTTTAAAGTGCATGAGAAAAATAAAGTATGAACTTTCTTAGCTTGTGTGAGGAGATGATTCTCTCTTGTAATGATTTGTCTTTGTTTTCATGCATTTTCTCACTTATGTTTCAACCCTTGTATTAAGGATGTACAAACATAGTCATTGGAAGCTTGTCTTTTTCCTAGGTCAAAAGGTAAGGCTAATTTAGATCTTTAAAGAGAAAACCCTAATTTGGTTCTAAAGGTTCAGAAATAGAAACCCTAATTTTGGTTACAAAAAGTTAAAAAATAGAAACTCTAATTCTAGTTCGAAAAGGTTTAGAGATAAAACCCAAAATTCTTACGAATTTTTTCAAATTCTAAAGTGAACTCAGTTTCTTTTCCTCTAATTGATTAAGATATTTTCCTTGACTTGATATTTGTTGAAGAAAAGTCTGGAAACACGAGATTTATTGATAACTAACATTAGAAATTCTAACTTAATTGAACATGTTTGTTATCACTTAATGTGTGTATTTAAGTGTTTCAGGAAAATGGCCTAAGCTACAAAAGAAAGGGGGAGCCCATGCATAGAAAGTTTATGCATCAACAGTCTGGAAAACTTGATCGTTACATGAACCTCTCAATCTAAGATAAAAGGAAAAGTCAAAAGTCTGGTAACTTGCTTCAGAAGAAACTCTTGTATCAGAATAACTTACCAGACCCAAACTCAAATAGTATCATCTCAAGCTTCAAAAATACAAAAGCATTGGACTCTGTCTCCTCATCTTGAATCATCTCAGGGAATTATCTCAGAAATGGTCTGGTACATGAAGCATCAACGGTCACAAGTCATCTCCATCAAAAGACTTATTGAAAAGATTCACAAAAAGGAAGATTGACTAAATAAGGTGGATTTTAGTTTAGTCTGAAAATCAACTATGTTTCACCTCTATCTCACATTCAGAGATACTCTGAATCAAATCTTTCCTTCTTGGTGAAACTAGTGCTACATCTACTCCACCTATAACTGCACAAATCCTGAAAGCTACTACATCTACATTACTTGTGCATAACGTCTCTCACTCTCTCTGACAACAAAAGTTCTTACCCTTCATATAACTTCACCAAGAAAGACTTTTGTCTCACATACAATAACTTTCTCAATGGCTATATAATTAACAAGCATCTTCCGAAACTGAATAGACTGATTCTATATTAAATAGAATCGATCTCCTCTTCTAGTAAAAAAAAGCCTCTTAAAAAATACAAGAGAAAAATATGAAGAGAGAAAAATCATTTTGATTGAGAATTGAGGATGAAAAGAAATATGAGAGAGAAAGAGAGAGAGAGAGCTCGTAAAAAGAAAAAGATGAGCTAGAATACACCATAAAAGTGTAGTGGAAGAAGAAAAATCATAAACAACCATCAGACATTCATGCACTCAAGCTCATATGAAATAAAGAAATGGTAGTTTACTCAACAACGAGTAACTCTACCTGGAAGATCTACCATGAAGACAAAGAAAGCTCGCTATGTGCACTTACATCTCTTCTTAGATGCCATAGTAACTTGGGATATGCCTTCGTGCACTTAAATACATATTGTCTCAAGTCATGCTTTCTAGCTCATTATATTTTCCAATCATCTTTCACTTTTTAAATGTACTAGCCCTATGGGAAAATTAAGCCCTCTCCTTCTTTACAAATCCATTTTTAAAGTTTATCACTTAGCTCTGCTAAGTCAAGGGGCTTACTTTATTTGAGCTAATTCTTCCAATCCTCTGGTAGTACAGGTCTGGTATGTTGTCAGAATCTGTTAGTATGGGAAACACTGTTGGCCTAGAAAGGCTTTTGAAAGAATACTTAGGGTTCAAGCTAAGAGTGGCTCATGAAAGAATACTTGGGTCTGCCCCAGGAATGAGTGCTATAAAAGAATACTCATAGGAATCCAGAGGGGTCTGGTGTGTCAAAGCAAGAGTTGTGCTTAGGCCAGGAGTGGCCGGAGTCAAGAATACTTATGGCCAGGAGTGGCCAGTGTCAAGAATACTCAGAAGCACGGGGTGTGCTTAGCCCAGGAGTGGCCAGACTCAAGAATACTCAGGGGCTAGGAGTGACTGATGTCAAGAATACTTGAAGCATGGGTTGTGCTTAAGCTAGAAGTGGCTGAAGTCAATAATACTCGTAGGCTCGGTCTGGGCTGTTCATGTAAAATATTTTTACTTAGTGGAGATCCTTCAGATTTGAAGGTATTAGATGTAGTCTCCGAGTTGGAGATGAACCAGTATAAATCTCTTATGCATTATCTCTTTTCTATCTTACTCTTTACTATCAAAAGTCTGGTGCATTATGATTGTTAAAATCGATAGTAAAAGTCTGACAAAAATACGTTTACTCAATCAAAGTATCACATTCTCTATCTCCTCAAAAGTCTGATCCGCTGCATAACGCTCTAAACGTTTAAATATCATTTTTTGGTTTGAAAAAAGTGAACAGACTTATTCAACCCCCCTTCTAAGTCTGTTCTCCGAACCATCAATATTGATCTTGAGGTGTGCAAAGCTTGCAAGGGTTTGTTGTTTATGAAGTTTTAACACCTATGAAGTCAGCACAATGTGTGGTTTTGTCTTTGCAAAGTGGCTTATCTTAGATTCTTCTACGAAACTCAAGTCCAGAGGCAATGTATAAGCCTATGCTTTGCCAACATAAAAACACATATAGCACACCCAAATTATTAATAGTCCTGTTACATTATGAATGAAAAGTGTAACAAATATTGTAAGAAAATGGAAAAGCCTTAAGAGTCCCACATAAAAAAATTGTAGCAATTTAATTTTTTTATCTTTCCATACATAATCTAAGAATGGAAAATATTCTTCAAATGTATGAGGTCCCTGAAGTGCATGATAAGTACCATCAAGGCCTAATATCACACAAGAAATTAAGTGAAGTACTTTAGAATACAAAGTATAGAAATATGTCTATAATTAACTTCTTTAGGACTTACACACCAACCTAGAGTAGTTAAATGAGAAAAAAAATTAAACATGGTTCTTACGTTGGATTTCTCGAGTGCCAAACGAGCCATTTTAAATTGGTTCATTTGCTTAGGTCCATATTCCAATTAAGTTAAGCTCCCACTAATTCAACGGATAAATGAATAAATCTGACATTTGCAACCCACCAAATAAACTTGAAGTTTTAATCATACTAATGGAAAAAAGACTTTTTATACCGAGGTTTTTACACCGGTTGTAATATAACCGGTATAAAAAATAAGACGGTGGAAATTTTGTAAATAGTTTGAAACTTTGCACTCTACAATCTGGACTGGTGAAAAATAGTTAAATTTATACCAGTTTTAATTTTCGACCCATGAGAAATGATAAAATTTATACCAGGCTTACTTTTGAACCGGTGAGAAAACTTTTCATATTAGCCATTTGTCTTCTCATTTTCAAAGCCCCACCCCTCTCAAAGCCCCGCCCCCTCTCAAGCCCCTTTCAACTCAACACTTGTTTCCCTCTTCTCCACCATCGTCTCCCTTTCCCTCGAAGCCCCCGTCTCTCTCTTCTCCCTCGAAGCCCTCGCCTCGCTTTTCTTCCTCGAAGCTGCAAGGTTTGTCCCTCTCCGTTAAGGGATAACCCGGTCCCCTTCATTTGGTTTGTTTTTGGTAATTTTTTTTCATTGTCATTTTGCAATATCAGGGGGTTGTGAATCCGTTGTTCGAAAAGTGTCCGAAGCAGTTCGGCTTCAGACATGGTTTTATATCGGCTAATAAGCAGTCTCATAAAGTATCATATGGTTATCTGCTACTCCCTTTACATTTCAGGTAACTTACGCTTGTCAATTTTTCCTTTTAATGTTCATTAGTCTATATGCATGTTGTTAAACTTGGTTGATTAAAAAGTCCCACATTGCTTAGAGTTGTAAAGGGACATGGGGGCTTATGCTATATATAGGCCTTAAGGCCTTTGTAATAAATGTACCAAGTGTTCAAATACCCATAATTATATATGGGTGTACTGGGGTCTTAAACACTAGTGGAAAATACCTGAAAATACTTTAAGTTTTTTTTCTCTGTTGTAATGCTCTTGTGTTAGAGTATTGTGAGAAGTGAGCTTTGAGAGTGCGGGTGCACTTGGGGTTGTTAAGGTGTATAAGAGTGAGGTTTATGTGATGTATAAATTGTTCACATAATATTATTCTTTGGTTGTCGGTTTTGACAACGGCCGTAGTTTTTCTCTGAGTTTTGGAGTTTTCTACGTTAAATTCTTGTGTGTTGATTGTGTTCTATCCTAACCTTATTTCTCTATTTTTTAAGGAAATTCTATGATGGAAATGAATCTAATTTCCTAACAGTGGTATCAGAGCTTCATGGTTCGGTGGGATATGAATTCTTAGTATGCTCTGTGGTTCCAACTTTGTCTGATCTTCCACATCATAAAAGATTTATTTCCTGAGTGGTTGAGAATTTCCTTAGTTATTGGAAGTGTGGTACTGTAAGTGCTAGTTTGGAAAGGTTCTGGCTAAAGAAAGACTTGATATTTAAGCGTGTCCATTATGACCCACCTCTCTTTCCTGGGAACTAATCCTGTACACGGTTGCAGTGTTGAACACACGGTCATAATGTCAAACTATTCAAGTGTAGTGAAGTTTGACGTGGAGAAATTTGATAGAAGAATTAATTTTGGCTTGTGGCAACGACAAGTTAAGGATGTATTGATACAATCAGGATTACATAAGGCATTAAAAGAAAGACCTTCTGGTATGGAAGATGAGAAATGAGAGGAATTAGATTTGAGAGCTACAGGTACGATCTGCCTGTGTTTGGCTAAGAATGTTCTTGCAAATGTACAGAATATTTCAACAGCTAAAGATCTTTGGGAGAAACTCGAAGGGTTATATCAGGCCAATGGCATCTCAAATCGATTGTTGTTGAAGGAACAATTCCATAATTTACGTATGGAAGATGATATGAAATTTTCAGATCATTTAAGTGTCCTCAATGGTATTGTCTCTGAATTGGAGGCTATTGGGGTCAAAGTTGATGATGAAGATAAGGCGTTAAGGCTCATATGGTCTCTTCCGTCTTCCTATGAACACATCAAACCTGTTTTGATGTATGGGAAGGAAACTTTGAGTTTTGAAGAAGTTGCTGGTAAGATTATCTATGAAGAAAGAAGAATAAAGAATGAAATTAACTCTTTATCAAACTCGGCATTAATGGCTAGTAATGTAACATCCTAAATAATTAAGTTAAAAATCCTAGATTGGCGAAAAATATTAACAATTGTTCTCAAATTTATTTGAGATTTTTGGGAATTATTATTATTATAAATATAATTATAAATAATTAAACGTTATGGAATTAAACAAATTTATTTGAATGATTAATTATAAAGTTAAATGAGGTGTAGTTAGATGAAGATAAATTTGGAAGTTACTAATAAGGATTAAAAGTAAAAGTTTTAATTAAAACATTAATGGAAAAATATGAAAGAAATAGGGAAATGACCATTTTGCCCCTGGACCTTAAAATTTAATTTCACTTCCTTCTTCCTCACTGTCCACGCGAGCTTTCTTCTTCTTCTTCTCCCTCACCATTGCCGAATGCTTTGTGCTTCTAATGGGAGGTCCATTTTGCGTCAAAACTTTAAAGTAACTACGTTTTTGGGATCGTGACTTCGAGGTGAGCATTATGGACCCATCAAATTGGGTTATCTTTCTCCCCCTTCTCTTTTTCTCTCTAGCCGAATGGCCATGCATGGTGGAAGGAGGTCTTGTTTTTCGTTCCTCCAGTGCATGTGAGCTTGAAAATGATAATTGGAACAATGAGAATAGTATAACATTAATGGGGTTTGCATTTCGACCTTCGTAGGTAGTGGAACGAATGTCGGAAGGTCGAGTGGCAAATCGGGTGTTGGATTCGGAAGTAAGACCTTGAACCAAGCACCTAGAGGACGCAACCGACATCAAGAACAAATCGTCGAAGCTTGGAATCGAGGTAAGGGGGTGTTCGAGTTGTAATTAATTAGAATAGGAGTATACGTTGGGTTCGAATTATTTAACTAAACATTAAAATGGTGAGAAAAGTTACTAAATGATAAATGTATGTGTATGAATGTGGACTGAACATAATTCATGGTAGATACTAAAGTAAAGTCTTTCGAATTGTGATAAGTTGATGTATATAGTGGCACTATGATGGTGGGGCTTGACAAGTTGGTCGCCCTTTTGATGATTATGATTTGTTATTGATGGCCACTTGATATGTGATATGAGAATGTGATATATATGCATGATTATGTAGTGTAGGATGGCCGACGGTATGTATAGCCCTTCATCTTCTGGCTCCAGTGGTTTTTGTTCCCAGTTGAGCTACCCAGTGGTCAAGTAGGACCCAGTGGTTGAGGTGGAGAGTCAAGCAGGACTCGGTAGACCAAGCAGGGTTCACGGGGTGTCAAGTAGGACCCTCAGCTGAAGGTCGATCCTTTAGTATCCGGATACTATGTGTCAAATTATATGAGAGTCAGTTGTAAGATTTCAATGAGGTTATTGATAATATATGATGATGTGAATATCTCTATTATATTTGTTGTTATGATCTATACCTTGAGGATGTTGTAACTTGCATGTAACTAAGAAACTGTATATGTGAATAGGTGATAAAGAGAAGTAAAGTTAATTGCTTATGGTTGAATTAGTGAACTAGTATTTGGAAGAACATTTAGTTAATCATGTATGTCCTTATTTAATTACCGTTCTAAATTAATTATGATTTACCAAACACTCACCCTTGCTGTGGTTTCTTTTAATTTAGTAACCAGTGATAGGGAAGAGGTTGATGCTCCGGAGGTGCGCCAAGCGGAGAATTGATGCCAAGAAGTAAGGGAAATCATGAATTAAACGATGTGTGTAATGTATAATGTGTTTTATGTATGTGATGTTATAATATGTTTCTTATGAATGTTGGATTCATCTAGAATATGGCAATGTAGTTATGTTGTGATAGGGACAATGACAACTTGAGTTATGAATGAATGTGATAGGTAATGAGTTAGAATCTGTATGTTAATTGATGAGGATATAAACTCATGATGACAAAATAGTGAAGTGTTGATGGCTATGCTAATTTTCATGAATTGGACGTATATTGGCATGGAGCCAATATTATATGTGGATGATAGATTGCTATGATAGGCCCTGTTTATTCTTGTGAAAATTGAATGATGTAAGATGTGTGTGGATTGTTCATTGCTTTGATGTCTAGGGTGTGAATTGCATGTGAATTCTCTATAGGAATTGTTAGTGCTTAGATGATAAGCTTGATTGGTATGCATATAATGAATTGGAGCTAGGATTGAGGTGCATATTTAATTGAAACCATCCCTAATTGCATGCTTGAATATGAGTAAGTGGATGAATTAGATTAAATGATGAATGTGGAGGTGTAAATATATTAAATTGCATACAAATTTCTAGTTTTGGCTATATACTGCATAACTCGCTCAGGCGAGGTGGATTCTCTCTTAAGCGAGAGTGCCCTGTACAAGTATTGTGGTCTCTGGCCAAATCTCACTCAAGCGAGGAAGGTTCTCGCTCAAGCGAGACCTGTGCGTATCAAGTGAGTGTGGCTACTGGAAGAATCTTGCTTAAGCGGACTCAGTCTCGCTCGAGCGAGGACTTGACAAAATGATTATGTGCTTATTTCGCTCAAGCGAGTGTAACTCGCTCTGGCGAGTAAAAGGGAATTAGATACTGGAGTATTTTCACTTAAGCGGCATGGCATTGTTGGCCCTCTCGCTTAAGCGAGTAGTGATAGTAGTATCCTGGAGTGATTTCACCCAAGTGAGAGTGATTCGCTTAAGTGAGTGGCGATGGTGGTCCCACTGGACCTATTTCGCTTAAGCGAGAAAATTCTCGCTCAAGCGAAATAAGGACCTGATGCGCACGGACGCTCTCGCTCAAGCGCAATCATGACTCGCCTGGGAACGAAGCATGGATCTCACTCAAGCGAGTGGGGACTCGCTCAAGCGAGTGGGGACTCGCTCAAGCGACCTTCACTGGTCTCGCTTAAGCGAGTCAGGGCTTCGCTCAAGCGAGAAGCCCCTGACCTCATTTTCTTCTTTTGCTTCATTTAACCACTTTCATTTTTATTATTTGATTGATTTATTTATTTTATTTCTATTTAATATTTATTATCTTGGGTCCCTTAAACTGGGAACGCATGACTATTTTCATTTTGTTGGGTATAAATTTCCCTTTTGTGAAAAATTTTCTCTATATTTTAATTAATCGGCACAACATTATGGGCTTATTCTAGTGTAATCGCTGAGTTAATGTTTAATAATTAGGAGAGACGTTATAAGTAATGGGCCTTACGTGAAGAAGAAATTTGGTATGCTGGAAATATGGAAGGACTGGGCATGTAAAGAAAAATTGTCCAAGAGGATCAACAACAAAAAGAGGCTCTGAGTCAGGTGCTAGCAATGTTTCCCTTGTTTTTAGGGAAAGTGATGTTCTATAAAGATAAAATGTGTATCCTTGTGGCATGTCCGCGTTGCCATGGAAAAGGATAAGTTATTGCTAGCGGATCCACAATTACACATAGGCATTGGTTGGCAATATTGATGCAAGGTGTGTGGTGGAGTTTTATCGATGGCTGAAGAACTTCCGGAGGAAGCCAACATGGAAGTTGCACCATAAATTGTCAGCAAGGTTTCGACATGTGCCGAAAAAGAAATTCTTGGGATATCCCAGTTCCAAGTGATTGTACTCTTTATGGTGGAGTATGTTTGTTCTATTTGAACAATGTTTGTTGGTAAAGACAATGATTGTCGGTTTAGACAATGAAATGATTGTCGGTATAGACAATGAAAGCAAGTGATTGTCAGTGTAGGCAATTGAAGCAGATGTTGTACTTCTTTAATCATGGTGGAGATTGTTAAACATGGTTGATTAAAAAGTCCCACATTGCTTAGAGTTGCAAAGGGACATGGGGGCTTATGCTATATATAGGCCTTAACGCCTTTGCAATAAATGCACCAAGTGTTCAAATACCCATAATTATAAATGTGTACTGGGGTCTTAAACACCAGTGGGAAATACCCGGAAACATTTTAAGTTTTTTTTTTCTCTTGTAATGCTCTTGTGTTAGAGTATTATGAGAAGTGAGCTTTGAAAGTGTGGGTGTACTTGGGGTTGTGAAGGTGTATGAGAGTAAGATTTATGTGATGTATAAATTGTTCACATAATATTATTCTTTGGTTGTCGGTTTTGACAACGGCCGTGATTTTTCTCCGGGTTTTGGAGTTTTCCACATTAAATTCTTGTGTGTTGATTGTGTTCTATCCTAACCTTATTTCTCTGTTTTTTAAGGAAATTCTCTGATGGAAATGGATCTAATTTCTTAACACATGTTGATGTCAGATGCCTAGTAAGCGGTAAATTTCAAGTTTGTTCTTTTAGGTTTGTGATTTTACTGGCTATTTTTCAATAGTGAAGGTTCTAAGATTGTGATTATCCTCCCATTTATTGATCAGGTGCGGGCTTTATGCGGTTCATTTTCACATTAAGGGATTTGATTTTTTTGGTAGATCAACCTTGTTAAAATCATGTCCAGCAATGCATCAGGTGGTATTAATTTTAGAGTTAACTAAGGAAATCAGAGATGGATGGTTTATGTATGTTATGTGTGGATTTCATTATTATGTTGACAATCAATTTTCTTTTCTCATTGATCACTTTCTTGTCTTGCAATGCATGTATACAAAATTTTGAAGTATGAATAGAAATATATAATTGCCACTGGTCTCCTTGTAAAAGGTTGTTATTCTGATAACTAAACTCAAATTTGTGAGTATCGACATCTTCATTTGTTATGATATGATTACGGTTTCAGCAAAAGTTTTGTTTTGTATGGCAAAATATTGTTACTTTTAACAAAGGCAACACTTGCTGTAGCAACAGTGAGGACACTATTGTCATGGAATTTAGGCAGTGGTTTATAAGTTTAGGATGCACTTTTCAGTTATTGCAGAAAACGAATAATGTTATAGTGAATTGAATGACATTTCACTGCACTAAAGTATAAAGTATTTGTTTTCTAACTATTCTAATAAATTCTAATTCAACATGATCAATAAATTTTGATGAATTGAAGAGAATAGTTTAAAAACTAATAACATAAAAAGACTAGTATATTGGTTTAATTGACAATACTTTCCTGAATACCTGATGGTTGTCATTATGTACTAGAATTCTTTTTCTGAAAATGACTTCTTAGTTTCAATGGCATTGAAGTTAAATTTTTACGTCCGGTGTCAATTGATGTGAACTTTATCCTTGTGCACTAGGCTATTACTTACATTTCATAGGGATTAATTAATTATACTATTGGCTTCTGGAATTTGGTAACATGAAAAAGTTAAATATGTTCTTCTAAATTTTGGTTAGAAGTTGGTTTGAGCTTCCTACTTCTGAGTTATGTTTGTTTATATTACAGGCATGTTATTCTTTTGTGTAGGTACGTGTATTTGGGGGTTGGACATTACAAACCATGTTTTTTTAAAAACTATTTTTACGAGTAAGGTCTTCTAGTTGTTTTTTGAGTTTAAATTGACCACTAATTTTCTCGTCCTACATTGATCGAATTGGAAAGAAAGATGAGCATCTCGTGTTATCTAAAAAAATATTATTACATCATTTCTTTGGTCAACTCTAATCTATTGGTTTAATTTTATGTCTATTGATGATTCTACATCTCCACTTGAATGACATGTTATCCTCCGACACAATATTAATGATCTAGCTACTCTAAACAGCAGTGGTTAGACTTTAGAGGATTAAATGCACCAATAGTTGTTGAAAAAAATGGTTTAGATTGTATTTGTGTTTGTAACAACTTAAAAAGTATGTTATTGATTTTCTTTAGTGTTATCCCAATCTTAATCATTGATTTTCTAATTGATGGTTGTTAATGCACTTTACCCTCTAAAATGCACCCCTTCACTTTTGAATTGTAAAGTTATTTGCTTCACTGATAAACCAGGTGCAATATCCTTGAATAGAGCAATAGATGAATTTTGATACAAGGACAATGTATTTCCTATCAACAACCATTGCATGGGTATGCTCTAACACATGATAGCTCTCATTCAGGTTTACTGGATAATTATAACAAATTTACTAGATTGCTATTCTGATGTATTTTCTGTTTCTTCCTTTCTAATTTAGGAAGATTCCCATTCCTTGTATTTTGTACTCTTCCTTACTAGATTCTTTTATCTTTTTCAGGGAAAAAAGAATAAAAAGAAATGAAAAAAATGACTAATATATAATTTTCTTGAAACAATTGACTTTCATAAGTTTGAGGCCTAATTCCTTATTGAAGTTGGAATATGTGTTGTCTATATTCTCTCTTATGATCTGTTAGATTTCTATTCAAGTTTTTTTTTCGTTTGGCAAATGTTAATTTGTTAGTTTTTGTAAGAAATTGGAAGATTTTGTTTGTATTACTCAAACCAATAAATGGAGTTGAGAGATTGATAGTGCATTGATATTAATCTAGACTTCATATTATAAATTTTCTAGTTGCTGTTGTTTCTTTACTTTCTGCTTCCTTTGGTTGCAGTTATACCCTCAATACAGGCTTGAGTGGCTACCATTAGCATTTGCCAAATCCGTGTCTTCAGAAATCGGTTAGGGATAGGATGTTTACATTCAGTTTTTTTAGTTATTATTATAAATTAAAAATTAAAAATACGTAGCATTTATAAGTTTGTGTATCATTATATTCTAGGAGACTGAATGAATGTGTACCCTCACTACTTGCAGATTTTATTCAGGAGGCAAGGAATTCTAAGAGAGCAGCCAAAATTTTTAGAAATAACATGGTCAAGATTCCTCTTGTATTCTAGGTATGATAATTGAGATCATTTTAATTCTTCCTATGAACTATATATTTAGTATTTTTGTACCACTTACCAACTTATCAAATGTGCAGGAGTTGACAACAAAGCTAGTCCTAACCATGTAGTTTTATAAAGGACACAAGGTATGATTTATCAATCATGTAAGTAAATGATTATTTTTGTAAAAATGTTGTTGGCGCATTAGTTATAAGATAGGACTTGTTCAATACTGTGAACTACTCTAATGAGTCTAAATATCTTCTAAAACTTTAAGCGTGAGTAATCAAGGGTTATTTTGACTCCCTTGTGCTTGTCTATCTGTAGCTGCTTTGGACAAGGCTAGAATCGCATTTCATTCTTTCAGAATCAGGTTGAAATGTAAAGCAATTCATTTGGGTAATTTTTTAGATTTCAAAATCAATTCTCTGAAGAATAGAATTGATCGTGAGAAAAGTGACAATCTTAAATTTTCCATTGACAATAATTGATCCTGGATGTGGTAACTACCGATTTACCGAAAAGATATATTTACGCTTGAAAAATGATTCTCCTTGACCATTTGAAGTGTTAAGAGATAGGATAGAAGGGAAAGTTAATGTAATTAGTTAGGTTGTTTGTTAAAACTTGAATGGTTTAATTAGATGTATTTTAGGGGAACGGTATAAGGATTCATTTAGAGATTTGAGCAGATTCAAAGCTATATTTTTGAAGTATAGTTGTACAGTTATTAATTAACAAAGTCAGTTTTGCATTGTCTTTTTTATGTTATGTTACTACTTGTGTGCTTTTAGTAATGTTTCTACTCATGGTGTGTTATGCTTCAGATTTCTTTATGTCACATTCTACTGATAGGAGGCTTACTAAATTTCAGATTGATGATTTGGACTTTCTAAAACAGATTGGGGTTGATCTAGAAAAGGTTGACTTATGACAGCAATGGTGAACGTAAATTGTGTTTTATGCTTTTTACAGTGGAATTATTTGTCACTTATTCTGATTCAAGTTAAACATGGTACATAGCATGATTCAAGTTCAACAATGTGTAAAGTTGCATTTTCTTATGTAATTGTACATAGCATTATATATAACAGGACATTTGTGTCTCATGTCACACAATATACCTCATATTCATGTGTGCATTAAGTTGGAGTTTTTTTTTGGCAAAGTTTAAAGCTTCATAATGTCCAACCAAACATTTAATAACTGTGATAGTGGAAGTATTTGTCTAATACTTAATCAATTAGTTCACTCTGAACTAGTAAAAATTAAAAACTACCTATTTTAAATAATTAGAATCTGATACAGAACAACCTTGTTCTGTGCTTTTTTTTGTTTTCCTTTCTGGTATATGTATACATGCATATTTTTTTTTGGTAACATAATTTTTGTTCATGTAATAATCTGAAAGGGAAAACCATGTAACTATGACCACATTTAGGAAATGTTGATATGATAGTACTCTAACTGAATTCTCAAGATCACCTCCAAGCAAAGACATCACCGCTGTTGCAAATCTAGGTGGTATGGGTTCTGATGACAAAAATAGGGAAAATGGAAAAAATAAAGGGAAAAAAATAATACTTTTTACACCGTTTGTTGTCAATAACGGGTCTAAAATGTATATTTTTATATGACCATGTAAAATATGTACTTTTTATACGGGGCGTAAAAAAATAACTGGTGAGAAAAATACATTTTACACCGGTCGTAACAAATAGAACCGTTGTAAATTAAACATTTTACACTGTTCCTTAATTAACAACCGGTGTAAAATGTATTTTTCTCACTGGTTGTTAACCGGTGTAAAAAGTCTCACTTTTCTCACCTGTTGGGTCTACACCGGTCATACAACTGGTGTAAAAAGTATTTTTTGCGCTAGTTTCATGATCACTTAAAACTAAAGTTTTATGAAAGAGTATTTCTATTAAGCGGTGTATGATATGAAGACGTCATCCACTCAAACACATTGATTTAAAAAAGATAAACTTTTTGGATAACAAGTCTTAAATTTTAAATCTTTCGTTGTAGGATTGTTTTAATATTGTTTAAATTATATTGGTTATTGACTCAAAAATATTAATTTAATCATGATTAAATCGATGATAATTAAATTTATATTAGATGTCTACTTACCTTTTAGCTACAATTTAATAAGTTATTTTGGTCCAATTTTGATAAAAATATTGTTTTTATTGAAACAAAATCCCTTTTAAAAAATTGTAATGAAAGACGATTGAAAAATTATATACATTTTTTAGTTGACTTAAAAAAACTCAAATGGGATTATTTATTTTTTTTAAAATTCATATCCTAAAAATAATATATAATAATTCGAAAGAATGGATCTCTTTCCACCAAGATCTATACAAGAAAAGCACATGAAAGCAAGTCCATTTATTTACATGAAATACTTTATTTCATGCAGGATATTCTTTTTTACTAGGAATATAACTGTATCAGGAATTCATAATAACAGCATACTTTAGTCCTTGTAAACTTCTTGGATCATTTTGTAGTTACCCATAGATAATTATAGATATATATTTTTTATATTGTTTCGTACCTTTTTTGCTTTTTAGCTTCTATATTTGTTTTTGTTTCTAATCCTGTTTCTTTCTCTCCTGTATTTTCTTCGTTTTTTGTAAGTCTTTATTATAGTAAGCTAGTCCCTGAGTTTTACTGCTATCTCTTTTTGTTCTCACAAAAAGATACTGACTGAGAAATTGAAAATAAGATATAAAAACTAAAAGCCAAAAATAAGGAAATATCAACATTTTAAATAATTGACAAAAACTAAAAGAAAACAAAAATATAGAAATAGAAAAGTTGGCTAAAGGGTAAATTTAGCCCCTAAGAAATTTTCAATTTTGTGAGAACTCCTTATAATGATTTTTCCTAGTTTAAGACCTCTCTAATATTTTATTTAGTAGTATTAAATGCCTACTTTTAAAAAGTGCTGAGGTGGAGCCTGTCTTTTTGCCACTGGCTTCACACGTGGCATGTGACACAGCCTCACAATGTTGACTAGGATTAGATAGAGAATTAATTCAGATTAGTAAGGAATAATTGAGGTTAATTACTATTGTTTAATAAAAGTAGAAAGGTTTCATTTTAAAAAAATTGTAGGGTTGCAATTTTTTTTTAAAAGTTCTTTCTTCCTTCGTCTTCCTCACATGTTCCTGACTTTCGCACTCATTCGACTACCGCGTGAGTTCACCTACGAAGAAGAAGAGAAGGAACCGTACGAAAGTGAAATCTAGTGTGTAGTGGTCATGTGCAACAGTGATTTGCTACAGTAATTTGCTATACTATTGCACATGACCACTACACACTAGATTTTACTTTCGTACGGTTCCTTCTCTTCTTCTTCGTAGGTGAACTCACGCGGGAGTCGAATGGGTGCGAAAGTCAGGAACGTGTGAGGAAGACGAAGGAAGAAAGAACTTTTTAAAAAAAAAATTATAACCCTACAATTTTTTTTAAATGAAACCTTTATACTTTTATTAAACAATTGTAATTAACCTCAATTATTCCTTACTAATATGAATTAATTGTCTATTTAATCCTAGTCAGCATTGTAAGGCTGCGTCACATGCCACGTGTGAAGCCAGTGGCAAAAAGACAGGCTCTACCTCAACACTTTTTAAAAGTAGGCATTTAATACTACTAAATAAAATATTAGAAGGATCTTAAACTGGGAAAAATCATTATATGGGGTTCTCACAAAATTGAAAATTTCTTAGGAGCTAAATTTACCCTTTAGCCTAGAAAAGTTTAAGGCTTATTGCATAGATGTATTTTTGGTTCTCTTATAGAATGGGTTAGGAAAGGTGCCCTCATAGATGCTCCTTAACCATATGTGAAAGGTACTCACTTATTAATTTATGATAATTGTTAATTTTTCCCTGTTAAAAAAAATGAACAATATTCATTAGTGGCAGACAGCCAGCTGGCAATCCGGAATCTTTCAAGTTGAGCAGAGCATAGAATTGTATCCTCCTTTGGTTGTTATACTCTAGAAATACAAATATAGTGTTTGCACTCTGAAGAAGAAGAAACCATTTTCTGAGCTTTGAATCCATATGGCAGCATCAGCGGTGGATGGCGCTTTTCTTTCTGGTTTTACGAATGTTGTTTTGGAGTGTCTTCTCTCCCCTGAAGTTGCCAACTTCATCAGAGGAAAGAAGCTTCATCAAGACTTGGTTGACCGGTTGAAGACTGCTCTGCATGCTGTTCAAGTTGTCCTTAATGATGCTGAGCTCAAACAGATCAACGACCCTTCTGTTCAAGACTGGCTCTTTCATCTCAGGGACGCTTTCTACGTCGCCGATGACTTGCTCGATCGTCTTCACTCTTAATCAGGTAACTACCACTAACTTCTTCTCTCGCCTTCTCAATTTGCGTGATAGGAAGCTGGTGGCTGAAATAGAAGCCATCACCAGCAGGCTAGAAAACATTGTGAAATACAAAGACACTCTTTCTCTCAGATCCCCAACGAGGACTTCTCTTGGAGAACTCCATCTACTTCTTTTCTCTTGCTACCATCTTCCTGTATTCTTGGCAGAGACCACGACAAGGACAACATCGTTAACTTCTTGTCATCTGAAGACCCCAACACTACTGCTGTATATCCTGTTTCTGTCATCCCTATATCGGGCATGGGTGGAGTTGGGAAAACCACTCTAGCCCAGTGGTTGTACAATGATGACACTTTGGTGGAGAAGTTTGATATGAAGATCTGGGTTTGTGTCTCCGAAGAATCCGATATTGTTAACATTACCAGGAGTGTAATAGCAGAACTAACTTCAGCTGCTTGTGATGTGAAGGAATTAAATTTGCTTCAACTTGATTTGAAGGAAAAGCTCACCGGGAATAAGTTCTTTCTAGTTCTGGATGATGTCTAGAACCTTGATCGTCATGGTTGGAATCGTTTCAAAATGCCTTTCCAATGTGGGATAAAGGGAAGTAAAATTCTTGTGTTAACTCGAAGTGAGAAGATTGCTTCAACAGTCCAAACTATTCCACCTTACCTTTTCTCTGAGTTGTCTGATGAATATTGCTGGTCATTGTTTGCAAAGCATGCCGATTTTCCAGAATCTGGTGGTGATTCAAATATGGAAAAGATTGGTAGAGACATTGTTAAGAGGTGTCGGGGTTTACCTTTGGCTGCAGAAACACTTGGAGGTCTGTTGTAAACAAAGAATGATATCCGCAGCTGGAATGCTATACTGAGAAGTGAAATTTGGGAAATTGGTATAAAAGACAATAAAATTATTCCAGCACTGAAAAGAAGTTATTATCATCTCCCTCCCCGTCTAAAAAGATGTTTTGGTTACTGTTCACTGTTTCCCAAAGATTATGAATTTTTTAAAGATGAGTTAGTCTTGCTATGGATGGCAGAAGATCTTTTACGAGCACCAAAAAAAGGAGAGCCGTTGGAAGAAGTTGGTTCTGAGTATTTTGATGATTTGGTTTCTAGATCATTTTTTAAAAGGCTCAATCCTGATGACACGTCTTTCGTAATGCATGATCTGATGCATGACTTGGCTATATCTGTTACCGGAGACTTCTATTGTAGATCAGAAGAACTTGGGAAATCAAACAACATTAAAATTCAAACTCGTCATTTGTCATATGGAAAGCTGAGTTATCCATTGCGACATAATGTTGATGTCATTGATAAACTACAATCCTTGAGAACTTTTCTTCCAATTGATTTCCAGACTCCATTGTTCAGCTGTAAGAACATAGTGCAAATCATCTTATCAAAGCTGGAGCACTCAAGGGTTCTATCATTCAAGAAAATTCCAAAATTTGACATGCTACCCGACTCAATAGGTGAATTAATCCATCTGCGTTACTTGGATTTCTCTGAAACAGGTATCAAAACATTTCCTGATTCTTTGGGCAACTTGTACTATCTACAGACATTAAAGTTGTATGATTGTTATAATTTAACTATGTTGCCAAGTACGATGCAAAACCTTGTCAACTTGCGACATCTTGATATTCGAGACACTTATATAGAAGAGATGCCTCCTAGAATGGGCAAATTAAAGCATCTTCAGATTTTAAGTTACTTTGTGGTGGGTCAGCATGAGGAAAATGGGATCAAGGAATTAGGAGAACTTATAAATATTCAAGGATCACTAAGCCTTAGGAAATTGGAGAATGTTGCAACTAGTGACGAAGCAAAGGAAGCAAGGATGCAGGAGAAGACACACATCAAGGATTTGACCTTGGAATGGTCTTGGGATAGTGGTGAGGTTGTTACAACCTCAACACAGCTTGAAAGAGAAATATTTGATGAGCTATAACCTCACAAGCGAATGGAAAAGCTCCGCATTGAAGGATACAGGGGTACAAGATTTTCTGATTGGGTGGGGCATTCTTCCTACCACAATATGACCTATGTTCATCTTTCATTTTGTGACAACTATTGTATGCTTCCTTCACTTGGTCAGCTACCTCAACTCAAGTACCTGAGTATTTCACGTTTCAATGTAGTGGAGAGAGTTGGTGAGGTATAAGAATGATGATGATGTCTATTCTCTAGAGACACCTTTTCCTTGCTTGGAGCAACTATCTCTTAAGGACATGGCTTGTTGGGAGTTGTGGTGTTCATATGAATCCTTTGTTTTTACTTAACTTCAAATCCTAAAAATTAGAAATTGTCCTAGATTAAAGGGAGATCTGCCTAGTAACTTTCCCGCCCTGAAAGAACTTGTAATAAGCGGTTGTCCCAACTTAATAGATCTGTCGAAACAACTTTCTGCTTTGGAAACTCTTGTAATTCATGACGATGGGCAGCTTGTTTCTTCAATCTTGCTTGGTCCTGCATTTTGCAACTTGAAGATACAGGATAGCAACAGTGTAGGACTGCAAGAGTTCCCCATTCCATTACAATCTCTTAATATTAAGGGATGCCAATTGGTTAAGTCCATGCTTGGGATCATCACCAGCACCCAACCAACTTGTTTGCAATCTTTAAAAATCTCAGATTTTTCGTGCGTCTTGTCATTTTCAGGTAATTGTTTACCAAAATGCGTGAAAATATTGCACGTTCGATATTGTAAAAATATGGAATTACCAAGTCAACATGAGTACTTAGAGTCACTATATATAGGTGAAAGTCATGTTTCAGTCACATCCTTCTCATTGGATGCCTTTCCTAATCTTAAGAGTTTGAGCATGGAGGGATGTCGAGGTCTGCAAACTTTAACCCAACAGAAGCTTTCTGCTCTTAACCATCTGATCCGGTCTCAATACCGGTATCCGATCTGCAAGACAGATTTCAACGTCTTTGTCAAGACATCAACGTGTAACCGGTGTCATCGGTATACATCCGGACTGTAATTCCGTATCAGGCGCTCTCCCTATACCGGTTGTTTAGGATAACACCATGACACCGGATAACACACACGTCACTATGCAAAAGACAAGAATCATTGCTACAGGGACCGATCAATAATCCCCAGCACTACAAGCCAAATTCTGCTCACGGGGATGGTCAACTTGTTCCCTAATCCTAGTCTATACTCTCCATGCTTAATATAAAATAGCCACTTGACCCAATCATACTGGTAAGTGCGCAATAAAATAATGCTAATGGAAGTTAGTGGTTCCCCACTAACGAGTCCTCGTAAAACGAGCCAATCAGGTATATGAACTCTCTTCATCAATGAAGGAGGGATTCGAAACTTAATCTAAAAAAAACGATTACTCTCTGAAATACATTCCTGACTTGGAATATTATCATTGACTTGAGCGTCGAAGAATCTTTGCAGGTGACACCACCATTCGCCCACATCAACGCGTTAGGTCGGTGTGAAGGATCTCCAGAACGCCTAATCCGCTCTCCTCACTCAAGGACAACGGATATTTATACCGGATACTCATACATCCGGTCTTCTATACAGTATTTACATACTATTTGTGATTGACTTGACTCCGGATCTTTAGACCCCGGTTCAGGACAGATCATTGGCACGCCCAGTGGGACACGATAAAGTTATTCCTATATCCATTGAAAGAACAAGTAATCCTCGATGGAAGGCGAAGGACAAGATTTCGTGGAGAATCAACCGGAAGGCAGAACCAACCCCAACGTCTTCAGGAAACTCAACTTTGATTCTCTTGGGGGCAGCTCAAAGAAGATAGTAACAGTGTCTAATCCTGATCCTCGTGATGAGCTGATCAGTCAACTTCAGAGGGAACTCGCTGAACTGCGAAGAGAAAGAAGGCAAAGCGAGGACAAGGAATCATCTCGCACACGAAACACTCCCCATACAACTGACGGAGAAAAGTCCACCACTCTCCAATACTCGAACATCCCTACGTTTGAGGGGAGAGAACAGACTCATGACTCTGAAGTTGAAACTGTCCGAAGGAAGAGGGAGTCAACGACAGCACCCCCAGTAACTTACAAGTTAAAAGTTCCTTTTTCAAGGAGACTCATGAGCATCCACATCCCCAAGCACCTTCAAACTACTCAGCCACTTTCCATTGGAAAATACAATGGCGAAACCGATCCTACCAAGCACCTTGATGCTTATGTATTTGAAGCTATGTACTTGGGGGCTGATGAGGATGTAATGTGTCGGATGTTCCCACGAATATTATCAAAAGAGGCCCTGGGTTGGTTTAAAGGTCTACCTTCTAGATCTATAGATTCTTGGGCTGAAATGGCAGCTACTTTTGAAACTCACTTTGTCATCTCTAAAGATGTGCCCAGGACATCTCACACCTTGGCTCAGATTAAGCAAGGTGGAAATGAAGGCTTAAAAGATTTCCTAAAGAGGTTCTACAAGGAAGCTTTCCTGGTTTCTAACCTCACAGAGTCCATCAAGCTGCATATTGTCATTGAGGCTTTGCAGCCAGGATCAGCTTTTGCCCTCTCATTAGCAAAGAGCCCTCCAGTAACGTTTGAGGAGTTCAGGAAAAAAGCCTCAAAGTACGTGAGTATAGAGATTCACTTAGAAGCTATAGCTGCAAAGAAAAAGCCACCAACACCACCTTCCCAAACTCAGAAGGGTAAGGAGAAAACGAGGTCAGAACGCATGGAGAGACCATTCACCAATCCTAAAGTTAATAACCACTCTCCTCGACCTCGAGAAAGGCAGGTTAATTCCTTCAGCCACTATGCACAATTATCTGCCAAGCCATCTCAGATTTTAAGAGAGGTCGGATGGCCAGCTTTTAGCATCTATGGCGTTAGAAGGCCAGCCCCTATGAAAAGACCAGGAAATCCTCGTAAGTATTGTGATTTTCATGAGCAGAATGGTCATTCCACTGATGAATGCCAAGCTCTAAAGAACGCGGTTGAGACGCTAATTAGAGAAGGCAAATTAAAGCAATACCTGTTCAAAGAAAAATCCTTTGACAGAGTAGAGCGGAATGAGAAAAGAGAAAGGGATCCAGACGACGGGGATGACAATAACCGTAATCCGGTTAGAAAATTCTCTGCTTCAGAGAAACAAAAGGGTGTGATGACTGATGAAATAGCACATAAAGATAGCATGCCTCAGCAACAGCGTCAAGGCTGGCGTGAAGTCATTGGCATGATTGTTGGAGGATTCGCTGGAGGAGGAGCTTCAATTACAGCCCGTAAGAATCATCATAGAATGATTCTGTCTGTGCAAGGGAAAGTCAAAGACAATCGCCCTTACAGAGGTGGGGTTGAAGCTCCAATAATCTCTTTCTCCGATGAGGATTTTGGCCTAACCGTTCCTGGTGGTGACGATGCTGTGGTCATCACTGTAGTAATAGTCAACAAGGACGTCCGAAGAATCCTTGTTGACTAGGGAAGTTCCTGCGATGTTATTTTTTATAATTGCTTTGAAATAATGGGTTTTAAAGACTCAGACTTACAGCCTTATACGCAGGAACTAACAGCTTTCAATGGAGCAAAGCAATCAACGAAGGGGTAACTTGACACCCTTATTTCGTTTGAAGGCGAACCAGGGGCCAGAACGGTTAAATCCCGAGTGCTGGTGATCGATGTTAAATCACCATTTAATGGCATCATAGGCCGTCCTACGTTAAACGCCATGGAGGCAGTTGTATCAACTCCACATCTCCTTGTCAAGTTTATTGATAAGGATAATGCTGTTTCATCTATTCGAGGTGATCAAGAGATGGCTAGGTACTGCTACAACCTAAGCCTCAACATGACAGAACTGGAAGCTTCCAATAAAAAGAGGAAACTCAATGATTCTAGAGCAGCCGCTGGATCTGTAAGCCTTGTCGACTTGGACCCTAGGGCGGATTTGAACATTGATCCGTCCAACCCATTAAAGCCCACACCGGATGGGAGTTCCAGGGACATCGTCTTGGGAGATTCTCCAGAAAAGATCACCCATATTAATGACAAGCTAGATACAGAAATGGATCAGCGACTACTGATGCTCCTGCAAGAATTTAAAGACCTTTTTGCATGGACTACAGCCGATATGCCTGGCATAGACCCTGCTTTCTGCTGTCATAAATTATCCGTCTATCCAGAGACGAGACCGGTTGCCCAAAAGAAAAGAAGATTGGGACCAGAGAAACAGAAGGCAGCTTGCCAGCAAACTGAGGAATTGCTGAAGGCCGGATTTATCAAAGAAATCCATTATTCCTCTTGGCTATCGAATGTGGTGATGGTCCGTAAATCCAATGGTAAATGGAGAATGTGCATTGACTATGTGGACCTCAACCGCTGCTGTCCAAAGGATCCTTATCCTCTTCCTAATATAGATCGGATGGTAGATGACTCCTCTGGTTATCAATACCTGAGTTTCATGGATGCTTATTCGGGTTACAACCAGATTCCGATGTGCGAAGAGGATCAAGAGAAGACAGCTTTCATAAATGATCGTGGTGTCTTTTGCTATACAGTTATGCCCTTTGGCCTGAAAAATGCTGGGGCCACATATCAGCGCATGATCAATAAAGTTTTTGAGGGCATGCACACCAAACTTGTTGAAGTGTACATTGATGACATAATAGCCAAGACACCGGTTGGAGGCGATCATATTGAAGACCTACGCCAAGTATTTACCTGCTTGGGAGAATTTAACATGAGGCTAAACCCAATGAAATGCACTTTCGCTGTCCCTGCTGGGAAGTTCTTGGGTTTCATGTTAACCCAACGCGGTATTGAAGCCAATCCAGGGAAGTGCCAAATGATTCTAGACATGCAGAGTCCAAAGGATCTGAGAGAAGTCCAATCCCTGAATGGCAAAGTAGCAGCTTTGGCACGGTTCATGCCAAAAATGGCTCACAGGTCACTCCCCCTGTATAAAATACTGAAAAAGTCCAAGAAATTCGAATGGGGACAAGAACAAGAGAAAGCATTCCAAGAGCTTAAGGAGGTGTTGTCTAAACCTCCCATTCTCACGAAGCCTGACCCTGAAGACATACTCATCCTATACTTGGCTATTTCAGATGAAGCTTTGGGCGTGGCCTTGATAAAAGAAACTCCCGATGGACAGAGACCGGTCTATTTCACTAGTAAAACCTTACAAGGTGCTGAGATCCGGTATCAAAAAATCGAGAAGGCCGCCCTCGCTGTTGTTTGGGCCTCTCGACGGCTACGTCCGTACTTTCACGCCCATCCAATCATAGTAAGAACGGATTTACCACTCCGCTCTGTATTAATCAAGCCCGATCTCGCTGGGAGGATGATCAAGTGGTCTATTGAACTCTCTGAGTTTGATATATCCTATGAACCTCAAAGCGCTATTAAAGCTCAAGTCCTGGCTGATTTTATTGTGGAAATGACAGGGACGGATCCAGATACCCCTCGTGTCCATTGGACTATTTACGTTGATGGTTCATCGAACCAAAGGGGCTCTGGAGCAGGTGTAGTCCTTGAAAATGATGATGGAGTGCATCTGGAAATCTCCCTTCGCTTTAATTTCAAAACATCCAACAACCAAGCTGAATACGAAGCTTGTTTGGCCGGACTGAGAGCTGCAATTGACATCGGAGCTTCTGAAGCGACGCTCTGTAGCGATTCACAACTGGTGATTTCACAGATCTTGGGAGATTATCAGGCTCGCGAACCTCAACTCCAATTATACTTGAACTGTGTCAAGGAGTTGAGAGAGAAATTCTCGAAAATAGAATTCAAATATGTTCCACGCGAGGAGAATACCTGTAACATCCCCGATGTTTTAATGAGAACTATAAGAAATAGAAAATGTTAGTAAATATTTTAGAAGTTTTATTTAACATTTATTCTGTTCGAACCAAAAGATCGGAAAAGTCGGTGTCGAGATCGGTATCTGAAGCGAGTAGGCGGAGTTAAAGATCGAGAGGGTAGGAGAAGAACGGACAGAGTCAGGTGGTGTGGTCCGAACCGTTGTGAGGAGAGCGCCTCACACGGGGTTAGAGACCGGATTAACCTCACGATGACTGGAACAACGGATATACGTAACCATGAGGTGAGCACGGATGAAATATCCGATCTATCAGGTTGTAGCTCGGATTTCCGAGGTATGAACACTAAGTTAGGACGTCGGGGGCCGATATTTATATCGGGCCTATACTCTTGCGAATTATTAGAGGATTGTGAATACTTAAACGTTGAGGGAATAAACACGTGTAATTGATTTGATAACTATGCAATAGTTAAAATAGTGAAATTGATTAAATTTAGTAAGAATACAAATAAAATAAAGGAAAAGACGATCTTGCCCATGAACCATATATATATAAGGAAATTCTCTTCTTTCCCTCTTCATTATTTTACAAGTTACCTTGCTGTTGGTCTATTCCTCCTCTTTCGTTTTACTCTTCTCTCTTAACGCTGATCTGCATGCACTAGAGAGAGACTCCATTTGTGTCTAAACTTCAATTTAACCTCATTCCTATGATCGGGACTTCAAGGTGAGTCTACTGATCCAACCCAATTGTAATTCCCTTATTTCTTTTATTCTTTGGTCGTTAAGAGCCATGCATGGCTATATTCGTGGCTGTTCTCCACTCCTCTGTGAGTGTGAGCCCAAATGTTGTCCATGAACTAAGGACGTTGAAGTGATGAAGCGGTAATTCATGATCCGTAGGTAGTAGGCTAAGCAACGGAAAACTGAGTGAAGGAATTGAGACTACAAAACCGGTGCTCAGAGAAAGAAATCGGCACAGAGAGCAGATCATCAAAGCGTGGAACCAATGTAAAGGGGTGTTCGGGTTATAATTAATTAGAATAGGACTTACTTCTTATTCAGGTCTTTGAGGTAACGTAAACAGACTAAGGGAAAATGTTGTTAAACGTAATTGTGTGTTTATGCTGTGCATGTGTGACTGAGTTTATTAAGTTGTGGATGATCAGATGTGGATGAGTTTATCAGGTATGGTCTTGTGAATCTAATGTGAAATGAGCAGTGTTATGTGACGTTGAGTTAGCAAGCAGGCTACCTGAGTGATGAGAAATTGATATTATTGTGAGAAAGGTAAACTGTTGAATGATTATGTGGTATGGGATGGCCGACGGTATATGATAGCCCCTCATTTCCGGCTCCCGTGGTTTTCGTGCCCAGTTGAGCTACCCAGTGGTCAAGTAGGACCCAGTGGTCGAGGTGGAGAGTCAAGCAGGACTCGGTGAACCAAGCAGGGTTCACGGGGTGTCAAGTAGGACCCCCAGCTGAAGGCCAATCCTTTAGTATCTGGATACTAGGAGTCAGATTATATGTAAGTCAGTTATGATTATGATGCATGTAATGAATGTGATGTATGTAATGAATGTGATGAATGTGAGGAATGTGATAGAATTGCGCAGTTGGTTTAATACAGTTACTGCAGGAAATACTCTATGTTTCGGTATGTTTATTTACGGGTGATGCTTGATGTGTATGTATCAATATGCATGTATAGTGTTAAATTCCGTTCTATATTAATTATTATGCCAAACACTCACCCTTGCATATTTTTTTTTAGTAACCAGAGACAGGGAGGGGGAAGGAGCCATGGAGCCGCGCCAAGGGGGAGAACGGTGCCAGGGTTCGGATGAATTTGAGTGACTCTTTATAGAGTCTTATTTGTGTATAAAAAACTTTGTATTATAATTACTAGTTGTGTTTAATACAGACCGGATCGAATGAAAAATATATTTCAAAAATATATTACTGTTATGTGCATATGTTTTCATGGTAGCTATGGTAACTCCTTGGGTTCACAGGACCATTTGTTAGAGCGAAGTTTTGGGAGTCCGGTTGTATGTTTTGTATAATCCAATGTGCGAAAGGTGTTCGTTCAACGAATAGCACCTCGTCTAAGTGAGAGTCCGGAATCTCGCTTAGACGAGTAGGGGCCTCGCTCAAGCGAGACGCCCTGATTTCCTTTCTCTCATCCGTTGTGTTCATATTACATTGTTTTTCTCTAAATATCGATTAATTTTCAAGATAAGGGAGAATTTATCGTAAAAGGTAATGGTTTAAATAAAAATAAATGCAAAATAATCTAGGACGTTACACTTGGTATCAGAGCAGTTCTTTCTAGAGCCGGTATGTGGGCCGATCTAGTGAATGTGATAGTTTTATGAAAGTTAATTGTATTTTGTTGTGTTGAGATTGTGTGTGGTCTGGCACCGTTCCCTTGGCACTCCATTGGCGTAGTATTCTATGAATATAAGGTAAATCTATGATCCCCTGACTGATCTTGGTTATTAATGGTGATGTGTTTGCCCATTGTAGAATTACGAAATGGCCGGAGAGACTAGTTCTGGGGGAAGAGATGATTTCTTCTCTAGATTTACTCAGCTGATGAGTAGGACCGAGTCCGGTCCCACTCTGGATAAATTCCTGAAAAGGAATCCTCTAACTTACAAAGGGGGACATGACTATGACGGGGCACACATCTGGATTAGGGATATTGAACAGGTTTTTGAATATTTTGAGTGCTCTGAAGAGCAAAAGGTTCTATTTGCTACTTACCAACTAAAAGATGAGGCTAGAGTATGGTGGTCCCGTGTGAAGGTGCAGATGAACGCAGCCAATGAGCCGTTAGTATGGGCGAATTTTCGAAGGAGGTTCCTTGTTAAATACTTCCCGGACAACTACAAAATCCGGAAAGAAATGGAATTCCTGAAGTTAGAGCAAGACCGGATGTCTGTAGCTGAGTACACCAGCAAGTTTGATGAGCTGTGTGATTTTTACCACCCTTTCTCGTTAGAAGGGACTGAAGGTAGTAAGTGCGCCAAATACGAAGCTGGACTACGGATTGAGCTCCGTAGTGTAATCGTACCGATGGAGATCAGGGACTATCCGACCTTGGTGAACAAAGCAAGACTGACTGAAGAAGTGCAGTTGCAAAGGATGTCCCAGCCAAGAGATAAAAAGCCATTGAAGGCAAAAGGTTTCAGCTTCAAGAGGATGGGTCAATTCTTTCGGGGCGGCAAGTCTTCTGCTACCTCCTCATCCTCCTCTGGCCGTGGTTCCACTGGTCGATCGGGTAATCCTTCTGGGAATCGTACATGCTACAATTGTGGTCAAGAAGGACACATTGCCAAACATTGCCAAGCTAATCAGATTGTGTGCTTCCAGTACGGACGACCAGGGCACCTCAGGCCCGATTGCCCTCAGAGGCAGCAGCAGGGCAGGACAGATAACCGAACTAACTCTTCTGGGAACCGGGGTTCCAACTTCACGAGAGGAGGTCAGAATGGAGCTGGTAGAGGGAACCCACAAGCGGGAAGATATGACGCCCAATCTAGCGGTGCCCAGAACGCCATGGCCGGGCGTGTATTTGCGTTTAATGCTTCAGAAGCTACGAGGAATGACAATCTGGTACAGGGTAAGTGCCTCATCTGTGGTTATCTGGTTGATGTGATTTATGATTCAGGTGCCACCCATTCCTTTATTTCGGAAAGTTGTGTACGACGGCTTGGTCTGCCGATCAGTTTAATGGAGAACGCTCTTATTGTTTCCACTCCAACTGGTTCTACTTTCCGTGCAACTACTGTGTGTAGGGAACTACCGATGCAAATCGAAGCCTGTACTTTTCGAGTAAATTTTATCTGTATGCCATTGAAGGACTTAGACGTTATTCTAGGTCTCGATTGGCTTGCTGCTAATCATGTGTTGGTCGACTGTTATCGGAAGAATATTGTTTTCTCCCAGGAACTTGACGTGAAGAACGGGGTGAGCGATGTCTTAACCACGTATGTTGTTTTATTCGCTTCGGAGGGCCGGCATAACCTCCTGCTTAGTGATATTCCGATTGTTTGTAAATTTTCTGATGTTTTTCCGGAAGAAATTCCGGAGCTACCTCCTAGTCGAGAGATTGATTTCTCTATTGACTTGATTCTCGGGGCAGAACCGGTGTCCCGAGCGCCATATAGAATGTCTTCGGTGGAATTAACCGAAGTGAAGAAACAAGTAAACGAATTACTAGAAAAGGGCTTTATCCGACCTAGTGCTTCACCCTGGGGCGCTCCGGTGTTACTGGTAAAGAAGAAGGACGGTAGTATGCGAATGTGCATTGATTATCGACAGCTGAACAAACTAACCATCAAAAATAAATATCCACTACCCCGGATTGATGATTTACTGGACCAGTTGCGAGGCGCCGCTGTGTTCTCTAAGATTGACTTGAGGTCGGGATACCACTAAATCCGGGTGAGGCCGGAGGATATCCCAAAGACAGCATTTCGGACTCGTTATGGGCTCTTTGAGTACGTAGTAATGCCCTTTGGAGTAACAAACGCTCCTGCCATTTTTATGGATTATATGAATCGGACTTTTCAACCGTACTTGGACCAGTTTGTGGTGGTATTCATTGATGATATTTTGGTATATTCGAGGTCGGACGAGGAGCATGCTCAACATATTCGGCTTGTTTTACAAGTACTTCAGGAGAAGAAGTTGTACGCTAAATTATCTAAGTGTGATTTCTGGAGGAGTAGTGTACAATTCTTGGGGCATATAATTTCTCAAGAGGGAATCTCAGTTGATCCGACAAAAATTGAGGCGGTTATGGCTTGGGAGAGGCCGAAATCAATAACTGAAATCAGGAGTTTCCTCGGATTAGCTGGATACTATCGACGTTTCATAGAGGGGTTCTCTCGGATAGCACTCCCTCTGACTCGGTTAACAAGGAAAGGAAACCCCTTCGTGTGGTCGGAGAAGTGCGAATTAAGCTTCCAAACCCTTAAGCGATGTTTAACGACTACCCCTGTGCTTGCACTGCCCGATGTAACACAGGAATTTGAAGTATATTATAATGCATCCAAATTTGGATTGGGGTGTGTGTTGATGCAAGCTGATCGGGCAATTGCTTATGCTTTGAGGCAATTGAGGCCACATGAGGAGAATTACCCGACTCATGATCTGGAACTTGCAGCAGTAGTGTACGCGCTGAAGATTTGGCGTCATTATTTGTATGGAGCTCGCTTTGTAGTATTCAGTGATCACAAGAGTCTAAAGTATTTATTTGATCAAAAGGAGTTAAATATGAGACAGAGGAGATGGGTAGAGTATTTGAAGGATTATGACTTCGATTTAAAGTATCACCCGGGCAAAGCGAATGTTATGGCAGATGCGCTAAGCAGGAAGGTACTGCATGTGGCTTACCTAATGGGTAGAGAACAGGAATTGCTGGAAAGCTTTAGAGATATGAATGTTGGAGTTGTTATGAACGCACCAAACCGAATGATAATCGGAATGTTAAAAATTTCCAACGAATTTCTGGAGTCAATGGTAGCTGCACAGAAAGACGATAAAGAGTTACTGAAGCTAATTGATACTCAGAACCAAGGCAAAAATGTGGAGATAACTAGGGGTAATGATGGTATATGGAGATTCAGGAACCGTGTGGTAGTGCCTGCACATGGAGATTTCAGGCAGGCGGTGTTATCAGAAGCACACAAGAGCTCTCTGAGTATACATCCGGGAGTAACCAAAATGTATCATGACTTAAGAAAGGAATTTTGGTGTCCAAACATGAAGAAGGCAATAATCGAGTATGTGAAATCCTGTGTGATATGTCAGAAGTGCAAGGTTGAGCACCAACGACCTCCGGGTTTGCTTCAACCTCCAGAAATTCTGATCTGGAAGTGGGAAGGTATCACCATGGACTTCGTGTCCGGACTACCCCGCACTCAAACCGGATATAATGCGATTTGGGTGATTGTTGATCGACTAACTAAAAGTGCGCATTTTCTGGCAATAAATATGAAGTGGTCGTTAGATCGATTAGCTAAGTTGTACGTTGCTGAGGTCGTACGACTGCATGGTGTGCCCTCAAGCATTATCTCCGATCGGTATCCCCGATTCACTTCAAGGTTTTGAGGGAGTTTGCAACGACAATTGGGTACTGAGCTTAAATTGAGTTCGGCTTACCATCCCCAGACCGATGGCCAATCAGAACGGACTATACAAACTCTTGAAGATATGTTAAGGGCATGTGTACTGGAACAGGGCGGATCATGGGAGAAATACTTGCCCTTGGTGGAATTTGCATATAATAACAGTTACCACAGCAGCATTGGGATGGCTCCATACGAAGCTCTTTATGGTCGGAAATGTCGTACTCTATTATGTTGGAATGAGAACGGCGATGCCCTTCACCTGGAGCCTGAGATGATTCAAGAGATGAATGAGCAAATCGCTTTAATCCGAGAGAAGATAAAAATTTCTCAAGACCGTCAAAAGAGCTATTATGACAATCGGCACAAACCCCTTGAATTCCAAGTGGGTGATTGGGTGTTCCTAAGGATTTCACCAACTAAGAGTGTAGGTCGAATTTTGAAGAGCCAAAAGCTTAATCCGAAGTACATTGGACCATACCAAATACTAGAACGGATTGGTGAAGTCACTTATCGACTGAATCTTCCCCAATCGTTGACTAACATTCACAACGTGTTCCATGTATCACAACTTCGAGCCTACATTTCGTGTGATACCATGATTGTACCAAGTGACTCCATTGAAGTGAAGGAGAACTTGACGGTGGAGGCCGTACCAATTGGCATTGAAGAGCATCAAACCAAACGGTTAAGGAACAAGGAAGTACAGCTGGTGAAGGTGAAGTGGCAGAATTTTCATTGGATAAACTACACTTGGGAGTTAGAATCCGATATGAGACGAATGTACCCTCATTTTTTTCAACCGGAACGTTGATTTCGGGGATGAAATCTCCTTTTAGGGGGGGTGGATGTAACATCCCCGATGTTTTAATGAGAATTATAAGAAATGGAAAATGTTAGTAAATATTTTAGAAGTTTTATTTAACATTTATTCTGTTCGAACCAAAAGATCGGAAAAGTCGGTGTCGAGATCGGTATCTGAAGCGAGTAGGCGGAGTTAAAGATCGAGAGGGTAGGAGAAGAACGGACAGAGTCAGGTGGTGTGGTCCGAACTGTTGTGAGGAGAGCGCCTCACACGGGGTTAGAGACCAGATTAACCTCACGATGACTGGAACAACGGATATACGTAACCATGAGGTGAGCACGGATGAAATATCCGATCTATCAGGTTGTAGCTCGGATTTCCGAGGTATGAACACTAAGTTAGGACGTCGGGGGCCGATATTTATATCGGGCCTATACTCTTGCGAATTATTAGAGGATTGTGAATACTTAAACGTTGAAGGAATAAACACATGTAATTGATTTGATAACTATGCAATAGTTAAAATAGTGAAATTGATTAAATTTAGTAAGAATACAAATAAAATAAAGGAAAAGACGATCTTGCCCATGAACCATATATATATAAGGAAATTCTCTTCTTTCCCTCTTCATTATTTTACAAGTTACCTTGCTGTTGGTCTATTCCTCCTCTTTTGTTTTACTCTTCTCTCTTAACGCTGATCTGCATGCACTAGAGAGAGACTCCATTTGTGTCTAAACTTCAATTTAACCTCATTCCTGTGATCGGGACTTCAAGGTGAGTCTACTGATCCAACCCAATTGTAATTCCCTTATTTCTTTTATTCTTTGGTCGTTAAGAGCCATGCATGGCTATATTCATGGCTGTTCTCCACTCCTCTGTGAGTGTGAGCCCAAATGTTGTCCATGAACTAAGGACGTTGAAGTGATGAAGCGGTAATTCATGATCCGTAGGTAGTAGGCTAAGCAACGAAAAACTGAGTGAAGGAATTGAGACTGCAGAACCGGTGCTCAGAGAAAGAAATCGGCACAGAGAGCAGATCATCGAAGCGTGGAACCAATGTAAGGGGGGTGTTCGGGTTATAATTAATTAGAATAGGACTTACTTCTTATTCAGGTCTTTGAGGTAACGTAAACAGACTAAGGGAAAATGGTTTTAAATGTAATTGTGTGTTTATGCTGTGCATGTGTGACTGAGTTTATTAATTTGTGGATGATCAGATGTGGATGAGTTTATCAGGTATGGTCTTGTGAATCTAATGTGAAATGAGCAGTGTTATGTGACGTCGAGTTAGCAAGCAGGCTACCTGAGTGATGAGAAATTGATATTATTGTGAGAAAGGTAAACTGTTGAATGATTATGTGGTATGGGATGGCCGACGGTATATGATAGCCCCTCATTTCCGGCTCCCGTGGTTTTCGTGCCCAGTTGAGCTACCCAGTGGTCAAGTAGGACCCAGTGGTCGAGGTGGAGAGTCAAGCAGGACTCGGTGAACCAAGCAGGGTTCACGGGGTGTCAAGTAGGACCCCCAGCTGAAGGCCAATCCTTTAGTATCTAGATACTAGGAGTCAGATTATATGTGAGTCAGTTTTGATTATGATGCATGTAATGAATGTGATGTATGTAATGAATGTGATGAATGTGAGGAATGTGATGGAATTGCGCAGTTGGTTTAATACAGTTACTGCAGGAAATACTCTATGTTTCGGTATGTTTATTTACGGGTGATGCTTGATGTGTATGTATCAATATGCATGTATAGTGTTAAATTCCGTTCTATATTAATTATTATGCCAAACACTCACCCTTGCATATTTTTTTTTAGTAACCAGAGACAGGGAGGGGGAAGGAGCCATGGAGCCGCGCCAAGGGGGAGAACGGTGCCAGGGTTCGGATGAATTTGAGTGACTCTTTATAGAGTCTTATTTGTGTATAAAAAACTTTGTATTATAATTACTAGTTGTGTTTAATACAGACCGGATCGAATGAAAAATATATTTCAAAAATATATTACTGTTATGTGCATATGTTTTCATGGTAGCTATGGTAACTCCTTGGGTTCACAGGACCATTTGTTAGAGCGAAGTTTTGGGAGTCCGGTTGTATGTTTTGTATAATCCGATGTGCGAAAGGTGTTCGTTCAACGAATAGCACCTCGTCTAAGTGAGAGTCCGGAATCTCGCTTAGACGAGTAGGGGCCTCGCTCAAGCGAGACGCCCTGATTTCCTTTCTCTCATCCGTTGTGTTCATATTACATTGTTTTTCTCTAAATATCGATTAATTTTCAAGATAAGGGAGAATTTATCGTAAAAGGTAATGGTTTAAATAAAAATAAATGCAAAATAATCTAAGACGTTACAATACCAGAGCGGATATACTCTCCAGATTAACAAGCACCAAACGACCAGGTAGCACCACTACACTGGTTCAAAACACACTGACGTCGCCCAGCATTCCTCTTTTCCTTTCTCTAAATGCCATAATGACTAGCTCCTTTTATGGAGACACATGGATGGCCCCCTACATCCTTTATCTGGCTGATGGGCAGCTGCCTACGGATGAGAAGGAAAAGACAAAGATAAGGAGGGAATTACCATATTTCACCATGATCGATGGTAATCTTTACAGAAGGGCGCTCTCCGTGCCTTACTTGATTTGTCTTAAAGAGAATGAGGTGCAAGGTGTAATGGAGGAAGTGCATGAAGGACAATGTGGACACCACGCCGGAGGAAGAAGTTTAATGAGAAAAATCCTCAGGGCAGGCTACTGGTGGCCCACGATGAGACAAGACTCCATTGACTTCGTCAAAAAATGCGACGCTTGCCAAAAGTTCTCTAATCTTCACCACACACCGGCGGAAGAACTCTTCACATCCGCTGTTCCATGGCCCTTCTACCAATGGGGATTGGATATTCTGGGCCCCTTTCCAACTGCTCCTGGGGGCATCAAATATCTCATTGTAGGGGTCGATTATTTCACTAAGTGGATAGAAGCAGAGCCGGTGGTACATATTACTTCAGCCCAAACTCGTCGTTTCATGTATGAAAACATTATAACACGATTCGGGGTCCCAGCACGAGTTGTCACAGATAATGGCACCCAATTCACGGATAGAAAATTCACAGATTTACTCGAAGGGTTAGGAATAACCCAAATATTCTCATCCGTCGAACATCCCCAAACCAACGGCCAAGCTGAAGTGGCCAACAGGGAGGTGCTGAAAGGACTAAAGAAACACCTTGGTGAAGCCAAGGGCGGATGTACAGACCAGTTGTGTCACGTCCTGTGGGCATATCGGACAACGCCTCATTTTTCTACCAACGAATCCCCATATCGCCTCACATACGGGGTAGAGGCAATGATACCCGTGGAATTGCAAATTGCTTCCACAAGGGTCAAATACTTCTCTGAAGACAACAATAACGCTAACTTGGCGTCAGAAATGGATGTCATACAAGAACTCAGAGAAGATGCATTCATCAGAGATCAGGCTATCAAAGCCAAAGTTGCTCTCCGATACAACAAACGAGTTCAATCAAGGACTTTCAACGTTGGAGATTTGGTTTTGAGGAAAGCAAGTGTAGGGAACAAATTCGCTCATCAAGGCAAACTAGCCCCAAACTGGGAAGGGCCATACAGGGTATCCAAGGTTGCTGGCAAAGGCTCTTACCGCCTTGAGAACCTTGATGGCACTCCAATCCGAAATAAATGGAACACCCAAAACTTGTGCATCTATTATAGCTAGTTGCTGGAACGATACATGCTCTCATATCCTCATTTTAAACTCAATACTGGAGAAATTATTTTCCCGGCTATGCTTTCATTGTAATTCTTATTTTTGATTTAATAAGAATCTCATACAACAATTTAACTCTTTTCGAGTTTTTCTTATGCTGTGATTTTCAGTTTATCCGCGTACAGAAGCATGTTCAGGACGGATAATCTCAACTACCTATTCCGTAGTTGACGATGTAACTCCTCGAACATGTGCAGCGTACAAGAGCATACTCAGGACGGATGATCTCAATTACCCATTCTGTAATTGACGATGTAACTCCTCGAGTATGTGTGAGAGACTGAAGGCCCGGATTGTAGGATTAAACCGAACTCTGGGTACGGTTAGTAAGTTTGGCTGAACACCGGTGAAGACCTGGGCTGTAGGATTAAACCGAACCTCAAGAAATGGGTTGTAGGATTGAACCGAACCCCATTCCAAGAACAGTAAAAGGGTAAAACCCAACACCGTATTGAAGGCTTGGGCGCAGTAAGCTGGTTCTTCTTCAAGACCACGCTGAACCCCAAGTAACGGACACAGTAGGTTCAGGATTAGCCCTGATCTGAACCCCGTGTTGAAGGCTCGGATTGTAGGATTAAACCGAACTCTGAGTATGACTAGTCGGATTGACCGAACGTCGGTGAAGAATCGTCAATGGGTAAAACCAAAGACCGATTAAAGGAGTGGATTGTAGGGTTAAACCGAACTCCAAATACAAGTAAGTTATACTAAACTCCAAATTAATACTATCTTTTGAAGTTCCTTATTTGTGAGTTTTATAGCTTTAAATTCTGAATCATCAATTCTTCAGTCAGAAATGCTCAATTGAAACCTGACTCATGAACTCTGACCCAAAAACAATCATTCGGGTGCGCCACAATTTAAGGCATATTCACCCGAAACCTTTCAGTCGGAAATATTTACATTCGGAATTATCAAACAAAGGGATTTCTACTCGAAGTCCTCACTCTTAAGAACTCTCACGTGAAAGTATCACTCAGAGTTTGTTCAAAGTACTGATCACCCAATAATACTGGGGGACAGTATCAGCAGTTTAACGAATATTTTGGGGAACGAACTCTTAGTGAAACGTTCTCACAATCATTTCCCCTCAAGAATTAACTTTTCAAGCCGTTCTCATGACAATAGCATTTTCACTCACAACGACAATCCATACTATGGTATTTACGACCAAAAGACCTGATTTTCAAGAAGCAAGATACGCTTTCTACCAGGCTTTTGTATCAAATTGTTCATACTTGACAAAAAGATACTCTATCCTTTCTGTCAAATCAAGTCTTTGGCTATCAAAACGCCTATACATGAAAAACGATAGTTATATGTCTCTATCCGTTCTTCTTCCCGCATGTAAAAATCCGGAATGATTCAATACATATGCAATCCTTCTATTAAAGTTATTTTCAACTAAATAAGCTTATAAAAGCAAATGGTTCTTTTATTGATCAAATGGAAGATTACATGAAGAAATTCGTTTAGTAATCCAGAGCTGATCCTGGAACACAGCGAATTTGAATTAATAAAGACAAAGACAGGGAAGGCATTATTTCTTCTGACTTGTATCTCCTTCCTTCCCTTTGACTTTACCTCCGGCCTTGCCTTCATTAGCACCAGAGCTAGTTCCTTCACTTATAAGCTTCAGGAGAGAAGGTCCCATTGATTGGCCTTCAGGTAGAGGAGCGAACTTGTACGGGATGTTAGGCGGATCCTCATGACGGTCTTTAACAACGGCCACCAGTTTCCCTTGGTGAAACTCATAGAACGGATCCATACCATTCAAATTAAGTTCTACTTTGGGATTCCGGTATTGAACTTGACGAACAGCCAACCCGAAAGATTCCTTGACTGCTTGATCACACATATCTACAGCCTCAGCCAATTCTACTTTCAAGGTTTTGACTTTGTCAGTCGAATCCGCCAACGTTAAGAGCAGCTCTTTCTCCTTACGCGACCAATCTTCTGCTCCTTGAGAATAGACGATCTTAGCCTCCTTCAGCTCTTCTCCCAGCTTCGAAGAACGTTCCTTCTCCGTATAAAGGCTGACATGGAGGTCGGAATTGATTTTCTTCTGGTCAAGTACTTGGACTTCCAGCTCATTGACAAGATACTTCAGTCTGGCAATTTCCTCATCCTTTTTGTACCCTTCCTCTTTGGAAGCCTCTAATCTATTTTCTAAACAGAGGATGTTTGCCTTATCCTTAGCAGCAGCAATGCTAAGGTCGTTAACCTTGCCAACCAATGAACTGAGCCTTTCATTGTCTTCTGAAAGCTTGCGAACCGATTTCAGAAGACCGGATAACTCTGCCAAGTTCTTCTGTCCGGCATCGCAAGCTTTGATTACTTCTCCGCTCTCCAATGAAGGCTTCAGCTTGTACAGAGATTCAGGAACGCTCTCAGGAATAGAACCCTCATATACAAGGTATTGAGCAAGACCGGAATTACCTTCAGGAGGGCAGGGAGTTTTAGGTGAAAAGTAAGTTGTTATTGGTTTTGCACCAAAAGTAATCATGTTGCCTGGGGCATCCGGAGTGTGCCCTTCCACTTTCTTTCCCTCAGAAGGCTCCGGATCAGCAGCCTCTTTCGAAGTTTTTGGTTTCTTGGGAGAAGGTTGAGGTTCCGAGGTCCTGGAGGAATCAATTTTTGCCTTTTTCCTTTTCTCTCCGCCCTTCTTAACCACCACATCAGGGGTCGGTCTCTCAGATCCGCCCTCTAGCAAGGGAATATCGTCACCAGCAGACGAAGTCAGTATTATGGTCTCAGCGGTAGCCTTCTTAGAATTCTGTTTTGCCTGAATGTCATTTTCAGCCGCAACAGAGCTCTCTCCAGCTTTGAGCCCTTTTAACTTATTCATCTCTGGTGACTTCGTCTCGATTTCAACTGCAAAACCAAATAACACAATTAGAGATCGAAGATTTCGAAGCATGATATATAAAAGCGTGAAAAATGGCAGGAAAATTACGTAAATATTCCTCGCGGGTAGACTTTGACCCTAGCAAACGCCTGCAGGAGAAAAATTTATGCGAGGCGGTATATGACTGAAGAGCGGAAAGAACAGAAACCGAAGATGGGCTCAATTCATCTTCCTCAGTGTAATACGCCTGGGAGGTTAATAAGAAATGCTCATGCGTCTAGGCTATAGGAAATTTCGGAATCCCATCTTCAGTTAACCAAAAAACTGGTTCGTTAGGCTGGACACTGATCTTCGTAAAGTAAGATTTGAAAGAACGACCATCAACTTTGGCGGAGTCAGTGTAAGACTCAAAGTTGATGATCTTGGAGAGAGTCCGGAGGGTTATCAAACTCACTCCCCCTTCTCCTTATTCGCACGACGGACCACTTGGGAGAAATAGAAGAGCATAGCCACCGTCGGTTTAAAGTTGAAGTGCTCCCCAAGCACTTCAAGAGAACGGACCAACCCCCATCCGTTGGGGTGAAGCTGTGAAGGGGCGCAGTCCAAAAATCTCAGAACCCCTATCTGAAACTTCGTGAAGGGGAGGCGCACACCTAGATTCAGAAACAGAAAGTCATACATATATATGGACCTTTCGTCCGGTGTATGACATCCGTTCTGTTGGAAGCGGAGCAAACACCATAAATTGAAACCTGCACTCCTCCTTCTTGAAGACTGTAAAGCGCGACTCTAACTGTGACGTCCTATGTCAATTTACCTTTATTTATATCCATTTAATTAATTTTCACAATAAATTTTTCGCATTTAATAAAGTTTAATTATTTCTCATTTCAAAATAATATTTATTTTCACTAAACATACTCAAAATAATAATTATATAGTTTGACAAAACCTTAGAGTTCCCTTAATTTAGAAAAGAATCAAAAATATGAAACAGGGGCCTGACGCTACGCGCCATTCCCACGCGTAGCGTCAGCCATCTGCTGCGCACCTCACGCTACGCGCCAGCCTCACGCGTAGCGTGGGCATGACAGTGACAGCACCTGATGCTGTTACACATTTAAACCATTTTACTAACTTCTAACCTATCCAATTGGCCCGTTTTAGATCCGATTGTCACGAAACTTCACGGGCCACCTGTTTTCCCCATTTCGGAACTGTTGGCGCTGTCCGTTCGCCAAAATTCCAACATATGCGCAAGTTATGCGTGAAATGCATTTTAACCCAATTAGGTGCAAAACCCTTACACCAAACATCCTAAATGGATTCCAATGGACCAAAAGCCAATGCATCTAAATCCTAAATGTCATGGAAGACCTATTGATGCATTCTGGGGTTTCTTACACCCACCGAATCTTAATTTCACCTATCCAATTCCTTAAATTCAATATCCAACTATATGCATAACTTATCTAAATCAATCCAATCATCATCCTAGCATCAATCACATAGCACACATATCAATCATGCATCAATACAACACCTGCCCATCACATTCACACATGTCACTGGCTCCGTGCCATCATTCATCCTCATCAATAAGTCATCAAACCACAACATGCATAATCATGGCAAGTTCATCACACATATTTTATCATCTACCACCCACCATATTAATACATTACTTATTACACACTTAAACACATACACTCAAAATATTACATTCATTATATACATCTCCATTCCTTGGCATCAAACTTCCTCTTGGCGCACCTCCGCAGCATTAGCATCCTCCCTGTCACTGGTCACTAAAATTAAACAACAGCAAGGGTGAGTGTTTGGAATATCATAATTAATATAGAACGAAATATTAAACTTAACAATACCTACTGCTCTTTGTTATTACATAATCTCTTTCAGTTTCCTGCACTTATCCACATCAATACAATTACACACATACACATCAATCTTTAACTTATTCAAACCATACTTTCATTCATTCACATTTCACTTTCAATTCATAATTCATTTTCCATCATCAATCAATATAAGATTCACATAAGTCACAACTGACTCTCATGTAATTTGACGCCTAGTATCCGGATACTAAAGGACTGGCCTTCAGCTGGGAGTCCGACTTGACATCCCGTGAACCCGACTTGGTTCACCGAGCCCGACTTGGCTCTCCACCTCAACCACTGGGTCCGACTTGACCACTGGGTAGCTCAACTGGGCACAAAGACCACGGGAGCCAGAAAACGAGGGGTATACATACCGTTGGCCATCCCATACCACATATTCACACATCATATCTCATAATCATAGCATATCATCAACAAACCACATGTGCAACTACCAGAAACTGGCATGTGCTCACAATACAGGGCGACCGACTTGTCAAACCCATCCATACAATGCTATGGCATATATCATCAATAATTCAAAATTCCACATTTTTATTCATAATCAAATGTACATACACCACTCAGAGTAGAAATATTACACATATATTTCACTTCCATCATTCCAATCTTTATTTCATCATATAATCAATTCAATCAACATATTTCTTTCATATTCAACCATTTAATCTCACTCCATATACTCATATATTCATAACTAATATATTCAGTTACTTTATAGTATTTATGACAACTCTTACTAAATTCCCGAACTTCCGATAATCTATTTTCATATCAATTCTAATTAATTATGACCCGAACACCCCCCTTACCTCTATTCCGAGCTCCGACAGTTTGCTCAAGGGGTGGATAGCGTCCTACAGCCGCTGGATTCACCGTTCCTCTTTCGCTTACGACGTCCACTTCGTCGATCGCTTGCCTAACGCTCGTTCCGGCACCTACGGTCACCGAAACATCAAATTAGTTAGTACGTTACCTTCCTTATACTTCCAAACTCATTACCCAAGCTTCACAAACCACTGAAACTCAGAATCAAAACCCCAATCATCACATGCAAACTCGAATTTCATGAAGGGAAGGAGGAGAAACTAAAGATTAGAGGCCCTAGATGCCTTACCTTGGTTCCAAATTGCTTAAAACCACCAAGAATCCAAGTTTCCCTCAAAACCCTAGCCAAATCGCCTAAGAGAAGAGAGAAAATAAAAGAGAGGGTTTTCAGGTTCTGTTCTGTGTGACCCTGTTATAAAACAGATCGCGACGCTGGCGCTACGCGTCAGCTCACTAAATCACACCTGACGCTACGCGTCCCATCCACGCTACGCGTCAGGGTCCTGATGCCATTTTTCTTAAAATTCCATTAAAAATTGCTTTTCCCCACTTAACATTTCATATACCATTTTTATTATAGGCCAAATAATAATTTACTCATTTCCAATTTATTTTCTATTATCAAAACATCTGGGATGTTACATCCACTCCCCCTTAAAAGAGATTTCGTCCCCGAAATCAACGTACCTTATTGGAAAAAAAATTTGGATACAACCGCCTCATATCGGATTCCAGTTCCCATGTATACGTCACTCCATTTATATTTTGCCACTTCACTTTTACTAGGGGTACTTCTTTGTTTCTCAATCGTTTAGTTTGATAACTTTCAATACAAATAGGTGCTATCTCCACAGTCAAATCTTCTTTCAGCTCAATGGAATCTTCAGGTACAATCATCGAATCACAGGGAACATATTTTCTTAATTGTGAAACATGAAATACATCGTGAATATTTGTCAATGCACGGGGAAGATTCAATCTGTATGCTACTTCACCAATTCGTTCTAATATTTGGTAGGGTCCAATATACTTTGGATTAAGTTTCTGACTCTTCATCACACGGCCTACACCTTTAGTAGGTGACACCTTCAGGAATACCCAATCTCCCACCTGAAATTCAAGTGGCCTATGACGATTGTCATAGTAACTCTTCTGACGGTCTTGTGCAATTTTCATCTTTTCACGAATCATTATCACCTGATCATTCATTTCCTGAATTAATTCGGGTCCCAAATGGATTGCATCTCTATCTTCATTCCAACATAAAGGCGTACGACACCGTCTTCCATATAAAGCTTCATAAGGAGCCATCCCAATGCTACTATGATAGCTATTATTATAAGCAAATTCCACCAATGGCAGGTATCTCTCCCATGAGCCACCTTGCTCTAGTACACAAGCCCTAAGCATATCTTCCAAGGTCTGGATTGTACGCTCAGACTGGCCATCTGTCTGAGGATGATAAGCTGAACTCAACCTCAGTTCAGTACCCAATTCCTGCTGTAAACTCCCCCAGAATCTGGAAGTAAACCGAGGATCACGATCCAAAATAATACTCACAGGTACACCATGCAACCTTACCATCTCCGTAATGTACAGTCTAGCCAACCGGTCCAATGACCATTTCATATTCATAGCCAAGAAGTGAGCACTCTTGGTCAACCTGTCCACAATTACCCATATTGCATCACAACCAGAACGAGTACGAGGTAACCCGGTTACAAAATCCATAGTAATGCTTTCCCATTTCCATATTGGAATCTCCGGGGGTTGAAGTAAACCTGGGGGTCTCTGATGTTTGACCTTACACTTCTGACATATCACACAAGATCTTACATATTCAATTATTGCTTTCTTCATTCCCGGTCACCAAAATTCTTTCTTTAAATCATGGTACATTTTAGTGATACCAGGATGGATACTTAAAGAACTTTTATGCGCTTCAGCTAATACAGCTTGTCTGAAATCACCCTCTGTGGGTACCACTACACGGTTCTTAAACCGCCAAATTCCATCCTTACCTTTGGTTAACCCCATATCTTTGCCTCTTGCTTGAGTGTCAAGCAATTCCAGCAACTCTTCATCATTCTCCTGAGCCACAGCTAAGGATTCTAAGAATTCATTGGAGATTTTTAACATTCTAATTACCATTTGATCTGGGGCTTGAATGGCAACCCCAATATTCATATCACGAAAGTCTTCTAACAATTCTTGTTCCTTGCCCATCAAGAAAGCTGCATGTAATACTTTTCTACTTAAGGCATCAGCCACAACATTCGCTTTACCAGGATGGTATTTCAATTCAAAATCGTAATCCTTAAGGTATTCCATCCATCTCCTTTGCCTCATGTTTAATTCCTTCTGATCAAACAGATACTTCAAACTCTTGTGGTCACTGAATACCACAAAACGAGATCCATACAAGTAATGTCGCCAAATCTTCAATGCGAATACCACAGCAGCGAGTTCCAAATCATGAGTGGGATAATTCTGTTCATGCTGCCTTAATTGCCTAGAAGCATAAGCAATTACCCTATCATCCTGCATCAGTACACAGCCTAAACCAAACTTAGATGCGTCACAGTATACCACAAATTCTTTCGTCACATCTGGTAATGCAAGCACAGGTGCAGTAGTCAAACACCGCTTCAGCGTTTGAAAACTCAGTTCACACTTTTCCGTCCACACAAAGGGATTCTCCTTTCTTGTCAATCGAGTCAAGGGTAGTGCAATGCGGGAAAATCTTCAATAAAACGGCGATAATAGCCAGCTAATCCAAGAAAACTCCTAATTTCAGTCACTGATTTAGGCCTTTCCCAAGCCATAACTGCTTCAATCTTGGATGGATCAACAGACACACCATCACAAGAGATTATATGCCCCAAAAATTTCACACTTGCTTCCCAGAAATCACACTTCGACAATTTAGCATACAACTTCTTTTCACGTAGCACTTGTAAAACTATTTGAAGATGTTGTGCATGCTCTTCTACAGAATTTGAATATACTAGAATGTCATCAATAAACACCACGACAAATTGATCCAAGTAAGGTTGGAAAATCCGATTCATATAATCCATAAAGATAGCTGGAGCATTGGTTACTCCGAAAGGCATTACAACATATTCAAAATGTCCATATCGAGTCCGGAACGCCGTTTTCAGAATATCTTCCGACTTCACTCTAATCTGATGATATCCAGATCTCAAATCGATCTTAGAAAACACCACAGCACCTCGCAACTGATCCAACAAATCATCAATTCGTGGTAAAGGATATTTGTTCTTAACCGTCAATTTATTCAATTGTCGGTAATCAATACACATTCTCATACTGCCGTCCTTCCTTTTCACCAACAACACCGGAGCGCCCCAAGGTGAAGCACTCGGTCGGATAAACCCCTTGCTTAACAACTCATTTACTTGTTTCTTTACTTCAGCCAATTCCACTGAAGACATTCTATAAGGTGTACGGGACACAGGTTCTGCCCCGGGAATCAAATCAATAACAAAATCAATCTCCCTGTTTGGAGGCAATTCCGGAATGTCTTCCGGGAATACATCAGGAAAATCACACACCACTGGAATATTTGTAGGTTTAAGATTATACCGCCCTTCTGAAGCTAACAGAATAACATAAATTACAGAAACATCACTCACCACATTTTTAGTGTCCAATTCCTGAGAGAAAATTATAGTCTTGCGGTAACAGTCCACCATAACATGGTTAACAGACAACCAGTCAAGACCCAGAATAACATCTAAATTCTTCAATGGTATACATATTAAATTCACCAGGAAAGATCGGTCCTCTACTTGCATAGGTAATTCCTCACACATAGTAGTTGCTCGAAATGTAGAACCAGTAGGAGTGGAGATATTAAGAGCATTCTTCATTAATACCACCGGCAAACCAAGCCGCTGAACACAACTCTCAGAAATAAAAGAGTGGGTTGCACCAGAGTCATAAATAACATTTACAAGATAATCATGGATAAGACACTTACCCTGTACCAAATTATCATTTCTTGAGACTTCAGAAGCATCAAAAGCAAACACACGTCCAGCCATAACATTCTGAGTACCACTGGACTGAGCATCAGATCGCCTAGGGTGTTGGCCTCCACGGCTACCGCCGCCTCGGCCTCCACGTTGAAAATTCCCACCATGGACCATAGAAGCACTTGCCCGATTACCACGTCCTCCCTGCTGCTGCCTCTGTGGGCAGTCAGGCCTTAGGTGTCCAGGTTGTCCACACTAGAAACAAACAGTTTGATTTGTAGGATAATGTCTAGAGAAATGACCTTCCTGACCACAATTATAACAAGCACGACCACCGGAACGACCAGTAGATCCACGTCCAGAAGAAGAAGAAGATGTGGCAGAAGACTTGCCACCATGGAAAAACTGACCCATCTTTTTAAAACTAAATCCTTTAGCCTTCAATGGTCTCTTGTCCCTTGACTGGGACGCTCTCTGTAACTGCACTTCCTCAGCAAGTCTGGCCTTATTTACCAGAGTAGGATAGTCACGGATCTCCATAGGAACAATGACACTTCGGAGTTCAATTCTTAACCCGGATTCATACTTTGCACACTTACTACCTTCAGTTCCTTCAAGAGAAAAAGGATGATAGAAATCACATAGTTCATCAAACTGTGACGTGTATTCAGCCACTGACATCCTGCCTTGCTCAAGTTTTAAGAATTCCATCTCCTTACGGATTTTATAATTATCTGGAAAGTATTTAGCAAGAAATCTCCTCTTGAAATTCATCCACATTAATGGTTCATTCGCCGCATTCATCTGAATTCTAGTCCTTGACCACCATACACGAGCCTCATCCTTCAATTGATAGGTAGCAAATTGCACTCTCTGTTCTTCAGAGCATTCAAAGTATTCAAATGTTTGCTCAATGTCACGCAGCCATATATGCACCCCATCATAATCATGTCCTCCTTTGTAAATAGGTGGATTCCTCTTCAAAAATTTATCAAGGGTGGGACCAGAATCAGTCCTCCCCATCATTTGAGAAAACCTCTCAAAGAAATCATCACCACCAACAGAACTACTTCCTTCTGTCATATTTTAGTTCTACAATATCCCAAAACACATCACCATTAAAAACCAATAATTGACCAGGGAGTACAAAAATTACCTCATGTATAAACACATAACAAGACGCTGCCCGGAGTGCCAAGAGAATGATGCCAAGTCAACCTGTTAATATGTAAACAATCACAAGCATAATGTAATAAATGCAAAACAGCCTGATATAGGACTCAAACAATCCCCTAACTCTGCCCATTTTCTCGGCTCTAGAAAGAACCGCTCTGATACCACCTGTGACGTCCTACGTCAATTTACCTTTATTTATATCCATTTAATTAATTTTCACAATAAATTTTTCGCATTTAATAAAGTTTAATTATTTCTCATTTCAAAATAATATTTATTTTCACTAAACATACTCAAAATAATAATTATATAGTTTGACAAAACCTTAGAGTTCCCTTAATTTAGAAAAGAATCAAAAATATGAAACAGGGGCCTGACGCTGCGCGCCATTCCCACGCGTAGCGTCAGCCATCTGCTGCGCACCTCACGCTACGCGCCAGCCTCACGCGTAGCGTGGGCATGACAGTGACAGCACCTGATGCTGTTACACATTTAAACCATTTTACTAACTTCTAACCTATCCAATTGGCCCGTTTTAGATCCGATTGTCACGAAACTTCACGGGCCACCTGTTTTCCCCATTTCGGAACTGTTGGCGCTGTCCGTTCGCCAAAATTCCAACATATGCGCAAGTTATGCGTGAAATGCATTTTAACCCAATTAGGTGCAAAACCCTTACACCAAACATCCTAAATGGATTCCAATGGACCAAAAGCCAATGCATCTAAATCCTAAATGTCATGGAAGACCTATTGATGCATTCTGGGGTTTCTTACACCCACCGAATCTTAATTTCACCTATCCAATTCCTTAAATTCAATATCCAACTATATGCATAACTTATCTAAATCAATCCAATCATCATCCTAGCATCAATCACATAGCACACATATCAATCATGCATCAATACAACACCTGCCCATCACATTCACACATGTCACTGGCTCCGTGCCATCATTCATCCTCATCAATAAGTCATCAAACCACAACATGCATAATCATGGCAAGTTCATCACACATATTTTATCATCTACCACCCACCATATTAATACATTACTTATTACACACTTAAACACATACACTCAAAATATTACATTCATTATATACAACTCCATTCCTTGGCATCAAACTTCCTCTTGGCGCACCTCCGCAGCATTAGCATCCTCCCTGTCACTGGTCACTAAAATTAAACAACAGCAAGGGTGAGTGTTTGGAATATCATAATTAATATAGAACGAAATATTAAACTTAACAATACCTACTGCTCTTTGTTATTACATAATCTCTTTCAGTTTCCTGCACTTATCCACATCAATACAATTACACACATACACATCAATCTTTAACTTATTCAAACCATACTTTCATTCATTCACATTTCACTTTCAATTCATAATTCATTTTCCATCATCAATCAATATAAGATTCACATAAGTCACAACTGACTCTCATGTAATTTGACGCCTAGTATCCGGATACTAAAGGACTGGCCTTCAGCTGGGAGTCCGACTTGACATCCCGTGAACCCGACTTGGTTCACCGAGCCCGACTTGGCTCTCCACCTCAACCACTGGGTCCGACTTGACCACTGGGTAGCTCAACTGGGCACAAAGACCACGGGAGCCAGAAAACGAGGGGTATACATACCGTTGGCCATCCCATACCACATATTCACACATCATATCTCATAATCATAGCATATCATCAACAAACCACATGTGCAACTACCAGAAACTGGCATGTGCTCACAATACAGGGCGACCGACTTGTCAAACCCATCCATACAATGCTATGGCATATATCATCAATAATTCAAAATTCCACATTTTTATTCATAATCAAATGTACATACACCACTCAGAGTAGAAATATTACACATATATTTCACTTCCATCATTCCAATCTTTATTTCATCATATAATCAATTCAATCAACATATTTCTTTCATATTCAACCATTTAATCTCACTCCATATACTCATATATTCATAACTAATATATTCAGTTACTTTATAGTATTTATGACAACTCTTACTAAATTCCCGAACTTCCGATAATCTATTTTCATATCAATTCTAATTAATTATGACCCGAACACCCCCCTTACCTCTATTCCGAGCTCCGACAGTTTGCTCAAGGGGTGGATAGCGTCCTACAGCCGCTGGATTCACCGTTCCTCTTTCGCTTACGACGTCCACTTCGTCGATCGCTTGCCTAACGCTCGTTCCGGCACCTACGGTCACCGAAACATCAAATTAGTTAGTACGTTACCTTCCTTATACTTCCAAACTCATTACCCAAGCTTCACAAACCACTGAAACTCAGAATCAAAACCCCAATCATCACATGCAAACTCGAATTTCATGAAGGGAAGGAGAAGAAACTAAAGATTAGAGGCCCTAGATGCCTTACCTTGGTTCCAAATTGCTTAAAACCACCAAGAATCCAAGTTTCCCTCAAAACCCTAGCCAAATCGCCTAAGAGAAGAGAGAAAATAAAAGAGAGGGTTTTCAGGTTCTGTTCTGTGTGACCCTGTTATAAAACAGATCGCGACGCTGGCGCTACGCGTCAGCCTGGCGCTACGCGTCAGCTCACTAAATCACACCTGACGCTACGCGTCCCATCCACGCTACGCGTCAGGGTCCTGATGCCATTTTTCTTAAAATTCCATTAAAAATTACTTTTCCCCACTTAACATTTCATATACCATTTTTATTATAGGCCAAATAATAATTTACTCATTTCCAATTTATTTTCTATTATCAAAACATCTGGGATGTTACACTAACTCTGCTCCGTCCTCCCGAGCGTAAACGGACGGTGTTTCACGAAATTCCTCAGCCACCCAGCTGAATGGACGCTTCTGTTGGAATTTCACCCAATCAATCCGGTGTGTAACTACATTGCACAATCCGGAAGCTGTCTTCATTATGTATTGTTGAAAGGGTGCTTCCCCACCAGATGTTCTTCCTCTAGTCGTCTTCTTTACTGCCATCGTAAAAGCTTTTACGCTGCGGTAAAAATCCACATCATCAGAGAGGTACAAATCAGCACTCTCAGCACTCTCACTAGAGGAGGATTCTGAAGAGGGTATTATCACCCTTCGCCTCTGATACGGCGATGCCTCCCTCTCTGAATATAGTGGCTTCGATTGGAAGACCACTGGGATCCTCCCACCACGAACTGAGGGATTTCGAGTTGAGGCCCTTCCTCCTCTTCCCCTAGAGCTAAAACCTCTCCTAGACATTTACAGATACTGAAAGAAAACACGAAAAGTCGAAGGAAAATGGTTACCTAAGGATGAGGGAGGATAGTGAATCAAAATTCACAGAGGCAAACACGAAAGTCTTCTCGAAACTTTTGCAGGGGTTCGTCAAGGGAGCAAGAAGAAGTGATTACTGAAATTGCCAAATATGCCTTTTTCAGGGCATGAAAGCTCTCAAATACCGATTCAAGCAACCTGTCGTTTACTCTCAAACGACTCTCCCTTTTGGTGGATCACAATAGTCGTTTTGAACCCAAAGGCGCGAAAATGCCATCGTTTCGTCACAGAGCCTTCTAAATGAGCCTATTAAATCCAAATTCTAGGCCCACCAAGTTCCTGTGTGATGGTTATTAAGACATGCGCATTTAACGCAATAATGGCTCGCCCACGTGAGTAAAGGCATTAAATGTCCAATCATGAGAAACGTGGCCACCATTACTCGAATACCAAGGGTTACAAAATTCAATAAACTTCTGAGATTCTCATTGTTCGAATCCGCCCTCAAGAGTTTCATCATAACGGAACCTTGTTCCAAGAGCGGATATTTACACAACAGTACGATCGGTATAGCTTATATGAGCAAATCTACTAATTCCTCACATAAGCTAGGGGGCTAGTAGAGTACTACTGATCACCAATTTCGGATATGAAAATTGAACATTCAATCCGTACGATTGAGAATCATTCATCTCAATCCGTACTCCTGCGATTGAAAAAAAACGTCCCCAGGACGGATGATCTCAATCACCTATTATGTGATCTGACGACGTAACTCCTGACGATGGATACTTCCCCAGGACGGATGATCTCAATCACCTATTATGTGATCTGACGATGTAACTCCTGACGATGGATACTTCCCCAGGACGGATGATCTCAATCACCTATTATGTGATCTGACGATGTAACTCCTGACGATGGATACTTCCCCAGGACGGATGATCTCAATCACCTATTATGTGATCTGACGATGTAACTCCTGACGATGGATACTTCCCCAGGACGGATGATCTCAATCACCTATTATATGATCTGACGATGTAACTCCTGACGATGGATACTTCCCCAGGACGGATGATCTCAATCACCTATTATGTGATCTGACGATGTAACTCCTGACGATGGATACTTCCCCAGGACGGATGATCTCAATCACCTATTCTGTGATTCGATGATGTAACTCCTAGTACGAACAATCCCCATCATCATTCTTATGATGGAAGATTTTGAAAGTTAATCCGCGCTTTCGCTCTCAAGTGGTATTCTCCCAGGACGGATACTCTTTATCACCTACTCTGTGGTACAATGATGTAACTCCTGGCGTAAACAAACTCCCATCATCATCCTTATGATGGAAGACTCAAACACCACTTTCTTACACCTTTGCAGTTCCCCAAACTTGGAACAATATTCTTACAATGGACGACATTGATTCTCCAGTGAGAATAACACGGATTAAGAACAGTCATCCGTCCTGTTACACTATTTTACTAAACGACGGATCGGCTCCTCCTCTCCCCAAAAGAATTAAGGATCATGCCCTAAAGACAGGCACCCTTTTCTTAACATACACTTGGGGACATGTATATATTTCTCCGTTCTAAATTCATTTGTTGTTTAATCTTCCGAGGCAATTATTTCAGTTCGACCTCAAGGTTAATCGTATAGAACGGATTAACAACGACTTAAATGACATATATGCATGAAATGTTGGAGACAAATTTCTTAAATGAATTTTATTCATGAAAAATGAAATTACACATAACTGTTCAAAACCGGAGTTGATCCCGGAACACAACTCTACATATAAATAAAGCAAGACTACGGAGGAGGAATTTGCTCTTCAGCTTTCTGTGCTTCCTCAGCTCCAGGCTCTTGTGTCCCTTCCTTTGGGATTTCCTCAGGAATTTCCCCTCCGGGAGCCTCAGTTTCTTCCGCAGACGAAGCGACCTCAGACGTAGGAAGAACGTAATCCGGTCCCATAGTTTGACCCTCAGGAAGAGGAGGCAAACCGTACAAGGATGTCAGAGGATCTTCATGACGACCATCAACCACGGTGACCAACTTTCCTCCATGGAATTCATAGAACGGATCCATTCCATAGAGGCTAAGTTTCACAGTGGGGTTGCGGTAGAAAACTTGGCGTATAGCTAGGCCGAAGGATTCTTCAACCGCCTGGTTGCATATATCAATAGCTTCCTGCTTCTCAGCTTTCACTATAGCCAATTCTTCTCGCAACCTCGATAGCTCCCCACTTGATCCTCCAGATTCTGTTCTCCCAGCCTTCAGTCCCTCGATCTCAAGAAGGAGCCTCTTCTCCTTTCGGGACCACTCCTCAGCAGCAACTTTGCTCTTATCCTCGAGCTCAACCTGCTTAGCCTGGCTGCTACGGAGTTCTTCCTTTGATTTGTTAAGCGTTTCCTCCCTCTCTGCCAATTTATCTTCCAAGTCTTTGAGAATACCTTTAAGCTTAAGGTTCTCTTTGTTCATAATATCCCCGAACTCTTTAGACTTGGCAAGACGGTCTTCCATTAATTTTATAGTGGCTTTATCCTTCCCTGACGAGAGGTTGAGCTGTTCTAATTTATCACTCAGCTCATCAACCTTATCAACATTGTCAGCTAACAAACTGAACGAGTGAAGCATTCCAGTCAGTTCTGCTAACTGCCATTTTCCGGCCTCACACGCTTCCTTAATTTCTTTAGTGTTAAGCGTGGGCCGGAGTTCATACATTGGTTGAGGAAGAATCGCTGGGGTTGCTCCCCGATATGAGAGGAAGGGGGTAAGGAATGAAGTTGTTGGGTAGGAGATCGGATCAGGCCTAGGAACTCCGGCAGCAATCCCCTTATGGAGTCCGGAGGAAACATCAGCTGCATCCGAGGTTTCTACAGCCTTATCTTCTGGAGTTTTACGTTTCTTTGATGGACCCCCAAAAGAATCATTCTTGATTTTTCTCCTCCTCTCAGTTATTGGGGGCTGACCCGTAGCTGCGCCAACACCGGTTAAACCGCCCTCCACCAGCGGAATCTCCCCTTCAACATCCGAAGTCAGGATGATCAATTCAGGATGATCCCTTGCGGAGGGCTTGGCCTGAATTTCATTTTCGGGGGCTACGGATTTACCTGCCGCTTTAAATCCCTTTAACTTATTCATCTCCGGAGATTCTTGTTCTATCTCACCTACATGCACAAACACTAGATATTAACAACCACGAAGTACTCGATACATTTGACAAAGTAGAAAAAGAGAAATAAAACGAGAATTACGTAGATATTCATCCCGGACTCCGCTTGAACTACTTAAAAGACGCCTGCACGAAAATACTTTAGAGCGTGTAGTGTGCGCTTCAAGTGCGAACAACACTTTCAACGATTCAGGGGATAGCTCGGATTGATCAGCATAATATGCTTGGGAGTTTAAAAGAAAATGTTTATGGGTCCAACTCAAAGGAAATTTGTTAAGACCATCTTCATCCCTCCAAAAGATTGGTTTCTTCTTCCCAACAGATATCCGAGTAAAGTAGGATTTAAATGATTTTCCATCGACTTTGGCCGAATCGGTGTAAGATTCAAAGTTTACGAAAGAACAGAGAGTTCGGAGTGTCACTAGGCCAATACCGCCCTGCTTGTTAGCCCTCCGAACTACTTGAGTGTAATAAAACAGCATCGCTACTGTGGGTGTGAAGTTGAAATGATCCCCCAGAACCTCCAGAGCACGGATGAGGCCCCAACCGTTGGGATGAAGTTGAGAGGGTGCGCAGTTTAAGAACCTCAACACACCCATCTGAAGCTCGGATAAGGGAAAACGAACTCCCAGGTAATGAAATATGAAATCGTACATGTATACAGAACGGTCATTGGGTACGGCATGGCATATCCGCTCTGTAGGAAGTGGTGCAAATACCCTAAACCACTTCTTCATTTCTTCTTCTGCATGAAGCGTGAACCTTGGTTGAATTCGGGGTCCATCCTCGTTTGCATGACGGGAAGCCAAGTTCTTAAACTCACTAGCTACCCAACAGAAAGGCCATTTAGCCTGAAGTTCTTCCCAATTTAACCTAGAAACAGCAACGGTGTAAAGACCTTCTGTTGTCTTTAGAATGGTATTATCTCCGGAAGTCCCTTCTCCAGCAGCCATCTGAATCGCCTAGACCGAACTCTTTAATCTACGATAAAAGATCATATCGTCAGAAAGGTGATAACCATTACTCACTTCATTTTTTAAAGCGACTATAATCAGAGGACGACTCTGAGAAGGGAAAAGTCACTTTCCACAGTGAGTAAGATCCCCTTTCTGAGCGACATGACTCAGCCTTAGGAAGAATCACAAGGATTCTTCCCCATGACTATTAGGGTTGCGAGAAATTAATCTCCCCCTAACTAAAGCACATTCTCTTCGCAAAAATAGTATACCAAAACAAGATGAAAATAGCATGGGAAAGTTACCTCAGATGAAGATGATGAAGATGAGGACTGAAAAAAGTCTCGTAGAGCAAGCGACGAACTTCCTTGCGATATTTTTACAGAGTGTTGCTAAGAAATCAGAAACGAGTGGAACCCAGAATCCACTAAGTGTTTCTTTTATAGGAAATGAAAAGGCTCAGTTACCACCTCTTGAAGTTGTGACGCTCTCAACTAAACGCGTTGGTTCACAAGTGAAACGACACAACCGTTCCAAATTCATGGGCGCCAAAACAATATCCATTCGACGAAGGGCCTATCTACTAGGCCCAAAAGTTTCGAAAAATGTAGGCCCGTTAAGCCCTAAACGACGGTTATTGAGATTTCCATCTCAGACGCAATAATTGCTCGCCCACGTGGTTAAAAGCATTTAATGTTTAATCATGCGACGCAATTCACGCTTTACAGCCGTTACGTGAACTTTAAGAGCCTTCAATTCCAATAAACTCTTGAAATTCTCATACAGCGAATCTTTGTCTGAATCCGTTATGATAACATCACCACATCGGATCTTTTGACTTAAGAACGGTTATTTGCAATATAATAACAAATGCTAAGGAACTGTTATACGCATAAGCCTACCGATATTCAGACCTCTCGCAGGTTGAGTAGCTTATGTGAACAACCACTCAGTCCCTCACACAAGCTAGGGGACATATGATCCGGTCTCAATACCGGTATCCGATCTGCAAGACAGATTTCAACGTCTTTGTCAAGACATCAACGTGTAACCGGTGTCATCGGTATACATCCGGACTGTAATTCCGTATCAGGCGCTCTCCCTATACGGGTTGTTCAGGATAACACCATGACACCGGATAACACACACGTCACTATGCAAAAGACAAGAATCATTGCTACAGGGACCGATCAATAATCCCCAGCACTACAAGCCAAATTCTGCTCACGGGGATGGTCAACTTGTTCCCTAATCCTAGTCTATACTCTCCATGCTCAATATAAAATAGCCACTTGACCCAATCATGCTGGTAAGTGCGCAATAAAATAATGCTAATGGAAGTTAGTGGTTCCCCACTAACGAGTCCTCGTAAAACGAGCCAATCAGGTATATGAACTCTCTTCATCAATGAAGGAGGGATTCGAAACTTAATCTAAAAAAACGATTACTCTCTGAAATACATTCCTTACTTGGAATATCATCACTGACTTGAGCGTCGGAGAATCTTTGCAGGTGACACCACCATTCGCCCACATCAACGCGTTAGGTCGGTGTGAAGGATCTCCAGAACGCCTAATCCGCTCTCCTCACTCAAGGACAACGGATATTTATACCGGATACTCATACATCCGGTCTTCTATACAGTATTTACATACTATTTGTGATTGACTTGACTCCGGATCTCTAGACCCCGGTTCAGGACAGATCACCATCTTTCCATATGTCGCTGCTCGGATTTTGAACGGTTCCCCACAGAAGGATTGGTCGCACCCAACTTGACTTATTTATTTCTCTTTGACTGCCCCATGTTGAAGTCATTGCCTTCTCGCATGAATACTCTATTCCCCCAGTTAAAACTTCTTGACATAGGAAATTGCCCTAAAATTGATGCGTTTCCAGAAGGGGATCTTCCAACGAACTTAGAGACATTGAGTATTCTGGAATGCGGGAATTTATTGAGGAGTCTATCTTTAATAGGTGTGCACAATGGTCTCACTTGTCTTACCATTGATGACGCATCAATTGTGAGTGGCAATTCATTCCCATGGGAGGGTTTTCTGCCTCAGCTTCCCTCCCTCGACTCACTATTGTTGTTCAACTTTAAAAATATAAAAACATTGGACTGCAGTGGCCTTCTCTATCTCACCTCCCTTCAACTTTTACGCATTCAAGACTACCCCAAATTGAAGAATATGGTGGGAGAAAGGCTGCCTCCCTCTCTAATAAAACTCGAAATCTCTGGCTCTCGGTTGCTGGGAGAACAGTGCAAGAAGAAGCATCCTCAAATTTGGCACAAAATTTCTGACATCCCTGGCATTCAAGTTGATGACGTATATGTTTCATCCCTGGAAGATTCCAAGAAGTCAAGTGAAGTGGCAGAAGCAAGATAGTTTGTTAAGAACCCTTCTTCATCAAGTATTACCCTTTTTCCATCTTATTTATTCATTCCCTGTTGCTGTAATAATTATTTAACATGCCAGATATATAGCATCTTTGGATAATAGCTTATTTGTCAATGAAAATGAAGGTGCTGTTAATAATGCTTCTTCGCTGATGTGAGTTCTGTTACATGATCTCAGTTTCATATGGCTGTAAATGTTGGTGGCTTTCTGTTGTGATGTCAATTTGAGTCCTTTTGCAACAAGTTTGCAGCTAAAAACTTTTGATTGATTGAATTTGTGCAATAGTAAGTAAAGTTATAGTTGATTAATTCTATTTGAAATTGCCCTAAACTTTTGGCTAGTGCTTCAAAGTTTCTTTCTTTCCCACGTATGGAAGCTTGCATGACTGAGTTTTAGCTTTGCAATAGGCTCTTCAAATTGCCTTTGAGTTGTCTTACCAATCAACAATATGTAGTTTTAATAATCATTAATTTAATACTTTAATTAATGAATGTAAGTATATTTTATCTTTTAAATGATACTTTCTAATGCTAGAAGAACCAAATTCTACATAGCGTGAAATTGATTGGTGTGTGCAGGGAAATAGTTTTTTCATCGTGTTTTATAAAATCCTATATCAATCAATGGTTGTATATTAAGTAATGTATTTGTTGACAGTGTTTATCTCGATGATTTTTGGTTTAGTATAAATAAGCTCTGTTGTGATGTATATGGTCCTTTGAAATTTGAAGCCTACAAAAATTGAGATTTGGCATGTTTCACATTTATTTGGTCAAATGTCAACAAAGCATACATATATAATCTGCATGATTTGATTTGAATCTGACCAAAGTATATATTGTGTGATAAAGTGCTTTGCAGAACAATCTAATAAATCTGACCTATTGAACAAATCTGGCTAATAATCAAATTTGTTTACAGAACAATGACATGAGGGGCAGGGGAGTGGGGAGAACAGGGTGGAGACAAACTCACTAAGATGGCTTACAGAATTTTCAATAATGCGAAATAAGTATCAAACCATAGTTCTATAAGTCTCAGGAAGATTCCAGGAAGTCTGGTAAATTGGCAGGAGCAACATAATTCACTAAGATTCCTTCTTCATCAAGTATTATTACCCTTTTCCTCTTATTTATTTAGTCATTCTCTGTGCTTACCTTTCTTGTAATAATTATTTAACATGCTAGGTATACAGCATCTTTGGAAAATAGCTTATTTGTCTTTGCCCTTGTGCTATTAAACCAACTTCTGCAGAATGAGCTGGCGCATCACCAAGTGTGCTTGAAAATGAAGATGGTGTTAATAATGCTTCTTTGCTGTTTAACTTGTTGGGCTGGGGACGGAAGGCTGATATAAAATGTTCAGGTACAGGATTCATCCTTTTCTATCACCGCGTTATCTGCTGAAAAAGCAATGTTCTTATGGGGCTCCCTCAGTCAAATGTGCAAATTTTCAGTAATTACTAATGTCAGGGTAAATATACATTGATGGAATGATACTAATGTGTGCCTTCACTTTCTATTTTTTGCATATGCTTTGGAGCTCAGAAAAAAAAAAAATTGAAGTGAGTTGTGTCACATACATGATGTTGGTTTCATTTGGCTGTAAATTTAGGTGGCTTTCTGTTTTGATGTCAATTGGAATCCTTTGTGATGAGTTTGTAGCTAAATATTATTGATTGGTTGGATTCTGTAAAATAGTAAGTAAATTTGTAGTTGATTAATTCTATTTGAAATTGGAAACTCTTTCAAGATCAGGAAATTGTGCTTTGTCAGTTGTAATTAGAAGTTTTAAATCTTATATACAAGATACTCAAGCAAAATTGGGTCAAGCTTACTGATTTTTAGTTTAAAAATATGTTTGATAAATAATAGTAGAGAAGAGTATAGTATTTTAATCAATTTAATTTACCAAAGGCTCATACAAAACCGGAGGAAAATTAATTTAATCACACTTAAAGGGTATGACTATGTATCTAAAATATGTTTACTATTGTTGTTGAGATGTTCCATTTGTGTTTAACTACTTGGATGCAGAAGCTCTCTCGGGTAATGAAAGACGCATTAGATGTACTTGATAAAGTTGGAAGATGATCCCCCTTCAGCAATATCAATTGAACTATCTTTAATGTTTAAAATATCAAGCAATTTTAAAAATAGCATTTTCATCTTATTGCTACTATCTTAATGTTTGGAATGGATCTCTTTCAACTAAGACCTGCACAAGATTCTTCCAAGTAAGACTCTAGCCTCTCCTGGGAGACTCGTCAGATATTGGCTCAATTTTGATTTGAGGTTTGCTAGAAATTTCACTTGAGATGGGTGTCGGGTGGTGGTGTGAAAATGTACTCATCAAGAGTCCACTGCATGTTTTTCACTTGTAGTGGTAATGTTGTATTGCTTATTTACTGTATGCCATTTGAAAGAATGGAGCTAGACCCCCCTCGACTAGAGAAGCAGATAAAAAGCAGTAACTGAGCCCATTTTCAGCATGTAAAGTTTTGAGGAATAGTTATACTTAATACTTATGTTGCATTTTATATTGAACCTTATTTAAGTAGTACTTTATGTATTTTATGTTTGGGTTTGAATTATTAAAAACGTGATGTTTTACTTATTAATGATTCTGTCATTGTTGAAAACTTAAGATATTTTTTAAATCGCTATAATTATAATTTTTATTTGATTTTACAAAAAATATAAATTAAAAAAATTAAATAAATCAATCTAATCCGAATCGTATTTGATCGAATCAGATCGGATGACGTCATTCATTTCAACTAAACCGAACTAAACCGTAACTTAATAAATTGATCGACTCGGATGATATCTTATCTCAAAATCGAACTGAACTAGACTGTGAACACCCTTAATATATATCTTACTTGTTTCATGTTTGGTAACTTTATGAAATGAAAGGTTTATACAAAAGTATTTAGAGGAGTGGAATGGTCATAGTCAAAATCATACCAACCCAAGTGCCCCTTCCTTCTCCATTTTTCAATTCCATATTCTTCTAATAAAATCATCAAACCTTCTTTCTTCTTTAATTCTTCAACAATTTTTTTCATGTCGTGATAAATATAATATACAAAAATAAGTTGGCAAACATGACCAACAAGTTAATTTTAGGATTCTAAATTACCATTGACATCATATAATAAAAATACAATTATATATTTTTCACAAAAAACTTAAATGAAACAAGTTTATCTTTAGAATAAAAGTTTAGATGTTAGATGATCCGGGGTGCTAACCAATTCCTTAAGGATATTCGGGGTGGCAATGTAGTAATGCCACATCGTCAAGTTAACTTGTCAGACTGGTCTGGATGATGTATCCGGGGTCCAAACTTATGGCAATTACAGTTCCAAGACCTCAGTCTTATCCTGACAACCAGACAATGAGTTAGAATCGGCTTCTTGTCCCTATAAACGTTGTACCTACAGTAAGTTAAGAAGAGGGTCAAATCAATCTCTTAACTAAGGTAATCACTATAAATACAACTCATTTACTACTGAAAAGGGATCTGAACTAATCTTACGAGTTACCTCCGTAATACTGTATTTCTTGTCATACCGTACTGACTTAAGCATCGGAGAATCTTTTTTGTAGGTTCACCTCCGGTGTGTTCCCTTAACTTCGATGGGGATAAAGACATCAATACCATCCCTAACTTGAAGAACCTAGGATTCCCACTGAACCTAGGTGTAAAATATCGTACTCCACTGAGGCGGTGTAAAACTGAGTGCAAGAGAGGTAACTACGATCAGGGATATTAAACCTTGACTCCGGTCAAGACAATCAACTCTTGACCCCTATTTCAGAATAGAACATTAGATATTAAGGTTCTCGAGTCATGACATTCTATAAGACTCGATAAATTGATATTTATATATCATCAATTGACATTAATAAATTTCCTCATAAAACTGTTAACTTTTGCTTATGTGTCACATAAATTTAACATGTGTTATGTCATATAACTTAATACGTGAGTAACCAATTAACCAAATCTCTAATTTAACGTATCTCATCCACCACCATTATAAACATCACTATAAGTTGTAATATTTCAAGCCACTATTTCAATTGCAGCTGCCACAAACACAATTTGCACTGGTGAAATAAATTGTACCTACTACCTACAGCTTGTAAGTTGTAACCATAACATGCTTATAACATGTAGTAACATTTTTTTACCAAAAAAAGATTTATAGTAACATTAACTCAAGATTAAATAGCACTAAGTCTATGACAATTAAGTCAAATGATAGAAAGTAACTGAGATGTTATTCATTGATGAGTGATGACTACTTGTTCATCCAAGAAAGGCATGAGTCTTAGTAGTATGAGATGCCAGGATGAGAAGGACATTCATCACATATCCCTACAAAGACGACATAAATTAACACTTCTAAGTTCAAACTGAAGCACCATTTTTACTTCACAAAGTCACAAATTCAAGAAGGGAAGATAAATAAGTTACCACAATACTGCAATACAAAAAAGAAAAACACTTCAATTTTGTTTAAGCAACACCTTAATCACTATTTCTAAGTTCATGTATGGAGAACCACCAGGCTTGGTGTCTTCCTAAGCTTTCTTCTAAACTCCATGATCTTTTGCCTCATCTTCTTTCCCTTCTCTCCTATAATTAATTCATTCACCAGCTTTTCCACCTTCTATCTCTTCACATTTATATCAATTTCAACCTCAATGCCCTATTCATTGTAAATATATTTATAGTTTGTAAGCCGATATACAAAAAAGGCCAACACAACACTGGCACTCCAGCATAAACACTTTCAATGGTTGAATTCCATCCACAATGAGTCTAAAATCCACCAATTAAAGGATGGTTCAGCACTTGCTCCCGTGGACACCAACTTGCTATTAGGGCTTTATCTTTAGTTTCATTTACAAACTCAGATGAGAAAATGACCAAACCACTAATGACAAGGTTAGGCCTAATGATCCACAGAAAGGGATTCTTGTTATTGGCCAAACCCTATATAAACTCCAACAGTTACTCTGGAGACATAACAATGGTGCTGCCAAAATCCATATAAACAACCTGATGGCTCAGGGTTTGACTTAGAAGGGGGGTTGAATAAGTCACAGACTCTTTTTGCAGAATAATGATGAATAAAACACAAGTAATCAATCTTTGCAAAGTAGACTTTAAGCAGGGAAAGGAAAGCAACATAGAGAATTTATACTTGGTTCACTTCTAACTCAGAAGCTACGTTCAGTCCTTTCTAAATTCTCCTTTACAATAACAGCACCAGACCTGTGCCACAAGTATTCTTAATTCCAGCCACTCCTGGCTTAAAACACCAAAGTATTCTAAGAAAACCTCTCCTGGCTTAAACCCAAGTATTCTTTTAAAAGCCTCTTCAGGCCAACAGTGTTTTCCACACTTACTAAGGCTGGCAACACACCAATATTAGTTATAAGAGCATTTACATATAGCCGAAGATATGCTGAGTTTTGTATCCCATGGTGGTGATAGATAATTGATAAGTAAAGAGAAAGAAAATATGGTACTAGCCTTAAATAGATGGTTGTGCTTGATAAGATTGCCAATGATTTTATATATATATATATATATATATATATATTGTAAATGTGTTGGTTAAGACATGTGCCAATGTGAGATGATATAATGTGTGGTTGGTTCATATGGTTCCATTGAGGAACATATGTTGTGGACATGTATATTTGTATTATAATAATGTATAATATATGATTCATTTGGTATATGTTACTCACCTTCTAATTGTTATTTTTAAAGGTTGATGTAGGTATATTAGATATCCTACTTTTTGGAGGTTGAGCTTGGAGAATGTAAATATAGAAGGAAAGATTTTGTGTCTTAGCCAGCAATCATTTTGTAGAGCATATGATATAGATATATGCATGTTTGTATATGAATATCGAATGGTGATGGATATCTATTTTGTGGGTCATGTGTGAAAATTAGGCCTTGTGTGTTTTGAAAGGCTAATTTTTGGTTATGACCTAAACAATGAATGATGACAATTATGGTATTTGGTTTTATACTAATTCCATGAATGAATGTTGATGTTTGAGTAATTGTGATCCTTGGAAGTACATATATAATTTATGTGTGGTGAAGAATTTGAAATGTATGTATATTCTAGGAAATGGATAGGCCATATTCCTCTTTGATGATTCATACCTCATGTAGAGGCTACCTACAATACATAATATGTATATATGACTTGTGTGCATGGTTGGTTGTGGCCAAATAGGCTCAAATTACAAATTGGCATGGTTGGTTTGCTCTAAATGCACTTGAATTGCTATTTATGCATAGGGTGACCTAGAGCTTGATTTGTTAGATGAGACTTGTTTAAACAAGTTTCAATGATGAGTATAAATGTATACCTATTGATGGTTTTGACTAAAACCTTTCTTATTGAAATGTGTGATTGGATTTAGCTTTGTTTTGGGCCATTTTCTGTCAATCTTGCTCGAGTGAGAGGATTCGCGCTCGATCGAGAATGTTATACATCAGTGTTAAGCTTCCTGGCCAATTCTCACTCAAGCGAGTGCGGTTTCTCTCAAGCGAGAGTCAGAGTGACGACTCTATATGTTTTTTGCTCAAGCAAAAATGTGTAAAAATGATTCTGTCGAATTCTCGCTCAAGCGAATGAGTACTCGTTCAAGCGAGTAAATGGTATTTGGATTCTACCTTTTTTCGTTCAAGCAAGAGGCATCTCACTCAAGCGAGAAAATGAAATTTTGATTCTGTTGGTTTTCCACTCAAGCGAGTGGTGTCTCGCTTGAGCAAGGATATGGTGATTTGGTTCTGGAGGATTTTCGCCTGAGCGATAGTTATGTCGCTCAAGCGAATACGGGGGTCTGATACTTCAGCCCTGCTCGCTCAAGCGAGTGTTTCCTCACTTTAGCGAGGCCACCTGGATTTGGTGTTCCTCCTTCCTTTCCTCGTTTTCAGGCTTTTTCTCATATCTTCATATATGGGACTAGGCGTATGCCCTGTATACACATTTTTCTTCTGCTATAAACATAATTATTTTTGTATATATGTTAGGTTGATTATTTCTCGATCCATTTTCTAAATTCTTTAACTTCAGCCTTCAGTTTTTCGTGATTCGAGTCTTGGTGTATAGATGTATATTCAGACTTCTAAAACATGAAAAATTTACTTGTATTTTTATTGATTTAATTATTATAATTATACTCGAATCTGGGGGATCGGAGGGCATCGTTACAATCATCACACATAATCATTATATAATAATGTATATTGTTCAGAAGTCTGGGGTCGAGAGTTGACCGTATTGACCGAGGTCTGAAATTTAGTAGTTTAGGGATTAGGGTTTAGGGTTTAGGTCTGAACTCAGTTTTACACCACCTCAGTGGAGTACGGTATTTTACACCCCAGTTCAATGGGAATTTGAGGTTCTTCAAGTTCAGGTAGCAATTGATGTCTAGACCGAACTGGGAGTTCAGAACCACAACAGAAGGGTACCTGCAGAATATTCTCCGATACCAAAGTCAGTAAGGTAATTAAGACAATGTGTGATTATGGAAGTAACTTACTGAAAAATTAGATTAGATCCCTCCAGTAATAAATGAGTTGTATTTATAGTGTTTACCTTAGTTTTGGAAGTGATTTGACTACCTTCCTAACTTACTGTTGATACAGTGGTTGCAGGGTCAGGTTGCCTATACCTCCTCTGACTGACTTGTCGGATTGTCAGTTATGAACCGGGGTTGAGGGAAAAATCTGTAGTCCGCCGATGGCTCCAGACTCTTGTCATGACCCTGGGTGATGTGGCATGGTGATTCTGGACCTCGTCCATTTCTGGTTACCACCCGGATCATATATCATCACATACAATTCATATTAAGGTGTAAATGTGGTTTACTCATAATCTTTTAATAGCAATTCCTCTTCATTAATACATAATATAATTAAATTTAGTAATTATATTGTCTATTTAAAATGTAATACTAAAATTATATGATTATAAAAAAAATTACAACTAAAAAAATTGTTTTCATTTCCATTTCCTATTTTCAATTTCAATTACAAAACTCTTTTCTTATTTGTTTCCCTTATAACACTTATAGGGAAAAAGTAAAAATAAAAAATAAAAAAAATTTAAAAACAAGAAACAAGATGAATTAAATTTTAAAACAAAAATCACAGTCACCTAATGAATCATGTAAGATATCTATAACTTTTGTCCAGGGCCCCAAATTTTCTAGATATGCCCCGGGAGCAAGCCTAAAATAATCGAGTACGTCATCATCTATGTAAATAAAATTTAAATGGCAAAAAATAAAAATTAACTTGAAAGTATAACTTGCTATGAATAGTTAATCGGGTCAACTAAAATCTGATTCTCTGAACAATAAGTTGTGAAGCCAATTGTAGTTAATAATTTAAGGGTAAAATTATTCTATCCAATCTTAAAACTCAATCCTCCTTTCCCCTGTGAATATTAACAAAATGTTTTTATGGAGAATGACTCAACAACATGCCTCCTAGCTTCTCTACCATTCTTTCAGCCCTCTAGAGGTCATTTATGAGCTTAGCCATTGTTAGATAAAACTCTTGTGGTGTAGGATCACAAAGAATTCCTGTTACATCATTTTTTATTGACTCCATAGGGCCACCATGCAATAACAAGCTTATAAGCTGCCATTGCCTCTAAAGGAACAATGCCAAAGTGCTCACCCTACATTGAAATTTTTTACATAAAACATTATTTTCATCATTCAATCAATTATCAGGAATTATAATAATTTATGATATACCTTTGGTGTATAAATGACATAGGCATTTTGAAAGAAGAGTAATCCTTTCAACCATAGAAAAAGATGGGATAAATCTTATTTTATTAGAGACTCTTTCCTTTTCAACTAAATAGACTGTACTGAGTGGATTTTATGAATATTTCCATTCTATCCTTCTAGTATGGGTAGTCTTCACCAAAGAAAGCTAGTGGCCTGTTGATAGATGATCATTTCAGCAATTAACTAATTACTTTGAGAAGCTGTCGTGGATCTTGATCCTTTTCACTCAAAGGAGTGATCAACCCAAAAGACAAGCTCTGATACCAATTGATGGTTCATAGTCAGACTTAGAGGAAGGTTGAATAAGTCTCAGACTCTTTTACGAAAATATGAACCTTTAATGCACAGGTAATTAGACTTATAACAACATACTTCGAAAGAGTAAAGCAATGAGAAGAAAGAACACCAAGAATTTATACTGGTTCACTTCCAACATAGAAGTTACGTTGAGTCTTTTCTAACTTGAAGGATTTCCACTATTGTAAAATCTCTTTTACAATAACAGCACCAGACTAGTGCCATAAGTATTCTTGACTTCAACTACTCCTGGCTTAAACCCAAGTGTTCTTTCAACAAGCCATTTCTACCTCAACAACCCAAGTATTCTTTTGAAAGCCTCTTCAGGCTATAATTATTTCCCGCTAAAATTAAGGCTGGTAACTCACCAAACTTTTACATAGTAACTAATTTTAATGAAAGTATGTAATGTTTCTCACAGAACCTAGTGTATAAAGGATATACAATAAAGAATGAATACACTAAGTTAAGAAAGACAAGAGACCAAGGTCTACTAGAAGCAAAATAATAAAGAAGGTCTTTGTCTTGGAAAACTAAGAAGAGATTAAAGAGAGTTTAATCACAAGGACTGAGTATTTTTGTTAGGCTTCTCTTCTATATCTTTGAAAAGATCTTCTCCAAGAATATATAGGTGTCATGATTTGACCGTTTCTAATCTTGAAAGGAGATATGAATGTTGGAAATCCTTTGAAGGAGTTTGCTTTGTACGCAGGTACCAGATTTTTGATGATCTGAAGGTATGTCCAAGAGTCTGGTAGCAAGTAACTTCAATACTTGCATGAAAAAAGTTTTCCTTGATATCTTGAAAGAATAAAGCTAAATTGTTGGATTTATTTCTTCTAGTAATTACACAGAGATCAATGTTGTAATTCTTCTAATTGTATCTGACACATAAGTTGACTTGGTTTAGCTTTTCTGACTTGCGTAGAGTTGTTACGTTGAGGTCTTAAAAAAAATGTATTGGCTACACTGCTAATTTGTATTTTATCCTTTTTGATGATAAGTACATTCTTCTTGATAAAAGCTTGACTTCCAATGTATCATCAAATAGTTTTTAGAACGTTGTGATTTTTACTTTGAAGTAACGTTCTTATTGATAATTCTGGATGCCAAAAAGTTTGAGGCTTGATTCTATTAATTCATAAGACTGAGAATTCTTGAACTAGACTTTTTGATTAAAGTTTAAGTTTTGACTTTTTAAAGGATCAAACTTTTGATTTAATAGACTCCCTCTATCACTTGTAACTTGTGCACTTAGTATATAATTCCTAAAATACTTAAATAAACAGGTTAGATCACACATAAGCAGACTTCATCTAGTTTAAGTATCTCAATATAGGTTATTAACAAATCCTATGGTTTGGATATAATACTGTAGTTTGGGGTCTATTGTAATAATATTATTGACTTCTTTTTCCAACCAGACTTGTTCTTAACAATCCCCCTTATTTGTTGATAGCAAACATCAAGTCTTTTTTCATAAATGAAGCCCATGATAAAAAGAAGGATGAATCAAACTTGTATATTATCAAGACATTTGATCATATTCCATATCAGAGCATAAGTTTATGTAAAGAGATATTAGAGCATATATCTAGATGTATACCAGAGCTTTAAATAAACTTCATACTTTTAGAAAGATCAGAGCTCTAAATAACAACTAGTTCATTTTACATGTAAATTCTTTTCTTGTTTATCAGAGCATGACAATATAAAATCAAAGCACTTTAAGAATTAGTAAAATGAGCAATTATAGAGCAGATATCAGAGCAAAAGATTTCATTAATAATCGGGTGAAGAATCAATACAAAAGAGTAGATTTTAACAGAGCATAACAAACTGATCATATCAAAGCAAAACTAACAAACTACAGACTTCTAAGACTGTACACACACTAAAAAGACTTCTAAGTTCTCCCCTTTTTGTAATCAACAAAGAGGAAAGAAATCATAGAGGATCTACTAGAACCAAGCCTTAATGAAAGACTAAGAAGTTCAAACCCCTGAGATTTGTTAATAACATTCATTAAGACTTTTAGTTTAATGAAGTCTGTCTATATGTTTTTTTAACAATATTAAACGAGTCTTTTAGGAAAGTCTAGAGTGCACATGTTGGAAGAAACATGGGGAGTCCGTTAAACCAAATTTGTCTTTAAAAGACAAGTTTGTTGCATCCATCATAACTCGATAAGGAAAAGTTTGAATGGAGCATCAGACCTTGAATGCCCTGTCTGCTCATGGAAGTCACAGTACTTCCTAGGGTTCCTAAGTCTCGTAACCGGTGTAAGCTTTCTTACCCCGTATACACTAAAAGATGGCCAACCCATTTCCCTCAAGATTTAGGACAGGTTTATGTTAAGATGAGCATAATGAGAGAACGTAGCAACACGTTTTTCCTGCTGCCTTGGCAGTTGAGCCCCACCCCGATCCTTTTGGGGCGTCTTCTCAAACCTGGGCCTTTCTTTCTCTTTCTCTACATGAGGTGCAGGGGTTGGTGGCTTGCTTCTAGCCACGGTGGCCTTTAGGTGCATCTCAATACCTACGTATTCAGACGCCTTGCGTATGAACTCCTCTAAGGTGGTGGGTGGGCCTTTTGCCAAAGACTCAGAAAATAGGGACTTAGGCTACAGAGCCTCAATGATGATGTGAAGCTAGCTTCAATCAGATCTAGGACCATGGCTGCCTCCTTATAGAATCTCTTTAGAAAATCTTTAAGAGACTCAACCTTTCCTTGATTAATTTGAGACAAGGTGTCAGATGTCCTGGGTACGTCTCTAGAGATAACAAAATGTGGTTAAACGCCTCAGCCATCTCTTCCCACAAATCAATGGATCTGGAAGATAAACCCTTGAACCAAGCTAGGGCTTCACCTGTCAAAATACGTGGGAATATGTGACACATAACATCAGCTTCTACTCCCAAAAACATAGCCTCATATACATAAGCATCGAGGTGCTTGCATGGATCCGTCTTGCCTGTATAGTTGCCTATAGAAAGAGGCTGGGTGGTTTGAAGATGCCTGAGGATAGGCATGCTCATGAGTCTCCTAGAAAAAAGATACTTAGCTTGTATCCAGACACAGGAGAGCTGGAAAGAACACCCTTATGCCTAAGGTTTGGTTGATCTGTATGAGACTGAGTCTTATGCTCCTCCTCATACTTTGGGATCCTAGAGTAGGACAACGTACATGATATATCCTGCATAGAAGCCTCAGGACGCTGCTGTTGAGCCTCGTTTGGGCTCATGTTCTCTACATGAGCAAATCGTTCACGCCTTAACTCAACAAGCTTATCTCTAAGCTGCCTAACGATCTCATCCCTTGGGTCAGGAGTAACCACATGGACTACCTTCCTCGTATCCCCACTGGCTGTTGCAATAGCCAAACGCCTTGGCTCCAAGAATGTCAGATCTTCAATGTGACCTTCAGGCTCACGGTTCTCCATGACTTCTGAACTCAAGAATGTGAAAATAGGACTTAAAGTTTACAGGTCGCATCAGGCGTGCTAATGAACTGGTCTAGACCGGGGTCCAATATTCGACCTCGTGACAGTCCTTAAATCTCTTATTTTCTCATAAATATTACACCAGTCTAATGGGGATCTAGTATTTTATCCTTGATTCTAATGGAGAGAAGGTCTTGGAGTGATTCCTAGTACCAAATCACCAACCTTTACACGTTGTACGAGCAAAAAGGGGTGTCACCTACAAGGACACTCTGACGCTTAAGTTAGTAAAAGTTCTAACAAATTTCAAAGCTCAACCATAAGGTTTGAGAGAATATTCTTACATGTTACATTGATGCATGGGTATTTATACCTAGAGAAATGGAATATCCTTCTTGCTCACCAAGTCTTTTGTACATGGTGTTAATACTTACTTTGTTATTCTGCAGTAAAGCTGAATCATGATGGAGACATTGCGTAATGACTTTAATTACCCATCAGTCACTTGTAGGCTACTTGTTAGGTATGCTAAGACATAAGTCAACTTTGATCCTCCAGTGTTGAGTCAATACTCGCAATGAGGTCAGTTTGGGGACCTTTCGTATAACCATGGATATCATTGTTAAACCATTCTATTATGTAAGATGCCAATGTTAAGAGAATAGTTCACACCGGCCATTGCATCACACTGGTTCCAGAAGATGGATTTTAATTAAATTACCTATAAGTCCAAGGATCGGTCTCAGGACCGTATCAGTTTCAAAACAGGTAATGAAACTTAATTTACACTCAATGTCAGAGATGCAAAGCATGAATAGGAGAAAGTGCATCACCTGCTCGCAACAGGAAAATCATATATCAATAAGTTAATGACAAAAGTGCAAGACAAAGTCTACTTTTGTACTGTTGTTGGATGTTATCTACAAAGGCTGCCGTAAAATTAGCATAATCTGAAAGAATAATTAAATCACAAGTCTTCTATTAAGTAAATAGACAACTGAGTAATTTCCTCATCGCAACCTCCGGTCTCTTCATATTTAAATACTCCCTTCCTCCTTTCTAAAATGAATGTTGTGTTAGCAATATTGACTGTTGTTTTACATTTTCAATGCAATTCAAAAGGCCCTAACACATATTATCAAGAGTGAAAGCTGAACAAAGGCTGAGAGAGAAAATGAAAATTGATTTATTCAATGAATATGAAAAGTGTACAAGTAGGCCCTTATATAGTGCAGGAGCCTGACAGAAAAGAATAAAAAATAGCTAACTAACTATTTTCTATTTGACTATTTTCTATTTGTGTGTCTATTACCCCCCCTCCCCCGCAAGCTGGCAAGGGGGAAAATATATCCACCATGCCAAGCTTGGCAACACAAGCATGCAATAGCTTTGGAGAAGGGGCCTTGGTGAACAAATCAGCCACTTGATTGGAGGAGGAGATAGGCAGCAGCTTGAAGAGGCCCTGCTGAAGACGTTCCCTTACAACATGACAATCTATGTCCAAGTGTTTAGTACGTTCATAGAACACTAGATTAGATGCAATGTGAATGGCACTCTTGCTGTCATGATAAGTGTTTTAGAACACTATTTTTATCTGTTTAATTTGTTTGAATTTTTTGTTGTTACTGTATTATTTCCCCCAATTTTCATGATTTCTGCTTTAATTTCACTGTCACTCTTCAAGTGTTGTATTTTGCATGAATCAATGAAAATGAAACATTTAAAGAATATAATTTTTAGAATTGGAAAAATATTATGGATTGATATTTAAATAAATCATTTGAAAATATCAATTCCAAGAACTTAAAATCATCATTCCAATTCTACAAAATATAAGCTTTGAATATTCTATTTAATTAACCAAAATACAATACTTCTGATTATTTTCTTGTGCAGAATTTTTAGCCATGTTCATAATAATAATTCAAGCAAATATCATTCACATTTTCAACAAGTCACACGGCAATAATGTGTCATGCAAAGGTTCCATATGCATTATTTTATTGCAATGTATCTCACGGCCCACAATGGTTCCATATGCACTATTTTATTGCAATACTCTCCATTCTCTAACCATTCCCACGGCTGGACAAAGAAAGTCACAAAGACAAGTTGCATTTTTTTAAGCATTCTTTGACCTATTCAACATGTCATGCACGGCTAGAAAAAAATGGCAATGCAAGTGGTTCATTTCTTTATCATTCTTTGACATTTTAACTCCATATTTTTGGCTTCCACTTCCTTTGCTTTTGACAAAACATTCCAGCCAAAAATGAGAAAGAATTGGCCACTTAGTTTTGCCATACAAAAACCATGCAAAGTGCCATGAATTAAGGAAAAGCAAGGGTGGATTTTAGCTATAAATTACAGCTGAAATTTGGACATGAACCATCAGATTTTTTATCACAAATTCAGAAACCAAACCGTGCGGAGATGCAGTAGGAGTTAGAGGAAAGCAAAGAGCTGAAAAACCAATTTTTCAGGGCTGAAAACAGTGGAAAAATAGAGGAAAAACATGCAGAAATAGAGTGCTGGAAAAATAGTGACAGACAGCAGAAACAGCAGCAAAATACAGTGGAAACAGAAGTAGAAATAGTGGAGCTGCTGAAAAATACAGACAGCAGTAAAAATACAGTGAGTGCAGTAAAAAAATACAGTAATGTATTCTTTGTCTTGTTATACTTTCTGTATGGATATTGTATTCTGTATGAGTAACTAAATTTATTTATCTTGGGATGAAGGGGGTACGATAATATTTTACGCTAATGTTATTTTGACTTGAAGTAAATAAATTTCTGTTTTCCATTTAGTTCAATTTTGCTTAATGCTTTTAGTGATTCCGAACAAGAACCTAAATGGTAAAACTATGTACTTGCGGGTATGTTAGTAAGTTTAGGTAATTAATAAAATTGAGAGATTTATTTTTACCGGAAAGCTTTGAACTAAACCTAAGATTTTTGAGACGCTTTTTGTGACCTCGGTAAAACCATGAAAGTAATCAAAATTCTTTTGAGGATATTAAAAAGGGATTTTCATAAAACGATAATGGGCCTTTCTGAGGATTAAGCAGCGCTTTCCATAGGTTAGGTACATTAATAGGATTCCGAGAGGAACATATTAATTGGCTTTTGGAAAATTCGCCTTGGAAAACTTAATTTGATTCTTATTTATGAAAAGTTTAAATTGTTAACGTAAAATAATATCTTAAACCTCAGAGTCCCAAGATACTCTCAACTCGGTTTTTCACCCAAGGTAAATTTTTATTTTTACTGTATGGTAAAATTTTTTTACTTTTAATTTTTATTTTTATAAATACCAAAAATTGAAAGTGAATTGTGTGGATAATTAAATTTCAATATGCTGGTACTTTGAACACAGTCCCTGTGGAGAACGATAATCTTTTATATTACGCGACATAACCCGTGCGCTTGCAGGCCCTGTCAAGTTTTTGGCGCCGTTGCCGGGGACTGTTGTCCCTCAAATATCGGCAATATTAAAGTTCAATTAGATCATACTTGTTAATATTTTTATTGTTATTTTTATTTTTATTTTGTTTGTTGTTCTTTATTTTGTGTATCTGTTATTGTTTTATTTCTGTAATTGTTTGTTTCATTTGTCATTTATTTTCTTTTTATGCGACGAAGCCTTAGTGTCGATCTAAACTTAGGATTTGACCCTGAGATAGAATGTACCCTTAGAGCTTTAAGAAAACAACAAAAACAACAAAAACAACAAAAAGAAAAACAAATGGCAGACCAACATAGACCCTTAAGAGATTTTGCCGCTCCAAGTACAAATAGAAGAGGATCTAGCATCCTTAGACCCACAGTGGAGGCTAACAATTTTGAATTGAAGCCTTCACTACTCTCAATGGTTCAACAGAACCAATTCGGAGGATTACCCTCTGAAGATCCAAATCTTAACCTTCAAATCTTTCTTGAATACTGTGACACCCTGAAGATGAACGGAGCCACCAATGATGCCATTCGCTTAAGACTTTTCCCTTTCTCTTTAAGAGATAAAGCGAGGGCGTGGTTATACTCTTTTCTTGAAGGATCCATCACGACTTGGGAACAATTGTCCAGTGCTTTTATAAATAAATGGTACCCAAGGAACAAGACTGATGTGCTGAGAAAATAAATCATAAATTTTGCACAAAAAGAAGATGAATCCTTATATGAAGCCTGGGAAAGATACAGGGAGTTGTTGAGAGAATGTCCTCACCATGGGATAGAAAGGTGGTTGACAATCCATATTTTCTATAATGGACTAACTTCCACACAAAAGATCTCTTTAGATGCTGTAGCTGGAGGAGCCTTCATGAGTAAAAATATTGATGAAGCTGAGAACCTGATTGAGGAGATAGCCCAAAACACCTACCAGTGGAACTCTGAGAGAGGATTACCTGCTAAAACATCAGGTAAGTACTCTGTTGATTCTCTTTCCTTACTTTCTGTCAAAGTTGAAGCATTAACATTAAAACTTGATAAGATAGGGTCAACAGGTGCTGCTAATGTTATTTGTGAAGTTTGTGGTGTTTCAGGACATGGAGCTACAAACTGCCATTTAGCAATGACACATAATCAAGAACAAGAAATGCATCAGGTGGATGCTATTGGAAACTATGGTGGAAATTATCAAGGTAACTACAGACCTCCACAAGGTCCACCTGGCTTCCAAAATAGGCCACCTCAATTCCAAGGTAATCAAAGTAACTACAACCCTCAACAAGGACCCTACATTCCACAGAAATCAAAACTAGAGTCCTTAATGGAGACATTTGTAGCTACTCAACAGAAATAGAATGATGAGTTCTCCAATGCAATAAAGACCTTAGCTTCAAAAGTGGACTCTCTTGCCACCCATAACAAAATACTGGAGAATCAAATTGCCCAACAAGCCTCCTACTCTCAAAGAGCGCCAGGAACATTTCCTGGGAAACCTAAGGCTGGACCTTCCAACCATGCAATGGCTATCACTCTTAGGAGTGGTACTCAATATGATGGTCCAGTTGGTAAAACTGAAGAGAAAAAGAAATTGGATGAGTCTCTATCTCATCCAGTGATTGAAGAAGAGAAACCATAAGAAAAGAAAGAAGAGGTTAAGCCATATCAACCTCCTATTCCATTTTCTTAGCGCCTGGCTAGAGCAAAGTTGGACAAACAATTTGATAAGTTTCTTGATGTTTTAAAGAAATTGTATGTCAATATTCCCTTCATAGATGTTTTACAGCAAATGCCTATCTATGCGAAGTTCTTGAAGGATATTTTGTCCAACAAAAGAAAGCTGGAAGAAGACGGTACAGTTGCACTTACTAAAGAGTGTAGTGCTCTAATTCAAAAGAAACTTCCACCCAAGCTCCAGGATCCAGGTAGTTTCTCTATCCCATGTATAATTGGTAACATGACAATAGATAGGGCATTATGTGATTTAGGAGCCAGTGTTAGTTTAATGCCTTTATCTATTTTTGAAAAATTAGATTTGGGTAAATTGAAACCTACTAGGATATCTTTGTAATTGGCTGATAGATCTATCAAATATCCTGTAGGAATTTTAGAGGATGTTCCTATTAAGATAGGAAAATTTTTTATACCTGCTGACTTTGTTGTGCTTGAAATGGATGAAGATTCTTTGATTCCTATAGCAACTGTAGGTGCTGTGATCGATGTCAAGAATGGTAAGTTGTCTCTAACTGTTGGAGACCAAAAGGTTGATTTTAACTTGAAAAATGTTTTAGAAAAACCTTTTAATGATGTTTGCTATGGAATTGAAATTGTTGACCAAGTGGTGAAGGATGAAACTCTTCTTAATGACCCACTTGAATCTATTTTTCTAAATAAGTTTGCAGGAACATCAAAAAGCAGTGAAGGTAACATACCACTGAGACATCGCTGAGGTCATGGTGAGCCCAAATGTTAAATTTAAATCTCTACCTTCCATACTAAGGTATGAGTTTCTAGGCCCTAATCGATTCTTGACTGTGATTGAGGGATAGAGTCTAGCTGAAGACGTTAAACTTAGCACTTGTGGGGAGGTAACCCCATGTTTTTATTTTTATTTTTATTTTGAGCAAAAAAAAAACAACTATGTCAAATCCTGGTTTGGGGTTACTACAGGTAAGTTTTCTTATCCTTTTATCATCCATTTTAATATTAAGGACAATGTCAAATTCTGGTTTGGGGTGGTAGGTAAGAAAACTTAACTGTTTTGTTTACGTTGTGTGATTGTTATATTTTTTATGCATGTGTGTTTTCCTTGTCTTGTTTGTAATCTTGTGATTTACCATGATTGCATGATAAATTTACTTTGAACACAAGGCTAAAGTATCTAAGGACCCCAAAATTTTGAGTAAAATTTTCAAAATTTGATTGTTTAAATACCAAATCAATGCTTAAATGAACTTTATGTGATTAAATTTTCTTTGAAAAGACTTTCCATGGTTAGACTTGAGCCAAAATGGGTTATTTATCAAACAAATTTTCAAAACCCATATGTTCTTGATTGTGAATCTTATAGTCATTAATATTCTAGAACTTGTTTTTCAACCGATTTAAAATGGTTTTTGATTGTATGTCTTAGGATGATAAAGGCACAATTAGGTCTTATTCTTAAGCCTCAGAATCTTTTGTACAATTGACCTCTAGTTGCCTCTTTTGAGCCTAAAAATGAAAATTTTTCTTTGAAACCTTTCATTGATAAATCTTCTGAAATTGGAAATTAAGCAGAGCAACTGGGAAAATCAAGGACTTAAGAAAATAAGCTGGAATGAAATGCAAAAAATAAGCAAAAAGTGAAAAAGAAAATCAAAAGGATGATATTGAATGAATTGCTAAAAAGTCCGTAAATTAAAAATTTGCTCTGTTTAGCTTCAAAAATTACAAAGGTAATTTAATCATTCATAACTGATTAAGCCCTTTTGTGTTTCCCTTTTTCTTGAATATCCTACCTTGACGATATATCCGTTGGCCTCATTACAACCTTTTTAAAGACCTTTTGACTTTGACATATTTTCTTTTTAAACTGTGGAGTTTACAGTTGACCACCAAGCTTATGGTAATATTTTTTGACTATGATGATTTGAGTGATACACAAACTTTCAAACACCTTGACTGAAAAAAAAATTTGCGAGAAAAGTACCCTCTATCTTGACATTGAAAAATTGAATCACATAAGCAAAATAAATTCTGGCATTTGAATAAATCTGTTTCTCTGTTTTGGGTTTCCTAGTTACTGAGCTAAGTGTTTTCTGTATATTGTCTTGTGAATATGGTAATTGCTTGAGGACAAGCAATATTCTGGTTTAGGGTATTTTGATAAGTGTTTCAGAACACTATTTTTATCTGTTTAATTTGTTTGAATTTTTTGTTGTTACTGTATTATTTCCCCCGATTTTCATGATTTCTGCTTTAATTTCACTGTCACTCTTCAAGTGTTGTATTTTGCATGAATCAATGAAAATGAAACATTTAAAGAATATAATTTTTAGAATTGGAAAAATATTATGGATTGATATTTAAATAAATCATTTGAAAATATCAATTCCAAGAACTTAAAATCATCATTCCAATTCTACAAAATATAAGCTTTGAATATTCTATTTAATTAACCAAAATACAATACTTCTGATTATTATCTTGTGCAGAATTTTTAGCCATGTTCACAATAATAATTCAAGCAAATATCATTCACATTTTCAACAAGTTACACGGCAATAATGTGTCATGCAAAGGTTCCATATGCATTATTTTGTTGCAATGTATCTCACGGCCCACAATGGTTCCATATGCACTATTTTATTGCAATACTCTCCATTCTCTAACCATTCCCACGGCTGGACAAAGAAAGTCACAAAGACAAGTTGCATTTTTTAAGCATTCTTTGACCCATTCAACATGTCATGCACGGCTAGAAAAAAATGGCAATGCAAGTGGTTCATTTCTTTATCATTCTTTGACATTTCAACTCCATATTTTTGGCTTCCACTTCCTTTGCTTTTGACAAAACATTCCAGCCGAAAATGAGAAAGAATTGGCCACTTAGTTTTGCCATACAAAAACCATGCAAAGTGCCATGAATTAAGGAAAAGCAAGGGTGGATTTTAGCTATAAATTGCAGCTGAAATTTGGACATGAACCATCAGATTTTTTATCACAAATTCAGAAACCAAACCGTGCAGAGATGCAGTAGGAGTTAGAGGAAAGCAAAGAGCTGAAAAACCAATTTTTCAGGGCTGAAAACAGTGGAAAAATAGAGGAAAAACGTGCAGAAACAGAGTGCTGGAAAAATAGTGACAGACAGTAGAAACAGCAGCAAAATACAGTGGAAACAGAAGTAGAAACAGTGAAGCTGCTGAAAAATACAGACAGCAGTAAAAATACAGTGAGTTCTTTCTGTATGGATATTGTATTCTGTATGAGTAACTAAATTTATTTATCTTGGGATGAAGGGGGTACGATAATATTTTACGCTAATGTTATTTTGACTTGAAGTAAATAAATTTCTGTTTTCCATTTAGTTCAATTTTGCTTAATGCTTTTAGTGATTCCGAACAAGAACCTAAATGGTAAAACTATGTACTTGCGGGTATGTTAGTAAGTTTAGGTAATTAATAAAATCGAGAGATTTACTTTTACCGGAAAGCTTTGAACTAAACCTAAGATTTTTGAGACGCTTTTTGTGACCTCGGTAAAACCGTGAAAGTAATCAAAATTCTTTTGAGGAAATTAAAAAGGGATTTTCATAAAATGATAATGGGCCTTTCTGAGGATTAAGCAGTGCTTTCCATAGGTTAGGTACATTAATAGGATTCCGAGAGGAACATATTAATTGGCTTTTGGAAAATTCGCCTTGGAAAACTTAATTTGATTTTTGTTTATGAAAAGTTTAAATTGTTAACGTAAAATAATATCTTAAACCCCAGAGTCCCAAGATACTCTCAACTCTGTTTTTCACCCAAGGTAAATTTTTATTTTTATTGTATGGTAAATTTTTTTTACTTTTAATTTTTATTTTTATAAATACCAAAAATTGAAAGTGAATTGTGTGGATAATTAAATTTCAATATGCTGGTACTTTGAACAGTCCCTGTGGAGAACGATAATCTTTTATATTACGCGACATAACCCGTGCGCTTGCGGGCCCTGTCATGTCACAAAAGAGAATGGGTGATTTAGTGGGAGAGATGTGCAGGTCACGAAGTAAGAAGGTTATCCACTGCAGCTCACAGGAGGCACTGCTGAGTGCTCTGTACTCAGACTTTGAAGAGGATCGTGAAACAGTGGATTGCTTCTTAGATTTCCAACTGACCAAGGAGCTGCCAAGGAAAAAGCAAAACCCAGTAATGGATTTTCGAGTGAGAGCACAAGTTCCCCAATCAGCATCACTATAACCTTACAACTGAAGAGAAGAAGAGGTTGGGAAAAATAACCCATTTCTAGGAGAGGCCTTCAGGTATTTCACAATACGAAGAGTAGCATCATAGTATTTGGCATGTGGTGCACTGAGAAATTGGCTCAGATGGTTCATAGCAAAGGAGATATCAGGCCTGGTTGTGGTCAAATACAATAATCTGCCAATCAGTCTACGATATCCTATAATATCAGCATGGAGATCATCAGAATCTGTGTACAAAGAAAGCGTGTAATCTAGTGGTGTAGAAACAGGCTTACAACCCAACAAGCCTATGTCAATGAGTAACTCTGAACAATATTTCCTTTGGAAAACTGAAATGATTTTCAGGGATCGAGCAATTTCAAGGCCAAGAAAAAATTTCAAAGGACCAAGATCCTTGATGCCAAAATGATGGTGCAGATGCTGTTTGATAGAGGTGAATTCTTTTAAGTCATTGCCTATCAAGATCACATCATCTACATAAACAGTTAGCGTAGTGAAGGAGGTGCCTTGGAACATTAGAAAAAGGGATGAATCTGAAGCTGCAGGTTTAAAATTGTAATTGGACAAAGTGGAACTTAGCTTCTCAAACCATTTCCTACTAGCTTGTTTCAAGCCATATAAAGACTTAACAAGTTTACAGGATTGGTTGGGTTTAGCATATACATCTGCTGGAATCTCCATATACATATCTTCATCAAGGTCTCTATCCAAAAAGGCATTATCCACATCCAATTGATGAAGATGCCAATTATGAATAGATGCCAAGGCAAGCAAAGTCCAGATGGTAGTCATCTTTGCAACAGGTGAGAAGGTATCAAAATAATCAATAGCTTCCACTTGGGTGTAGCCTTTGGCAACCAGCCTTGCCTTGTATCAAGTAACTGAGCCATCAGTATTTCTCTTGACTTTGTATACCTATTTATGACCAATGGGCTTAACACTAACTGGAGTATACACTATCTGCCAGGTGCCATTCCAGTTCAGGGCTTCTAATTCAGTTTTCATAGTAGTTATCCAATGTGGGTATTGTGCTACCTCAGTATAGGATTCAGACTTAGTCTCACTGATCATAGATAAAGAATAGGACCTGTGATTAGGAGTGAGGTTGTTGTAAGAATGTTTGGTAGAAATTGGGTGTGAGGTGGAAGATGTGAGAGTAGGACAATGAAAATCTGTGAGATGGGCAGGTGCTCGAGAGGTTCTGGTGGATCTTCTAACAGGAATTGATGGGGATGAAATGTCTGGTGCAACTTCAGACTCAGGTGCCTGAGATGTAAGTGAATCAGGATCAATGTTGGGAGAGTCTGGTGGGAAAATGGGACTGAAAACTGAAATAGGTTGGCTTGGATCAGTGTAGGTATAAATGGGCTTATTGTTGGAGGTGCTAAATGGTAGCACAAATTCAACAAATTTCATATCTCTGCTTAGGAACACCTTTCTAGTGTGAAGATCCATTAGAACATAGCCCTTTATGCCAGGTTTGTAACTTATTAAAGCTGCCTTCCTCCCTCGAGGATCAAGTTTCCCTCTATGCTCCTTGAGAGTGGAAGCATAGCAAAGACATCCGAATATCTTGAGCTCTCTCAAGTCTGGTTGGCTGCCATGAAGGATGAAATAGGGAGACTGATTGTTCAAGGCACTGCAGGGTACCCTATTCATTAAATAGGCAGCATGGCATACAGTATAGGTCCATAAACATTTGGGTGCATGAGATTGAAACAAGAGAGCCCTCGTGATTCCAAGAAGGGTCTGGTGACTCCTCTCGACCCTTCCATTCTGCTATGGTGTTTGTACACAGGACCTCTGGTGTAGAATACCCTTGGAGGCATAAAAGGAAGGCATCATGAATTCACCTCCATTATCAGATCTCACCATTTTTACTTTCTTACCAAATTGTGTTTCTACCATGGCAACAAAATTTTACAGTGGACCAGTAGCTTCTGACTTCAATTTCAACAAAATAAGCCATATGTACCTACTATGATCATCAAGCACAGTAAGAAAATATTTATGCTTATGTATGCCAGGTATGGATAAAGGCCCCCAAATGTCAACATGAATCAAATCAAAAGGAGCTGTGGCTCTGCTATTACTCAAAGGAAAGGATAACCTTTTTTGTTTAGCTGTAAAACATGTATCACGCACTAAATCCTTATTTATAGAAATAAAAGGATGGTCCTTGATTAGGGCTTGCATCCTGGAAATGGATAAATTCCCTAACCTATAGTACCAGAACGCAGAATTAGGTATTACAACCAAATTACCAGTCACCTTACCAATACTCTTCTCATCAACCTTGCTGCTGGAAGCCTTCAATTCATATAACTCATTCTTAGCCTCAACTGAACCAATCATCTTCATGGAAGCTGGATCCTGAATCACACATAGGTTCTGCCTAAATGTCAGAGTATACACATGTTGAGCAACAAGCTTGTATATGGAAACAAGATTGAAGGTGAGTTCTGGAAGGTATAAGACATCTTCCAGCAATAAATCTGGAAATAATTTGACTGTGCCTTTGTGTGTGGAGGTGAGCTTGTGTCCATTTGGCAGATGAACAATAAGAGGAGGTATGATCCTCATTGACTCAAACATCAATTTGTGTGCACAAATGTGATCTGTGGCTCCCGAATCAAGAATCCAATTCGTATGTGTGTGCTGTGAACTACAATTGAAAACAAAGTGGTTACCTCCTCGAGTGTCAACAAAAGATGTCACATGATTGGCGATAGTGGAGCCTTGCTGAGTTGCTTGTTAAAGCATAGTCATAATGCTTTTAAACTGTTTATTTGTGAATGTAACATCTCTATTGTCCTCCATTTTCTCTTCCTTAACCGATCCTTTTTCATTTACTTCATTCTCAAAACTATCTAAGAGAACATTGTTTGCATTGCTCGATCCCTTAAACTTGAAAGTGGATGGATATCCATGCTTTCTATAACATACATCAACAGTATGACCTTGTTTTCCACAGTAACTGCACTGCCTAGGTCTTCAGCTTGAACTGTATCCTCTTCTTCTTCCGAAGCTTCTTCTTCCCTCAGTCATGTTAATAATCACATTTGAATCATCATTATTATGTATTCCACTCTGCCTTTCATGTTGTAGAACAAGAGAAAACACCTTATTAACTCCTGGTAAAGGTTTCATCAACAAGATCTGTGACCTTACCACATTAAAATTGTCATTCAGTCCCATGAGAAATCGAATTGCACAATTCCTGCATTCGATAGGCTCTAGCATTCTCAATAGCATCACATTTGTATTTTACAGAACATGAACAAAAAGGAAATGGCCGATAGTTTTCCAATTCCTCCCAAAGGATCTTCAATTCTGTGTAATAATCAGTTACTGACATGGTTCCTTGTTTGAAACCATAGATTTCTTACTGCAACTCACTTACTCGTACCGAATCTCCTTGAAAGAATCGTTCCTTCAAATCTCTCCACACATCAAATGCGTACTCCACAAACATCACACTTTGGCCAATGGACTTGCTTACGGAACTCATGAGCCATGAGTGTACAAGATTGTTACATTGTTCCCATGCTCCACAGCTCGGATCAAATCAATCTGGTACAGGAATGCTTCCATCGACGAACATCCATTTGTTCTTCAAAATTAGTGCGTGTTTCATCGCCCTCCCCCAGGCATGGTAGTTTCGACCTTCAAGAACAGGATTCACCAATGCGGCGGAGGTGGATTCTCCTGGATGAACATAATATAGACTAAGAGGATTCAGATGTGGATCTTGAATCGACAAAGAGGAAGAAGAATTATGATTGCTAGAACGAACCATGGATGCGATCTTGATGGCAGAGCCCTTGTTCAGGCTCTGATACCATCAAAAGACCCTAACGCACATTATCAAGAGTGAAAGCTAAACAAAGGCTGAGAGAGAAAATGAAAACTAATTTATTCAATGAATGTGAAAAGTGTACAGGTAGGCCCTTATATAGTGCAGGAGCCTGATAGAAAAGAATAAAAAATAGCTAACTAACTATTTTCTATTTGACTATTTTCTATTTGTGTGTCTATTAGCAATTGTCAAGTTTGGAATCCATTTTTATCCTTAAGTTAATAATACTAGTAGTGTATCTATAGAATTGAGAGAAGAGAAGTAGTAATTAGTGTGGAAATTTAGAAAAATCATTCCACTAACTAACCTACTTACTAAGTTTCTTGATTCTTGTGCTAAAACCTTGATTGGCGATTATTTTGAAAAGGAGTGTGTAAAACCAAATTATTTTTTAAGATCAGACTATCTACAATTTCAATCCTAATAGAACAGGAAAACAATTTCAGTTTGCAAACTTTTGGACTGACACATCCTCTGAACACTTTAAGACAAGGGCGGCACTAAAAGCATGCAAGGGAAAGTTCCTTCATAAGAACCCGACATCTTTCTTATTTCATTACCATAATTTTTTATTTACTTCTTCAAAGTGCACATTAATTAAAGCAAAACCTGGCATTGTTAACCACCAATGACATGTTCAAGAGTAAAAAATATTTGGAAATTTTGGAAGCAATTATAAAAGAGAAATGTCATATCCTCCTACTTGTTAATTCAAGAAAGAATTGAATGTTTTTTATGTTTTCAAGATAATGCATTTCTTATTTCTTTTATTCAATACTTTTTAAAGTAATAGGAGGATTTATAGGAGGAGGAGAATATGGCATTTCTCATACTAAAACTATATATTGATATCTCCACTCTAAAGTAGAAGGTGTCCCTTAACCAATGCATGGTGCCTCATTTCTTTTACATTCATTGAGACATTTCAAAATTTAGTAATAATTATCTTACTTTGTTCCCTGTAAATGTCATTTAGCTTGTGAGTTGATTTTAGTCCTTTTGGAAATGTATTTACTGTGCAATGTACAATTACTTGATTTATATTATTTTATTTAAAAAATTGAAATGATAAAGGGCATTTTACAATTTACCATTAGCACCTATAGTCCTATGACCCGGAAGACTTAACAGTTGTTCAAAATAGCAAGGCTTGGAAAGCTGAAAATATTAAAGTTTGGGTTTTAGGGTTGACTAACAGATTAACAGAGCAAATAATAGACAATAATAATTGATGGTTGAAGACATCAGGAAACAGATAAATGAGGTTGTTTGTAAGCTCTAATACCCTAGTTCAAAATCAGGACTCTAGGCTAGTGTGTTCAAAGTTGTTCATTCTATAACCAATCAAGAATAGATATAAAAAGCAATATTTACATGAACTAACCACTGCAAAATTAAATTTGGTCTAGGATATGGTTGTGCAATGGAATAACAACATCAACAATGGGAAAACTGTATTTTGAGCATATATTATGATTTCACCAACGTTTTACTTACGTTCTAAAATCGCAATATAAAATTTGTTTCACTTTATTCTTTTTTGGGTAAAATACCTTTTCAGCTCTCTTAAAGTCTAAGGTTTAAAAAAAACCCCTTAAAAAAAACCTACACTTTTGGCCCTTAAAAAAATTTAGTGTTTACAAAATTAAAGAAATGTTAAGTTGACTGTTAACTGATGAGGTGGCTAACGTTTGTGCCACATCATCACTTTCACATAATTGACATGTGACAATTTTTTTAAAATAAAAAATAAAAATTCCACATCATCATTTACAATAAATTTCTTACAAAATAATTTTTGTCCATTTTCCCTCTTCCTCGTCATTTCCCTCACTTTCTCTCTCTAACTCTTTCAAGCACACAAAACAGATGAAAACCCCACACACCATTTAAAACATCAAGACCGACATCCTTAACAACAATGGTGATTTCTTCTAAGGCTTCTAATAAGTCTTGAAAAGACTTAATTATTTCACCTTTTATTTAACATAATCCATTAAATATTGTGTAGTTTAGCTTTATTATTTAATAAATTGTCAATAATTCTTATTTTATTTATTTATTTCAAAAGTGTTTAATTTATGCAAGAAAATGATTAAAAACAATAATTAGTTAAGAAATTATGTTTATTTATAAATTCACTAATCCAGCATACAAGCGCTGGACAGCCAGCGTACAAACGCTAGGCAATTATTTGTTTATATGTGCAGGAGCAGTTCACGCTCAAGATGGAAGGTTGCAAGTTCAAGCGAGAGATCCATGCAAAATACGTGAAAAGAAAGAAAGGAAAGCATGACCTCGCTCAAGCGAGAAAACTCACGCTCAAGCGTGAGTCCAAAACACCATTCACGCCCAAGCTTCCCAACTCACGCTCAAGCGTGAAATCAACACTGTAGTGAATAATTCGATCCCGCTCAAGCGTGAACCCTTCACGCTCAAGCGTGAAGGTGGTTATTTAAACTGATGCTTTCCATCCGAAAGAAGCTTCGCACCATTGGTGTTCATATTGCCTGGTGTATTGCTACTGTACATTAGTAATTTAAGTATTGAGTTGTATTTATTTATTTATTTGTAATTATGTAATTAGTTTAGTTAGTTTAATTATTAATTAAGCTTTCTTTGTAATTAATTAATTAAGTTAGTTAGTTAGATGCCTATATACATATATTTGTTCATACTCTGTAAAGACACGGAGGGGACAGTAGAATATGGAACACAATTCATTTTCCTATTTTCAATCTCTCTCTAATTCTTTTCTCTCTCTAAATTCTCCTTTCCATGTCTCTCCACATTCCTTTGATAGAATCCATTTCCATGGGTTTCTAAACCCCTAGGGTTGGGATTGCGAAGGTTTGTAATGAATTCTTGAAAGTGTATTGAGGAAGTCAACTTCTAAATCATGAGGAGAACAAGCTGAGGAGTGGATCTATGTTGCTGGATTGACAACTCCAGATCTGATGAAGAAACTCACCAGTGAGGAATCATGGTTGAGTCTTAGGTAACTTCTCACTTCTTAACTAATTCAGGCCTAGTAATTAGGTGAATAGTTAGGGTTCAACCCCCAATTTCGCATTAGATTCCTCTGTTAATTGAGCATCTAAGGGATTAGGGTTTAATGCTTAGGAATTAGTGTTATTCACATAAGGAATTAGGGATTAACCATCTGTGAATTGTCCTCTTGAGTCTGAAGCTTGATTGAACCTTAATTGCATGTTTCTTGATGAAATTGTAAGCTGAAGCTGTGACATCCATCCTTAAATAATATTTATTTTTACCTAATTTATTGATTTTCATAAAAAAAAATTATGTTTCTAATAATTAAATACATCACAATAAAAATATATCTGATGAAATTTACATGAATTATAATTTAAATAAACAATTTATGGTCTTCAAAATCATTTAAGTTGAAGAAAACTCAAAACCTGAAACAGGGGTCTGACGTGTGCATTCGCAGCCCTGGCGCTGAGCGCCACACTGACGCTACGCGTGGGCTTATCAGTGACAGCACCTGATGCTGTCACACATTTTAGGCCTTTTGACCAATTACTAACTTATCCAATTAACTCATTTCAGGTCCAATTGCCACAAAACTTCATGGTCCATATGTTTTCCCCATTCTGAAACTATTAGTGATATTCGTTCACCAAGATTCCAACATATGCTCAGGTTATGCGCGAAATACAACTTAACCACTTTATGTGCAACACTCTTGCACCAAACACCCTAAATGATTCTTAAATGATCCAAAGCCAATGTATACCACTTTTAAATATTCTTATGAACCTATTGATACCTTACAAAGGTATTGAAACTCACCGAAACTCAAATTCACCTATCCAGTTTCTCAAAGTCATAGGGATGGCTACTAGTTCAAATCTCTAAATCTATTTGAGTCATCAATATAACATTCAATCATTTCAAGCAGCCATTTTAGCACACATACATCCACAAAACCTGCCTATAATGCATGATTTACTACAGTATGGCTCTGTGCCATAACTATAATCATCCAACAGTACCTGGTCATCACATATGCACAATATCTAATGGCTCAATGCCATTACATAATCACATCCCCCAGACCACAAACATATTATACTATGCATAAGTTTACACTCCCACAGATTTACACACACACACACACATATATATATATATATATATACCAATGGCTCAGTGCCATTAGTCATCACAAGCAAATAACAACAACACATACTACTGTAAGTCTACAAGATAACATATTCACATATAAATATATACAAAATATACATCCCAAACTCCTCTGGCATTACTCCTTGCTCACTTTGTACTGGTTTCCGCAGCATCCGCAACATCCTTGGGTTCATTCACTCTGAACATAAAGTTAGGGTGAGTATCTATCACAAAAATGATACAACTACATAATCAGAGTTGATATCACCTGGAGGATCTCATTCTCCTGCCTGGGTTATTGATCCACTAAAGTTTCCTCATATGAACTAAACATATCATAACCCATCATAAATTCATTATGTTCACATCATAACAAATATCTCACAACGTCGAGATGAATTAATTATAAGCATTCGTGCTTAACCAAATCATTTTACAATTCATTGTTTCATTCATATCATTATCATGTCAATGCAATAACCTGCATATCAGTCAAGAAGTGTAAATCAAACTGACTCTCATATACATCAGACATCTAGTATCCGGATACTAACGAATCAGCCACCAGCTGGGAGTCCACCGACATCCCGTGAACACATCCTGGTTCACCGAGCCCGGTATCATAAACCGTCTCCCCACCTCAACCACTAGATCACTTCCTGGATCACTGGGTAGCTTAACTGGGCCTCTACATGGACCACGGGAGCCAAAAGCGAGGGGTAATCTATACCGAATGGCTATTCACAACACATATCATGCATATACAGCATATAACAATATATCTCATCATATACACATTATTCATTTTAAATCATGAATATACATTATACAATCATTAAATGATTTTGGCATACAAGCCAACTCACAACATAAGAACCACATCTCGGCATAAAAGCCACATCTCTCGGCATAAAAGCCACATCTCTCGGCACAAAAGCCACAACCTTTAAATATCATAATCATACTTAACATTCATAATATTCACATAATCAAACATAACTTTATATCTTCTATATCACGATAATTCAATATTTTATCACTCTTCATTATGCACATTCTAGGCATACTTTATACATTATTTCCCATCTTATTCACAATTCACATCTCATTTATTACCATTCTATTTTCCATAATTGTCAAATACAAAATATGACCACATACCTAAGCTAGTCATATATTCTCCCATATATATATATATATATATATATCAATCTCATACTTTCATAGATTTATTTTCAAACATAATTATCACAAATCTGTAATCAAATATATACTATAATACTCCCTTTACCTCACTGTCGACGCTCTAAACTCAATCACCAAGATCAATGCGCCGCAACCACTAAAAGATAGAATTACAAAAAGGTTTAAGGTTTTAACCGTTCAAACCTTAATCCAACTCAAGAATATAGTCGGAAATTACTTTCTAAAGCTTTAGAAGCTTACCACAACTGAAACCACAAGTTCTCTGAGAAACCCCTTTTTCTGCTAATCTTTCAATGGCTCATTCGCAACCTATATAAAGCGGAATTCAAATTCGTCACTCAATCCTTCTTTTGAACACCATAAGGAAACTTTTAATCAGTTTAGAATCTTAAAATTCAAAGTTCCCTTGTTTTCCCCAAAAATGGATAGAGATAGAAAATCTCCATGGAATTCAAAATTGAAAGATCCCATGCGTTAATCTTAAGTTTCTTACCTCTAATCCACAATTAATTTCAGATTCCAACCTCTTGTTGGCCTTTAATTGTCGCAGGGAAAAGAGAGAAGAAGAAGAACCCCAAAACTTATGTTTTTAACTTCTGCTCTGCGGGCTGTCATCTTGGGTCTTTATTCTGCCCGCGACTCTGACGCTACGCGTCCCCCTGACGCTACGCGTCAAGTCTAAATTTTTTTATTGACGCTACGCGTCAGGTCCCAAATCAAAAATTCCCTTTTTATTTTAATTTTACATCTTATAATAAACTTACTTTATTAAATATCCAAACTTATGAATAGAAAACATAAGGATGTTACACTCACCCCCCTAAGAATAGATTTCGTCCTCGAAATCAACATACCTCTATAAATAGATCCGGGTATTGTTGTTGCATCTCAGATTCTAATTCCCACGTGTGTGAAACTTCATTGAAATTCTGCCATAAGACTTTCACTAAAGGAATATTCTTATTCCTTAACTGTTTGGTTTGATAACCCTCAATACGAAGAGGAATAGCCGGTACCGTCACATCTTCTCTGATTTCAATAATGTCATCTGGAACCACCATATCATCTCTAGGAATATACTTTCAAAGCTGGGAGACATGAAAAACATCATGCAACTTTGACAAGACTGTAGGAAGCTCAAGTCTATAGGCAACATTGCCTATTCGATCTAAAATACGATAAGGTCCAATATACCTGGGACTCAACTTTTTACTACCAATTACTCGACCCACACCCTTCGTAGGTGAAACTTTCAAAAATACTTGATCATCAACTTGAAATATCAGAGGTCTATATTTAGCATCATAATAGCTTTTCTGACGATCCTGAGCAACTTTCAATTTATTCCTGATCAATTTAATCTGTTCTGTCATTGATTGAACCATTCCAGGCCCCAATACTAGGACGTCACTACTATCAGCCCAACATAAAGGAGTTTGGCATTTTCTTCCATATAAAGCTTCATAGGGAGCCATACCAATACTGCTATGGAAGCTATTGTTATAAGTAAACTCAATCAAAGGTAAATACTGCTCCCAACTCCCTCCATGTTCTATCACACATGCCTGAAGCAAATCTTCCAGAGTTTGTATCGTACGTTCAGATTGTCCATCCGTTTGAGGATGATATGCGGAGCTCATTTTCAACTTAGTGCCTAGCTCACGTTGTAAACTTCTCCAAAATTTAGAAGTAAAACGAGGATCACGATCTGAAACAATACTGGAGGGTACACCATGAAACCTTATAATTTCTTTCACATAAATATTAGCAAGCTTTTCCAAAGACCATTTCATATTAATAGCAAGAAAATGAGCACTCTTCGTTAATCGATCAACAACAACCCATATAGCATCACATCCAGCACGAGAACGAGGAAAACTCGATACGAAGTCCATAGAGATACCATCCCACTTCCATATCGGAATATCAAGTGGTTATGCGAACCTTGAAGGTTTCTGATGCTCCACTTTAGACTTTAAGCACACTACACAGGATGCCACATATTCAACTATCATTTTCTTCATCCTCGGCCACCAAAATTGTTGCTGTAAGTCTTGATACATTTTCGTCACACCTGGATGAATACTTAATGAACTCTTATGAGCCTCTGATAGAATCTGTGTTCGAAATTCACCATCGGAGGGCACTATAATACGGTTCTTAAACCGCCACAGCCCATTAGAATCTCTATTCAAAGGTAGATTCTTGCCCCGATCTTGGGCATCAATCAACTATTTTACATCAGTATCATTCCCTTGACATTCAGATAAAGATTTTAAAAACTCATTAGTAATTTTTAACATCCCAATTAGCATACAATCAGGAGAATGAACTACTACAGCTAGATGCATATCACGAAAACTCTCTAGCAGTTTATATTCCTCTATCATTAAAGATGCAATATAAAGAGATTTCCTGCTCAAAGCATCGGCAACCACATTTGCTTTGCCCGGATGGTATTTTAATTCAAAATCATAATCTTTTAAATATTCCATCCACCGCCTCTATCTCATATTCAATTCCTTTTTATTGAATAAGTACTTCAAACTTTTATGATCACTAAACACAACAAAACAGGAGCCATAAAGATAATGTCTCCAAATTTTCAATACAAATACAACTGCCGCTAACTCTAGATCGTGAGTGGGATAATTCTTCTCATGAAGCCTCAACTGCCTAGAAGCATAGGCTATAACTCTATCTTCTTGCATTAACACACCCCCCAAGCCAGATTTAGAGGCATCACAATATACAACAAATTCTCTGGTCACATCAGGTAAAGCAAGCACAGGGGCAGAAGTCAATTTCTTTTTCAATTCATTAAAACTTTGTTCACATTCATCAGTCCAAACAAAAGGACATCCTTTCCTAGTTAATTTGGTCATAGGAAGTGTAATACGAGAGAAACCTTCTATGAAACGCCGGTAATACCCAGCTAAACCAAGAAAGCTTCGAATCTCAGTAATAGATTTGGGCCTCCCCCAATTTGTAACTGCAATTGTCTTGGAAGGATCAATAGAAACTCCATCACTAGAAATTACATGCCCCAAGAACTGAATACTTTTAACCCAGAATTCACATTTTGACAATTTTGCATATAACTGCCTTTCTCGCAAAATCTATAGAACAATGCGGAGATGCTGAACATGCTCACCCTCAGATCTTGAATATACTAGTATATCATCAATAAACACTACTACAAACTGATCCAAGAAAGGGTGAAAGATTCGATTCATATAACTCATGAATACCGTCGGAGCATTAGCAACTCCAAATGGCATCACCACATACTCATAATGATCGTATCTTGTTCGAAAAACAGTTTTCGGAATATCCTCAGGTTTTACTCTAATCTGATGATATCTGGATCATAAGTCAATCTTAGAAAAGATACATGCGCCCCGTAACTGGTCAAGTAAATCATCAATCCTTGGTAAAGGATGTTTATTTTTAACTGTCAATTTATTTAACTAACGGTAGTCGATACACATTCTCATACTCTCATCTTTCTTTCGTACCAATAGTACAGGAGCACCCCAAGGAGAAACACTAGGTCTAATAAAACCTTTACTTAACAGTTCCTCAACTTGTGTTTTCACCTCAGTTAACTCTATAGATGACATACGATACAGTGTGCGTGACACTGGCTCGGCACCCAAAACTAAGTCAATCACAAAATCAATTTCCCGGTTTGGAGGTAACCCAGGAATATCTTCCGTAAACACATCCGAAAATTCACTTACAACAGGTATATCAGCAAGAATCAAATTACATATTCCTGTAAAATAACAATAACAAAAAGAAATATCAACATACCAAATCATTAGGAGTGGATTCGACAGGAAAAACCACCACTTTATGATAACAATCCACCAGAATCTGATTGGCAGACAACCAATCCATTCCCAAAATAATATCTAGATTTTTCAAGGGCATACAGATTAAATTTGCATTGAAAGTTCGACCTTCAATGGATAAATTTACTCCTTCACACATAGTCATAGTCTTAACCTTGGAACCAGTCGGTGTGGATAGAATTATAGCATTATTCATCAATACCATAGGCAATTCAAGGTCTCTAGCACAACTTTCAGCAATAAACGAATGTGTAGCTCCAGAATCATATATCACATCTACAAGATTACCAAAAAGAGAACACTTACTGTGCACTAGTTGATCATTATGAATGGCATCATAAGCATCAAAAGCAAACACTCTCCCAGTAATAACATTTTGAGCACTAGCAGACTGTGTGGTATCAGATTGTCGGATTGGGCCTCCTCGAGCCCCACTACGTCCACCCCTCTGAAACCTACCGCCCTGATTCACGGGAGTAAAACCCCTACCCCCTTGTACATTCTTGTGCTGCCTCATAGGACAATCTGGCCTAAGATGCCCAGTCTGACCACAATGATAACATATAGGCAATTCAAATCTACAGTTTCTAGCCAAATCTCCTTCTCCGCCACATTTAAAACAAACTCGATTATCAGGACGAGTACTGCCTCGACCTCTGACTGGAGAAGAAGATGAAGAAGAAGATCCACTTCGACTAAATCTCTACTTTTTAAATTCAACTCCTTTAATTCTCAACTGAGATTTATCTTTTCTGAAAAAAACCCTCTGCATCTAAACATTTTCAGTCAATTGTGCTTTATTAACAAGTTCAACATAGTCCCTAATCCCCAAAGGTACAATAGCAGTACGAAGCTCTATTCTCAAACCAGACTCATACTTAGCACTTTTGTTACTTTCAGTACCTTCTAAGGAAAAAGGGTAATAAAAGTCACATAGCTCATCAAATTTAGCTGTATATTCAGCTGCAGACATCCTTCCCTGTTCAAGATGTAAGAATTCCATCTCTTTTCTAGTTTTATAATTATCAAGAAAGTATTTTGCCAAAAACCTCTTTTTAAAATTAACCCAGTTTAAGGCCTCATTAGCATTGATCATCTGAGGTTTGGCACGTGTCCACCAGACCCTAGCTTCATCACGTAACTGATAAGTAGAGAATACCACTTTTTGTTCCTCAGTACATTCAAAATAATCAAACATTTGTTCCATTTCCCTGAGCCAAATATAAGCTCCATCATAATCACATCCACCTTTATACATTGAGGGATTACGCTTTAAAAATTTATCAAGGGTTGGGCCAGATTCAGCCCTTCCCATCAGCTGAGAAAACTTTTCTAAGAAGTCACCCTCAGGGGTTGAATTAGAAGTACCAGCCATTTTACAATTAACATAACACACCATTAATACTCAAACAAATTGAACATAGTCCAGAATCAATACCTCAATACCAGGAAGTGCGGCTAATGGATAACCAGTGAGCACAATGCCAGGATTCCTGAAAATTCACTTTCACACATATACAATTCCATCCATACAGATGAATACAAAAACAAATCTCACTACTTTCTACCATTTCTACCCAAAAGGTTTACAATCCTGAATAGTCTTGCTCTGATACCAATTGTGACATCCCTCCTTAAATAATATTTATTTTTACCTAATTTATTGATTTTCACAATTTTTTTTACGTTTCTAATAATTAAATACATCACAATAAAAATATATCTGATGAAATTTACAGGAATTATAATTTAAATAAACAATTTATGGTCTTCAAAATCATTTAAGTTGAAGAAAACTCAAAACCTGAAACAGGGGTCTGACGCTACGCGCCAGCCCCACGCTAAGCGTGAGTGTGCATTCGCAGCCCTGGCGCTGAGCGCCACACTGACGCTACGCGTGGGCTTATCAGCGACAGCACCTGATGTTGTCATACATTTTAGGCCTTTTGACCAATTACTAACTTATCCAATTAACTCATTTCAGGTCCAATTGCCATGAAACTTCATGGTCCATATGTTTTCCCCATTCTGAAACTATTGGCGATATTCGTTACCAAGATTCCAACATAGGCTCAGGTTATGCGTGAAATACAACTTAACCACTTTATGTGAAACACTCTTGCACCAAACACCCTAAATGATTCTTAAATGATCCAAAGTCAATGTATACCACTTTTAAATATTCTTATGAACCTATTGATACCTTACAAAGGTATTAAAACTCACTGAAACTCAAATTCACCTATCCAGTTTCTCAAAGTCATAGGGATGGCTCCTAGTTCAAATCTCTAAATCTATTTGAGTCATCAATATAACATTCAATCATTTTAAGCAGCCATTTTAACACATATACATCCACAAAACCTGCCTATAATGCACGATTTACTACAGTATGGCTCTGTGCCATAACTATAATCATCCAACAGTACCTGGTCATCACACATGCACAATATCTAATGGCTCAATGCCATTACATAATCACATCCCCCAGACCACAAACATATTATACTATGCATAAGTTTACACTCCCACAGATTTACACACATATCTATATATATATATACCAATGGCTCAGTGCCATTAGTCATCACAAGCAAATAACAACAACACATACTACTACAAGTCTACAAGATAACATATTCACATATAAATATATACAAAATATACATCCCAAACTCCTCTGGCATTACTCCTTGATCACTTTGTACTGGTTTCCACAACATCCGCAACATCTTTGGGTTCATTCACTGTGAACATAAAGTAAGGGTGAGTATCTATCACAAAAATGATACAACTACATAATCAGAGTTGATATCACCTGGAGAATCTCATTCTCATGCCTGGGTTATTGATCCAGTAAAGTTTCCTCATATGAACCAAACATATCATAATCCATCATAAATTCATTAAGTTCACATCATAACAAATATCTCACAACATCGAGATGAATTAATTATAAGCATTCGTACTTAACCAAATCATTTTACAATTCATTGTTTCATTCATATCATTGTTATATCAATGCAATAACCTGCATATCAGTCAAGAAGTGTAAATCACAACTGACTCTCATATACATCAGACATCTAGTATCCGGATACTAACGAATCAGCCACTAGCTGGGAGTCCACCGACATCCCGTGAACACATCCTGGTTCACCGAGCCCGGTATCATAAACCGTCTCCCCACCTCAACCACTAGATCACTTCCTGGATCACTGGGTAGCTTAACTGGGCCTCTACATGGACCACGGGAGCCAAAAGCGAGGGGTAATCTATACCGAATGGCTATTCACAACACATATCATGCATATACAGCATATAACAATATATTTCATCATATACACATTATTCATTTTAAATCATGAATATACATTATACAATCATTAAATGATTTTGGAATACAAGCCAACTCACAACATAAGAACCACATCTCGGCATAAAAGCCACATCTCGGCATAAAAGCCACATCTCTCGGCATAAAAGCCACATCTCTCGGCACAAAAGCCACAACCTTTAAATATCATAATCATACTTAACATTCATAATATTCACATAATCAAACATAACTTTATATCTTCTATATCACGATAATTCAATATTTTATCACTCTTCATTATGCACATTCTAGGCATACTTTATACATTATTTCCCATCTTATTCACAATTCACATCTCATTTATTACCATTCTATTTTCCATAATTGTCAAATACAAAATATGACCACATACCTAAGCTAGTCATATATTCTCCCATATATATATATATATATATATCAATCTCATACTTTCATAGACTTATTTTCAAACATAATTATCACAAATCTGTAATCAAATATATACTATAATACTCCCTTTACCTCACTGTCGACGCTCTAAACTCAATCACCAAGATCAATGCGCCGTAACCACTAAAAGATAGAATTACAAAAAGGTTTAAGGTTTTAAACGTTCAAACCTTAATCCAACTCAAGAATATACTCGGAAATTACTTTCTAAAGCTTTAGAAGCTTACCACAACTGAAACCACAAGTTCTCTGAGAAACCCCTTTTTCTGCTAATCTTTCAATGGCTCATTCGCAACCTATATAAAGCGGAATTCAAATTCGTCACTCAATCCTTCTTTTGAACCCATAAGGAAACTTTTAATCGATTTAGAATCTTAAAATTCAAAGTTCCATTGTTTTCCCCAAAAATGGATAAAGATAGAAAATCTCCATGGAATTCAAAATTGAAAGATCCCATGCGTTAATCTTAAGTTTCTTACCTCTAATCTGTAATTAATTTCAGATTCCAACCTCTTGTTGGCCTTTAATTGTCGCAGGGAAAAGAGAGAAGAAGAAGAACCCCAAAACTTATGTTTTTAACTTCTGCTCTGCGGGCTGTCATCTTGGGTCTTTATTCTACCCGCGACTCTGACGCTACGCGTCCCCCTGACACTACGCGTCAAGTCTAAATTTTTTATTGACGCTACGCGTCAGGTCCCAAATCAAAAATTCCCTTTTTATTTTAATTTTACATCTTATAATAAACTTACTTTATTAAATATCCAAACTTATGAATAGAAAACATAGGGATGTTACAGAAGCAATCATAACCTATCTTCCATTAATCATATTTCATCTTTCATACTGTCTCTAAAAATACAAAAACATTAGAAATATAAAACAACAAAAACAGAATGAACTTTATCTGCATTGTGTTGGTTCAGCTTGTACTAGTCTAAGATTGCGGTAATTACCACAATCCCTATGGGAACGATCAAATATATTACAAATTTAACGATTGGTGCGCTTGCCAAAAGAATAAATCCTTCGAGAATTATGCATCAAGTTAATAGCTCAGGATTTACACACCAAGTTAATGGCGTCGTTGCCGGGGATTGTTGAGTAATATCAACAATCCTTGGACCGGTACTAGACTGAACCATTTTTTTTAGTCTTTGTAACTTTTGTTAGTTGTTGGTGAATTTTGTTGTAGGAGTAGATTTTGTTAAGTGTTGGTATTGTGTTGAGTTTTTGCTGTTAGTTGTTTTTCGTTATTTTAGTGGTAGCACTAACCATTACAGTGGCTGTGTTTATAGTTAGTTGTTGCATTTATGTTTTTTCTAGTTCCTTTGGAAAGTGAAAAGTTACAGGTGATGGATCTTGATGACACCTTAGCAGAGTTTCTTTAATATTCACAAACGTTATGCATGAACCATGTAGAGGAGATACAACCAATTGAGGAGGAGCCATCAGAGTTAGAAAGGATTTTAATTCAATTTATAAAAGTCACTCAAACCGGCCTCTAAAATTTTGATAATTCAATCATGAATATTCAAAAGCAAGTGGATTTTATTGCAAAGCAGTTGGCCAAAGAGCAAAGAAATACAGAGGTTGTATGAAGAGAAGACCAATATGAAGAGCCATGGGATGATGATGTTGGTCTAGCTGAAGAAACTAAGTTTGGGGAAGAAGAGGACCAGCTAGAAAACATTGAACTGGATGAACCTAAACTTGAAGTTGATGTAGAAACAAAAGAAGAAAAAGAAAATAAAGAAGTTCAGGGATATTTGATGAAAGAAGCGTCAATTGAAGAATGTGAAGAAGAAAGTGATATGAATTATACTTCAAAAGTGGAAGGTGATAGTATATCTAGTGAAGCATTCTTTGATGATTAGAATGAAGAAGATTGGTCTGAAGATGAACAAGAGCAAGAGTTGTCATTGAATAGTTTCTTTGATGATGCAAGTGTTGCAGGAGTGCAAATTGAACAAATGATAACAGAAGCCATTGAGGAACCTGAGAATCAATTAGATACTATTGTTGAGCAAGAAGTGATAGAAGAGGTTGAGGTTTCAGCTGAGATGGAAACCACATCTTGGCAACACAATAATAATACTGAAATTTTGTTAAAGCCAAGTGTGAATGCAGAGAAAGAAGTAGAGGTTCATGCACAAGAAGAGTTAACATGTTTAGATGTTGAGAATATAAAAGAAGAAGAAACTCAACCATGTCATGAGGAGCGTTTACTAGTGGTGACTACTGCAGCTATGGAAATCACAAGGAAACGCGAATCATCAAGTCAAGAAGAACATTGCTTATGGCATAAAAAAAGGAAGACTAACATAAAAGAGAAAAAGAAAAAGAGTGAAAGAAAGAAAAATAAGAAAAAGCAGAAAGTTTGGAAAAATAAAGATTGGAGAAAAGTTGTGTTGAGCATTAGCCTCAAACACAACAAGGAAAAACAAGGAGTAAAAAGACCAAGAGTGTATAGTCATAAGCAATGGGATCCTGGAGGATGATCTTATGTTTATTTTTCTTGTACATAAATAAAATAGTGAGAGAGGTTTTAAAAAAAGTAAAAAAAAGAGAAAAAAAGAGAGAAAAATAGAATTAAAAAAAGAAGAAAAAGAAAAAGAAAAAACAAGAAGAAGAAAAAGAAAAAAAAGAAAAAAAAAAGAAGAGAGAGGAGGAAGAAGAAAAGAAAGAAAAAAAGAGAAGAAGAAAAAGAAAAAGAAAAAAACAAGAAGAGAGAGGAAGAAGAAGAAAAGAAAGAAAAAAAGAGAGGAAGAAAAAAAAAGCCTGAACAACATAAATAAATAAGCATCAGACCCCCTCTGGCGCTCGAGCGCCCTAACCTAGCGCTTGAGCGCGCTCGGGTCCACGCTTGAGCGTGACCCATTATGGTGACCCTGGCGCTCGAGCGTGATTCTGACATGCTTAAGCGTGAATTGTTCCTGGTCTTGATTCCTTCTGTCCGCTTAAGCGAGTCTACCGGTGCTTAAGTGAGTTGCACTCATTCCTCTTATTTCGCTTAAGCGAAGTTCATACAGAATGGAATTTATCATAGTCCTTTCTCCTCGCTCAAGCGTAACCATGTGAGCTTAAGCGAGAGGCCCTATTTTTCTTACACGCTCAAGCGAGAATTTGTCAAGCTTGAGCGTGATCGTCTTGTGCACCTCCTGTTGCACCTCACGCTTAAGCGAACATTACCCACGCTTGAGCGTGAGCTCTTTTACAAACCAGTGTATGTCCCTTGCTTGAGCGTCCTTCAATCACGCCTGAGCGTGAGCTCTTTTGACTCCCAACGAATCGCACGCTTGAGCGTTATTCCACACGCTCTAAGTATGATCGTGAGCCTGCACTACTTTGTTCCATGATGTAAACCTTGCGCTTAAGCGTAATTCCACACGCTCTAAGCGTGATCGTGACTGGTACCCGAGAGAAAGTACGCGCGCTTGAGCCTTGCTAACCACGCTTTGAGCGTGACTTATATATAAGTCCCACGCTTAAGCGCCCCTATATCACGCTTGAGCGTGATCGGGCTGTGGCAATTATGTTCCAATTTCCCACTTAAGCGTGAGGCTGTAAGCTTGAGCGTGAGTGCCATAGTGAAGTAATTTGATACCTGTTAGTTTGTCGCTTGAGCGTAACTTTCTCACGCTTAAGCGTGACATTCCCTTGCATATCATTCGCTTAAGCGAAGAATGGTACGCTTAAAGCCTGATTCACACCTGTTACCACCTGTTGTGCTTTAATATGGGCGTGTGTACGCCCAGATCCAGCATACCTATGCATACTTATGAGTCATACCCCTTGTATGTTGGAAGCTCTGGCCCTTAAAAAAAAAAGAAGAAAGAAAGAAAGCATATTCTTTGGATTCTGTTGAAAGGTAACATCTCTTTTGTTCCTTAATTTCAATTAATGACTAGAAACATGGATTCCCATCATTTCAATTTCAAAATTTGTGCATCCATCATGACTATTCATCTCACACTTTCATTTTTCTCATGTTATGTTTGCCTCTGCACTTGCAACCATTTAGGCTTTATAAATACCATCCATTCTATTTTCACTTATGCTAATCTACTTTTATGTTGTAATAACCTTACTGTAGTATTTCTTGAACAATGTATCTTCTTTTCATTTGTAATGAAATCATATTTCCCTGTTAATTATTCAATGTTATTTCTTTTCTGCTTTGTATTGTTCAATTCATGCAACCATCACTCAACAAATCCTTGCCATATAGGTAAGAAGGGAAGTAATTTATTCCTTAATCTCATTAACTTATGAAAGGTATTTACTGTGTTTAATTTAGAATCCATCTTTAATAATTTAAAGTTTGCTGATTTTCAGGCTTTAATTGGATAAATTAATTGATTCGCATTGCTTAATTCATGATCCTTGTCCATAACTATTTCAATCCTATATTATTTGTATATTCAGCATGCTAGTTAGCAATCTGAGTTATAATCTTGCATTAAGTTTGGGGACATGATTGGCTGATTACTTGTTATTATTAGCTTTTGAGCCTTTATTATTTCTTTTTCGAGTGTGCCTGCATTCTTGTTTAGTGAGACAGAATTTGCTTCAGTGATTGGTAAATGATATATGTTTGCCAATTGGAAATGATGAAGGCCTTCTTTATTAATTTAGCCAGGGCTAAATTTAGCCATCCTAATATTATTAATTATCCTTTGACCCAATAATTATATTTTGAGCCTGAGACCCTTTCATTCTACTTATGTACCTAACTTTACAAGCCTATTTATCTAAGAAAAACCAAGAGAATTATCCCTGGATGTTCCACTGATGAACTGTTGAGTCTTATCTTATTGCTAGGGACTAGCAAGTTCTAAGTTTGGGGATGAAGAGTGTGCCTAACAACAATTAAAGGACACACTCTGACCTTAGTTATAGATGAGGATTTTGAGAAATAAAAGTGAAAAATCAGCAAAGCAAAGGTGCAAAGCACCACAACAAGAAAATGGTATTGAAAAAAAAAACAATTTGAAAAAGATAGAAGAAAGAAAAAAAAAGAGTCCAAAGGACTGAAAGAGAAGAAGGTGTAAAGCACCACAAGTTATTGAGTTATCTTTCATGTGAAAAATAATGAAAGCAAAAGAGCTAGTTAGTAAAGGCATTTAAGTTAAGATTGAGGCAAGGCATCAGTGGGCACATCTTTTAACCCAACATTGACTAGAAAAACAAAAATAGAGCCTGTAGCCTAACCCCATTACAAGCTTAAAAAGCCCTTACTGATCCAATTGTGCTAGCATTTGTCATGATGTTTAGAACTGTTGCAAGCCTATGTTGATCTAACAATTATGCAGGTGATGAGTGCATATTATTGAACCTTATACACTGAGAGAAGAGTGAAACACTAATTCAGTGAGGAAAGTATCACCAGCTTGTTTCCCAAAGGAGGTATGAGTAATTATATTTTCAGAATTTGCGAAAAGAAAGCATGGTTGGTATCAATAATTATGGTATGAATTAAGTTAAGGAAAGGATTAATTGTCTTGAGCAAGTGCAATTGATTTGATTAATCTGAGTATTTGCTTGAGGACAAGCAAGTTTTAAGCTCGGGGATGTGATAAGTCTTGAAAAGACTTAATTATTTCACCTTTTATTTAACATAATTCATTAAATATTGTGTAGTTTGGTTTTATTATTTAATAAATTGTCAATAATTCTTATTTTATTTATTTATTTCAAAAGTGTTTAATTTATGCAAGAAAATAATTAAAAATAATAATTAGTTAAGAAATTATGTTTATTTATAAATTCATTAATCCAGCGTACAAGCGCTGGACAGCCAGCGTACAAACGCTAGGCAATTATTTATTTATATGTGCAGGAGCAGTTCATGCTCAAGCTGGAAGGTTGCAAGCTCAAGCGAGAGATCCATGCAAAATACGTGAAAAGAAAGAAAGGAAAGCATGACCTCGCTCAAGCAAGAAAACTTACGCTCAAGCGTGAGTCCAAAACACCATTCACGCCCAAGCTTCCCCACTCACGCTCAAGCGTGAAATCAACACTGCAGTGAATAATTGAAGGTGGTTATTTAAACTGATGCTTTCCCTCCAAAAGAAGCTCCACACCATTGGTGTTCATATTGCCTGGTGTATTGCTACTGTACATTAGTAATTTAAGTATTGAGTTGTATTTATTTATTTATTTGTAATTATGTAATTAGTTTAATTATTAATTAAGCTTTCTTTGTAATTAATTAATTAAGTTAGTTAGTTAGATGCCTATATACATATATTTGTTCATACTCTGTAAAGACACGGAGGGGACGATAGAATACGGAACACAATTCATTTTCCCATTTTCAATCTCTCTCTAATTCTTTTCTCTCTCTAAATTCTCTTATCCATGTCTCTCCACATTCCTTCGACAGAATCCCTTTTCATGGGTTTCTAAACCCCTAGGGTTGGGATTGCAAAGGTTTGTAATGAATTCTTGAAAGTGTATTGAGGAAGTCAACTTCTAAATCATGAGGAGAACAAGCTGAGGAGTGGATCTATGTTGCTGGATTGACAAATCCAGATCTGATGAAGAAACTCACCAGTGAGGAATCATGGTTGAGTCTTAGGTAACTTCTCGCTTCTTAACTAATTTAGGCCTAGTAATTAGGTGAATAGTTAGGGTTTAACCCCCAATTTCGCATTAGATTCCTCTGTTAATTGAGCACCTAAGGGATTAGGGTTTAATGCTTAGGAATTAGTGTTATTCACCTAAGGAATTAAGGATTAACCATCTGTGAATTGTCCTCTTGAGTCTGAAGCTTGATTGAACCTTAATTACATGTTTCTTGATGAAATTGTAAGCTGAAGAAATCCTAACCTATCTTCCATTAATCATATTTCATCTTTCATACTGTCTCTGAAAATACAAAAACATTAGAAATATAAAACAACAAAAATAGAATGAACTCTATCTGCATTGTGTTGGTTCAGCTTGTACTAGTCTAAGATTGCAGTAATTACCATAATCCCTATGGGAACGATCAAATATATTACAAATTTAGGCCTAGTAATTAGGTGAATAGTTAGGGTTTAACCCCCAATTTCGCATTAGATTCCTCTGTTAATTGAGCACCTAAGGGATTAGGGTTTAATGCTTAGGAATTAGTGTTATTCACCTAAGGAATTAAGGATTAACCATCTGTGAATTGTCCTCTTGAGTCTGAAGCTTGATTGAACCTTAATTGCATGTTTCTTGATGAAATTATAAGCTGAAGAAATCCTAACCTATCTTCCATTAATCATATTTCATCTTTCATACTGTCTCTGAAAATACAAAAACATTAGAAATATAAAACAACAAAAATAGAATGAACTCTATCTGCATTGTGTTGGTTCAGCTTGTACTAGTCTAAGATTGCGGTAATTACCATAATCCCTATGGGAACGATCAAATATATTACAAATTTAACGATTGGTGCGCTTGCCAAAAGAATAAATCCTCCAAGAATTATGCATCAAGTTAATAGCTAAGGATTTACACACCAGCTTCACAACCAGAATGTCCTACAAGTTACAACCCAAGTAGAGAAAAAAAGCATGTCAAAGGGTGTAAAAAATAAACCAAAAACCCCATCAAATCCCAAAACCTAACCTAAAATTAATCATTAAGACACCAAAAACCTTATTAGAGGACTCTGTAGATGAAGGGTCGAAATCCACCGTGGTGGCGGCTTCACCAGCCACGACTTGGATGTCACTAGGGTCAATGTGAGGGGTCTTAGGAGCATTTTTGCTATGTTTAGGAAGTTCAGAACCGTCGTGCTACCCTTAATGCTTAAAGCTGCAACATCATGTGCTCGTGCCACCATTTCAGTGGTAGCGAAAGTGCCAAGCCAGATTCATGATTTCTTGCGAGGCTTGATGTGTATCTAAAACACATCATTTTAGGTTACATTTTGTAGGCATTTTTAGGATGAATTGTATAAAATCCCCCTAAATTCCCATCATATTTGCTCATTTCCCTCTTGTGCTACTTGGTTTTCTAGTTTTGCAGAAATAACAGGTTTGAAGGCCTTTCTAGACTATTTTTGGATCATATATGGAAAGTGTGAACACCTATTTTTGTTCGGCAAAATATACATATTAAAATATGTAAGTAAAAAAAGAGAAAAAAAAGTATAGAATCCGGAGTCAATGTTGACTGCATTAATCGGGGTCCTAGCACGGTCTCCAGACTGGTGTTACCTCACCAACTCTAAGTTTGCATAGCCTCAGTAGAGTACGGTATTTTATACCTCAGATCGGTGGGAATCTAAGGTTCTTCAAGTTAGTGAAAACTGATCCGTACTCAAACTTCAAGACATACTGGAGATGAACCTGCAGAAGATTCTTCAATGCTTAATTATCGACCGGGGTGGAGAGAAATGTCCATAGTTGACCGATGATTTCAGACCCCAGTTATGACTTACCAGTTCTTAACCTCGTCCATTCCAGGTTGCCACCCCGGATCATATTTTATTAAAAATAATAAAAAAATTGCATAGTGACCGTTGGAATAGTAACTCTTCCTCATTTCTATAAATACCCAATTCCTCTTCATTTCCTACCACACCTCTTATTTTATCAACTTTCTTTATTTCTCTCAAGCAATGGCCGATGGATGCCGAAGCCAAGAGGAAAGAATAAGGGAGGAAAAACGATGTTTTGTGACTACCTTCTTGCTCCTTATAGCGTGGGTAGTAATTTATCTTTATTGGATACTTTATTTATGGCCACATGTGTAGTAAATAATTTATATTTCCATAAGAGTAAGTGATTACTCATTTGTATTAAAAAAATTCAAAAAAAAAATTTTTTAAAAAAAGGGCCAAAAAAAATCAGATTTGAAAAAAAATGGGCCAAAAAAAAATGGGCCCAAAAAAATGAAAATAAAAAAAAGAAAAAAAAGGAAAGAGGGATTCGGTGGTTTATTATTGGTGGGACCCAGTTTGATTGGATAATTGGAGAAAATTGAGGAAATTGACATCAAATTTGGACAAATTAGAAAAGTAGGAAAGTGATGTCATTTATGGAGGATCCAATGTCAATTTTCTTCTATAAATAGAAGGTGATGTTGAGGTATTTTGGGGAAGAAGAGGAAAAAAAGGGAAAAAAATGCTAAATTTTTGAGAGATTTTTTAGAAGTTTTTGTTTCTTAAAATTATGTTATGTAATCCTAGTTAGGAAAATGAGTGCATCATTCTAGTATGTCTTAGTATGTGAGTTTTGTGAGCCAAAATACTATATAAGTGTTGTAACCAATGTCTAAACACCCTCGAATTGAGTCCAAATAAAGCCAAAAGCAAAGGAAATCTACATAAAATTGATTTCCCGACTTCCGTTCTAGTTCCTCTTTAATTGTTCTTGTACCAAGGTATTTTTTTATTAATACAAAGATGTTTATTTACATTTATTTATTCATCTTTATTTAATTGTTATTTATTTTTCTGCACTTTTATTTTTCTTTATTTATATTCAAGCACTTTATTTTCCTGCACTTTATTTTTCTACAGTTATTTATCTGCTTATTTATTTTTCTGCATTTCCATCTTTATTTATTTATTTGTACCTTTATTTTTCTTTATTTATTTTTCTATACTTTTATTTTTCTTTATTTACTTTTCTGCACTTTTATTATTGTTAATTTATTTTTCCGCACTTTATTTATCCGCACTTTACATTTCTACAATTATTAGTTTATCTATTTATTTTCTGCATGATTATTTTTATTTATTTATTTATTTTATGCCTTTTTATTTCTATTTATTTACTTTTCTGCCCCTTTATTTTTATTATTTACTCTTCCGCCCCTTTATTTTATGTATTTACTTTCTTACCCCTTTATTTTTATTATTTACTTTTCTGCCCCTTTATTTTTATTATTTACTCTTCTACACCTTTATTTTTATGTATTTATTTTCCTGCCCCTTTATTTTTATTATTTACTTTTTTGCCCCTTTATTTTCATGTATTTACTTTCCTGTCCCTTTATTTTTATTATTTACTTTTCTCCCCTTTATTTTTATTTTTTACTTTCCTGTCCTTTATTTTTATGTATTTATTTTTCTACCCTTTTATTTTTATGTATTTATTTTTCCACCATTTATTTTTATTATTTTCTTTATACTTTTATTTTTATCTATTCTGTATCTTTATTTATTTTTTAATTATTCTTCTACGCTTTTATTTTTAGTTATTTATCTTTTTGTACTTCTTTTTTTATTTATTTATTTTTCTATACTTTCTATTTATTTATTTATTTATGTTTGACCATTTTTAAATAGTTTATAAATATATGCATACATAAGTATCCATTTTTATTATGGTCATGATTTCCTATTATTTTCTCTTAGTAACCTTTTGATAATTAAGAAAAATCATTATCATAAAAAAAATGACAAAAACCAAGACTAATAAATAATGTGTTATTTACTCATTTATGTTCTTCTTAAATTTAAAATGAGATTAATTTAGATGAGACATCTAATTAATCTTATTTTTTCTAAAAAAATAATTAAATAAGGTTCATTTGTCAATTTTAATTAGTTAAGTGTATATATTTCTTTATTTTCATGTTGACATGTTTAATTCTATTTTTTTCTTTCTTATTTTTTTTAACTTTTTTCATTTATTTATTTGTTTTGAACTTTATATTTCTCAATAAAATCAAAGGATTTTTTTTAGAAAATAATTAAGACAAGACGTCTTATTTTTTTTTTATGGTCTTTTAATCATTTGTTTATTTATTTTCTTAGAACTAAAAAAATAACAAACTTAGGAGATATATTTTATTATTATTTTTGTTTTATTCTTATTTATATATAATTTTTTATTATTATGTATATTATTCATCATTGTTTTTTATGAAGGATGAAATATTTAATAATTATTTTTTTAAACTATGCATGATCAATTTGGGTAACCGTTTTTTTTACGGACAGTGTGGGGTGCTAATATCTTCCCCTCCTATAATTCGACTCCCGGACTAAACAGAATCTCATTTTTAAAAAAAAAAACCAGTGCTATTTAAAGGTTTTCCTAATATTTTTCTTAATAAATATTAGTGGCAACTCCTTGAACTCTTTATTTTCTTTAGGCTTCCCAAGGGCCTCATTTCAATACTGTTTCAATTTTCTTTTATTTGTCTTTAACCAGTCCGCATCGCGCGCCGGGACCCCGGTCGCGACAGATGGCGACTCCACTGGGGACATTTTGAGAGTCAACCCCGTTAAATTGATCTTGTGTATTTTGTTTATTGTTAATTATTTCACCCTTCATATTTATTTGTTATGTTATTCTCGTTGTTCATGTAATCTTCCATTAATTTTAGATTTTATATTGTTTTTTTTTACTTCTTTATTGCCTTAATTTAGAACCATAGGGTAGAAGACATGTGATATTTATTTTGCCTTATGTTTGTTCATTGTGAAGAATGGGTAAAAATCCAGGTATGAATGCCCCACACTTCACAATCACCATAATGTACACACTATTAGAAGGGACCCTATTCCTGGGCCCTGCAAAAGACATAGGCTAGGGGAGATTATTAGCGGTGTCATTTAGGACGAGACGTCCTACCATGATTCACGTGAAAATCTCAGTCGGGGTGTTATCTTAGTTATGATATCCGCACTAAGTAGGATTCCCTACTTTTTGCATAAGACTCATAGCTAAAGATCAGAGCTCCGGTGATCTTCTTAGAACCAATTAGAACAATCACCTTTTAAGGGAACACGATTAAAGAGCCTTAGGGCCAATTAGGTGGTTACCTTGCCTAAGACACAATTGGGCAAACATTCCTTTTATCTTTTATTCATTCGCATAAAGTTTTTTTAAAAAAAAATCATCAAAAATGTATATTTTTTATACTTAGGTCATGATAAATATTATCACACTCTTATGTAAGGATATTTATCACACTATTTTCTTTGTTAATCTGATTTATTTATTTTTTTTGTTAAAGGTGGAATTTAAACATTGGTAAGTATCACAAAAAAATAGAATTTAACATGAGATCAAGTGATTAGGAAATAAGGGCAACTGGTTTGAAAATTTTGTTACATCTCAAAGTCATCAAATCAAATACTAGCAATCTGTTATCCTTAAGCAAAAGGATGGATATTACTCAGAAAATGACCTTTACAAGAAAGTATGGAAAGATCCTAAAATTCTTAGAGGTCGAAGTGCAAGAAGGGGCCCTTACTACTCTAACTCAGTTTTATGATCCTCCTCTTCGCTGTTTTACATTCAAAGACTTCCAGTTAGCTCCTACTTTGGAGGAGTTTGAACAGATATTTGGCTTGCCATTAGAAGATCTGAAACCTTATCGTCGGACCGAACATCATGCTTCAATCTTCAGTGTTACTCCCATTCTCAAGATGGATCCTGAAATGCTTAAGAAACAATTAAACAGGAACCAGATTTCAGGATTCGCACTAAGCTTCTTTGAGCAGCTTCTTTGGCCATCTATGGTGTGATCCTTTTCCCAAGCCTTGATAACTATATTGATTTCAAGGCAATTGATGTTTTCCTAGCTAGAAAGCTTAGAGGTGAAAGTTTCATAACTGCTGTCTTGGCTGATATCTATTGTACAATGGATTCCCGTCATAACCAGAATGGAAAGAAGATCGTCTGTTGTCTACCTACCTTGTATCTATGGCTTACTTCTCATGTCTTCAATTAAGTTGGTAAGGTTGAATGTAACATCCCTGATGTTTTAATGAGAATTATAAGAAATGGGAAATGATTAGTAAATGTTTTAGAAGTTTTATTTAATATTTGTTATGTCTTAGCCAGAGATAAGAAAGCCGGTGTCGAGATCGGTATCTGAAGCGCGAGCAGGCGGAGTTAAAGATCGGGAGTGTAGGAGAAGAGCGGACAGAGTTAGGTGGTCTGGTCCAACCGTTGTGAGGAGAGCGCCTCACACGGGGTCATAGCCCGGATTAACCTCATAATGACTGAAACAATGGATGTAGGTAACCAAGAGGTGAGCACGGATAAGGTATCCGATCTCTCAGGTTGTAGCTCGGATTTCCGAGGTATGAACACTAAATTAGGACGTCGGGGGCCGATATTCATATTGGGCCTATACTCTTGTGAAGTATTAGAGAATTGTGAATAATTAAACGTTGTGGGAATAAATAAGTGTAATTGATTTGATAACTATGCAATAGTTTAATATAGTGAAATTGATTAAATTTAGTAAGAATACAAATAAAATAAAGGAAAAGACGATCTTGCCCATGAGCTATACATATATATAAGGAGATTCTCTTCCTTCCCTCTTTATTATTTACAAGTTACCTTTGTTGTTGGTCTGTTCCTTCTTTTTCGTTTTTCTCTCCTCTCTTAACGCTGATTTGCATGCGCTGGAGAGGGACTCTATTTGTGTCTAAACTTCAATTGAACCCCATTCCTGTGATCGAGGCTTCAAGGTGAGTCTACTGATCCGTTCCAATTGTGATTCCCTTATTCCTTTTATTCTTTGGCTGTTAAGAGCCATGCATGGCTATATTCGTGGCTGTTCTCCACTCCTCTGGTGAGTGTGAGCCCAAATGCAGTCCATGAACTAAGGGCGTTGAAGTGACGAGCTGTACTTTATGATTCGTAGGTAGTAGGCTAAGCAACGGAAGACTGAGTGACGGAGTTGAGACTGCGAAACCAGTGCTTAGAGGAAGGAATCGACACAGAGAACAGATCATCAAAGCGTGGAACCAAAGTAAGGGGGTGTTCGGGTTATAATTAATTAGAATAGGACTAGCTTCTTATTCAGGTCATTGAGGTAAAATAAACAGGTTAAGGAAAATGCTGCTAAACGTAGTTGTGTGTTTATGCTTGTGCATGTGTGACTGGGTTCATTAATTAGTGGAAGATCGGGTGTGGTTGAGTTTATCATGTTATGATCTTGTGATATCTAATGTTGAAGTGATCAGCGTTATGTGACGTCGGGTTAGCAAGCAGGCTACCCGAGTGATGAGGAATTGATATTATTATGTGAAAGGAAAACTGTTGAATGATTATGTGGTATGGGATGGCCGACGGTATATGATAGCCCCTCATTTCCGGCTCCCGTGGTTTTCGTGCCCAGTTGAGCTACCCAGTGGTCAAGTAGGACCCAGTGGTCGAGGTGGAGAGTCAAGCAGGACTCGGTGAACCAAGCAGGGTTCACGGGGTGTCAAGTAGGACCCCCAGCTGAAGGTCAATCCTTTAGTATCCGGATACTAGGAGTCAGATTGTATGAGAGTCAGTTGTGATCGTGATGAATGTGATGGAATTGTGTAGTTGGTTTAATATAGTTACTGTATGTAATACACTATGTTTCGGTATGCTTACTTACCAGTGATGCTTGATGTGTATGTATAAATATGCATGTATATTTGTTAAGTTCCATTCTATATTAATTACAATGCCAAACACTCACCCTTGCACCTTTTTTTTTAGTAACCAGAGACAGGGAGGGGGAAGGAGCCATGGAGTCACGCCAAGGGGGAGATCGGTGCCAGGGTCCGAGTGACTTTGAGTGACTCTCTATAGAGATATATATCTGTATATAAGAACTTCTTAGTATTATTATTAGTTGTGTTTAATTAAGACTGGACCGGATGTAAACCTATATTTTAAAATACATATGCTTTCATGGTAGCTATAATGACTATTGGGTTCACAGGACCATTTTTAGAGTGAAATTTTGGGAGTCCGGTTGCATGTTGTGTATAATCCGATGTGTGAAAGGTATTCATTCAAGCGAATAGAAACCTCGTTTAAGTGAGAGTCTGGAATCTCGCTTAGACGAGTAGGGGCCTCGCTCAAGCGAGAAACCCTGATTTCCCTTTCTCCCATCCGTTGTGTTTAAATTAACTTGCTTTTCTTTTCTAGACCTCATTTAATTAATTTAACTGTGACTGCTGTCACTTGAATAAGTCAGTAAAAATAAATGCTTTTTCACTAAATATCGATTAATTTTCAAGAAAAGGAAAAATTTATCGTAAGAGGTAATTGTTTGAATAAAAATAAATGCAAAAATAACCTAGGATGTTACATTAAATGTCCTATCTCTGAGTTGAAGCTCCTTAGGTTAACCAAGAAGACTAATAGGGAGTGGGCGGGACATCTGGCAGGATTATCTGCTAGCATGATTCGGTGGTACCCTTAGTGGATGAATGTGGATTCCATTATTTACTGCTGCGGGAAATTTTCTAATGTGCCTCTTATGGGAACTCAAGGATGCATCAATTACAATCTCAGTATTGCGAAAAGACAACTTGCTTATCCTATGATACAGCCTCCAGAAGAAGAAACAGTAACATTTTTCCTTCATTATTATATTGAGGGAAATAGTGCTCTTGTTATTCAAACTGTCATTGATGCTTAGGGCAAGGTCCATAGGAAAGGAAAAAAATTGGGTGTCCGAAGTTATGCTGCAAAAGAAAGTTACCACCGGTGGATTTCAAATAGGGTAGCCATTGTCAAATTACCCTTCAAAGATCACGGAGCTCATGTGAAAAATTCAGTTCCCGATGAGAACGAAGAGATTAAAAACCTAAAAGGTAAGCTAGCTGAAATGACAAAGAAAAACCAAGCTTTGGAGGATGATTTGATCAAAATTCAACAAGACAATGCTTCCCTTAAGAGAAAAAGGTGTGAATTAGAAACTACCTTTGAAGATGTCAGTAAGAAGCAGCGAATTGAAAAAGAACATATGATGCAATTAGATCAATGCCTCCAAACAGCGAGCAGCCAATTGAAGACCAAAGAGAAACAAAAGGATGATATATTGGCTGACAAAGGGCGGTTACGAGAAATTCTAGCCAAGACAAAAGAAGAAGTTCAAGTTCAAAAGAACCTTATGCAAGCACGAATTGATGAACTGGAATAACAAGTCAGAGATGTCGTTAGTGCTTACGAGCGTGAAATATATAAAGAAAAATGGCAAGCCATGGAAGACAAGGATAGATACGAAGAGATTATACGTTTAATGACCCTAAAGTGGGTTGAGTTGGAAAGTCTTGTCTATTCTTGGAGAGACCATTTTTCTAATCTAGTCGGTCTTGCTAATAGAACACTTGGAGATATTCCTCACCTGTTGGAGAAGGCTAAAGCAATGATGAATCCACTTTCTACACCAGAGGAAATTGCAACATTCATCAAATACTGCAAGGGGCGATTGGATGAAATGAAGGTCTGGATTGCTAGAGCGGGAGAGAATTGATTTTGATTTGTTGCAACAAATAATGTATCAGAACTTGTTGATCAATGAATAAATCTCATGTTGAATTTCCATTTTTCTTCTAACTTAGTACTTTAGAAAAAGACATTCTAAAAGAAAGGTTTATCTTTGCTTACCGATATTTAAAATTCATCATGTATTTACTTTACATCCCTTTATGTCATTTAACAATACTTGTTCTTGTACCAAGGGGGATTTCTTTGTATTTACTCACATCACGGGCAGAAAAGGCTCAAAGCATCGTTATTAAACCCGACTGCAAACAAGACTCATGGCAGAGCCGGAAAGCTCAGTTGAAGAATTGAGGAATGAAGTTGGCCAGATCAAGGAACAGATGGCAGAAATACTTAAGCTCCTTGAAAAAAGAGGTACAGAAAGGGGATCCTTTGCAGGGAATGGGGAACAAACATCCGTTCCTCAAGTTCAAGCTCAAGAGGGAAGCCCTATACCTTTAAATGATCCTGCTCCAGTCACTGAAACTCTATTTATCTCACACCAACCTTATGGTATGCCATTGCCACCTTTTGTTTCCCAAGACGGGAATATTCAGCAAGCATATGCTTGGCCTCCATATGGCCTACCTCAAGGATATTACACCATGCACCCTAATCCTAATCAAGAAAATCCTTCTGCTGCTCAACAAATTCCCAATCCCTCGACATCTAGCCCTCCAAATTTCAACCAATCAACAGTTGTTCCCCAAAACACTCAGGCTCCACCCAATGTCACCCCACCTAATACAATTCCTCCACAAAACCATCAGATTCCAAATGATGCCACACAACCAAACCCACAGATAATCCTATACTATTTCCCTTATGGTTACCCAAGGCCACAGGCAGGTGTTTCACAAAACTTGTCACACAAAGCTAATATCCCTCCATCAAATCCTGATCAGCTAGCAGTGTCTTTGTCAAAAGGGAAAATAGAAATATTAGAAGAAAGGTTACGTGTTGTAGAGGGAGGAAGTGGCTTAGGCGTAACAAATGTTTCTGAATTATGCCTAGTCCATGATGTGGTAATTCCTCCTAAATTCAAATTGCCAGAATTTGATAAATACAAAGGAACAACTTGTCCTCGTAACCATTTAACCATGTACTGCCGAAAGATGGCTGGATATGCTTATGATGAAAAGTTGCTGATCCATTTTTTTCAAGATAGCCTTGCTGGGACAGCATTGAGCTGGTACACTCACCTTGAACGAACTCTTATTCGTTGTTGGAAGGATCTAGTCGATGCCTTTCTAAAGCAGTATAAATATAACATGGACATGGCACCAGACCGGCTGCAACTTCAGAATATGACCAAAAAGAATATTGAGTCCTTTAAAGAATATGCTCAATGATGGAGAGAAATGGCTGCACAAGTTGAACTACCCCTGATAGAGAAAGAGATAGTGGTAATGTTCATTGACACTCTTCAACCACCGTTCTATGAAAGGATGCTTGAGAGTGTATCATCAAGCTTTTTTGATATGGTGGTAATAGGAGAAAGAATTGAAAGTGGTTTGAGGACAGGAAAAGTTATCCAAAGTTCACCGTCAATAGGAAGACCTATGATAGGGGCAGGAAGAAGAAAGTGTGAAGAAGCAAATGCTGTAATGGGAAATCAAGGTCAACATAATTAAAAAATGTTCCACCCTCCCCCTTACCCTTTCCAGCCTCATTATCCACCATGCGGACCTTACCCTTATATAGCTGCTACTTCTGGAAATCCATTTCCCCATCCTCAATCATACAGACCTCCACCTGTCCATAATTTCAAGAATACACCACCTCCTTCTCCCCAACAATGAATGCAAAATCCCAACCTAAATCCTTCACCAAAAAAGCCAAACAATGACCGTCCTTCTGTCCAATTTGATCCAATTCCTATGACATATACTAAACTTTTGCCTCAACTTCTCAAAAGTTCTCTTATTGTATGATGTCCTTTAAAACCCATAGGGCCACCATATCCTAAGGGGTATGATCCCAATGTAAAGTGTGATTATCATGCTGGGGCACTAGGGCATTCTACAGAAAATTACATTGCCTTAAAGTTCAAGGTACGTGATTTGATAAATGCCAAGTGGCTGGATTTTGAAGAAGGCTCCCCAAATATGATTAGAAATCCTTTGCCTAATCACGGAAATGCTAGGGTAAATGCAGTAACACATGATTTGGGAAGTGATCATGTTAGGAATGTTTCAGATATCAAAACTCCTCTCCCATGGGTCTATAAGGAACTTTTGAGAAAAGGATTAATATCTGAAACTCAAAGTTCTAATGAGGACATTCATAATCAGATGCTTGTTGTTGCAAAATTTATTGAAGTGCTTCAAAAATTACTTGACACACATCTGGTACAAGTTTATCGTCACCCTTGCAATGATGTCAACACGATCCATGGACAGCATGGTACAGGCTCAGTAAGCCCAGTCACCCATGTTCCTTTGGTGGTCTATTACACTAAGAAACCTTTGACTGAGCCAGTCGTAAATCATCCGTCCTTAATAATTAGGACCCCATCTCCATTTTCATACAAAGATACCTATGCAGTACCTTGGAAGTGTGAAGTGGATGTAATCCCTCAACTCCTAAGGGATCGTCATCCTTGGTAACCAATATTTTCGAGACAAGTAGAATGACTAGGAGCGGACAAGTTTATGCTCCTAAAAACTTGAGAAAAGAGGACGCGCTTGTAAGTGAAAAAGAAAGTCGTGGTAAAGAACAAGACCCTCCCCAAGGAATAACAGAGGAAGATGCTTGTGAATTTTTGAAATTCATTAAGCAAAGCGAATAGCAGGTCCTCGACCAGTTAAATTGCACTCCTGCAAAAATATCCTTGTTATCTCTCTTATTAGATTCAGAACCACATCGTGGAAGGTTATTGAAAGTCTTGAATAAAGCACATGTTGCGAAAGATATTTCGCCAGAAAAGTTCGAAGGGATAGTGGGGCATATTGCCTCAAATGACTACTTAACTTTCACCGATGAAGAGATACCTGCTAAAGGGAGAGGTCATAATAAGGCATTACACATCTTTGTCAAGTGTCAGGATCATATCTTAGCCAAGGTCCTAGTTGACAATGGCTCCTCTCTGAATATCATGCCAAAGTCCACTTTAAATCAACTACCTTTTGATGGGACACATATGAAGCCAAGCTCAATGGTGGTAAGAGCTTTTGACGGTACTCGGAGAGAGGTCATTGGAGATATTGAGATCCCCATCCAAGTGGGCCCATGCACCTTCAACGTATTGTTTCAAGTGATGGATATCAATCCTACTTATAGCTGCCTATTGGGGAGGCCTTGGATACATTCTGCCAGTGTGGTTTCATCTACCCTTCATCAAAAGCTCAAATTTGTGGTAAACAACAAACTATTCGTTGTTTCTGGTGAGGGAGATTTCCTTATCAGCAAGCCCATGTCAACTCCATATATAGAAGTGGCCGAAGAAAGTCTTGAGACTTCCTTCCAATCATTAGAAATTGCTCACACCACTTATGTGAGCGAAGGGTTACAACTAGCTCGTCCTTCCAAAGCTTCTATGATGGTGGCTAAAGTGATGATGAAATCTGGATTCCAGCCAGGGAAAGGGCTTGGGAATATGTTTGATGGAGGAGTAGAACCATTATTGGTTAAGGAGAATAAGAACGGCTTTGGGCTGGGATATCATCCATCTCCAATGGAAAGAGCGAAGGTTTTCGCAGATAAAAAAGAAAAACGACTTGCACGGTTAGAAAACAGAGAACCCCTAACTGCGAGGATCCCTATCTGTGACCTTTACCAAAGCTTCAGGAGCGCAGGCTTGACATCTCCAGACCAAGTGGCGGTCATCGATGATGAGTCCAAGAGAGAAGAAGACTTGATTTACCCTTGTCCTTCAGATACTGAGCTGTGTAATTGGGAAGCCGTTGAGCTTCCAAAGATCATTTCAAAATCTGAAATTGAATTCCAAAATAATAAGATTACTTTCTCCCATCATGATTTTATTCCAACAAGCGAAGAGGACGAAGAGTCTGATGAACCTTCCCCTGAATTACTAAGGCTGCTAGATCAGGAAGATAAAGAAATTTCTCCCTATCTAGAGATTGTTGAAGTCATAAATTTGGGGAGTGAAGAAAACAAACAAGAAATCAAGATCGCCACCTCTTTGAGTAGAGAACATAGGAGGGAATTAATAGAATTGTTGGTCGAATTCAGTGATGTGTTTGCTTGGTTGTATCAGGATATACCAGGATTAGATAACTGCATCGTTGAACACAAGTTACCATTGAAACCCGGTTGCATCCCCATAAAGCAGAAGTTGAGAAGGATGAAGCCAGAAATGCTCTTAAAGATTAAAGAAGAGATAACCAAACAGTTGGATGCTGGGTTCTTGGCTGTCTCTAAATACCCTGAATGGGTGGCCAATATTGTTCCGGTCCTGAAGAAGGATGGGAAGGTACAAATATGTGTTGATTACCGGGATTTGAATAGAGCTAGCCCAAAGGATGACTTTCCATTACCATATATTGATATTCTTGTTGATAACACGGCCCAACATTCCATTTTTTCATTCATGGATGGATTTTCTGGGTACAACCAAATTAAGATGGCACCCGAAAACATGGAAAAAACCATTTTCATTACTTTGTGGGGCCTTCTGTTACAAAGTGATGTCTTTTGGATTGAAAAATGTCAGTGCCACTTACCAAAGAGCGATGGTAAGTCTATTTCATGACATGATGCATAAAAAGATAGAGGTCTATGTGGATGAGATTATTGCCAAATCCAAATCTGAAGAGGGTCACTTGATTGACCTATGAAAGCTCTTTGAACGCCTGAGAAAATTCAAACTCGGGTTAAATCCAGCTAAATGCACTTTTGGGGCTAGCTCTGGAAGGTTGCTTGGTTTCATTGTCAGTGAGAAAGGTATCGAAGTGGATCCCGATAAAATAAAGGCAATCATGGAAATGCCTGCTCCTAGCACTGAAAAAGAAGTACGAGGATTCCTTAGAAGGTTGAATTACATAGCTTGTTTCATTTCTCAACTAACGGTTGTATGTAATCCAATCTTTAAGTTGCTTCGTAAAAATCAACCATCACAATGGAATGATGACTGCCAGGAGGCCTTTGACCAAATAAAGCAATACTTGCAATCCCCACCGATCTTGGTTCCTCCAACCCCGGGAAGACCACTCTTGTTATATTTGACAGTAATAGATGAATCTATGGGTTCTGTACTGGGGTAACATGATGAGTTTGGGAGAAAAGAACATGTTATTTACTATTTGAGCAAGAAGTTCACTGAGTGCGAAGCACGATATTCCACTATGGAACGAACTTGTTGTGCATTAGCATGGGCTGCTCGTCGCCTAAGGCAATATACTACTTGGTTGATATCTAAGATGGACCCAATTAAGTACATCTTTGAAAAACTGGCTCTGACAGGAAGAATAGCTCGTTGGCAGGTTCTTTTGACTGAGTATGATATCATTCATGTCACCCAAAAAGCTATAAGAGGGAGTGCTTTGGCTGATCACTTGGCCCACCATCCCCTAAAAGAATACCAACCAATGTCATTCGAATTTCCTACGAAAATGTTATGATGTTGTCAGAAGAGAAAGATTATCCTAACAGAACTTGGATTTCGATGTTCGACGGGGCTTCGAATACACTGGGGCATGGGATTGAAGCCATCCTAATCTCACCAAATAACAAGCTTTTCCTATTCACTGCTAGACTTTGTTTTGATTGTGCCAATAATATTGCAGAATATGAAGCTTGTGCTTTGGGGATTCAGACGGCACTTGAAGCAAAGGTGAAATCTCTACAAATATATGGAGATTCTGCCTTGGTGATTCATCAACTGAAAGAAGAATGGGGTACTAAAGATGGTAAATTGATTCCTTATCAAGCCCACATCATGGAACTAATCAAAGGGTTCGATAAAGTTTTTTTTCATCATATTCCTCGGGATGATAACCAGTTGGCTGATGCTTTGGCCACGTTGGCTTCCATGTTCAATGTGAGTAGGGAATGTGACATGCCCTTCATCGAGACTGAAAGACGTCTCAAACCTGCATATTGTCATGTGATAAAAGAAGAGCTTGGTGGGAAACCATGGTTTCATGACATCAAAAATTATATTTAGAAGGGGTCTCCACAACCATACTCCACTCGAAATATTCCAGCCAGATTCACTCGGCATATGATATCTTACTCACTCGGGGAAACCATTAAGTTAAGTCCCACTCGGACTTGCTCTAAGTCTCACCCACTCGGGATATAGAACCTCATTCACTCGGATTATACATATATCTCATACACTTAGAATATATCCCAATCTCAACCATTATAATAGCTCTTCCCTCGGAAGAGGTTCACTCGGATTTACCACTCGGGAATATTTAAGCCTATGATCACCTGGGAAATTCTCCCATCAAATCTCACACAGTATATGTTCATCTAAAGGGATTTCTCTCAGAATCCATTTAAGTGTTCTTCACTCGGAAAAGAAGGCCAAACACCATAGCCTCACTCGGAATCATTAACTTAACATTATTCTATGCATTCGACACTCAGCCAATTCCAATACATGTTATCATTATTCATTCAACCACTCATCTCAGTCGATAGGAAGCATCAAATCAACATAAAAAACTTATATGTATATATATATTCATACACTCGGAATACATATCATCTTAACATTATTCATTCACCAATCCTTATTATCCGATACAAGTACGTGATAACAATGTAATCCATATATATATATATATATATAAACATGCACTCGGATTCCATACATATATATTTGTATTCATTATACATCTTTATTAAGAGCTAGCCAAGGCTTTAATACATCAAAATATACTCCGTACATTACACTATATACACAGCCTCATCATAAACACCCAACACTCGGGTTTAAGGCCATCACATCATTCCAGTCCGACCTGCACATACTGAAAAATGGTGTAGGGGTGAGCTTTACATATTAAATGACAGTTACTGACTTGGATTAATCACAAAATCCTCAATTACGCAATAATACATCTATCATCAATCAACATACATACTGCCATTTAATATAAACAATCACACATCATCCTCCGATCGGAATTCACCCATTTCAATCGGCTATAATGCACAACAACCTCAATAACAATAATTTAATTCATCCACTCGGATTTCACCCCAACTCTATTCTAAGCACCATCAATAATACATAATTCCGAGCCTTGCTCAAGGAGTGTGCCTGAGCCCCGCTCAAGGACTTAATCATAATCTCACATGTTTCATCTAATTGCCGATCGGTAATAGGCGTCCAATGCATTCCAGTGGCGAATCGGATGTATACGGTCTCATTCACCCAGCGTCCAACACCAATGCACTCGGCATTTGCCTTGAGTCCAACCCAAGGTCTTTCATCAAGCGTCTCATTTCACGCTTAGTGCCCCAGGCACTGCCCCGAGTCCAACCCGAGGTCTTTCATCATATTCAACACATATTCAATTTCATTAAACACATATTCATCTGATTTCTCACTCGGTATTTAGCATTCGGCATTTCCAACAACAAATCAGATGACAACACACACTTCATCCATTCGGCAATCACTATGCCATCCACTCAGATTATTCTCTACAACAAGCATTCCTTGCTTTCTTATATAACATTCCACTTGGAATTATCATAACAATCCCCATCCTATGCACTCAGCATACGCATAATCAATATCAAGCATCACATGCATATAATCATACCATTACACACATAGGGACCAATAACAAACCACACAATTGCACTCGGCATTCATCATATGCATCTCATACATTCTAACATGAACATCATCAACAAGCATCATACTTCATATGGACGGAAAATCATACACAACACATCATATAGATCACCATGGCCACAAATAATGTAATATCCGGGCTACTACTCAAACAGCATACAACACACATCAAACACAACACAGTGTGACAATTTCACCCGGAAACCCATCCATAAACCATGCATCTGAGATGCAAAGCCCCCTTACCTGGAATGAAGCTTCCAGAAACCGTATGGCCACTCGTTCACACAGAACGACTTGGCCTCCAACCAACAGCAGCACTCTACTCGGCTTTCAACCATCAACACTCTGCTTGAGACGCCCCAAACCCCAAATTAAAATAGGGGAAAATTTTTTCACGTCTTTGAAAATATTAATAAATTCAACAATTAAAGTAGTGAAGTATTTTTCACCAAACCCCTGGATCTAAAATGAACCACTCCCATATATGAGGATATGAGAGGGTGAAACTAAATGTAAATTTTTCAATCAGAATCAGCGGAAGAATTACTTAGTTTGGTTTAATTAGTGGCTAATTGATTTTTAAGAGGAGTCCGTTCATAAAAATATGGGATACAATTTATATAATCAAGAAGGCCTAGATATACTCCTCAATACTTTTAAAATAATATCTAAAGAAGAAATAATGCATAACATTTTAAAATTTAATTTAAAATAACAAAATGAGAATCAGGGGCATACTCGCTCAAGCGTGACTCAAGTCGCTTGAGCGAGCCAGCGGACCCACGCTTGGGCGAACGCTGAGCGACCTTGAGCGAGAGAGGGAAAATAAGTATCAGGGCTCGACTCGCTTGAGCGAGCCCTGCCTCGCTTGAGCGAGACACGAAGGAATGCTTGAGCGAAGGAAGCGAGACGCTTGAGCGAAGAAGGAAGGAGCATCAGGGGTCGATCTCGCTTGAGCGGCCCATGGCTCGCTTGAGCGAGATTGGTCCAGAAACGTTGAGGACTCTCTGGCCAATTTTCGCTTAGGCGAGGCACCACTCGCCTGGGCGAGAATCGTCCAGAATCCATTCTCCTTCTCCCTCGCTTGAGCGCTGCCCTTCACGCCTGGGCGAAAATTGTCCAGAATCAAAACACTGATTCTGTGGCAATCTCGCTTGGGCGAAATGCACGTCCGCTTGAGCGAATTTGGGGTAGAGACGAATCCCCTGCACCACAACAATCTCGCTCGGGCGAGATTACTACTCGCTTGAGCGAGTTCTGCAGAAACTCAGCAGAAAACGTGAACTTGCATTGTTAACACTCAACCTACCATACTAAAACTCAATCTATGGCAATTCATTCAGTTCCTATAAGATTTATACATTATACAACACCCTTGGAACCTGCCTCATTCACCATTAACCATCATCATGCTAACATTAGCTCATGCATATAATTTAAATTCATCATCAAACCACATGCACTCCCTACATACATTTGGATCCAACATCATTTCACAACTCCCAAGCATGACATAAAATCACAGCATACATTCATTTAACAACGTCAAGTATTCAGATCCATTCTTTACATCTTTTGGGTCATGAATGAAAATTGTCATTACACGAACATGTCCAATTTTCTCCCATGACCTTCAGAATTACCAACATTACAAAAATTGAGTATATAAACCTCATACACTCTACCAAAACAGATTTTCATGCCGGCCAAGGCTTACGCATTCCTATCCATATTTTACCTTCTTCATACTCGGCCTCCAAAAGTGTAGGATTTAAGTCATACCTACATCAACTTTAAAAATGGCAACGGGGAGGTGAGTAACATAATCCAAATGAATTAAAGTCATACATTATGATGAAATACATGTATACTTGCACAAATATCAATCATTATACCACATCATACATTATACACAATACATCTTACAATTTCAAGTATACATTCACGATATCAATCATTTGGATTGCCAACACACACATCGGGTTAGTACTCAACTCTTTCCCCTTTTCGATTGTCATTCATCCATTGCCACCATGGGCTTTCAACTAGGCATATCTCCAACTATATGCAAATGCTCTTAAAGCTAATGCATATGCACAAGAATTTCTTATCAAACAATGCGGATCCGACTGTGGGAAAATATATCATTAAATCAATTGTGGGACAAGCATAGGTGTACTACTATGCCCCTACTGCAGTAGAAAAATTGTGTACACATATATCTCAATTCAAGCATGCTTACATACTCATTATTTTACTGGTACCAAACCGCTATCGCCCATCTGTAGCACTAGTCACCCTGTGACTTGCGGATCAACATCGTGGCCTCAACTACCACAAGTGCTACGGGCCCCTCCCGAACACACATCGAGAGAGCCGTGCCCCATCGAACACCGAGGTAAACTCGCTCACCATAGAGCGCCCGCCCACTGGGCCTGCCACATAGGGTGCCTCGTCACCAAACTATGGACAGCTTCGTGACTCATACACCGAGTCACAGGGGAAAATCACAATACGCTCGTGCACTGAGCCGCCCTCCCACTGGGCCCGCCTAGTGGAACCCCCTAATATTCCACATAGACAGCTATGATATGCCATGGATGCAATGCAAATGCAAATCAAATGCATCCTTACACTATGCATCCTAGATGTCACTCCACATTCAATCATTCACCACCACCACTTGGTGGATTTCAACATTCTCATCATTCTTATCCAATCCCAATTCTCTTTGAACTCATTCACATCAATAGTTATTGGCATACACATTCCATAACTCATACACACATATTTGGGATATTCACATCACAATCTCAATCCACATATGGTTGCAAACCATCATCATACTTCATTAATATAATATTACCACATCATTAATTTTATCCCAAACACAATGCCACATAGCAATCATTATTCTAAATGCATTCAAGTCACACATATCATATCATTCATTCAAACAACCATTAACATAATCACATATACATATTTTCACATCACCAATGGATGAAATCATGCATTTAGAAAAGTTACCCCCTCCTACCTCAAGTGAAGTAGTGATCAACGCGGTTCGATGGTCCCGCTTCGTCAATGGGGTCACTTCCTACATCACAACACATCATACAATCAATTTTCTACTTACTCATTAAGATTCAAATACTTAGATATCAATAAATACTTGCTGTTTTTATTATTATAACTCTCAAAACTCTTTTATTTCATTTTATCCACCATAACTACCATGGGTTAGGTGCCACCATTTATTATTATGTACTCAACAACCAACCCTTTCATGGGTTTCTCCATTAATGACTTCCATCAACCAAATACCATCACCATTGGCCCTTATGCATCATAACTCACATTTATTACCAACAATTAATACTCATCAACCTCCATATACATTTTCCCCCAAATTTATGAAGTTAGGGTTTCATAAAATTTCCAACAACCATCATAAATACTCTTCTCTTTCCAACCATAAATGCATCCACTTTATTACTTCTCAAAGAAACCTTACTTTCATAGAATCCACATCAAACCCTTGCATTAATTACTCTCCTCAAGAACATCCATACACATGCATGGTTTCAAAACTCATTATCATACACCCATGGCAAAAACCCAAGTAAATGGTGAGTATTCCTTACCTCACACCCAAAAACGAAAATGGGTTCAATAGGGGGAGAGGAAGCTGCGAAAATGGAGAGAAAGAGGGAGAATACAGCAGCTCCACAAGCCTCCTTCAAGCTTCACAAAAACGAAAATGAAAGAGAGTAGAAGATAATACCACTTGCTAGGGTTTGGAGGAAAAGGAAGAGAGAAATGAAGAAGATGGTGAAGAGAAGAAGAAGAAAGTGAAGTGTAATGTCCAACACCATCAGCAATCCCACGTGAATAGAGAAAGGAAAATGGGGTTTTTGATTTATTTTAATACCATTCATTAAAACTTCAACGTTCTATAACCAACAGGTTCTCCGTTTGGGCTCAATACATCATCTGAAAATTATTCCGAATACATATTCGGATTCCCAATAATATTCTCAATAGCCCTGACCAATATCATCTCATTCCGAGATACTTGGTCCGACACCCATATTTCAACCGGGTTTAATTTCAGCTTAACCGGTCTCCAAAATTTACCAAAAATTCCCAAAATTATCAATTTAATTTTTCTCAATAGTTTGGGACATTAAATACTCCATATACCAATTTCTAATATTTATTTCGGTAATTAATTCTCTCATTTTAAAATTCAGGATGTTACACTGCTCGCAGCTTTGGAGAGTCAACTCTGTCTCCACTCGAGCATCAAAGCCACCAAGACTCAACATCACTCCACGCACAGTCCAGTGGAGGATTCCCAACATGGTTCTTCACCGACAGTGGAGAACCACATGCTTTCCAAGCACCAACCATGCTTCATGTAACACAGCCATCAACGCTGTTGGCAGAACAGGGGAGGATTCCAAGCCTCCACAACACACAGCACCATGCTGTTTCTCCCAACCACGCTGTTCCTCTTCGCATTTCACTTCCCACTCGGCTCTGCATAGCGTTGAGTGGAAGAAGAAGATGAAGAAGATGAAGATGGAGAACAGCAAGAAGAAGGAGAAGAGTCACCAGGACGCGAGAGAGAAAGGAGAAGTGTTTCTCCTTGAATCCAAAGTGTAATAAGCAAAGAGTGGGTTGGAAAATGAAAGGCCAAGCCCTTATCTCCTTCAGCCGTGACAGCTCCAAACCATCAACCATCACATCCCATCCTCATTAATGCAATCCCATCAGCCATCAAATCACACTCAACGTGAATGAGGGGAGAGGGAGAGAGAGAGAACCGTAGCCTCTAAAACCACCAAGGGCACAAGGGTCATTCTTGCATTATTATTAATATTATCATTATTATTTAATCAATTTGCCTAATTGGCAATTAATCTTAATCAACCTCTAACTTAATCAATCCATAACCTTAATCTTGAAATTTACCACACCCGGTAATTAATTAAAATCGGGATGTTACAAAGGACCTTTCGGAACACATGCAAATGGGCATTCGATGGTAAGAAAAATTCTCAGATCTGGATATTATTGGATGACGACGAAAAATAATTGTCATAACTATGCCAAGAAATGTCACAAGTGTCAAACCTATGCGGACAACATTCATGCATCACCATCTTCTTTGCACGTTCTAACTGTGCCTTGGCCTTTTGCTATGTGTGGCATAGATGTTATTGGTCCCATTGAACCAAAAGCATTGAATGAGCATCGTTTTATTCTCGTGGCCATTGATTACTTCACTAAATAGGTTGAAGCATCTTTCTACACCAACGTGACTAAAAATATTATGGTCAAATTCATCAAAAGAGAATTAATTTGTAGATATGGTTTGCCAAATCAGATCATCCCTGATAATGGCACAAACCTAAATAATAAAATAATGGATGAACTCTGCGAGGAATTCAAAATTAAACACCTCAATTCATCTCAATACAGACCTAAGATGAATGTAGCAGTGGAAGCTGCTAACAAAAATATAAAGAAAATCATACAAAAGATGGTTGAAACCTACAAAGACTGGAGTGAATTGCTTCCTTTTGCTTTACACGGGTATCGTACCTCTGTACAAACTTAGACAGGGGCAACACCCTTCTCATTGGTGTATGGTATGGAAGCTGTTTTACCAATAGAAGTGGAAATTCCATCTTTAAAAGTAATCATGGATGCCAAGTTAGAAAAAGCTGAATGGGTTCGATCCCGGTATGACCAACTAAATTTAATTGACGGGAAAAGGTTAACTGCCTTTTGTCATGGGCAGTTATACCAAAAGCATTTGAAGAAGGCATACGAAAAGAAAGTATGACCACGTCAATTTCATGAAGGTGATTTGGTACTAAAGAAGATCTTGTCAAATCAAAATGATCACAGAGGCAAATGGAGGCCAAATTATGAAGGACCATTCGTTGTAAAGAAAGCCTTTTCTGGAGGAGCTTTGATTTTGACAAACATAGATGGTGAGGAATTATCTTTCCCAGTCAATTCAGATACAGTCAAGAAGTATTATGCTTGAAAAGATAGGGTAGTCGTTATGTCCTCCAAAAATTTGGATTGAAATTATGATGCAAACCTGTAATTTCCCAAGTAAATATATGAAATTCTCGATTTTAGTTCCAATTCTTGTTTTGTTAGGTTTCATTTGCATGCATTTTGTGAAAATATTTTTAATAAAAAAATGTGAAAAGCATATTTTCAATCTCAAACAAACTTGATACTTCCCAACTACACAACCCTTGGTAATCAAGGATATTTCGCTCTGCCATGAGTAATGACGAGTCCCACAAGGATTATGGTTGTCACCCAGGAGACGAGATCATTAATCTTTGATTTTCCACTTGACTATTTCTTCCATGCAGGGTTAAGGTTACAACAAGGACAAATGTTCCCCATGAAAAGTCAAGATCAACAGTTTCAGTCCATCACCTAACCCCAGGAAAGGTGATTTACTAAGATATAAAAAGGGAACCCTTGTATTCACTCGGAACTTTCAGTGAAGTCATATGACCAAAAAGTCAGTTTCCTTTAAATCTCAGTCTTTCAAAAGTCTCAACCTCAAACACATTCTTCATGAGTATAAATCTCATGTTTCATATAATTTAATTTCCTCTTATAAATGTCAAAATTTTATCCTCCACCGTAAGTCACAATGGCAAAGATATCTCCCTTACGTCTTACTTCATGTATCCATCCCTAGGCTACTCAAACCATGTCAGGGACGTTTCCCCAGTCATTTATTTTTCTTCAAAAGCTTTAGGTACTCATTCCTAAGCTATGTCGTCCAGTCAAACCAGTCAGGGGCATCCCTCAGTCATTTATTTCATGTCAAAGCCTCAGGTATTCTTCCCTAGGCTATCTTAATCAAAATCAAGTCAGGGGCATCCCCTAGTCATTTATTTTCATGTCAAAGCCTCAGGTATCCTTCCCTAGATTATCTCAATCAAAATCAAGTCAGGGGCATCCCCCCAGTCATTTATTTTCATGTCAAAGCCTCAGGTATTCTTCCCTGGGCTATTTTGATCAAAATCAGCTAGGGGCATCCCCCCAGTCATTTATTTCATGTTAAAGCTTCAGGTATCCTTCCCTAGGCTACTTTAATCAAATTCAGTCAGGGGCATCCCCTGTCATCTATTTTGTGTCAAAGCCTCAGATACCCATTCTTAGGCTCCTCTAAATGTCAAAATAACCTCATATATCATTTATTTTCTCTCAAAGCTTCAGGTATCAACTCCTAGGTTATGTCGTTTATCTTCCTGTCATTGTCTGGTATTGGGACAACACCATTCGGCTGTTTACTTCTTGCCAAAAGTTGTCGAGTATTCTTAGTGGTGTTCAAGTCTTTACTTTCTTTTCACATCAATAATATGAATATATCTCATATTCTTTCATGAAAAGAAGTAAAGAGGGGCATCTGTGAACACCTATTTTTGTCCGGCAAAATATACATATTAAAATATATAAGTAAAAAAAAAGAAAAAAAGTATAGAATCCGGAGTCAATGTTGACTGCATTAATCGGGGTCCTAGCACGGTCTCCTGACCGGTGTTACCTCACCAACTCTAAGTTTGCACAGCCTCAGTGGAGTACCGTATTTTATACCTCAGATCGGTGGGAATCCGAGGTTTTTCAAGTTAGTGAAAACTTATTCGTACTCGAACTTCAAGACACACCGAAGATGAACCTGCAGAAGATTCTTCAATGCTTAATTATCGACTGGGTTGGAGAGAAATGTCCATAGTTGACCGATGATTTCAGACCCTGGTTATGACTTACCAGTTCTTATTGGTGACGTGGTGCGGTACTTAGAACCTCGTCCATTCCAGGTTGCCACCCCGGATCATATTTTATTAAAAAAATAATAATAAAATTGCATAGTGACCATTGGAATAGTAACTTTTTCCCATTTCTATAAATACTCAATTCCTCTTCATTTTCTACCACACCTTTCATTTCATCAACTTTCTTCATTTCTCTCAAGCAATGGCCGATGGATGCCAAAGTCAAGAGGAAAGAATAAGGGAGGGGAAACGATGTTTTGTGACTACCTTCTTGCTCCTTATAGCGTGGATAGTAATTTATCTTTATTGGATACTTTATTTATGGCCACATGTGTAATAAATAATTTATATATCCATAAGAGTAAGTGATTACTCATTTGTATTCAAAAAAAAGAAAAAAATTAAAAAAATTTCAATTTTTTTTTTTAAAAAGGCCAAAAAAATCAGATCTGAAAAAAATAGGCCAAAAAAAACAAAAAATAGGCCAAAAACAAATGGGCCTAAAAAAATGAAAAGAAAAAAAAGAAAAAAAAAAGGAAAGAGGGATTTGGTGGTTTATTATTGGTGGGATCAAGTTTGATTAGATAATTGGAGAAAATTGGGGAAATTGACATTAAATTTGGACAAATTAGAAAAGTAGGAAAGTGATGTCATTTACAGAGGATCCAATGCCAATTTTCTTCTATAAATAGAAGGTGATGTTAAGGTATTTTAGGGAAGAAGAGGAAAAAGAGTACTAAATCTTTTAGAGATTTTTTAAAAGTTTTTGTTTCTTAAAATTATGTTGTGTAATCCTAGTTAGGAAAATGAGTGCATCATTCTAGTATGTCTTAGTCTGTGAGTTTTGTGAGCCAAAATACTGTATAAGTTTTGTAACTAGTGTCTAAACACCCTCGAATTGAGTCCAAACAAAGCCAAAAGCAAAGGAAATCTACACAAAATTGATTTCCCGACTTCCATTCTAGTTCCTCTTTAATTGTTCTTGTACCAAGGTATTTTTTATTAATACAAAGATGTTTATTTACATTTATTTATTCATCTTTATTTAATTGTTATTTATTTTTCTACATTTTTATTTTTCTTTATTTATATTCAAGCACTTTATTTTTCTGCACTTTATTTTTCTGTAGTTATTTATCTATTTATTTATTTTTCTACATTTCCATCTTTATTTATTTATTTGTACATTTATTTTTCTTTATTTATTTTTCTGTACTTTTATTTTTCTTTATTTACTTTTCTGCAATTTTATTATTGTTAATGTATTTTTTCACACTTTATTTATCCACACTTTACATTTCTGCAATTATTAGTTTATCTATTTATTTTCTGCATGATTATTTTTATTTATTAATTTTTATGCCCTTTTATTTCTATTTATTTACTTTTCTGCCTCTTTATTTTTATTATTTATTCCTTTATTTTTATGTATTTACTTTCCTACCCCTTTATTTTTATTATTTACTTTTCTGCCCCTTTATTTTTATATTTACTTTTCCACCCCTTTATTTTCATGTATTTGCTTTCCTGCCCCTTTATTTTTATTATTTACTTTTCCGTCCCTTTATTTTCATGTATTTACTTTCCTACCCCCTTATTTTTATTATTTACTTTTCTCCCCTTTATTTTTATTATTTACTTTCCTGACCTTTATTTTTATGTATTTATTTTTCTGCCCTTTTATTTTTATGTATTTATTTTTCCACCATTTATTTTTATTATTTTCTTTGTACTTTTATTTTTATCTATTCTGTGTCTTTATTTTTTTAATTATTCTTCTACGCTTTTATTTTTAGTTATTTATCTTTCTGTACTTCTTTATTTATTTATTTATTTTTCTATACTTTCTATTTATTTATTTATTTATGTTTGACCATTTTTAAATAGTTTATAAATGTATACATACATAATTATCCATTTTTATTATGGTCATGATTTCCTATTATTTTCTCTTAGTAACCTTTTGATAATTAAGAAAAATCATTATCATAAAAAAATGACAAAAACCAAGACTAATAAATAATGTGTTATTTACTCATTTATCTTCTTCTTAAATTTAAAATGAGACTAATTTAGATGAGACATCTTATTAATCTTATTTTTTCTAAAAAAATAATTAAATAAGGTTCATTTGTCAATTTTAATTAGTTAAGTATATATATATTTCTTTATTTTCACGTTGACGTGTTTAATTCTATTTTTTTTCTTTCTTATTTTTTTTAGCTTTTTTCATTTATTTATTTGTTTTGAACTTTATATTTCTCAATAAAATCAAAGGATTTTTTTTAGAAAATAATTAAGACAAGACGTCTTATTTTTTTTATTTTTTTATGATCTTTTAATCATTTGTTTGTTTATTTTCTTAGAACTAAAAAAATAACAAACTTAGGAGATATATTTTATTATTATTTTTGTTTTATTCTTATTTATATATAATTTTTTATTATTATGTATATTATTCATCATTGTTTTTTTATGAAGGATGAAATATTTGATAATCATTTTTTTGAAACTATGCATGATCAATTTGGGTAACCGTTTTTTTTACGGACAGTGTGGGGTGCTAATACCTTCCCCTCCTGTAATTCGACTCCCGGACTAAATAGAATCTCATTTTTTAAAAAAAACCAGTGCTATTTAAAGGTTTTCCTAATATTTTCCTTAATAAATATTAGTGACGACTCGTTGAACTCTTTATTTTCTTTAGGCTTCCCAAGGGCCTCATTTCAATGCTGTTTCAATTTTCTTTTATTTGTCTTTAACCAGTCCGCGTTGCGCGCCGGGACCCCGGTCGCGACAGAAAGCAATGCATAACGAAGCAACCACGTGCCAAAATAATTGAAAAACAAAGAACAAAGAAGCCCAAAACAGAGCACTCCACGACTTGGCCTTGGCAAGGACCAAGGCTATGGAGAAAAAAACCCTAAATTTGCAAAAGAAAGTCTACAGCAAACCACGGCCGTGGTTCAATACTGATGCCCCAAGGATTAAGTTTTTCATGTATAAATAAGGGCAGGGGGCTCTGTTTTAGGGGACTCACTCTTTAGGACTAAGAGACACTTGTATAGGCATAAAGGGTGACCTTGGAAGACTTTTTTCAAGGATTCTCAAGGAAGAGAATGTGGAGGGAACGAAGGATTGAAGACTCTATATGTCTTGTGGTTTGTCTTAGATTCTTGGTATACCTTTAGTTTAACTCTTTGAAATCCTTGTTTTATGAGGTTTATGAATTCGATGAACCTTTATGATTCTTTGTTTACCATGATTGGTGTAACGCCCTCTGTTACACTTTAATAAATTCTAGAAAAATTTATAATTTTTTTTTACTAAAGATATGTTTGTTAAAAAGAAACCATCGGAATAAATTATATACATTATTTCTGAAATACCTCATAAATATTAATGAAACTTTATAAAGTAATTCTATATTTATCCAAAGAAAATAAATATTAAACATTATAAGAAAGAGAGGAAACTCCATGACCCAGAAGCAGTTACTTAATAACATTATTTATTCATTAGACCACGGTATTCATACCGAGCTTCCTTTCTAGAACGTGTTATATTTACTGTCGAGATTCTTCGATCCTTCCCTCTGAACCATCAATTTAAAACATGTGAAACAAAAACACGGAGAAATGAGTGAGAAACAGAATATAATATTCCCGAATAAGACATAAGCAACAAAGGGTTTTCACAAACCAATACATAATAATATCAATCACAATCACATACACAATCAATTATGAATGCATGAATGTTATGTAATATCTTCATCATAACATACCTATATATGTGGGCCTTTAAATTTTAATTTACACTGGTCCAACAAGGAGTTTACACTGTTCCATAAGTCTGGATAATAATAATATGAACAGCTCAATTCGGATGGAAACACTTAGAGACTAGTCAGATTAAGAAAGTTTTTATTGTGAAAGTACCCGACACTAGGGAGCTACCCCAGGTCCCCTGAAGAACCCTTTCACACCCTCTCATCCCAAGGCTCGAAATTAAGTCTCCTCTAATGTATCCTCGGTTTCTATAATCCGTCTCTAGACAATATCATTCAATTTCACTTTAATGATTCATGATGCATGAACTACTCGCGTATTTAGTTGGTTAAGGCTTTTAGAAACTCAATTATTAAATACCTTAAAGGTTTACAACATCATTTCAATAAACTATACATTTTCTCAATTCTCTAAATTTCTGTCCCACAGAAATAAATTTGGTACAGTTTTCGAATCTCACTGAAATTGAGTTTCTAAGCCTTAAATATCTCAAAACTTTTTCATATAAAACTTTTACATAATCTTTCTCAAATTAAATCTTAACAAGATCAAATTCTCAATTATTTCCAAATATCTTTAGTTATTAAGTTGGAAAAATAAAATAATTTTCTTTTGAAAATTTTATTTTATTAAAAGAGAATAATCTTTAAATCATTAACCAAAAATACTTAAAATTACAAAATTTTTCTTTAATTCAAGATTTAATTATCTCAATTTGTTATAAATTAATTTTCATAAAATGTTTACTTTCTAAAATAAATACTAATTTTTTTATTCTAAATATAAAAATAATTTTTAAGAAGAAATAAAAGATTTTAAAATAATAAAAATTTAAAGAGTAAGGTAAGAAATTCTTACTAAGTTTTAGCTTTCTGTCATGCTCGCTATATGCTCAAACTCCACATTACAATATCATCAATCAAATATTATCAATCACAGTTAAACATCATCAATCACAAATCAATCATAATCAAATCAATTAAATATCATTAATACATATCATAATACAAAATTTAATGATTATTAATATAGTTGACTTTTTAGTTCTTTTTGTCCATTCCTCGCATAGGTTTATGTAAGTCCATATAATCGAGTCCTTGCATAGGTATAGTTCAGTCCATATGGGTCATAATGGTCCAAGTCCTTGCATAGGTATAGTCCAGTTCATATAGGTTATAAAAGTACAGGTCCTTGCATAGGTATGCTAGAGTTAGTTACATCAGATATTTAATTTAAAATTTATTATAAATTTTAAGTTAAAGAGTTAATATTTTAAAATAATAATATTATTAAATTTAAAAGGAGTAGGGGACTCCTCCTATTATTCTTATGTCTTTTCATATCATATTCTTATCTCACTCTCCCTTACCTCTTGTATCCTGATTCGTTATTGAAGATCCGTACGTGTCTCGTTTCTGAGTTTTAAAACATACCAATTTCATTTTAATATAGTTACAAGATGAAAAATAAGATTACTACTTAAAACAGAAATGGTAAACTTTGAATAGTGAATAGTGAATAGTAAATAGTAAATCATGAATAGTAATAGTAAATAGTAAAACGTGAATAGTAACGGTAAATAGTAAATTGTGAATAGTAACGGTAAATAGTAAATCGTGAATAATAATGGTAAATAGTAAAACATGAATAGTAAAGGTAAATAGTAACAGTAAATAGTAATTTACTATTTGAATAATAATTTACTATTGAAATAGTAATTTACTATTGAAATAGTATTTTACTATGCAGAATAGTAACTTAAAATAATATTATTTCTAGTATAATAATAGATTTCTAAAAACGATATGAAAACAACTCTAAAAAATATAAAAGAAACGTATTCTTACCTTAGAATTTTAGCAGAACCTTCTTCCAAAAAAAATTATTTCTCTCTCTTACTTCCACCACTATCTCACTAGCACTACTATATTAAGAAAACTTAATCTGAAATTGTGAATTCTAAAGAAGAATTCATTCGGTATTTATAGAAAAAAATTACTATGCATTCCATTATTTTAATATAAAAATATTGTACATTTTTTGAATTTTTATTCCTAGTTACTGTGCATCTTTTGAAAATTTCGTACATGCACAGTGTTTTGCATAGTAACTATCGGCAGAATTATTAAGCCAAATAGTAACCTTTCATTCGGTATATTTTAAATATTCAAAATCAGTCCTTTTTGAAATTTAGTGATATTATATCAATCCTTACTAATTTTATAATAAGTAATATAAAGTTTAAATTTTAAAAATCTAAAATTTTCTGTTAATAAAAATGTATTGATACGTTTCCAATTTTTTAACGATTGGAAAAAATCAAGATTTTTCTCAAACCGATAATTTTTAGATAAGTCTACTTGAAATGGATTTTAGAAAATTTTCTTATAATTTAGCTTCACTTTCTTATAAATATTTTTAATTTTAAGTCACTTATATGAATTTAAAATTATTTAAAAAAATTATTTTATTAAAAAAAATTCAAAAATTCCAAAAATTCTAAAAAATCATAAATAATACGTAGATTAAAATGTTCTAAAGAACCATAATCTAATTCCTTTAAAATTTTAATATAAAAATAAAAATAGGGGTGTTACAATTGGCTAGAATCCTTCTTCTTGGGATTTAGGATATGATGTGACTTGCAATGTAATTGGTAAAATCTTTATTGCCTTATCAATGAAATCTTTGTTTGCCTTTGATTCTTGATTGCCTTATTTGCTCATTGGCCTAAACATAAGTATGAGTTATCTTCAATTAATCTTGGAGATGCAACCGAATGGTGAACCTAATTAATTTAATTCAAGAATTGAATCTAAGATTGAATCTAAGATGGTTGTACCTGGGAACTTTATTTAATCTTTTAAGGACCAGAGTTTTCATAATAATTGAATTATAAGGAATAGACGAGATATGAACCTTTTTAATTGTTGCGTCAATTCAAGACTTTCATTATGCTTTATAACTTAGTTCTCGAATTAAACGACGGTTTGTTTGATGACTAAGTAATCTAATGGGACTCTGAGAAGAGGGAGTTAGAACTTTAGGGGGTTGGTCCTGGTAAACTTGAGAGTAAAAAGATAAGGTAAAATCTCTAAATACCTTTACAAAGCAATTTGTAACCCGAAAATCCCAAGATGTGTTTTAATTGAATTCATTCCTGGAGATCTTATGATTTGTACTTTTTACTTTGTTCTTACTTACTTTGCATAAATTCTCTATTCTTGCCTGTTTAGATAAATGAATCATTATTCTGAGCACTTGAGAACACGGTCCCTGTAGAGGATATATTTTTTATATTACACAACAACCCTATACATTTGTAGGGTGTCAAGGTTCGTAAATTTCTGACACCCATTTACCCCAATTGTGCATTCGTACACCGTGGAAAATTGAGTGCTTGTTGGGGTCTCTGTTTCTCTTCACCCTGCTCTGTTTCTTAGACTCTTTTTTTGGGTTTTGGAGTAGAAGAAAAGGAGTTGTTGGTGCTGGTGCTAATGTTTCCAATTTCATGAGAGCTTATTCTTGTCATTATTGCTCAGAATGAGAATGTTTGTTAAGAAGATCCCAATTTGATGAAGACACCACTCTGATGCCTTTAAACTCATATTTCCTTTATGATTGCTTCTTCTTCTACTTATTTTTAGGTTGTCTATAGATGCTGATTGAAATGAGGATTTGGTTATCTCTGGATTTCATAGTCAAACACAATTGTAATGCAAAACTATATATGTCTTATATTGTTTGATTATTAAAATACAATTTGTAAAGTTGAAAGTGAAGTCACATTTTCAGACCAGAGCTAATGCGTGAGGGACAGGATTAAGGAGGGGGTAGGTGAAAATGCATTGCCAGCGAAGGTGAGATGAACATTATCCCAATTAATGTAGTGAGAAGGGCTTGTCCAGACGTTAGCGTTTGGTGTACCACACGTGGCAAAAACACTAGAATTGTAAGGTGGTTCTCCTGATCCATAACAAACTTTGAAGGCCTCTTTGAAACCATATTTGGTTGGATTCTTTATGGCAATGCGGTATGCATTGTAGTGTTGGTCTTCTTCTCATCTCTAGCCTTATTGAATATAATAGTAAAACCTTCGGCTGAGACTGGATTATTCACATCCTATTCAACGAATTTAGGTAATGGCCAACCTTTTTCCTGTTGTAGGATTTCTTCTCCGACGAAGGAGGGGAATTGGATGCGAAACATAGGAATTGGGAATTGTGAAGAAGAAAAGAGGAATTAGGGTTGGGAATGGGATTGAGACAAAAATGAGTACGGGAAGAGGACACGATAGAAGCCATGCCCTCTTACTCTCAAGTGTCCACATGTTTCTACGATTTTGCAAGGCGATTTGGGTAGGGATCTAGTTAAGGATTTAGAGAGAGAAAGTGAAAGAAATGATGAGGAAAAGGAAAAAGGGAAAAAATTATTTTTAAAGATAATTATTGTAAATAATGATGTGGAATTTTTATTTTTTATTTTTTAAAAAATTATCACATGTCAACCACGTGACATTGATGAGGTGGCACAAACATTAGTCACCTCATCAATTAACAATCAAGTCTAATGTTTTTTAAATTTTGTAAACCCTAAAACTTTTTAAGGGCCAAAAGTATAGAGTTTTTTTAAGGGGGTTTTTTCCTAAACCTTAGACTTTAAAAAAGATGAAAAAATATTTTAGTCAAACATTAATAAAAATAAGATTCAAACCCTTTTCTCTTATAAATCAAAAAAGACACATAACCACTCAGTCACCCAAGTTCTTTATTATTTATTGACAATGTCTATTATATAAAATAAAACTTGCATTTTATATAATATAAATATAAAATTTAAAATATATTATTATTAAAATATCTCTCATTAATTTAAATTTATATTATATTACATTGTTAAAAATATATATTTTATTTTATTTTGTTAATATATATTACATTATATCATAAATATATACTTTATTAAAATAAAAACAATCACAACATTTTTAATTAACAATATTAAATTTTTAAAATATATCTCACTATTTTTATTTTAAGAATATTCATTTAAGATGTATTATATTATTTACATTGTTAATAAATATACATTATTTTATTTTATTAATATTTCATAAAATATTTTATATTATATTATATCATAATATATATATATATTATAAAAATAAAAATAAAGACACAAACAACCATTAGGCCATCAAACTTCTTTGTTATTTATTGGAATCTTTATTATATAAATCGACACTAGCATCTAATGCATTTTTATATAATACAAATATAATATTTAAATATCTCTAATTATTTTATATTTATGGTATATTATATTATATTATAATGTTAATAGAATATATCTTTCGTTATTTTTATAAAATATTTATTTATGATATATGGTAATTTATTTTATATTTTTGATAAAATATATTATATTGTTACTATTTTGTCAAATTATTATATGCAACATTTTTTTAGAAAAATGGATATCAATTTAGTTTTTTTGTGAAATGAAATAAACATTAAAATAAACAACTACATTAATGGCTAAAAACACTGAAATGCCTAAAGTTTGGTGTTCATTTTACACAAAATATATAAAAGTAATGTTTAAGCAACTTATTTAGAAGGCAGAAGTTTTTGTAAAAAAAATATGAACCTTTTTATACAAGGTACAGTTACAACTTGTATAAAATATTTTTAGTATTTTTAATTACTCTAATTATTTATCTTTTAGAAATAAAAAATATTTAAGCATATAGAAATAAAATTAAAATATCGTTTTAATTATTTTTAGTCATGAGAGATTAATCAATTCAAGTGGTAAAAAAATGTATGAAATGAAAGAGGAATTAGAAGTTAGAACGGGGAAAGGTGAGAAACGCCGCAAATGGCTCATCGTTGGCTGAGACTGAGACGGTAAGTGTTTCTCTTTGGTTTAATTGAATGGAATATCGATTCTTATGATTCTTCATTCTCTCTGCAGAAACACTGTGTTACCTTGTCTCCTCAACAGAGCAGCAACAGCAACGGCAACATTCGCGTCTTCGGGTGCTGTCACCACCCATTTACCCGAAGATCAGATTCCCAACTCTGATGACCTAAGGACAAGAATCTTGAGCCTCAGGCTCCCCAAGCGAAGCGCCACCAACGTTCTTCACAAATGGGCACTCCAAGGGAATCCTATTCCTCTCTCCCAGCTAAGGGATATTTCCAAAGAACTTCGAAGATCTCACCGTTTCAAGCACGCTTTGGAGGTCAACCCTTTCCTTTCTCTTCCTACTATACATTACAGGATTTCATTTTTATTATGTGACTTTTAGCTTCACTTCTGCTATGTTTTAGCTATTATATTTCTCTGATAAATTAAGCCTGTGATCATGAATTATGGGGGAAATGCAGAGGTCAACCTAGCATATCATGCTTATTTCTCTTGTGTCTATATTTAATTGTCGGAATGAAGGGTCCTTTGATTTTGATGTTGTTCACTACTAACTACCAAGTGCTAGTAACCAATTATGAAAATTGAGTTGTGAAAATGAAGCTATCCAATAATTAATATTGATTCTACACAACATTTGGGATTGGTCAAATTCTGTTGGACCAACAGATTAGGGTCCATTTGTTAATTAGTCGTGGAAATGAAGTTGTGAAGATAAGAAATTTTAATGGTTAATATTTATCTTACATGTTATTCAAGACAGTTAAATTTCTGTTGAGCTAAACTCAACCTTAGTTTGGTTAGCACTTCACTAAGAAACATACTTTTTGACCAACTCTAGTTAGGAAGCCCTATATGGGAAGCAAACACACCCTAAGTAAGGCTTATGGTCCATTAAATCTTGGCATGGGGAGTTGCTGCCTATGGTGATTCTGCCTAACTCTAGCCAAAAATTAGGGTATGTCTTAGCACAACACAACAGAAGCTCCCTCAAGTCTCATATTTGAATTAGTTACTATTACTCGGTTATCACTTTGGATTTATTTAAATATTATGACAATGTAAAAGTTTTTTATACTGTCATTCAATCTTGGATCGCCATACAAGTAAACATTATTAACTTTTGTAATAGTCACATCAAAAGTCTCGAAGGTGATTTCCGATTGGTTGATTGTGTAAAAGAATTATATTGTCAGTATATCACAATTAAAATCTATTACTTATTACTGATTTTTTTCTTGATTCTGTGTAGTTACATATATCATTTTTTGCTTCAACAAGCTATGAATCTTTATGAAATTAATACTTCCAATGGTTTCTGAGTACTATCACAGTTTTCCCCCCTTCTTTATGATAACATTGCATCCAAATTGGAATGCTTCATTATGAATACAGCTACCTTTCTATGGCTTTGTAGTTTGTGACTTTTGATGTTTGCAGATATCAGAATGGATGGTTGGCCATGAAGAATATGAGTTGACAGACTCTGATTATGCAGTCCGCATAGATTTGATGACAAAAGTCTTTGGCATTGATGCTGCGGAGCGTTACTTTGAGGGTCTACCTCTTCCTACAAAGACAGTCGAAACTTACACAGCCCTACTCCATTCTTATGCAGCAGCAAAATTGACTGAAAAGGCTGAGGAGCTTTATCAAAGGATAAAGGATTCAAACCTCTCCTTTGATGCCCTTACCTACAATGAAATGATGACTCTCTACATGTCAGTGGGGCAGTTTGAAAAGGTCCCAACAGTTGTTGAAGAACTGAAACAACAAAAGGTTTCCCCAGATATCTTTACCTACAATCTATGGATAAGTTCCTGTGCTGCTACTCTTAATATTGACGAAGTTAGAAAGATTCTTGATGAAATGAGTCATGATGCTGGTTCTAATGAAAGTTGGATACGATATTTGAACCTGGCCAACATATATGTTAGTGTAGGTCATCTTGATAATGCAACTTCCAACTCACTTGTTGAGAATGAGAAAAGGATCACCCAAAGTCAATGGATTACTTATGACTTCTTGATCATTCTATATGCTGGATTGGGAAGTAAGGATAAACTTGATCAGATATGGAATTCCTTGAGAATGACTAAACAGAAAATGATTGGCAGGAATTATATCTGCATTATTTCTTCTTATCTTATGCTTGGTCACAATAAGGAAGTAGATGAAGTTATTGATCAGTGGAAGCAATCAACTACCACAGACTTTGATTTGCTTGCTTGTAAAAGGATTATGGCTGCTTTTACAGACATTGGTTTAGCTGAAATGGCCAACAATTTGAATATGGTTCTCATTGATAGAAACCTCAGTCAGGAAAATAATAACTAGGAATTCTTTGGGCGTGAATCTGACAGAGTATACAGAATAACTTTGGTATGCCTATTCCATTTGCAATTTGCTAGTACATCCCAAATGAATAAATCTGCTGTGTGAAGCACAGTAGGCTAGTATCTTTGAGATTTTGAAAGCATTCAAAGTTTCCCTTTTCTCTGATTCGTAATGCTGCTGTGGTTCCCAGATTTAATCTAAGAATTTGTATCTATGTTGAATTTTTCTTCTTCAAGAACAAGTTGATATTTCTCAACTTTTCCTGTTATCTTCTCACCTTAAGCTTTTTCTAGAAATGTTTTCAGCTTTTCGTGTGTACAAAATATGGCAATGGGTAGTCGGGATGGCATAATAACAAGCTATAGGAATAATGGGGGGCATCATATATATATATATTCATATATATATGACATCATGTCCACTTTTCTTATACTCGTTACATAGTCATTTGAATAGGCACGAGTCCTATTGCTATTATCTCACTAGCTACTTAAACAAAAATCAAGTATCTAACCCTCACATTATCATTAAAATTGTCATCGTAAAATTCATTTTTATTCCACACAATATTAATTAGGTTCTTATCTTCATTTTGCAAACTTCTATTTTGGAAATAAGATTTATTCTCCAGATGACTTTCTCCTTGTACTAGTGGCAATGTCACCCTTCTCATCATCATGTCAAATACTTTTAACTTATTATTCTGCAAAACGGATTGTGATTTTAGTAATTTTATTCTTATGATTCTCATATTATCTTGTTACAGGAGTTGATTATCACTCAACTACTTTTGTATAAGCAGTAAGTGCTTGCTTCGTTTGAGGAGCTTCCCATGGGGTTGGATTAACTGACATCCTTATCCAATGATGGTTGTAATCCTTTGCACACCGTTTGGGGCCAAAAGAGATGAGCCGAGCTGTTTCATGAACTGCCTATGATTAACTCAGTGGCGTTAACACAATTAAGTACCAAATGGATTCTAAATTTATGTTTGGAAACACTTATTGAGTGATCAAACCGTGGTTTGTAATGAATCAAAATTGATTTTAAGATGTTTTAAATCTTGAATATTCAATTATTATGTCAAAAACATAGTTGAATGAGAAGTAACTTGGAGTTGCTTTTACTTTTAACAAAAGTAATTATACATCATGCAATATCCTATGTACCTGTGAGGAGGAGCTAATAGAAGCAGTATATACGGCAATGGAAAGCGAAAAAAATAGCCTATGCTTCATTGAAGTGATTGTACACAGAGATGATCCAAGCAAGGAATTGCTTCTGTTGGGATGTAGGCTTGCTGCAACCATTGGCCGGCCACAAAGGATCACTAAGATTGCAATTCTACGAGTGTTATTCATCCTAATCTACCTCCTCAAAAGCAATATTAATTATCATGTTTTTAATTTCTAGTTTTACTTGTATTACTTTTTTTTTGGGACAAACTTGTATTGCTTGAACTTTGAAGTGTGTTTTTTTTGGTGAAAGTTTGAAGTCTGCTTCCTTTTGATCATGCCTTTGGCCCATCATGAAAGTTTGAAGTCTGTTCATAAGGTGCAAGTGGCAATATTGGCTTGGGATTGGGCTCAAAACCATGCAATAATGATTGAGAGCCCAGATAATCCATGCAAGAAACGGGAATTAAATGATTGCTGCAGTCCTCTCCAAAAAAAAAATGATTGCTGCAGTTGTTACCAAAAAAAATGATTGCTGCAGTTTTTCACCCAAAAAAAATTGATTGCTACAGTTTATCCAAAAGAAAAATGGTTGCTGCAATATGGTATACAAATCTTACTACCAATTCATAAATACTAGCTAGGCTAACTAAAAAGTGCTACACCAACAACATAATGCGAGGTTTCCATTAAAAAGAACATGATGAGAGAAACATATAGATAACATGACAATACATTAAATTTTAAACATTATAAAATATAGTTGTAATATTATTTACAAAGTTCAAATGAAAGAGAATTTTTATTCAATGAAACGTAATTTTTTAATGATGTAATGTTTGTATCATTGTATGCGTATAAAAAAATTGGGATTTTTTTTGTTAGTCTCATTCCTAAGATGAGCTTCTTTTTTCTTTTAAATAACTTGTTAGAAAATTACTTATTAAAAAACAACTTATTTTTAATGAAGAAAAATTTAATAAAGAACTTTTAATAATAAGACTAGCTTCTAGCCTCTCTCTTTTTGGTAATTTCATTCAATACATACACTACCATTACAACTATAGTCATTATCACCACCACTATCATTATTGTCGTTATCACCATTGTTGTCAGCCACCACGTCTATTACCATTGTTGGCATCAACATTGACATTATTGTTGCCACCACCTCTCCATGGCCCCACCAAAGTCAACGCCACCACTACATTTACCACTTTTGCCGTCACCATCACTTTCATTGTCGACACAATAACCACTATTTTTGTTTTAGCACCATTGTTGCCACTACCACTACCACCTCACCATCAATGCTGCCACCACCACCATCATCTCCACCACCACGGTCGATGCCATCACCACTGTCATTACCCCTACCAGTGCAATCCTTGCCATCGCCGCTACCACTGTTATCGCCATCACCATTGTCATCACCGCCACCGCCACCGTAATCACCTGTTGTCGCCACCATCACATTGTACATCGATACCACCACCACTCTCATCGTGGCCATCATTACCATCATAACCACCATTATTGTTGTTGTCACGATCGCATCGTCATTGTCACTGGTGCCATTACCACTGTTATCGTCATTCCGCCACCATTATTGTTGGCACCACCATTGTTATTGTTGTCGTTGCCACCACCATTGCTACCATCACCATCATTTTCACTACCAACATTGTCGTCGGTTTTTTACACCAAACAACTCTTAGATTAAAACATAATTTATAAAATTAATCTTTAGGTTAAATTTTCAATGAAATTAAAGCTTTAAAAAAACATTTTACTAAATAGTTTTTAAATTAAAAGCGTTATTTTGTTTAAAAAATTTAAAGAACACCAAATAACTTCTCTTTTGTTTTTAAAGTCTTTACTTTTAACTTTAACCTAAAAGTAGTTTTCAAATCTAAAATAAGTTAGACCAAATATAAGAATAGTAATAACTTCTTGTTGAAACGAGTATAATATTTTCATCACAAATTAAAAGTATATTATTACTGATAAGAAATTATGATTTTCTGTAACTCACCTTCAATGAAGTTTTCATAAAATGGAATCAACTCAAATGAAAAATATGAGTTATTATGAAAATCCAAAGAAAAACAAAACGTAAAAGGTAAGGTTATTAAGTATTTGTTTAGTAATTAGTTGTGAAAATAAGAAAATTTAATGATTATATTAATTTTTCATACTGTATGTGAGAGTTAAAACTTGATTGAACTAATAACAAGTACTAAAACTAAAAATGAAAATATCCATAAAGCGTCGACGATAAAGACACGCGTGGGAGCACATATCCAATGTAAGGGTTAAAATCAGCGTGGCATGTCAAAAGGCAACAGGGAAGGGCAAAAGCATGTGGGCGAGGAAACGCGGCACAACTCTGACCATGCAAATGCAATTCGGAAACGCTTTCTCTTTCACAAACTTATAAATCATGAATCAGCCATCCATACCAACCAAAAAGAAATTTATAACTAATCTACAGTGTGTATATGTAATGCCAAAGCATATCCAATTAATAATTAAGCATGGAAATCTTCATTGTGGTTGGCCCAACAAATTCAGATGTGACTTCAAGAATCACATTTCTATCTGGATTAGATTAATATTATTCTACTGAGAAAATAGAAGAAGAAAATAGTAAGATATGTGATAAATGAGACAATGTATGATAATCCTTGATTAACAGATTTTGGTCATGCTGTGGAACACCCTTTCCCTGGGGCTCTTTAATTTGCTTATAGTTGAAAATTAATTATTCCAATATAATATTTTTCAGTAGAATATTCTTTGATTCACAAAACTTAATTCGTCAGCAAAATAAAACAAACAGACTGCATGCGTGGTGAAACCAAAACCGCGACACTATTTCTTGGTGACAACCAGATGAAGTACAACCTAAACAGACAAATTGAAACTTGAAACTCCAAAATTTTGGTACGAAGCAATACACCAAAAATTTTACCTTGGTATGAAAAACAAACCATAAGCAATGTCAGTCTAAAAAATTCCATGTGCTCCTCTTGCTCAAGGACAATATTCGAATCTTGTTCTTGTATATTTACAAATGTGCGGTTGAGAAGTTCGTTTAGTAACTTTGAGATAATACTTATTTTGGTCTTCAAAATTTACATGATTACTCAAATTAGTTTTTATATTATGAGAAATTTATTATAATCTTTATTATTTTGAGTCATTTATCAAGTTAATCTGTCTGTTAACATGATTATTATTTAAGTTAACAAACGTGACATGTAGAGTTAGAAAAATTGACCGGTTTGAGCTCACTATTAAAAGTGTAGTATGCAGGTCTTAAAAATAAATTCAAAGTTAATAATTAAAAAAACGATAACCACCCCCCCCCCCCCCAAAGAAAGGGGTTTAGTGCAGGCTAGCCCACACGGGCCTAAGCAATCTGAGGCCTTTGTTAAAAAGAAAAATTTATTGGGAACTCAAAATTTTTTTAGGGTGCCTATGCTAGTAATTAATGCTTCATTCATTTCAATTAATTAATGCTTCATTCATTTCAATTTTCAATTGTAGTACAAATATTTTTTATAAGAAAAGTTATTGATTTTCTAGTATTATTTGTGTAGCAACAGTTAGTTAATTCCAATAGCAATTTTTTTTTTACAAATGTAGTTTTAGAAAAATTCTACTAAGTTGGTTCAATTTTTTGTAATTTAATTTTTAACAATTTTTTTAACAAAATGGGTCCCGATCAAGCCCATAACTCGTAAAGGTCGGGTTAAGGCCTGTAATTTAAGGTCCGAATTTATACAGATTTTTTTTGGTTCGATCCTAAATAGTCTGCAACCCGATAAAGCTCAGCTCATTTAGGGTCGCCCGTCTGAATTGTCAGCTTAAGAGGACGTTTGTTGTCTTCCTCCAACAGAGTTTTTCTCTGTTAAGTGGGGGGAACTTTTTGATCTTACAGGTCAACAGAATTTTGATTGTCTCGAATGGCGTAAAGAATTAATATCAACCTTTAAATTTTTCACTTCAACTCAACTCCGTTTCCCCAACTGCAAACCAAACCCCCTTAAATCGAACTCGACATACCATGTGTCAATTTTTTTTTTTCATATGGCTCTATGTTAGTGTCATCTAAAACATGCATCAATTTTGTCTCTTTAAATACATTAAAATAGTTTTTGTAAATTCTCCCTAATTCTCAAAGATTGATGTGAAGCAACAATGCTTAATTACCTTGTTATCCCAACATGTTCTTCTAAATATCATGATGAAATGAAAATTCCTCATCACCATATCATGGAGACAATGAATCCAAACCATGTTAACAAAACACAATCCCAATTTTTATTTAAAAAAAGCCACTAAGCAAGAACTACTCCACGAAATACTTCTCCCAACCAACAATCTGTTGTGATTTTATTGTAGATTTTGTTGCTAGAATGATATCATGTATTGCATATTCACCGTAATACAGTACAAAGTACAATCAAAAGTTTTCATTTAACCATCCACCGATGGTATTAATTTTCAGCTATAAAGGCTCGAGGATTCTTTTGGTTGATAAAAAAATAGAATCAAATTAAACTTATGGATGAAAACTTAATCTCACTGTATCATTTTGTATCCTATTATTATTTGTGTCTTGTCATATTTATTTTAACCCTCACAAAGAGAACAAAGAAACGAAGTAAATAAAAATTATTTAATAAAGAACAAGGATAAAACAAATGAAAGAAAAAACTTTTAAAAGATTTAATCCAACGAAACTTTTGATCTTACTCTTAGTTGTTCACACTAAAGCTATAAATGTATATAAAACCTAGAGAATTCCTATGGATTAAGGTTTATTAACTTTAAAATGTGTCATTTAATTACACCAGAAACACCTCTAGGCCTTTTATACAGTATTGTGTCAAAGAAAAGAGATGAAAGGGTACGCAGGAGAATTGAGTCTGAACCTATGATGACACGCTCTAATAGCATCCGGTGAATGCGCTAATACTCCTTAATTTTCATACAAGGCATAATAGACCCTCTTAATCGAGAGTAACACTACTTATATACATATTTTTGCTGTAATGAAAAACTCAAATCTCATATTTCTAAAAGAAAGGCATCTAGATTTATTAATTTGAAGAGATAGTGTGAGAATTATTTTTTTTTTGTGAAGGAGAGAAGATATATAGCCAAATTATCTAATTCAAAACAATTGAATAATAATAAAAAATAACCGCAGTCTAAAAATTAATCTAAATCTAAACGACGTCAAACAATCCGTTCTTCTCTCATTAAAATTTTCGTAACGCAGCTAAGGTAAAGTCCCTACAATGCAAAACAAATTAGTTTCTATCTAAATTTTAATTATCTTCTTTTCTTCTTAAATTGAATTTTCTCTTTATCAGTTTTTTGTTTGTTTGAAAGTGTTCTATTCTCGTCGTGTTGAACTTATTGGAAAAGTTGGTTCTGATTGAGGGGAGCTATATTCCAGAGTGTGGTTAAGTTAAAGGGGTGACAAAGTTTGATTATTTTGAGGTGCTTGTTAGCAAAGTTGAATTGGCATTTAGGATTGTAATCATTGGTATGATGTTGGTTGGGTGAAGTATTTCATGGAGTAATACATGCTTAGTGACTTTTAAAAAATAAAATAAAATCCAGGCAGTGTTTTGTTAATGCAGTTTGGATACATTGTGTGCATGGTGGTGAGGAATTTTCATTTCATTATGATATTTAGAAGAACATGCTTAGATAACAAGGTAATTAAGCATTACAGCTTAACAATGGTTGGAAACTAGGGATTAAGTTGAAAATTTGTAGGGACCATTTTATGTGGACATTAATTAACATAAACTAAATTAGGAAAAAAACTAACACATGACATGTTTAAGTGGATTTAACGTGTTACATATCATGATCTGTTAACTTAGACAGTGATCATGTTAATAGAGAGACCAACTTGATTAAACGCGTAAACCTTGAACAATATGTGTTCTCTCTTATAGCTTTCTTTCCCTTGATACAACTTCTTTAGTAAGTGATTTCTTTAACAAATCTTTTTATAGAAAAACCATAAACAAATTTAATCTAATGTGAATTAAGAACCGGCGGATTAACCAAAAACCACAAAAATCATTTTTTATTGGATTGGATCAAATTTTAGATTTATGTCTAGGAACCGATCTAGACCAAACTGGACTTATTTATATATACATATATATATAATTTTATTTATAAAATAAATTTATCCCTTATATTTATATAATTATAATTATATATTACATAAAATTACATTACTTAATTATTTTTTAATTTATTTTTAAAGTTATACCTTATTATTATTTTTCATGAGACATTTATTTATATATTTTGATGCATCTACTAGTTTATTAGTTTTAATATTCTTTTAAACTTAATTTTTATCTCTTTTTTTACCATTAAGTTTCACATTTTGCATTAAAATTGGTGTTTATTAATGAAATAAAACATGTTTATTATCTTATAATTGAATAACAAATATAAGCATAAAAACTCAACAATTCAAACTAATATAAACAACTTTTAATCAAATTGGATTGAAAAAATCATTTCAACTGGGTTAATTCAAATTACGGTATAATTTTATGATAAGATCAAATAATTTTTTTCTTTAAAATTAATTTAATCTAATCTAATTCACAAAATCCTTAATAGTTATGTATCACTCGATAACTAAATTAATATGGTATTACTCACGATGAACATGATAATTGCTCTATTAATATCTTAGTAGTTGCCTACGATGAAACTCAACTTTTGCTCTTGTTTTTCTTAGGAGAAATGCTATTTCCACCAGATTTTTCAGAAGAAGTCACCCGGAGGAAATAACATTGCTCTCAAAACATAGATACAAGATAAATTTGGAGGCGAATATTTTACAACATACATTGAAAATTTTTTAAGTGTTTTGTACTTTCTGTTACTTAAACCGTGACAACAAATCGGTAGTCTTGAACATTGAATGAAAAATCTGACCCTTCTACCTGGAAAATAAATACCCCACCTTATCTTACCCCAATAATTCATCTGCACTTCCTATTCATAGATATACCAAACAGTTATTACAAAGTTCAGAGGTAGTTAAATTGGTAATCTTCCATTTTGACATCAATAGGGACGAAACATATAGCCACAAGTCATAGTCATTTCCCCCCTCCACCGCAACTTGTTTATCCTTTCACTTTTTTCCCACTTTTTAGTTAATTCTTCTTAATAGAAAAAAAAAAAAGAGGATTTTTTGAGGTTTGTGCTAACCAAGAGGTTTACTTTTCTTGTGTTAATCTTTTTTTACCTTGGCACTGATTAAACGTAGAAAAGCCAAATGGTGGGTTCATTATCATTGGTAATAAAGTGGCCTATATGGGGAAACCCCAAAATCATGTTTATTGTCAAAGGAATGTTTTTGGGATATGTAACAAATTCAGTAACATAAAATAATGAGAAAGTGAGCTGAAAATGAAGAGACAGTGAGACATGTAATGTATGGTCACTGGTCAGGCAAATAAAAATTAAGGAACCGAAACTGGCTGTCCTTATACATGATTCATTCTCATAGTACCTAACATAACATCCAATCCAAAAGCTTCAAGAAACAGAAACTTCTTACATGATCCATCATTCACAGATAAAACTGAATGTGCCCATTTCTGCACAGCCTGTAAGAAGTGAAGAAACCGACAATTTTAACATAACTGATAATTCCAACCATCCCATGTGGCTCCCTCCACCTTTCTCTGAACTCTGTTTCTTTTTTCTGACCCCTTACCCTTCTTTTTTTTCTGTGGCTGTTTCTGACTCTGAGTTTTAAGGCACTCACTTTCCTAAGAAAAATCTAAGAGCACTGCTTGCATTCTGTGAATCTGGTTTCCAGCATGTGGGAATCAGAGAGTGAGTCAGCAGCAGCACACAAATATGGGGGTGGACTCCTCACTTCAACTAACCATGGTGTCAAGACAGAAGGATTTGTGCAAAAAGGCCACTCTTGGTATGTTTTTAATAAGCCAAAGTTAATTTGTTAGTGCTTTGTTAGATGAGGAAGTGGAACCCACGACATTCTCCTTTCTTTGCGCCTCTTTCACAACTAGACCACGTTATCACTTCCTGATTGAAGAATTGATGATATGGTTTTGTGAACTATTAATTTATCTGTTATTATATCTTCATGCAGGTATGTTGCTACTGATATTCCAAGCGACTTTCTTGTTCAAATTGGAGAAGCTAACTTCCACTTGCACAAGGTAGGTATCTATTCTTCTTTCTGAGAGTTTGAATTTCACAAATTCTGATGTTTTGTTTTGTTTGATAGATGAGTGACTAGTGACTACACTGTTGAATTTTGAATTTTGTGTCTTTTTCTTTGCCTTTATTGTGTGAAAGTATCCCTTGGTATCTCGGAGTGGAAAGCTGAGTAGAATCATATACGAATCACACGGCTCGGATTTGAATAGGATAGTTATGGATGATATCCCTGGTGGGCCAGAGGGTTTTGAGCTAGCAGCCAAGTTCTGCTATGGAATTGCGGTTGATTTAACAGCAGGCAACATTTCAGGCCTAAGATGTGCTGCAGAGTACCTTGAAATGACAGAGGACCTAGAGGAAGGGAACCTTATATTCAAGACAGAAGCATTCCTTAGCTATGTTGTCTTGTCTTCATGGAGGGACTCCATAGTGGTGTTGAAAAGCTGTGAGAAGCTGTCACCATGGGCCGAGAATCTTCAAATTGTTCGAAGATGCAGCGAGTCCATAGCTTGGAAAGCTTGTGCTAATCCTAAAGGAATAAGGTGGTCCTATACTGGAAGAACAGCAAAAATTTCCAGCCCAAAATGGAATGACATTAAAGACTCAAGCCCAAGTAGGAACCAGCAGGTTCCTCCTGATTGGTGGTTTGAAGATGCTTCAATACTTAGGATTGATCACTTTGTTAGAGTCGTCACTGCCATCAAGGTAAAAGGAATGAGATTTGACATGATTGGTGCTGCAATTATGCATTATGCTACTAAGTGGCTACCAGGATTGATTGGTGACACGGCGGTCCAAGGTGACGAAGCAAGCAATTGCAGCTTGAGTAATAGTAGTAGTAGTGGTGGTGGTAGCTGGAAAAGTGGAGGACTTCACATGATTGTGTCTGGTGGAACTAGAAATGATCTTTCAAGTCTTCAAGCCAAAGATCAAAGGATGATCGTTGAGAGCCTAGTCAGCATTATTCCACCTCAGAAGGACAGTGTCTCATGCAGCTTCCTTCTCAGGCTACTGAGGATGGCAATCATGTTGAAGGTTGCACCTGCACTTGTTACTGAATTAGAGAAAAGGGTTGGAATGCAGTTTGAGCAGGCTACACTGGCTGATCTTCTAATTCCTTCTTATAGTAAAGGAGAGACTATGTATGATGTGGATCTTGTCCAGAGGCTGTTAGAGCATTTTCTTGTTCAGGAACAGACTGAAAGTTCCAGTCCAAGTAGACATTCCTTTTCTTCTGATAAACATATGGGAATGGGATGTAACCTGAATGCCAAAGCAAGAGTGGCAAGGCTTGTTGACAGCTATCTTACAGAGGTGTCTAGAGATAGGAACCTTTCCCTCACAAAGTTTCAGGTTCTTGCAGAAGCTTTGCCTGATTCAGCTAGGACTTGTGATGATGGACTTTACAGAGCAATTGATTCCTATCTTAAGGTAATTAACTCATTTTTATAAGGAAAAATAAAACAAAAATGTTATTTAACCCCCTTTTTCAATGATTCTGAGCTACCAAGTGTTATATCTCATTATTCTTGAAATTTTGGTAAAACAGCTTGGTGAAACTTGAAATAAAAAATTTGATTTCATGTTATCTTAGCTTCTTGTTCTCATCACAATAAAGGAAAAAGTTGATTGGTGCTTCTGTTTCTCTGTGGCAATGCATTTGATCTATAGAACACTCTTCTGATTCCCTCACAAACATGATTGGGGATATGTGATGCTTAAATCAGAGATGTAAGATCATTAAATATAAAATCAATCAATTCCCTAGAAAAATGTTATATATAAAGATGGTTAGTTTTATATTTTGAATGCTATAATTTCTTTCAATGATTTGAACAACATAGTTTGGCAAGGAACCAAAAAAAAATACTTCTGAGAAATTATATTGATGTGTGTTTCACTACTTGTAGAAGGATGTGTAGTAGCTGAGCTTCAGTGCTTCACTCTTTACAATGAGTTTCTACTTATCTGTGAAACAAATTAACAGGCACATCCAACACTTTCTGAGCATGAAAGGAAGCGACTCTGCCGTGTAATGGATTGTCAGAAACTGTCCATTGATGCCTGCTTACATGCTGCTCAAAATGAAAGGCTTCCATTGAGGGTGGTTGTGCAAGTTCTATTTGCTGAACAGGTAAAGATAAGCAACGCACTAGCTAGCAGTTCTCTGAAAGATGTTGAATCTCACAGCCAAACAATGGTTACAAACCGTAAAACGCTTCTTGAAGAGACACCACCATCATTCCAAGAAGGATGGACAACTGCTAAAAAAGACATCAACACACTAAAATTTGAGCTTGAGAGTGTGAAAGCCAAGTACTTGGAGCTTCAAAATGATATGGGAAGTTTGCAGAAACAATTTGATAAGATGCTAAAGCAGAAGCAAACTTCTGCATGGAGCAGTGGGTGGAAGAAACTGAGCAAACTTACGAAGACAACAAATGTAGAAAGTCATGATAATTCACCTAAGATTCAAGTTTCAGAAGAACAAAACAGAAAGACAACCAGAAGGTGGAGAAACTCGATATCCTGATTCCTGAAAGAGGACATGTTCTCACTCACTTTCTTTGGAAGTAATTTTTCTTTTGAATAGTAAATGAGGCTTTTCTTCTCAGTCCCCCTTGATATCTAATAGAAATTTCTACAAGATTCTAGCTAAATTGTAATTTTTCACCAAAGCCAATCATATTCTTCAAGTGTGAATTCTACTAGCACCTAAATCACTACTAAAATATCACTTTTTATGCTTCCTTTTCATGGAAAAAATAAATGTATTGTGTCCAAATTTACAAATCTGTTGTTATATTATTCCAGGTAAAAAGGACACTTGTTCGTTTCTGATGCACTAAATTATTACAGATAGAACAAAGATTAACCGAGAAGATTGTATTAAAATAATATTTAACTGACATTAGACCAATTATAGTAAACAGCAGTGCGCACACTAATTTCATAAGATGCACAAAAATGAGGTTGATAATGATGCTATAATGCATGGTTTTACCCCATCTTATATCTTTGATTTATAAAGTGCCATTTAAAGAAACATATTCCATTGCACTGCAGCATTTTCTGGAGTTTGACAGTTTGAAATCAGAAAAATAGTGATTGCCAATATTGCTTCAGTTTGGGCTGGTTTCACAAGTAGTTATAAGGGGAAAGTTAACAAGTAGAGTGAACATATAATCATCTTGCAAATGAAAAATGCTTTGCAGTATGAACACAAATTTGATTGCTATACCTATCATACAAACTTCTATTAACTTCAACCACCCTTCCCTTTGAAACAACTTGTACTTTTTATATTTGTACCAAAAATCAAGGCTGATTCCATGTTTGTCTCATTGTTATCTCAGTTTTAAGTGAAAAACATGAATGGCAGGTACTCTTTTGAAATCCTTGTTTTCTCAAAATAGTATAAAATATTTTTCACTCTCTTTATTGTAATTCGTTAATTGTTACCCTTTTTATATGAAACTAAAAAACAAATTCAATCAGTACAAAGAGAGAATAAGACCAAAATATTGGACACAATTTTCAAAAAAGAAATAGTCCAGAACCAGTGAACTACAAACAAAGAAATTAAGAAAGAAACATGATTAGATATTCCAACATAAATCATGTCATCCTGCATAAAAATAGTGATACAATTGTCATGTGACAAGACAAAAAGGCTTCCACGAGTCCAAGATAGGCAATAAGTAGATCTTTCAATGGGATTAGGTTACTGTGATGAATTTCATTCATGTTTTCATCATAAGCTACAGTTTACCACACATGACAAAACAAGAGGTGGCAATCATGGTTGCTGCTTGAAGAGAAAAACCAATCAACGGCTTAGAACTTATCACGGAACCAACCAGGAAAGGGGAAAAATTATATCAGTTAATCATTATCTTTAAGTGCTATTCATCTTCTTTAATCTCTTTGGTTCTCTATTGCCATTCTATGTGCTTATTAGGAAGCACTTTTTATTTGGCATGAGAAAGAGAGTGCTAATACTATCACTGATTTTCCAACCAACTCATAATTATAGGCCTCAGTTTAAAATTGGGTCCCCAGAACTACATATTTCTGATAAACAGTGACCATAATTGATTAGATATTAGTGATGAGATTCCAGAAGCTGTCATTATGGCCAATATCAATGTCAAATGCTTCATTATTGCATGTTTTGCTAGCTAATAAGAAGACAAGGGTTTTGTGACAGAGGAAATTTTAATCTAATCTAATTTAATCTGCACTATATTGCTCCTATTACTATCCAAAACTCATTCAATCCACTATACTTTCAGAGTAGTTTTTATTTTTTTATGATTTTGAAATGTAGTTTTCAAACTATTTTAAACAATAATAATGCTTTATATTGAAATCAGTTATTTGGACCATAAGACATTATTATGTCCTATGCAAAACTATTTTATTTGAACAAATCTTTGAACAAAACTATTTTAAAAATATATTGAAATTGAATTGAAATTATTTTATCTGAACAAACTTTATTTAAATTTAAAAAAAAAATCAGAAACTCCTAACTGGTTAGTATACAACTATCAAATTTCAAGAAAAGGCAAACTTCTGTATTTATCCTCTTAATATGATATGGTTGAAACTAGTCATATGGGGCCATTCTGTTTGACTCCTAATTTAAGTTTCTTAATATGCTGCAGAGGGGTACACAAATAGTGATAACAGCAATACAAGCAAGTTCTTTGATTTGTATTTGCAATTAGCACCAAAATCTATTCCAGACCGAACCTAACATTATCAAGAATGCAATGTATTAAGTTATGAACGTACTTCAAAGTCTTCACAAGAGACGGTGAATCTTCTAATCTTAAAAACAATGTTCTTGTTTGAAGCAAACCACTAACCATGCATAATTTGAAGTAGAACTAAAGTACTAAACCCAATAGCATGAAGCAAATAATAAAAAAGGAATCATTTTAACCTCAGCTAAGGGCTTAATTTAAATTATGAAGCATAATAATCTTTTTTTAAAACAAAAGTTTAGATAAGTTAAGTACTACATGCCTCAATAAATACTTAAAGAACATGACTTGATAAACGTTTAAAGAACTAATACTTACCAATATCATAATCTTTTAGTGGAAAGGTACGTAATCAAATTTTTTTTTTTAAAAAAAAATCTGATACTAAAGGATAACCATATTGTGGATCATATTCTTTTTCTCTAAAAATTACATCATTTAATGACTAAAAATCAGTGTCAGGTTGCTTTTAAAATGACTATGATTAAGAATTTGGCCAATTCCTGTTAAAGTTAAATAGATTATTGTTTATAATGATATTCTCTTTAATTTGAACATACCTTCATCCATCTAATTCTAACATATTTTTGGACGTGGCGATGCCTAATATTACATCAAGAGATGGAAACAGATGCAAAGATAATTTCAACTTTTCACGCTTTGTATTTGCATATCTTAAATTTGGAAATGATGGCATGAATGAAAGATTAGTGTGTTCATACCATTGCTTTATGTCAACATAGTGTAGACAGAAAAGACAAGAGAGCTAGAAAGCCAAAATAGCCTAGATCAGACTTGTTCCTATCAATTAAAGTGTGATGACCAGACTAAACATAATTAACTAAATTATATTTCCTTACAAACAGGTTTCACTTTTCAAATGACATGAGTCGCAAAATGCAGCTTTTCTTAATATAAATATATTACGTACAAACAATAAACATTATCTGCTTTATTCTTTAGTATATTTTTAGATTACATGCATCAAACAAGATAAAAATAGATAGAAAAAGAGAGAGATAATAGTATCATATATCCAATACGGTGTTAAATTTTAATTGTTGAATTAACGAAACTTTAGGGAAAAATTGATGGGCACCTAAACTTTTATTAAAGCTCTTTGTCCAGGATCACCAACATGAACAATACTTTATTTCAATGCTTGTTCAAGTTAAATTAAGTTTTTACCAATACTAATATATATATTTTTATCTTAGAGGAACATTACAACAAGAGAGGGGGAAAGGAAGCTAGTCCCACTTTTATTAATGCATGCCATGTATTTTATTAGATATGTGAAACTTTTTTAAGAGTTCGACAAACACAATTTTTTAATTTATTGGTTAAACATTTGATCAACCTTGAATATTGGACAAGATAATATTAACTTTTAAAAAGTTTTATTTTCATAATTCTATTTGCGCAAATAGTTATTAAATGAACACTCAATCCGTTTAGCAAGAGAAAAGATAAAATTATTAGATTGATAGTTTTTTTTTTCTTTATCCAAGGTTTTACCACCTAATTACATGCAAAATATACAAGACAAAGGAAGGAAGTGAGGAATCATATATGGATTCATAGTAAATGATATTCAATTACTCAACAACATGTGCAAACATAAAACACAAGACAATCAACAAAGAAAACAAGTCCAGTCATCAAAGCTGAATACAACATTCACACTCCAATTATTCATACAATCACACAACCGACAGATACAAATAGTATGATGAAAAAGAGAGCTAGAATACTCAAGCCACCTCTCAATTACAACGTAGAAAATAGAATTGCCTATGATTCCATTCCAGCTTCAACAAGTAAAACAAAGTAACCTTTACCACAAATGCAGGCCCCAGCAGCAACTCATGATGAAACACCACGTTCCTCATTCAAACACTCCCCAACATTAGTAACTTTCTTGGTACTTTAGAGTCTATGCCAGTATGATATGCTAGCAAGCTTGGAAGAGAGAAACAAAAGCATGAAATCAGGAATGAAAAGGAGGGTGGAGAGTGGGACCCCAATTACCTAACGCGCATGCATTTAATCAACATTAGAATTCAACACTTGGGTAGAAAAAAGTGTCCTCATTTACAGCACACTCATCCACTACCATCTCCCCTCCGTTCAATCTTGTGACCTTTAATCCTCCAAAAGCTAAAAGATTAAAACTTTGGTCATCAAATTGGAATCCCAAATTCCATGTTACTTAAATTGCAGAGGCCAAGTGCAGTACTATCTATTCCTTCTTTTGACCCTTTATTGCCAAACTATAAATACATCATCTCGAGAAAGTGGATAAAAGAAGCAACAATGCTAAGTTGAAACTTATAATGCAACAAATCCAATAATTCAACAAATACAACCTTCACCATTTATGTGTCCCTTTACCGTGTTATAACCACAATGAGAACTTACTGATATTTCAGTGTACCAGTCTGGGTCTGGGACATGAATGATTTCAAGTACTCAATAGTATCATCGATAACTAAGAGGGGATGCTTTCCTTTTGCTCCAGGAATTAAGTTCTCTAGAACTCTCAATGATTCACGGATTTTATCCTTTTTCAGCTGAAAATCAGCTGCTGTTGAATTATCTCCTTTGGTTTGCCTGGCAGAATACACCCTACTACTAGAATACTTCGATTCAGCATCACTGACATACTCACACATTTCATTTAGCCTTACAGAAGTAACACTGTCCACAAGGGGTGATAATCTATTGTATCCACCATCAAATAACTTCTGCCTTTTATTTGGCCAATCAGAGCTAGCAACCTCCTCCTTTGTATCCTCAAACTGTTCTTGCATCACATTAGTTCTTTTAGTAACCATTGGAGAATGGCCTGTGCTTGTTACCTCATCATCACCATCAGAACTAAAATCAGAATCATCAGAATAAAGCAATGCATTAATTTCTTCTGTGTCTTCATGCATTTCACTTACTTCATTGATGATATGATCCTTGTCAGACTCTTCTGGTAAACTGTATATGGGTAAATGCTTTTGGCCCACCTTAGCTGCTTGTGCTTCCTGATTTACATCATAAGCTTGGGCACATTTTGTAGCAGTTACAATTGGACTCTGGACAAGAGGGAAGACAGGACTATAAAGCAACCTTGTCTTATTACCAGAGTGGTCAAAAATAAGCAAATTCTTCTGCAGGGATGCATAATTTGCATTTTGCATAGCCCCTCCAGTATGTGCTTCTTTCAAACATGATTGTGAATTGTGATATTCATTGGTCAGCTCAGTCTTCAAGTTTGGCATAGCAGGAGCTGTGGATCCCGGAAAGACACTGGCAGCAGGAAAGATGCATGTGTTTGAGTTCAGATATGCTGAATGAACACAGGAACTGGGCTCCGCCAATGTGCAGGAGCAATTTAAATAAGGTGATGGCCAGGCCACATGCTGTGGGTAAGGCCAAGCCCTATGATCCTTAACCATCCAACCAAAACAATGTCCTAAAAGAACAATAGAAAAATGATCAATAAATGCTGAAGAAGAAAAACAAGACCCTTTCAGATAAAATGAAATAGAGCATCTAAAAATATGTACCAATAGATGCTATGGTGCTTTAATATGGGATCTCTTTAATATGGGATCTTCAATTACTTGCTGTTTCTCTTAGGAACAAATGACAGAAAATGAAAACTACAAACTCCAGCTTAAAGACAAATAAGTGGAAGCGATCTACGTGACAGGCTTAAGCAAATGACGGAAGTACTCAGCCTGCAAAGAATTAGAAGATAGTACTCATCAGTCATCACCCACAAGCTCATACAATTATTAGATAGCTGATACAGGAAGGTTTATTGATCACTGATCATGATCTATATGTTCTATACACAAAATAGACATAAATGAAATTTTTTCTCAAACAGCTAACTTCAAAATCAGGGCTATAGTTATTAAGAAAAAAAAAAACTGCAACTGCAAAACAGTAAGAGTTGGCGACACATTACAAACCTGACAATCGTGCAAGGGTTGAAAGCATGCTATCACTCTAACAATAATCGTTGATTCACCTTCAATGCCATTCTCATGTTTCAAAGCCCGAAATCTTGTTTGGCTTGCTGCTTGGCACACCATAACTTCTTTTGATCCTCACCACACTACTCAATCTTAATGTAATGCACACACCAAGAAAATGCCCCAATACAAAAGCTAATAATACAAGCAATATCAGGTAGAACTATAGAATTAAATGAAATGAGACAACACTGAAAACACAGAATAACAGGCCTTGTCTTCCCTTCCTGTCCTTCAGCCAATTCTATACTTATCAGAAGAAATGATCAAACAGTTGTTGTCTTCCATGGCAGTGGTTATGATTTTGAACAAGGTATGAAACTCCAGAAAGGAACAAAGCAGATGATTTGTAGGGATGGAAAGCTACAGAATAACTTTACAATACAAGTTCAAGCGCACAACTTGGCGGAAAACATCAACCAAAAGACCCAACCAACGCATGCTGATTTCTTCCTATGTTACTTAAGATTCCAGAATTGCTAGGAGCTTCAAGTTTACTCTCAAAAACACCAATTTCCCTGAAACAATATAACAACGATTTCATTTTAGAAAACATCATCATAAAAGTGTCTTAGTAAGGTAAATTTTCAAAATTAAACAAAATTGTTTTGAATGAGTCAACATCAATAACTACAGTTACAGTCTATACTATAGTGATAAGGGGAAATCTCATAGCAGCATACAACTCAACGGTTAGTTGCTTCGAATAATAAAGATGTGGAGAGGATCACCCTTCTCTTAATTTTCTCAATCAAGACTCCTTTTGAATTAACAAGAATCATAATAAGATAATAGTGAAAGAAGGTCATGAATTCCAATAGAATTATTTTCCAGTTACTAAATTTAATTCCTTAAAATTTATAGTTTTTATACTCAGTGACGAGAGAAAAACAATTAAAAACCAAACATCAAACTACTATGTAATCCTTAAAATTTTCAGCAACGAAAGTAGGGAATTAATTTAAGAGCAAGATGATCCGAAGTAAAATATTAACAATAATAATAATAATAAGATTGAATTCCAAATCCATGCTCGGTCTGGGAGAATTGAACATGTTTGTGGGGTTACCCACAAATCAAAGTAAACAAGATTAAAGCAAGGAATGGGATGATATGAAAGAGTTAGTGAAAGACTTACAGTTACGGTGAGGTGGTATAGTTGATCTGAAGAATGAAGGAGAAAATGTGGCAAAGAGAAAGAGGCAATGGAGGTTGTGCAAGCGCACCATTATATACACAACCAAATCTCACTTTTGCCCCTTCATTTCTTATTTTCTCCGCTATGTATTCTCACATTTTCACCCATTATTTTATTGCGTGTTTACTTGTGGAGAAAAGTGTGAGAAGATAATGCATGAAAACAGAAGTATAAGAGAAAATAAATGATGTTCGGTCGATTATAAAAGGTTGGAAAAATTATGAGATCATTTTTTTTAATGAATGGTTCATTAGAAAACTACGTGAAAAAGTAAAAAGTTAGAGTATTTGTCATATTGGTTTGATTTTTAAATAAAATATCATCCAATCCAATTATAGTATTAAGTTGCAGTTCGGTTTAATCGATTGGAATGTATGATGACATCAAATTTGATTAAATGCAGCTTGAATTCGATTGATTTGTTCGGGTTTATATTAATTATATTTTTAGCAAAATCAAGTATAAAACATATAATTCCAACACAATAAAATAAAAAATAACTGTAAAAGAAATACACATGATTGTAAAATCACTAGTCTTTTTAGTCTCATTTTATGTTTAAGTTATGTATATAATTTAGCAAGATAATATAAATCTAGGGGTAATGTATCGAAGATCACGGTTTGATTGAATTCGGTTATATTTTTAAAGGTAGATTCAAAAATCGATCCAAACCACACACATGATGCGGGTTTTTTTTGTGATTTCAATTTGATCAGTTTTCAATTATTTCACATTGATTGAGTATTTTCTTTGGTCCAAATCAGACAATGAACCATCTTAATCATGATTGGTAATAAGAAAATCAAAAGATTTACAAATAGGTAATTGATAAAAAGGACGGTGGATGAGAAAATTTTAAGACCAAAAAATAATCACATTAATTTTTTATGAGAATGTTTCCTTATACTTTCATATGTTCCAAATAGAATTCCATTTTTAATAACATTGGTATGTTAGTTGTGAATTTTAAAATCTTTTCTTAATAAATTTCATTTTTAATTTGACACTAAAACACTTAATTGATGCATTTTAATGTCTTTTTTTAAAACATTTTGAAACAACACTTAATTTGTCAACTAACTAATGAATTTGAGTTTGTTTTGATAGGTTTTGAGCATAAAAGGGTAGCTATAAAGAAATATTTGGCGCTTATCCCCTAAAGACATCTACTTAAGCGACATACATGCAATTTGAGTAACACACATGCAACTTAAGAAGATGATGCAAATTTTGGTCTAACTGTCGCTTGAGCAGATCCTTCGTAACAGAGCTGACTTTAGAGCCCTAAAACACATTTTGGGTTGATCTTTTGGACATTAGAGGATTAGAGATTGGAGCTTGGAAAACTCTTTTCACGCCTTAATGGCCTTGAAGCTTTGCTATGTCCTCTTTTTTTTATTATTGATGTATTTAAGGTCAACAACAATGACTATGTATGGCTAAACTCATCTTTTATCGGAATTGGATAAACTCATTTCTACATGATTTTATAGAAAATATCTATGCGTGCTTAGTGAGTAACATCATGTTAACATTTTATTTCTAATGCCTAATTTCTATTTGGAATAATATGATTTGTATGTGTTTGGTTTACCGAATAAGATTTCAGATTAAAATGCTCTTAGATTTTTCTTTTAGGGTAGAGTTAATTATGATTGCTAAATTTTTTTGTTAGTGTTACTAGCATTGAATTGTCAAAGGATTGGAGTTTGATTTTAGGATTTAGAATCTATTCGTTGAAGGAGTAAATTTAGTAACTTTTATGTCACATTAACTAATATTTAACCATATACAATACGATTTTAAAGGAATAAATAGAATAGGAAAGTCCAATCCCAACATCTTTTATTAATTGTTAACTTCATTTCATCACTTCTCTTGTTTTAAATCAAACACTTTCAAATCAATCAACTTATAAACAAACATTAAACATAACGTATATACATTAATTGTAATTTACAAATAATTATTGTTTCATTGTTGAATGTCTTGTAACTCTTTGTGGATTCAACAACTCTAATATCAAAACTACAAATTGATTTAATACACTTGTCAAATAATTAACAATTTAAAAATTAAAAGACGAAAAGCTTTCTAAAATAAGTTTAATATAATTCCTAATTAAAAAAAATATGTTTTAATTCTTTTTTTGCCACATGTATCCTTTATTAGAGGAAATCATGTTTGAATGACCTAGAACTTCTATATTATGATGAAACTAATTATTCTAATAAAGATTTTTTTCATCCATAAAGTTTGAGCCTGAGATATTAATTAATGTGAATTAAACATGTACCATTTAAACTAATCTTCTATTAATTATTTTTTTAATTCTTTATCTCGTATACGAAAAATTGTAATAAGCTAATATCAAATATTAATAATGATTATATAATAAAAAAATATAATTATATCCGATTACGATAATATATTAAAGTAGGCAGAATAGAAGAAAAGGAAGAAAAGAGAAGTATACCAATGATATTCATAATTTTTAAGTTTATTCAACCGAGGTAATTTAAAGAAGTTAATAATATTTAATTATTTTGGGTTATATATTTTTTTCATGAAAATCTGTCTTCTCTTCTATTTCTTCTAAGTTTTTCAAAAAACTTTTCTTATATATTTTCTTTTCGTGAGAAATATCGGCACGCAATAAGCAAGCTATCAACAAAAAAAAAAGTTCAGTCTCTACTGCAACCAACTGTGGTAAAATATTAAATAGTCGAAATCGAAACTATAATATTAAATCATAAAAAAGGCTTTTATCTTTCCACTTTGCAAAGATATTTTGCAATTATAAAATACATAAATTTTACACCAAAAAGTAATTCAAACAAATGTAAATAACATAATGTCTTCAAAGGAGGAAAAACTATGGTAACCTAAGTAATTACCTAAAGGTATTATATTCAAATATAACTTTGCATATAAACAAAAATGAGAAAAAAGTAGTAACTTATTTAGTTCGGTTGGCTAAACTTATGATATAAGTTATTGTGAGTCTCAAATACATTTTTAATTTCTACTTAAACAAAAAGCAAATAAACAAAAACTATGGTAACCTATAGCAAGTTATAGTAAGTTTCGCCTTTGTGTCAATTTTTTTCATGTTGTCCTTGTGTCAATTTTACTAACCTAAATGTCAGTCATTTCACAATGAATGGTTGGTTTAAGAAGTGCATTTTTAATTTCTCTCATAAGGTCTTGGGTAGGATGCAAAAAATAAAACCGCATCCATGAGTATCCGTGACAAAATTCGCTATTGATAGGATTCATATTTTTAATGAACTTCCAAAAATATTATAAATGGATGTTTTCCCTATCTATTAAGTAAATGGATGAGATGCAAATATTAAATATTCATGTTCATGGATATTTGATTAATTAATGTACTAAAATACCCTTAAATATATAAAACAAAACCTTAATTTTTACTCATTATCATTATTTCAGTCATTTCCTCATTCTCTCTTGGTCAATTTGACTCTAATTTGAAAAAGTATCTCACTCAATCAATCTCTCTCCCTATCCCACTTTCCACTCAATCCCCTTCTCTAATCCTATTTTCTTTGCATTTTTTGGATTTATTTTGTAGCTTTTTTGTATATCAATAAGTATAAGTATTAATGGATATCGATAAATTTGATAGATACCATATTATGGGCATCCACGCATATATGAATAAGATACGAATAATATTTTTGTTCCTGGATACTAGTGGTATATAGCCACTGTTCACATGGATATCCATTTACATCTTTAGCCTTGAGTTTGAGCTCTTACGACTAAAAAATTTCTCGTTAAAAGATTAGTTTTGTCATAATTTTAATGTTCGTACTTTAAAAAGGATTAAGGTCCTCATTCTTTCTTAATCATCTATTAAGCAAATGGTAAAATAATGTGGAATTTGGTTAAGACATGAATTGATGCTGGTGGCGCCAATTAAGTGTGGATTATCAAAAGCATTAGCATACATTGATACATATCATACGGTTGAACAGTCACAATTATAATGATTATAGAGACATTAACATTGGTGATACAGAAGTCACACTTCACCTGAGCAGAGACATAAACATGTGCCACTCACTCATGAACAATCTAATACACTCATTAGCAACCTAATTGCTGTTACTTAGTCATTGAAGTGAAACCAATGAGGGCCCAATCAACCCCACCAAAGTAAGCACATAGGCACAAGGTACATGGAATGAATCATACAATAGCATGACAATAAAAATAAGAGAATTATATATGAAAATGTTAGATCCATCAAGTGCAACACCCATTTTTAGCCCACTAACTACAATCATCCAATGTAATATATTACGCCCGTGCATTTGATGAAAAGCCAAAAGAAGGAGAGAAAAAGATCTGAAATTAATAAAAGGGCAATACCATCCAATAATTTATGTATAATATTGTAAATTATGTGCATGGTGCTATACCATTTTGCTTGGAGTGGAGGACACAAGCACCAAATACCAAAATCTATGATGAAGTCTTTCCTTTTGGTTACAGCTACACCAAAGTGCGGTTGGAATTCAGAGGCTGAATGCTAAAATTCAGGGATTCATTTAACCTTTATCACTAAAGAACATCCATGGAATTGATTGCTTTCTGATTTTTTCTCTTTTTAAAGGCAAAGCAAAATGCATATACCTTTAGACTCCGCAATATTTTTCTCTGCATTTTTTTTTTTCAGTGAGCTTTATCAGAAGCACTAATTGTATATAGTGGGCCGACTAAGTACTCTTTATCAGCAAATTTTTACTAAAACGTGCTTGCAGTGCCTGAAATGCACTACTTGAACCCAACTTTAGCAGTGTTGACAATTGGAAATTTGGAAGTTGTGACAAACTTGATTTGAATAAAGGAAGAAGAAATAGAATGACTAAATTATGGAAAAACATTGAAAAAAATGTTGATAATTAAATAAATTCAACATAGCTATCCTAATCAGCAATGCATTGCTAGAGATCTATTATCCTTTTTCACCATTAAAATTTTGAAGGTTTATGATAGCAATGCAGCATTGACAATTTGTAAATCTTTTCCCTTACCTGAATATTTTAGTTAATAGCATGTCATCCTCAACCATCATTGCAAAATCTAGAAATTGCTCTCTTTTTTTTATTTAATTTAGTAGTTGCATTCTGAATTTCGTGTGTTTGTATTGAACATACACGACCAAAGAAATGGTCTCATAGTTATATTTATCTAGATACGTAATCAAAAACCAAAACAATGCATGCAATTTTCACAGTAAAATTTTCGAATATGATTATTGATACTTACAAGGAATCTCTCAATAGGATTTGATTTGGGTAATATCACTTATGCATAAAAAATATTCACAACTTGTACACTTCTACTGTTTTACACTTGTTTGGAAGATAAAGATAGAAAGAGGACATTTTAAACTTATTTTGTAATTTTTTTTGGTGAAACTTATTTTGTAACTTAATATATCTTATTTGAACTTAAACCAAACAAGATTATTATAGAGAACAAAACTATCCATTTGAGAATTGCATTCTCTAGAACACAGATTCGATAGAATGTGGACCATACAATTTACTAGACCATGCCTCGTAGCTAATTGTGTTTTGCTTAAGTTTGTGCATTTCTATTTACCAAAAAAAAGAAGTTTGTGTATTTCTAAGCCCACTTATGAGTTTGTTTTCTTACACCCTATTGAGTATTCTAATATCATTATGTTTTGCTATGCATTCCCTTATAAAGAAAATCGAATATATATTAGAAGTGGGCCTTCGCTATCTACCTTCTTCCATCCTTCTCTGTTGTTCATCCGCTTGATACTCTCTTTACATTTTGTTTCAACAGAGGTTCTCTCTATCTCCCAAAATCAATTGCATTTGCTAGAACTAGGCGTTTGTTTTTTTCTCCTTTACGGCCTATGATAAGATTGCTTATTCATTTGGTATACAGTTTAAAAAACGAAGTTATAAAAATAAAAAAAATTAAAAAAACAGAGTTATGAAAATAAAAAAATCTAAAAAATAATATTATTTATTTATACTGTTCAAAACAATCAAAACTCTATTTAACCGTAAAATCTAATATTTGTTATGAAATACTGATAATTGTGTTATAAAATACTGATAATTGGAACCAGATTTAAAATAGCAAGGAGAGTCAGAGAAAGAGAAAGATCAAGAGGGAAAAATTTTAGAGAGGGTGATTGAGAGTTAGAGAAAGATTGAAGTTAGAGAAAGTTAGAGGGGACATCCAATAATTCTTAATACTCCCCCTTGGATGTCCATAATTTAGAATGTGTCTCGTTAAAACCTTACTAGGAAAAACCCAGTGGGATAAAAACCTAGTGAAGGAAAAAGAGTACAGCATTCTTTACAAAGTATATTTATGAAAATAATTAAATTACAAATATTTAATTCTCCCCCTCATCAGAACACTTATGTAAGCATCGAAGACCAATCTTCTGTACTAGTTGCTCGAAGACTTTGGTAGGTAATGATTTTGTAAAGATATCTGCTAAGTTCTTACATGATTGGACTTTTTGGACATTTATTTCACCATTCTTTATAAGATCGTGAGTAAAGAAAAATTTTGGTGAAATATGTTTTGTCCTATCTCCTTTGATATAACCTTCCTTTAACTGGGAGATACAAGCTGCATTATCTTCACATAATATTGTTGGTGGTAATTTTCCAGCATGCAAGCCATAGGTTTCTTGAATATGTTGAATCATAGATCTCAACCAAACACATTCTCGACTTGCTTCATGTAATGCTAGAATTTCAGCATGATTAGATGATGTTGCTGTGATCGTTTGCTTTATGGATCTCCATGAAATTACTGTATCACCACATGTAAACAAATAACCTGTTTGTGATCGACCATTATGAGGATCAGACAAATACCCCGCATCTGCATAACCAATTAGGTTTGCCTTAGATACATATGGGAAAAATAAACCCATGTCCATTGTACCTCTAAGATAGCAGAATAGGTGTTTAATCCCATTCCAATGCCTTTTCGTGGGTAAAGAACTATGTCTTGCTAACAAATTAACAGCAAATGATATATCAGGTCTTGTATGACTAGCAAGATACATTAGTGCACCAATTGCACTAAGATATGGTACTTCAGGACCAAGTAGTTCTTCATTTTTGTCTTGAGGTCGAAAAGGATCTTTGCTCACTTCAAGTGACCTTGCAACCATTGGACTGCTCAATGGGTGTGATTTGTCCATATAAAACCGCTTTAGCACCTTTTCTGTATAAGTCTTTTGGTGCATTAAAATTCCTTCTTTTAAATATTCTAATTGTAATCCGAGACAAAACTTTGTTTTTCCTAAGTCTTTCATCTCAAATTCCTTTTTCAAACAATTTACAGCCTTTGAAAGCTCTTCGGGAGTTCTGATGATGTTTAAATCATCAACATAAATTGCAATTATAACAAACTCTTTTCCTAATCTTTTCATGAAAACACATGGACAAATCGGGTCATTTTTATATCCTTCTTTCAACAAATATTCACTAAGACAATTGTACCACATGCGTCCAGACTGTTTTAGTCCGTAAAGAGATTTATTCAATTTAATTGAATAATTTTCTCGAGGATTTGTCTTGTATGCTTCGGGCAAATTAAATCCTTTAGGGAGTTTCATATAGATGTCATTTTCAAGTGAGCCATATAAATATGCTGCAACAACATCCATAAGGCGTAAGTCAAGCTTTTCACGGATTACCAAACTTATCAAGTATCGAAAAGTAGTGGCATCCATCACTGGTGAATATGTTTCTTCGAAATCAATATCAGGTCTTTGTGAGAATCCTTGTGCAACAAGTCTTTCTTTGTATTGCACAATTTCACCATTTTCATTTCTTTTTCTCGTAAAGACCCATTTGTACCCAACTGGTTTTACACCTTTGGGTGTTTGGACTACAGGCCCAAAGACTTTACATTTTGCAAGTGAGTTTAACTCTTCTTGCATTGCATCTTTCCACTTTGGCCAATCATTTCTTTGTGCACATTCTTTAACAGATTTTGGCTCATGATTTTTATCATCATTTATAATATCAAGAGCTACTTTGAATGAAAAAATTTCATCAACATCGACTTCAGGTCGATTCCATTGTATACCATCCATGACATAATTTATCGAGATCTCTTTGTTTGTATCAATTTCAGGTACCTTGGTTTCTTCTGGATTTGAAACCTTGATTATGTCAGGAGACTCTACTGGAGTCTTTATATCCTTGATTCGACCATCCTCTTTATTTACTTTTCTTTTCCGAGGATTTTTATCTTTAGAACCAACAGGTCTGCCACGTTTTATTTTGGCTTCAGATTCATTTACAAATTTAGATTGTCCTTCAGGGATATCAATCTTTATTGGAGTATTAACAGCTGGTATATGTGACTTAGTCACTCTTTTTGGATCAGTAAATGCATTAGGTAATTGGTTTGCTAAATTTTGCAAACTAATTATTTTCTGAACTTCTAGTTCAGATTGCTTTGTTCGAGGATCAAGATGTGATAGAGATATCTCATTCCAGCTAATCCTTTTATCCAACTGTTTATTTTCTCCCCCTAATGGGGGGAAAATAGATTCATCAAAATGACAATCAGCAAAACGAGCTGTAAATAAATCACCCGTTAAAGGTTCAAGATATTTTATTATAGATGGACTTTCGTATCCAACATATATTCCCAACCTTCTTTGAGGTCCCATCTTAGTGCGTTGTGGAGGAGAAATAGGAACATATACCGCACTTCCAAAGATTCTTAGATGGGAAATATTTGGTTCTTTACCATGAACCAATTGTAAAGGGGAATATTCATGATTACTTGTAGGCCTGATGCGAATAAGTGCTGCCGCATGTAAGATTGCATGTCCCCAAGTTGAAATTAGGAGTTTTGATCTCATTAACAAAGGTCTTGCTATCAATTTCAAACGTTTAATCAATGATTCAGCAAGTCCATTTTGTGTATGAACATGTGCTATAGAATGTTCAACATCAATTCCAATGGACATACAATAATCATTAAATGATTGAGATGTGAATTCACCAGCGTTATCAAGGCGTATTTTCTTAATTGGATAATCAGGAAAATGAGCTCTTAAACGAATTAATTGAGCTAGTAATCTCGCAAACGCCTGGTTGCGAGTTGATAATAAGCAAACATGTGACCATCTAGTTAATGCATCAATTAAAACCATAAAATATCTAAATGGTCCACATGAAGGGTGTATTGGTCCACATATATCACCTTGTATACGCTCTAAAAATGTGAGTGATTCATTCCCAATTTTCATTGGTGATGTCCGAATGATCAATTTTCCTTGAGAACAAGCAGCACATGAGAAATTCTTAGTTTGCATAATTTGTCTGCTGGACAAACAATGACCATTTGAATTCTCAACTATTTTTTGCATCATAATTGATCCAGGATGGCCTAATCGTTCATGCCAGATAACAAAGTCATTCTTATTTGTAAACTTCTGGTTTACAATAACATTTGTTTCAACTGTACTAATATAAGTATAGTATAAACCGGAGGAAAATGAAGGTAATTTTTCCAATATATATTTCTTATTAGAAATTAACTTTGTGATGTAAAGATATTCATCTTTTCCTTCATTTGTGGTATCAATATGGTATCCATTTCTGCGGATATCTTTAAAACTCAATAAATTTCTTTGAGACTTCTTAGAATATAATGCACTTTCAATGTGCAATTTTGTTCCTCCAGGTAACAAAATACTGGCTCTACCGGAGCCTTTAATTATATTTATACTACCAGATATAGTATTAACATTGGCTTCTTATTTTACTATATGGTAAAAATATTTCTCATTCTTGAGAATGGTATGAGTTGTTGCACTGTCTGCGAGACATATATCTTCATCATTCACATGAGCATTCATTCTTCATTAAATAAATAAAAATAAATCATGAGTAAAAATATAATTAACAATAATATTTAACAAAATTTTATTGATAGAGACAAAATTTACAACAAAATAAATTACATGAAACATTAAAATAATTTATTTAGGGGCACTCCCTTCTCCAACTAAGTGGTCAATTTCTTCTTTAGAAAGAGTAAAAAAAATCATCAACACTAAAATCAGAGAAATCATCATCTATACCAGTAAAATTTGTCTCTATTATTTTTCCTTTATTTTTAAGGGATTTTTTGTATAGATCTACGAGATGCTTTGGTGTGCGACAAACTCGAGACCAGTGTCTCTTGCTACCACAACGATAGCAGATATTTTTAGTTTGTTCGCTATTTTGAGCATCTGTCCCTTTTTTCATATGTTCTTTATTTTTCTATGTGAATGATGATCTCTTATCATTTTGACCATTACCACGACCATAACCATATCCACGACTACGACCAATACCTTGTCCTCGAGCATTACCTCGTCCACGACCGCGACTACGGCCACGACCACGACCATGAGTATGATGATCGTGTGTTGCTACATTCACTTCTGGGAATGGAGCAATTCCAGTTGGACGAGATTCATGATTTTGCATAAGCAATTCATTATTTTGCTCAGCCACAAGGAGACAAGTAATTAATTCAGAATATTTTGTAAAGCCCTTTTGGCGATATTGCTGCTGCAGGAGCATACTGGATGCATGAAAAGTGGAGAATGTTTTCTCTAACATATCACTTTCAGTGATCTTTTCTCCACATAACTCCAATTTTGAAGTAATTCTAAATAGCGCAGAATTATATTCATTTACAGTTTTAAAATCTTGAAAGCGTAAATGCATCCATTCATAACGGGCTTTTGGAAGAATTATATCCTTTTGGTGGTCATATCTCTCTTTTAAATTATTCCACAAAACAAGAGGGTCTTTAACTATTAAATACTCATTCTTTAAGCCCTCATGGATATGGTGACGTAAAAATATCATGGCTTTAGCCTTATCTTGACTGGATGCCTGATTTCCATTTTTAATCGTGTCTCCAAGACCTTTTGCATCTAAATGGATCTCAGCATCTAATGTCCATGATAGATAATTTTTTCCAGATATGTCAAGAGCCACGAACTCAAGGTTGGTAATATTTGACATATTTATTTCTATATAAGAAATTAAAACAATATATTAGATATCATTTCAAATAAATAAATTTGTTAATTATAAATATCTAATAATGGTAACAAGTCAATAATTATTATGAATATGTTTTATTTTTATTTAATTATAAGAACAGTATTTTTTTTTAAAAAAAAAGAGTAACTTAAATGATCCGGTAATAAAGATTTACAATTTTTATAAAATGTCATTCAGATACTAGTGGCCTAATGGTAAAGTGATAACTTATCATGTTATAAGTCCTGGGTTCAAATCCTTATAAATGTTATTTTATTTATTAATATAATCTGAATTGTAGTAGTTAATATAAAATAATATAACTAAATTGTTGTAGTAATTAGTAAATAAGTAAGTTATAGTATTCAATGTAGTTAGCAAATAATATAAAGTAATATAACAATAGTAAAATAATAGTGCAATAGGAATAATTGCAATTGATAGTAAACATTAATATAGGCTAGTGCATGTATTCACGTGAAGTCACAGTCCATATACATATAAGCGTGTAGTGCGTTAATCAGCATTATATAGAAATATAAAATGATATAAAGCACTAGCTGGTCATGGAAATGATGGATTAAAATAATAATAAGGCATAGTAGGTATTATAAAATCAATCAGCTTCAATAAAATTAATTCCATTTTAATAATGATTTTATTTTATTTTTATTTTTTTTTTTAAAAAATTCTTAGATGATTATAGTTCTTCAGGAACTCTCAATAAAATATTTTCAAAAATTCTTTAAGAATTCTTTTAAATCCCATAGGAATGTTCGAAATATAAGTTCTTCAGGAACTTATTAATATTTTATACATCCTGCTGGGATGTGTGAAATATAAGTTCTTCAAGAACTTATTATAATATATATATATACATATAATATAAATTGAAATGAAATTATGAAAAAAAAAATATAATTCTATGTTACCTTAAATCTCAGTTGATCAGAACCTGGTGCTGATAACGTGTTATGAAATACTGATAATTGTGTTATAAAATACTGATAATTGGAACCGGATTTAAAATAGCAAGGAGAGTAGAGAAAGAGAAAGATCAAGAGGGAAAAATTTTAGAGAGGGTGATTGAGAGTTAGAGAGAGATTGAAGGAAGAGAGGTAGTTTTATTATGCAAACCCAAGTTCTATTTATAAAACTTGGAGAGGGGACATCCAATAATTCTTAATAATATTCATATTGTCAAACCTCCGTTCTGTTCCAAAACGGAGAAACAAACAGGCGGACACTATCCCAGTATACTCATCTATCTAATATTTTATAAACTATATGCTGATTTTAATGTAATTTCATCAACCCTCAAGGGTGTGGGTGTATTTTACCCTAAAACAAATTCAATAGGTGAAAGATTTTATTAACCATCTACCACGCAGGCAATGGATGGGGTGCATGAAAAAACAATAAAAAAAAAGTTACACAATTGAATCAACTTCAACAGAGCATGGGCATAACATCGATTTAGCAAGGTAAAAAGTTGGGTAAACTAAAGAACATACAACCAATGAAGGCTAACTTAACTCAAGTCGACAAAAATACCCAAATTTTGCTGGTACTACTTTACCCCCTCCTTTTCTAAACTTTCCACATAATAACAACAATAATAATAATGGCAGTAGAAATGAAATGATAGCAGTACGTAGTAAGATGACCACTGGTGGAAGTGGAATGATGGCACTATAACCACACGTGGTACGATTTTGCCTAGCGACCGACCAGCAAGCTTGGCTTGTTTCGTAGCAACTAGCAACAGGTCAATTATTAACAACCCCAAATGGTGGAAACAATAATGCAACCAATAAACCCTCCCGTGTGTACGAGTAATCTACTTTAATCCTAACATGATAAAACATCATTTATTTTAATCTTTTTCATATCATATACTAAATTAAGGTAGTTTTACAAATTCAAAAACTAATTTGATATTTTAAGGTTCAGGAACTAAAATGCATGATTAATACAATCTAAGCAAACTTTAGGAATTAAAATACATTACTCATGCAATCTAAAAAGGAGTAATACACTGGTTTATTCGTATTGACAAATAAGAGGTGATGGTGAAGTAAAATATTATTAGACAGTAATTTATTTGAGGTAAAGCATCAGAGATAGTAGAGTGAAATCATTGGGCACTTAAGACTTCGATTTCAAAATCCAAAACAGAGTTGGGCTGTATTCCCCAGGCAGGAAAGCCACCGGCACCATAAGCATAATCAGGAGAGCAACGAAGACGAGCAACTTCACCAATCTGCATGCCAAGGACACCCTCATCCCATCCTTTGATAACAGAACCTTGCCCGATCTTGAATGTGAATGGGGTCTGCCCAGGATCCCTTGTGCTGAACCACAAATTACAATCAATTATTAAGCAATCAATTAATTAATTAAAGAAATGAAAACCTAACCAACCTCCAAAACTTCTGAGAAAGGTCACCGTTCTTCCCTGCGGTGATCAAAGTAATAAATAATCAAACAACAGCTATGGATCTAATGCTAATTAAGTTTTAGGGTTTAGAAGAAAAGGGAAAGAATGATTTCAAACAAACCGAAACCAGTGCAGTGAACGGTAACGTTCTGACCGGGAACCGGCTTCGGACCGGTGCCAGCCCTCAACACTTGCTTCTCAACTCCCATCTCTCTCTCTCTCTCTCTCTCGTTGCTTCTCTGTGCACCTCCTTTTATCCCTCTTTCACCGAACCACGCCGATAACAATTGTATTAGGTTACCCTAATGCCTAACTTTTTTTCCTTTCTCTTTTAAAGTTTCGTTGTATTATCTCTAGCCTTAACCTTTTTTTTTTTTAACTGTTTTTTACATTTATGTAAAATTACTTAAAACGTGTATAAAATATTTTGTCTAATATTAAAATAAATCTATATTTACATTTGAAAACATGGGTTTAAACGCATAGTCTTTATTTTTTCTATTATTTTAAGTAAATACTAAAAAAGAAGTAAACATTTAAAAAGCATAAATAATAAATAAAGATTACATAAATTTCGAATTAACGAGTATAGACATCAACATAAAAAGTTTGTTGGCAAAATCTAGCTAAAAATTGAATCGTTGGTTTAAAACTAATAGTTGGAAGTTAGAAATAATAAGTTAATTGATTAAATTAAAATGTATTTATTATAATTAATTGATATATACAAAATAACATAAAAAGTATATGTTTATAAATACATATGAGTATTTTTTTTAAAAAATAAATTAGCAAGAATAAAAATATAAAAATAAAATACATATGAGTGCTTTTTTTTTTTACAAAGGTCATGTCTGCCCTTGTGAACACCTATTTCAGCCCATCCGCAAATGAAAAGAATTAAAAAAAAAATTTTAAAAAGAAAAAAGAGGGACTCGGAAATGATCATTTCCGAGTGGAAGGACTCAGAACAGATCAAATCCGAGTGGAATATGTCACTGTTGAAGAGAAAACCGAGTAGAACTACTCAGAATGGATCAAAACCGAGTGGAACTACTCAGAAATGATCAAATCCGAGTCAAAATGAAGCATTTCCGAGTGGAATGAGTCAAAATCAAGAATTTCCGAGTGGAATGACTCGAAAATAATCAAATCTGAGTGGGATCACTAAAAATGGGTCAGTTCCGAGTGAAATACTTCACTGTCAATGCTATTCCGAGTGAAAATAACGTAAATTCCAATTTCCGAGCCATTTTAGTCGGTTCTCGTGTCGTTGGTCACTCGGTTCCGAGTCCTCCTTTACACTCAACCTCCGAGTCCTCCTTCAAACCTTTCCCGAGCCCATTTCCATCAACTTCCAGTCGGAATTGACTGGCAATTCACTCAGTTTGCTTCTTCAAACAAGATCCGAGCCATTTCAACTTCCGAGTCATTCTCCTCAATTTTCAATCGGCTCCGAGTCAATTTCAAGTCATTTCCCAATCGTTACAGTCGGTTCCGAGGCTTTTACACTCGTTTGCAATTGAATGTCTCACAGCAACCACAAACCGAGTAAAACCACTCGGAAAGGAGTATTCTCACTCGGCCTTCTACGGGGAATACCTTTTTCCACTCGGATTTGACTCCTAATGCTGACTGAGAGGGTGATCCGAGTGAGAATCACTCGGATTCCCCATTTTTTTGCTCAGATTACCCCATCCTCACTCGGATTTGACTGCGAGTGTGGATGAATGCTGATTGGAAGGTGGATCCGAACCATTGTCACTCGGATCACACCATTTTTCTCTCGGATTTACACATCCTCACTCGGATTTGACTGCCAGTGTTAATGAATACTGATTGGAAGGTGGATCCGATCTATTCTCACTCGGATCACACCATTTTCACTCGGATTTCACCATTCTAATTCGGATTTCAATATCCTCACTCGGAATTCCACCATTTTCACTCGGATTTCCATAATTCTCACTCGGAATTCTTCCATTCTCACTCGAATTCCCACCAGGTCCCCCTGTTAGACCGTGCTGACTTGGATTCCACCACCCAAGTGGATCCAGGAATCCTGGGGGTGGCAGACAAGTGGCAAACAGGGGTGGAAGTGGGGGGAATTAAAAATTCCCACCCAGCCGTTGTCCCCCACTTTACTCTGAGTGAAGGCCTGAGCTGGCATTCCACTCGGAAGTGGAAGCCTGAGCTGGCCTTCCACTCAAACCAGCCTATAAATAGGCAAGGGGGAGGGCGTTCAAGTGGAGGGAATCTTCAGACGAGGAAACTCTGGCCAAATCTCTGTTCTCTCTCTCTCTCACGCCAAGTCTTCTCTCCCTCTCACTTCACTCACCCCTCACCCTTCACACTTTCTTTACCTCAACATCCTCTACACTCTTACTCAACAGCACTTCTTCCAGCTCCCTTTTCCCTCTCGGGCTTGCAATTCTTGTCCCAATCGTTCTTCTCTGCTCAAATTTCACCCGGTAAGCCTCTTTCCACTCGGATTCTTACTGTTTCACTCGGATTTACTATTTTTGCACTCAGATTCTCACTGTTTCACTAGGATTTACTATTCTGCACTCGGTTTCCCTTATTTTCACTCAGATTTTCACTTGTTTCACTCAGATTTTTCACTATTTCACTCAGATTCTCACTGTTCCACTCGGATTTTTACTATTCCACTCAGATTCTCACTGTTTCACTAAGATTTACTATTTTGCACTCGGTTTCTCTTATTTTCACTCAGATCCTTACTGTTTCACTCGGATTTACTATTTTTGCACTCAGATTCTCACTGTTTCACTAGGATTTACTATTTTGCACTCGGTTTCTCTTATTTTCACTCAGATCCTTACTGTTTCACTCGGATTTACTATTTTTGCACTCAGATTCTCACTGTTTCACTAGGATCTACTATTTTGCACTCGGTTTTCATTGTTTCACTCGGATTTTCACTGTTTCACTCAGATTTTTCACTGTTTCACTCAGATTGTCATTGTTTCACTCGGTTTTCCCTGTTTTCACCTGGATTTTCATTTTTTCACTCGGTTTTCTTATTTTTCACTCGATTTTCTTATTCTTCGCTCGTTTTTTTCATTTTTTGCACTCGTTTTCCTCTCCCATTCAGTTTTATATATATATATATATATATATATATATATATTCATTTTTCTTAATCAGTGTCGTACGGAAAATACTTCTGTCTACACAGTCTCTATAAGATCCGTGCACGTGCGAAGCACTTCGCCTTGTATGGATTCTTCACTAAAATGATGCCTATCAATATCTTCCTAATCTTTTCCTAAAAAAAAACATTTTAAAGAACTACGTGACCCTGATTTCTCGAAAGCTCGAGAATACGTAGGAGCGGGAAACAGTTCCTTTCGGGCCCACCTTTCTTTATTTAATTTTTAGAGTTTCCTTTTTGTCTTGCTATCAAAAGGAGGAACGAGATTAATTTGGACAAGACGTCCTGTTAATCTCATATTTTTGAATATCTCTTTAAAGAAAAAAGGAGGAGCAAGATTAATTTGGACGAGACGTCCTGTTAATCTCATATTTTTGAATATCTCTTTAAAGAAAAAAGGAGGAGCGAGATTAATTTGGACGAGACGTCCTGTTAATCTCATATTTTTAAATATCTCTTTAAAGAAAAAAGGAGGAGCGAGATTAATTTGGACGAGACGTCCTGTTAATTTCATATTTTTAAATATCTCTTTAAAAAAAAAGAAGGAGCGAGATTAATTTGGACGAGACGTCCTGTTAATCTCATGTAAATATTTTGTGTTGATCTTTGTTTATTTTTTTAGTTTATTTTGTTGTTTCGTACATTTTTCTTTTTATGAAGAAGTTAAAATAATTGTTGGGTTAATTATAATGCGCACTATCAAATTGAGGTAACCGTTTTTATAACGGACAGTCGTGAGGTGCTAATACCTTCCCCACCTGTAATCAGACTCCCGAATCATGGAATTTCATTTTTATAACCAGTGCTTTAACAAAAGGTTTTTCCACTATTTTATCCCTAAAAAAATATTGGTGGTGACTCCCTGTTTATTTTTTAAAACCGTTTTACGGGTCGGCCGCGCCGCCGCGATCCCGGTCGCGACAGCCCTCCTCTCCCTATCAGAAAATAGAGACTATTCTAACTTACCATGTAATCTCAAGTTTGTGTCATGGGGATGCGGTTTCCTTAAATCTTAATAGAGAGAGTTTTATTTTTCTTAGCAATTATGTCCACCTCAAGTCCAAATAAAATTGAACTAGTGGGATCCAATATCCGACCTCACGACAATCCTTAACTTTCTCGTTTGCTCTCAGATATGACACTAGTCCAGTGGGGATTCGATATTATATCCTCGATTCTAATGGGGAATGAAGGTCTCAGAGTGATTTCTTGTGTCAAGTCACCAGCTCTTACGTGTTTTAAGGGCGAAATGAGGTGTCACCTGCAAGGACACTCTGACGCTCAAGTCTGAGAAAGTTCTAAGGAATTTCAAAGCTCAAGCGTAAGGTTAGAGACAATGTACCCCTTTTTCACGTTACGCTGGTGCATAGGTATTTATACCTGGGAGAAGTGGAAGAGTCTTCTTGTTCACCAAGTCTTCCGTACATGGTATTAGTATTTACTCTACTATTCTGCAGTAAAGCTAACTTGTGATGGTGATGTTTCACAATGGCTCTACCTACCCCTCAGTCACTTTACAAATGACTTGCTTAGTACGCTAGGTCATAGGTCAACTCTGAACCTCCGGTATTAAGTGAACAACTCACAACGGGGTCAGTCTTAAGGACCTTTCGTGAGACCACAGATAGTGGTGTTAAACCGACCCGTTATGTGAGATGCCGGCGTTGAGAGAATAACTCACACCGGTCATCACGTTATATCGGTTCCGAGTACGGGATCTTTCGTATAGCCACATTCACTAGTGTTAAACCGTTTCATAACATGAGATGCCGACGTTGAGAGAATAACTTACACCGATCATCACGTCATATCGGTCCGGGTAAGGGATTTTGGCCAAATTACCTTTACGTCCTGGGGCCGATCTCCGGACCAGATCATCTGCCCCCTAGCTTATTAAAGTGATCATGTCAGTTGCTTCACTAAGCTACAAATTCTTGACCAAGGTACCTCTTATGGGTGTGGGTACTTTTGAGGTCGTTCGTAACTTGAATTTTTTTTGCTTAATTGCTCTATATTCATAACAATATTATGTTTCTTGCATAGTGGATCGCGATAATCGTGCAACTTTTACTTCTAATGATACACGCGGTGGCTACCTATTTGGCAGTTACTCTTAATTAATTGGAGAGATTCACCTTGCAGATTCAGGTGCGCAAAATGGCCATACTGGGTGCCTCCTAGCCATGTTCATATGAGGTACCATTGTGAGTACCAACTACACTCTGTGGGTGGACTTAAACATGTGGTGGCGATGATCAACACGTAGAGGGGAGGGAGAGAAATTGTTGTGACAATGCTGGGTTGTTCGATCATAAATGCACATGAAATTGACTAGCAGAAGCTCTTGAGCTAGAACCCCTATGTCTGGGTTTAATTAGAAGTAATGGAGATCATCTCCAAACATACAAGGGCCGAAGAGGGTATTATGGAGAGACGGTGCCCTATCCAATTCGAAGAAGAACAAGAAGAGCGATACATCGCTCTGCATCTAAGGGTTGGGGAGTGCGTCTACCATATGCCCCTTGATGCTCGTACTGTCTTCATGTATGATATACTGTTCTGTTCAAGAACCGGGGTCAAGAGTTGACTGTCTTGACCGAGGTCAAAGGTTAAGTTCCCTGACCGTAGTTACCTCACTAACTCTCAGTTTTACACCACCTCAGTAGAGTACGGTATTTTACACCTAGGTTTAGTGGGAATCCGAGATTCTTTAAGTAAAGGAGACTATTAAAGTTCTATCCGTGTTGAAGTCAAAGAACCACACCAGAGGTGTACCTGTAGAAGATTCTCCGATGCTTAAGTCAGTACGGTCACTAAGGTAATATGATATTACGGAGGTAACTTACAGGATTAGATCCGATCCTTCTTTAGTAATAAATGAATTGTATTTATTGTGTTTAGCTTAGCTTAGGAAGTGATTTGACCATATTCCTAACTTACTTTTGCTACAATGTCTACAAGGTCAGGTTGCCCATACCTCCTCTGACTCATTGTCTAGTTGTCAGTTATGAGCCGGGGTCAAGGGATGATTCCGTAGTCATCCAACAGGTTGGACTTCGGTTATAGACTTGCAGCCTCTTAAATGACATGGCATAGTGATCTTGGACCCCGGTCTGGGTCCTGGTCACCACCTCAGATCATCTGCTCCTTAGTTTATTTTTGTAGTGTTACTACAATAAATGAACTATTCAGACTCTGGTTGAAAATTACCGGGGTGTAAAAATTACCGATGTGCCAATACATCCGTGGTCAGGTATACTTTGGGTTAGGTGATGCATTTAATGTGCCTAACCTGTAAAAGCTGCCATTTCACACGGATCGTGTTCAGTCACGATTGGTCGTCTTTCTTACGCGCCATCAGATGACGTTACTCCCAGGCGAAACGACGCCCCTTTCGGTCATGACGTTTCATCTTCTACTTCGTCCATGGGCTGCGACGGTTGCTTCTGCCTATAAAAGCAAGTGTTTCTGCTGCTTCACTTCATTCGTTTGCTTACCAAAACTCTGTTCAACCGTTGTGTGTTTTGTTCTTCCACTTCATCCTAGCTCGTACTCGAAGAATTGCTCGCATCATCCCTACAGGTAGCCTCTAAAGAACCCCCCCTATTTTTTTACCATGTCTTCCTTTTCATCTAACCATGACCAAGAACAAGATTCCTCTTGTGAGATTATTTCAAACCCTTCAATATCTTGGCCACCCGAGGTTCCTCATCAGGGACCTCGGCTTACTCAAACAAATATCCGTAGGTGGATGACTCCAGTTAACTTGGGCGCAACCTCTTGAGCGGAGTCTTCCACTTCTGGAGTTCGAAATCCTCATTCACCTCTTCCTCTTGTGTCTCCGACCGGAGTGAGGACTCTAGTGTAGTGCATTACTACACTGATGCTATGGACTTTTACTTGAATGTCCCTTTTTTAGCGCACGTTGTATCTATAGACGCCGTCGGCTCGTTAGTTTTGAGGAACGATGCCGACGACACCTTTATGATTGCGGACAAAGTAGACTACTTAGCTCGTAAGGCTGAAAATCCCTATTTCTGGGTCTCTCAGGACATGCTCTCCATTTACAACCGCCTCACCAAGCCTTCAGACGAGGTAGATGATGAGTGCTTATTTTATGATTAAATTCATGGCTCAATTAGAACTATTTTTTGAATAACTCAACAAAATTAATAAATAATTGAGCATGATTTTGAGTATAAAGGGAGTATTAAGGAAAGAAGCTTCAAATCTGAAAATCAGTAAACAACTTGTCAAAAGCCTTGAAGAAACCAAGAGCATCAAGCAAAGGACACTTGAGCGTGGTACAATACACGCCTGAGCGTGGAGGAAACAAAAGCCACGTTGCCCATGCACCCAAGTGAAACAATGAGGAACACACCAACAGCCCCTCACGCTTGAGCGTGAGCACGAGCTCGCTCAAGCGTGACTTCATGCATGACTGACGCTCAAGCGTGGCACTAAGGAGCTTAAAGCGTGACTGAATTGAATTAAGGAACAGCATCAGGTCATCTCACGCTCAAGCGTGAGCAGGAGCCGCTTGGGCGTGACCTCGATCCCGCTTGAGCGTGGCTTGAGCGTGGAGTACGTATGTTGGGATAGAGGAGCTCGCTCAAAGCGTGACATGCCCAGCTTGAAGCGAAGGATCAAACATATTCTGCACAAAGGAACCACGCTTAAGCGTGGACAAGGAAGCTCAAGCGCAAGACCATCAAAAAGCTTCAGAACCCTTCACGCTTGAGCGTGACCATCAAGCTCAAGCGTGACTCACACAGCGTGGGCTTCTTAATTCTTTATTCACCCGTAATGCGATGCAAACTCATCCACTTTCTGCTGTTTCCACCAGTCTCTGAAAGATGCCGCATGGGTTCTACACAAGTGGGTAAGAGAAGCTAAGCCAAAAACTCCTATAAAGCAAGATGCAAAGAGGGTATCAGAATCATCAATCTCCTATCACATCATACATCAGATTCATCCTCTGTATTTTCATACTTTCCATTTTCTGTATTCATTCCTTTGATGGTGAAAATGCAAGGCATGAGTAACTAATCTCCCTTATGGGATTGGCTGTAATCCATTCAACACTGAAGTAATGCTGTCGTAAGTTTTCATTGAGTAATGAGATTTGACAAAGTTTCTGTATTTCCTTCTGCATTTAATGCCTGAAAGTACTTGATCACTATTTTCTTGTTCTAAGTTTTCTTGAGTATGCTGGGAAGTGACTTTTGAAAGCAGACCCTGAAAGAAATGCTTGTTGTGAGTAGGTAGCCAGGGATGGCGTCTAACGCAACAAACGTCAAAACAATCGATCGATAATGCTGGAATGGTTTCCAAAGTGACTGAGGGATCAGCGGTTTGGAAATCATTCTTATGAATTTTGTATTCGAGGGATCGATGCAAATGACTTTGATTGTGACGTAGAACTTATCTTTTCGATTTACTTATATGGAAACTTATGCAGCTTACAGAGGTGAAGATGTGATGAAGCCAATCCCTGTTTTACAAAACTGATTTTTCCAACATCATTTATTGTTATATTTTGCAAAGTGCTATCCTCTGTTATTTTGTTACTTACTGTTTTTCATTCAGCAACATTCACAACAAATCAAAACTGAAACTTTCTGCCTAATCAATTCAAACTAAGATCTTCATTCTAGCACCTCCTCAGTGGAACGACAACTATACTATATTATAACTTCTGTGTTTAAACTTGGCACATCCATTTCATTGAGTTCATATTATACAAACTTGATTCTCTTTCAGCAAACTCAATATAATCTAGACACTTATCAAGTTTTGGCGCCGCAGCCGGGGAGGTGATTTAAGTTTGAATATTTTAGCATTGAATTGACAAGACAGTGTAAATAAACTTGTTTGTAATTTGTTTTTATTTTTTTAGTAACCTTGCTACTTTGAGTTCTTGATTTATGATCTTGAGAGGACAGGGTACAAAAGAACAACTTGCATTTGATCCTGAGATAGACAGGTTCCTCAAGAAAATCAAGAAAGCCAAGCAAAACTTCCACGTAGGACAAACTTCCTCTGTTACAATGGAGGACAACAGCAATAATCAAAATCCACCAAGGAGAACACTTGGAGATTACACATTGCAACAAGGACCTAGACACTACTCAAGCATTGCTATACCAAATACAATCAGGGCTATAGAAATGAAACCTGCTTTCCTTAGTTTAATTAGTTCCCATCAATTTCATGGAATGTCCAGTAAAGATCCTTACACTCACTTGGCCACATTCTATGAATTGGTAGGAACAATAGGATTTGAACAGGAAGTAATTGAGGCAGCATACCTAAGATTGTTTCCTTTTTCTCTTGCAGGAAAAGCCAAAGAATGGCTCCAGTCACACCCAAATCAAAGCTTGAACAGCTGGGAGACAGTGGAGGAAAAATTCCTACACAGATTCTTCCCACCATCCAGATTCATCAAGGCTAAATCAGATATCACAACATTTAAACAAAGCCATGATGAACCCTTTTGTGAAGCATGGGAACGCTTCAAATCTCTCCTCAGAAGATGCCCAAACCATGGACTGGAAGATATTGCCCAATTGAATATCTTTTACAGTGGTTTAAAGGGTGATACTAAAATGATTTTAGATGCAGCAGCTGGAGGAACCATGATGACAGTGGATGCAGAACAAGCTACAAGGATCATTGAAGCATTATCATCCACAGATTACCAGGCTCAGCATGACAGAACACAAATCCAAAAGAAGGGAGTGTTGGAACTTAATACAACAGATGCCATTTTGGCTCAAAATAAGATTTTGACACAACAAATTGAAGTTCTGACACAGCAAATGGCAAAACTCCCGCAACAACTGCATGCTGTACAGTCCTCTACAGGAAACCAACAAGCACAAATGAGATGTGACTTTTGTGGAGGAGAGCATCAGAATGGACACTGCCAAGGAGAGTAAGGAGATCAATCTATCCTCTATATGAATAACCAAGGTAAGCAAAGTAACTTCAATAACAATGCTTACCCCAATAATTTTTCACAGGGATGGAGGAATAGTCAAAATGGTGGATGGAAGCAAGAAGCAAGCACATCCAACAGACAGTAACCTTATCAGCAAGGTCCTTCATTGACAGAAAGGACATCAAAACTAGAGGACACTCTAGAAAAATTCATGCAGGTTTCAATCACCAACCAAAAGAACACTGATGCTTCGATAAGAAACCTGGAGACACAAGTGGGGCAATTGGCTCGCCAAATTACAGAGCATCACAACTCCCAATTTGGAGCCAATACACAACCAAATCCAAAGGAGCAATGCAAAGCAATCACAACAAGAAGTGGAAAGGTCATTGGACAAAAAGAAAATGACAAGGTGGAAGAAAAAGTAGAAAAAGAAAAAGAAACAGAAGAGGAAGTTAGTGAGAAGAAGAATAATGATGTAAATATGAAGGAGGAGGTTGAAAAAGAAAAAAAGAAAGAAATAAAAGAAGGGAAGAAGAAGGTGGACGACCCAACACCACAACTGAAGAGCTTGCCGTATCCAAAGAACCCTTCAAAAATGGACAAGGAAAGGCAATTTGCAAGATTCATGGATATCTTCAAAAGGTTACAAATAAACATACCTTTTGTGGAAGCCATGGAGCAAATGCCAACTTACGCTAAATTTATGAAGGAGCTGTTAACAAAGAAGAAGAGATTTTCTAAAGAAACAGTGGAGCTTGCAGCAGGCTGTAGTGCCATCATCCAAAAAGCACTGCCACAAAAAACAAAAGACCCCGGAAGTTTCACAATCCCAGTAACTATTGATACTCTACCAGTAGGAAAAGCACTCTTGGATTTGGGAGCAAGCATTAATCTAATGCCTCTCTCAATGGTGAAAAAAATTGGAGATCTTGAGGTGAAGCCAACCCGGATGACCCTCCAGCTGGTGGATAGGTCTATGAAATTTCCATATGGCATAGCTGAAGATGTACTGGTAAGAGTTGACAAGTTTGTATTTCCTGTAGATTTTGTCATAATGGATATAGAAGAAGATGCAGAAGTACCTCTCATTTTGGGGAGATCCTTCATGAAGACTGCAAAAGTAATCATTGACGTGGATGACGGGAAGTTAAAAGTGAGAGTGCAAGATGAAGAAGTAAATTTCAACATGTTTGATGCAATGAAATACCCAAAAGACAAACAACAGTGCTTCAAAATTGACATTGAAGAAGAAGCCATCAGAGAACAAACCAACGAATGGTTCAACAGAGATCCACTGGAGAAGCTGAACATTGGAGCAATGGAGGAAGACAAGAAGGACAAGCAAGATGCTCAAAAAGAAAGTCACTTTGAAAGGCTGTCTAAGGAAACAAAAGAAGTTGTCCCACCAAAAATGGAGTTAAAAGCTTTACCTCCACACTTGAAATATGTTTTTCTTGATAATGATAACCAAAAACCTGTTATTATTAACAGGGAATTGACAGGAACAGAAGAGGAGCAGTTGATTCAAGTGTTGAAGGAACATTCAACAGCGATTGGATGGAGGCTAGAAGATTTGAAGGGAATAAGCCCAGCTTACTGCACTCATCACATTTACATGGAACAAGAATTCAAACCAATTGCTCAGCCACAGAGACGCTTGAACCCAACTATGAAGGAAGTAGTAAAAGGGGAGGTAACCAAGTTACTAGAAGCTGGTATAATTTATCCTATTTCTGATAGCTCTTGGGTGAGCCCTGTGCAGGTTGTTCCAAAGAAAGGAGGAATCACTGTCATACAGAATGAGAAACATGAATTGATCCCTACAAGAACTGTCACAGGATGGAGGATGTGTATCGATTACAGGAAATTAAACATTGCTACCCGGAAAGATCATTTCCCTTTGCCCTTCATGGATCAAATGCTAGAAAGACTTGCAGGTCAAGCATACTACTGCTTTCTAGATGGATACTCAGGGTATAACCAGATCGCAGTTGCACCTGAGGATCAAGAAAAAACAGCATTCACATGTCCCTTTGGGGTATTTGCATACAGAAAAATGCCCTTCGGATTATGCAATGCCCCTGCAACATTTCAAAGATGTATGCTTGCTATCTTCTCTGACTTGGTGGAAAAATGCATAGAGGTTTTCATGGATGATTTCTCTGTTTTTGGTTCATCATTTGATCAATGTTTGAAAAATTTAACCATTGTGTTGAAAAGATGTGTAGACACCAATTTGGTTTTGAATTGGGAAAAATGTCACTTCATGGTGACTGAAGGCATTGTGTTAGGACATCAAATATCCAAAAGAGGTATTGAAGTGGACAAAGCAAAGGTAGAAGTGATCGAGAAATTACCACCACCAGGAAATGTAAAGGGAGTCAGAAGCTTCTTGGGCCATGCAGGATTTTATAGAAGGTTCATCAAGGACTTCTCAAAAATTGCAAAGCCTTTGAGTAATCTCTTAAACAAAGACACCAATTTTTTTTTTGATGATTCTTGTTTACATGCCTTTGAAACTCTAAAGCATAAACTAACATGTGCACCTGTAATAGTTGCCCCTGATTGGGGACTAGATTTTGAAATGATGTGTGATGCTAGTGATTATGCTGTTGGGGCCGTATTAGGACAAAGAAAGGCTAAAATTTTTCATGTTATACACTATGCTAGTAAAGTTTTAAACCCTGCACAAACAAATTATGCAACAACAGAGAAAGAACTCTTAGCAATAGTGTATGGCCTGGAGAAATTTAGACCTTATCTGATTGGTTCCAAAATCACTATTTTTACTGACCATGCTGCCATTAAATATCTGTTGAATAAGCCTGATTCTAAGCCCAGACTAATTAGATGGATCTTGCTAATGCAAGAATTCAACCTAGTAGTCAAAGACAAAAAGGGCAGCGAAAATTTTATTGCAGATCACTTGTCGCGACTTGTCAATCAAGAAGTCACACGGCTTCAACCTGAAGTGAAGGAAGAATTTCCTGATGAAAAGCTACTGATGATGAAAGAACGGCCATGGTTTGCAGACATGGCCAACTTTAAAGCTGCTGGAGTACTGCCTGATGACCTTTCATGGCAGCAGAAGAAGAAGTTTCTAAGGGATGCGAAGCAATTCATATGGGATGACCCCTACCTATTCAAACTTGGATCAGATCACATCTTGAGGAGATGTGTGTCCCAAGAGGAGGCTGAGAGCATCCTATGGCACTGTCACAGCTCACCCTATGGAGGACATTTCAATGGGGAAAGGACAGCAGCAAAGATCCTCCAATCAGGTTTTTATTGGCCCTCTTTGTTTAAAGATGCTAATGTTTTTGTGCAGCATTGTGAAGCATGTCAGAAGACAGGAAACATATCAAAAAGACATGAGATGCCCTTGACTGCCATCCTTGAAATAGAAGTCTTTGATTGCTGGGGCATAGATTTTACTGGGCCATTACCAATGTCATTCTCAAATGAGTACATAATTGTGGCAGTAGACTATGTCTCTAAGTGGGTGGAAGCCATGGCATGTGCTAAAGCTGATGCCAAAACTGTCATCAAATTTCTTAAAAAACACATTTTCAGCAGGTTTGGCACCCCAAGAGTCTTAATAAGTGATGGAGGCTCTCATTTCTGCAACAGTCAACTCCAAAGAGGCCTTGAACATTATGGAGTCAAGCACAAAGTAACTTCCCCTTACCATCCTCAGGCTAATGGCCAAGTGGAAGTATCCAACAGAGAAATTAAGAGGATATTGGAGAAGACAATCAGCCAAAGCAGAAAAGACTGGTCATTGAAGTTAGATGACGCTTTATGGGCCTATAGAACAGCATACAAGGCACCAACTGGATTTTCACCTTATCAATTGGTATATGGTAAAAATTGCCATCTTCCAGTGGAACTTGAACATAAAGCATTTTGGGCACTGAAAACCCTCAACTATGACCCAAAGGCATCAGCTAAAGAAAGGAAGATTCAGATGCACAAGTTGGAAGAATGAAGGAATCATGCCTATGACTCATCCAGGATCTATAAAGAGAAAATGAAGGTTTACCATGATAGACACATCATGAAGAAAAGTTTTCACCAGGGACAATCTGTTCTTCTTTTCAACTCAAGGATGAAACTATTCCCAGGAAAACTCAAGTCTAAATGGTTAGGACCCTTTATTGTCAGGGAGGTGAAACCTTATGGAGCTATTGAGTTGCAAGATCCAAAATCTGAAAGAACTTGGGTCGTGAACGGACAGAGAATAAAGCCCTATTTAGGGGGAGAAGTGGAGAAGGTTGCCACTGATATCCTGCTAAAAGACCCATGATCAAACTCAGGCGTCGAGCTAATGACGTTAAACAAGCGCTTATTGGGAGGCAACCCAATCTTTTGTGTTTTATTTCTTTGAAAATTTTTCATTTCAAAAGTTTCTGTTCACCTTGTAGAAGGATCTCAAACAAAGGCAAACAAAACTGGAGCTGGAAGTTGAATTCAGAGAGACATGAGGACATCACCACGCTCAAGCGTGGATAATCTAGCTTAAGCGAGCCAAGGTAAGTCCTAACCCATCCTCATCAAGCTTAAGCGTGAGAGTCAAGCTTAAGTGTGGCACCTCTGCTAAAGAAATTTTCAACAAAATAAACCCGATCTCGCTTAAGCGTGACCTTTTACGCTTAAACGAAAGGACCTGGACAGCAATCAGAGGCTACCACGCTCAAAGCAAGACCCCTGCGCCCAAGCGAGAAATTAAACTAAGCATCAGGTGGTTGATCACGCGCAAGGGTGATACTTTGGCGCTCAAGCGCAACATCCCTGCGCTCAAGCGTGCCAAACATGCGCCCAAGCGAGACATTGAATAGAGCATCAGGTATTAAAATTTTGTTACACGCTCAAGCGAGGTAAACACCAGCCTGAGTGAGGAAAGTATACCTTGGAACAATGCACACACGCTCAAGCATGATAACCCGGCGCTCAAGCGCGCAACTCCTACGCCCAAGCGTGACAAAAACACGCTCAAGCGTGAAGTCTTCATTCTCAAACTCTGGATCCAGGCCGATCACGCTCAAGCGTGGATATATGGCGCTCAAGCGTGGAACTCTCGCACTTAAGCGTGAAATCATGGCGCTTAAGCGTGAGAATGTAAAACAGCCCCTGATGCTAATAAATGCAGAATTTTGAAACTGCCCACTCTCTCACTCATATAACCGTTCAACAACCTTCTGACTCTCTAAGTTTTGTAACCGCCCTCTCTTCTCCAATAATTGTCTTTTCCTCTCATAAGTCACACTTTTATTTTGCAAACCATTCTCTCTAGCACGTTCGGATCCTTCCAGGTAACCACTGCACTATCCTCTTTTTGAATTAACAGCATATGATTACTGTGTAAGGGAGAATTGGTACCTTTCTTTTTGCACACGTTGATTTTTTTTTCTCCCTGTTTTTAATGACTACCATGATCTATGCTTGGTTGTTTTTCTGGAATGTCCAGAGAAAGAAGTTTAAGGTTTGGCTCTTGTGTTTCACTTTCATTGTAATGCATGTCCCTTTTCTGTTTCACATTCCTTTAATACATGCTGAATGTTCGATAAAAGTACTGAAAGGAAGTATCTTAAGTGCAAAATGGTTCTTAACTTTCTTGCAGATGGCCAGAACCAAGCAAACTGCACCAACTCCCCCTGCCACCACTTCCCCAAAAAGAAGTTCCCGAAAGAATAAGGGCAAAAGACCACGAACAGATAAACAAGATGATGCTCCAAGATTCAGGAAGCAAGGCAACAGCAAGCGGTATGAAGACATCTCAAATTGGACATTCATACCAGAAAGGAAAGTAGACTTGGCCTTGGGAGAATGCGATGCCTTCCTGCAGATCATAAGAAGGAGAAATTGGTTAAAAGTATGTTACCCAAGGGAGAAATTTGACCCTGAAGTGGTAAGAGAATTCTATGCAAACGCCTGGACAAGAGATGGAGGGGGGAACGAAAAACCTATGTGCGGGGTACCTGGCTCTCATATGACAGAGACACCATCAATTTCTACTTGGGGAACATCATGACCTTAGGAGAAGGGGAAATCTGCGAATATGCTGCCATGGTTGCAAGGAACCAGTTCATTGCCACACATGACCTTGAAGCCGCTATCTGTGTTCCAGGACACCACTTTCAAATGGGGCAAGGAGAGACACCACTGAGAGTTTTAAGAAAGGACATGACTACTATTGCTCAAGTTTGGACTTCCTTCTTATTAGCTAACATAGCACCTAACGCTCATGTCTCTGATTTGATTTTTAGTAGGTGTTATCTCCTATACTGCATTCTGAGAGAGGACATCTCTATTGATCTAGCCCAAGTACTATCGGATGAAATCCACAAGTTTGTAATTTCTGACCAGAAGTATTCCCAGGCAGGTCAAAAGGTAAAAGGGAGTCTTGGTTTTCCTGCCTTTATCACTGATTTTTGTGCAGCTCATGGTGTTGAGGTACAAGACCTCAAACCAATCAGGCCTTCCATAGACAAACGCTTCATTGAGCATTACTGCAGTAATCCAGCACTCCCTGCAACTGATGCACCTCCTCCACATGCCTCACAAGCAGCACAGCAAGCATTCAGCACTGCACCTGCCCACCCCCCCTCAGTACTGAAGCCAACCTGATTTTACAAGGCATTCACATCCTGAAAGTTCAAAACAGCCATCTCCTAGCCCAGCAGAACGCTCAGCATAGAGGTTTGTTACATGTTCACAATGGCCTTTATCATAGCATTCCTGCAGGTCAACACAATCCATGGATGCCACCTGCCCAGTTTGAGGCCCTGCTTGCTTGGCCTGGGGACAGGCCTCCGTTTGTGGGAGGAGGTGAGGCTACACAGGAGGATAGGCCAGGAACTTCAACTCAGGGACCTCCAGAAAGAGACTTGGGAACAGAGGAGGACTCATCCGAGGAAGAGTGAAACTTTTTAATGCTTTCAGTTCTTGACAATTAAAATTGCTACTTAGATTGACAATTTATAGCTTTACTTTATCTTTAGTACAGCACACTTTAGAAATTGCATGAGATTATCTGCCTGTGATTATTCCTATCTGCTTGTGATTATTCTTGTTTGTTTGTGATTATTCCTGTTTTGATGATTAAAACTTTGAACATCTTTGAAAACCCCAACCAAAGATTTCACTTTTTGAACAAAGAAAAGTTTCTAAGCAGCACAATGTTTTTAGGCAACAACACTGATTCTTTTTTTTAGGCAAAATGACTTAATTAAGAACCAAGGAACTGGAATGCATGTATTGTTGCTTGTTTATATGACTTGAACCCTTTTCTGTTAGAATAAGGAAGTAAGCTTTATATCTTGATGAGAGGTGAGAAAATCTAAACACTTGAGAGCCTCATTTGAATTTGTTAAATTAGCATTGACTGATTTTCTAATTAAACCTTTTTCTTAAGAAACAAGCAAGGAAATGATAAGGCAATTTTGAAAAAAATAGTTAGCCAAGAGCCAAAAAGCTACCCTGATAGAAATATCCGATTTTTTTGGCAGCCCATCTTTGAGCCATAAAAGCATGAATTTTTTTTTTCTCTGCCCTGAGCTAAGCATAAAAGCAAAAATTCTACCTCACCTGTATGTTCATCTTGAAAAAGAGCATAAAATAATTTTCTCAAAAGAAGATGAAACAAATGGAGGCAGGAGAAGAAAATGCAGAAAGAATAAGTAAGCTCTCCAAAGATTGTATAAAAGAGCTGGAGTAAAACAAAAGAAAATTCTGAAGTTTCAACCCAGAAAAACCAAAGTTTCTTGTTAACCCAGCCTCATTACACCCTTAAAAGACCTTCTGATCCTTGCTATTCATTTGAATTTTGGTTTTACTAGAAATGACGGGCAATGTTAACAGAACAGTTCTAATGATGGATGAGCGAAACAGACACATGGTAAGAAATAATGAGAAATTCTATATTCTTACAGCAATGGGTTACATGCTTTATGAATAAGGTAATGGTGCATTACATTTTAAGGAATTGGTATTAAGAAAATCATTTGTCTAGACATTAACCCAGATTATTGCCTTTTAAACTTTTGTCTGCAACAGAAACTCAGATTTTTAAAATGCTTGTTTTCCCTTTTCAAATCTTCTTTTTACTTGAGGACAAGCAAAAATCTAGGTTGGGGAGAGTTTGATGAGTGCTTATTTTATGATTAAATTCATGGCTCAATTAGAACTATTTTTTGAATAACTCAACAAAATTAATAAATAATTGAGCATGATTTTGAGTATAAAGGGAGTATTAAGGAAAGAAGCTTCAAATCTGAAAATCAGTAAACAACTTGTCAAAAGCCTTGAAGAAACCAAGAGCATCAAGCAAAGGACACTTGAGCGTGGTACAATACACGCCTGAGCATGGAGGAAACAAAAGCCACGTTGCCCATGCACCCAAGTGAAACAATGAGGAACACACCAACAGCCCCTCACGCTTGAGCGTGAGCACGAGCTCGCTCAAGCGTGACTTCATGCATGACTGACGCTCAAGCGTGGCACTAAGGAGCTTAAAGCGTGACTGAATTGAATTAAGGAACAGCATCAGGTCATCTCACGCTCAAGCGTGAGCAGGAGCCGCTTGGGCGTGACCTCGATCCCGCTTGAGCGTGGCTTGAGCGTGGAGTACGTATGTTGGGATAGAGGAGCTCGCTCAAAGCGTGACATGCCCAGCTTGAAGCGAAGGATCAAACATATGCTGCACAAAGGAACCACGCTTAAGCGTGGACAAGGAAGCTCAAGCGCAAGACCATCAAAAAGCTTCAGAACCCTTCACGCTTGAGCGTGACCATCAAGCTCAAGCGTGACTCACACAGCGTGGGCTTCCTAATTCTTTATTCACCCGTAATGCGATGCAAACTCATCCATTTTCTGCTGTTTCCACCAGTCTCTGAAAGATGCCGCATGGGTTCTACACAAGTGGGTAAGAGAAGCTAAGCCAAAAACTCCTATAAAGCAAGATGTAAAGAGGGTATCAGAATCATCAATCTCCTATCACATCATACATCAGATTCATCCTCTGTATTTTCATACTTTCCATTTTCTGTATTCATTCCTTTGATGGTGAAAATGCAAGGCATGAGTAACTAATCTCCCTTATGGGATTGGCTGTAATCCATTCAACACTGAAGTAATGCTGTCGTAAGTTTTCATTGAGTAATGAGATTTGACAAAGTTTCTGTATTTCCTTCTGCATTTAATGCCTGAAAGTACTTGATCACTATTTTCTTGTTCTAAGTTTTCTTGAGTATGCTGGGAAGTGACTTTTGAAAGCAGACCCTGAAAGAAATGCTTGTTGTGAGTAGGTAGTCAGGGATGGCGTCTAACGCAACAAACGTCAAAACAATCGATCGATAATGCTGGAATGGTTTCCAAAGTGACTGAGGGATCAGCGGTTTGGAAATCATTCTTATGAATTTTGTATTCGAGGGATCGATGCAAATGACTTTGATTGTGACGTAGAACTTATCTTTTCGATTTACTTATATGGAAACTTATGCAGCTTACAGAGGTGAAGATGTGATGAAGCCAATCCCTGTTTTACAAAACTGATTTTTCCAACATCATTTATTGTTATATTTTGCAAAGTGCTATCCTCTGTTATTTTGTTACTTACTGTTTTTCATTCAGCAACATTCACAACAAATCAAAACTGAAACTTTCTGCCTAGTCAATTCAAACTAAGATCTTCATTCTAGCACCTCCTCAGTGGAACGACAACTATACTATATTACAACTTCTGTGTTTAAACTTGGCACATCCATTTCATTGAGTTCATATTATACAAACTTGATTCTCTTTCAGCAAACTCAATATAATCTAGACACTTATCAGTAGAGCTTGAAATTGAGTATCACAGAGCGGATTTACTACATTCCGAGGGACTGCTTCATTTATTTTCATGATTACACAATAACCAAGGTGGGAGTCCGGTTTCGCTTGAATAAGTTTGAGATGGGGGTGTTACGTTTTTTAGACATCGCCCCTAGCCAACTCCATCCCAATGGCTGGTCCTTGGTCCTCTCTCTTAAAGTCCTGGGTAAGCACTTAGGCTTCACCCCCACTGTCTCCATCTTCTTCCAGTTTGCTCGCGTGATGCGCCGAGGTGGAACTAGAATGAGGTTCATCAATCTGTGGTGTCAGAGTGACATCGTCAACTTTGAGGCCTTTGCGGACTCCTACAAAGTCACCGGAGGCTCCTTTAAGAACTCATTCCTGAAACTTTATGTTAAAGGGATAGAGGCTCCTTTCTGGAAGGATGAGGAAGGCCGGTTCAGGATCCACACCAGTTGGACTCACAAGTATTTTTTGCTAGAGAGTTCGGCTTATGTCGTTGATATGACCTCCCTTTCTCAATCTACCAAGACGGTGTTTGACACCCTCCATAATATCTCCCGAGGTGCCCCCCTTAAGTGCCGCTCTCTCCTTGGCACCGCAGAGACACAAAATGAATATCTCGCTCATTTGGGTATATACCTATCTCTATTTCTGTTTTCATATATTTATGTACCGTAGTTTACTGATTGTCCTTAACGCTTTTCAGGGAACATAAGTGTCGCCGCCCTGGAAAACCTCTACAAGCTGATGGAGGGGTCAATAGTTGACACTACAGTCGAAAATAATGTCACTCCAAAGATGAGGAAGTCTTCCGGACTCCACATCCCCAGCGGGGTAATTAATCTTGAAGACACCCCTGAGAAGCGGAAGGACAAAGGACAAGCCGCCGGGGCGTCTAAGAAGCAAAAGGTGAACCCTGCCCTTCGAGCGGTTGACAAGGGCAAGGGGGTGGCGACGAAGACCCCGGTGTATGATGACAATCCTCCCCTTCCTCATTCCGGTATGGAGGCTTTGGAGGACCTAATAACCAGGACCCTTCCTCCCGATGCCGGCTTTGAACTCCCCTTCCGCCTCAAGCCTGGGTTAGAGAAGAAAGATATCATATTTGTCTTGGAGACGGCGATATGGTACAACATCAAACTCTCTCCGCCATCTACTCCGCCGCTACCTACGGTCCGAAGCTGGAATTGGACCGTCGAAAGGATAAAAACTCCCGCCTCTCCAAGAATTACAGTTGGACTCATCAGAGGATTAAGTCCTTCAATGAGTCTAATCAAGCTTTTTAGCGATCTGAGGAGAGCTGGAAGAAAGAAAAGGATGGACTGCTCGGGAAGGTGGCCAAACTAGAGGGCCAAGTGACCGAACTTCGCAAGAAGAATGAGGAATTATCTGTGGTGGTCACAGATGAGCAGAACAAGTACCAGGAAGTATGCTGCAATTTGCTCATGCTGCCATGGACTCCTTTGGTCATGCAGTCCGCCAGGTCATCCATTGGAACCGGGATACCTCTCAACTTGAACGGAATTAGTTTTTTAACCGATTTCAGAATGGTGAGTTGGTGACCGAAATGGGTGGTCAGTCCTTCACTCCTTCTAACGAGCCTTTCAAGCTTCGTCCTCTGGCGGCGGGAGAAGATAATGGTCTCGGGGACCCTAACACCGAAGAAGCTGATGCCGGTTCCAAGGGCGAAGAAGGGGAAGGACCTCCCAATCCTTAGCTTATTTCATTTCTTACTCTGTAGGGGGGGATGAGCTCCACCTTCTTTTGATGATAATTTTGCTTTGTAGGCGGGATAAGCTCCGCCATTTTCGAATTTTGATTGCCTTTGGCTGTAGTGCCCTTGCTCTTTTGTAATTACTTTATCAATGATATCAGTGTTTTGTTTACATCTTTCTTGTTTTTTTTTGCTTTTATCACTATAATTCGAAGCTTGTATAAATGTTATCTATCCACTTTGTATTTGATTTGTTATGGAATCCTTAGATTACTCTGTAATTAAAACTTTACCATGGATTTTATAGAAACGCAACCACTCAGGGGTCCTTAGACCACTCCAAGGTTTTAGCCACTCTGGGGTCCTTGGACCACTCCAGGGTTAAATAAAACTTAACCATTCTGGGGTGCTTAGACCACTCTGAGTTTTAACGACTGGGGTCCTTAGACCACTTCGGAGTTTAATAAAACTTAACCACTCTGCGGTCCTTAGACTACTCCGGGGTTTAACCACTCTGGGGTCCCTGGACCACTCCGGGGTGTAATAAAACTTAACCACTCTGGGGTCCTTAGACCACTCCGGGGTTTAATAAAACTTAACCACTCTAGGGTCCTTAGGCCACTCTGGGGTTTAACCACTCTGGGGTTTAATAAAACTTAACCACACTGGGGTCTTTAGACCACTCCAGGGTTTAACCACTCTGGGGTTTAATAAAACTTAACCACTTTGGGCTATGAGGAAGATTGTTGAAAGGGATTGTTATCATGCACATTCATAAAACTAAATTTCATTGATAGAATAGCACCCCGACTGCATACCTCATTAAAAACCTCCCAAATAAACCCTGTCGGAAAAACCTTGGTAGGGAAAAATAGTGCATGACTTGTAGTGCCAGTTAGCTGTAAAACACACGGAGGTTCTTTATATTCCATTTATTCATAAACACCTCTCCCTCTAATGTTTCCAACAAGTACGCTTCTCCTGGTGTGACTTCATTCACCCGGTATGGCCCTTCCCATGTTGGTGCTAGTTTTCCTTGATGCGCAAAGCGATTTCCAACGAATGCCTTCCTTAGGACCAGGTCACCTACATTAAACCTTCTTTGTTGGACCTTCATATTATAACACAATGCGACCTTAGCTTTAATAGCTTGATCTCGGACAAAAGATCCAGCTTATTCCTTAATCTTTGATCATTATCCATCGTATCAAATTGTTGAACCCTTAGAGAGATTAAATTTATTTCTACTGGTATCATCGTGTCTACTCCATATACCAACTGGAATGGGGCCTCACCAGTGGATGAATGAGGAGTTATCTGATGTGCCCATAAAACATGACATAATTGGTTGGCCCACTCTCTTTTCGCTTCTCCAAGACGTTTCTTCAGTCCTTTAAGGATCTCCCTATTTGCAACCTTGGCCTGATCATTTGTCTGAAGGTGTTCAACCGATGAGAATATTTGTTTAATTTACAGTCTGTCAAGTAGACTTCTAAACTTGGTATCTGTGAACTGCGTCCCATTATCTGTTATTACCCTTCCTGGTATTCCAAACCTTGTGATAATATTCTCATAAAAGAATCTTCGCGTCTGTGCCGTGGTGATATGTGATAAATCAATTTTAATACACTTCTTATAGTTTTACACTTGGGGTTTATTATATAATTACTATGTTTAATAATAGTATTTTAATTAATTTTTATGTTGTTTAGTTAAATTGAAGTATTATGTATATATGGTTCAATTTTCGTTTTTTGTATGTATCTTGAGTATCTTGCCTTGTTTTGGCCATAACTTGGGCTTTTGTGATCCAAATGGGCTAATCTTGGAGCCCATGGAAAGATAAGATAGAGGCCTACATCATGATGATCAGATTTAGTTATTTTCAATCTGAAAAAAATGAAGAAATGGAGCTTGAATCAATCAGCCCTCGTGTGTCCTACAAGCATTGACATAGTTCACCAAAATACACATATCTGGAGCTGTAGATGTCCAAATGACCTCATTCTTATGTCAAATTCTCAAATTATGGTTTTAAAGTTATTTTAGTAATTAATAAGAATATATCGATTGATTATTCTTATTAGTTCACTAATTCAATTCTAGAAGATTTTTTAGAATATAATCATTTAGGGATTCCAAATGATTCAAGGTTGAGAAATTAATTATATTTAATCATATTTGTGATCAATGATTAGTTAACTAAAGATTTATTAATTCCTTGGGTTGGTTGTTTCTAAATTTGATTATTCTTACTCATAAATTTACTTTTTACACTATTATATAATCATTTAATTTTCCTTTCAATCTCAACACAAACCCCCCTTTTGTTATAATTAAATTGAGTGTAACTAATTGAACTAAGGTCCTCGAGAGACAACTAAGGTTGTTCATGTTATACTATATTAATTTAACTTTTTATTTGACCTGACAATGACAGCGTGTCAATATGCACTAATGCTTTCACCTCAATCCATTTTGTAAAATAGTCCACCCCGACTATTAGGTATTTCACTCTATCCGGAGCCTTTGGGAAATGTTCTAAAATATTCATGCCCCATTGGTAGAAAGGCCATGGGACCGCGGATGTGAATAACTCTTTGGCTGGGACATGGTGCTCATTGCTATTCTTCTAACATGCATCACATTTTTTAACATACTCCACTGCATCTTTGGCTAGAGTGGGCCACCAATAATCTGCCCTTAACACTTTCTTAGCCAAGCTCCTGCCTCCGCAGTGGTTACCACACATTCCTTTGTGTACTTTGGATAAGACTTCATCTACCTCGGCCTCATTTAAGCACCTTAGATAAGGTGTCATCTTTCCTTTTCTAGACAAGCCTCCATCTATCAATGCGAAGTTCGACAACTCCTTCTTCAATTTCTTCCTTTTGACTGGCCATTCCAGAAGCTGTCCACTCACCATATACTGGATAATTGGAATGACCCAGGAGTCCTCTAGATGTGCTCTAAATTGGATGGCGTACAATTTAAGTGGGTTTGAGATACTTAGAGCAGCTAAAATACTCTGTATAACCGTAGTCGTACATCCCGCCTTTTTTGTGCTTGCCAACCGAGATAGAACATCGGCTCTAATGTTTTCTTCTCTGGGGACATGTTTAAATTCCACATCAGTGAATTTTTCTCCTAGATCCTTGACCTTCGCCAGGTATTGTTGCAACAACGGCTCCTTTGCTTGATAACTTCCATTAATTTGCGAGATTACTAATTGTGAATCACTACAGAGCATTGCCATGCATGCCCCTACATCTAAAGCTGCTCTGAGTCCTACCAAGCATGCCTCATACTCTGCTTGATTATTTGACGTCTTGAAATCAAATATGAGAGATATCTTAACGCTCACTCCTTTGCTCTCAATTACCACTTCAACCCCACATCCTTTTTCGTTTGATGAACCATCAACATAGATCTTCCAATGCTCCCGTGGTAGCGTTGGGCTTCTCCTATTAACTCCGTCACGAAGTCTGCCAGAACTTGAGCCTTTATGGTTGTCCGGGGTTCATAGGAAATATCAAACTCTGATAACTCTATCGCCCACTTTGTCATCCTTCCTGTGAGATCTGGTTTGTGAAAAATCGTTCTTAATGGAAGATCCGTCCAGACTGTGATTGGATGTGCATGAAAGTACTGTCTTAAATGTCAGGACATCCAGACTAATGCCAAAGCTGCCTTTTCCAATTTCTGATATTAGCCCTCCGATCCTTGCAGCATCTTTCCAACGAAATACACCAGTCTCTAGCCCTCGATTGTATCCTTTACTAGTGCGGCCCCAATTGCTTCATCAGATACGGACAAGTAAACAAACAATTTCTCTCTGGGGTCAAGCTTTGTCAACACCGGTAGGTTAGCTAAAACTTACTTTAGCTCTTGGAACGCTTTCTCCTGCTCTTCCCCCACTGAAACTCCTTTTTCTTCTTTAGTGCTTTGTAAAGGGGTAATGATTGGTGTGTCATCTTTGGCATGAACCGGGATAGAGCCGCCACTTTTCCATTCAATGATTGCACCTCCCTCACATTGGTTAGACTTCGCAATTCTCTCATTACCTTGCATTTGTTAGGATTGGCTTCTATGCCCCTCTGGGTCATCATGAACCCTAAGAATCGCCCTACTGGTACTACAAATGTATACTTCAATGGGTTAGAGTTGTAGTCTCTGAAATACTTTCCTCAAATCTTTCCCTCCAGCCGGGGTCTTGGTTATTATATCATCAACATACACCTCGACTATTCTCGATCTCATTCCATCGAAGACCTTGTTCATCATTCTCTGGTACGTAGCTCCTGCATTCTTCAATCCAAATGGCATAATGGTATAACAGAAGACTCCCTTGTCATTCACAAACGTCGTTTTGTCTTCGTCTTCTTTCCACATCGAAATTTGATTATAACCGGAGTATGCATCCATGAAAGACAGGAATTGGTACCCTGATGAATCATCCACCATCTGATCAATACTTGGCAAGGGGTACAAGTCTTTGGGGCAACACTTGTTCAGATTTGTAAAATCTGTACATATCCGTCATTTACCATTAGCCTTCTTCACCATTACTACGTTCGAGACCCAGGAAGAATATTGCACTTCCCTTATGAATCTGGCCTTTAGCAATTCTTCAGTTTGCTCACACACCGCCTGCTATTTTTCCGAACCCAGTCTTCTTTTCTTCTACGTCACCGCTTTTTTGACTCCAGATACACTACCAACTTATGAAAACAGAAGTTCAGGTCAATTCCTGGCATGTCGGTCGCGGTCCATGCGAACAAGTTCTTGAACTCTTTTAGTAATTTGGCCAACCGTTCCTTCATTCCTTGATCTAAGGAATCATTGATCTCTATACCCCTGATGGGGTCCTTTTCTAACATCACCTTCTTGACTCCTCCTTCAGGCATTGGCCTCTGAGGGTTTTTTGGATCTAACGCCAGCTTTTCCCTTGGGTCAAGATCTATCAACTTTACAGATTCAGGTATTGGTCCGCCATCATTCAATCTCTTCCTTTTTATGGACTCCTCCGCCTTAGTCATTAAAACGCTGAGGTTATAACAGTACCTCGCTATCTGTTAATCACCCCGGATAGAGGACACTTGGTTATCCTTGTCTATGAACTTTATTAACAGATGTGGGGTTGACACCACCGCTTCTAGGGCATTCAGAGAAGGGCGCCCAATAATCCTATTAAATGGGGATTTGACATCGATCACTAAATCTCTTGTATGCACCGTTTTTGACTCGGGTTCTCCTTCAAATGTTAGTCTGGTGTCCAAATAACCTTTAGTGGACTGCTTAGTGCCATTGAACGCAGTTAACTCCTGAGTATATGGTTGCAGATTAGAATTTGAGAGACCAATCTTCTTGAAGCATTCATAGAAAATGACATCACACAAACTTCCTTAGTCCACCAACATCCTCCTGATCGTTTTATTAGCCACCACGACTTCAATCACTACTGTGTCATCACCTCCTGGCACCGTCGGGTCGTAATCATCATCAGTAAAAGTGATGGCCAAGGTTTTAATGTCATCTCTGAATGGTCTATTATCCTTCTTCGCCTGAACTGACATGATCATCTGTAAATGATTCTTTCTTGCTGAATTTGGCACTCCTCCCCAGTAAATCCTCCAGCAATCATAGCAACTACATCTCTTTTCCCCAAACTAGGTGGTGGTTTCATCCATGATTCATCGTTGTCGTCAATGTTATCCACCATGGTCTTTCTTTTATCCAACAAAGGCTTCATTGAACTCCGGGCCTCTTCTTCAACTAGATCCACCTTTCTGCTTCTTGGTGCCACCTTCTCAGGCTCTGGATTCACCCTTTGTCTAAACAGGTATTGTTTTAGCTTTCCTTCTCTTATCAACGTTTCAATGGCTTCCTTTAATTGACGACATTCATCAGTATTATGTCTGACTTGTTCATGGAACTTGCAATATTTACTAGAGTTTCCACCTTTCTTCATCGAAGTAGGTTTCTTCACCTCGTACACCATCATCCTTCTCAATCCAACCTCCCGTAGGATTTGGCTAGGTCATACGACCAATGGGGTGTATTGCACGGTATTGATGCCCTTTCCATCTTGTAGTCTTGGGAACGTGTCCCTACCATGTCCTTTTTTTTCCATCCTGATTTATTTCTTGTCTGCTCTTCTCACTTATGTTTTCGCACTTCTTTGCTTGGCAGCCGCCAAGTGCATCTCTCTCCATACATACTTTTCTGCCTTGTTTCTAAATTCATCCATCGTCCGGGGTGGTCCTTTTGCCAAGGACAATGCAAAAGGTGACCTTGGTTACAAAGCTTCTACCGCGATATGCATTTGAATCTTTTCTATTAGCCCCGGAACTAGTGCGGCTTCTTGTTAACCCCCGTGTTACTATTGGGTTATTAATTGGCAAGCGCACCAATCATTTGTAGTTTTCAAAATTTAGATATCGTTCCACTGGGATTGAAAGTCCAATGACTAACAATAATTCTCTAGTTACTATGGTAAACTTAACAAAACTTATATACAAAAGAATGATTTATATACAATTTATACAATATTCACAAGATTGCATAATTGAATGGTTCATGAGATAAAAAGAAAATAAAATCTATCTAAAAAGTTGAGTTGCAATTTAGAATAGCTAAGATACTTGAGGTAAACGCATAAACAAATTATGTTGGAATTTGGATCCCTAATCTAGAATAACAATGAAGAAACTCAAGACATGTATATTTAATCATCAAGTTCATGTTATTGTAGCTTAAAATCATTATAACCGATCCCTCGTGATATAAATTCTAAGTAATTACCGTAAAGTTCGATCCCTCATGAGCTTTCTCAGTAAAAACTTGCATTAAGTCTTGGCTTTGTGGCAACAATAATTACCAACTCTATCCCTAGTAATTGTTATATTAAGGGCATTTCAACTTTTACTTTCATTAAAATAGATTTTAATATGGCATGAATAATCATTCTCCCGTTTAACATTCACACTAATAAAACAAGTTTCAATACACATGAAAATCATTCTCCCATTTGATGTTCATACTAATAAAAGGTTGAAATACTAACATGTACTTGAATCATAAACATGCAGAGGTTGAATTCATAACATCATACTCAATAGACTAGTTCACCAATTCCAACATAAACAGATTAGTTACACATGGTGCAAGTAAAAACAATACTTACAGAGATTGACATTACGAAGGCGATGGAAACTTCACAATACAACGATCACAATACTACACGACATTCTCAAGCATCTAGAAAACTATTCTAGAATTACAAACTCACAAAAGAAACACTCAAACACGAGTGTATAAGAGAGAAAGAGAACTCAAAATGTGAGATGGGATGCCAAGGATGTGTGGAGAATGGCCCTATTTATAGGGCTGAGGAAGGGTCCTGACGCTACGCGTCAAGTCCCTAACTCAACTCCTATTAAACAGCTCGAAGTGGCCATGATGGATTATTAAAATGAATCATGCTTGGCCATGTGTCCCTGTCTCCACTTCGGCTTGGACATTTATGAGTAATGGAGAGGCCAATAATGGGTCAAAGGCTGAGTGCTTGGCCACCTGGAAGTGGAGTCCATGTAGTTTCTGACGCTACGTGTGGCTGTGACGCGTAGCGTCAGCATCAGAAATCCCCATGCTACGTGTGGGGTTGATGCTACACATTAGCTCTTTAGTTCTTCAAATTTTCTCTTTAAATTCTTTACTTTTTCATTGTAAAACTAGAGAAAATTGATCAAGGGTAGATTATTTCCAACAACATCTATTTATTGAATTTAAAACCTAAATTTCTAACAAATTAAACAAATTTTTATTATTTTCACACAATTTTTATTAAGGAATTTATTGTAAATTTGAGGACTAACACTTCTTTGTAGAACCTCTTTAAAAAATCCTTCAAACTCTCTTACGCCAATGTATGCGATGTCTTAGGTACATCTCTGGATACCAATAAATGTTGTAGGAATACATAGGCCATGTCGTCCCAGGAATCTATCGACCCAGTAGGCAAACTCTTAAACCATCCCAAAGCTTCAACGGACAACATTCTCGGAAACATCCTACACATAACATCCTCCTCAACACCTAGGAATAGAGACTCATAAACATAGGCATCCAGGTGGCTACTGGGATCTTACTCCCAAGTGTACTTCCCAACGACAACGGCTGCGGGGTTTGGAGGTGTCTTGGAATTGGGACACCCATCAATTTTCAGATGAATAGGATTCTGAGCCGGTATTCTCCCCCTCTGCCGTGATACGCTGCCCTTCTTTGGCTACTCATCTCTTCAGTCCTATGTGTAGACTCTTGCTCATCATACGCATACGTTAAAAACCTCTCCTACTTAAAAGGATTTTCTGGTTGCCTCTGGTCACCACTTCGATTCTCCCTTCGTAGCGCTTGTTGTAACACCCCTGATTTTCTATACTCGAATCCCAATGTGATCAACATAATTAATAAAATAGTGAATAAATTTTTCACGTTTGAAAACATTTCCGATACACCATCATGACCACATCAAGACCCAAATCGCAGAAAACCAAAGAGTGAGATTAAATAACCTATAACTGGATCGATAGGTAAATTGCCCATAAAGGTATACAAAAAGGTAAGAGAGTATACAGCGGAAGAATATGTATACCGGGCACATGCCTAGTCCCATATATGACGATATGAGAGAAGGCTCAGCAAACATGCAATGCCTAAGATATAACTAATATTATATACGTTCGGGAATGTACTCCCGACTATCTTAATTATCAATGAATATCATTCACTTTTAGTCCTTCTAACACATATCAACCATCTCTTATATTCTACATATATATATTCATCATCCATCAATTCAAAGGATTATCTTATACATACTTAAAATCTCTAAATCATCTATATATTCATATACAATTTATTCATTACACAAGAATCCATAAATGATGCCGGCCAAGGCAATTCCTCTACCACTATTTACCTTCATCCAAGCTTGATCTTTATATCCGAACCCGTCCCATGGTAACCTGCATCACAATGCTAAAAAGGAGACCATATGGGAGAGTGAGTTATACATTCAAAATGACGAATAATATATATATATTGTGATCATGTGTATATGCATACAAACATCATGTGTGCTTTGCTATCAAACATCAAATTATCATTCATTCATTATCTCATTATCACAATAGGCATACAAGCCTCATGAATCGCAATTCATATCATAAATAAGCACAACATATACACAATCACAAACACTATCACTTTGCCACTTATCAACAAGGGCATTCATAATCATTATCATCATTAATTCACTAAGGTCTCACTCAATACCTCCTCGCAAGGGGTTTCTCAACACTCGTGGTCATCCCATCTCAAATGCCATGGTCTTAAAGCTCATGCATATGTTAACTGTTAAATGCATATGCAACGGATCCGATTTCATATCACGGGTGATCGCAACCACCATAATCAATTATTCATAATCATTGGTTTCCCGTCTCGCAAGGGGTACTCCCGCCTCATGATCACAACCATGGGCATCATAGGTGCTCGCAAGCCCTTTATCATATCAAATACCTAGTGATCGCAACCACTGGCTCATCATCATTAAATGGTCCCCACAGGGCCTTTCACATTCCATAATCAGGTGATCGCAACCACCATTACCATATCATATCATCATCACATTGGTTTCCCGCCTTGCAAGGGGTACTCCCTTCATAGAATCCCGTAGGATCTTTCATCATTGTGATCGCAACCACATAATACCAATGCTATGCCATGCCATGAATGCAAGATGCAATAATACATATGCTCAACAACCTCGCAAGGATATCTCACCCTCTCAATTAGGGATATAATTTAATCTGGCATTTTCAAGAATCATATATTTATTTGTAAGCCCCTCAAGGCATATCATTAATATAATTAGCATTCAATGGCATACAAATATTCACAAGGCCCCTCAAGGCACAATATACATATAATAAGCACTTCAATGGCCACAACATCATTCATAACAATCCACACGTAGATGTCTAAAGGCATAGCAATAATCATAACATCAAGCCACACATGTAACAACAAGGTGTTTTTCGGAATATAAAAACATATATATAGTAATCGTCATTGCCACTGCACATACAAGTCAATTACTTGTATCAACCACTAGGGTGTCATAATATTTCATATTATCCATCAATATCATTTTATATTCATTGGTGAATTCCAACCCGTTACAAGGGTATCATAATAATTCTCAATAATTATAAGATTGTCATTTCACTTAATTCAATACATATACATGACAAGGCAAGCATGAGTATCCATCACATACAATAATCACTATTAAATTTACTCATGCAATTTGAATGTTAACTCCTCTCCTACCTGGAGGGAAGAGCTGAAACGGTTCCAATGTTCTGGAAGCTCCATCGCATCACCCGGAATACAATCTACATAATATACATATGCATTCATACAATTAACAAGCTATCACAAGGCATTCCTCACAGCTTTTAGACATTTTCTAGCTTATCATAAAGTCCTAGACTTGTTAAACACCAAGTTATATAATTGTATTAGGCTTCGGGAATTCCTTTCCCAAAGCCAAGATCCTTTAGATCATAAATGCCAACTAACCCAACAACATCATCATTGTTACTCAATATTCAACTTAGCTCTCATATCCTTCAATAACCACAATTAAGCATTCAAATTCATTACAAGCCTCTTGGCCCCAATTAAGGTTATCATCAATTAACAAATCCTTATAGCATTTATTATTTTACACAACCTCATGAACATAGTTCAAAACATTATTAACCTCATTAATCAATCTCAATAATTCTAAAGATTCATTCCCTTCTTACATTTCCTTCTAAGATTTCAAAATCACCAAAATCACTTATTTAATCAAGACCCCCAAATCACTCTACTTAGGGTTTTTCATCAAAACTTACACAACATTTGCCCATGTTCATGAATCATCACCAATAGCCATCTCTCATCATTAGTATCATTCTCCAATGTCATTAAACCCACATTCTATTCATATTTCACACTTTCCCCAATTTATTAAAGTTAGGGTTTCACTAAAACCCATCAACATCATAATTGCTTATTTATTTTCCACTCATCCAAGTATTAATTCATGCATCTATAATAACCCACTATAAAAGCCATAATAACAACACCCCACCTAGGGTTTCCTCACTTTAAGCTTCTCCCAACAACCCATATACACAATAAATACTCCCCCAAAACCAAGAACCCAAAATCTAGGGCATAAACTCATAAAGAATAGTGAGGAACTTACCTCACCCAAGAGTTGGCCATGAGCTCCCAAGGAAAAGAGAGATCCACATGAAAATAGAGGAGAAGAGTGGAAGAGGATCCAACCATGAGCTTCTCCCTTGAGCCTCCATGAAAACAAATATGGGAGAGGGTAAGAAAGCTCCACACGGTTTTGGTTTTTGGAGAGAAGAAAAGAGGAGATGAGGAAGGGAAGAAGACGAAGAAGAAGGGTGAAGAAAGGAGAGGAAGAAGTGACGTGAAAGTGGGAGAAAGTGAGAGTTTTATGATTTAATATATTCTTCCCATTAAAATCTCACCGTTATAATTAAGATGGCAACCCAACAATCTATCATGTCATTTTACATTTACATTAATACCCTTATATGACTCCTCGGTATCTAAATAAATAAGGGAAAGAGGGTCCAATACCATTAGAACCGAGCAAAAGAAGGGTCAACATAATTAAACTGAGAGAAAAGAGGAGAAAGACACAATCAGGGTGTCACTCGCTCAAGCGAAACCCACTTCGCTTGAGCGAGACAGCCTATCTCGCTTGAGCGTCTCAGTTCGCTCGGGCGGAAACGTTCCAGTAAGTATTTCCAAATGCATTCGCTCGAGCGAGGTTCCCCTTCAACTAGCCACTCGCTCGGGCGAGAATTGTCCAGTATCTATTTCCACATTAACTCGCTTGAGCGAGATATCCATTCGCTTAGGCGAATCCGACAAGAAGTCATCCTTCCCAGCACTCGGGTTCCTGTTGACAGAATACCCCAAAACCGACCCACATTCATTCGACTTTTACTCGGTAAAATTTATTTGAATCCAAGTCATCTCATACTCGATTCTCACTTGGCATAACAATCTAGACCGAGCCACTTTCCATTCAACCAAGTCATTCAGGGCCGACTCACACTCACTTAGTCTATCACTTGGCTAATTATTTCCAAAACTGACTCATCTCTTGTTTGACCGCTCACTCGGTAATTCATACCTCTTCTCACTCGGAGAATACCTTAACCATTCATTCCTCAGGAATAAACTCCTTAATCAAATTCCACTCGGAATTACTTAACACTTAGCCACTCAAAATACATGAAATCTTATTCACTCGGAATTTATACTTAACATTCACTCGGAGTCCGAACCTCATTCACTCGGAATGTATATAACATCACTCACTCAACATTTCATTCCTAAAACTGATTCAGCACCTGATCGACTATCACTCAGCCATTCATCTCAACACCGACTCAACTTACTTGGTTTTCTACTCGGCAAAATTAATCAAAGCTGACTCGTCTCTCACTTGGCCTTTCACTCGGCAAATTGTTCCAGATCTGAGTCAACTCTTAACTAGCCTTTCACTCGGCAATGCATTCCAATTCTGAGTAATCACAATCAATCTTACACTCGGTTGTTTCTCTAAAACCGACTCATCACTCATTCGATCCTCACTCGGAAAAATACTCCACACTTAACTAAACACTTAATTCATTCAAGAAACCCACACACATGCTTCATTCGGAAGCGTCATAATCTCCACTCGGAAATGGTTCCACGATTACTCCACTCGGAGTCAGGGGTTTCAATCGCTCGGAAATAACTCCACGCACATACATCCCATAACTTAGTTCCATATTTTTATTCACAAGGTTACACAATAATCCACTCGGGAAATGAGGGTTATCCCACTCGGGTTCCACAAACCCCTCACTCGGGATATCACCCAATCAAACGTCACTCGGTATATCACTCAGAAGTTTTACCACCACTTAGTTTGTTTCTAAACCTCCCACTGGGGCAGGGTTCATCCACGAACTCATCCACTCATCATTCAATTGTCTCGCCTGAGCAAATGCCATCCTTCAAGACCCTTCGCTCGGGCGGGTTTCATCCAGTAGCTAATTCCCTTCGCCCTCGCTCGGGCGAAGCTCCATTCGCCTGGGTGAAATTCCTCCAGAGAGCAAACACTGATACTTGCGAATCTCTTCCAGAGAGCAAACACTAATACTGGGGCAAGTTCGCTTGAGCGAGATTCACTCTCGCCTGAGCGAGAATTGCCCAGAAGCTAATTTCCAAACAGGTGAGTCTCTCGCTCGGGCGAGAATCCACTTCGCCTGAGCAAAATTATCAGCACTTACGCAGAAAAATGAAGGCTCTCACCACTCAGCATATGAAATCACATTCAAAGCCAATTTAATCATATCCAAACTATCATGTACATCATACAAGGCATCCGGATTTTATACTTGTATCTCCAACGTAGCTGCCTTATAACTTTATCCCTAGGGTCTGTTCGCACTATGGCTTGGGCTCTTAATTAATCCAATGTCTTTGCCATATTTTGGATATGTCCTTCCAAGGTTTTGTCTCCTCTAGGGCGCTCCATAATCTTTGCTTAGTGCGATGTGGGACTCACAAATTTATGTGGTTCCACTAGGCGAGCTAATGTTCTGTTCAAGAACTGGGGTAAAGAGTTGACTGTCTTGATCGGGGGTCAGAGGTTAAGTTCTCTGATCGTAGTTACCTCACTAACTCTCAGTTTTACACCGCCTTAGTGGAGTACAGTATTTTACACCTAGGTTCAGTGGGAATCCGAGGTTCTTCAAGTAAAGGCGGCTATTGAAGTTCTATCCGTGTTGAAGTCAAAGAACCACACCGGAGGTGTACCTGCAGAAGATTCTCCGATGCTTAAGTCAGTAGTCACTAAGGTAATATGATATTACGGAGGTAACTTACAGGATTAGATCCGATCCTTCTTCAGTAATAAATGAATTGTATTTATAGTGTTTACCTTAGCTTAGGAAGTGATTTGACCATATTCCTAACTTACTGTTGCTACAGTGTGTAACATCCCAGATATTTTAGAAAAATCATGTGTAGTGGAAAATATTAATAAATGTTTTAGAGATTTATTTGATATCTTTATGAATTATTAGGCAATTATAAATAAACTTATTTGGTTGATTAATTACAAACAGGTTAAATGAGGTGGAATTAGAAGAAGGTAAAAGTTTAATTAAAACTTTTAATGAAAATATAAAAGAAATAGGGAAAGGACAGTTTTGCCCCTGAGCTTTAAATAATAAAGGTTTCCTTCCTCCTTCCTCATTATTCACGCGAGCCCACTTCTTCTTCTTCTTCTGTTTCTTCTTCTTCGTTTTCTCCTCACGCTGCTGAGTTGCATGCTCTGAGGTAAGGCTTCTTCCGTGTCAAAACTTCGAACGAACCCTATTTTCGTGAACGTGGTTTCGAGGTGAGTCCAATGAACTGTTTAAATTGAGTTATCTCTTCCCTTTTCATTTTCTCCTTTGGACGAATGGCCATGCATGGCGGAGTAAGGTTCTGTTTTCCACTCCTCTTGGGTGTGTGAGCCTGAAAATGGTCTTTAGAGCAGAGGGTGGTATGACATTAACGGGTTTTGCATTCCGACCCCGTAGGTAGCAGAACAAACATCGAAGGACTGATTGACGAAGCTGGTGCTGGATTCGGAAGTGAAACCGTGAACCCAGCACTTAGAGGACGTAATCGGCATCAGGAGCAGATCGTTGAAGCTTGGAATAGACGTAAGGGGGGTGTTCGGGTTATAATTAATTAGAATAGGACATATTTTGGGTCTGAGTCATTGAACTGTTGTGAACATGGTAAGAAATAATGCTGGATGAAAGTTGTATGTGAATGTATGTGTATGAATGCATGTATGAATATGGACACCAATCGGTTGAGGATCGTGTGTGGCTTATGATGACAGTTTAAAATACTTGATGTTGAGATAAATTGAAGTGTATAGTGGCAATATGATGCAGGGCTTGACAAGCAGGTCGCCTGTTTGATGAGTATATGTGTTATTGATGGCTACTTATGATATGATGAGAAATGTGAATATGTATGATTGTGTGGTATGGGACGGCCGACGATATGTATAGTCCCTCATTTTCGGCTCCCATGGTTTTTGTGCCTAGTTGAGCTACCCAGTGGTCAAGCAGGACCCAGTGGTCGAGGTGGAGAGTCAAGCAGGACTCGGTGAACCAAGCAGGGTTCACGGGGTGTCAAGTAGGACCCCCAGCTGAAGGCCGATCCTTTAGTATCCGGATACTAGGCGTCAATTTTGTCTGAGAGTCAGTGGTGACAATTGATGAATTTAGTATTGTGATGAGTATGATTTGCTATATTTGCCGAGTGCAATTTGATATATTTGCCGAGTATGATTTAATATATTTACCGAGTGCAATTTGATATATTTGCCGAGTATGATTTGCTATATTTTTCGAGTGTGAAATTCTATAATTGCCGAGTGTGAATTGCTAAATTTGCCGAGTGTGACTTGCAATATGATGATAAAGTAATCAGACGGAGTTATATGCATGTAATTTGTTAATTTCCGTTCTAGATTAATTATGATGCCAAACACTCACCCTTGCTGTGGCTTTCAATTTAGTAACCAGTGACAGGGAAGAGGTCGGAGCCCTGGAGGTGCGCTAAGCGGAGGATTGATGCCAAGGAACCGAGTGATTTTGAAATGAATTGAGTGTAATATATATAATGAGTTTTCCGTATATGTGATGCTACAACATGTGTGTTAAACTAATTTCGAATCGGTATATTGATTAATCGGATATGAATTTATGTTGCGATGAGATCGGTATGGATTTTCATGAGTGAATTTGTTTGCTATACTGGACAAATCTCGCCGAGCGGATTCAGTCTTGTCCCAGCGAAGGCCGGGGGAATTGATCCTGTGCCTATTTCGCTCAAGTGAGTATCCCTCGTCCCCTTCCGAGTGAAGATTAGAGTGCTTCTGAGTGAATATTAGAATGTTTTCGAGTGAAGATTAGAGTGCATCCGAGTGAAGATTAGGATGTTTCCGAGTGAGGTATGGCCGAGAGAACCCTTTTCTGAGTGAAGGTTAAGGGGTTCCCGAGTGGGACATGACCGAGTGGACCCATTTCCGAGTAAAAACCGATTTGTTAATTTTCCTTGCATGTCTCGTGTTTCACTCAGGTTTGAAATGTAGGATTCGCTCAAGCGAGTCGGAACTCGCCTAAGCGACCTTCTCGGGTTTCACCTAAGCGAATCAGGGTCTCGCTCAAGCGAGTGACCCCTGTCTTCATCTTTCTCCTTCCGCTGATTCTAATCAATCCCATTTTATTAATGGATCTATTTCCGATCGGTTATTATTTCGAGTATGCTTAAGAAAAGTAAATATTATTTTATATTAAGACCTAATTAATTTTCATTAAACGTGAAAAAAATTATTATGAAAAATGATTAGCCGGGTGTAATTGAATGGTAAATTGACGCGGGTCGTCACACAGTGTCTGTAGGGTCAGGTTGCCCATACCTCCTCCAACTCATTATCTGGTTGTCAGTTATGAGCCGGGATCAAGGGATGATTCCGTAGTCATCCAACAGGTTGGACTTTGGTTATAGACTTGCAACCTCTTAAATGACGTGGCATAGTGCTCTTGGACCCCGGTCTGGGTCCTGGTCACACCCTGTATCATATACTATTCACTCACCTCGGGGTAAGGTTTCCATTTATAGAGTTTAAAATGGGTGTCCTCCGGTTTCTGGAGTGTGCCCCCACTCAATTACATCCTAATAGGTGGGGTCTAATGCGAAGCTTGGAGGTGCTTAGGGAGCATTATGGTTTCATCCCTACAGTGGCGTTATTCTTCTCAATTTACCGGGTTGTTCATCGATTCAACCCTAATGGTGGCTTGAGCTTTGTTAGCCTTAAAATTGTAGGTTTCCAACCTTTCACCAAATCGGCTAAGTCAGGCGATAATTCTTACAAGAAGTGCTTTGTAAAGGTGCAAGTTCAGCCAGACGTGCGGGTCTTCTAGGAAAGTGAGGATGAGATCCCCAAATTACCGGTCTCATGGACCTACGAGTGTAACATCACGTATGTTTTATATTTAAAATTGTGAGGATTTAAGAAATATAAGGTTATTTTGTGATTTAAAAATAAAATTTTGGGAAAATTCCTGATTCTACCTGACATGTAGCGTCAAGGTGAAAATTTTGACCTGACGCGTAGCATCAGCGTCACGGGAAGAATAAAAACTTCACAGTGGCAGCTTGTAAAACAAAAGTTAAAAACAAAGTTTTGAGCTTTTCTTTCCTTCTTTCTTCTTCTAAGCTCAAGAATCCAATTAAAGTCAAATTGTGGTTGGAATTCAAAGGTTATTGCGGATTAGAGGTGAGAAACTTAGGGTAAACGTGAGGAATCTTTCAATTTTAAATTTCATGGAGATTTCCTATCTTTTGCCTATTTCTTGGAGAAACAAATGAGCTTTAAAATTTAAGATTCTAAACCAGTTAAAGGAACCTTTATGACTTCTAAATGAAGGATTAAGTGACAAATTCGAGTTCTGCTTTCTGTAGGTTGCGAATAAGGTGTCAGAAGCTTAGTGGAGAAGGGGGTTTCTTAGAATACCCGTTGGTTTCAGTTGTGGTAAGCTTATAAAGCTTTAGGAATTAACTTTCAAGTGTTTTCTTAAGTTAGATTAGGATTTTAATGATTAACCCCTAAATCTCTTTGTAATTCTTGCATTTTTAGCGTTTGGGTACATCAGTACGCACAATTACATCAAGAAGTATCGAAAGTGAGGTAAGGGGACTGTGTTAGTGTGTAATTAGTTAAGGTTTTGAGATTTTCAAATTATACACTAAAAGTTTTATATAGAAATATATGTATATGAATGTTTTATTTGAAAACATGTATGGTTTAGATATGATAATAATTTTGATAAATAAGATTAATGTAATAATGATGATTACGATGAGGAAATGATGAGTTGTGAATATTTGAAATGTGATTGTGATAATAATTGATGAATTGGAATTGTTGTATTTGTTTAGATAATGAGAATGATGAATATAATAATAGAAGAAGGGCATATTATGCCTAGAAAGGTTTATGAAAAATGATAATGGAATATTAAATATATGTAATGTGGATGATATGGAATTTATGCCTAGTGATGGCTTTGAATATGATGATTAAAGGAGAAGGCTTTTATGCTAGGAATTATATATTGATTTATGATTATATGCTTTATATGCATGATATGTGGTATGGACAGCCATTCGGTATGTATTACTCCTCGCTTTTGGCTCCAGTGGTCCAAGTAGAGACCCAGTGGTTGAGGTGGGAAATCGGTGTATGGCTCGATGGACTAGGTAAAGTTCACGGGATATCAGTGTCACTCCCAGTTGATGGTTGCTCCGTTAGTATCCGGATACTATGTGTCATTTTATATGATTTGACCATGAGAGTCAGTTGTAGCTAATTATGATATTGTCTTTGAATTGTGATATGTTTAAGATATTTGAAATTAATTAAGAACCTTGATGATTATGAGAAAATTATGCAAATGTTTCAATGCAGTAAGAGGAAAGATTAATGAGTTAAATAGCAAGGGAGGTGTGTGAAATCCTCCAGGTGATATCATTTCCATTTTAATTATTTGCATTGATCTTTAATGCAAAGTACTCACTCTTACACTATTTTACGGTGAATGAGCAAAAGGATATTGTGGATGCTGTGGAAACCAGTACGAAATGAGCAATGGAGCAATGCCAGAAGAGTTTATGATATATATGTATGTATTCATATGTAGATATATCAGTTGCTAGACTTATGGTTTTATATGTTTATTTATGATTGCTTATGATGATTGATGCGTGGTTGGTAACTAATGACACTAAGCCATTGGTGAATATGTAATATCCTATAGTTTTACTATATTTTTTATATATAATAGGATAAAATTGTAAAGAAAATTATAATTTAAAATTTTAACAAAATTAGGTTAAGGTTCTTTAGAACTGGTTGATCGTTGTAATTTATAGTATTTTATGATAATTTATAGATATTTTTAGAAATAAGTGAAAATAGTCCAAAATAGAGCCGTTTGGGTCTAAACCAGTATGGAAAATGTTATTAAAAAATTATGAAACTTGATAGGGAGTTTAGATTCGTGCATGTGTGCTTAAGTTTAAAATTTCATAAAGTTTAGAGATCGTTTGTTTATAAAAATAAACTGATAAACTCATAAAAACGGGTATTTAAACATTTAGTAATAGAGATATTTAGTGTAAAAGAAATTTATTAAAAAGTTACATTTATTTTATTAAGTACATCGTGAGGATTTATAACAAAAAATTAAGTTTAAAATTTATCTCATAAAAATACTCAACAATATTTTATTATAAGATTAGGATAAGATCAAATTTATTATTAAAATTTAAATCAAAAATGATTTTTTTCTCCTATATATACAGGTGACCTATCACTTTCACTTTCAAACTTCACTATCATTTTCACTTTTATTATTATTATTATTATTATTATTATTATTATTATTATTATTATTATTATTATTATATAACGTTGCTGAATGTTATATATATATAATAATATTTAGTTTTTTAATTGTTGTTTATTTAATATGTTTATTTATTTATTTATTTTATTTAATTATTTAATTATTTAGTTACATGTTTATTTAATTGCTTAATTAATTATTTAATTATTTAATCATTTTCTAGTTAATTAATTAATTAATTAATTAATTAATTTCTTAATTAATTAATTTCTTAATTAATTATTTAATTGTTTAATCATTTATTTAGTTGTTTATTTATTTATTTTTTCATTTAGTTGTTTACTTGTTTATTTGCTTAGTTATTTATTTACTTGTTTATTTAATTGTTTAATTATTTATTTCATTATTTATTTAATTATTTACTTAATTTGTAATTGTTTAATTAATTAGTTAATAATTTTTATTTATTTATTTATTTTGCTCATTATTTACTTTTTCATTTTTTATTATTCTATATTATTATTTATTCTATTATGTTTTTTTATTATTATAAATCTTTTTTTTAATTGATTAATTTATATATATATATTTGTTTTATCTACTATTTATTTATTTATTATTTATTATTTATTATTGTTATTTATTTATATTTTTATTTACTTATTCATTTACTTATTTATATGTTGATTCATTTATTGACTTACTCAAATATCAATTTATTTATTTGTTTTATTTATTTCTATTAGTATTGTTCATCTATAATTTAGATTTTTTATTTTTTATTTTATTATTCATTTATCTAATTAATTATCTATAGTTACCTATTAATTATCCATTCATTCATTTATATTTTTTTACTTATTTATTTATTTGAACTATTTTTATTGTTATATATTATTTATTATGCTTATAATTTTTATTTATTTATCATTTATTTAGTTATTTACTTTATTCCTTAATCATTTATTTAATTGTTATCTTTTTATACTATTCAATGGATGTTTAATTCTTATTATACACTTTTAAAATTTATGACAATATCATTTTGAATATTATTGTGTTATTATAATGAATATGTAATTATCAAAATTTTTCTCTTTATTAATATCGCTATATTAAGTGTCAAATAAAACAAAAGTATAATAAAATAAGATGAAGTTACTAACAATAAGAACCTATATGTTTAGGTTAGCTTCATAAGATTTTCTTGGAAAGAAAGAAGTTTCTCAAGTAAAGGAAGGGTGAGATAGGAATTTATTTAATATAAGACATGTTAAATAGTAGAAGGGACTCCCTAACCCTCTCAACATTTATTTCAGTTGTTATTTATATGTATTTCTTTATTTACAAATATTATTTATATGTCATACCTTGTTATTTGCATATTGTTATGATGAGAATTTATATTTGTCAGATAGTGTAAATGTGACATCCTAACTTAAATAAAATAAAAAAAAACAAAAAAAAACAAAACAAACCCAAAATTTCAAGAATTTTTTTTTTCACGATTAAAGCCGAATTTGAAATATGGATTTAAAAACACTTAATTATATTATCAATTGGGGTAATAATAAGCTCAAGACACAATTCAACCTTAAATTATAAGAAAAATTCATTTTTAAAATTATAATTATCTACAAAATATCACCTATTAGTTCCAATTTGAAAATTATAAAAAGTTGGGTTCAAAACCCTCTTAAACTTAAGTTTTACCGTGTAGTGGGTCCGGTATTTTATGCCTCATAAGAGTTAGAAAAATCAAATTGAAGTAAAACCAATTTTCACACCTCCGTAACATAATTATCTACAACTTTCATGAAGAAGTCGGAGGCCAAAAATGTCACTAAGATCCCCAAACGGCCCGAAAACAGCAAAGGACGCTTATCGGGCGATCCTGTCGTAGCTAATCGATTAGGTCAAGCACCTAATCGATTACAAATGACTCAGAAGGCCTGTAATCGATTACGAATACCTTTGTAATTGATTACTCATGAAACAAAATGCCTGTAATCGATTAGGAACACATTGGTAATCGATTACGCATACCAGAATGCAGAAATTATGCAGAAAATGCTTAATTTTGGAACTTCTAACCCCCTAACTTTTTCATATCAACTCCAAATGCTACCAAATTTTGACACCAACTAAATTACACCATTTGTGACGCGTGGCCACTGGTCTCACTCAAAAATTCCTAAAAATGAGTAATTTATGCGTATAAATGCGTTTATCTCATTTTAAGACATTTTGTGGTAGTCAATGAGTCCACTTGTGGCAAAATGGACCCATTCCAATCTTCACAAACCACAATTAACATATTTAAGCTATTGCATTCCTTCCATTACATCAAGACCACTTAAATCATCATTTGACTATGCTGGTTCCTAACTCATGCATAAAACAACCATCCAAAATCTCAAAACACATATCCTAAGGAGCTATAATTCACAACTCCTAACATCCATTCTTCACCAAGTAAGCAAGACCTGCCCATAACATATATGTCTAATTCATGAGGCCTAGCATGAAGTCACTTTCTCATCAACCAACATGCAATCTCCATCTATTACTTATCACAAAACTTCATAACTACATTAATCACACTTAAATTAGTCTAACACACATGGAAGGCATATATCAACATAACACATATAAAGCACAACACACACACATCCTTCAATTCATAATTCTCTGCACTCCTTGGCATCAACTCTCCGCTTGGCGCGTCTCCGGGGCTTCAACCTCTTCCCTATCATCGGTTACTAAAATTAAAGAAACAACAGCAAGGGTGAGTGTTTGGTATCATAATTAATATAGAATGGCTATTCAATAACAAGATACATATTCACTAGTTGTAGTTTCTGCCATTTATCTTACCTCTTGTCCTCAATTTCCACTTACCAATCAAATTTGATTCCAATCTCTTAATCCACAATTTGCCAATCACAATCAACAATTATCATGAAACACATTCATATCATTCTACAATGCTAACAATGCATCAAATAACACAACTAACTCTCATATTAAATCGACGCCTAGTATCCGGATACTAAAAGGATCGGCCTTCAGCTGGGGGTCCTACTTGACACCCCGTGAACCCTGCTTGGTCCACCGAGTCCTACTTGACTCTCCACCTCAACCACTGGGTCCTACTTGACCACTGGGTAGCTCAACTGGGCATAAACACCACGGGAGCCAGAAACGAGGGGCTGTACATACCGTCGGCCGTCCTACACCACATAATTACACATGTAAATTCATATTTCTCATATCATACTGCAAGTGGCCAACAACAAAACATATACTCATCAATTGGGCGACCTACTTGTCAAGCCCATCACCACAATGCCACCATACTCATCAACTCATCACTATTCAATCCACATTGTACTCATAATCATCACAAATCATACACAATTTACATTCATACACATACAATTATCATTTTCTTGTAAGTTCTCGTTAGTTCCGCATTTAAGTCACTTACTCAATTCAATTACATTTATCTATTCTAATTAATTATAACCCGAACACCCCCCTTACCTTGGTTCCGAGTTCCGACGACTCGTTCTTGATGAGATTGGCGTTCCCTCGACGCTATGTCCGACGTTCCACGTCCGAAATCAACACCCACTTCTCCGTTCGATCCTCCGACGACTGTTTTATCACCTACGGAGGTCGAAACGCAAAACCCATCAATGTTAAACCATCCTCATTACTCTAAAAGCCATTTTTCAAGCTTCTACACACTAGAGGAGTAGGGAACCGAAGCTCACCCCTCCATGCACGACCCCTCGGGTTAACGGAGAAAACGAAAGAACTACGAAAGCTTAATTTAAAGGACCCATTGGACTCACCTCGAAGCCACGATCGCAAAAACGTAGTTATCTCGAAGTTTCGACGCGAAATCAACCTTCCTTCAAGGCATGCAAGTCACGGCCACTTTGGGGAGAAGAAGAAGAAGGATGCATGCGTGAAGTGAGGAAGAAGAAGAGGAAATTTAGATTTTTAATTCTCAAGGGCAGTTTGGTCATTTCCTATTTCAATTACTTTTTCCTTTAAAAGTTTTAATTAAAACTTTTACCTTTACCTTTCACCCTTCACCTTTTACCCCATTGTAACTTCAAATTTACCTCCTTCTATTTACCTTCATTTAATCTTTTATAATTGATTAATCAAATAAATTTATTTATTCCCACAACATTTAATTATTTCTAATCGCATTTTTTTTTAATACTAATAATTCCCAAAATTTCAATAAATCTGGTTGGGCAATTATTAATATTTTTCGTCAATTAAAACTTTTCTAAAATATTAGGGATGTTACAGTAAAGTTTGATGTTTGAATCAAAAATACATATTTAATATGATTGCATTATGTTGTCTGGGAATTTTCTGAGTGTAACAGGTCAAAGACAAATTTTGGAAATATTCAATTTATAGAGGAAACTTTGCCCAAATTTTGATAAACCCTGTGAATAACAATGAATAGTATATACTAAAAGCTTGAACTAATTAAGTATGTGACATGCATCATATAACAAGTGAAAGACAAGAACGTTTTGGGAGATGCGGTATAATCCAAGAAATGCATTAGAGATGGTTCAATAATGAATCTTGGGATGGGAGGGTGTGAAGAGGGGCCTAGGAGACCTAAGGTCGTTCCCTAGTGTTGGGTAAATTCACAACAAGCTCTTGCTAATCTGACTAGGCCCTAAGTGCATATTATGGTCAGTAGAGCCGTTCCTTAGCCATATTGGCAAATTCTCATGAAATAATATCAACTCCTGACTGCTCCCAATAAAAGAAGATTTAAGGGCCCGCATGCATTGTATCTTTATCGTTCATAAAAGAACTGATAAAATATTTATTAATTAAAATTAAGAGTTGTTAGTCGTCTCTACATTTTCATTTCATACTGGAAATAACATGTATAAAGAAATTGTTATTAAAATTTATTATTTGTAAAAATCTATTATTTATATGTGTCTTGTATAATTATTAGTATTTTCTATTTCTCACCCTTTTTCTTCCTAGTTTAATATTAAATGGGATATGAACCGAACAGAGAGCCACTATGGACGGTGATAACCAACCCCATATTGCATACATTAGAATGAGGCCAAGACAGCCTGATCCAGGTCGTTGGAGACATTATTGGATGGGTCACGTACACATGTACCATTGGGATTGTTACGGTGCGACTGTCGCGTGCTATTTTAGGGGTACCTGACCCCTTAGGAGTTCTCACTATCACCTTTAGGGCTAGGCTTGTATTGGATCTTCGTGATGTGGACCCTTTCTTTCTTATTGTCCCACTGCCCCATCCCCGCCAGCCAATGAAGAGGATGTGGAGGAAGCTTCATCTAAAAGTGACTCCACCATAGATGACGCGTAGTACCTATAGTTAACCCAGTAGGACGTTACGGGTAGTTTTGATATATACTATTTAGCTACTCACATGTTCTGGAACCTGTTTTGTCATTAGCTAGCGTCTGACTCTTGGGGTTGCTGCTAATCTGAAACTATATTTTGTGTTAGTGTAATCAAAAATCAAAATTATGTACAGTTTTTATATATATTTATAAAAATGTTTATACAACAAAGTATTTAGATATATGTTGTTATGTCTATAAAATTGTTTAAATATTTAAGTGAATTTTTGTATTATTTAAATTATGGTAGTTATTTAGGGATATTATAAAGTGGTATCAGAGCAGTTCGTCCCATAGGCCTAGGGAGAGGTTTGACTTATTTAGTTTATATCTTGAATGATTAGGTATAGAGATTATGAGATAATGCTTGATAATTCTAGTTTAGAATATAATAAGTTTGATTATGAGCAGGAACTCATGGCAGAACAAGAAATTGGACTTGTAGCCGCAGTGGAGCGTTTTATCACTATAATGACTGAAAATAAAGTGAACCAAAATGCTCTGGGTAATGATGCTTTAAGGAGGTTAAATCCTTTTGAAAAGCGCAATCTACCTCGTTTCAAAGGAGGTTATGATCCTAATGGAGCTCAACTATGGATTCACGAGATGGAGAAGATTTTTCATGCACTTCAATGTTTAGAGGCTAATAAGGTAATTTTTACAGCTTATGTTTTGATAGAGGATGCTGAACATTGGTGGGAAGGTACTGGAAGACAATTTGAAGCAAATGGGATTGAAATCACTTGGGTACAATTCAAGGAAAAATTTTTGGAAAAGTATTTCCCTGATGATGTCAGGGAAAAGAAAGAAATAGAATTCCTATCTCTCACCCAAGGTGGTAAATTAGTTGGAGAGTATGCTACAAAATTTGAAGAGTTGTCTCGTTTTCACTCACATTATGCTGGTGCTACAAATGAACGGGCCAGATGTGCTAAATTTATCAATGGTCTTCGACCAGAGATAAAAGAAGCTATTCGAATGCAAGAAGTTCATGAATTTATGGTGTTGCTTAATCGTTGTAGAATTTTTGAAGAGGACCATAAAGATAAGTTGTCAAAGGCTAGGGAGTATGATCCTAAAACCAATGAGAGGAGGACTTTTGGACCTCAACGTTTCGAAAATAGGAATTTTGCAAGGAAAAAGTCATATCCTAGTCAACCATGTCATCCTGGTGTTACACCTTTCCCTGTTCGATATCAAGCTCCACATAAGGGCTATAATGCACCTACAAATCCTCGAGCCGTATCTGGGAACTATTACATGCCAACTGCTTTTGAAGTTAAATGTTATAATTGTGGAGGACCTCACATGCAAAAGGATTGCCCTACTTATGTTTGTTTTAAGTGCAACAAAAGAGGATATCTACTGAGGGATTGTCCAGAAATAAAGAAAGAAAATGGCGGAAGTACCAGTATGGGTAATCACACTCGTGGAGGCCCTAGCAATGCAATGGAAAAACCCATGACTCAAGGAAAAGTTTTTGCTATCAGCGGTGAGGAAGCATCCCGTCAAGATACAATGGTGGAAGGTACGTGTATTATCAATAAGACTCTTTTGACTATCATGTATGACTCGGGCGCATCTCATTCCTTTATAGCCAATGATTGTGTGGAAAGGTTAAACTTGCTTATGATTGAGTTACCTTTTAAGTTATCCATTCGTACTCCTGGAAACCAATCCATGGTTACTTCTAAAGCTTGTTGGGAATGTCCTATTGTCATAAACGATAGGAATTTCAAAGCTAATTAATTTTGTTTACCACTTTCTGATCTAGAAGTTATTCTCGGATTAGATAGGTTGGCAGACAATCATGTCTTAATAGACTGTTATAATAAGACAATAGTATTCAACGAATCAACAGATTCAAATTCAGAGAATACAAGATTTGTATATGCTAATCAAGTGATTGCTTCATTGAAAGAAGGAACTCAAGGATTCATGATGTTACTTTCAATGAAAGAGGAATGAGAATGCCGAATAAAAGAACTGCCAGTTGTAAATGAATTCCCTGAAGTTTTTCCAGAAGATATCCCTGGGTTACCACCTAAATGAGAAGTGGAGTTTTCCATTGACCTTATTCCTGGAGCTGAACCAATCTCAAGAGAACCATATCGGATGTCACCATTGGAATTACTAGAGTTAAAAAAATAACTAGAAAAGTTGTTAGAGAAGCAATTTATAAGACCAAGTGTATCTCCTTGGGGTGCACCAGTTTTGTTAATAAAGAAGAAAGATGGTAGTATGAGGTTGTGTGTAGACTATCGTCAACTTAATAAAGTGACCATTAAGAATAGGTATCATTTGCCAAGAATAGATGATCTGATGGATCAACTTTGTGGTGCTAGGTACACGTTGCTTTCCTTCAATTAGCTTCTTTCAATTTTTATTTTATTTTTTATTTAATGTCATTTGTTTAATTTGTTAATTGTTCCTTTATTATGTCTTTTATTATTATTATTATTATATAACGTTGCTGAATGCTATATATATATATAATAATAATATTTAGTTTTTTTAATTATTGTTTATTTAATTTGTTTATATATTTAATTATTCAATTAATTAATTTAATTATTTAGTTAATTGTTTATTTAATTTCTTAATTAATTATTTAATCATTTATTTAGTTAGATATTTATTTATTTATTTAGTTAATTTCTTAATTAATTATTTAATTGTTTAATTGTTTAATTCTTTTATTTAATTGTTTATTTAATTAATTATTTGTTTATTTAGTTGCTTACTTGTTTATTTGCTTAGTTATTTACTTACTTGTTATTTAATTGTTTAATTATTTATTTCATTGTTTATTTAATTATTTATTTAATTATTAATTGTTTAATTAATTGTTTAACTATTTTTATTTATTTATTTATTTATTTATTTATTTTGCTCATTTATTTAATTTTTCATTTTTTATTATTCTATATTATTATTTATTCTGCTGTTTTATTATTATTATCAATTCTGTTTTTAATTGATTAATTTATATATTTTTTATTTATTATTTATTTATTTATTTATTATTTATTATTTTTATTTATTTATGTATTTATTTACTTATTCATTTACTTATTTAAATGTTGATTCATTTATTGACTTTTTTAAATATGATTTTATTTATTTGTTTTATTTATTTCTATTATTATTGTTCATATATAATTTAGATTTGTTATTTTTATTTTATTGTTCATTTATCTAATTAATTAATTCATAGTTATCTATTAATTATCCATTCATTCATTTATATTTTTTTACTTATTTATTTATTTGAACTATGTTTATTGTTATATATTATTTGTTATGCTTATAATGTTTATTTATTTATCATTCATTTAGTTATTTACTTTATTCCTTAATCATTTATTTAATTGTTATCTTTTTATAATATTCAATGGATGTTTAATTCTTATTATGCACTTTTAAAATTTATGACAATATCATTTTGAATATTATTGTGTTATTATAATGAATATGTAATTATCAAAAATTTTCTCTTTATTAATATTGCTATATTAAGTGTCAAATAAAACAAAAGTGTAATAAAATAAGATGAACTTACTAACAATAAGAACCTATATGTTTAGGTTAGCTTCATAAGATTTTTTTGGAAAGAAAGAAGTTTCTCAGGTAAAGGGAGGGTGAGATAGGAATTTACTAAATATAAGACATGTTAAATAGTAGAAGGGACTCCCTAACCCTCTCAATTACAAATATTATTTATATGTCATACATTGTTATTTGCATATTGTTATGATGAGAATTTATATTTGTCAGATAGTTTAAAGTTTGATTTCTGAATCAAAAATACATATTTAATATGATTGCATTATGTTGTTTGGGATTTTTGAGTGTAACACGTCAAAGACAAATTTTGGAAATATTCAATTTATAGAGGAGCCAAAATTTTGATAAACCCTGTTAATAAAAATGAATAGTATGTACTAAAAGTTTGAACTAATTAAGTATTTGACATGCATCATATAACAAGTGAAAGACAAGAATGTTTTGGGAGATACGGTATAATCCGAGAAATGCATTAGGGATGGTTCAATAACGAACCTTGGGATGGGAAGGTGTGAAGAGAGGCCTAGGAGACCTAGGGTCGCTCCCTAGTGTTGGGTAAATTCACAACAAGCTCTTGCCAATCTGACTAGGCCCTAAGTGCATATTATGGTTTGTAGAGCCGTTCCTTAACCATATTGGCAAATTATCATGAAATAGTATCAACTCTTGTCTGCTCCCAATAGAAGATGATTTAAGGGCCCACATGCATTGCATCTTTATCGTTCATAAAAGAATTGATAAAATATTTATTAATTAAAATTAAGAGTTGTTAGTCATCTCTACATTTTCATTTCATACTGGAAATAACATGTATAAAGAAATTGTTATTAAAATTTATTGTTTGTAAAAATCTATTATTTATATGTGTCTTGTATAATTATTGGTATTTTCTATTTCTCACCCTTTTTCTTTCTTGTTTATATTAAATAGGATATGAACCGAATAGAGAGCCACTGTAACATACCTGATGTTTTAATGAGAATTATAAGAAATGGAAAATGTTAGTAAATATTTTAGAAGTTTTATTTAATATTTGTTCTGTCCGAGCCAAAGATTGGAAAAGCCGGTGTCGAGGTCGATATCTGAAGCGCGAACAGGCGGAGTTAAAGATCGGAAGTGTAGGAGACGAGCGGGTAGGGCTAGGCGGTCTGGTCCAACCGTTGTGAGGAGAGCGCCTCACACGGGGCCATAGACCGGATTAACCTCATAATGACTGAAATAACGGATGTAGGTGACCAAGAGATGAGCACGAATGAAGTATCCGATCTCTCAGGTTGTAGCTTGGATTTCCGAGGTATGAACACTAAGTTAGGACGTCGGGGGCCGATATTCATATTGGGCCTATACTCTTGCGAAGTATTAGAGAATTGTGAATAATTAAACGTTGAGGGAATAAATAAGTATAATTGACTTGATAACTATGCAATAGTTTAATATAATGGAATTGATTAAATTTAGTAAGAATACAAATAAAATAAAGGAAAAGACGATCTTGCCCATGAGTTATATATATATATATGGAGATTCTCTTCCATCCCTCTTCATTATTTACAAGTTACCTTTGCTGTTGGTCTATTCCTCCTCTTTCGTTTTTCTCTCCTCTCTTAACGCTGATTTGCATGCGCTGGAAAGGGACTCCATTTGTGTCTAAACTTCAATTTAACCCCATTCCTGTGATCGAGGCTTCAAGGTGAGTATACTGATCCGTTCCAATTGTAATTCCCTTATTTCTTTTATTCTTTGGCCGTTAAGAGCCATGCATGGCTATATTCGTGGCTGTTCTCCACTCCTCTGGTGAGCGTGAGTCCAGATGTTGTCCATGAACTAAGGGCGTTGAAGTGATGAGTTGTACTTTATGATCCGTAGGTAGTAGGCTAAGCAACGGAAGACTGAGTGACGGAGTTGAGACTGCGAAACCAGTGCTTAGAGGAAGGAATCGACACAGAGAACAGATCATCGAAGCATGGAACCAAAGTAAGGGGGGTGTTCGGGTTATAATTAATTAGAATAGGACTCACTTCTTATTCAGGCCTTTGAGGTAACGTAAACAGGTTAAGGAAAATGTTGCTAAACGTAATTGTGTGTTTATGCTTGTGCATGTGTGACTGAGTTTATTAATTAGTGGAAGATCGGATGTGGTTGAGTTTATCATGTTATGATCTTGTGATATCAAACGTTGAAATGATCATCGTTATGGGACGTCGGGTTGGCAAGCAGGCTACCTGAGTGATGAGAAATTGATATTATTATGTGAAAGGTAAACTGTTGAATGATTATGTGGTATGGGATGGCCAACGGTATATGTTAGGCCCTCATTTCTGGCTCCCGTGGTTTTCGTTCCCAGTTGAGCTACCCAGTGGTCAAGTAGGACCAGTGGTCGAGGTGGAGAGTCAAGCAGGACTCGGTGAACCAAGCAGGGTTCACGGGGTGTCAAGTAGGACCCCCAGCTGAAGGCCAATCCTTTAGTATCCGGATACTAGGAGTCAGATTGTATGAGAGTCAGTTGTGATGAATGTGATGAATGTGATGAATGTGATGAATGCGATGAATGTGATGGAATTGTGTAATTGGTTTAATATAGTTACTGCATGAAATACACTATGTTTCGGTATGCTTACTTACAGGTGATGCTTGATGTGTAAGTATCAATATGCATGTATAGTGTTAAATTCCGTTCTATATTAATTATAATGCCAAACACTCACCCTTGCATTTTTTTTAGTAACCAGAGACAGGGAGGGGGAAGGAGCCATGGAGCTGCGCCAAGGAGGAGAACGGTGCCAGGGTCTGAGTGACTTTGAGTGACTCTTTATAGAGTCATATGTGTGTATAAGAACTTCTTAGTATAAGTATTAGTTGTGTTTAATTAAGACCGGATCAGATGTAAAACTATATTTTAAAATATATCACTGTTATTTGCATATGCTTCCATGGTAACTCTTTGGGTTCACAGAACCATTTTTAGAGTGAAATTGTGAAAGTTCGGTTGCATGTCTTGGTATAATCCGATGTGTGAAAGGTGTTTGCTCAAACGAATAGAACCTCGTTTAAGTGAGAGTCCGGAATCTCGCTTAGACGAGTAGGGGCTTCGCTCAAGCGAGAAACCCTGATTTCCCTTTCTCTCATCCGTTGTGTTCAAATTAAATTGTTTTTCTCTAAATATCGATTAATTTTCAAGAAAAAAAAATTTATTGTAAGATGTAATCGTTTGAATAAAAATAAATGCAAAATAACCTAGGACGTTACACTTGGTATCAGAGCGGTTCTTTCTAGAGCCGGTGTGTGGGCCGATCTAGTGATTGTGATAGTTTTATGAAAGTTAATTGTATTTTGTTGTGTTGAGATTGTGTGTGGTCTGGCACCGTTCCCTTGGCACTCCACTGGCGTGGTATTCTATGAATATAAGGTAAATTTACGATCCCCTGACTGATCTTGGTTATTAATGGTGATGTGTTTGCTTATTGTAGAATCACTAAATGGCCGGAGAGACTAGTTCTGGGGGAAGAGATGATTTCTTTTCTAGATTTACTCAGCTGATGAGTAGGACCGAGTCCGGTCCCACTCTGGATAAATTCCTGAAAAGGAATCCTCTGACTTACAAAGGGGGACACGACTATGATGGGGCATATATTTGGATCAGAGATATTGAGCAGGTTTTTGAATATTTTGAGTGCTCTGAAGAGCAAAAGGTTTTATTTTCTACTTACCAACTAAAAGATAAGGCTAGAGTATGGTGGTCCCGTGTGAAGGTACAAATGAACGCAGCCAATGAGCCGTTGGTATGGGTGAATTTTCGAAGGAGGTTCCTTGTTAAATACTTCCCGGACAACTACAAAATCCGGAAAGAAATGGAATTCCTGAAGTTAGAGCAAGACCGGATGTCTGTAGCGGAGTACACCAGCAAGTTTGATGAGCTGTGTGATTTTTACCACCCTTTCTCGTTGGAAGGGACTGAAGGTAGCAAGTGCACCAAATACGAAGCTGGACTACGGATTGAGCTCCGTAGTGTAATCGTACCAATGGAGATTAGGGACTACCCAACCTTGGTGAACAAGGCAAGACTGACTGAAGAGGTGCAGTTACAACGGATGTCCCAGTCGAAAGATAAAAAGCCACTGAAGGCAAAAGGATTCAATTTCAAGAGGATGAGTCAATTCTTCCGGGGTGGTAAATCTTCTGCTACCTCCTCATCCTCCTCTGGTCGGGGTTCCACTGGTCGATCGGGTAATCCCGCTAGGAATCGTACATGCTACAATTATGGTCAGGAAGGACACATTGCCAAACATTGCCAAGCTAATCAGATTGTGTGCTTCCAGTGCGGACGACCAGGGCGCCTCAGGCCTGATTGCCCTCAGAGGCAGCAACAGGGCAGGACGGATAACCGAACTAACTCTTCTGGGACCCGGGGTTCCAACTTCACGAAAGGAGGTCGGAATGGAGCTGGTAGAGGGAACCCACAAGCGGGAAGATATGACGCCCAATCTAGCGATGCCCAGAACGCCATAACTAGGCGTGTATTTGCATTTGATGCTTCAGAAGCTACGAGGAATGACAATCTGGTACAGGGTAAGTGCCTCATCTGTGGTTATCTGGTTGATGTGATTTATGATTCAGGTGCCACCCATTCCTTTATTTCGGAAAGTTGTGTGCGGCGGCTTGGTCTGCCAATCAGTTTAATGGAGAACGCTCTTATTGTTTCCACTCCAACTGGTTCCACTTTCCGTGCAACTACAGTGTGTAGGGAACTACCGATGCAAATCGAAGCCCCTACTTTTCGAGTAAATTTTATTTGTATGCCATTGAAGGACTTAGACGTTATTCTAGTTCTTGATTGGCTTGCTGCTAATCATGTGTTGGTCGATTGTTATCGGAAGAATATTGTTTTCTCTCAGGAACTTGACATGAAGAACGGGGTGAGCGATGTCCTAACCATGTATGTTGTTTTATTCGCTTCGGAGGGTCGGCATAACCTCCTGCTAAGTGATATTCCGATTGTTTGTGAATTTTTTGACGTTTTTCTGGAAGAAATTCCAGAGCTACCTCCCAGTCGGGAGATTGATTTCTCTATTGACTTGATTCCCGGGGCAGAACCGGTGTCCCGAGCGCCATATAGAATGTCTTCGGTGGAACTAACCGAAGTGAAGAAACAAGTAAACGAATTACTAGAAAAGGGCTTTATCCGACCCAGTGCCTCACCCTGGGGCACTCCGATGTTACTGGTAAAGAAGAAGGACGGTAGTATGCGGATGTGCATTGATTACCGGCAGCTGAACAAACTGACAATCAAAAATAAATATCCACTACCTCGGATTGATGATTTACTGGACCAGTTGCGAGGCGCCGCTGTGTTCTCTAAGATCGACTTGAGGTCGGGGTACCACCAAATCCGAGTGAGGTCGGAGGATATCCCAAAGACAGCATTTCGGACTCGTTATGGGCACTTCGAGTACGTAGTAATGCCCTTTGGAGTAACGAACGCTCCTGCCATTTTTATGGATTATATGAATCGGACTTTTCAATCGTACTTGGACCAGTTTGTGGTAGTATTCATTGATGATATTTTGGTATATTCGAGGTCTGACGAGGAGCATGCTCAACATCTTCGACTTGTTTTACAAGTACTTCGGGAGAAGAAGTTGTACGCTAAACTATCTAAGTGTGATTTCTGGGGGAGTAGTGTACAATTCTTGGGGCATTTAATTTCCCAAGAGGGAATCTCAGTTGATCCGACAAAAATTGAGGCGGTTATGGCTTGGGAGAGGCCGAAATCAATAACTGAAATCAGGAGTTTCCTCGGATTAGCTGGATACTATCGACGTTTCATTGAGGGGTTCTCTCGGATAGCACTTCCTCTGACTCGGTTAACAAGGAAAGGAAACCCTTTCGTGTGGTCGGAGAAGTGTGAATTAAGCTTCCAAACTCTTAAGCGATGTTTAACGACTGCCCCTGTGCTTGCACTGGCCGATGTAACACAGGAATTTGAAGTATATTGTGATGCATCCAAATTTGGATTGGGGTGTGTGTTGATGCAAGCTGATCGGGCAATTGCTTATGCTTCGAGGCAATTGAGGCCACATGAGGAGAATTACCCGACTCATGATCTAGAACTTGCAGCAGTAGTGTACGCGCTAAAGATTTGGCGTCATTATTTGTATGGAGCTCGCTTTGTAGTATTCAGTGATCATAAGAGTCTAACGTACTTATTTGATCAAAAGGAGTTAAATATGAGACAGAGGAGATGGGTAGAGTATTTGAAGGATTATGACTTCGATTTGAAGTATCACCCGGGCAAAGCGAATGTTGTGGCAGATGCGCTAAGCAGGAAGGTACTGCATGTGGCTTACCTAATGGGTAGAGAACAGGAATTGCTGGAAAGCTTTAGAGATATGAATGTTGGAGTTGCTATGAACGCACCAAACCGAATGACAATCGGAATGTTAAAAATCTCCAATGAATTTCTGGAGTCGATGGTAGCTGCGCAGAAAGACGATAAAGAGTTACTGAGGCTGATTGATACTCAGAACCAAGGCAAAAATGTGGAGATAACTAGGGGTGACGATGGTATATGGAGATTCAGGAACCGAGTGGTAGTGCCTGCACATGGAGATTTCAGGCAGGCGGTGTTATCAGAAGCACACAAGAGCTCTCTGAGTATACATCCGGGAGTAATAAAAATGTATCATGACTTAAAAAAGGAATTTTGGTGGCCAAACATGAAGAAGGCAATAATCGAGTACGTGAAATCCTGTGTGATATGTCAGAAGTGCAAGGTTGAGCATCAACGACCTCCAGGTTTGCTTCAACCTCCAGAAATTCCGATCTGGAAGTGGGAAGGTATCACCATGGACTTCGTGTCCGGACTACCCCGCACTCAAACCGGATACAACGCGATTTGGGTGATTGTTGATCGACTAACCAAAAGTGCGCATTTCCTGGCAATAAATATGAAGTGGTCGCTAGATCGATTAGCTAAGTTGTACATTGCTGAGGTCGTACGACTGCATGGTGTGCCCTCAAGCATTATCTCCGATCGGGATCCCTGATTCACTTCAAGGTTTTGGGGGAGTTTGCAACAACAATTGGGTACTGAGCTCAAATTGAGTTCAGCCTACCATCCCCAAACCGATGGCCAATCAGAACGGACTATACAGACTCTTGAAGATATGTTAAGGGCATGTGTACTGGAACAGGGCGGATCATGGGAGAAATACTTACCCTTGGTGGAATTTGCATATAATAACAGTTACCACAACAACATTAGGATGGCTCCATATGAAGCTCTTTATGGTCGGAAATGTCGTACTCCATTATGTTGGAATGAGAACGGCGATGCCCTTCATCTGGGGCCTGAGATGATTCAAGAGATGAATGAGCAAATCGCTTTAATCCGAGAGAAGATAAAAATTGCTCAAGACCGGCAAAAGAGCTATTATGACAATCGGCACAGACCCCTTGAATTCCAAGTGGGTGATTAGGTGTTCCTAAGGATTTCACCAACTAAGGGTGTAGGTCGAATTTTGAAGAGCCAAAAGCTTAATCCGAAGTACATTGGACCATACCAAATACTAGAACGGATTGGTGAAGTCGCTTATCGACTGGATCTTCCCCAATCGTTGACTAACATTCACAACGTGTTCCACGTATCGCAACTTCGAGCCTACATTCCGTGTGATACCATGATTGTACCGAGTGACTCCATTGAAGTGAAGGAGAACTTGACGGTGGAGGCGGTACCAATCGGCATTGAAGGGCATCAAACCAAACGGTTAAGGAACAAGGAGGTACCGCTGGTGAAGGTGAAGTGGCAGAATCTACATTGGATAAACTACACTTGGGAGTTAGAATCCGATATGAGACGAATGTACCCTCATCTTTTTCAACCGGAACGCTGATTTCAGGGATGAAATCTCCTTTTAGGGGGGGTGGATGTAACATCCCTGATGTTTTAATGAGAATTATAAGAAATGGAAAATGTTAGTAAATATTTTAGAAGTTTTATTTAATATTTGTTCTGTCCGAGCCAAAGATTGGAAAAGCCGGTGTCGAGGTCGGTATCTGAAGCGCGAGCAGGCAGAGTTAAAGATCAGAAGTGTAGGAGACGAGCGGGTAGGGCTAGGCGGTCTGGTCCAACCGTTGTGAGGAGAGCGCCTCACACGGGGCCATAGACCGGATTAACCTCATAATGACTGAAACAACGGATGTAGGTGACCAAGAGATGAGCACGAATGAAGTATCCGATCTCTCAGGTTGTAGCTCGGATTTCCGAGGTATGAACACTAAGTTAGGACGTCGGGGGCCGATATTCATATTGGGCCTATACTCTTGCGAAGTATTAGAGAATTGTGAATAATTAAACGTTGAGGGAATAAATAAGTATAATTGACTTGATAACTATGCAATAGTTTAATATAATGGAATTGATTAAATTTAGTAAGAATACAAATAAAATAAAGGAAAAGACGATCTTGCCCATGAGTTATATATATATGGAGATTCTCTTCCATCCCTCTTCATTATTTACAAGTTACCTTTGCTGTTGGTCTATTCCTCCTCTTTCGTTTTTCTCTCCTCTCTTAACGCTGATTTGCATGCGCTGGAAAGGGACTCCATTTGTGTCTAAACTTCAATTTAACCCCATTCCTGTGATCGAGGCTTCAAGGTGAGTCTACTGATCCGTTCCAATTGTAATTCCCTTATTTCTTTTATTCTTTGGCCGTTAAGAGCCATGCATGGCTATATTCGTGGCTGTTCTCCACTCCTCTGGTGAGCGTGAGTCCAGATGTTGTCCATGAACTAAGGGCGTTGAAGTGATGAGCTGTACTTTATGATCCGTAGGTAGTAGGCTAAGCAACGGAAGACTGAGTGACGGAGTTGAGACTGCGAAACCAGTGCTTAGAGGAAGGAATCGACACAGAGAACAGATCATCGAAGCGTGGAACCAAAGTAAGGGGGTGTTCGGGTTATAATTAATTAGAATAGGACTCACTTCTTATTCAGGCCTTTGAGGTAACGTAAACAGGTTAAGGAAAATGTTGCTAAACGTAATTGTGTGTTTATGCTTATGCATGTGTGACTGAGTTTATTAATTAGTGGAAGATCGGATGTGGTTGAGTTTATCATGTTATGATCTTGTGATATCAAACGTTGAAATGATCATCGTTATGGGACGTCGGGTTGGCAAGCAGGCTACCTGAGTGATGAGGAATTGATATTATTATGTGAAAGGTAAACTGTTGAATGATTATGTGGTATGGGATGGCCAACGGTATATGTTAGCCCCTCATTTCCGGCTCCCGTGGTTTTCATGCCCAGTTGAGCTACCAGTGGTCAAGTAGGACCAGTGGTCGAGGTGGAGAGTCAAGCAGGACTCGGTGAACCAAGCAGGGTTCACGGGGTGTCAAGTAGGACCCCCAGCTGAAGGCCAATCCTTTAGTATCCGGATACTAGGAGTCAGATTGTATGAGAGTCAGTTGTGATGAATGTGATGAATGTGATGAATGCGATGAATGTGATGGAATTGTGTAATTGGTTTAATATAGTTACTGCATGAAATACACTATGTTTCGGTATGCTTACTTACAGGTGATGCTTGATGTGTAAGTATCAATATGCATGTATAGTGTTAAATTCCGTTCTATATTAATTATAATGCCAAACACTCACCCTTGCATTTTTTTTAGTAACCAGAGACAGGGAGGGGGAAGGAGCCATGGAGCTGCGCCAAGGGGGAGAACGGTGCCAGGGTCCGAGTGACTTTGAGTGACTCTTTATAGAGTCATATGTGTGTATAAGAACTTCTTAGTATAAGTATTAGTTGTGTTTAATTAAGACCGGATCAGATGTAAAACTATATTTTAAAATATATCACTGTTATTTGCATATGCTTCCATGGTAACTCTTTGGGTTCACAGAACCATTTTTAGAGTGAAATTATAAAAGTTCGGTTGCATGTCTTGGTATAATCCGATGTGTGAAAGGTGTTCGCTCAAACGAATAGAACCTCGTTTAAGTGAGAGTCTGGAATCTCGCTTAGACGAGTAGGGGCTTCGCTCAAGCGAGAAACCCTGATTTCCCTTTCTCTCATCCGTTGTGTTCAAATTAAATTATTTTTCTCTAAATATCGATTAATTTTCAAGAAAAAAAAATTATTGTAAGATGTAATCGTTTGAATAAAAATAAATGCAAAATAACCTAGGACGTTACAGCCACTATGGACGGTGATAACCAACCCCATATTGCATACATTAGAATAAGGCCAAGACAACCTGATCCAGGTCATGGGAGACATTATTGGATGGGTCACGTACACGTGTACCATGGGATTGTTACGGTGTGACTGTCGCGTGCTATTTTAGGGGTACCTGACCCCTTAGGAGCTCTCACTATCACCTTTAGGGCTAGGCTTGTATTGGATCTTCGTGATGTGGACCCTTTCTTTCCTATTTTCCCATTGCCCCCACCCCCGCCTGTAACACTCCTATTTTTATTTTTATATTAAAATTTTGAAGGAATTAGATTATAGTTATTTAGAACTTTTTAATCTACGTATTCTTTATGATTTCATGGAATTTTTTGGAATTTTGGAAATATTTTAATAAAATAATATATTTTATATAATTTTAAATTCATATAAAGTGACTTAAAATTAAAAATATTTATAAGAAAGTGAATTTAAATTATAAGAAAATTTTCTAAAATCTATTTCAAGTAGACTTATCTAAAAATGATCAGTTTGAGAAAAATCTTATTTTTTTCCAATCGTTAAAAAATTAGAAACGTAGCAATAAATTTTTATTAACAGAAAATTTTAGATTTTTAACGTTTAAACATTATATTACTTATTATAAAATTAGTGAGGACTGATATAATATTGTTAAATTTCAAAAAGGACTGATTTTGAATATTTAAAATATACTGAGTGAAGGTTAGTATTTGACTTAATAATTCAGCCAACATTTACTATGCAAAACATTGTGCATGTATGAAATTTTCAAACTTGCATAGTAACCAGGAACAAAAATTTCAGAAATTGCATAGTACTTTTATAATAAAATAATGAAATGCACAGTAACTTTCTTGCCTATAAATACCATTCTTCATTAGAATTCACAATTTCAGATTAAATTTTCTTAATATAGTAGTGCTAGAGAGATAGTGGTGGAAGTAAGAGAGAGAAATAATTTTTTTGGAAGGAGACTTTGCTAAAATAACAAGGTAAGAATACCTCAAAAATGAGGCGTGCACAGATTTTCAATAACGAATCAAGATACAAAAGGTAAGAGGGAGTGAGATAAGAATATAATATGAAAAGATATAAGAATAATGGGAGGAGTCCCCTACTCCTTTTAAATTTAATAATATTATTATTTTTAAAAATAATAACTTTTTAACTTAAAATTTATAATAAACTTTAAATTAAGAATCTTGTGTAACTTACTCTGACATACCTATACAAGCACCTGTACTTTTATAATCTATGCGAACTGGACTAAACCTATGCAAGGACTTGGACTATTATGACCAATATGGACTGAAATATACCTATGCGAAGACTGGAATTTTATGGACTTACATAAACCTATGCGAGGAAATGGACTATAAGGACTCAAAATCAATTTTAAATAACCATTAAAAATTTGGATTACATTTATGAGTAATATTTAATTGATTTGATTTGATTATAATTGATAATGTATGATCGTGATTGATAATATTTAATTGTGATCAATAATATTTGATTGTGATTGATTATGATTGATTTGATTGTGACTGATGATCTTGTGATGTGGAGTTTGAGCATATAGCAAGCATGACAGAAAATTAAAACTCAGTATGAATTTTTTTACCTTACTATTTAAATTTTTATTCTAAGAGAAAGTATTTTTTTAATCATTTTAGACTTTTATTTCTTCTTAGAAATTATTTTCATTAATTTTACTTTTGATCTTTAGAAAAAAAACTAGTCTTTATTTAAAAAAGAAACCATTTTATGAAAATTAATTTATAAAAAGATTGAGATAATTAATTCTTAAATTAAAGAAAAATTTTATAGTTTTAAATTTTTTTGTTAATAATTTTTTTAAAAAATTTATTATTGTCTTTTAGTGAAATAAAATTTTCAAAAGTAAATTATTTTGTTTTTCTCTAACCTAATAACTAAATTGTTAAGATTCAATTTGAAAAAGATTATGTAAAAGATGTAAGATTTTCTATGAAAAATTTTAAGATATTTAAGGCTTCAAAACTCAATTTTGGTGAGAATTGAATTTGAAAACTGTACCAAATTTATTTTTGTATGACAAATTCAGAGAATTGAGAAATGTACAGTTTATTAAGATGATGTTGTGAACCTTTATGGTATTTAATAATTGAGTTTCTAAAAGCCTTAACTAACTAAATATGCGAGTAGTTCATGCATCATAAATCATTAAAGTGAAACAAAATGATATTGTCTGGGGACAAATTATAGAAACCGAGGATACATTAGAGGAGGCTTAATTACGAGCCTTGGGATGAGAGGGTGTGAAAGGGTGCTTTAGGGGACCTGGGGTAGCTCCCTAGTGTCGAGTACTTTCACAATAAAAACTTTCTCAATCTGACTAGTCTCTAAGTGTTTCCATGCGAGTTGAGTTGTTCATATTATTTTTATCCGGACTTATGGAACAGTGTAAACTCCTGGTTGGCCCAGTGTAAATTAAAATTTAAGGGCCCACATATATAGGTAAGTTGTGATGAAGATATTACATAACATTCATGCATTCATAATTGATTATGTGTGATTATGATTGTGATTGTGATTGATATTATTATATATTAGTTTGTGAAAACCCTTTATTGCTTATGCCCCATTTGGGGATATTATATTCTGTTTCTCACTCTTTTCTCCATGTTTTTGTTTCATATGTTTTAAATTGATGGTTCAGAGGGAAGGATCGAAGAATCTCGATAGTAAATATAACACGTTCTAGAAACGGAGCTCGTTATGAATACTGTGGTCCAATGAATAAATAAAGTTATTGAGTAACTGCTTCTGGGCCATGGAGTTTTCTTTCTTTCTTATAATGTTTAATATTTATTTTCTTCAGATGAATGTAAAATTACTTTATAAAGTTTTAATAATATTTATGAGGTATTTCAGAAATGATGTATGTAATTTATTCTGATAGTTTTCTTTTAACGATCATTTGTTTAGTAAAAAAAATTACGAATTTTTCTAATATTTATTAAGGTGTAACAGAGGGTGTTACAAAGTGGTATCAGAGCAGTTAATCCAATAGGCCTGGGAAAAAGGTCTATCTTGCTTTATCTGTAAACTCTGTGTAGGTAATAGAAAATAGAATATCTGACTTGGTAGTAACTGTGATTGATGTGACAAATCTTAGTTACTGTGAAATAGGAAACTAATGGTCGGAAACGATCTTGCTGGAGTTATAGAACGCTTAATCAATGCAATGGGAGCACGTGAAGGCCAAGGTAATGATGCCTTGAGAAGGTTGGACCTTTACGAAAAACATAATCCACCTTATTTCAAGGGAGGATATAACCCTGATGGAGCACAAATCTGGATTCGAGAGATAGAGAAGATCTTTCGAGCATTGCAATGTAATGAAGCTGATAAGGTAGTCTTCGCTACTTATGCCTTATCTGAGGATGCTGAACATTGGTGGGATAACATGCGTAGACAATTCGAAGTCAACCACGTGGAGATCACCTGGGATCATTTCAAGGATATGTTCCTGGAAAAATACTTTCCAGCTGATGTTAAAGAGAAAAGACAATTCGAATTCCTGTCGCTGACCCAAGGAAATATGACCGTGGGAGAGTATGTATCCAGGTTTGAAGAGCTGTCTCGTTTTTATTCTCATTATAATGATACTACTAATGAAGGTGATCGGTGCATAAAATTTGTAAATGGATTGCTTCTAGAAATCAAAAAAGCTATACGAATGTAGGAAATCTGTGAATTTTGTGTTGGTAAATCACTGCAGGATCTTTGAAGAGGATCATAAGGACAGAATGATCAAAAGTCGTGAACCTATTCACAAGGCGGGAGAAATGAGAAGTGGAGGACCTCACCATCACCAGAGAAGAGACTTCAGGAGGAAAAAGCCTTATCAAGTGTCATTTCGTCGATCTGGATTAGCATCTGTTCCTAACAAACCCCAAGCTTCAACCGGAAGCTATTACCCAACACCTGCACTAAATTTTAAATGCTTTATCTGTTGAGGACCCTATTTGAAAAGGGATTATCCTAAAAACACTTATATTTGATTTAAGTGTAACAAACCAGGTCATCACATCAAGGATTACCCAGAGATAAAGAGGGAGAACCTTGAAGGTGTAAGTACATCCATGAATACTCAAGGAGGCGTTCACAGTGCAGTCGGAAGGCAGAAGGTAAAAGGAAAGGTTTTTGCAATTACTAGGGAAGAAGCATCTCATTCTGATTCCATGGTGGAAGGTAAGTGTATCATTAATAAGATTCCTTTAACTGTTATGTATGACTCAGGTGCATCACATTCCTTTATTGCTAATGACTGTGTAGAAAAACTAAAATTACCAGTGATAGAATTTCCATTTGATTTATCTGTTCATACTCCTGGAAATAATCCCATTGTCACTTCTAATGCCTGTTGGGAATGCCCTATTGTCATTGATGGTAAGGACTTTAAGGCTAATCTCTTTTGCTTACCCTTTTCTGGCTTAGAAGTTTTTATTGGACTAGATTGGTTGTCTAACAATCATGTTATAATAGATTGTCATAATAAAACCATAATGTTTAAAGAACCTGTAAATTTGAATCCAGAGGATTCCAGATTTCTAACCGCCAACCAAGTGAGTGCCTCTTTAAAAGGAGGAGCTCAAGGATTCATGCTATTGCTTTCAATGAAGGAGAGCAATAATCAAAAATAAAGTGAATTTCCTGATATTTTTCCAGAAGATATCCCTGGTTTACCCCTAGAAAGAGATGTGGAATTAACCATTGATCTAGTACTTGGAGTTAGACCCATTTCAATTGCACCATACCGAATGTCACCTCTAGAATTAGCAGAGTTGAAGAAACAACTTGAAGAGATGATAAAGAAGCAGTTTATACGACCCAGTGTATCCCCCTGGGGTGCACTAGTGTTATTGGTTAAGAAAAAAGATGGTAGCATGAGGTTGTATGTAGATTATCGACAACTGAACAAGGTGATGATCAAGAACAGATATCCTCTGCCAAGGATTGACGACTCGATGGATCAACTGCGTGGTGCCACGGTGTTCTCCAAAATTGATTTGAGGTCTGGATACCATCAAATAAGGGTGAAGAAGGAAGATGTACCGAAAACTGCTTTTAGAACATGCTATGACCATTACAAATATCTAGTGATGCCTTTTGGTGTAACTAATGCACCAGCCATATTCATGGATCACATGAATAGGATTTTTCATCCATATCTAGATAAATTTGTAGTGGTGTTGATTAATGATATATTAGTGTACTCTAAAAGTAGAGAAAAACATGTTGAACACTTGAAGATTGTGTTAGAAATCCTAAAAAAGAAACAACTGTATGCAAAGATGTCGAAGTGTAAATTCTGGTTGAAAGAAGTGAACTTTTTAGGACATGTAATTAGTCAAGGAGGAATAGTTGTAGACCTTTCCAAGGTGGAAGCAGTTTTAAAATGGGGGAGACCAACCACAATCACTGAGATCAGAAGTTTCTTGGGCTTGGATGGATACTATAGGAGATTCATTGAAGGATTTTCAAAGTTAGGATACCTACTGACAAAGCTAACACGGAAAAGACAACCTTTTGTGTGGACGACACAATGGGAGAATAGTTTCTAAGAGCTAAAAGATCGACTTACTTCTACGCCGGTGTTAGTACTCCCTGATCCACATCGAAGTTTTGAAGTTTACTGTGATGCGTCTAAGCAAGGATTAGGAAGTGTACTCATGCAAGACAAGAAGGTTGTAGCCTATGCGTTACGCCAATTAAGATAACCTAAGATTAACTACCCTACCCATGACTTAGAGTTAACTGCTGTAGTTTTTGCCTTAAAGATTTGGAGGCATTATCTATACGGTGCAACATTTGATGTGTTTAGCGATCATAAGAGTCTCAAGTATTTATTCGACCAAAAAGAGTTAAACATGAGGCAACAGAGATGGATGGAGTTCTTAAAGGACTACAACTTTGAGTTGCAATATCATCCTGGAAAAGCGAACGTAGTAGCTGATGCTTTGAGTCGAAAGTCTCTACATGCGTCCACAATTATGATTAAAGAGTTGGAATTGATAGAGAACTTCAGAGATCTTAACCTAGCAGTAAAGGTTAATGCTAACAGCTACAAATTAGGAGCGTTGCAAGTGACAAGTGAATTCCTGAGGCAAGTTTTAGAGGCTCAATGAAAGGATGAATTTCTACAAGAGAAGAAAGAATTCTTGAAATAAGGAAAAGAAGTCGAGTTCAATGTGGGAAATTCGTGAATTTTCTGTATTGGTAAATCACTGCAGGATCTTTGAAGAGGATCATAAAGATAGAATAACCAAAAGTCGTGAGCCCATTCACAAGGCGGGAAAAATGAGAAGTGGAGGATCTCACCATCACCAAAGAAGAGACTTCAAGAGAAATAAGCCTTACCAAGCGTCATTTCACCGGTTTGGCGCAACATCTGTTCCTAACAGGCCCCAAGCTTCAACTAGAAGCTATTACCCAACATCTGCACCAAATTTTAAATGTTTTATCTGTGGAGGACCCCATTTGAAAAAGGATTGTCCTAAAAACACTTATGTTTGCTTTAAGTGTAACAAACCAGGTCATCACATCAAGGATTGTCCAGAGATAAAGAGGGAAAACCTTGAAGGTGTAAGTACAAGCATAAATACTTAAGGAGGCACACACAGTGCAGTCGGAAGGCTGAAGGCGAAAGGAAAGGTTTTTGCAATCACCGGAGAAGAAGCATCTCATTCTGATTCTATGGTGGAAGGTAAGTGTATCATTAATAAGATTCTTTTAACTGTTATGTATGACTCAGGTGCATCACATTCCTTTATTGCCAATGACTGTGTAGAAAAACTAAATTACCTGTGATAGAACTGCCATTTGACTTATCTGTACATACTCCTGGAAACAATCCCATTGTCACTTCTAAAGCCTGTTGGAAATGCCCTATTGTCATAGATGGTAGGGACTTTAAGGCTAATCTTTTCTATTTACCCCTTTCTAGCTTAGAAGTTATTATTGGGCTAGATTGGTTGTCTGACAATCATGTTCTAATAGATTGTCATAATAAAACCATAATGTTTAAAGAACCAGTGAATTTGAATCTTGAGGATTCGAGATTTCTAACCGCCAACCAAGTGAGTGCCTCTTTAAAAGGAGGGGCTCAAGGATTCATGCTATTGCTTTCAACGAAAGGAGAGAAAGAATTAAAAATAAAAAATCTTCCGGTTGTATGTGAATTTCCTGACCTTTTTCCTGAAGATATCCCTGGTTTACCCCCAGAAAGAGATGTGGAATTCACCATTGATCTAGTACCTGGAGTTGGACCCATTTCAATTACACCATACCGAAGGTCACCTCTAGAATTAGCAGAGTTGAAGAAACAACTTGAAGAGATGATAGAGAAGTAGTTTATATGACCCAGTGTATCCCCCTAGGGTGCACCAGTGTTATTGGTTAAGAAAAAGGATGGTAGCATGAGGTTGTGTGTAGATTATTGGCAACTGAACAAGGTGACAATCAAGAACAGATATCCTCTGCTAAGGATTGACGACTTGATGGATCAACTACGTAGTGCTACGGTGTTCTCTAAAATTGATTTGAGGTCTGGATACCATCAAATAAGGGTGAAGAAGGAAGATGTACCGAAAACTGCTTTTAGAACACGCTATGACCATGATGAATATCTAGTGACGCCTTTTGGTGTAACTAATGCACCAGCCGTATTCATGGATTACATGAATAGGATTTTTCATCCATATCTAGATAAATTTGTAGTGATGTTCATTGATGATATATTAGTGTACTCTAAAAGTAGAGAAGAACATGTTGAACACTTGAAGATTGTGTTGGAAATCCTGAAAAAGAAACAACTGTATGCAAAGATGTCAAAGTGTAAATTCTGGTTGAAAGAAGTGAACTTTTTAGGACATGTAATTAGTCAAGGAGGAATAGTTGTAAACCTTTCCAAGGTGGAAGCAGTTTTGAAATGGGGGAGACCAACCACAATCACTGAGATCAGAAGTTTCTTGGGCTTGGATGGATATTATAGGAGATTCATTGAAGGATTTTCAAAGTTAGGATACCCACTGACTAAGCTAACACGGAGAGGACAACCTTTTGTGTGGACGACACAATGGGAGAATAGTTTCCAAGAGCTGAAAGATCGACTTACTTCTGCACCGGTATTGGTACTCCCTGATCCACATCAAAGTTTTGAAGTTTACTGTGATAGTCTAAGCAAGGACTAGGAAGTGTACTCATGCAAGACAAGAAGGTTGTAGCCTATGCGTCACGCCAATTAAGGCAACATGAGATTAACTACCCTACCCATGACTTAGAGTTAGCCGCTGTAGTTTTTGCCTTAAAGATTTGGAGGCATTATCTATACGGTGCAACATTCGATGTGTTTAGTGATCATAAGAGTCTCAAGTATTTATTCGACCAAAAGGAGTTAAACATGAGGCAACGGAGATGGATAGAGTTCTTAAAGGATTATGACTTTGAATTGCAATACCATCCTGGAAAATCGAACGTAGTAGCTGATGCTTTGAGCTGAAAGTCTCTACATGCATCCATAATGATGATTAAAGAGTTGGAATTGATAGAGAACTTCAGAGATCTTAACCTAGCAGTAAAGGTTAATGCTAACAGCTACAGATTTGGAGCATTGCAAGTGACAAGTGAATTCTTGAGACAAGTTTTAGAGGCTCAACGAGAGGATGGATTCCTGCAAGAGAAGAAAAAACTCTTGAAATAAGGAAAAGAAGTCGAGTTCAATGTGGGAAATGACCAATTGTTGAGGTATAAGGATCGAGTGTGTATCCCTGTCAAAGAGGAGTTGAGGAAAGCAATTCTGGAAGAAGGCCATAAAAGTTATATAAGCATTCATCCCAGAGCTACTAAAATGTATCAAGATTTGAAAAAGTTATTTTGGTGGCCTGGAATAAAGAAAGCGGTGGTAGACTACGTGGGTGCATGTATAATTTTCCAGAAGGTTAAAGTGGAACATCAAAAAACTCCTGGAATGCTACAATCAATGGAAATACCAGAATGGAAATGGGATAGCATTACCATGGATTTTATGACTTCTTTACCCAAAACTCCATTAGGACATGATTCAATATGGGTAATAGTTGATAGACTAACAAAGTCTGCCCACTTTATTCCCATTAATATTCGTTACCCTATGGAGAAGCTGGCAAAATTATACATTGAGGAGATTGTGAGATTATATGGAATTCCTTCAAGTATCATTTCTGATCGAGACCCTCGTTTTATATCACAATTCTGGAAGAGCTTACACAAGGCTTTGGGAACAAGACTATGTATGAGTTTAGCATATCATCCTCAGACAGATGAACAATCAGAAAGAACAATCCAATCTCTAGAAGACTTGTTACGAGCGTGTGTGTTAGAGCATAAAGGAAGTTGGAATCAATTCTTACCATATGTGGAGTTCACCTACAACAATAGTTTTCATGCTAGCATTGGCATGGCACCTTTTGAAGCATTATATGGAAGAAAATGTAGGACCCTGCTATGTTGGTTTGAGACTGGTGAAAACTTGATGCTAGGACCAGAGTTGGTACAACAAACCACAGATAAAATCCAAATAGTTTAGGAAAAGATGAAGGCAACACAGAGCAGGCAAAAAAGTTACTATAACAAAAGAAGGAAGTCGCTCGAATTTCAAGAAGGCGATCATGTATTCTTGAAAGTTACACCTACGACTGGGGTCGGTCGGGCAATGAAATCTCGAAAACTAACTCCTAGATTTATTAGTCCATCTCAAATAATTCATAAAGTTAGTACTCTTGCCTACCAAATAGCATTACCACATTTTCTTTCTAATATCCATAATGTTTTTCATGTATCAAACTTACGAAAGTATATATCTGATCCTACACATGTTATTGAACCTGATGTCATACAAGTTAAAGATAATCTTACATATGATGCACCACCTGTCAGAATAGTTGACAGAAGAATAAAACAGCTAAGGGACAAGACAATTCCATTCGTAAAGGTCATTTGGAGTGAAACGAGAGAGGAAGATGCTACATGGTAACTAGAAACTGAGACGAAAGAGTCTCATCCCTATTTGTTTTACTGAATAATGTAAATTTCGAGGACAAATTTTTTTAAGGGAAGTAGAGTTGTAACACCCTTATTTTTATTTTTATATTAAAATTCTGAAGGAATTAAATTATGGTTCTTCAGAACTTTTTAATCTACGTATTATTTATGATTATTTGGAATTTTTTTGGAATTTTTGAATTATTTTAATAAAATAATATTTTTTAAATAATTTTAAATTCATATCAATTGACTTAAAATTAAAAATATTTATAAGAAAGTGAAGTTAAATTATAAGAAAATTTTCTAAAATCTATTTCAAGTAGACTTATCTAAAAATGATCGGTTTGAGAAAAATCTTGATTTTTACCAATCGTAAAAAAACAGGAACGTTTCAATAATTTTTTATTAAGGCCTTCCCCTACATCTAATCCAGTGGAAGTTGTCGTTCCCGGGCCAGTAGCTTTGAAAGCCTAAAAGAAGGATTCTATTTCAGGTCCATCAAATACAAACGCAAGCTAAGGAAGTTTTAAAGCTATAGTTATAGTATTTTAATTTCAATAGAGCCCCAGTAAAATTATCTTTTCTTTCCTGCCTATTTCGTTTACCTCGGTGGGCAGCTAACGAAATCTCATAGAAAAAGAAAGGGGCTGGTTAACGAGTCTAACTAAGATTCGACTTGAATGATATTTTTGGTGTTATTGGACAGAATTGTTGCCCTTTTTCCACGCCTAATTTTTCAGAATATGATTATGAGCTGCAGAACGCTTGAAGCTGGAATTTTAGCATTGAATACATAATATTTTTTGATTTATTGCCATCCAAATCTGCCACTTCTCTAGCCCTTATACCGACCCCTCCCTTAAAGGTTGTTGGGGCCTTTTTCCTTTTCTTTTTATGGTGAGTGCGGAAGTCTTGCTTTCGTTCCAGTAGTAGCTTACCTTCCCTTAGATCTGAGGGTGGAATGACTATTTCTTGGCTTGATCACATGCAACCATCAAGTCGGGATTGAATCTTTTTTTCCTTAGTCCCAGTACCGATGCTAAAACAAAGAGGGCTAGACCCGAGGAGAGGTTGAGTCAGCAGCTAGTTTTGTCGGAATAGGAATAAACGATTCAATTTCATCTGTTGGAGGAAGGTAGAGCAATAGACGGAATGAGTCTTAGTTTAATATCCCATGCTCTTGGTCGACAGTTCATGCTTTGGTGGGACCAAGAATTGCCATAGTTGAAGAAGTTTCATTTTGAAGAGCCGGAGGAAGGGCTACTAGAGAGGCCCACACCCGGCGTAAATGCTTTTTGCTGACCTGGTTCTAGGCCAGGGCAAAAAAGACTAGACGAAAGGCAATAGGCGATGTCCAGAGGCGGAACATTGGACCTCTTCATTTTGGCAAAGATAAAGATCCGCTGTAGTAGGTTACTAGCCTACTCGCCCAGGGGAACCCAAGACCACATATGTCGCCGATGAAGAAGCTTATTGACAACATTGGCTCGTGCAACAGCCTCGGAAAGGCCAGATGGAAGAGAAGACACTGCTGGGGCGGGTCCTTCCCTCTAAGGCGGAACGCTCCCCTACCGATTTATTTTTACATCCCACAGCTTCGGCAGATCGCTTCCTAAAAAAAGTAATCTTTCTCGATAAAGTCGATTGATTGGGACTTAATTTTATCCCTTATAATAGCCGTACATGCACCTTTTGGTGCATACGGTTCACTAAAAATCATAAACAAAAAGGAATCAATGTGTCTATTTCAACCTTCTTTACCTTTTCATAATGTTCATAATGGATTTTTTCGAATTTCTAACGAAAAAACAATGTACTTAATTTATTGAACTAACTTCTCATTGATGTATTGCTTTCATCGGGATCGAACCCTAATCACAATGTAATTTTCTTGTTTCTTAATGGACTTCTTCAATTCTTTTAGGTTTCTTTTCTACTCTGACTAAAGATCTGCCCGATTTTGATTTGTACATACAGGACAAATACTACAATACCATGTCTTTTTGCTACAACTTTTATCTTTTCTGAATTTATTATTTCATCTTTTCTATCAAATATATGATAGAAATATTAATAGTAGATATATTCCTAATTGGTTTTTTTCTAAGCAATCTTTGGTAAATTTACCAAGAGCTATAGTCATAGTGATCCTCCTATTCAACTACTTCAACCATTTCCAAACACCTCATAGCATTTTTTTTTGAAGGGTGGGACTGGGATCCTTGAGGCTTTGTATCATTTATATATATTAATATAAAATTCTAAAATTGAATTCGAAATATATAAATTAAATGATTTTCTTGTAACGTAAATTGTCCCTTCTTTTCTAATCAGTTTCGAATATCAAAATTATTTATTGGTCTATTCTATTGATATCTAAGTCAAATCTATATAAAATTTTGGATTTTTTAAATTTAAACTTTATATTACTTATTATAAAATTAGTGAGGACTGGTATAATATCGCTAAATTTAAAAAAGGACCGATTTTGAATATTTAAAATATACCGAGTGAAAGGTTACTATTTGGCTTAATAATTCAGCCGACATTTACTATGCAAAACACTGTACATGTACGAAATTTTCAAAAGGTATATAGTAACTAGGATTGAATTTTCAAAAAATGTACAGTACTTTTATATTAAAATAATATAGTGCATAGTAATCTTTCTTCCTATAAATACCGAAGGAATTCTTCTTTAGAATTCATAATTTCAGATTAAGTTTTCTCAATATAGTAGTGCTAGTGAGATAGTGGTGGAAATAAGAGAGAGAAATAAATTTTTTTAGAAGAAGGTTCTGCTAAAATCCTAAGGTAAGAATACCTCTCTTTTATATTTTTTAGGGTTATTTTTATAGTGTTTTTAGAAATCTATTATTATATTAGAAATAATATTATTTTAAGTTACTATTCTGAATAGTAAAATACTATTCTGAATAGTAAATTGCTATTTCAATAGTAAATTACTATTTAAATAGTAAATTACTATTTAATGTTACTATTTACCTTTACTATTCATATTTTACTATTTACTGTTACTATTCATAATTTACTATTTACCCTTACTATTCATGTTTTACTATTTACTGTTACTATTCATGATTTACTATTTACTATTCACTATTCAAAATTTACTATTTCTGCTTTAAGTAGTAATCTTAATTTTCATCTTGTAACTATATTAAAATAAAATTGGTATGTTTTAGAACTCGGAGACGAGGCGCGCATGAATTTTCAATAACGAATCAGTATACAAGAGGTAAGGGGGAGTGAGATAAGAATATAATATGAAAAGACATAAGAATAATGGGAGGAGTCTCCTACTCCTTTTAAATTTAATAATATTATTATTTTAAAATATTAACTTTTTAACGTAAAATTTATAATAAAATTTAAATTAAATATCTGATGTAATTAACTCTAAAATACCTATGCAAATACCTGGATAACCTATGCGAACTGAACTGAACCTATGCAAGGACTTGGATTATTATGACCTGTATGGACTGAACTATACCTACACAAGGATTGGACTATATGGACCTACATAGACCCATGCGAGGAATGAACTATAAAGACTCAAAATCAATCTTATTAATCTAAATAAATATTAAGATTTGAATTACATTTATGAGTGATATTTAATTTATTTGAATTGTTTATAATTGATAATATTTGATTTTGATTGATATTTAATTTTGATTAATAATATTTGATGTGATTGATGATATTTAGTTATGATTGATAATACTTGATTTTGATTGATGATTTTGTGATGTGGAGTTTGAGCATATTGCGAGCATGACGGAAAGCTAAAACTCAGTAAGAATTTTCTTACCTTACTCTTTAAATTTTTATTACTTTAAATATTTTCTTCTTAGAAATTATTTTTATTAACTTTACTTTCAATATTTAGAATAAAAAAATAATTAGTATTTATTTTAGAAAGAAGACATTTTATGAAAATTAATTTATAACAAATTGAGACAATTAAATCTTGAATTAAAGAAAAATTTTATAATTTTAAGTATTTTGGATTATTCTCTTTTAATAAAATAAAATTTTCAAAAGAAAATTATTTTATTTTTTCAACTTAATAACTAAAGATATTTAGAAATAATTGAGAATTCGATCTTGTTAAGATTCAGTTTGAGAAAGATTATGTAAAGTTTTATATGAGAAAGTTTTGAGATATTTAAGGCTTAGAAACTCAATTTCAGTGAGATTCGAAAACTGTACCAAATTTATTTCTGTGGGATAGAAATTCAGAGAATTAAGAAAATATACAGTTTATTGAAATGATGTTGTAAACCTTTAAGGTATTTAATAATTGAGTTTCTAAAAGCCTTAACCAATTAAATACGTGAGTAGTTCATGTATCATAAATCATTAAAGTGAAACAAAATGATATTGTCTAGGGACGGATTATAGAAACCGATGATACATTAGAGGCTTAATTACGAGCCTTGGGATGAGAGGGTGTGAAAGGGTGCTTCAGGGGACCTGGGGTAGCTCCCTAGTATCGGGTACTTTCACAATAAAAACCTTCTCAATCTGACTACTCTCTAAGTGTTTCCATGCCAGTTGAGCTGTTCATATTATTATTATTCGGACTTATGAAACAGTGTAAACTCATGGTTGGCCCAGTGCAAATTAAAATTTAATGGCCCACATATATAGGTAAGTTATGATGAAGATATTGCATAACATTCATGCATTCATAATTGATTGTGTGTGATTGATATTATTATATATTAGTTTGTGAAAACCCTTTATTGCTTATTCCCCATTTTGGAATATTATATTCTGTTTCTCACTCCTTTCTCCATGTTTTTGTTTCATATATTTTAAATTGATGGTTTATAGGGAAGGATCGAAGAATCTCTGCAGTAAATATAGTACGTTCTAGAATGGGAGCTCGGTATGAATACTGTGGTCCAATGAATAAATGAATTTATTAAGTAACTGCTTCTGGGCCATGGAGTTTCCTCTCTTTCTTATAATGTTTAATATTTATTTTCTTCGGATGAATTTAAAATTACTTTATAAAGTTTTAATAATATTTATAAGGTATTTTAGAAATGATGTATGTAATTTATTCCGATAGTTTTCTTTTAACGATCATTTCTTTAGTAAAAAAAATTATGAATTTTTCTAATATTTATTAAGGTGTAACAGAGGGTGTTACACCACCTTTCAGAATAGCTGATAGAAGAATAAAAAAGCTAAGGGACAAGACAATTTAACTCGTAAAGGTCATTTAGAGCGAAACGAAAGGAGAAGATGCTACATGGGAACTAGAAACTGAGATGAAAGAGTCTCATTCCTATTTGTTTTACTGAATAATGTAAATTTTAAGGACGAAATTTTTCTAAGCGGAGTAGAGTTGTAGCACTCCTATTTTTATTGTTATATTAAAATTTTAAAGGAATTAGATTATGGTTCTTTTGAACTTTTTAATCTAAATGTTATTTATGATTTTATGGAATTTTCTGGAATTTTAGAAATATTTTAATAAAATAATATATTTTAAATAATTTTAAATTCATATAAAGTGACTTAAAATTAAAAATATTTATAAGAAAGTGAATTTAAATTATAAGAAATTTTCTAAAATCTATTTCAAGTAGACTTATCTAAAAATGATCGGTTTGAGAAAAATCTTGATTTTTTCCAATCGTTAAAAAATTGGAAACGTACCAATAAATTTTTATTAACAGAAAATTTTAGATTTTTAAAATTTAAATATTATATTACTTATTATAAAATTAGTGAGGACTGATATGATGTCGTTAAATTTTAAAAAGGACTGATTTTGAATCTTTAAAATATACTGAGTGAAAGGTTACTATTTGGCTTAATAATCCAGCCGACATTTACTATGCAAAACACTGTGCATGTATGAAATTTTCAAACTTGCACAGTAACTAGGAATGAAAATTTTAGAAATTGCATAGTACTTTTATAATAAAATAATGAAATACACAGTAACTTTCCTACCTATAAATACCGAAGAAATTCTTCGTTAGAATTCACAATTTCAGATTAAATTTTCTTAATATAGTAGTGCTAGAGAGATAGTGGTGGAAGTGAGAGAGAGAAATAATTTTTTTGGAAGGAGACTCTGTTAAAATAACAAGGTAAAAATACCTCTCTTTTATATTTTTAGGGTTATTTTCATATCATTATAAAAATATATTGTTATACTGGATATGATATTATTTTAAGTTACTATTTTGAATAATAAAATACTATTTCAATAGTAAATTACTATTCACTATTACTATTCATGTTTTACTATTTATGTTACTATTCATGTTTTACTATTTACTGTTACTATTCACGTTTTACTATTTACTGTTACTATTCATGTTTTACTATTTACTATTACTATTCATGTTTTACTATTTACTGTTACTATTTAAAGTAACTATTTAAAATTTACTATTTGCCATTACTATGTATAATTACTATTTACCCTTTCTGTTTCAAATAGTCATCTAAAAATTTTCATCTTGTAACTATATTAAAATGAAATTGGTATGTTTTAGAACTCGGAGACGAGGCGTGCACGAATTTTCAATAAAGAATCAGGATACAAAAGGTAAGGGGGAGTGAGATAAGAATATAATATGAAAAGATATAAGAATAATGAGAGGAGTCCCCTACTCCTTTTAAATTTAGTAATATTATCATTTTTAAAATAATAACTTTTTAACTTCAAATTTATAATAAACTTTAAATTAAGAATCTTGTGTAACTTACTCTGACATACCTATGTAAGGACTTGTACTTTTATAACCTATGCGAACTAGACTAAACATATGCAAGGACATGGACTATTATGACCAATATGGACTGAAATATACCTATGTAAAGACTGGAATTTTATAGACTTACATAGACTTATGCGAGGAAATGGACTACAAGGACTCCAAATCAATTTTAAATAACCATTAAAAATTTGGATTACATTTATGAGTGATATTTAATTGATTTGATTTGATTATAATTGATAATGTATGATTGTGATTAATAATATTTAATTGTGATCAATAATATTTGATTGTGACTGATGATCTTGTGATGTGGAGTTTGAGCATATAGCAAGCATGACAGAAAGCTAAAACTCGGTAAGAATTTTTTTACCTTATTGTTTAAATTTTTATTCTAACAGAAAGTATTTTTTTAATCATTTTAGACTTTTATTTCTTCTTAGAAATTATTTTCATTAATTTTACTTTTGATCTTTAGAAAAAAAATCTAGTATTTATTTCAAAAAGAAACCATTTTTTGAAAATTAATTTATAAAAAGATTGAGATAATTAATTCTTAAATTAAAGAAAAATTTTATAGTTTTAAATATTTTTTGTTAATAATTTTTTAAAAAAATTTATTATTCTCTTTTAGTGAAATAAAATTTTCAAAAGTAAATTATTTTGTTTTTCTCTAACCTAATAACTAAATTGTTAAGATTCAATTTGAAAAAGATTATGTAAAAGATGTAAGATTTTCTATTAGAAGTTTTGAGATATTTCAGGCTTCAAAACTCAATTTTGGTGAGAATTGAATTTGACAACTGTACCAAATTTATTTCTGTATGACAAATTCAAAGAATTGAGAAATGTACAGTTTATTAAGATGATGTTGTAAACCTTTATGGTATTTAATAATTGAGTTTCTAAAAGCCTTAACCAACTAAATACGTGAGTAGTTCATGCATCATAAATCATTGAAGTGAAACAAAATGATATTGTCTGGGGACGGATTATAGAAACTGAGAATACATTAGAGGAGGCTTAATTACGAGCCTTGGGATGATAGGGTGTGAAAGGATGCTTCAGGGGACCTGGGGTAGCTCCCTAGTATCGGGTACTTTCACAATAAAAACTTTCTCAATCTGACTAGTCTCTAAGTGTTTCCATGCGAGTTGAGCTGTTCATATTATTATTATCCGGACTTATGGAACAATGTAAACTCCTGGTTGGCCCAGTGCAAATTAAAATTTAAGGGCCCATATATATAGGTAAGTTATGGTGAAGATATTGCATAACATTCATACATTCATAATTGATATTGTATGTGATTGTGATTGATATTAGTATATATTAGTTTGTGAAAACCCTTTATTACTTATGTCTCATTCAGGAATATTATATTCTGTTTCTCACTCCTTTCTCCGTGTTTTTGTTTCATATGTTTTAAATTGATGATTTAGAGGGAAGGATCGAAGAATCTCGACAGTAAATATAGCGCGTTCTAGAAAGGGAGCTCGGTATGAATACCGTGGTCCAATGAATAAATAATGTTATTAAGTAACTGCTTCTGGGCCATGGAGTTTCCTCTCTTTCTTATAATGTTTAATATTTATTTTCTTTGGATGAATGTAAAATTACTTTAAGAAGTTTTAATAATATTTATGAGGTATTTCAGAAATAATGTATGTAATTTATTCCGATAGTTTCTTTTTAACAATTATATCTTTAGTAAAAAAATTACAAAATTTTCTAGAATTTATTAAGGTGTAACAGAGGGTGTTACACCGCCAACCAATGAAGAGGATGTGGAGGAAGCTTTATCTGGAAGTGACTCCACCATAGATAATGCGTAGTACCTATAGTTAACCTAGTAGGACGTTATGGGTAGTTTTGATGACTCCAGCTGTACTTGAGGGTTGAGTAGTCCTTTTTGTATACTATTTAGCTACTCACATGTTTTGGGGCCTGTTTTGTCATTAGCTAGCGTCTGACTCTTGGGGTTGCTGCTAATCAGAAACTATATTTTGTGTTAGTGTAATCAAAAATAAAATCATGTACAGTTTTTATATATATCTATAAAAATGTTTATAAAACAAAGTATTTAGATATATGTTGTTATGTCTATGAAATTGTTTAAATATTTAAGTGAATTTTTGTATTATTTAAATTGTGATAGTTATTTAGGGATGTTATAGAATATATATATATATATATATATATATATATATATATATATGTGTGTGTGTGTGTGTGTGTGTGTGTGTGTATGTTGGTATGATATGTTCCTTACATGAATGTTAAGAGTGTGACAAGGCACTGAGCTATTAGATAGTTATTCATGCATAATAACCAAGAACTGCTGGTATGTGACAACATCAAGTGCTGTCATTGATAGGTTGACGCTGGGTGCCAGCCTAACGTGTAGCGTCAGGGTTGTGAGGAGAGCCCCATGTATAGCATGGACCTGACGCGTACCGTTAGGCCCTTGTTTTCCAAAACCTGTTTCTTTCATTTTGAGTGGTATTTTGGGGTTTAAAATGTCATTTAGAAATGATTTTGAAGCTGTTAATGAAAAACCATTATTCGGAATAAATTTTGAGTTATTTAATTATTTATTTTGTGAAAAATTTATTAGATTTTTTTATTATTTAAATGAGTAAATTAAAGAAAATTAGTGTGGGATTTTACAACAAGCACTTCCTTTAGACCGGGGTGACTTTCGTAGTGAAGAAGGATGAGTTATCCCTCGAGTCTGTGAAGGTAGTTTGGGCTCTACGCAAATACAGTACTGCCCGCCCGAAGATTTCATGCAAACGACTTCTCAGTTCCCCCACAACAAGAGAGGTTTTGTCATCTAAACTATTTTATCTTTACTATTTATAGGTGAAATCGAAAGCTTCGGTCCCATGAAAGCATTGAGATAATTGCGGACCGAGGTGATTGCTGTGGCCTCTAAAAGTATAATCCGAGCTAAAGGGAACACTCGGAAAGCTGACACCATCGTCCTCAAATTTAAGGATGAGGCCATGTCGAGCATCCCACTGAAGGAAGGAGTTGGCGAAGAACAGGCCTAGCATGCCAGTGAAATCCCATGCCTGGGGACTGGTGATCAGGCCGTTGTTGATACTGCCTAGAAGATACGGTCAAAAAGGAGAAATGACGTTGGGTCCAATCGCAAGAGGCAAAGCCAACATCAAATGGAGGGTCCATCATTCCCTTGCAAGAAGGCTAAAAATAAAGAGGTGGTGCAAGAAGAAGCCAACCATCAGGGGAAGCTAGGGGTTCCTAACTATTACTTAGGGAGGATCTAGACCTCGATAAAATAAAGGTTGTAGTAAATACGGGTTGGTGGCACCTACAGGAGGTTGGAGACAACGCGGAGTGAAGCTCTACCCTCTATGATAAGGTCCAGAGTCTAGACGCTACTCTGTAGGATACCATTAAGGAAAATTCATTGTTGAAGGAGGTAGTCAGGACCAAGGGCTAGGCCTTGTAGCACGGGCAAAACAAATTTAGCTATTTTGAAGAGAGAGATGAAACAGCTTAAAGAGGAAAACCATCAGCTGACAAGAAAAATTGAAGCTAGGCCAGGACATAACGGATGCTATCATTGAGAATTCTGAAGCTCTTGCAGGAGAAGTGACTATGTCGTCCTCTGAAGCTCTACCCTCGTGACTACCTCCTTGATTTTATTGAATTCCTCCCTTAGTTTTCCGTCACTTTATTATAGTGGGATGCTATAGCCTTATCCCGGGATAGGCTCTGGCTTTGTTGAGTTCTAAAACTTTTCAATAGATATGAATGACAATACTATGTTGCCTCTTTGCTATATCTTGATATTGCATTAGAAACAACTTAAGAAATCCACCTTTGCTTTTGTGAGCACTTTGGACGTAATTTACCAAGTCCCATAGGACGTTGTATAAATTGTACATTATTTGTTGTGAATAGACTTGCATAGGTTGTCGTATACGGGAAAGAGCTTTGATAAAACCTAAGCCATTTACTTGCACCACTCGTTGGGGATCAGTACGATTTTAATAATAATTGATCTCTACCGCTCGTCGGGGTCAAATAACCAACCCTTAGTTGGGGTACCGCTCATTGGGGTTCGGTACAACCTCATAGAGGTCTAATGCTCGCCACTTGTTGGGGCAAAAAGGGTCTTCTTACATAAGATAATTATTTTAATAAGTGAAAGAAAAAAAATTATAAATGGCACTTTTATTATTATTGATTGTACATCGGAGCTAAACTGAGCTATGCCTCGTTAAAACCTTCTCAAGGAAAACCCAATGGGAAAAACCTTAAGTTACGAAAAACCTCTAGCTCGAACTGTTCATCAATATATGTTACCCTCTCCAGGGTATCTCCATACATTACCATCTTAGACCTCCTCCGAGGTTGGCTTAGACGAGTTGAGGGAATCTAACCTTCTCAATTTCATGAATGCTTAATGCTTCTACAAGACTTCGAGAGAAGCGTAGTGATTCCAAATGATGTAGGCTACGAGAGTAGGTATATTGTTTGAAAGCATGAAATTAAACCTAGGATCTTAGGTATTGCGAAAGTATGCAAGATCTTTTGAGGGCTAATGGGTTTTCACAAAATATAATGGACTTAGTTTACAAATCAAACGTGGTTCTTTGGCAATTAGGTAGATTAGTATGGCTTCGAGAGAAGGTTGTTAATTACATTAGGAAAATCTACCTTAGAAACTAAATTTTACAATTGGGGAAGTGAATTGCATGAAATTTGATACTGGCATATAAACCTCTTAACTCCCAAGAGTTTTCCTTTGATTGATTCTTAGAAAGTAATTGATTTCCATTCCGAAAGGCATTAAGTTTTCTGTTTCTATGAGTTTGATATAAAGTGAACTTTCCTTTAATTGAACCAATTTGTCTGGATAATCAAATAATAGTAAACTGATACTTAGGCACACTCTCTGTGGAGAACGATTGTAACATCCCTGGTAATTTAATATTTAGGATAGTAAATAAAGGCATAATTGAGTTTTGATAATAAGAAATAAGGATTTTAAGGGAATAAAGTAATTTAAAAATGAAATTTTAAGGGCATGGAGGAAGTGACCTGACGCGTAGCATGGCTATGGCGCGTAGCGTTAAGGCAACTTAAGTGACCTAACGCGTAGTGTCAGTGTGACGTGTAGCATCAGCGTTGAGATCTGTTTTTAAAATACTTGAACAACTGAACCTGAGGCATGCAAAAACGCACCCCTTCTCTTTCTTCTTCGCTCTCAAGCTGTGGGAGCTTAATCCAAGGGGATTGTTGGTGGATTTTTAAAGTTAATCGCCTATGTGGCTTCAGGGAATTAAGGTAAGCACTTGGGAACCCTCAATTTTATAGTTTCTTTCTCCTCACCTTCACTTTCTCTCTCTAACCGAAACCATCATGCATGATAGGGGTTTGATTCTTGAGTTTGATGGTTGTTGGAACTTGAATAAGGACCTTAGAGTATTTGGTGTAGCAAAAAGTTAAAAATTTTGTATTCCGACACTTGTAGATTCGGATTTGGGGATTGGAAGGCCGTTTAATGCAGTGGGTCTTGGAAACTGATCCGGTCTTGATACCGGTATCCGATCTATAAGACATATTTCAACGTCTTTGTCAATTTGCTAACGTGTAACCGGTGTCATCGGTATACATCTGGACTCTAATTCCGTATCAGGCGCTCTCCCTATACCGGTTGTCCAGGATAACACCATGACACCAGATAACACACATGTCACTATGCAGAAGACAAAAGGCATCGCTACAGGGACCGATCAATAATTCCCTGCACTACGAGCCAAAATCTACTCACGGGAATGATCAACTTGTCCCCTAATTCTAGCCTATACTCTCTACGCTCAATATAAAATAGCCACTTAAACCAATCATGCTGGCAAGTGCATAATAAAATAATAATTTACAGTGTTATTGGAGGTTAGTGGTTCCCCACTAACAAATCCTCGAATATCGAGCCAATCAGGTATATGAACTCTCTTCATCAATGAAGAAAGGGATCTTTTGACTCTATCAAGTTACAATTACTCTCTGAATACATTCCTTGTAACATCCCTGATGTTTTAATGAGAATTATAAGAAATAGGAAATGCTAGTAAATGTTTTAGAAGTTTTATTTAATATTTGTTCTGTCTGAGCCAGAGACGGGAAAGCCGGTGTCGAGATCGGTCTCAGAAGCGCGGGCAGGCGGAGTTGAAGATCGGGAGTGTAGGAGAAGAGCGGGTAGGGCCAGGTGGTTTGGTCTAACCGATGTGAGGAGAGCGTCTCACTCGGGGTCATAGCCCGGATCAACCACATAATGACTGAAACAACGGGTGTAGGTAACCAAGAGGCGGGCGCGGATGAGATATCCGACCTCTCAGGTTGTAGCTCGGATTTCTGAGGTATGAACACTAAGCTAGGACGCCGGTGGGCCGGTATTCATACTGGGCCTATACTCTTGCGAAGTATTAGAGAATTGTGAATAATTAAACGTTGAGGGAATAAATAAGAGTAGTTGATTTGATAAACTATGAAATAGTTTAATATGGTGAAATTGATTAAAATTTAGTGAGAATACAAATAAAATAAAGGAAAAGACGATCTTGCCCATGAGCTTTATATATGAAAGGAGATTCTCTTCCTTCCCTCTTCATTATTTGCGAGTTACCTCTGCTGCTGATCTGTCCCTTCTCTCTCGTTTTCTCCTCTCTTAACGCTGAGTTGCATGCGCTGGGAGGGACTCCATTTGTGCCTAAACTTCAATTGAACCCCATTCCTGTGATTGAGGCTTCAAGGTGAGTCTACTGATCCGTTCTAAATGTGATTCCCTTATCCCTTTCATTCTTTGGCGGTCAAGGGCCATGCATGGCTGTATTCGAGTCTGTTCTCCACTCCTTTGGTGAGTGTGAGCCCAAATGCGGTCCATGAACTAAGGGCGTTGAAGTGACAGGTTGTACTTTATGATCCGTAGGTAGTAGGTTAAGCAACGGAAGACTGAGTGACAGAGCTGAGGCTGCGAAACCAGTGCTCAGAGGAAGGAATCGACACAGGGAGTGTAACATCCCAGTTTTGAAACTAAATGCCGAATGAAGAATAAACTATTAAGACTTGATCTCAATAGAAAATAACTGTTAATTGTATTTAACTAAGTAGATTTAAGCCATTAAAATATGAAAATGGTGATGGTCAGGGGATGGGGTGGAGTGCACGTGGCTGCTGGGCACACACTCTCCCATCCCACTTTTCTCTTACTGTGCGCATGTACATATATATAAAACGTGAGCCCTTGGTGATAAACACACTCTCTATTCCTTCAGACTTCTTCCTCCGTCACTTCATCCTCTGCTTTTCTCTCTTCATCTCCATCCTCCTTCTTTTCTTCTCTCACTCTTCGCTCCTGGAGACCTTGGTTGCAGTACTGAAGAACGGACTACACTCCATCCCAGAATCAGGCGCAGGATACGACAAAGCCAAGGAAGACCGAACGAACCAGGAGAAAGACATCGGACCCAACGACAAGAACGGAAAAAGGTTTCTGAGGTTCTTCTAAAGGTAGGGGGCGCTTGCATGTCGAATGCATGGTCTAAGAACGGTACCGGATGAACATACTGCTGAGTGTGGGTGTGTGTGTGTGTGCATGTATTTATAATTATTAAAACTGATGCATGATTTAAGATTCTGATAGTGATATTTGTGGCGATGGTGTAGCCTGTTAGTGGATGATAATGATGGATGATATGCATGGATCTATTTTCTTGTCACTATGAAAAATATGTATGTGCATGCTCTTAATTGGATTGCTCAATGTTGTTAATCTGATGACCGATTGTAACATGCGCTGGTGTGATTGACTGAATGATTACGGGTAGTGTGGGGAAATCCATTTTGCTTAATGACTACGATGAAGGTGTTCGTGGCGCGATGATGTGTATTAACGAATGTGTTAGTTGCATGAATGAGAGTGGGGTGACCTATAGAAGGTCAAGAACCCCAAGGGAAATGACTTCCAGTTACCAACCCTGGCTAGATCCCAATAGTGCTCGTGGTAGCCGTTGGAGCTAGAGAAGAGAGTCTCGAGACGCCGTGGGGAGGCCGGTGCCACCTTGTAAGAGCTGAGGGACGAGGGGCCAGAAGAAAAGGGGACCGTAACTGAGAGTCTTTACCCGAGTCGGATCCGCAGGCATGCATATAGAAATAAGGCCGATTGTGGTGGTGTATAAATTTATGTATGTACATGTGTATGATTTTGAATGCATGAATATATATATGGATGTGGAATAAACTCTGTGTATTATGTGTGTCATGAATGTTGTTTGAACTGTAAGAACTTGGTTACTTGAGAAAGGTTGAATGATAGCAGGAGCGTGTACTGACGCTGATACCGAGTTTGTGAGTATCATTTTACATGTAAAGCTCACCCCTGCAGTGGCCATTTTCAGTGAATGCCTCTCGAGAGGAGGATCAGAAGCAGAGCTGGAATGCTGGGCGGAGTGCTGATGCATTTGGAAGGTTTAATTAAGGCGTTGTTAGATTAAGCCCTGACTGGTTCATACTGGATGTTAATGTTTTGGGATGAATAGACCTTATGGACAAGGAGAAATCCGATTTTGTGTTGTAAATATTGACATACACTCTTATGTATATATGGATGTATAGTTTTGTGTGTGTGATGTTATGCGCTGCCTTATTTCATGATTGTGCTTTAATGGATACGCAGGAACAGTATGATTGAGCAGGCTATAGCCAAGTCAGAGTGAATTGAGAATTGTCTTAGGAAAACTTATGTCAGATACGCTGGGCGGAGTCGTACCCCGCCCGAAGTATGGGGACATTTCGCCCAAGCGAGAGGACTCACGCTGGAGCGATGTAGTTGTTAGAATGGAACACCGTTCAATTATCTTTCCTATCCGTTGTGATGCTAACGCAACCCAGACCCCGGTGTTGACCCCTGATTTGGGCGTTGTGGTTGAGTCCGCCCAGGCGTTGTCATAATTAGTTGAGTTGGGCGGAATAGGTTCAGACCCCTCATTCCTCCATAATCCACTACCGCAAATGTACCCTGTAACTTCCCGTTTTTCTGAGTGAAGTGCGAGTGTGAGGATTTACCTAGTGAACCCTTGTCCATACCCGATTGAGAAAATTACCTTGTATTTGTGTTGAAGAGGCGTTGTGCAGATTTCGTTTAGGCGGTGTCATACCTCGCCCAAGTAACTAGGACAGTTCGCCCAAACGCGTAGAACTATGCTGAGGCAAGTAGATATCAACTCGAGATTCCGCCTATGTACCTTCTTCCTCCGTTGTCGCATTATTCCGTCTCGCTAGGCGGTATTGAACATCGCCTGAGTAAGTGAATGTTGTGATGTAGTCCGTCCAGGTGTTGTTGTGCTCTGCCGAACTGGACGACGGTGTAATCACTTCCTCTTTCCTTCATAAACTACTCCTGCATGTGTATATCTCCCTTCTTCTTCCTTTATCTGTCTTCTGAAGTTGAACGCCCAGAGTTCTCTGAGAAAGGATCAGCCCGTAGGAACGAATAGACGCTAATGTAAGGTTTACTTGAAGAGTTTCTCGTCTGGTGTTGCATTGTCACACACCGTTTAGGCGGTGTGAGACAACGGTTGAGCGGGTCACTTTCGCCCTCGAGTCCGCCCAGGATAAATATACCCCGCCTAGCCAGGTAGGATGATTCGAACTCCGTCCTTCCATCGAGCGCTACGCGTATGAATGTCTTAACATCCTTCCCTTACCTATTTCCTTCCGTTGAGTGACCAGTGTTACTCGAAGGAAAGCTTCCTTGTGAAAAAATTTTCTCATATTTTTGGAATTATTAGTTGCAAGTAATAAGGTGTTACATTTTGGTATCAGAGCGGACTGAAAAGTCCAAGGCCAAAGTATGCTTACCAAGTGTAAGCGGTGGTGTGTGTGTCTTTTTGATTGAATGGTTGAAATTGTTCTGATGCTAGTTGACTTGATTGATGTTAACTTGAGGACAAGAGGTTGTTTTCCCCTGGTCCGATTGTGTGTATGACTTAGGCGAATAATATAATGTGCTAAGCTATTAATTGTTGGACTAATAACTAGATCGGTAGTAAGTGGCTCCGTATACTTATCCTTAAATGTCAATTTCAGGATAAGGAATGGCGCATCGTCAAAGTATGGAGGCTATAGCCACAGCATTCCAACGCTTTGCGGATGTGTTTGAAAGGCAAGGCCAGACTCGACCTGAGGATGGCCATGTGCTGGACCGCTTCCTAAAGAGGAAGCCGAGTGAATTCTTAGGAGGACGGAACCCTAAGGCGGCGTTCAAGTGGACTCAGGAATTAGAGAGAATTTTTAGGGGTCTTCGCTGTACCGAAGCCCGGAAGGTGGAATGCGCAGTGTATATGCTGCGAGATGAAGTGGAGAATTGGTGGAAAATAGCCAGAAGCCGATTCCCCGAAGATGATAATCAACTGACGTGGAACGATTTCAAGGCCTGCTTCTTAGACAAATACTTTCCCGACACAGTGAGGAGTCGGAAAGAGCTGGAGTTTATGGAGTTAAAACAGGGCTCCATGACTGTGGAAGAATACGCAACAAGGTTCGAGGAATTGTGCCTATTCTATCCGCCCTTCCAGCAGCCAGGAACGGAGAACTCCAAGTGTCTTAAGTTTGAGAACGGACTGAGATCGGATATTAAGAGGGCCTGCAGATACCATGAAATCCGGAGTTTCCTTGCATTAGTGAACAAATGTAGAATATTCGAAGAGGATGACAGGGCCCATTCGGGCCAGTGCAGCAGAGCCAACCAGCACCTGAGGCCTCAGCAATCACGTTTCAAGAGGCCAGGAAACGTGAGGAGGAATGAACCCTTCTCCAGATATCAAAATCATGGTGACCGAGGGAGACAGATGAGTGGGCGACCAAGACATGGCGGATGCTTTAAATGCGGCGGTGACCACTTTGCTAAGGATTGCAATGATACAAATGTTAAATGCTACCACTGCAGAGAGAAGGGACACGTTCATCCTGACTGCCCCCAACTCCGCCAAACAAACGCCAATGTGCGTCAAGGAGGATCTCAAGATAGAACCCGAGTGAATGATAACCAACGACCTGGTGGCAGAGGCAACGGAACCAGAGGAAATATGATGCGTGCTCTGAACAGCCGAGAGAGGAATACCGGTCCGCCAGCAGCAGGAAGAATCTACACCATCAATGTAGAAGATATTGCACCAGCAAACGACCTAGTACATTGTAAGTGCTCACTTGGAATGAATACGCTTAATGTTGTTTTCGATTCGGGAGCTACCCATTCTTTTATAGCTGATGAGTGCGTGGAACCGTTGAAGTTACCAACTGTGTCTATGGATCGGACTTTGGAAGTGGCCAGCCCTACTGGCGCTAATGTGTTCATGTCGTCAATATGTAAAAGTGTAGCATTTGAGTTGTATGATCGGAGTTTCACCTTCGATCTGATTTGCATGCCTTTAAAGGGTCTTGATATCGTGCTTGGGATAGATTGGCTTTCAGCCAATAAGGTATTAGTAGATTGTAGAAACCGAGAGATAGTTTTCCCAAAACAACCCACTGAAGATGATACGGCACTAGGTATAACCCAACTATTTATGATGCTTTGTCTAACCAAAGATGAGAGTGAGACCCTAGTGAACGAAATCCCGGTTGTCTACGAATTCCCAGAAGTGTTCCCAGAAGACGTTCCGAGTGTGCCTCCCAATAGAGAAGTTGAATTCTCTATAGACTTGATCCCTGGAGCCGAACCGGTCTCCAGTGCACCCTACAGAATGTCCTCAACTGAATTGGCAGAGTTGAAGAAACAGGTAGATGAGTTACTCGAGAAGCAGTTCATTAGACCAAGCGTGTCACCATGGGGCGCACTTGTGCTACTTGTTAAGAAAAAGGATGGCAGCATGAGACTTTGTATAGATTATCGACATCTTAACAAGCTCACAATCAAGAATCGATACCCACTGCCTAGAATTGATGATTTAATTGACCAACTGCGTGGAGCCTCAGTCTTTTCAAAGATCGACTTACGATCAGGATATCACCAAATCCGAGTGAAAGACTCAGACATTCCTAAAACTGCCTTTAGGACTCGATATGGTCACTACGAGTATGTAGTGATGCCGTTCGGTGTGACAAACGCCCCTGCTGTTTTCATGAATTACATGAACAATATATTCCACTCCTTCTTAGATCGGTTTATTGTTGTCTTCATCGATTATATTCTAGTTTATTCTAAGACATCTGAGGAGCATGAAGGACATCTCAGAACGGTACTCCAAGTGTTGAAGGAGAAACAATTGTTTGCAAAGCTCTCGAAGTGCGAATTCTGGATGGATGAGATCCACTTCCTCGGGCATGTGATCTCCGAGCGAGGCGTCTCGGTGGATCCTGCGAAGGTAGCTGCTGTAATAGCATGGGAGAGGCCCAGATCGGTCTCGGAAATAAGAAGTTTTATGGGCTTGGCAGGTTATTATAGGAGGTTCATCGAAGGTTTTTCTAAATTGGCATTACCCCTAACTAAAATGACTCGGAAAAATGTTCCCTTCGTGTGGAGTCCGGAGTGTGAGAACAGCTTCCAAGAGCTGAAGAATAAGTTGACGACTGCTCCGGTGTTGGCATTACCTGAGTTACGAGAAAGCTTCGTGGTCTATTGTGACGCGTCCGGACTTGGATTAGGGTGTGTACTCATGCAGAAAGATCGAGTGATAGCATATGCCTCTCGACAATTGAGACCCCACGAGCAGCATTATCCGACCCATGACTTGGAGCTGGCAGCAGTAGTTTTTGCATTGAAAATCTGGAGACATTACTTGTACGGGTCCAAATTTGAAGTGTACAGTGACCATAAGAGCCTCAAATACCTATTCGACCAAAAGGAGCTGAACATGAGGCAGAGGAGATGGATTGAGTTTTTGAAGGACTACGATTTCGAGTTAAAATACCACCCAGGTAAGGCAAACGTCGTGGCTGACGCATTGAGTCGGAAATCCCTCCACATGGCAGCCATGATGGCAAAAGAAGTTGAGTTGTTGGAGCGGTTCCGAGACATGAACTTGCATGTTGACACCCCTTCCTCTCAGAAGATGACAATCGGTACGTTGAGGATTGCCAATGAATTCTTAAAATCCGTGTACGAGCAGCAACAGGCGGACTCTTACCTAGCTGAAATGAAGGAAATTCAAGCCAAAGGAAAGGACTTATCCTTGGCCGAGGGGTCTGATGGGATCTTCCGGGTAAGAGACAGAATATACATACCAAGTGGAGAAAGATTGAGAAGAATGGTGCTTGACGAAGCCCACAAAAGCCTACTCAGCATTCACCCAGGAACCACGAAAATGTACCACGACTTGAGGAGACAGTTCTGGTGGCCCGGACTAAAGAGGGATGTGGCGGAGTACGTGGCCCGGTGTATCACCTGTCAGAAATCGAAGGTAGAGCACCAAAAACTGTACGGTGCAATGCAGCCTCTAGAGATCCCCGTGTGGAAATGGGACTCAATTGCGATGGATTTTATCATGGGATTACCCAAAAACCGAGCGGGCCATGATGCAATTTGGGTCATTGTTGACCGATTGACGAAGAGTGCACACTTCTTACCTGTAAATATGAAGTACCCATTGCATAAGTTGGCTCGGATCTACATTCAAGAAGTTGTCCGACTGCATGGCATACCTACTTCCATCGTATCGGATAGGGACCCTAGGTTTATGTCCAGATTTTGGACCAGCATGCATCAAGAATTGGGGACGAAGCTTTGGCTTAGTTCTGCCTACCACCCCCAATCGGATGGACAATCCGAGCGAACAATTCAGAGTCCAGAAGACTTATTGAGAGCGTGTGTGTTAGAGTACGGCGGGGACTGGGAGCAGTACCTTCCCTTGATCGAGTTTACGTACAACAATAGCCATCATCACAGCATTGGCATGGCACCTTACGAGGCATTATATGGGCGTAGATGCCGAACCCCACTCTGCTGGTCGGAAGCGGGTGAAAGTCTACTATTGGGACCAGACATCGTGAAGCAAACCACAGAACAGATCCGAGTGATAAGGGAGAGGATGAAAGCATCACAAGACAGGCAGAAGAGCTACCATGACAAGCGCATCAAGCCATTGAAATTTTCAGTCGGGGATCGAGTGTTTCTGAGAACCTCTCCGAGTAAAGGAGTTGGACGAGCCTTAAAAAGTGGGAAGTTAAGCCCTCGATACATTGGACCTTACGAAGTGTTAGAACGGATCGGTCTCGTAGCATACCGCCTCGCATTACCAACTCACTTGTCCCGATTGCACAACGTATTTCACGTGTCTCAACTAAGGAAGTATTTGCATGACCCCAGCCACACGATGCCTGACGACGAGGTAGAGATCAAGAAAGACCTAACCACTGTGACTACACCGATTGGAATTGTGGACCGATCGGTAAAACGCTTAAGAAACAAGAACGTAAGGCTGGTTAAGGTGGAGTGGCAGCAAGGCAAGACCACCTCCTGTACGTGGGAACGCGAAGACACCATGCGACAGCAGTACCCCGAGTTGTTTACCTAGGTGAGTACCGACTGAATTTCGGGGACGAAATTCTTTTCAAGTGGGGAGAACTGTAACATCCCAGTTTTGAAACTAAATGCCGAATGAAGAATAAACTATTAAGACTTGATCTCAATAGAAAATAACTGTTAATTGTATTTAACTAAGTAGATTTAAGCCATTAAAATATGAAAATGGTGATGGTCAGGGGATGGGGTGGAGTGCACGTGGCTGCTAGGCACACACTCTCCCATCCCACTTTTCTCTTACTGTGCGCATGTACATATATATAAAACGTGAGCCCTTGGTGATAAACACACTCTCTATTCCTTCAGACTTCTTCCTCCGTCACTTCATCCTCTGCTTTTCTCTCTTCGTCTCCATCCTCCTTCTTCTCTTCTCTCACTCTTCGCTCCTGGAGACCTTGGTTGCAGTACTGAAGAACGGACTACACTCCATCCCAGAATCAGGTGCAGGATACGACAAAGCCAAGGAAGACCGAACGAACCAGGAGAAAGACATCGGACCCAACGACAAGAACGGAAAAAGGTTTCTGAGGTTCTTCTAAAGGTAGGGGGTGCTTGCATGTCGAATGCATGGTCTAAGAACGGTACCGGATGAACATACTGCTGAGTGTGGGTGTGTGTGTGTGCATGTATTTATAATTATTAAAACTGATGCATGATTTAAGATTCTGATAGTGATTTTTGTGGCGATGGTGTAGCCTGTTAGTGGATGATAATGATGGATGATATGCATGGATCTATTTTCTTGTCACTATGAAAAATATGTATGTGCATGCTCTTAATTGGATTGCTCAATGTTGTTAATCTGATGACCGATTGTAACATGCGCTGGTGTGATTGACTGAATGATTACGGGTAGTGTGGGGAAATCCATTTTGCTTAATGACTACGGTGAAGGTGTTCGTGGCGCGATGATGTGTATTAACGAATGTGTTAGTTGCATGAATGAGAGTGGGGTGACCCATAGAAGTTCAAGAACCCCAAGGGAAATGACTTCCAGTTACCAACCCTGGCTAGATCCCAATAGTGCTCGTGGTAGCCGTTGGAGCTAGAGAAGAGAGTCTCGAGACGCCGTGGGGAGGCCGGTGCCACCTTGTAACAGCTGAGGGACGAGGGGCCAGAAGAAAAGGGGACCGTAACTGAGAGTCTTTACCCAAGTCGGATCCGCAGGCATGCATATAGAAATAAGGCCGATTGTGGTGGTGTATAAATTTATGTATGTACATGTGTATGATTTTGAATGCATGAATATATATATGGATGTGGAATAAACTCTGTGTATTATGTGTGTCATGAATGTTGTTTGAACTGTAAGAACTTGGTTACTTGAGAAAGGTTGAATGATAGCAGGAGCGTGTACTGACGCTGATATCGAGTCTGTGAGTATCATTTTACATGTAAAGCTCACCCCTGCAGTGGCCATTTTCAGTGAATGCCTCTCGAGAGGAGGATCAGAAGCAGAGCTGGAATGCTGGGCGGAGTGCTGATGCATTTGGAAGGTTTAATTAAGGCGTTGTTAGATTAAGCCCTGACTGGTTCATACCGGATGTTAATGTTTTGGGATGAATAGACCTTATGGACAAGGAGAAATCCGATTTTGTGTTGTAAATATTGACATACACTCTTATGTATATATGGATGTATGGTTTTGTGTGTGTGATGTTATGCGCTGCCTTATTTCATGATTGTGCTTTAATGGATACGCAGGAACAGTATGATTGAGCAGGCTATAGCCAAGTCAGAGTGAATTGAGAATTGTCTTAGGAAAACTTATGTCGAATACGCTGGGCGGAGTCGTACCCCGCCCGAAGTATGGGGACATTTCGGCCAAGCGAGAGGACTCGCGCTGGAGCGATGTAGTTGTTAGAATGGAACACCGTTCAATTATCTTTCCTATCCGTTGTGATGCTAACGCAACCCAGACCCCGGTGTTGACCCCTGATTTGGGCGTTGTGGTTGAGTCCGCCCAGGCGTTGTCATAATTAGTTGAGTTGGGCGGAATAGGTTCAGACCCCTCCTTCCTCCATAATCCACTACCGCAAATATACCCTGTAACTTCCCGTTTTTCTGAGTGAAGTGCGAGTGTGAGGATTTACCTAGTGAACCCTTGTCCATACCCGATTGAGAAAATTACCTTGTATTTGTGTTGAAGAGGCGTTGTGCAGATTTCGTTTAGGCGGTGTCATACCTCGCCCAAGTAACTAGGACAGTTCGCCCAAACGCGTAGAACTATGCTGAGGCAAGTAGATATCAACTCGAGATTCCGCCTATGTACCTTCTTCCTCCGTTGTCGCATTATTCCGTCTCGCTAGGCGGTATTGAACATCGCCTGAGTAAGTGAATGTTGTGATGTAGTCCGTCCAGGTGTTGTTGTGCTCTGCCGAACTGGAGGACGGTGTAATCACTTCCTCTTTCCTTCATAAACTACTTCTGCATGTGTATATCTCCCTTCTTCTTCCTTTATCTGTCTTCTGAAGTTGAACGCCCAGAGTTCTCTGAGAAAGGATCAGCCCGTAGGAACGAATAGACGCTAATGTAAGGTTTACTTGAAGAGTTTCTCGTCTGGTGTTGCATTGTCACACACCGTTTAGGCGGTGTGAGACAACGGTTGAGCGGGTCACTTTCGCCCTCGAGTCCGCCCAGGATAAATATACCCCGCCTAGCCAGGTAGGATGATTCGAACTCCGTCCTTCCATCGAGCGCTACGCGTATGAATGTCTTAACATCCTTCCCTTACCTATTTCCTTCCGTTGAGTGACCAGTGTTACTCGAAGGAAAGCTTCCTTGTGAAAAAATTTTCTCATATTTTTGGAATTATTAGTTGCAAGTAATAAGGTGTTACAGGGAGCAGATTATCGAAGCGTGGAACCAATGTAAGGGGGTGTTCGGGTTATAATTAATTAGAATAGGACTCACTTCTTATTCCAGTCATTGAGGTAGTGTAAGCAGGTTAAGGAAAATGTTACTAAACGTAGTTGTGTGTTTATGCTTGTGCATGCGTGACTGTGTACATTAATTAGTTGAGGATCGGGTGTGTGGTTGAGTTTATCATGTTAGGATCTTGTGATATCTAATGTTGAAATGATCAGTGTTATGTGACGCCGGGTTAGCAAGCAGGCTACCCGAGTGATGAGGAATCAATATTATTATGTGAAAGGTAAATTGTTGAATGACTATGTGGTGTGGGATGGCCGATGGTATATGATAGCCCCTCATTTCCGACTCCCGTGGTTTTCGTGCCCAGTTGAGCTACCCAGTGGTCAAGTAGGACCCAGTGGTCGAGGTGGAGAGTCAAGCAGGACTCGGTGAACCAAGCAGGGTTCACGGGGTGTCAAGTAGGACCCCTAGCTGAAGGCCAATCCTTTAGTATCCGGATACTAGGAGTCAGATTGTATGAGAGTCAGTGGTGATTGTGATGAATGTGATGGAATTGTTTGGTTGGGTTAATATAGTTATTGTATGTAATACACTATGTTTCCGTGTGCAATTTGATAGACTTCCGAGTGAAAAGTTGATATCTTGTTAAGTATGGGCTAACCCCTTGATGGTTGCAAATGATACACTTGTAGAGTAAATTGTGCTTACTTTCACATGATGCTTAATGTATATATGAATATGTATGTATATTTGTTAAATTCCATTCTATATTAATTACAACACCAAACACTCACCCTTGCCTTTTTTTTTAGTAACCAGTGACAGGGAGGGGGAAGGAGCCATGGAGTCGCGCCAAGGGGGAGATCGGTGCCAGGGCCCGAGTGACTTTGAGTGACTCAGTAGAGCTATATGTGTGTATAAGAACTTTCGAGCGTTATTATTAACTATGTGCTAACCAAGACCGGATCGGATACAAATCTATATTTTAAAATACATCACTGTCCAATTATATGCTATCATGGTTGCTATGGCAACTAGTTGATTAACAGAATCATTTTCAGGGTGAGATCTTTCGGGAGTCCGTTAGTATGCTTTGCCCACTCAGATTTGCGAAAGGTACTCGCTCAATCAAATAGAAACTTCGCTCAAGCGAGAGTTTGGAATCTCGCTCAGGCGAGTTGGGGTCTCGCTCAAGCGGGAGGTCCCTGATTCCCTTTCCCCTTTTGTTGCGCTTAGTTGAATTATTCCTCTTTTCTAAATTTCATTTATTTAATTTAACTGCCACTGTCTGTCATTTGAATAAGTTAGCAAAAATAAATGCTATTTCACTAAAGCTCAATTCATTATCATGAAGGGGAAAAATTTATTGAAAAATTTAATTATTTGAATAAAAATAAATGTAAAATACCCTAGGACGTTACACTTGGTATCAGAGCGGTTCTTTCTAGAGCCGGTGTATGGGTCGGTCTAGTGATTGTGTTAGTCTTATGAAGGTTGATTGTATTTCGTTGTACTAAGATTGTGTGTGGTCTGGCATCGTTCCCTTGGCACTCCACTGGCGTAGTATTCTATGAATATAAGGTAAATTTCTGATTCCCTGGCTGACCTTGGTTATTAATGGTGATGTGTTTGCTCATTGTAGAATTACTAAATGGCCGAAGAGACTAGTTCCGGGGGAGAAGATGATTTCTTCTCTAAATTTACTCAGCTGATGAGTAGGATCGAGTCCGGTCCCACTCTGGATAAATTCCTGAAAAGGAATCCTCCGATCTACAAAGGGGGACACGATTATGACGGGGCATACATTTGGATCAGGGATATCGAGCAGGTTTTTGAATATTTTGAGTGCTCAGAAGAGCAAAAGGTTTTATTTGCTACTTACCAGCTAAAAGAAGAGGCTAGAGTATGGTAGTCCCGAGTGAAGGTGTAGATGAATGCAGCAAATGAGCCGTTGGTATGGGCAAATTTTCGAAGGAGGTTCCTTGTTAAATACTTCCCGGATAACTACAAAATCCGGAAGGAAATGGAATTCCTGAAGTTGGAGCAAGACCGGCTGTCTGTGGCCGAGTACACCAACAAGTTCGACGAGCTGTGTGATTTTTACCACCCTTTCTCGTTAGAAGGGACTGAGGGTAGCAAGTGCGCCAAATACGAAGCTGGACTACGGATTGAACTCCGTAGTGTAATCGTACCGATGGAGATTAGGGACTACCCAACCCTGGTGAACAAAGCAAGACTGACTGAAGAGGTACAGTTACAAAGGACGTCCCAGCCTAGAGATAAAAAGCCACTGAAGGTGAAAGGATTCAGCTTCAAGAGGATGAGTCAATTCTTTCGGGGCGGCAAGTCTTCTGCTACCTCGTTATCCTCTTCCGGTGTTCCACTGGTCGATCGGGTAATCCTTCTGGTAGCCGCGCATGCTACAATTATGGTCAGGAAGGTCACATTGCCAAATATTGCCAAGCCAATCAAATTGTATGCTTCCAGTGCGGACAACCAGGGCACCTCAGACCTGATTGCCCTTAGAGGCAGCAGCAGGGCAGGCAGGACAACCAAACTAACTCTTCTGGGACCCGGGGTTCCAACTTTCCGAGGGGAGGCCAGAATGGAGCTGGTAGAGGGAACCAACAATCGGGAAGATATGATGTCCAATCTAGCGGTGCCCAGAATGCCATGACCGGGCAAGTATTTGCGTTTGATGCTTTAGAAGCTACGAGGAATAACAATTTGGTACAGGGTAAGTGCCTCATCTGTGGCTATCTGGTTGATGTAATTTATGATTCGGGTGCCACCCATTCCTTTATTTTGGAAAGTTGTGTGCGACGGCTTGGTCTGCCGATCGGTTTAATGGAGAACGCTCTTATTATTTCCACTCCAACCGGTTCCACTTTCTGTGCGACTACAGTGTGCAGAGAACTACCAATGCAAATCGAAGCCCGTACTTTTCGAGTAAATTTTATCTGTATGCCACTGAAGGACTTAGATGTTATTCTAGGTCTCGACTGGCTTGCTGCTAATCATGTGCTGGTCGATTGTTATCGGAAGAATGTTGTTTTCTCTCAGGAACTTGACATGAAGGACGGGGTGAGCAATGTCCTAACCACGTATGTTGTTTTATTCACTTCGGAGGGTCGGCATAACCTCCTGCCGAGCGATATTCCAATTGTTTGCGAATTTCCTGACGTTTTTCCGGAAGAAATTCTGGAGCTAGCTCCCAGTCGGGAGATTGATTTCTCTATTGACTTGATTCCCGAAGCAGAACCTGTGTCCCGAGCGCCATATAGAATGTCTTCGGTGGAATTGACCGAAGTGAAGAAACAAGTAAACGAATTACTAGAAAAGGGTTTTATCCGACCCAGTGCCTCACCCTGGGGCGCTCCGGTGTTACTGGTAAAGAAGAAGGACGGTAGCATGTGAATGTGCATTGATTACCGACAGCTGAACAAACTGACAATCAAAAATAAATATCCACTACCTCGGATTGACGATTTACTAGACTAGTTGAGAGGCGCCGTCGTGTTCTCTAAGATCGACTTGAGGTCGGGATACCACCAAATCCGAGTGAGGTCAGAGGATACCCCAAAAACAGCATTTCAGACTCGGTATGGGCACTTCGAGTACGTAGTAATGCCCTTTGGAGTAACGAACGCTCCTGCCATTTTTATGGACTATATGAATCGGACCTTTCAACCGTACTTGGACCAGTTTATGGTGGTATTCATTGATGATATTTTGGTATATTCGAGGTCGGAGGAGGAGCATGCTCAACATCTTCAACTTGTTTTACAAGTACTCCGAGAGAAGAAGTTGTACGCTAAACTATCTAAGTGTGATTTCTGGGGGAGTAGTGTACAATTCTTGGGGCATGTGATTTCCCGAGAGGGAATCTTAGTTGATCCAACAAAAATTGAGGCGGTTATGGCTTGGGAGAGGCCGAAGTCAGTAACTGAAATCAGGAGTTTCCTCGGCTTAGCTGGATACTATCGACGCTTCATTGAGGGGTTCTCTCGGATAGCACTCCCTCTGACTCGGTTAACGAGAAAAGGAAACCCCTTCGTGTGGTCGGAAAAATGTGAATTAAGCTTCCAGACTCTCAAGCGATGTTTAACGACTGCCCCTGTGCTTGCACTGCCCGATGTAACACAGGAATTTGAAGTATATTATGATGCATCCAAATTTGGATTGGGGTGTGTGTTGATGCAAGCTGATCGGGCAATTGCCTATGCTTCAAGGCAATTGAGGCCACATGAGGAGAATTACCCGACTCATGATCTGGAACTTGCAGCAGTGGTGTACGCACTGAAGATTTGGCGCCATTATCTGTATGGAGCTCGCTTTGTAGTATTCAGTGACCACAAGAGTTTAAAGTACTTATTTGATCAAAGGGAACTAAATATGAGACAGAGGAGATGGGTGGAGTATTTGAAGGATTACGACTTCGATTTGAAGTATCACCCGGGCAAGGCGAATGTCGTGGCAGATGCACTAAGCAGGAAGGTATTACACGTGGCTTACTTGATGGGTAGAGAACAGGAATTGCTGGAAAGCTTTAGGGATATGAATGTTGGAATTGTTATGGATGCGCCAAACCGAATGACGATCGGAATGTTAAAAATCTCCAAGGAATTTCTGGAGTCTGTGGTAGCTGCACAGAATGACGATGAAGAGTTACTGAGGCTGATTGACACTCAGGCCCAAGGCAAAAATGTGGAGATAACTCGGGGTAACGATGGTATATGGAGATTCAGGAACCGAGTAGTGGTGCCTGCACATGGAGGCTTTAGGCAGGCTGTGCTAGCAGAAGCACACAAGAGCTCTCTGAGTATACATCCGGGAGTGACAAAAATGTATCATGACTTAAAAAAGGAATTCTGGTGGTCAAGCATGAAGAAGGCAATAATCGAGTATGTGAAATCCTGTGTGATATGCCAGAAGTGCAAAGTTGAACACCAAAGACCTCCAGGTTTGCTTCGACCCCCAGAAATTCCGATCTGGAAGTGGGAAAGTATCACCATGGACTTCGTGTCTAGACTGCCTCGCACTCAAACCGGATACAACGTGATTTGGGTGATTGTTGATCGACTAACCAAAAGTGCTTATTTCCTGGCAATAAATATGAAGTGGTCGCTAGATCGATTAGCTAAGTTATACGTTGCTGAGGTTGTACGACTGCATGGTGTACCCTCAAGCATTATCTCCGATCGGGATCCCTGATTCACTTCAAGGTTTTAGGGGAGTTTGCAACAACAACTGGGTACTGAGCTCAAACTGAGCTCAGCTTACCATCCCCAGACCGATGGCCAATCAGAACGGACTATACAAACTCTTGAGGATATGTTAAGGGCATGTGTGCTGGAACAGGGCGGATCATGGGAGAAATACTTGCCCTTAGTAGAGTTTGCATATAATAACAGTTACCATAGCAGTATTGGGATGGCTCCATACGAAGCTCTTTATGGTCGGAAATGCCGTACTCCATTATGTTGGAATGAGAACGGCGATGCCGTTCATCTGGGGCCTGAGATGATTCAAGAGATGAACGAACAAATCGCTTTAATCCGAGAAAGGATAAAAATTGCCCAAGACCGGCAAAAGAGCTATTATGACAATCGGCATAGACCCCTTGAATTCCAGGTGGGTGATTGGGTGTTCCTAAGGATTTCACCGACTAAGGGTGTAGGTCGAATTTTGAAGAGCCAAAAGCTTAATCCGAAGTATATTGGACCATACCAAATACTAGAACGGATTGGTGAAGTCACTTATCGACTGGATCTTCCCCAATCATTAACTAACATTCACAACGTGTTCCATGTATCACAACTTCGAGCCTACATTCCATATGATACCATGATTGTACCGAGTGACTCCATTGAAGTGAAGGAGAACCTGACGGTGGAGGCTGTACCGATCAGCATTGAAGAGCATCAAACCAAACGGTTAAGGAACAAGGAGGTACCGTTGGTGAAGGTGAAGTGGCAGAATTTACATTGGATGAACTACACTTGGGAGTTAGAATCCGATATGAGGCGAATGTACCCTCATCTTTTCCAACCAAAACACTGATTTCGGGGACGAAATCTCCTTTTAGGGGGGTGGATGTAACATCCCTGATGTTTTAATGAGAATTATAAGAAATGGGAAATGCTAGTAAATGTTTTAGAAGTTTTATTTAATATTTGTTCTGTCTGAGCCAGAGACGGGAAAGCCGGTGTCGAGATCGGTCTCAGAAGCGCGGGCAGGCGGAGTTGAAGATCGGGAGTGTAGGAGAAGAGCGGGCAGGGCCAGGTGGTTTGGTCTAACCGATGTGAGGAGAGCGTCTCACTCGGGGTCATAGCCCGGATCAACCACATAATGACTGAAACAACGGGTGTAGGTAACCAAGAGGCGGGCGCGGATGAGATATCCAACCTCTCAGGCTGTAGCTCGGATTTCCGAGGTATGAACACTAAGCTAGGACGCCGGTGGGCCGGTATTCATACTGGGCCTATACTCTTGCGAAGTATTAGAGAATTGTGAATAATTAAACGTTGAGGGAATAAATAAGAGTAGTTGATTTGATAAACTATGAAATAGTTTAATATGGTGAAATTGATTAAAATTTAGTGAGAATAGTTTAATATGGTGAAATTGATTAAAATTTAGTGAGAATACAAATAAAATAAAGGAAAAGACGATCTTGCCCATGAGCTTTATATATGAAAGGAAATTCTCTTCCTTCCCTCTTCATTATTTGCGAGTTACCTCTGCTGCTGATCTGTCCCTTCTCTCTCGTTTTCTCCTCTCTTAACGCTGAGTTGCATGCGCTGGGGAGGGACTCCATTTATGCCTAAACTTCAATTGAACCCCATTCCTGTGATCGAGGCTTCAAGGTGAGTCTACTGATCCGTTCTAATTGTGATTCCCTTATCCCTTTCATTCTTTGGCGGTCAAGGGCCATGCATGGCTGTATTCGAGTCTGTTCTCCACTCCTCTGGTGAGTGTGAGCCTAAATGCGGTCCATGAACTAAGGGCGTTGAAGTGACAGGCTGCACTTTATGATCCGTAGGTAGTAGGTTAAGCAACGGAAGACTGAGTGACGGAGCTGAGGCTGCGAAACCAGTGCTCAGAGGAAGGAATCGACACAGGGAGCAGATTATCGAAGCGTGGAACCAATGTAAGGGGGGTGTTCGGGTTATAATTAATTAGAATAGGACTCACTTCTTATTCCAGTCATTGAGGTAGTGTAAGCAGGTTAAGGAAAATGTTACTAAACGTAGTTGTGTGTTTATGCTTGTGCATGCGTGACTGTGTACATTAATTAGTTGAGGATCAGGTGTGTGGTTGAGTTTATCATGTTAGGATCTTGTGATATCTAATGTTGAAATGATCAGTGTTATGTGACGCCGGGTTAGCAAGCAGGCTACCCGAGTGATGAGGAATCGATATTATTATGTGAAAGGTAAATTGTTGAATGACTATGTGGTGTGGGATGGCCGACGGTATATGATAGCCCCTCATTTCCGACTCCCGTGGTTTTCGTGCCCAGTTGAGCTACCCAGTGGTCAAGTAGGACCCAGTGGTCGAGGTGGAGAGTCAAGCAGGACTCGGTGAACCAAGCAGGGTTCACGGGGTGTCAAGTAGGACCCCTAGCTGAAGGCCAATCCTTTAGTATCCGGATACTAGGAGTCAGATTGTATGAGAGTCAGTGGTGATTGTGATGAATGTGATTGAATTGTTTGGTTGGGTTAATATAGTTATCGTATGTAATACACTATGTTTCCGTGTGCAATTTGATAGACTTCCGAGTGAAAAGTTGATATCTTGTTAAGTATGGGCTAACCCCTTGATGGTTGCAAATGATACACTTGTAGAGTAAACTGTGCTTACTTTCGCATGATGCTTAATGTATATATGAATATTTATGTATATTTGTTAAATTCCATTCTGTATTAATTACAACACCAAACACTCACCCTTGCCTTTTTTTTTAGTAACCAGTGACAGGGAGGGGGAAGGAGCCATGGAGTCGCGCCAAGGGGGAGATCGGTGCTAGGGCCTGAGTGACTTTGAGTGACTCAGTAGAGCTATATGTGTGTATAAGAACTTCCGAGCGTTATTATTAACTGTGTGCTAACCAAGACCGGATCAGATATAAATCTATATTTTAAAATACATCACTGTCCAATTATATGCTATCATGGTTGCTATGGCAACTAGTTGATTAACAGAATCATTTTCAGGGTAAGATCTTTCAGGAGTCCGTTAGTATGCTTTGCCCACTCAGATTTGCGAAAGGCACTCGCTCAAGCGAATAGAAACTTCACTCAGGCGAGAGTTCGGAATCTCGCTCAGGCGAGTTGGGGTCTCGCTCAAGCGGGAGGCCCCTGATTCCCTTTCCCCTTTTGTTGCGCTTAGTTGAATTATTCCTCTTTTCTAAATTTCATTTATTTAATTTAACTGTCACCGTCTATCATTTGAATAAGTTAGCAAAAATAAATGCTATTTCACTAAATCTCTATTCATTATCATGAAGAGGAAAAATTTATTGAAAAATTTAATTATTTGAATAAAAATAAATGTAAAATACCCTAGGACGTTACATTCCTGACTTGGAATATTATCACTGACTTGAGCGTCGGTGAATCTTCGCAGGTGACACCACCTTTCACCCACATCAACGCGTTAGGCCGGTGTGAAGGACCTCCAGGACGTCCAATCCGCTCTCTTCTCATACAGAGACATCGGATATACAAACTGGATACTCATATAACCGATCTTCAGGGATGTAATCTTCCTACTATTTATGATTGACCCGACACCGGAACTCTTGACCCCGGTTCAGGACAGATCATTGGCACGCCTAGTGGGACTCGATAAAGTTATTCCCATATCCTGTGAAAGAACAAGTGATCATCAATGGAAGGCGAAGCACATGATTTCATGGAGAATCAACTTGAAGGCAGAACCAACCCCAACGTCTTCAGGAAGCTTAACTTTGATTCTCATGGGGGCAGCTCAAAGAAGGTAGTACCAGTATCTAGCCCCGATCCTCGTGATGAGTTGATCAGTTAACTCCAAAGGGAACTCGCAGAATTGTGAAGAGAGAGAAGGCAGAGTGAGGACAAGGAGTCATCTCACACAAGAGACACTCCCCATACAACCGATGGAGAAAAATCCACAACTCTCCAATACTCAAACATCCCCATGTTTGAGGGGAGAGAACAGACCCACGATTCTGATGATGGAGCTGTTCGAGGGAAAAGGGAGCTAATTACAGTACCCCCGGTGACTTACAAGCTCAAAGTTTCTTTTTCAAGGAGACTTATGAGTATCCACATCCCCAAACATCTGCAAACCACTCAGCCTCTTTCCATTGGAAAGTACAATGGCGAAACTGATCCTACTAAGCATCTTGATGCTTATGTATTTGAAGCCATGTACTTGGGGGCTGATGAAGACGTAATGTGTCGGATGTTCCCGCGAACATTGTCAGAAGAGGCCCTCGGCTGGTTCAAAGGTTTACCTTCTGGATCCATAGATTCCTGGGCAGAAATGGCAGCTATTTTTGAAACTCACTTTGTCATCTCTAGAGATGTTCCCAGGACATCTCATACTTTGGCCCAAATTAAGTAGGGTGAAAACGAAACCTTAAATGATTTCCTGAAGAGGTTCTATAAGGAAGCATCCCTGGTTCCTAACCTCATAGAATTCATTAAGTTGCATATCGTTATCGAGGCACTGCAGCCAGGATTAGCCTTTGCTCTCTCACTAGCAAAAAGCCCGCTAACAACATTTGAGGAGTTCAGGAAAAAAGCCTCAAAGTATGTGAGTATAGAGATGCACCTAGAAGCTATGGCTGCAAAGAAAAAGCCACCAACACCACCTTCACAGCCGTGGAGAGATAAGGAGAAAACAAGGTCAGAACGCATGGAGAGGCCATTCAACAACCCCAAAGTTAATAACTCCTCTCCTCGACCTCGAGAAAGGCGTGTTAATTCCTTCAGCCATTATGGACCACTGTCAGCCAAGCCATCTCAAATTTTGAGAGAGGTTGGATGGCCAGCTTTCAGTATCTATGGCATTAGAAGGCCAGCCCCTGTGAAAAGACCAGGGAATCCCCGTAAGTACTGTGATTTTCATGAACAGACAGGTCATTCCACTGATGAATGCCAAGCTCTAAAGAACGCAGTTGAAACATTAATTAGAGAAGGCAAACTAAAGCAATACCTGTTCAAAGAAAAATCCTTTGACAGGGTGGATCGGAATGAAAAGAGAGAAAGAGATCCAGATGATGGGGACGACAATAGCCGTAATCCGGTTAGAAAGTTCTCTGCTACGGAGAAACAAAAAGGTGCAATGACTGATGATATAGCTCACAGAGATGATATGCCTCAGCAACAGCGTCAAGGCCGGGGTGAAGTCATTGATATGATCGCTGAAGGGTTTGCTGGGGGAGGAGCTTCAATTACAACCCGTAAGAATCATCATAGAATGATTCTGTCTGTACAAGGAAAAGTTAAAGACAATCGTCCTTACAGAGGAGGGGTTGAAGCTCCAATAATTTCATTCTCTGATGAGGATTTTGGTCCTACCATTCCTGGTGGAGATGATGCTGTAGTCATCATTGCAGTGATAGCCAACAAAGACGTCCGAAGAATCCTTGTTGACCAGGGAAGTTCCTGTGATGTTATTTTTTATAATTGCTTTAAAAGAATGGGTTTTAGTGACTCAGACTTATAGCCTTACACACTGGAACTAACAGCTTTTAATGGTGCAAAGCAACCAACAAAAGGGTATCTTGACACCCTTATCTCTTTCAAAGGTGAGCCAGGGGCTAGAACGGTTAAATCCAGAGTGTTGGTGATTGATGTTGAGTCACCATTTAACGGCATCATAGGCCGCCCCACCTTGAATGCTATGGAGGCAGTCGTGTCAACTCCACACCTCCTTATCAAGTTTATCAATAAGGACAATGTTGTTTCGTCCATCCAAGGTGACCAAGAGATGGTCAAGTACTGCTACAACCTGAGCCTAAATATGACAAAGTTGGAAGCCTCCAATAAAAAGAGGAAACTCAACAATTCTGGAACAGCTGCTGGTTCTGTGAGCCTTGTTGACCTGGACCCTAGGGCGGATTTGAGCATTGATTCGTCCAACCCATCAAAGCCCACACCTGATGGAAGTTCTAGGGACATCATATTGGGAGATTCTCCAGAAAAGGTCACCCATATTAATGACAAGCTAGATGCAGAAATGGAGCAGCGACTGTTAATGCTCCTACAGGAGTTCAAAGACCTCTTTGCATGGACTGTAGCTGATATGCCTGGCATAGATCCTGCTTTCTGCTGTCATAAATTATCCATCTACCCAGAGACGAGACCGGTTGCCCAAAAGAAAAGAAGATTGGGACCAGAGAAACAAAAAGTAGCTTGTCAACAAACTGAGGAATTGCTGAAGGCCGGATTTATCAAGGAAATCCGTTATTCCTCTTGGCTTTTAAATGTAGTGATGGTCCGAAAAGCCAATGGCAAATGGAGAATGTGCATTGACTATGTGGACCTCAACCGTTGCTGTCCAAAGGATCCTTATCCTCTTCCTAACATAGATCGGATGGTAGATGATTCCTCTGGTTATCAGTACCTGAGCTTCATGGATGCATACTCAGGTAACAATCAAATTCCGATATGCGAGGAGGATCAGGAGAAGACAACTTTCATAAATGATTGTGGCGTCTTTTGCTACACTGTTATGCCCTTCAGCCTGAAGAACGTTGGGGCCACATACCAGCGCATGATCAATAAGGTGTTTGAGGGCATGCACACCAAACTTGTTGAGGTGTACATCGACGATATCATAGCCAAGACACCGGTTGGAGGTGATCATATTGAAGACCTACGCCAAGTGTTTATCTGCTTAAGAGAATTTAACATGAGGCTAAACCCATTGAAATGTACTTTCGCTGTCCTAGCTGGAAAATTTTTGGGTTTTATGTTAACTCAACGCGGTATCGAGTCCAATCCAGGGAAGTGCCAAATGATTCTCGACATGCAGAGTCCAAAGAATCTGAGAGAAGTCCAATCCCTGAATGGCAAAGTAGCAGCCTTGGCACGGTTCATGCCAAAGATGGCTCACAGGTCGCTTCCTCTGTATAAAGTGCTGAAAAAGTCCAAGAAATTCGAGTGGGGACAGGAACAAGAACAAGCATTCCAAGAGCTTAAGGAGGTGTTGTCCAAACCTCCTATTCTTATGAAGCCTGACCCTGAGGACACGCTCATCCTATACTTGGCTATTTCAGATGAAGCTTTGGGCGTTGCCTTGGTAAAAGAAACTCCTGATGGACAGAGGCCGGTCTACTTCACCAGCAAAACGTTATAAGGTGTTGAGATCCGATATCAGAAGATTGAAAAGGCCGCCCTCGCTGTTGTTTGGGCTTCTCGACGGTTGCGTCCGTATTTTCATGCACATCCGATCTTGGTAAGAACGGATCTACCACTCCGCTCTGTGTTGATCAAGCTTGACCTCGCTGGTAGGATGATCAAATGGTCCATTGAACTCTCAGAGTTTGATATATCCTATGAACCTCGAGGCGCTATTAAAGCTCAGGTCCTGGCCGATTTCATTGTGGAAATGACAGGGTTAGATCCAGATACACCTCGTGTTCATTGGACCATCTATGTCGATGGTTCATCGAATCAAAAGGGTTCTGGAGCAGGTGTAGTTCTTTAAGGTGACGATGGAGTACACTTGGAGATCTCCCTTTGTTTTAATTTCAAAACTTCCAACAACCAAGCTGAGTACGAAGCTTGTTTGGCCGGACTACGAGCTGCGATTGACATCGGAGCCACTGAGGTGACGCTATGCAGTGATTCACAACTCGTGATTTCACATATCTTGGGAGATTATCAAGCTCGTGAGCCTCAACTCCAATTATACTTAAACTGTGTCAAGGAGTTGAGAGAGAAGTTCTCAAAAATGGAATTCAAGCATGTTCCACGAGAAGAGAATACCAGAGCGGATATATTCTCCAGATTGGCAAGCACCAAATGGCCAGGTAGCACCACTACGTTGGTCCAGAGCACTCTGACGTCACCTTTCATTCCTCTTTTCCCTTCTCTAAATGCCATAATGACCAATTCCCTTTATGGTGACACATGGATGGCCCCCTACATCTGTTATTTGGCCGATGGGCAGTTGCCTACTGATGAGAAGGAAAAGAAGAGAATAAGGAGAGAACTGCCATACTTCACTTTGATAGATGGTAACCTCTACAGAAGGGTACTCTCAGTACCTTACTTAATCTGTCTGAGAGAGAATGAAGTACATGAAGTAATGGAGGAAGTGCACGAAGGACAATGTGGACACCACACCGGAGGAAGAAGTCTGATGAGAAAAATCCTCAGAGCGGGATATTGGTGGCCCACAATGAAGCAGGACTCCATTGACTTTGTCAAGAAATGCGATGCCTGCCAAAAATTTTCTAATCTTCACCACACACCGCCAGAAGAACTCTTCACATCCGCAGTTCCATGGCCGTTCTACCAATGGGGATTGGATATTTTGGGCCCTTTCCCAAATGCTCCTGGGGGCATCAAATATCTCATTATAGGGGTCGATTATTTCACTAAGTGGATTGAAGCAGAGCCGGTGGTGCATATTACTTCAGCCCGAACTCGTCGTTTTATGTATGAAAATATTATAACACGATTCGAAGTCCCAACACGGGTTGTCACAGACAATGGCACCCAATTCACAGACAGGAAATTTACAGATTTACTTGAAGGGTTAGGAATAACCCAGATATTTTCCTCCGTCGAACATCCCCAAACTAACGACCAGGCTAAGGTGGCCAACAGGGAGGTGCTGAAAGGACTGAAGAAACGTCTTGGTGAAGCCAAGGGTGGATGGACAGACTAGTTGTGTCACGTCCTTTGGGCATATCGCACAACGCCTCATTCTTCCACCAATGAATCCCCATATCGCCTGACCTATGGGGTGGAGGCAATGATACCTGTGGAACTGCAAATTGCTTCTACTAGGGTCAAGTACTTCTCTGAAGAAAGCAATAATGTTAACTTGGCATCAGAAATGGATGTCATACAAGAACTCAGAGAAGAAGCATTCATTAGAGATCAGGCCATCAAAGCCAAAGTCGCCCTTCGATACAACAAACGAGTCCAATCAAGGATTTTCAACGTCGGAGATTTGGTTTTGAGGAAAGCAAGTGTGGGAAACAAATTCACTCATCAAGGCAAACTAGCCCCAAACTGGGAAGGCCCATACAGGGTATCCGAGATTGCTGGCAAAGGCTCTTACCGCCTTGAAAACCTTGATGGCACTCCAATCTGAAACAAGTGGAATACCCAGAACTTGCGCATTTATTATAGCTAGCTGCTGGAGCAACATGCACTCTTTTCTCCTCACTTGAGATTGTTCAACAGAGAAATCATTATATCATAATCCCAGCTACGCTTTTATTGTAATTCTTATTTTTGCTCAATAAGAATCTCATACATCAACTTAACACTTTCGAGTTTTTCTTATGCTGTGATTTTCAGTCTATCCGGCGTGCACAAACATATTCAGGACGGATGATCTCAACTACCCATTCTGCAGTTGACGATGTAACTCCTCGAATGTGTGCAAATAAAGGAAGACCTGGGCGCAGTAGGATCAGACCTTTGTATAAGGCTGTACCGAACCCCATTCGAAGGCCCAGATTGTAGGATTAAACCGAACTCTGGGTACGGTTAGTAAGTTTGGCTGAACACCGTTGAAGGCTTGGATTGTAGGACCAAACCGAACTCCATGTACGGTTAGTAGGTATGACCGAACACCGGAGAAGGCTTGGGCGCAGTAAGCTAGTTCTCCTTCAAGACCACGCTGAACCCCGAGTAACAGGCGCAGTAGGTTCAGGATTAGCCCTGATCTGAACCCCGTGTTGAAGACTCAGATTGTAGGATTGAACCAAACTCTGAGTACGACTAGTAGGTTTGGCCGAACGTCGGTGAAGAACGGTGAATGAATAAAACCTAACACCGACTGAAGAACGGCTAGTAGGATTAAACCGAACGCAAAGAAAGACATGGGTTGCAGGATCAAAATGGAACCCCAGTGAAAGGCTTGGACTGTAAGATCGAACCGGACTCTAAATACAACAAGTAAGTGACACCGAACTCTAAATTTCCCAGAAGCACTTCTCCTGGAAATTCTTCAATCAGTAATACTTTCTGTTGAAATTCCTTATTTGGGAACGTTTAAACTTTAAAGGCTCGGGTCATATTTTATCGAATCCTGACTCATTATTTTCGACTCAGGAATAATTCACTCAGGCATGTCTCTATCTGAGGCATATTCACCCGAAGTATTTCGTTCGGAAATTCTCCATTCTTTACCGCGCCATGTAGGAATCAGAGATATTCCATTCGGTGCCATGCCACATGGGAATTGGAAGTATTTCGCTCGGTCTTTTTCCTACTCAGAAATGCTCCACTCGGAGCTATGATATTCGAAAATGCTTCACTCAGTGAAATCCCACGCTAAAGTGCCATACTTGGGATTATTCAAAATCGCTGAAAAGTACTTCCTTTAGGAATTCCCCACTCGGAAATACTTTCCCTTGGAATTCCTTACTCGGAAATGCTTCAAGTTCGATACTATACTATTTAAATTCTTCAGTCGACAATATTTCATTGAAATCCGACTCACGAAGAATCAATCATCACTCTCATTAACTTTGCTCAGAAATACTTTTCCTTAGAATTCCTTACTCAGAAACACTTCAAATTTAGTGCCCGACTCATGAATTCTTTAAGTCAAAAATATTTCACTTCGGAGTTCCAATCAGCAATTATTCACTCAGAATATCTCCATCTGAAACGTATATATGCAAACTCAGAACCTTTCTCTGACCAAAGGTATTTCCACTAAAATAGCCCATTCGGAAATTTTTCGCTCGGTGCTATACTACGAAGAGTCGAAAATGTCTCACTCAGTGCAATCCCAATTAGTAGTGTTACACTCAGAAATACTCCACTCGGGAGAATTTGCACTCAGAAAACTCGAGCCCGAATGAAAACTCGAATTGTAAGGCTAAAACTAAACTCCGAGTGTAGTAAGTACAATCAATTCGAGTGCGGCTGAAGAATCACTTAGAACCTTCCACTCAGGAAAGTTCAATCAGAACTCTTTACTAAGAAAGAGTTATTTTGAAAGCTTCCACTCAGAGCTCTCACCCAGAAGAGTTTCCGCTCGGAAATCTCACTCAGAAGAACTCCCACTCGGAGTTCTCAATCGGAATAACTTCAACTCAGAAGTATCACTTGAAATTGTCCTTAACGAAAAATGAGACTCAGTTAAAACGTACATGCTTTTACTGAGCAACTCGAGGGGTAATGGAATTTCCCGGGTGGCATGGCCAGAACCAGCCTCACTCAGAGTCACTCATTCAGAGTCAGTTGCTCACTCGGAACTGATCACCCAATAATGCTTGGGGACAGTATCCAATGACTAACGAGTATTCCGAAGGATGAACACTCAGTAAAACGTCCTCACGATTACTTCCCCTCAAGGCTAACACTGCAAGCCATTCTCATGATAACAATTATTTTCCTCACGACGGCATTCCCTATTACTTATACCAGGTTTGTGTATGCCAAATGTGTGATTTAAGTAAAACGATTTCATCATACTAAAATATCCATACTTGAAAAAAGATATTCTATCTTTTCTATCAAACCAAGCCTTTAGTCATTAAAGTACCCATACGTGAGGAAAATAATTGTATGTCGTTATCCGTCCTTCATCCTACATGTCTAAATCCGGATTGGAGATTGTGTATTAATACCCGTTCTTTATTCTACACATTTAAATCCGGAATGGTTCATTATACGTATAGTGATTCTATTGAAATTATTTTCAACGGACAAACGTATAAAGCAAGTTGTCTTTTTATTGATCAGATCTTGAATTACATAAGAATTGATTAACTGATCTGGAGCTGATCCCGGAACATAGAAGATTTGAATCAATAAAGACTAAAGACAAGGAAGGCACTATTTCTGTTGGCTTGTCTCTCCGCCCTTTCCTTTGCCTTTATCTTCGGCCTCGCCTCCCCCATCACCAGCAGCTTTACCTACATCAGCACTTGTTCCTTCACTTCTAGGCTGCTTGGTGATGGGAGTCAGGAGAGAAGGTCCCATTGACTGGACTTTGGGGAGAGGAGCCAGCTTATACTTGGTGTTTGGCGGTTCCTCCTGACGATCGTCAACCAAAGCTACGAGTTTCCCTCCTTGAAACTCATAAAACGGATCAATACCATTCAAATTGAGTTCCACTTTGGGATTCTGGTATTGAATTTGATGTACAGCTAACCCCGAAAGATTCCTCGACTGCTTGGACACAAATAGCCACCGCCTCTTCTGCTCGGGTATTCGCAGCAGTCAAATCCGCTTTCAGAACTTTGACCTCGTCATTCGAACTCGCCAACTTTAGTAACAACTCCTTCTCCTTACGAGCCCAGTCTTCAACTCCTTGGGAGTAAACGACCTTGGCTTTTTTCAGTTCCTCTCCTAACTTGGCCGAATGCTCCTTCTCCGTACAGAGGCTGGTATAGAGGTTGAAATTGATTTTCTTCTGATCAAGCATTTCAGCCTGGAGATTTCTTCATCTTTCTGGTACCCTTCTTCCTTGGAAGCCTCCAACTGACTTTCCAAGCGAAGAATGTTCGCTCTGTCTTTAGCTGCGGCAACGTTCAGATCGTTAACCTTGCCCATTAACTGGCCAAGTTTTTCATTATCTTCTGACAGTCTGCGAACCGATCTCAGAAGACCGGATAGTTCAGCCAGTTGCCATTGTCCAGCGTCACAAGCTCGAGTTACTTGTCCAGGCTCTAAAGTCTTCAGCTTATACGGAGAATCGAGGATACATTCAGGAACTGGACCCTCATACACTAAGTATGGGGCAAGATTGGAGTTGCCTGGAGGGGGACAGTAAACCTTGGGCGCAAAGTAGGAACTTATTGGTCTGGCACCAAGGGTAATCACATTGCTAGGGGCAGCCGTTCTCGTCCCTTTTACTCCCTTTCCTTTAGAGGCCCCAAGATCAACTGCCCCTTCGGAAGTCTTTTGTTTTTTGGGGGAAGGCTGAGCTTCCGTTTTCTTTGAGAGGTCATTTTTTGCTTTCTTCCTCCTCTCTCTGGCCTTTTTTCCCTCAACATTAGAGGTCGGTATGTCAGATCCGCCCTCCAATAAAGGAATATCATCACCAGCGGACGAAGTGAGTATGATGGTCTCAACGATAGCCTTCTTGGAATTCTGCTTTGCCTGAATATTGTTTTCAGCCGCAACGGATTTCCCTCCAGCTTTGAGGCCCTTCAACTTCTCCATCTCTGGTGACTCAGCTTCAATTTCAACTGCATAATTAGATAAAAAGACCATCAGTAACAGAAGATATCAAGATATAAAAAGAAGGAAAATAAAAAATCACAGAAAGAACGGAGACCGATGTTGGGGTTAACTCGTCCTCGCGGGTGGTCTTTGACCCTAGCAAATGCCTGCAAGAGAAAAACTTGTGCGAGGCGGTGTATGATTGAAGAGCAGAAAGAACAGAGACCGATGTTGGGGTTAACTCGTCCTCGTCGGTGTAATAAGCCTGGGACGTCAACAAAAAGTGTTCATGAGTCCAGGCCACGGGAAATTCTTGAATCCCATCTTTATTCAGCCAAAAAATTAGATCATCGGGCTTCACACGAATCCTGGTGAAATAAGATTTGAATGAATGCCCATCTACTTTGGCGGAGTCAGTGTATGACTCGAAGTTGATGACTTTAGAGTTAGTCCGGAGGGTTATCAAACTTACTCCTCCCTTCTCTTTATCCGCATGACGGACCACTTGCGTAAAATAAAAAAGCATGGCCACCGTGGGTGTGAAATTGAAGTGCTCCCCACGCACTTCAAGAGAACGGATTAACCCCCATCCATTGGGGTGAAGCTGAGAGGGGGCGCAGTCCAAAAACCTCAACACCCCCATCTGAAATTTTGTGAAGGGAAAGCGTACACCTAAATTCAAAAATATGAAGTCATACATGAATATTGACCTTTGATCCGGTGTATGACAAACCCGTTCTGAGAGAAGAGGAGCCAGCACCATAAAACGCTCCTTGAATTTCTCCTTTTTGAAAACCGTGAAGCGAGGCTCCAACCTTACTCCGTCCTCCCGAGCATGGATAGACGGTGTTGAGAGAAATTCACCCGCAACCCAGCAATAATGACGCTCCTTTTGGAGCTTAACCCAATCAATCCGGTGTGCAACTACATTGCACAGCCCGGAAGCTGTCTTCAAGATATATTGCTGAGATGGTGCTCCACTGCCAGAGGCACTTTATCCAGTCATCTTCTTTACAGCTAGTTTAAACACCTTCATGCTGCGATAAAAACTCACATCATCAGAGAGGTATAAATCAGCGCTCTCCTCACTCTCACTAGAAGAGGATTCTGAAGAGGGTATTATCACCCTTCGCCTTGAATAGGGCGACGCCTCCCTTTCTGAATGAAGTGGGTTTGAATGGAAGATCACAGGGATCCTCCCACCACGACTAGAGGAAATTCGAGACAACGCTCTTCCTCCTCTTCCCCTAGGGCCAACACGGCTTGAGCCAGCAAAACCTCTCCCAGACATTTAGAAAAACTAGAAGAAAATGCGAGAAGACGAAGGAAAGGTTACCTAAGGATGAAGAAGGGTGGTGAATCAAGTATCACACAAGCAAACAATGTCTTCTCGAAATTTTTGTAGAGTTTCGTCAGGGAAGCAAGACTGAGTGATTTCTGAATTCACTAAGTATTCCTTTTATAAGGGGTCAACAGACTCAATTACGGGTCGAAGGTTATGTCGTTTGCCACTAAATGACGCCTTTTTGGTAAATCCAAGGCTGTCGTTTCAAACCATAAGGCGCGAAATCAGCGTCGATTCGTCAAAAGGGCCTCTCATATGGGCCTCAGAATTTAAATTTCAGGCCCATGAAGCTCCCTAGTGACGGTTATAAAGACGTGCGCATTTAAAGCAATAATGGCTTGCCCACGTGATTAAAGGTATTAAATTTCCAATCATGAGAAACGTTGCAACTATTACTCGAATACCAAGGGTTGCAAGTTTCAATAACTTCTGGGATTCCCACACAAAAAACTTTTTGTACGAATCTGTCCTAAGGAGCGCTACGACAACGGAACCTTCGTTCCAAGAACGGATATTTACGTGACAACGTAATGTCTTTTATAAACGACGTATATTATCCGGCATCCATACTTATTACAGACGACGTAGCTTATATGAGCCACTTTACAAATCCCTCACACAAGCTAGGGGACAAATAGAGTGATGACCTTGTCTCGATACCAGATTTGAACACGAAATTGAAAACTCAGTCCGTACCCTGACGATCGAAACGTACTTCCCCAGGACGGATGATCTCAATCACTTATTCTATGATGTGACGATGTAACTCCTGGTGTGGTGTACTTACCCAGGACGGATGATCTCAATCATCTATTCTGTGATTTGACGATGTAACTCCTGGCATGGTGTACTTCCCCAGGACGGATTGTAACATCCCTGTTTTTAGAAAAAGTTTTACCCTTGTAAATTTTGAATTATGGAGAGTTGTAAGTAAGAATAAGTCAATATATACCCTGTTGATGGTCTGTGGTATCTCAGAAATGTCATTTTTGTGCATAATAATGGAATTTATATGGATCATTAGTGAAATTATGCAAAAACCGAGTGAAAAGGACTCTGTTCCGAGTAACAGAGAGGAATTTTGAGTGAAGAAATGAAATTCCGAGTGAAGGAATAAAATTCCGAGTGAAGGAATGAAATTCTGAGTGTAACATTACGTTTTCTGAGTAAAACATGACTGAGAGGGCTACCACCGAGTGGAGTCCTAACCTGAGAGGCAATTCTGAGTGAAATGTGTTCAGGAGAACTACTTCTAGGTGAAATTCCAAGTCAAAACACCCTGGAATGACTCGTTTCCGAGTCAAACCGTGCCAAATGCTTCTTTTCCGAAGGAAACTCCTCCGATTGAAGTATTTCGAGTGAAAGAATGTATGTATATTTATGTTTATGTTGATTTGATGCTTCCTACCGACTGGAGTATGTTGTGGAATCAATTGGGAAGGATTCCAAATGGTTTCGTATGTATTTGCTTAAGAAACCGAGTGGAAAATGGTAAAGGGAACCCATTCCGAGAGAAATGTAAGAGGCTGAGCCAATTCCGAGTGAGATATACTCTACTGGACCAAAACCGAGTGAGAGTCGTACGTGTAGGTCTTGTTCCGAGAGGTAATGGCTTAAATAAACCTTAATTTGGAAATATAGTTGAAGAAGTTGGCCTAAACCGAGTGAACCAAGTGAATGAAGACTCGGATTTCCGAGTGAAAACTCTGAGATAGAGAGGACTCGGTCTGGACAGATATTACCGAGTGAGAAACCGAGTACCTGAGTCGGTTTCAAAGGAATTCCGAGCGAGGACTTGAAGACTCGCTCAAGCGAGCCTTGTATTTGTTGACTCGGAAGAAGAACTCCAGTCGGCATAGTGATTAACCGAGTGGGAGTGTCACTCGGTATTCAGTGTCAGTTGTGCGTATTGACTTCAATTTTGTCTTTTAATGATTATTTTAATTTAATCATGCGCATTATAGCTAGTGGGCGGCCAGAAATGGGCACTAACTCAGCATATCTCCTTATTTAAATCTCCACTGCCACTCCATTAACACTCCACTAGCAGCCCACTCACAAAAGTTGTTCCCCATTTAGTTTTCCACTTAGCAGCCCACTCCTTATTTAAACCAGCGCAAGGACTTTTAAAGAACACACACACGAAACACACCTCCATCATTCTTCTTCCTACAAGTTACTTTCTCTCTCTTTTCTCTTCTGTTTCACTCGGAATTCGTGCAGGACAGTGAAAGGGAACCTCTGCTTCTCCTCCAGGAGCTCCATAAAGGTAAGGGGGTATATTCTTGGGTGCTCTGTGGGAAAACCGAGTGAAGGAAAGGGTTAAGGAACTTGTTCCTTACCTTTCCAGGACAGATTCAATGTTGTATGTATTAAATGCTTTAATTGTTACTATTTGTATATATGTATATATTTGTTACTAAGTGCATATACTCTGTTGAATTGTGAAAAGATATGAACTGTGTTGGACTGAAAATACTAAGAATCATGGGTACCTGTGTGATTTCCAGTGATGAATTATGAATGGAAGATAGAATTAATAATAACAAGCTCTGCTTCTACTAATCCGACTGGTGTTACATCTGTAACAACTCGGATTTGCTTAATTTCAATCGGATTCAACCTTAAATGAATGTATTTCATTCTGAGAATAAATTTTCACTCGGTAAACAACCTTATTGCACTCGGATAACTTTTCCTAGTTTACTTTCACACGGTCAGCATCTTCCTAGTTGATTTCACTCAGAAAACATCATATTTCACTCAGAAAATAGTTAGTTTTACCCAGACAACTCTTTTCAGTGATTTCACTCGGAAAACAATTTATTTTACTCAGCAAACAGTTATTTTCACTAAGAGAACTCCTTTCAGTTTGATGTAATTCGGTATATAAAGTTAATTCACCCAGAAGACCTTTCCCAACCTGATTCCACTCGGAATCAGTATTATCTTACTCGGATTTATTTTACTCGCATGTGTCTTATTCAGACAGAACCCTTTTCAACTAATTTCACTCGGTAAACTCATGTTTCACTCGAAACTTATCTTATTTTTACTCAGGAAACTCTTTTCATACTGATTCCACTTGGAATCATACTTGATTTCACTCAGGAACTCATTTTCACTCGGAATCAAACCTGTTTCAGTCAGAAAACAGCCTTCCAGTTCATTTTCACTCGGACCCAAACTTGTTTCAGTCGGAAAACAGCTTTCCAGTGTAATCTCACTCGGATTTTTAGCCAGATCGTTTGGAAAACCCTTCTCAGTATGATTCCACTCGGAATCATACTTATTTCACTCGGATTTACCCCTGTTTTACTCGAAAAACTATGTTTTTAGTGTTTTTCGCTTGGATTTTCATTTAGAAACTATTCTTAAACATTTTTTTAAACTATTGGGAAGTTATAATTATTATTATCATTCTTATTCTATTATTATTATTATTCTAATTATTATCAATCTTAATATTGTTATTATTATTGTTAGTTTTATTGTTATTAACATTGTTAACGTCTTAATTATGAGTAATTACATAAAGAATATATTATTTTACTCTTTATGAAGAATATAATTTTAACCAAGATATAATAGATATATTTCTAAAATAATAAACGGATATCTTACAATGTTTAAATAATTGATGGAATTCAAAGAACTTGGGAATGATATGATGAGACTGGAAACACATAAGATACCCAAGGAATCAATTGATAAAATAAATGCATTTCGCATCATGAAAATATTTTTTGAAGAAGAAAAACCTCTAGAGCATACACTTGGTACAGTGGAGGACACTCACGTTCGATCTCCATGAAGAATCTTGGGAGTACAACTGGAACGGCAACCCAATGGCATCAGAGTCGCGCCTGATAGCCGGGTGAGACGATGCAATTCTAGTGTACTTTGACTAAATGACGGAGTGTAACTATGATCGTAGGGATCCAAGTTCCAAAAAAAAACACATTTAAATCAATGATGAGAACCAATGAGTTCATTTGTACCATATGGAACTTGGGCGGACCCTGATCGCTCTAGATGATTGGAATGGTGATATTCCAAAGAATGAGAAGAAGATGAAACGATTTATTGGGCCCACATGCATCATGAGACTTAACCATAGATAAATCATAATAAATCCAAACTCATGCATTTCATTACAGCATATTTGATTGTTATATTTATGAATATGTTAATTATATGATTTATGTGATATTATATGTTAACTGGATTATGTCCGCACCGGATTAACCAATCAGGGTCTTGGGTTATACTCACCCTTACTGTTGACAATTTTCAGAGGAATTAGGAAATCAAGAACCTAAGTATGAAGAACAGCAATATGCTGAACCAAATGAGAACGCTCCTTAAATAGAATATAAGTAGCTGAATATTGACGGATGACTGTATAATATTTAAGGGTGCCTGCGTGCCCCATTCTGTTAAGAGTACAATTACTTGCAGTTTGTGAATGACTATGTGATCTATATAATATTGCTTCCACTGATATGCCATTATTTTATTTAAAAAAAATATTCACTTTTTCTAAAAAAAACTGTTAACACTCTCAGTTAAAAAGGATGAACCTACAGAAGGAATCGTCTTATCTAACCGAGGGTGTTACAAAGGTGGTATCAGAGCATAGTCGATTCATTAAACTTGGGAAGTGGACCATTAGGTTTCCACGTACTCTGATAGAAATATTGAACAGTCTATAACACTCCTAAGACTAAATATCCTATGTGGAATACTCCACATAACATATACCCTGAACCTATTTGTTGATATTCTTTCAGCAAATTCCTAAATGGCACGCCGAAATAACGATCATGTGATGGAGGATCTTCTTACCAGAATTGTGGAGGTAATAGAACGCCAAGAGTTACCTCATTCTTCTACTAGGCAAAACCAAGGATTAGCTGACTTCCAGAGGAATAATCCTACTCAATTCAAAGGAGGCTTTGATCCAGAAGGAGCACAATTATGGATTGAACACCTTGAAAAGATTTTTACCGCTATGCGATGCTCTGACGAAGACAGGGTAACTTTTGCCGTCTTCATGCTGGTTGCGGAAGCAGAACACTGGTGGATTCATGCCAGAATCAGATTAACAGCTGAGGGACACTTCCTCACTTGGGGACGATTCAGGACAGAGTTTCTCGCCAAATACTTTCCTGAAGATATAAGGAGGCAAAAAGAGCAGGAATTCTTTAATCTGAAACAAGGCAATATGACTGTTGGGGAATACGCTGCTATGTTTGATGAGCTAGCAAAATGTTGTCCCTACCACACCCACATGGGAGAAGCGTCAAGATGCGCAAAGTTTGAAGCAGGATTACGGCAAGAAATTTGCCAAGTTATATGTTGTCAACAAATTACACAATTCACTACTTTGGTTGACCGATGCCGCATCTTTGACCGATCTTCGACGACCTGGAGCGTCTAATCATGGGCCAGAACGACGTATGCCAGATCGACAGCAAAGAAGGGATTTTCGAGCAGATCGGCCATATTTCCGACCTTTCAACTCAGCCAACCGAATTCCTCCTAGAGGTTAGGAGAACCAAAGCGGTAAAAACTGCATAATTTGTGGACGGATTGGACATCGTGATGCTGACTGTTGGTACAGAAATAAAAATAACCAACAACAAGTAACTCAAGGACAGGCAGTACGACCAACAGGTCAAGGAAGTGGAGGATCTACTACAAATACCTCTACCAACAATGTCCCAAGGATGCAAAATATTCACCGCGGCAACAATTTCAATCAGAACAATAATCCTAGAAGGCCCGGAAATAACTCTACTGGAAGACCAGGAGGAAATGCTAGAGTTTTTACCATGAATGGTACGGAAGTATCATAAGAGAATGATCTTGTGCAAGGTACATGCTTTATAGGAAGTACTCTATTAAATGTATTATATGATTCTGGAGCCACTCATTCTTTCATATCTGAGAATTGTGTAAAACATTTAAAGCTTCCTACAACCTCTCTGCCTAATAAGATGATTGTCACGACTGCTGTAAATAAGCCCATTTGCCCTTCCTGCATGTGTTTGAAATGTCCTCTCAACATCGAAGGGAAAGCTTATCAAGTAGATCTGATATGTTTGCCTTTGATTGATCTAGATATTGTTCTAGGAATGAATTGGCTTACTGCCAACCATATTCTGATTGATTGTCATAATAGATCCATCACTCTCGGGTCTACTACATCTCATTATGATCAAAACACTGATCTTTGTCCTATTAGCTCAGAAAAGGTAATTCCAGTAAAGGAAGTCCAACTATACATGATCCTTACTGAATCTGAAAGTAAGGCCACTCCTCAAATTGACCAGATTCCTGTTGTTCAGGAATTTCCAGAAGTTTTTCCTGATGATATACTAGAGCTACCACCAGAGCGGGAAATTGAGTTCAGTATTGACATTATACCGGGTGTAGGACCAATCTCTATTGCTCCTTACCGAATGTCACCCAAGGAACTCAGTGAACTTAAAGAACAAATAGAAGAACTTTTAGAGAAAGGAATGATTAGACCCAGTGTCTCACCTTGGGGAGCACCAGTTCTTCTAGTCAAAAAGAAGGATGGTAGCATGCGGTTATGTGTTGACTATCGTCAGTTGAATAAAGCTACGATCAAGAACCGATATCCTCTCCCAAGAATTGATGATTTGATGGACCAATTACGAGGAGCCACTATCTTCTCAAAAATTGATCTGCGATCAGGCTATCATCAAATCAGAGTGAAGAAAGATGATGTACCCAAAACAACATTCAGAACACGATATGGGCACTATAAGTATCTTGTTATGCCCTTTGGAGTTACAAATGCACCTGCAGTCTTTATGGGATACATGAATCGAATCTTCCATGAGTACTTAGACAAATTCATAGTTGTATTCATTGACGATATTCTCGTCTACTCCAAGAGCCATGAGGAACACGAGGAGCATCTCCGAATTGTTCTAAATACTTTGCGTATAAGGCAATTGTACACCAAGTTTTCAAAATGTGAATTCTGGTTGACAGAAGTGAAATTTTTAGGACATCTCATCTCTAAGGAAGGAATTGCTGTGGATCCTACAAAGGTAGAAGCTGTACTAAATTGGGAACAACCCAAGAATGTGACGGAAATCCGCAGTTTCCTTGGACTGGCTGGATATTATCGTCGATTCATCGAGAATTTCTCTCGAATTGCAGCACCTTTAACTAGGCTGACTCGTAAAGATCAACCATTTGAATGGACTGACAAATGCGAAAGCAGTTTTACGAAGTTACGCCAACGACTCACTAGTGCACCTGTCTTGATTTTGCCAGATCCTGCCAAGCCATATGAAGTGTATTGTGATGCGTCAAGACAAGGACTAGGATGTGTCCTAATGCAAGAAAGAAAGGTTGTTGCTTATGCTTCAAGACAGCTAAGAACGCATGAAGTTAATTATCCCACACATGACTTGGAATTAGCTGCAGTTGTGTTTGCCTTGAAAATCTGGAGACACTACTTGTATGGTACATACTTTGAAGTCTTCAGTGATCATAAGAGCTTGAAGTATCTATTCGACCAGAAAGAATTGAATATGCGACAACGTAGATGGATGGAATTCATCAAAGATTATGAGTTCGAACTCTGATATCATCCTGGAAAGGCAAATGTAGTAGCTGATGCACTCAGTCGAAAGGCTTTACGTCTATCATATATGATGACAAAGGAGTTAGAATTGATAGAACAGTTTCGCGATTTGAATCTGGCAGTAACACCAAAAAGGGGAATTCTTATGGTTGGAATGTTGAGAATTTCCAATGATTTCCTAGAACAAGTCAAAGAAGCTCAAGCCAATGATTAGGAGTTTCAAGATCTAGCAGAAAAGACAAAAGAAGGAATCTTAGAGTTTAGCAAAGATGAACATGGGGTGATCAGGTATCAACAGAGACTTTGTATTCCAGTCAACACAGATCTTAAAAGATCCATCCTGGATGAAGCACACAAAAGTAAATACAGTATCCACCCAGGATCAACCAAGATGTATCAGGACTTGAAGAAATTATTCTGGTGGCAAGGAATGAAAAGGGATATCGCTGAGTATGTAACAGCTTGCCTGATGTGTCAGAAGGTAAAGGCGGAACAACAACGACCAAGTGGGACCCTTCGTCCTTTGGATATTCCAGAATGGAAATGGGATGAGATTGCTATGGACTTCATGACTGGATTTCCCAGAACATCAGCTGGATATGATGCTATTTGGGTAATTGTGGATCGATTAACAAAAACCGCTCACTTCATTCCTGTCAATATGAGGTATTCCCTAGAAAAACTCACCCAGATCTATATCAAGGAAATTGTACGATTACATGGGACTCCCACTGCAATTGTGTCCGATCAAGATCCTCGTTTTACATCACAATTTTGGAAGAGCCTGCAACAAGCTTTGGGAACTCGTCTGAAGTTAAGTTCCGCATATCACCCACAGACAGACGGACAATCAGAAAGAACAATCAAGACTCTTGAAGACTTGTTACGTCTTTGTGTCTTGGAACATGGTGGAAGTTGGCAAGAATATCTCCCACTTATTGAGTTCTCTTACAACAACAGCTATCATGCTAGCATCGGAATGGCCCCCTATGAGGCTTTGTATGGGAGAAAATGTCGTACACCTTTATGTTGGTATGAGACTAGTGAAAAGACAATAATTGGACCAGAGATTGTTCAAAAGACTTCAGAACAAGTCCAAAAGATTCAAATGGCAATGAAAGCTTCGCAAGATAGACAAAAGAGTTACTACGACAAACATAGAAAGCCATTGGAATTTGAAGAGGGCGATCACGTATTTCTCAAAGTTACCCCTACCACTGGAGTAGGAAGAGCTTTGAAGGCCAAGAAGTTAAGCCCCAGATACGTAGGACCCTATCAGATTTTGTAAAAGATAGGAACTCATGCCTACTGTATTGCTTTGCCACCCGAGCTGTCAAACCTTCATAATGTCTTTCATGTCTCCCAACTCCATAAATATGCACCAAGCCCTGATCATGTTCTGAGTCCTGATCAGTTTGTTCTGAAAGAGAACCTCACCTTTGAAGCATCACCAGTTAAGATTGTTGACTGACGTCTCAAACAGCTAAGAGGTAAGGAAATCTCTTTGGTCAAGGTAGTTTGGAGTCGGACAGATGATAGGGATGCTACTTGGGAAATTGAGGAGAAAATGAGAGAATTGTACCCTCAATTGTTTTAACTTTGAATTTCGGGACGAAATTCCTAAAAGGGGAGGAGAATGTAACATCCCTGTTTTTAGAAAAAGTTTTACCCTTGTAAATTTTGAATTATGGAGAGTTGTAAGTAAGAATAAGTCAATATATACCCTGTTGATGGTCTGTGGTATCTCAGAAATGTCATTTTTGTGCATAATAATGGAATTTATATGGATCATTAGTGAAATTATGCAAAAACCGAGTGAAAAGGACTCTGTTCCGAGTAACAGAGAGGAATTCTGAGTAAAGAAATGAAATTCCGAGTGAAGGAATGAAATTCCGAGTGTAACGTTACGTTTTCCGAGTAAAACATGACTGAGAGGGCTACCACCGAGTGGAGTCCTGACCTGAGAGGCAATTCTGAGTGAAGTGTGTTCAGGAGAACTACTTCTGGGTGAAATTCCAAGTCAAAACACCCTGGAATGACTCGTTTCCGAGTCAAACCGTGCCAAATGCTTCTTTTCCAAAGGAAACTCCTCCGATTGAAGTATTCCGAGTGAAAGAATGTATGTATATTTATGTTTATGTTGATTTGATGCTTCCTACCGACTGGAGTATGTTGTGGAATCAATTGGGAAGGATTACGAATGGTTTCGTATGTATTTGCTTAAGAAACCGAGTGGAAAATGGTAAAGGGAACCCATCCCGAGAGAAATGTAAGAGGCTGAGCCAATTCCGAGTGAGATATACTCTACTGGACCAAAACCGAGTGAGAGTCATACGTGTAGGTCTTGTTCCGAGAGGTAATGGCTTAAATAAACCTTAATTTGGAAATATAGTTGAAGAAGTTGGCCTAAACCGAGTGAACCAAGTGAATGAAGACTCGGATTTCCGAGTGAAAACTCTGAGAAAGAGAGGACTCGGTCTGGACAGATATTACCGAGTGAGAAACCGAGTACCTGAGTCGGTTTCAAAGGAATTCCGAGCGAGGACTTGAAGACTCGCTCAAGTGAGCCTTGTATTTGTTGACTCGGAAGAAGACACACACGAAACACACCTCCATCATTCTTCTTCCTACAAGTTACTTTCTCTCTCTTTTCTCTTCTGTTTCACTCGGAATTCGTGCAGGACAGTGAAAGAGAACCTCTGCTTCTCCTCCAGGAGCTCCATAAAGGTAAGGGGGTATATTCTTGGGTGCTCTGTGGGAAAACCGAGTGAAGGAAAGGGTTAAGGAACTTGTTCCTTACCTTTCCAGGACAGATTCAATGTTGTATGTATTAAATGCTTTAATTGTTACTATTTGTATATATGTATATATTTGTTACTAAGTGCATATACTCTGTTGAATTGTGAAAAGATATGAACTGTGTTGGACTGAAAATACTAAGAATCATGGGTACCTGTGTGATTTCCAGTGATGAATTATGAATGGAAGATGGAATTAATAATAACAAGCTCTGCTTCTACTAATCCGACTGGTGTTACATATGTAACAACTCGGATTTGCTTAATTTCAATCGGATTCAACCTTAAATGAATGTATTTCATTCTGAGAATAAATTTTCACTCGGTAAACAACCTTATTGCACTCGGATAACTTTTCCTAGTTTACTTTCACACGGTCAGCATCTTCCTAGTTGATTTCACTCAGAAAACATCATATTTCACTCAGAAAATAGTTAGTTTTACCCAGACAACTCTTTTCAGTGATTTCACTCGGAAAACAATTTATTTTACTCAGCAAACAGTTATTTTCACTAAGAGAACTCCTTTCAGTTTGATGTAATTCGGTATATAAAGTTAATTCACCCAGAAGACCTTTCCCAACCTGATTCCACTCGGAATCAGGATTATCTTACTCGGATTTATTTTACTCGCATGTGTCTTATTCAGACAGAACCCTTTTCAACTAATTTCACTCGGTAAACTCATGTTTCACTCGAAACTTATCTTATTTTTACTCAGGAAACTCTTTTCATACTGATTCCACTCGGAATCAAACCTGTTTCAGTCAGAAAACAGCCTTCCAGTTCATTTTCACTCGGACCCAAACTTGTTTCAGTTGGAAAACAGCTTTCCAGTGTAATCTCACTCGGATTTTTAGCCAGATCGTTTGGAAAACCCTTCTCAGTATGATTCCACTCGGAATCATACTTATTTCACTCGGATTTACCCCTGTTTCACTCGGAAAACTATGTTTTTAGTGTTTTTCGCTTGGATTTTCATTTAGAAACTATTCTTAAACATTTTTTTAAACTATTGGGAAGTTATAATTATTATTATCATTCTTATTCTATTATTATTATTATTCTAATTATTATCAATCTTAATATTGTTATTATTATTGTTAGTTTTATTGTTATTAACATTGTTAACGTCTTAATTATGAGTAATTACATAAAGAATATATTATTTTACTCTTTATGAAGAATATAATTTTAACCAAGATATAATAGATATATTTCTAAAATAATAAACGGATATCTTACAATGTTTAAATAATTGATGGAATTTAAAGAACTTGGGAATGATATGATGAGACTGGAAACACATAAGATACCCAAGGAATTAATTGATAAAATAAATGCATTTCGCATCATGAAAATATTTTTTGAAGAAGAAAAACCTCTAGAGCATACACTTGGTACAGTGGAGGACACTCACGTTCGATCTCCATGAAGAATCTTGGGAGTACAACTGGAACGGCAACCCAATGGCATCAGAGTCGCGCCTGATAGCCGGGTGAGACGATGCAATTCTAGTGTACTTTGACTAAATGACAGAGTGTAACTATGATCGTAGGGATCCAAGTTCCAAAAAAAAAACACATTTAAATCAATGATGAGAACCAATGAGTTCATTTGTACCATATGGAACTTGGGCGGACCCTGATCGCTCTAGATGATTGGAATGGTGATATTCCAAAGAATGAGAAGAAGATGAAACGATTTATTGGGCCCACATGCATCATGAGACTTAACCATAGATAAATCATAATAAATCCAAACTCATGCATTTCATTACAGCATATTTGATTGTTATATTTATGAATATGTTAATTATATGATTTATGTGATATTATATGTTAACTGGATTATGTCCGCACCGGATTAACCAATCAGGGTCTTGGGTTATACTCACCCTTACTGTTGACAATTTTCAGAGGAATTAGGAAATCAAGAACCTGAGTATGAAGAATAGCAATATGCTGAACCAAATGAGAACGCTCCTTAAATAGAATATAAGTAGTTGAATATTGACGGATGACTGTATAATATTTAAGGGTGCCTGCGTGCCCCATTCTGTTAAGAGTACAATTACTTGCAGTTTGTGAATGACTATGTGATCTATATAATATTGCTTCCACTGATATGCCATTATTTTATTTTTAAAAAAAAATAAAAAAAATATTCACTTTTTCTAAAAAAAACTGTTAACACTCTCAGTTAAATAGGATGAACCTACAGAAGGAATCGTCTTATCTAACCGAGGGTGTTACACGGATGGTCTCAATCACCCAATCTGTGATTTGACGATGTAACTCCTGGCATGGACAATTCCCATCATCATCCTTATGATGGAAGCTTTTGAAATCTCAATCTGTATTCTGATAATTGAAAAGTGTTTCCTCAGGATGGACGATCTCAATCACCTATCCTGTGATTTGATGATGTAACTCCTGTGATCTTGAAGGCTCAATCCGTACTCTTACGATTGAGAGGTATTTCCCCAGGACGGATATTCTCTATCACTTAATTTGTGATTTGATGACGCAACTCCTGGCGTGAACAAGTTCCCATCACTATCCCTATGATGGAAGACCCAACCATCATCTTTATGTATCTTTGCAGCTCCCTGAGCTCGGAACAATACTCTCACATTGAACAACGGATCGACTCTGTGAACCGTCCTATGAGAATAACACCAATTAATGCTAATCATCCGTCCTGAGACACCGCTTCTGTGAACAACGGATCGACTCCTTTTCTCCCCAAAAGAATTAAGGATGATACCCTATGACAGGTACCTATTCCTTAACATACCTGTACTTGGGGACAGTATTCATGTATGTATCTTTCCGTTCTAAAATTATATGATTTTCTGAGGTGATTATTTCAATCCAACCTTAACGTTAGCCCTACAGAGCGGATTATTAATTACTGAAACGATATATACATCTAAGTTATATTATTCTTCATGAAGTATTGAAGACAAATTTCTAAAAGGGAATTTTATTCATTCGTGAAAAGCAAGATTATATGTAACACCGGAGTTGATCCCGGAACATAACTTTACATATAAAAAATAGCAAGACTACGGAGGGGGAACTTGATCTTCAGTTTCTTTCTGTCCTTCCCCTTCTCTAGGTTCTTGTATCCCTTCCTTTGGGATTTCCTCTGAAATCTTCCCTTCTGGAGCCTTCGCACCTCCTGTAGATGAGGTGACCTCAGGCATAGGAATAACGAAATCTGGGCCCATACTTTGACCCTTGGGAAGAGGGGGCAAACCGTATAAGAACTCCGGAGGATCCTCATGTCGACCATCAACCACTGCGACTAACCTCCCTCCATGGAATTCATAAAACGGATCCATACCATAGAGGTTAAGCGGCACAGTGGGGTTACGGTAGAAAACTTGGCGTATAGCTAGGCCGAAGGATTCTTCAACTACTTGGGTGCATATATCAATAGCTTCCTTCGCCTCAGCTTTAGCCACAGCTAATTCTTCCCGCAACCTCAGAAGTTCTCCACCCGATCCCTGAGGTTCCGTACTCCTAGCCTTTAGCCTCTCAATCTCAAGGAGGAAGTTCTTCTCCTTCTGGGACCATTCCTCTGCTTGTTTAAAATAATCCTCTGCAGCAGCTTTGCTTTTATCTTCAAGATCAGCTTGTTTAGCTTGACTGCCACGGAGTTCTTCTTGTGATTTACCAAGCATCTCCTCCTTCTCTGCCAGTTTACCCTCCAAGTCTTTAAGCATGGTTTTGAGCTTGAGATTTTCCTTATTCATAAAATCTCTGAACTCTTTAGACTTGGCGAGGCGATCTTTCGCTAATCTTAGGGCAGCTTTATCCTTCCCCGCCGAGAGGTTGAGCTGTTCTACTTTATCACTCAGCTTATTAACCTTGTCGGCATCATCAGCTAACAAACTGAGCGAGTGAAGCATCCCAGTAAGCTCTGCTAACTGCCATTTTCCGGCCTCACATGCCTCTTTGATTTCTTTAGGTTTAAGCGTGGGCCGGAGTTCGTATAGTGGCTGAGGAAGAATCGCTAGAGTTATCCCCCGGTATGAGAGGAAGGGAGTAAGGAATGAAGCAGTTGGGTAAGAGATCGGAATAGATCCAGAGACCCCAGAAAGAATACCCTTATGGAGTCCGGAAGAAACTTCAGCTGCATCTGAGGTCTCTACAGCTTTACCTTTTGAGGCCCTTGCTCTTTTTGGACTCCTTGAAGGTTTATGTTTCTTCGTTGATCTTCCTGAAGGGTCATTCTTGATTTTCCTCCTCCTCTCTGTTATTTTGGGTTGACTTGCAGTTGTATCAACACCAGTCGAATCACCCTCCACCAGCGGAATTTCCCCTTCGACATCCGAGGTCAGAATGATCAACTCAGAACAACCCTTCACAGAATCCTTCTTAGGTTGAATTTCATTCTCACCAGCTACGGATTTACCTCCTGCTTTCAAGGATTTCAGCTTGTCCATGTCTGGAGATTTTTGCTCTATTTCACCTACATGCATAAATAAAACGTATTAGCAACAAAGAAATGCTCAATACAATCAACAAAGGAGGAAAAAAGGAATAAAACAGGAATTACGTAAATATTCGTCCCGGACTACACTTGAACTACTTAAAAGACGTCTACACAAAAATGCTTTAAAGCATGTAGAATATGCTTCAAGGGCGAATAACACCGTCACCGTTTCAGTAGACAGCTCGGACTGATGAGTGTAATATACTGAAGAGTTCAGAAGAAAATGCTCATGAGTCCAGCTCAGAGGAAATTTATTAAGACCCTCTTCGTTCTTCCAGAAGACGGGCTTATTCTTTTTAATTGATATTCGGGTAAAGAAAGACTTAAATGACTTCCTATCAACTTTAGCCGAATCGGTGTAGGATTCGAAGTTCACAAAGGAACATAGAGTCTGGAGTGTGATTAGACCTACACCGCCTTGCTTGTTAGCCCTCCGAACTACCTGAGTGTAGTAGAACAGCATCGCTACGGTGGGCGTAAAGTTGAAGTAGTCACCCAATACTTCTAGAGCACGGATGAGTCCCCAACCGTTCAGATGCAGTTGAGAAGGTGCACAATTTAAGAACCTTAATACACCCATTTGAAACTCGGATAAGGGGAAATGAACTCCGAGGTGATGAAATACAAAATCATGCATATATACCAAATGCTCATCTGGGACAACGTGGTATATCCGTTCTGTAGGGAGCGGTGCAAATACCCTGAACCATTTTTTCATTTCCTCCTCGGTGCAAACTGTAAACCTTGGCTGAATCCGAGCTCCGTCCTCATTCGCGTGATGGGAAGCTAAGTTTTTAAACTCGTCAGCTATCCAGCAGAAGGGCCACTTAGCCTGGAGTTCTTCCCAGTTTAGCCGAGAGGCAACTACGTTGTACAGACCTTCTGCTGTTTTCAGAACAGTTTGATCTCCAGAGGTTCCTTCTCCAGTCATCGTTTGAGTAGTGTGAACAAAAATCTCTGCTCTACGATAAAAAGTCACATCGTCAGAAGGGTAACAATCATTACTCATCTCACTTTTCAAAGAGCGACTACAATCAGAGGACGACTCTGAGAAGGGAAAAGTCACTCTCTACCGTGAGTAAGATCCCCTTTCTGAGCGACATGACTCAGCCCTCGGAAGAATCACAGGGATTCTTCCCCCACGATAATTAGGGTTACGAGAAGTTAATCTCCCCCTCGTAAGATACATTCTTTTCAAGAAAAAACAGTAGAGCAAAAAAAGACAGAAATAACAGAGGGAAGAAAATGGTTACCTCAGATGATAAGGAAGATGAAGAATGAGAAAGCTTCACAAAATAAGCGGCAAGCGTCCTTACAAAATTTCTGCAGAGTTTTGTTAAGAAATCAGAAGCAAGTAGTTCCCAGAATTCACTAAGTGTTTCTTTTATAAGAAACAAAAGGGTTCGGTTACCAACTCTTGAGGTTGTGTCGTTCACGACTAAACGCGTCGGCTTACAAGTCAAACGACACGGTCGTTTTAAATTCATCGGCGCCAAAACAATATCAATTCGTCAAAGGGCCTCTCCGCTGGGCCCAGAAGTTTTAAAAATTATAGGCCCATTAAGCCCCAAACAACGGTTACTGAGATTTACGTCTCAGACGCAATAACTGCTCGCACACGTGATTAAAGGCATTTAATGTCTAATCATGCGACGTAATTTATGCTTTACAGACGTTACTTGAATTTCAAGAGTCCTCAGTTTTCAGAAAACTTTTGGCATTCTCCTGCTGCGAATCTTTGTCTGAAACCGTTATAACAACATCATGACAACGGAACGTTCATCCCTAGGACGGTTCCTCATGATATAATGATGCTGAACAGCACACATGCATAAAAACGTTTCCTACATAGCTACACCGGCATCTAGACCTTTCGCAGGTTGAGTAGCTCATGTGAACAACTACACAGTCCCTCACACAAGCTAGGGGACATATGATCCGGTCTTGATACCGGTATCCAATCTACAAGACATATTTCAACATCTTTGTCAATTCGCCAACGTGCAACCGGTGTCATTGATATACATTTGGACTCTAATTCCGTATCAGGCACTCTCCCTATACCGGTTGTCCAGGATAACACCATGACACCGGATAACACACATGTCACTATGCAGAAGACAAAAGGCATTGCTACAGGGACTGATCAATAATTCCCTGCACTACGAGCAAAAATCTACTCACGGGAATGATCAACTTGTCCCCTAATTCTAGCCTATACTCTCTACGCTCAATATAAAATAGCCACTTGACCCAATCATGCTGGCAAGTGCATAATAAAATAATAATTTACAGTGTTATTGGAGGTTAGTGGTTCCCCACTAACAAATCCTCAAATATCGAGCCAATCAGGTATATAAACTCTCTTCATCAATGAAGGGAGGGATCTTTTGACTCTATCAACTTACAATTACTCTCTGAATACATTCCTGACTTGGAATATTATCACTGACTTGAGCGTCGGAGAATCTTCACAGGTGACACCACCTTTCACCCACATCAACGCGTTAGGCCGGTGTGAAGGACCTCCAGGACGTCCAATCCACTCTCTTCTCATACAGAGACATCGGATATACAAACCGGATACTCATATAACCGTTCTTCAGGGACGTAATCTTCTTACTATTTGTGATTGACCCGACACCGGAACTCTTGACCCCGATTCAGGACAGATCAGAAACGAAGGTTGGAAATGGAAAGGGTAAGCTTTGATAACCTTGGATTAAGATTTAGAAATATTTTAGGGTTATGTATTATGGTTTTGGTAATTGTAATATTTCTTGGAGTTTCTTTAAATTTAATCTTAGGGTTTTGATGGACTTCAGAGGAACCCGGTAATGAATTGGAAGCCTTGGAAAGCTCGGAATCAAGGTAAGGGGTATGTTGGATTAAGGTTAATATAGAAGTGTAACGATGCCAGTGACATATAGGAAAGAGGTGTATGATAGCCGCTCTAATTAGTTTAAATTAAATTGAATAAATTATGATGAATTATGAAGTATATGAAATGGAAGTAAGTGAGAATATTACAGTAAAAAAGGTGAAATAACTGATAAGATTGGTAAATGGCTAAGTGATGTAATAGTATCATGTTATCTAAGGAATTTAGGTGCAAATATATATATATATATATATGATATGGTGGACTATAAAATAAAAGGCAAGTTTAAGTGGAATATGTGTATTTGTAAAAATGTGTAAACGCGAAATAGGAGGATGTAAGACTAATAATGAGAAGTAGGACAATTAGAAATTAATGGTGCATAAATGACATTAGTGTGGAAGTGAAATCATGTGAGCAAATGTGATCTTGCAAACTATAATGAATAGCTGGATGAGAAACCAAGGTAGGTGGAGTTCATAACAAAATAATGCGGTTATAGATTATATCAAATGCCATGAATTAATATTAAATCTAAAGGGGTAATGGGTTTTGAGTTAATGAATTGAGGGAGGGCAAATGATATATTGATAATAATAATAATAATGAAGTTATATGTATGTATATGTGGTAGCTGCATGACTGGAATTTTTGTACATTAATGATTGCAATGACGTAACATTGGTAATGATATTGTTATTCACAGATGAATTGATGTTTGTAATAATATAGTGTATTGACGATGTGATATGTGTATGTATGATATGGTGTAATAATTGATTAGGTGATATGATACAAGTAAATAGATATCTGGATTTTGTGAGTGTGTATGATGTCTTGTGATTTGTAAGTTAGAATGAGTAATAATTGTATTTGAGATAAATATGCTAATTGATTAAGTATGTGTTATATTAATTATACGTAACTTAATGAGAAAGATGAAATGACGATTATGGAAATGTTGGGGCATGGCTTATGAGGGCTGGGTCGGTGTGGCCGCCCTGTATGGTGTTCATATATTAGTTTCTGACAATCATGGATAGATTTGATAATGATTAAAGCCATGTTGATATGATGTTATATATGATTATGTGGTGGAGGATGACCGAAAATATATGTTACCCTCGTTTTCTAGCTCCCGTGGTTTTTGTGCCCTGTTGAGCTACCCAATGGTCAAATAGGACCCAATGGTTGAGGGGAGTCAAGTAGGACTCAATTTTCCAAGCAGGGTTCATAGGGTGTCAAGTAGGACCCCTAGCTGAAGGTCGATCCTTTTAGTATCCGAATACTAGAGCGTCTTATTATCTGAGAATCAGTCGTGTTTATATGCTTTGATATGTAATGATATGCATATGAGTGATAATGTGATACCATGGATACTGTTGAGGGCGGGGAGTGATCGCCAGTGCGTTGGCATGATCAAGGAGTGGCTCTTGACAGGCTTCCAGTGGATGAAATATATGACAACGTTTATATTTATATACTTGGTGTGCTATGCAAAACGAAATGAATGATTGGTATTAGTTAAGTTAGTGATTTTGATACGGTTAATGTGATTCAGTTTGATGGTGATGAATTAATATGGTAAGTGAAAGGTAATGATGAACACTGTCGCTAAAATAGAAATGTAGCTAGATTAAACCTTTCCTAGTTTGATGTTTATTTCTGTGTTAATGCTTAATTCTAGTCACTCACCCCTTTTATCGTGGTTTTAGTAATTGTTGGCAGGTTATGGATGCACACCGCGGAGGCGAACGCTAAATGAGGCTAGGGTGAAGGGAAAATTAATGTAATAACGAGTATATGTGTTTATATAGATTTATGGGAATGTAAAATTACGTTACTTTATGGTTGTAGAGTGCGATTCAAATTAATATTTACAGATGTGATGGTATCAAGTAGCATGGAGCTACTTGAGTATTTAATTGATTATGTATGTGTGGTCCTGATGTTTGTGCATGAGTAGATGTAAGGCATGAGGCCATTACGTGATTGCGTGGAATTGGCATTTATTGTGATGTGTAATTATTAATTGTGTGATTTGTGCGACTTATGTATTTTTGTTGATTTGACATAATGAATGATGATTAGTGATCGCTTGGTGATTGATTAACGATGATGATATTCGAGGTTGGGTTAATCATGAATTGTGTGTGGAATTAGAAAAATAATAATGGTGTTGGAGGATATATGGATTTTAATGAACAATTTGCATTAGTGGCATAGAGCCAAGAGTTTATGTGCGATGAATGATATGAGTAGGACTCGTGTATGCTGCTAACGGTTGTGTAAATGTGATTGAAGAATTACTTGATGCATTAGTTGTTTAATGTAGATTATGCATATAATGAAAGATGAAGGATTCATATGGAATTAAGGAACTAAGTAGGTGAATTTGGGATCCAGCAGGTTTTGGAACCCCCGGAGAGGACCAATAGGATCCTTAGGTCATTTGGAAGTTATGCATATAGGCCTTGGGCCATTTGAGGTCCATTTAGGTGTTTGGTGCAAGGGTTTTACACATAAATGGATTAAATTACATTTCGCGCATAATTTACGCATATGATGGAATTTTGGCAAACAGACAATGCCAACAGTTCCCAAATTGGGAAAACATGTGGCCCGTGAAGTTTCGTGGCAATCAGACCTAAAACGGGCCAATTGAGTAGGTCGGAAGTTGGTTGATTGGCCTAAAATGCATAACAGCACCTGATGCTGTTTTTGGTATGCTGACGCTGGGCGTCAGCTTGGCACGTAGCGCAAGGGCTGCATGGAGTGCCTAACTTCCAGAATTTTGGATTTTGCATTTTAACTTGTATTTTGAGCCCTTTTGCTGAAAACACTCAATTTTCTAATTATTGAATTATTTAATTAACTATTTTGTGAAAAATTTATTGCGAATTTTAATTAAACACTTAAAAATAATGCAAAATAAACTAAGGACGTTATAACGATAATCTTCATGGTTTTGAAAACGAGACCGGACCGGCCGGTTCAGCCGGTTGAACCAGGAACCCATCGGGGTACCGGTCCGGACAAGAGAAAAACCCGGTCATATTAAAACCGGTCAAAATCGGTTGAACCAGTCAAGTTTTAAAATTATTTTTTTGCTATTTTTCAAAAAAAATCTATTAAAAATATTTTTAAATAAATAAAAAATTTATATATAATATTTACATATTATTTTTATTTATTATAATTTTTTAATGCTATAAAACATGTAATATGATCCTTAATTAACCTAGTTTTTATATAATTTATTATTAACATATCAAGAATTATGTTATATTATATTAAAAATATATATTTTATTTTGACCGATTTGACCACGGTTCAACAACGGTTGAACCAATGAACCTTGAACCAGTACCTTCATTGGTTCGATCACCGGTCTAGTTTTTAAAACCTTGATAATCTTTTATATTACTTCGATAAACTGTGTGCTTGCGAAACTGCTATCAGGTGGATAAGTGAATTATATATATATATATATATATATATATATATATATATAGCATTGGTCCATTGTGTGGATAGTTTGATGATGGTGATAAAAGTGGTGAATTGAGATTTATGGAATGCATATTGCGTCCTAAGTGAAGTATAAGTGAAGAATGCAACTAGATAGGTGAAATAAAGATCCGGTGGGAATTAGAATCCCCGGAGGGGACCAATAGGTTCCCACAATCATTTAGAACTTGTGTATGACCTTTTTTTTGGAATGCATTTGAGTAGTTTGGCATATGGTGTTGTTCTATAGTTTGTTTGGAATGTATTTTATGTATATCTTTATTAAATGTGAGAATTTTTAAGTATGGACTGCGCTAGCAGGTCTGGAGCAGGAGGAATATAGTGTCCATGAAGTTTGGTGGTGATTAGAGTTGAAACATGCAAGTTAGGTAGGGCAGAAGTTGACCCAAAAGCCAAATTCTACATAATTCTGTAGAACAAGGTGTCTGGTAATCAATTACGAAAGGGAGGTATGATTTTCCTATGCAGCAGGCTTGCAGGTAATCGATTACCATATTTGTGTAATCGATTACTAAGGCCTTGTAATGATTACAGGGTTTGTGTAATCAATTACCAGTGCCCCAGAATGGAATTTTTGGGTGTTTTACGTAACATAGCCTTTATGTTCCTATAGTTTATTACTGGGGGAGTTTAAAAGGCAAAATTTTTTTCTGATTTTATTAGACCCCAAGATAAATTCTAGGAATCACTAAGGGGACTGATGGTTCAGAGAGCAGACTTAGAAGATGGGTTGAATAAGTCTATTCACTTTTTCAAACCAAAAAAATGATATTTAAGCGTTGCAGCGTTTTGCATAGCGAACCAGACTTTTGCTTATGTGAAATGTGTGATATTTTGATTTAGCGAGCGTAATTTTACCAGACTTTTACTATCAAGGATATCAATAATAATACACCAGACTTTTGATAGTGAACAGTAAAGAGAAAGAGACAATGCACATGCAATTTATATTGGTTCACCTCAAACCCAGAGACTACACCCAGTACCTTCAAATTTGAAGGATTTCCACTATGTAAAAATCATTAACATCAGATGTTGAGTATTATTGACTCCAGCCACTCCTGGCTTAAGCACAACCTGTGCTTCAACACATCAGACCCCTCTGGATTTCTATGAGTATTATTTTATGGCATCCACTCTTGGGGCAGACCCAAGTATTCTTTCACAAGCCACTCCTGGCTCAAACCCCGAGTATTCTTTCAAAAGCCTCTCCAGGCCAACATGTTTCCCAAACTAATAGAGTCTGGCAACATACCAGACCTATACTACCAAAGGATTAAAAGAATTATTACAAATAAAATAAGCCTCTTGACTTAGCAGAGCTAAGTGATAAACCACAAAAATGGGTTCGTGAAGAAAGAAAGGGCTTATTTTCCCATAGGGCTCAGTACATTCAGAAAGTGAAAGATGATTGGAAAATGTACTGATCCAGAAAGCATGACTCAGGATAGTATGCTATTAAGCACACAAAGGCATATCCCAAGTTACTATGGCATCTAAGTAGGAAGATGATTGCACATAACGAGCTTTCTTTGTCTTCATGACAGATCTTCCAGGTAGAGTTACTCGTTGTTGAGTATACTATCATTTCTTCATTTCTTATAAGCTTTTATGCACGAACGTCTAGTGTTCTTTCATGATCTCATCTTTTTCTTCCATCACACTTTGATTAGTGTGTTCTAGCACATCTTCTTCTTTTCACAAGCTCTCTCTCTCTTTTTCACTTTATCTATACGTATTAGATTTTACTTTCCTCATGTTTTCTTCTATGTTTTTCAATGGGACTTCTATCTAGTGAAAAGATTGATTCTGTTTATATAGAATCACCTTGTTGAGCTCAAAGAGAGACTGTTATATGATATGACCGGTGAGAGGGTTGTTGCACAAGGGACAAAAGTCTCTCTTGTTGACGTTGCAGAAAGAGTAAGAGCTTTTGTTGTCAGAGAGAGACGTTCTATACACGCAATATAGATTTGAGAGCTTTGAGATGTATGCAGTCGTAGGTGGAGTAGAGGTAGTATAAGTTTCACGAAGAGGGAAAACTTCGATTCAGGAAATCTCTGAATGTGTGAGATAAAAGTGAAACTTAGATGGAGATGACTCTGTTTAGTCAATCTTTCAGACTAGGTTAGAATCCACCTTGTTTAGTCAATCTTTCTTTCGAGACTCTTTTCTTTAAGCTTCGATGAAGATGACTTGTGACCGTTGATGTTTTCATGCATCAGATTGCTTCTAAAATGATTCAGAGGGAGAAGACGGGGTCAGATGCTTTCATATTTTCTAAAGCTTGAATGATGTTTTCAAGTCTGGGTCTGATGAGTTACTTTGATGCAAGAGGATTTCTTTTGAAGCAAATTGCCAGACCTTTTGATTCTTCTTTTGTCTTAGATCATGTTGCGATTAAGTCTTTTAGACTTTTGATGCATAGGCTCCCCTTTTCTTTTGTAGCTTGAGCCTTATGTTTCCTGAAACACTTAAACATTCACATCAAATAATAACACATGGCTTTATTTAAGTTAGAGTAAATAATGTTAATTATCAACAAATCTCATGAAATCTGGTTTATTAAAAAAATGATTCGACTTCGACCAGACTTTTCTTCAACAGGGACGTTATAACACAAAGCTCCCACTAAGTCTGTGTTAGATAATACCAGACTCTCACTGAGTCGGTGTAAAAATTAAGTGGGTGAAAGATTAGATACCGATAACGCAAGGACAACTTCACCTCCTATATATCAGACATTTCAATTTGCATCTTAAAAATACGATAGAAACTTCTTAATTTGGGAAATAATTTTTTATACTTATTACGTTTATACTATATTTTATGAAATCCTTATTAAAAATTCAACATCTAGAATTTAATTCAATAAATATTTACCTCTTTAAAGTAAAAAATAGTTTAAATCGGCTTGTATGGTAACAAAACAAGGTTTTATATTTACAAAGATATAGAAATGGATACAAATAATATCATCAAAATAACTAAGTGATAATAATGTAAAAATAATTTCCAGCTACTAAATGCAATATTTAAACGTTTGAAAAGTTATCATATATGAATTAATTGGAAATGTTATTTTTTAAGTGGAGATGTAACTTAAAATAATGTTTATTTAGTTGATTGTTAAGTAATTAATTTGAGATTGGACCAACAATTTTTTTATTAGTTTAATAAAAGTTTAACTATTTTAAATAATATATAAAATAAATATCAACTATTAATTTTTTTCATAGTTTCATATTCATAATTGAATATCAAAGACCCTGATATTCACCCTCAATCACATACCAATTCCTTGTTAACTTGTAGATGATGAAAATACTCCTTACCTAATATGCTTTCCTTAAATAATATTGCAAGTAATAAAATAAACATTCTGTTATGAATATTTTATTATTTGTGGATGTCCATTTTTGCCTATATAAGGACTCCACCCCAAGCATAATAAACACCCCTTAATTCCCATTCATACCTCTCTTACTCTTAATCTCCCTTACTTTAACTTTTTCTTCCTCTTCTAAATCTTCTTCTCCCATACTCATTTAATTTTAGTTTATTTTATAACACGTTATCAGTACGAAGTTCTGACCAACTGAGATCTAGTCAAGACTAAAAAGAGGTAATATATGATTATTATTATTATTATTATTATTATTATTATTATTATTATTATTATTCTTTATAATTTTAATTTATATTATTTATATATATTATAAAAGTTCCCGAAGAACTTACATTTTAAACATCCCCGAAGGATGTATAAGACTGATATCATAAAAAAATATAGGTTCCTGAAGAACTTATTCATAAACATCCCTGTAGGATGTATAAAATTAATAGTCAAATAACTTATAATTCTTGAAGAATTTTTTTTGAAATAAAATTATTAATAGTTCCTGAAGAACTATAACAATCTAATATATATATATATATATATATATATATATATATAATCATACATTTAATTATTTTTCATTACATTGTTTTAGCTTTATACATTTAATATATTCTGAACTGGTCTGAACCGGGGTCTAGGATCCGGTGTGGGACCAACCACAAGAGTTCAGGTGTTCTAGGGTTCGCACGTCGGTACAGTGGGTATCCGATGTGGTGGTCCGGCCTCTCATTGGGAGAAACCGGTCTTGTTGTCCTGGAGATCCTTCACACCAGCGATTCGCGTTGAGAGAGGGCGAAAGGTGGTGCCACCTGTGAAGATTCTCCGACGCTCAAGTCAGAAGAGTGTATGAACTCAGTAAATGCTCAAGCAATACAATAGTATAGGGTGAGTTAGGACAACGTAACCTTGCATGTGTTTTAGGTCATGCTATTTATAGTTGAATGTAGGAAATGAATCGTTGGATGCAAGTGGGCCCATTGGCTCTGATAGCGTGTAAAGTGTGTCAATCAAAGTGGCTCAGTACTCAGAATGTGTCAGGAGGGTAGGTCAATTATCAGAGTACGATCCTGTGATAAGGATGGAGGATAATCACCTTTCCGCATATTTTGCTGACTCATGTACTTACTCTCTGAGGTAATTGACATTGACATACTCCGCTATGCAGGGTATCTTCGCTGATAAGTTATAAGGAACTCTTATCTCACAACAATTCTGAGGCAAACGGCTATATAAACGTGCAGTGAGAATGAGGGGAGTATCCGTTGTAGTGAGAATGAATAGAACGTCTGATGTGATAAGAGCGGATGAAGGGATATCGGATATCCGGTGTATTTCTGCCTGAACGGTGACACCGGTTTTCTTCTTATGAAGTCATTCTGACGTCATAACCTAGGGACCGGTATCCAGACCGGATCATTTGTCCCCTAGCTTGTATGAGGGACTGTTAAGTTGCTCATATGAGCTATATAGCCTTTGAGAAGTCTATATGTCAGTGGAACGCTCTGGAAATTCTTTCTAAAAACTCTTTGATATCCGTTCTGCCAACTGAGTTACCGTTCTTCTCGTGCTATATTCAACGGATTCAGACAGCGTATCATAATAAGGGAAATCTCAAGAGTTTTTAGAAATCAAAACCCTTGGTATTCGAAGAGTGGTTGGGACGCATTAAATGCGTCTGAAATGATTGGACATTAAATGCGTCTTTTACGCACGAGCCATTACTTCGTAGGGATGTAACCGTCGCTTGGGCTTATTGGGCCCGGATTTCAACTGATGAAGGCCCATTTCGTAAAACATTTACTGAAACGTTACCATTTTCGCGCTTTATTGTTACGAAACGACGGAGTCGTTTGAATTCGAAAGGTTGCCTTTTGAAGTAAACGTTGTGACTTTCAACAGAGCACTATGCTTCTTCGTTACCTATAAAAGGGGCACTTAACGAGTTTTGGAATTTGTCTCTGTCTTCAAGCTTAGTGAACCCCTACTCAAATTTCTGGAGATTTCTTTGCTGCTTTCAACCTTCACAAAGTTATTCTCTCCCTTAGGTAACCTCCCTTTCCTTTATCTCTCTACAATTTTATTCATTCTACTTCCACCATGCGCCCTAGAACAGGCAATGCTGGTACCTCAAACAGGGGGAGTTTTAGCTCTCGTGCCCCCTCTAGCCACCGTGGTGGGAAGATTCCAGTGAATCTTCCTGTGGCTGGGCTTCGTCGCTCAGAGAGAGTTAAAACTTCTTCCTCACGAGCGCCTTCTAATCAACGCCGCTCTGAGGTTCCCCTTGACTCGAGGGCTACCAGCAGCTCTGATGAAGGGTCAAGTAACAAAGGTTATCTCTCTGACGATGTTGCTTTCTACCACAGCACGTACGCTTTCCATCGTGCATCAAAGACCATGGAGATTCCGGGGTTTGGAAAAACGTTGATTCTTCGCACTACTGAAGGGTGTGTCAATGTCGTGGCACACCGGCTGAACTGGGAAAAGCTCAACAGGGAGAGGCCATATTGCTGGGTTGAAGAGGAATTTCTGGAAATCCCCTCGCATCACGCAAGTGAAGAGGAAAAGACGGTCTCTCTCCGCTGCAAGATTTACTCGGACAAGAAGTATAAAGCACGCTATGTTGCGCTTGCACCACGTCCATCCGAGAGAGTTTGCCACATCGTCCCTGATGAGAGGTCGGTCTACATGTACGACTTCGTGTTCCAGAAGCTGGGGGTGCGCTTCCCTATGACAGAATTTCAGATGGCCGTCCTGCGTTTCCTTGACTGCGCCCTGACTCAACTACACCCCAACGGCTGGGGCCTGGTTCGTGCTCTTGAAATTCTGGGAGAGCACTTCAACTTCACTACCACCGTGGCCAAATTATTCTATTACTGCCAAGTGGTCCGCCGTGCTAACAAGAAGGGCAGCCTTGGGTTCATAACACTCCGTTGTGACTCAAGGGTGGTAAACTTCAAGTCCTACACGGAATCCGTGAAGGTAGACAGACGTTCTTTTAAACATTACTACACGCGGGTCCGTATTCAGCCCAATAAGCCGATCTTCTGGCGCAATAAGGAAGGATTCCCCAAGTTTCCTCTTAGTTGGACGCACGAGCATTTTCTACTTCTGAGCCGTGCTTACTACACTGATGAGAGTGAGCTTTCTTCCCATTCTATTGAGGTTCTGAGTGCCATGCAAACGGCCTCGAAGACCCTCAAAGGATTTTCTTGCAGGCTCTTCCTGGCGGATGGCGATGTCCGCACTACCTACCTCCGTAATACCCGTTCCTGCTGTAGTTATGCTAATCATTTATTCCGTTCTGATTATTTTCTTCTCATGTGTTGATTCAATTTTCCTTGTTTTACAGAACAAATCAAAAAAGCCTGTCCAGAGATGTTGTCTCTAAGGACTATGATGGCTGATGATGACTCCTCCTCCGAGGAGAATGAGATTCAAGCGAAGAGGAACGCCACCAAGGCTCCAACCATTCCTCTGACTTCCGCCGTGGGAGATGAGGTTCCTCTCCTTGATGAGGAGGAACCAGAGAAACAAACTGAGGCCACTGGGTAGGGCGATAAGGAGACCGTCCCAGAAAAGAAAAAGAAGAAGAGGCACCTAGTCAAGACAGCGGATCTGGAGAAGCCTCCCTCTGGTGACCCAGTAAAGAAGCGCCAAATGACACTTGAGGAATCTGGGCTTAAAAAGGACAAGGGGAAGGAACCTGTCCTTGACTCTTCTGCTCCTCCTTCATATGCCACTTCTGGGCGGGACTCTGAGAGCGGTCCTCCTCCTGCGTTTGACCCTCCACGCAATTCCTTTCTTTCGCTATACCTATGGTTCCAGGGGTCCATGCCCCCCACTCTTCCAAAGGATAGGTACTGCCTCCGCCCCTCGCTCGACGCTACTGAAGTTCGAGGTGCTTGTAAGGCTGGCCGCTGGCAGCTGGACGAGCTGTCCGGCCTCTTGGGATCCTTGAGCTAAAAGGTGGATTATATGGAGCAGGTTGAAAAGCTTGAAACCGAACTCGCTGTGAAGGAAAAATGGGCAGCCAAACAAACTGAGATTCACAGAGGTATGGAGGCTGAACTGAAGAAGGCCAAGGAAACACTTCAGAAGAAGACAGAAGAAATAAGCTAACTTTATTTTGCCAACAAAGCTTTAGAGTGGCAGGTTGCTGAGCTTCAACAGCAAAATAAGTCCATTCCCCTCCTTGAAGAAGAGCTGTAATTGGAGAAAAAGAGATCAGCCAAGCTTGCTGACGATCTCAAAATAATGGAGGACGGACACAACAAAAGCCTTGGAGAGTGGGAAATCCTTCGGAAGGAGATGCAGGCCCAAATTGAAGAGCTGAGGAAGGGGAGTACGAGCACTGGGCCGTCGGAGGAGGATTTTGCTAAGCTCCAGAAGAAATTATCTGCTGCTAAGGCCAAGGCTGCCAAAGCCTTGGAGATATGCAAAAATGTGGCTTACGAATCCTTCGGCCTGGCACTTCGTCAAGTTTTTTACCGCAACCCTGATGTAAAGCTTAATTTGTACGGATTATATCCGTTCTATGAATTTCATGGGGGAAAACTTGTCGAAGTGAAGAAGGACGGCTCGCACCAGGATCCTCGTGAGGCTCTTTATGAACTGCCTCCACTTCTAGAGGGTCAAAGTATGGAGCCAACACCGTCCACTCCTGGCCCTAAAGCTGAGACGCAAGGAGGTGCTCAAACTAAAACAGAGGCCGGCTCAGAAAGAGTTCAAACTGATGGAGCCGAAGAGGAAAGGACGGAGGTACCCCCTTAGGAAAATCAACCACCTGCTCCTTGATTTATGTTTTCATTTATAGCTGTGTACTGGGATCAGCTCCAGCTTTTAACATTTTGAGACCTGTATAATTTCTCACTTCCAGAAATAAAATTTACTTTGTTTCTCTTCAACTGCTTATGACAAGTATATGATTATTAGATAACTTAGTGGTATGCTCAATACTTTACTCTGTTTAGCTATATTGCTGTTTAAAGCATTTCTATCACCTCGGATTGAGATAACAGATTGTAACAGACAAGCAACAATTAAGTTAAAGTATGCCCTGTCCCCAAGTATAAGTATATTGGGAAGGGAAATTTCGTTGTAAAAGTTACCTTTAACCTCTTTGAAAGTTTGAAAAGTTCATTCGACCTCGAAGACGTAGAACGGCCATATTAACGTTCAGTCGCTTTGTAATGAATACTTCAGAGTTGAGGACGGAAATTATACTTAATGTCCGGTACAGCCTTGAAAAAGGTTAAGTTTTACACCTTTCTCTTGAGGTTCGGTTTAATCCTACAACTCAAGTCTTCACACGGTGTTCGGTTCGATCCTACTAACCGTACCCAGAGTTCGGTACAATTCTACAATCCGGGCCTTCAGGTGGGGTTCGGTTTGTGGCCTTGAGAAAGGACCAGCCCTACAACCCACGCTCCAGTCGAATGGGGTTCGGTTTGTGGCCTTGAAAAAGGACCAGCCCTACAACCCATGTTCCAGTCGAATGGGATTCGGTTTGTGGCCTTGAAAAAGGACCAGCCCTACAACCCATGTTCCAGTCGAATGGGGTTCGGTTTGTGGCCTTGAAAAAGGACCAGCCCTACAACCCATGTTTTATTCAAATGGGGTTCGGTTTGTGGCCTTGAAAAAGCACCAGCCCTACAACCCATGTTCCCCCTCAAGGAGTTACATCGTCAATACATAAAATATGTGACTAAGATCATCCGTCCTGAGGGTCTTCACTTCGTCCCTCAAGGAGTTACATCGTCAACTACAGAATAGGTAATTGAGATCATCCGTCCTGAGGGGTCTTCATCCCAATCGTAAGAGTACGGATTGAGTCTTCAAAGACTTCCATCATAAGGATAATGATGGGAATTATCCACGCCAGGAGTTGTATCGTCGAGCCACAGAATAAGTGATTGAGATCATCCGCCCTGGGGAATATGCGTAATAGACTATAGCTATAAATCACAACATATAGGAAAAGTGAGAGCGAGAGAGTTATTGAACTGCATTCTCATCAAGATTAAAAGTATATTACAAAGAGAGCGTAGCTGGGGTCATGCCTCGTTAAAACCTTCTTGAGAAAACCCAATGGGAAAAAACTCAAGTAAGGAAAAAGAGTACATGCCGTCTTACCAACTAGCTGTAATAAATACGTAAGTTCTGGGTGTTCCATTTATTACGAATTGGAGTCCCATCGAGTTCCTCCAGCCGGTATGATCCCTTTCCAGTCACCTCAGAGACTCTGTAGGGGCCCTCCCAAGTTGGCGCTAGCTTTCCTTGATGCGCGAATTTATTCCCAACACTTGCCTTTCTTAACATGAGATCACCAGTATTGAACGCTCTATATTGGACGCGCTTGTTATACCGGAGGGCTGCCTTCACCTTTATCGCCTGATCTCTAACAAAAGCTCCTTCCCTTAATTCATGGATAACATCCAGCTCTGATGCCAGATTGGCAATGTTGTCCTCAGCTGAGAAGTACTCCACTCGAGCCAATCTGGTCTGTAACTCTACTGGGATCATCGCCTCGACCCCGTAGGTCAACCGGTATGGGGATTCATTAGTGGAGGAGTGTGGTGTAGTGCGGTATGCCCATAGAACATGGCATAATTGATCAGTCCAACCTCCCTTCGCTTCACCAAGGCGCTTCTTCAATCACTTCAGTACCTCTCGATTGGCCACTTCAGCTTGGGCATTCGTTTGGGGATGCTCCACAGACGAGAATATTTGGACAATTCCCAGTCCCTCAAGCAAGTCAGTGAACTTCTTGTCTGTGAACTGGGTGCCGTTGTTGGTTACAATCCGCCCTGTGACACCGAATCTAGCTATAATGTTTTTATATACGAAACGCCTTGTCCGCGCAGAAGTGATATGCACTACTGGCTCGGCCTCAATCCACTTGGTGAAGTAGTCTAACCCACAATCAGATACTTGATACCTCCTGGAGTAGTGGGAAACGGGCCAAGGATATCGAGGCCCCACTGGTGGAACGGCCAGGGCACAGCAGATGAAGAAAGTTCTTGGGCCGGTGTATGATGGAGATTGGAGAATCTTTGGCAAGCATCACACTTCTTCACGAAATTCGCTAAGTCTTGTTTCACCGTGGGCCACCAATATCCAGCTTTGAGGACCTTTCTCATTAAGCTCCGACCCCCAGCATGGTGCCCACATTGCCCCTCATGTACTTCCTCCAACACTGCTTGAACCTTATCTTCTCTCAAACACAGGAGGTATGGGACAGAGAATCCCCTTTTGTAGAGAACACCATCAACCATGGTGAAGTACGGCAGCTCCCTTTTCACTCGTCTCCTCTCCTTCTCATCAGTAGGGAGTTGTCCATCTGCCAGGTAGCGGATATAGGGGATGACCCAAGAATTCTCATAAGGATAGCTTACCATTATAGCATTCAGAGAAGGGAACAGAGGGATGCTAGGTGATGTCAAAGTACTTTGAACCACCGTCGTAGTGCTACCAGGCTGCTTTGTACTCGCAAGCCTTGACAAGATGTCTGCTCTGGTATTTTCCTCTCTAGGTACGTGCTTGAACTCTAGAACGTTGAATCTCCCCTTCAATTCATTCACACAATTCAAATAAAGTTGAAGTTGTGGCTCCCTGACCTGATATTCCCCCTGGATTTATGAAATCACTAGCTGTGAATCGCTACACAGTGTAACTGCTGACGCTCCGATGTCAATCGCCGCTCGGAGGCCGGCCAAGCATGCTTCATATTCAGCTTGATTATTGGAGGTTTTGAAATTAAACCGGAGGGAAATCTCTAGATACACATCATCATCACTTTCCACCACAACACCAGCTCCACAGCCTTTGTTATTTGACGATCCGTCTACATAAATAGTCCAATGAGATCGAGGTGTGGCGGGATCAGACCCTGTCATCTCCACTACAAAATCCGCCAATACTTGCGCCTTAATGGCTCCTCGTGGCTCATAAGAAATTTCGAACTCAGACAGCTCGATGGACCACTTGATCATTCTTCTAGCAAGATCCAGTTTGCTGAGTACTGAACAGAGAGGCAGATCCGTTCTCACCAATACTGGGTGCGCATGAAAATATGGCCTCAACCATCGTGAGGCCCACACCACTGCTAGAGCGGCCTTCTCTATCTTCTGATACCTTCCTTCCGCCCCCTGGAACGTCTTGCTGGTAAAGTACACCGGCCTCTGACCCTCTGGCGTTTCTTTAACCAGAGCCACGCCTAAAGCCTCATCGGAAATCGCTAAGTATAACATCAGAGTTTTACCAGGGTCAGGCTTTACCAAAATTGGTGGACTTGAAAGTACGGCCTTAAGCTGCTGGAAAGCTTGTTCTTGCTCCTCTCCCCACTCAAAATTCTTGTGTTTCTTCAACGCCTTATACAGGGGAAGGGATCTGTGAGCCATCCTGGGCATGAATCGGGCTAGAGCGGCCACCTTCCCATTCAGCGATTGGACCTCCCTCAGACTCCTAGGGCTCTGCATGTCTAGAATTGCTTGACACTTCCCAGGGTTGGCCTCAATGCCTCGTTGGGTCAACATGAACCCCAAGAATTTCCCTACTGGGACGGCAAAAGTGCACTTCAACGGATTCAACCTCATATTATACTGTCGAAGCCGGGTGAAAACTTGACATAGATCATCAATATGATCTCCTCCAGTGGGAGCCTTTGCGATGATATCATCGATGTACACTTCAACCAGCCTGGTGTGCATCCCTTCAAAAACTTTGTTGATCATGCGCTGATAGGTAGCACCAGCATTCTTCAGTCCAAATGGCATGACGGTGTAGCAGAAGACACCACGGTCATTGACAAAAGCTGTCTTCTCTTGATCGCCCTCCCACATCGGAATTTGATTGTACCTTGAGTAAGCATCCATGAAACTGAGGTACTGATAACCAGAAGAGTCGTCCACCATACGATCAATATTCGGGAGAGGATACGGATTCTTGGGACAACATCGGTTGAGATCCACATAATCTGTGTACATCCTCCATTTGCCATTAGCTTTCTGCACCATCACAATGTTAGAAAGCCAGGATGAATAGTGAATCTCCTTTATAAAGCCAGCTTTCAACAGTTCCTCAGTCTGTTCACATGCTGCCTTTGCTTCTCTGGTCCCAACCTCCTCTTCTTCTGGGCCACCGGTCTCGTTTCTGGGTACACAGCGAGTTTGTGACAACAAAAATAGGGTCCATCCCAGGCATGTCTGCTGCTGTCCATGCGAAAAGATCTTTAAATTCTTGCAAAAGAGCCAACAAACGTTGCTCCATGCCTGGCTCCAAATTATCATTAATATGCGTGACCTTCTCTAGGGAATCCCCTAAGACGACATCCCTGGAACCACCATCCGGTGTGGGCTTTGAAGGGTTGAGAGGGTCGATCTTTAATTCCGCCCTTGGGTCTAAGTCAATCAGACTGACAGACCCAGCCGCTGTTCCTCCGTCGTTCAGCTTCCTCTTCTTATTGAATGCTTCTAATTTAACCATGTTGAGGCTCAGGTTGTAACAATACCGAGCCATCTCCTGATCACCGCGGAGGGAAGACACACCGTTGTCTTTGTCAATGAATTTGATCAAGAGGTGAGGAGTGGATACAATCGCCTCCATTGCATTCAGGGTAGGGCGGCCTATAATCCCGTTGTAGGGAGATTCCACATCAATCACTAGAATTCTTGATTTGACCGTTCTTGCACCAGGCTCTCCTTCAAAAGAAACCAGGGTGTCAAGGTACCCTTTAGTGGGTTGCTTGGCCCCATTAAACGCTGTAAGCTCTTGCGTGTAAGGCTGCAGGTCTGTATCACTAAAATCCATTCTTTTGAAACAGTTATAAAAAATTACATCACAAGAACTTCCCTGGTCAACGAGGATCCTCTTCACGTCCTTGTTGGCAATGACAGCAATGATCACCACTACATCATCTCCTCCCGGGATCGTTGGACCAAAGTCATCATCAGTAAATGTCACCATTGGGGATGCCACACCGTCCCTGAAAGGGCGGTTATTTCTTGTTTTGCCCTGCACTGATAGAATCATACGATGGTGATTCTTCCTGGATGTTATCGACGCTCCTCCTCCAGCGAATCCTCCAGTTATCATCTCAATCACCTCGTGTCTACCTTGCCTCTGCTGTAGTGGCATACTGTCCTGCTGGTCTCCTTCAGCGATCACCACTCCTTTTTGCTTCTCAGCCGCAGTAAATCTCCTCGCCGGGTTACGACTATTATCACCCTCATTATCTGGATCTCTCCCCATTTTGTCCATTTGGTTAGGCTCATCCAAAGACTTTTCCCTGAACAGATATTGCTTTAACTTTCCCTCTCTAATGAGAGTCTCCACAGTGTTTTTCAACGCTTTACACTCATCTGTATGATGACCCGTTTGTTCATGAAAGGCACAATACTTCCGTGGGTTACCAATCCTCTTGACTGGGGTGGCTTCTTAATACCAAAAACATTGAGCGTTGGCCAACCAACCTCCCTCATGATCTGGGAATGTCTGGCGTTCAGAGGAGCATAGTTGCTGAAAGACGAGACGCGCCTATCTCGTTGATAAGGTTGAACGCTCACAAAGTCCTCTCAGAAGGTATGCTTTTCTGGTCTCGCCCTCTCCTTCTCCCTCCGTGGCTGGTGAGGGGGTACAGGGGGCTTCATTCTTGCTGCTGTAGCCTCCAGATGCATTTCTATGCCCACGTACTTTGAAGCTTTCCTCCGAAACTCCTCGAAGGTTGTTGGGGGGCTCTTTGCCAAAGATAGGGCAAAAGCGGATCCAGGTTGCAAAGCTTTCACTACGATATGGAGCTGTATGGCCTCCGTGAGGTTGGGGACCAAAGCAGCCTCCTTGTAAAACCTCTTCAAGAACTCCTTAAGAGTTTCAGTCTCTCCTTGCCTTATCTGGGCCAGGGTGTGAGAAGTTCTTGGAATGTCCCTGGAGATGACGAAATGGCTTTCAAACGCAGCTGCCATTTCTTCCTAAGAATCTATGGATCCTAAGGGTAGGCTCTTGAACCAGCTGAGGGCCTCCTCCGTCAGTGTTCTTAGGAACATCCTACACATGACGTCTTCATCTGCCCCCAGATACATGGCTTCATAAACATAAGCATCTAGATGCTTAGTGGGGTCAGTTTCTCCATTGTATTTTCCTATCGACAGTGGTTGAGTCATTTGTAAATGCTTTGGGATGACAACACTCATGAGTCTCCTTGAGAAAGGAACGTTGAGCTTGTAAGTCCCAGAAGTTACCACTGCCTGCTCCCTTCTCCAGGTACTGACTCTATCACCAGAGTCTTGGGTCTGCTCTCTCTCCTCGTACGTGGGGATTTTCGAATACTGGAGGGTTGTAGACCTATCCCTCATTGATGCATGGTGAGCATCCTATGCATGGGATGTTACCCTGTCCCCAGCTCCTTTTTTCTCCCGCCTCAACTCCATCAGCTCCTCCCTGAGCTGTCTAATAACCTCATCACGAGGGTCAGGAGTCACTACTGGTACCATCTTTCGAGCGTTGGTAGCAGGAGACTCAAAGACCAGTCTCCTTCCAGTCTGTTGGTGGGTCACATCCTCCACATGACCATCAACGAAATCACGTCCATCGCCTTCCATTCTAACCACCAAACTTCTACGAAAAGTGGGAATAACTCTAACGAGTCCCACCGGGCGTGCGAATGAACTAGTCTGAACCGGGGTCTAGGATCCGGTGTGGGACCAGCCATAAGAGTTCAGGTGTTCTAGGGTTCGCACGTCGGTACAGTGGGTATCCGATGTGGTGGTCCGGCCTCTCAGTGGGAGAAACCGGTCTTGTTGTCCTGGAGATCCTTCACACCAGCGATTCACGTTGAGAGAGGGCGAAAGGTGGTGCCACCTGCAAAGATTCTCCGACGCTCAAGTCAGAAGAGTGTATGAACTCAGTAAATGCTCAAGCAATACAATAGTATAGGGTGAGTTAGGACAATGTAACCTTGCATGTGTTTTAGGTCATGCTATTTATAGTTGAACGTAGGAAATGAATCGTTGGATGCAAGTGGGCCCATTGGCTCTGATAGCGTGTAAAGTGTGTCAATTAAAGTGGCTCAGTACTCAGAATGTGTCAGGAGGGTAGGTCAATTATCAAAGTACGATCCTGTGATAAGGATGGAGGATAATCACCTTTCCGCATATTTTGCTGACACATGTACTTACTCTCTGAGGTAATTGACATTGACATACTCCGCTATGCAGGGTATCTTCGCTGATAAGTTATAAGGAACTTTTATCTCACAACAATTCTGAGGCAAACGGCTATATAAACGTGCAGTGAGAATGAGGGGAGTATCCGTTGTAGTGAGAATGAATAGAACGTCTGATGTGATAAGAGCGGATGAAGGGATATCGGATATCCAGTGTGTCTCTGCCTGAATGGTGACACCGGTTTCCTTCTTATGAAGTTATTCTGATGTCATAACCTAGGGACCGGTATCCAGACCGGATCATATTGTATTGCATAATACCTACTGCGTGGCTCCTCTATTACAATTATTTTATTATTACTGATTTTGCTTTACATCAATAATTGTTGATTGTGCATTGTGTTTCCATTTCATGCGTTTACATATTATTAAATAAATAAATAAATAAATAAAGATTGTCACATGATGCTATTAGTTCCCGCGCATACCAATGATTGCAATTTTAGATTGCATGATGCCATTAGCTCCTGCATGTACCAATTATTGCGATTTTAGATTGCATAATTTATCCTTACTATACAATTGCATAATTTACCTAACTTGCTTTACATTTTTATATGATTTCATTATTGTAACTTTGCATTATTGAATGTTAGCTAATAATTATTCATTTTATATTAGAAATTGCATTGCTTTACATTTTTTTATTAGCAATTGCATTGCTTTACATTATGTATGGATTATTTTATATTATTGAAGGTTAATATTATGACAAGTTATCACTTTACTACTAGGCCACTAATACTTGAATAATATTTTATGAAAACTTTAAAATTTTACTACCAAGTTACTTATATGAAATTTTATTTTGTTCAGTTAAAGTTAATCTATCTATTTTTTTAAAATATTACTCTGATAAGAAAATAAAATAATAATAATAAATAAATATATAAATTATACATTTAATTATTTCATAATGTCTTAGCCAATTTTATTTTGTGCTTAGCGTGATTTCTTAATGTTCCACTGTAAGTTCATGTTGCAATTAATATGTTGATATGCTGATTGCTTTTCTTTTTCCACTGAATGCTGTCACGTCTTGTAGCTTGGCACATAATTGGTAATTGACACACTATATACATTATTTTACATAACATAATTGGCATACTCTAGACTAATGTTGTCACGGGGAATGCTCCTGTAGAACATGGATTGCAATAATATGTTATTATACTAACCTCCATTTACTTTAGCTTCACGTTCATAATAATATTGGAGCTTACCTGCTTTACGCTTTATATCTTTATATACTTGCTCCTGCACTTTATATAATTATGTATTGCGTTCACACTTTTGCACTATATATACATATATTATACTAATGCTGGCCTACTTTTATACTGTTATAATATATACTTTTAATTGATTGCTTAATATTAATTATTTAATATATTTATGTTTTGGTTAATTGCTTTATGGTCACTGCACTAATTTTGCAATTGCTTTACCTTATATATATTTTATATAAATAAAAGAATTAATAAATAAGATACGTATTATATAAAGGAATTAAACTCAGGTTTATACCGTGGTAAGTTATTACTCTACCACTAGACCTCTAGAATGATATTTTATGACAACTTTAAAAATTTTACTACCGGGTTACTTATGTAAAATTTTATTTATACTTGTCGTCTTGTGGCTAAACAAAATAATGAATTACTTAGGCAACATCATGAGGCTCGTCCAACTGGTACTGCTCCATTCCCAGAAGTGAATGTAGCAACAAATGATCATTATACTCATGGTCGTAGTCAAAATGACAATAAATCATCATTTGTATGGAAAAATAAAGATCATATGAAAAAGGGAAAAGATGTTCAAAGTAACGAACAAATTAAAAATATTTGCTATCGTTGTGGTAGCCAAGGCCACTAGTCTCGAGTTTGTCGTACACCAAAACATCTAATTGATCTATACCAAAATCCCTTAAGAATAAAGAGAAAACAATAGAAACAAATTTGACTGGTATAGATGATGTTTATACTCACTTTAATGTTGATGATTTCCTTACTCTTCCTGAAGAAGATATTGACCACTTGGTTGGAGAGAGGAGTGTCCCTAAATAAATTATTTTATATTTCATGAAATTTGTTTTGTTATGAATTTATGTTAAATATTTATTGTTGTTAATTATATTTTTCACTCATGATTTATCTATTATTATTTAATGAAGAATGAATGCTCATCTGAATGACGAAGATATATGTCTCGCAGATAATGTAACAACTTATACTATTCTCAAGAATGAGAAATATTTCTACCATATAGTAAAATAAGAAGTCAATGTTAATACTATATTTGGTAGTATAAATATAGTTGAAGGCTCCGGCAGAGCCAGTATTTTGTTACCCAGAGGAACAAAATTGTACATTGAAAGTACATTATATTCTACGAAGTCTCAAAGAAATTTATTGAGTTTTAAGGATATCTGTAGAAATGGATACCATATTGAGACCACAAATGAAGGAAATGATGAATATCTTTACATCACAAAGTTAATTTCCGATAAGAAATATATATTGGAAAAATTGCCTTCATTTTCCTCCGGTTTGCACTACACATATATTAGTACAGTTGAAACAAATGTTATTGTAAACCAGAAGTTTACAAATAAGAATAACTTTGTTATTTGGCATAAACGGTTAGGCCATCCTAGAACAATAATGATGCGAAAAAATAGTTGAGAATTCAAATGGTCATTGCTTGTCCAACAGACAAATTCTCCAAACTAATAATTTCTCATGTGTTGATTGGGATATTAATTACTCGGCCATCATTAATGAAAATTGGAAGTGAATCACTCATATTTTAAAGCGTATAAAAGGTGATATTTATGAACCATTTAGATATTTTATGGTTTTGATTGATGCATTAACTAGATGGTCACATGTTTGTTTATTGTCAACTCATAACCAGGCGTTTGTGAGATTACTAGCTCAATTAATTTGTTTAAGAGCTCATTTTCTTGATTATCCAATTAAGAAAATACGTCTTGATAACGCTGGTGAGTTCACATCTCAATCTTTTGATGATTATTGTATATCCATCGGAATTAATGTTGAACATCCTGTAGCATATGTTTATACACAAAATGGACTTGCTGAATCATTAATTAAACGTTTGAAATTTATAGCAACACCATTGTTAATGAAATCAAAACTCCCAATTTCAACTTAAGGACATGCAATCTTGCATGCAACAACACTTATTCGCATCAGGCTTACAAGTTATCATGAGTACTCCCATTTACAATTGGTTCATGGTAAAGAACCAAATATTTCCCATCGAATAATATTTGGAAGTGCAGTATATGTTTCTATTTCTCCTCCATAACGCACTAAAATGGGACCTCAAAGAAGGTTGGGAATATATATTGGATATGAAAGTCCATCCATAATAAAATATCTTGAACCATTAACAAGAGATTTATTTACAGCTCGTTTTGCTTATTGTTATTTTGATGAATTTGTTCTCCCACTATTAAGGGGAGAAAGTAAATAGTTGGATAAAAGGATTAGTTGGAATGAGATATCTCTATCTTATCTTGATCCTCAAATAAAGCAATCTGAACTAAAAGTTCAGAAAATAATTAGTTTGCAAATTTAGCAAACCAATTGCCAAATGCATTTACTGATCCAAAAGGAGTGACTAAGTCACACATACCAGTTGTTAATACTCCAATAAAGATTGATATCCCTGAAGGGCAATCTAAAATTACAAATGAGTCTGAAGCCAAAATAAAACATGGCAGACCTGTTGGTTCTAAAGATAAAAATCCTTGAAAAAGTAAATAAAGAAGATGGTCGAATCGAGGATATAAAGACTCCAGTAGAGTCTCCTGACATAATCAAGGTTTCAAATCCAAAAGATACCAAGGTACCTGAAATTGATAAGAATAAAGAGATCTCTATAAATTATGTCATGGATGGAATACAATGGAATCGACAAGAAGTCGATGTTGATGAAATTTTTGTATTCAAAGTAGCTCTTGATATCATAAATGATGATAAGAATCATGAGCCAAAATCTATTAAGGAATGTGCACAAAGAAATGATTGGCCAAATTGAAAAAATGCAATGCAAGAGGAGTTAAACTCACTTGCAAAATGAAAAGTTTTGGACCTGTAGTCCAAACACCTGAAGGTGTAAAACCATGTTAGGTACAAATGGGTCTTGATGTGAAAAAGAAATGAAAATGGTAAAATTGTGCAATATAAAACAAGGCTTGTTGCATAAGATTTCTCACAAAGACCTAGTATTGATTTCAATGAAACATACTCACCAGTGATGGATGCAAGTACTTTTCGATACTTGATTAGTTTGACAATTCGTGAAAAACTTGATTTACGCCTAATGGATGTTGTTGCAGCATATTTATATGGCTCACTTAAAAATGACATCTATATGAAACTCCCTGAGGGATTTAATTTGCCTGGAGCAAAATGATATCTATATGAAACTCCCTGAGAGATTTAATTTGCCTGAAGCAAAATGACATCTATATGAAACTCCCTGAAGGATTTAATTTGCCTGAAGCATACAAGACAAATTCTCGAGAAAATTATTCAATTAGATTGAATAAATCCCTTTACAGACTAAAGCAATCTGGACGTATGTGGTATAATTGTCTCAATGAATACTTAATGAAATAAGGGTATAAAAATAACCCGATTTGTCCAAGAGTTTGTTATAATTGCTATTTATGTTGATGATTTAAACATCATTGGAACTCCTGAAGAGTTATCAAAGGCTGTAAATTGTTTGAAAAAGGAATTTGAGATGAAAGATATGGGAAAAACAAAGTTTTGTCTTGGATTACAATTAGAATATTTAAAGGAAGGAATCTTAATGCACCAGAAGTCTTATACTGAAAAGGTGTTAAAGCAGTTTTATATGGACAAATCACACCCATTGAGCAGTCCAATGGTTGTAAGGTCACTTGAAGTGAGCAAAGATTCTTTTCGACCTCAAGAGAAAAATGAAGAACTACTTGGTCGTGAAGTACCATATCGCAGTGCAATTGGCACACTAATGTATCTTGCTAGTCATACACGACCTGATATATCATTTGCTGTCAATCTGTTAGCAAGACATAGTTCTTCACTGACAAAAAGGCATTGGAATGAGATTAAGCACATATTTCGCAACCTTAGAGGTACAATGGACATGGGTTTATTTTTCCCATATGTATCTAAGGCAAACCTAATTGGTTATGCAGATGCGGGATATTTGTCTGATCCTCATAATGGTCGATCACAAACAGGATATTTGTTCACATGTGGTGGTACAGCAATTTCATGGAGATCCATAAAACAAACGATCACAGCAACATCATTTAATCATGTAGAGATTCTAGCATTACATGAAGCAAGTCGAGAATGTGTTTGGTTGAGGTCTATGATTTAACATATTCAAGAAACTTGTGGCTTGCACACTGTAAAATTACTACCAACAATCTTATGTGAAGATAATGCAGCTTGTATCTCCTAGTTAAATGAGGGTTATATTAAGGGAGATAAGACAAAACATATTTCACCAAAATTTTTCTTTACTCATGATCTTATAAAAAATGGTGAAATAAATGTCCAGCAAGTCCGATCATGTGAGAATCTGGCAGATATCTTTACAAAATCTTTACCAACCAAAGTCTTCGAGTAACTAGTACAGAAGATTGGTCTTCGACGCTTACATAAATGTTTTGATGAGGGGGAGAATTAAATACTTATAATTTAATTTACTTTGTAAAGAATGATCTACTCTTTTTCCTTTCACTAGGTTTTTATCCCACTGGGTTTTTCCTAGTAAGGTTTTAACGAGACACATTCTTAAATATGGACATCCAAGGGAGAGTGTTATGAATATTTTATTATTTGTGGATGTCCATTTTTGCCTATATAAGGACTCCACCCCAAGCATAATAAACACCCCTTAATTCTCATTCATACCTCTCTTACTCTTAGGATGTGTTTGGTTATCAACCTTGGTTGGTCAAACCTACGGTCAAACGGAGTTTTGACTATCTCGAACGACATGAATGATCAATATCCACCCTTAAATTTCTCCATTTCTCCAACTAGAAACCAAACGGACACTTAATCTCCCTTACTCTAAGTTTTTCTTCCTCTTCTAAATCTTCTTCTCCCATACTCATTTAATTTTAGTTTATTTTATAACACATTCAGATAACTTACCAAACATATGCTCATTTTAAACCGACAAACTAAAGTTGGTTAACAACATCCTTGTGATAATCATAATTTATAAATCACACCCAGGCATATGAATGTTGTCGTGTTTTTTAAGCCCCATGGAAGGTCCTGGAATCCTAAATTTAACCATAAGTACGCTGATGGTGATTAACATGTAACATTAAACACTCACACGACGGCATCGAAATGCTAAACATAGATAAAACAGGACCATATACACGACAACGCACAGCTCATCTACCCCATTCTTTCCCTCCGTATAAAGTGTCATCTTGCTCTTGCTCTCTCCCTTTCATGCTCACTCAAACTCTTTCTTTTTTCTTCTTCTACCGCCAGTTTCCGATGACAGCAACCGGGTAAAGGGCACTGATCTGGGTCATCAAAACCGTGCAATGGAGGCGGAGAGGATGAAAGAGTTGATGCTCCTGTGGTGTAGAATGCGAAGCAACCGTGTGGCTCTCATGGGTGGAAACCATACTGCCGCCAGGTTTTGCAGTCGCTAAAGTTCCCACCTTTTTAGATCGCCTGCTTTGTTTTCTCTTCTAATTCGCAACCATCTTCCCTTTTCTGCATCTGGGTCCTCTTAGTTTTACGCAATTCACCCATTCTCGATCTCACACCCCCTGTTTCTCAAAAGGATCTCGCTCTGTTCGCCAACAATCCATGGAATTGGGTCGTGGCTGTGAACCCAAGAAGGGGAGCAAGATGAAGAAGCATTTGCACGATGCTAGTACAACAATTCCTCTGAATCACGAGACTCTGCTTGTTATCAAAATTCCTGATGCACAGGTTTTGCGCATTTTGTCTCGGTCCCTTTTTCTAGCCATGGTTCTTGCATCCTTGCCTTTCTGGGGAACTGTTCTCAAAGGATTCTCAACAAGCACCCATTCATTTGTTTCTGATTCTGGGATCGCATCTGGGTCTGTCAATTTGGAGCTATTGAATTCGGTTCTCCATGATTTGGCTGATGAGGGCCTTTTCAAAAAGGGTGATGATAAGACTCTTATTGTGAGTCCTCCCATTGGCTTTAAGGGTATTGATGTTGTGATCGACACTGATTTTGAGGGGAAGAGTTTGTTACCTGACGAGTCTTATGATTTTGTGTTCACTCCCAGCTCCACTGATGCCGAGTTTATTGATCGCATTCTGAAAATTGATGGCATTGTGGCTCTACCATTGGGAGTTGAACCATCAAATGCCGCTTTCAGAGAACAATCAAATTATAGAGTTGTTTTCCTTAGGCAATACAATGACTGTATGATTGTTGCATTGACGAAAACTGGCCCAGCCATTACGTTGGTGGACTCTTCTCCAATGAGGAAGCTTTGCCAATTTGCGAAAGATGCCAAGACAATGGCATTTAAAAGTCTTGAAGACGTACTCCTGGAACCACCGAAATCAAAAAAGTACTTGAAGAAGATCAAGTACCTTCCCGACTTGTTGGGGGGTTCTCTTGAAGGTTACAATAGAAGACTCTTCATTGGTGTAGCGGGCTTGCCTGAGGAAAACAAGGGTGTGATTCAATGGTTTGAGAAGAACTACCCAAAGAAGGATACAAGATTCGAGATTCACAGCCTCTTGGTTCCTCGTACCGATGTTTCTGCTTGGTTGTCTAAGCATGTGAAGGAGGAAGAGTATGTTGTGATGAAGGCAGAGGCAGAGGAAGTGGAGAAGATGATAAAGAAAGGGACAATCTGCTTGGTGGATGAACTGTTCCTAGAGTGTAAGAATGAGTGGTGGCAGAATGGTAATGGAAAGAAAAAGAAGAATGTGAGAGCATATTGGGAGTGCTTAGCATTGTATGGAAGAGTGAGGGATGAGGGAGTTGCAGTACACCAATGGTGGGGTTGATTGGAGCTTCTAATTAGGTGTTTCTGTGTTGTGCTTTGTAGTATTAGCCTCATTCTAGTGCCTGTGTTTGTGTTTGAATATGGACCTTAGAAGACCTGCGTGTGCCATGATTGGTGTATGCTTGTATTCCCTTTCCATGGTGCTATTATATATGATGTGATAGCACTATAATTATAAATAAAAGGCTTGTTTTTCTTGGTTACAATTGCCTCTTACTTGATTGATGTGAATAGGGTGATCATGTGGTGATCACTGCAAGCTAACTTAAGGGGGGTATTGTTGTGAGTGTAATACCATGAGAAAGAGAAACAGTTTTTTAGTCTTCTACAATAATGATGAATAACAGGAAACATAAGAAATTCACAAGCAACTGAAGCGAGAGAGTGTAAAAGAGCTCAAGCTTTTAATATTTTATTATGATTTACTTAGAGAATGAATTCAATTATGCCCATTTTTCTTTAGATCCACAGTATGTTGGTGATTGACCGGTTTTCCCGAGAGAGGCATGGACCATGAACCTGAATATACATTAGGTTTAATTTTGTTTTTGCCTCCAAAAATTATCCTTATCAAATATTAATCCCTTAAAATTTAAGTGATTGTTATAGGTATTTGTTGTTAATATTTTATGTTAACTAATGACATGATAAACAGAAATGTTATTATTATGAATAATTATGGATGTCCCCCCTAAAATTTTGATATTTATAAATGCCCCCCTCTCACCTCCTATAAATACCCCCTTCACTCATTAATACAATACAACTTCTTCTCTTCAATTTTACTACTCTCTCTTTACTTCTCTTACTCTCTTAACTTCATCTCCTCTTCTTCTAAGAATTCATTCCTCTTTATTATTTTGTCCCAATATTTTATAACACGTAATCAGCACGAGGTTCTGACCAACTGAAATTTAAGACAGTGCAACAACTCATACAATTCTCAAGAATGAGAAATTTTTCTACCATATGGAAAAACAAGAAGCCAATGCTAATACTATATCTGGTAGTATAAATATAATTGAAGGCTCCGGCAGAGCCAGTATTTTGTTACCTGGAGGAACAAAATTACACATTGAAAGTGCATTATATTCTAAGAAGTCTCAAAGAAATTTGTTGAGTTTTAAGGATATCCGCAGAAATGGATATCATATTGAGACCACAAATGAAGGAAAAGATGAATATCTTTACATCACAAAGTTAATTTCTGATAAGAAATGTATATTGGAAAAATTACCTTCATTTTCCTCCGGTTTGTACTATACTTATATTAGTACAGTTGAAACAAATGTCATTGTAAACCAGAAGTTTACAAATAAGAATGACTTTGTTATCTGGCATGAACGATTAGGCCATCCTGGATCAATTATGATGCGAAAAATAGTTGAGAATTCAAATGGTCATTGTTTGTCCAGCAGACAAATTATGCAAACTAAGAATTTCTCATGTGCTGCTTGTTCTCAAGGAAAATTGATCATTCGACCATCACCAATGAAAATTGGGAATGAATCACTCATATTTTTAGAGCGTATACAAGGTGATATTTGTGGACCAATACACCCTTCATGTGGACCATTTAGATATTTTATGGTTTTAATTGATGCATCAACTAGATGGTCACATGTTTGCTTATTATCAACTCGCAACCAGGCGTTTGCGAGATTACTAGCTCAATTAATTCGTTTAAGAGCTCATTTTCCTGATTATCCAATTAAGAAAATACGCCTTGATAACGCTGGTGAATTTACATCTCAATCATTTAATGATTATTGTATGTCCATTGGAATTGATGTTGAACATCCTGTAGCACATGTTCATACACAAAATGGACTTGCTGAATCATTGATTAAACGTTTGAAATTGATAGCAAGACCATTGTTAATGAGATCAAAACTCCCAATTTCAACTTGGGGACATGCAATCTTGCATGCGGCAGCACTTATTCGCATCAGGCCTACAAGTAATCATGAATATTCCCCTTTACAATTGGTTCATTGTAAAGAACCAAATATTTCCCATCTAAGAATTTTTGGAAGTGCGGTATATGTTCCTATTTCTCCTCCACAACGCACTAAGATGGGACCTCAAAGAAGGTTGGGAATATATGTTGGATATGAAAGTCCATCCATAATAAAATATCTTGAACCTTTAACAGGTGATTTATTTACAGCTCGTTTTGCTGATTGTCATTTTGATGAATCTATTTTCCCACCATTAGGGGGAGAAAATAAACAGTTGGATAAAAGGATTAGCTGGAATGAAATATCTCTCTCACATCTTGATCCTCGAACAAAGCAATCTGAACTAGAAGTTCAGAAAATAATTAGTTTGCAAAATTTAGCAAACCAATTACCTAATGCATTTGCTGATCCAAAAAGAGTGACTAAGTCATACATACCAGCTGTTAATACTCCAATAAAAATTGATATCCCTGAAGGACAATCTAAATTTGCAAATGAGTTTGAAGCTAAAATAAAACGTGGCAGACCTGTTGGTTCTAAAGATAAAAATCCTCGAAAAAGAAAAGTAAATAAAGAGGATGGTCGAATTGAGGATATAAAGACACTAGTAGAGTCTCCTGACATAATCAAAGTTTCAAATCCAGAAGAAACTAAGGTACCTGAAATTGATACAAACAAAGAGATCTCGATAAATTATGTCATGGATGGTATACAATGGAATCGACCTGAAGTCGATGTTGATGAAATTTTTGCATTCAAAGTAGCTCTTGATATTATAAATGATGATAAAAATCATGAGCCAAAATCTGTTAAAGAATGTGCACAGAGAAATGATTGGCCAAAGTGGAAAGATGCAATGCAAGAAGAGTTAAACTCACTTGCAAAACGTAAAGTTTTTGGGCCTGTAGTCCAAACACCCAAAGGTGTAAAACCAGTTGGGTACAAATGGGTCTTTACGAGAAAAAGAAATGAAAACGGTGAAATTGTACGATACAAAGCAAGACTTGTTGCACAAGGATTCTCACAAAGACCTGGTATTGATTTTGAAGAAACATATTCACCAGTGATGGATGCAACAACTTTTCGATACTTAATAAGTTTGGCAATTCGTGAAAAGCTTGATTTACGCCTCATGGATGTTGTTGCAGCATATTTATATGGCTCACTTGAAAATGACATATATATGAAACTCCCTGAAGGATTTAATTTGCCTGAAGCATACAAGACAAATCCTCGAGAAAATTATTCAATTAAATTGAATAAATCTCTTTACGGACTGAAACAATCTGGGCGTATGTGGTATAATTGCCTCAGTGAATATCTGTTGAAAGAAGGATATAAAAATGACCCGATTTGTCCATGTGTTTTTATGAAAAGATTGGGAAAAGAGTTTGTTATAATTGCAATTTATGTGGATGATTTAAACATCATCGGGACTCCTGAAGAGCTCTCAAAGGCTGTAAATTGCTTAAAAAAGGAATTCGAGATGAAAGACTTGGGAAAAACAAAGTTTTGTCTTGGATTACAATTAGAATATTTGAAGGAAGGAATTCTAATGCACCAAAAGACTTATACAGAAAAGGTGCTAAAGCGGTTTTATATGGACAAATCACACCCATTGAGCAGTCCAATGGTTGTAAGGTCACTTGAAGTAAGCAAAGATCCTTTTCGACCTCAAGACAAAAATGAAGAACTACTTGGTCCTGAAGTACCATATCTTAGTGCAATTGGTGCACTAATGTATCTTGCTAGTCATACAAGACCTGATATATCATTTGCTGTTAATCTGTTAGCAAGACATAGTTCTTTACCCACGAAAAGACATTGGAATGAGATTAAACACATATTCCGCTACCTTAGAGGTACAATGGACATGGGTTTATTTTTTCCATATGTATCTAAGGCAAACCTAATTGGTTATGCAGATGCGGGGTATTTGTCTGATCCTCATAATGGTCGATCACAAACAGATTATTTATTTACATGTGGTGGTACAGCAATTTCATGGAGATCCATAAAACAAACAATCACAGCAACATCATCTAATCATGCTGAAATCTTAGCATTACATGAAGCAAGTCGAGAATGTGTTTGGTTGAGGTTTATGATTCAACATATTCAAGAAACTTGTGGCTTGCATGCTGGAAATCTACCACCAACAATTTTATGTGAAGATAATGCAGCTTGTATTTCTCAGTTAAAGGAGGGCTATATTAAAGGAGATAGGACAAAACATATTTCACCAAAATTTTTCTTTACTCATGATCTTATAAAGAATGGTGAAATAAATGTCGAGCAAGTCCGATCATGCGAGAATCTAGCAGATATCTTTACAAAATCATTACCAACCAAAGTCTTCGAGCAACTAGTACAGAAGATTGGTCTTCGACGTTTACATAAGTGTTCTGATGAGGGGGAGAATTAAATACTTGTAATTTAATTATTTTTCATGAATGTACTTTGTAAAGAATGTTGTACTCTTTTTCCTTCACTAGGTTTTTATCCCACTGGGTTTTTCCTAGTAAGGTTTTAACGAGGCACATTCTAAATATGGACATCCAAGGGGGAGTATTATGAATAATTATGGATGTCCCCCCTAAAGTTTTGATATTTATAAATGTCCCCCTCTCACCTCCTATAAATACCCCCTTCACTCATTAATACAATATAACTTCTTCTCTTCAATTTTACTACTCTCTCTTTACTTCTCTTACTCTCTTAACTTCATCTCCTCTTCTTCTAAGAATTCATTCCTCTTTATTATTTTGTCCCAATATTTTATAACAGTTATGTCATGATTGACAGTTAACAAAGCATAAACATTTATATTTTTTAAGTGATAAATATCAAACAATGACAAAAATAGATAGCATTTTAAGAACTAAAAACATAATTAAGTAATAAAAATAACGTGTTTCTTACATGTAATAATAAACTATTCTCTTCAATGTAATATTTAATACTTATTTTTCAATTATACCCTTATTATCTTTAATTATTTTATTCACTTTATTGAAACATGAGGACATCAATTAATTATTAATAATAGGAAAAAAATGACATTTTAATTAAAAAACAAAAAAAAGAAATACATTTTATCTATTTAATTAACGGATAACGTGAAATATTTCCATTTATAATATAATCAATTAAAAGAAAAACATATGATAAATATTTAAATTTTTTCAGAGCTAATATGATATCAACATTATCATGAACAGAAACTTCAGGATTAAGTTAAATTTCAAAATCTGAACGATGTTTCCCGCTACAGTGAAGTGTGATCTTGCCGGTTGCCACCGACATAATTACCTTTCTTTTCTAGCGAGTTTTACTTAGATGTTAGTATTAAAAAGTTTAACACCGGAACAACGAGTGGCTGTAGTTTAGTGGTAAGAATTCCACGTTGTGGCCGTGGAGACCTGGGCTCGAATCCCAGCAGCCACAAATCATTTTTAACTTTTAAAAATCCTTAAATTTTCAAACTGAAGCGACGGCGTTCTGACGTGCTACGAAGGGCAATTTCTCATTCATTCATCTTTATTTATTTTAATTTCATTCTTTTGATTTTTGATTAATTTGTTATGTTAATCAATTGATTATCATAGGGAAATTCATTTACAGTGTGATTATCATAAGGCAATTGATTAATTTGATGTGTAGTTTTTACTTTTTGTTGACTGATCCAGAAAGTAAGAAGAGATGATTGATGATCAAGCCTTGGGATACATGGCCAATTGTCTTGGCATCTTCATCTTTGATTTGGTTATAGCATATTACTTGGTCACTGCACATTCTAAATATGAATGAATTAATTAATCTCACCTACATAGGTGCTTTGAAAATTTTCTCATGTATTTGGATTCCGGTTTTTTTCTATTGATATCCATTTATGAAACCAGAATTTGCAACCATTAATGTTTCTATATAACAACAGTTGATGTTTTGGTCTTTTTAGTCTATTCAATTGATTTTGACTTTTGAGAACTGTTGCATTGCCAATGATCTAAATTTGATTTATTAGATTTGTCTTTTTTTTTCTAGATTTGAACCTAGGACCTCGACTACTCCAACCTCATATTCCACCACTTGGTCGATTCTAGTGGGTTATATTTGTGTTTGGACTTCAGATTAACTAAAATTGCCAAATATATTAAGAGACCTGCATTCATTTCCATTGCTGCCACTAGTAAAAAATTTACAATAGCAAATACAAACTACTAAATAGCCTTTTGTTGTTTAGTTTTTCAGTTTTTTTAATTTTATTTTGGAGAGCTGAAGTACTCACGATTCTAGTAATTTAGAGCCGAAAATTTTATATATACTTTGATGCAAGTTACATTTTGCACAAAAGCAGAGGGAAACATATGATGCTCCATTACAAGCTGCTACTTGAACATGACATAACATAACATGGGATATTCACCCAATCAAAGGTTTGCAAAGAAAGAAGTAAATGCAAATGATGGGAAAGCTTGTGCTTGGTCCTTTATTTTACTGCACATACATGCAATGTAACATCTATGGCGGTGCATGTATCTGCTGCAGAGCATACATGTTGTAACAAGTTATCCTCCTATTGAAGGATTTGTAGTTGTGGGAGATGGTGGTGAGAAGGGTGGCAGTGCAGAAGTTAAGGGTGGAGGCAACCTATATTCTGGCCACTCTGTTACTCGGGGGAATGGGGGGAAATTCAGGCCAGGTGATGAATTTCCGAAATTGGGCAATGTTGGTGCCAGAAGTTTTCTACTGGCCTGGACATTGCCAATACCCAAAAGTGACACAGCAATGAAGAAAGATAAGAGAAGCACACGGAAGGAGGCCATTTGAGTGTATGGTTTAAATCAGCAAGTAATAGAAAGTGTATAGTAGCCTGGAACTACCAAAAGGGTAAGAGCCTAAGAGGATTTGTGGTGATGGGACAAGGACTCGCCCTTGAGTTTATATAGTGCACCTTAGAAGAGTTGGTCCTTGACTTGAGCTTGGAAACTGTTCAACAATTCTTCTAAAGATGGATGTTTCATGAATAGAGTTACACCTTTCATAGTCGGTTTTAAATGCCGTTAAATGTTGGAGGCTTCTAGCGCATTACTTTGACTATGATTTGTTAGATATTGATGCAAAAGTGACCCACTTTCATTCATTTGAAACCTTTGCAGCATCCATCTTTTTCTTGATGTTAAATTTTTCAGAAGATTGATTATTTGCAAACATGTCTCTCTGGTTTTGAGTATATTCTTTTCCCCCAAAATAAATGTATGAGAATGATTAGAATATGTTCCCTTACAATCAACTCTGCTTTTCTTATTGCCCAATCAAGACAAGAGTAGTATCAGAACAGGCTATATTTTTCATTTTTATTTTTATGACTAAAATGTTGTGCTCTCGTAATACAATGAAACTTTCATGCTAATTTTCCCACCAACCCAGTTATAATCAACAAGTTGAACAAGGTGGTGCTCATTATAAGAAATGTAGCTCGCTTAACATGCTACCCCTGTTCATTCTTTTCATTTTGAATCACTATTCAAGCCTTCAAGTTCAAGGGTCTCAATTTGCAGTAGTACAATATTTTTCAGATAGAATAATGTCAACAAGCACAAAAAAAAAAAATGAACACGGTCCAGTTATTTTACTAGTTGCAGATAGATTAGCAGCTTGGGATGATAGATTAGCTGGGCGCTGTACCTTCTAGGAAAATTTTTTATTTTAGATAAATCATTTTTTCAAGAATGAGTTTTACAAGAATAGGATTTTCAAGAAAATTCTTGAGAAGTGTTTGATTATTTGTTTACCTTCTCGGAAATATTGAGTTACTTATAGTAACTATGGTAAAATTTACTAGTTTATTTACCTTTTACCTACTCACATGGTCCCAGATTTGTTAGGTAGGAAGGAACCAGGACGCATCAAGTATTGAGTTGATTAAAGTAGACTAACTAAAGATACGGCCTCAATAATGAATGTATAATTGCATATGCATTATTAATGCACTGAAGTGCTTCTTATCTATTAATGGTTAGATTTTTAGATTACGCGTTTCCCCTGTTGCTCTGGAGTGATTATTTGACTTTTCTTTATTTCCATAATTGCCAATCCTGAAGTGGCCGCCAATTGTATTGCTGCTAAAGTTCTCAACTTGTCCGAAGATTTATTACTCTGAACAGCATTATTCGTGGCGAGCAAATCCCAAGTTATGGTAATTATCTACTTTATTCTTTGTTTGAGCATATATATATATATATATTACTATTTTCTAATTCCTACTTCAACTCGTTTAGCTATATTATTACTTTTTTTCTTTACTGATTTTTAAAATAATAAAACATCTTTGCAATGTTTTCTTAGGGAACCGCTTTTACTGCTCATTAGCTGAAATTGTGTGAGGATGTCGTAAGAGGTTAAAAAGAGAAGACATCATAATTGTAAAACTGTGTAATCAATCACAATCTATAATATAAGAAAACGTACAAGCAAATAGTAAGAAGCTGATCATAAATAGAAAAGAAGATACAATGTTCTTCACACCAAACAACAAAGAAGAAATGATAACCTCGCACAAACGCTCTCACGTACACAAAAGGAATCAAGCCATATATATATATATATATATATATATATATATATCTATGCATAATGCATTCTAGTGAGTATATTATGCAACTTGGCACATAGACCAAGTTAGAGGCTAGCTAGGCCAGCATGAACAAATGAAAGTGCTTAAGGGCTAGAAGTTGAAGGTGGTGGGGAGAGGAATGGGATGGAGGGCATAGTGGTTGGAATTGTGGGGAGTGAAGGAATGTTGGGCAATATTGAAGTGGCTGGCAATGGAGGGATGTTGAGTTGTGGGACTGTTGGCATGGTAGGGATGCTTGGAAGTGGAGGCAAAGTTGGCTTAGGCAGTGATGGGATAGTGGGCAATGGGGGAACATTGGCCTTAGGCAATGTTGGTATTGAAGGCATAGGTGGCAATGTTGGTTTAGGCAAAGAGGGAATGTTTGGCAAATTTGGTGTAGTTGTTTGCATGAGATGGCGAGCTGCTAGGCTCAAGCTCATGCTTGAGAATGTCAAAGCAAGAATGAAAGCTGTGATGAATGATTTGCCTGAGGCCATGGCTGAATGAATTAATGGATTGCAAGATATGAAAATGGGACTTGCAAATGATGAATTTGCTTTGAGATTGTATTGTTGGATGAGAAGCTAAAGGATAGTGCTTGGTCTTATATAGAGGTAGAGAGGTGGGCTAACTCTTATGGTTTGATCATCAAACTCTTCAACTATATGGAGAACCAAACAAAGTCTTGGCAATCTATTGTTAGTTCACCTTCCTGCATTTGAATAACAACTCATCTTATTATGTTGGACTAATAAGGTTGTTGGCTATTCCAAATATTCAAATGTAGGATGACCAACTCATATTTTATATGTAACAAGAATAGGGAGAGGATACAACAATAAGGTGCGATGTTTGTTTATAATATTTTCATTGGTTTTGGCATTTGGGAAGAGTTGCAAAGCCAAAAGTTGGTTCATCTAATTGAATTCACTCAGCTGCCAGACGTCACTCTTTATGGCCAATGGCGTTTTATGCATGTTTGGTTAAGCTCAATAAAAATTTAACTATTTCAAAATAATATATAAAATTAATATTAATTATTATGTGTTTATTTTTATAATTTTATTTTTATATCTAGTTACCAAATAAGCATAAAATACATTAATTTGCTCACTGTTGCAGGAGACTGTTTCTATACATTTTTTTAAAATCATATTTTACACTATTTTCCATTTTTATTTGACCGAATTCTTGGTACAGACTTCAGAGATTCAATACGAGACCAACAAGTGGTTCAAATACATGTTACATCTGTTTTACGTTTTTTTCTCATTAAAATTAAAAGTTAAGCTTTCAAAAGATCTTTTTATTTAAATTTTATTTCCCCCAACTTTTCATTTTCAAGAAAACAAAAGTTCAAAATTAACAGGATCAGAAAAACATAGGGAAAACTATTTTTCTAAAAGCTCTTTTTTTATTTAGTTTTCTTCATTAAAATAAATATTGGACACATACGAAGTCGCATTTTCTCCCTGTAACATATGTGAAGTTATTTAGATGTTGGACGATACACAAAAAAGTGTAGTCATATGATTCAAATGCGACACTCCCTGTTTGGTTGAAAAAAAGGTGTTAGTATGTGTCTTCTTGAGGCAGGATGACATTCGCCGCATGGTCTATGCACCTGGTTGGACTCGTTTTAACTCAGGCAAATTGTAGCAATTTTCTACGACATATTAATGTGTCACCCTAAATAAACACGATAATAACAGTTTCCATTTTAAACTTCCTTCGTCCCCTTCCTCCCAACAACGAGGTCGTGTGTTTTTTTAAGCAAGCAATTAGGTAGTTGATCCCGTCCGAACATCGGTCCTCAATCCACGACATCAGATTACTCCTAGCATGAGCAAAGTGCGTCCCTGAGTAGGACACATGACGATGTTATAACTTTGATGTCTCCCCTTAATGAATAGAGTCCCTGCACGCTAGCGCTCAACGAGCCTAGTCATCTATTGGGGGCACATTGGTGCCAACTTATAAAGCATATCAGACATGTTTGTGTTATTAGTCAAAATTGGCAATTAAGTTAGGCCAACAACCATGCAAAATATGAAACATGTGGGCAACTAAAAATGGTTGGTGGCCAACCATTTTAATGTGTTCACATTGCTAAAAATTTACTATAAATAGATGCATCCATGGAAGAGGAAAATCATTTCAAGCTTAAGAGTTCTAAGCTTTCAAGAGAGAAAAAACTTAAAGAGATAAGTTTTTTAGTGACTGAAATTTTGGGTGTAATTGGGTTGTGGGTTGTGAGAGGTTGTGAGTATTTGTAAACACTTTGTGTATCTTCCCTTTCTATTAGTAAAATATTTGCAGCACGTAGGCACATAATTAGCCGAACTCCGCTATCATATTTTGTGTCATATTATTCTGCATTTTTACTTGTTCTTGAATCTCATCAAGGCGTCATGTTGCGAAATTCCCTACGTGGGTGTTACGTTTTCTCCATAATTTAGTGATAAGACTCACATATCACTCACCTCTATAAATACCTCTCATTTATGACTCATTAAGGTATGCTTTTATGATATTTATGGTTAAGCTTTGTTGTTAACCATTTGGGTTGACTTAAACATCAGAGAGTCTTTGTAGTTGACACTATCATTCGCCCCGCAACGTGAAAGCCGATGTGATTATTGAAGAATTGAAATATAGACTCTGATTCCCCCATCGGGCTGGTATAATATAATACAGGAGAGAAGTGAAACCAATATTCATACCAAAAGTGTATCCCACTTACCAAATAATTTAGTAGTGTAACATTGTGGTTTATGTATCCAATTTTTCACTTCAAAATAATATATTTGAGGTAAGATTTTAGTTATATAATGATTATAATTTTGTTGCTTAATGAAATATGTACTTAAGTGTTGCCTTTTTATATTTTTATTTAATTTCAAATTCTGAGTATATTTTTTATTTTGTTTTTGTAAAACTATTAATGCTTGTTATTTATGATATAAATGTGATTTTTTAAATATTTGAAAGTATTTATCACAGTGCTTATATATGTGACGCTTCTATTTTTTGTGTGTATATAATTGATTGTTTTGCCTCTCTTATATTGTTATTTGAAATTTTTTTCATTCCGACATTGTTGAGTTTATTTATTTGTGTGTTAAACTTAATTTAAAATTAGCTAAAAAAAAGTTTAGTAGACCAAACAAACACTTTAGAATTTAAACGGAGTGGGATTTAATTAGGAAATTAACATAAAAAGAAAATGTGATTACACCTTATCCGCGTAAATTCTCAGAAAACAATCTCAAATATGTAATAAGTTTTAAAAACAACATTATTCATAAAAGAAAGAAAAGCCTAGATTAAATTATAACATTTATTTATCAGTTGATTTATACTCGGTGATTTTGGTATATCATGATAAAACGTTATAAATGAAATTTTGATAAATTTACAATGCGATTTGTGATTTTACATGGCTCCTTAAAAATGCTTAAAAAGTGGGTAGTTTAGTCGGTGGATGCATGACATGTTATTTGATTCCTGATCCAGTCTCGATACCGGCGCCCAGACTTAGACGTCGTATTGTCAGTTCAGGAAGGAGAATCGGTATCATAGGTCAACATCCGAACTATAAAAATACCGTGCTAGGCATTCTCCCTCCATCGGTTTATCCACGACGATACATAGGACATCGGATAACCTGATCTAGTTTCATTATTCTGTTATACATAACCATTCACTTATACTACGATAGGATAAGTGACTTTACTGCTTATCACGATTGATACCCTGCACAACAGAAAGTGTCTGTATCACCCGTCAAAAGGTGCAAAGTACAGCTACAGGAGCGATATACGGAAAAGGTGGATCTTCCCCATTCCTGTGTCAGAATCGTACACTGATCATTGAACTACTCTTGATCGTACACTGAGTATTGAACTACTCTGAATGGTACGCTAAACACGGCATCAAAGTCTCCTGGCCCACTTGTGCCCAATGATTCATTTTCCACGTTCAACTATAAATAGCATATTCTCATACACATGCAAGGTTACGTTGTTTTCTTTGTGTTCTTAGTATCTTCACTAACTTGAGCGTCAGAGAATCTTCGCAGGTGACACCACCTTTCACCCCTATCAACACGAAAGCCTGGTGAGAAGGATCTCCGGGACAACAAGACTGGACTCTCCCACTGAGAGGTCGGAATATAATATAGGATACCCACTGTACCGGTGTACAAAACACTTAAATCATCAACTTTTGTGGCTGGATCCCAGTTCGGATCTTTGACCCCGGACTAGATTAGTTCTTTGGCATGCCCAGTGGGACATGATATAGTTATTCCAACTTTTCATAGAGGTTCAATAGTTATCCATGGAGGGAGATGGACGTGATTTTATCGATGATCACGTAGAGGATGTGACCCATCAGCATGCTAGCAAGAGACTCATTTTCGAATCTCCCGGAACCAACTCAAGGAGGATGATACATGTGGCAACTCCAAATCCTCGAGACGAAGTTATAAGGTAACTCAGGGAGAAGTTGATGGAGTTGAGGCGAGAGAAGAGGATGACAGAGAATAAGGCAACGTCTCAGGCTGAGGAGACTCATCACACTTTTGGGAGGGAGAAATCCACCACTCTCCAGTATTCCAAAATCCCCACCTACGAGGAGCGGGAGCAAACTCATGACTCTGGCGATAGAGTCAGTGGAAGAAGGAAGGAGCCAGTGGAGGTAGCCTCTGGAACGTATCGACTTAATGTTCTATTCTCGAGGAGGCTCATGAGTGTGCCTATTCCCAAGCATTTGCAAACCAATCAACCTATCTCCATCGAGAAGTATAGTGGAGAGACTGACCCTCCTAAGCATCTTGATGCTTATGTGTATGAAGCTATATACTTGGGAGCTGATGAAGACGTGATGTACAGGATGTTCCCACGAACTTTAATGAAGGAGGCCCTTAGCTGGTTCAAGGGTCTACCATCAGGGTCAATAGACTCCTGGGAGGAGATGGCAGCAGCCTTCGAGAGTCACTTCGTCATCTCTAGGGATATTCCTAGGACTTCTCATACCTTGGCCCAGATTAGGCAAGGCGAGAACGAAACTCTTAAGGAGTTTTTGAAGAGGTTTTGCAAGGAGGCAGCTATGATGCCTAATCTTACAGAGGCCATTCAGCTGCACATTGTTATCGAGGCCCTACAGCCTGGGTCAGCCTTTGCCCTGTCTCAGGCAAAGAGTCCTCCGACGATGTTTGAGGAGTTCCGGAGGAAGGCCTTGAAGTACGGAGGCCACGGTGGCCAGGCTCAAGCCATCAGTGCCATCCCCTCAACCACGGAGAGATAAGGAGAGGGCGAGTCCAGAGAGGCAGGTCCAGAGAGATGATTTTTGAAGCCCTCAACCTCAACAACAAGATAGGCATATAGCCTCATTCAGCAACTATGCCCCATTAAATGCCAGACATTCCCAGATTTTAAGGGAGGTCGGATGGCCTACACTCAGCGTGTATGGGATAAGGAAGCCAGCTCTGATGAAACGGCCTGGCAATCCACGAAAGTAGTGGTTTCCACGAGCAGGTGGGCCACACCACGGATGAATGTAAGGTATTGAAGAACGCTGTGGAAACCCTCATCAGGGAAGGAAATTTGAAGCAATACCTATTCAAGGAGAAATCCTTTGGATGAACTAGACCGGATTGAGAAGAGAGGAAGAGATCGCGACGATGAAGGCGATAATAGTCGTAATCCAATCAGGAGGTTTTCAGCCGCTGAGAAACAGAAGGGAGTTGTTATTAGCGAGGACGCTTAGCAAGACGGTATGCCCCAGCAGCAAAGGCAAGGCCGGCATGAGGTAATTGACATGATCGCTGGAAGGTTTGCTGGGGGTGGAGCGTCAATCACAGTCTGTAAGAATCATCACTGAATGATTCTGTGTGTCCAAGGGAAGCCCAGAGACAACCGCCCTTTCTGAGACGGTGTGCAGGCCCTGGTAGTTTCATTCTCGGATGAGGATTTTGGCCTAACCATCCCAGGGGTGATGACGTGGTGGTTATTATCGATGTGATAGCTAACAAGGACGTCAAGAGAATCCCCGTTGACCAGGGAAGTTCCTGTGATAATATTTTGTACAATTGCTTTAAAAGAATGGGTTTTAATGACTCAGATTTACAGCCTTACACACAGGAACTCAAGACCTTTAACGGAGCAAAGCAACCCACCAAGGGGTACCTTGACACCCTTGTGTCTTTTGAAGGCGAGCCTGGAGAAAGAACAGTGAAATCTAGGATCTTGGTGGTCGATGTGGAGTCGCCCTACAACGGCATTATAGGCTGCCCTACCTTAAACGCAATAGAAGTGATTGTGTCCACTCCACATCTCCTTATCAAGTTCATCGATAAGGACAACAGTGTATCTTCCCTCTGAGGTGATCAAGAAATGGCCAGGTACTGTTATAACCTGAGTCTAAATATAGTGAAGCTGGAGGCATTTAATAAGAAGATGAAGTTGAACGACGGAGGAACGACGGCTGGGTCTGTCAGTTTGATTGATCTTGATCCCAGAGCGGAGTTGAAGATCGATCTGCTCAACCCATCAAAGCCCATGTCAGATGAAGGTTCCAGGGACGTCATCTTAGGAGATTCCCCAGAAAAGGTCACTCACATAAATGACAAGTTGGAGCCAGTCATGGAGCAGCGTTTGCTTACGCTCCTCTAAGAATTCAAAGATCTTTTTACATGGACTGCTGCAGACATGCCTAGGATGGATCCTAATTTCTGCTATCATAAACTATCCATCTACCCAGAGACGAGGCCTGTTACCAAAAAGAAGAGAAGATTAGGGCCAGAGAAGTAGAAGGCAGCTTGTGAGCAGACAGAGGAGCTGCTGAAGGCCAGATTTATCAGAGAAATCTGCTATTCCTCTTGGCTTTCAAACGTGGTGATGGTCCAAAAGACCAACGGTAAATGGAGGATGTGTACTGATTATGTGGACCTTAACTGTTGCTGCCCGAATGATCCATATCCTCTCTCTAATATTGATCGTATAGTGGATGATTCCTCTGACTATCAGTACCTAAGTTTCATGGACGCATATTCAGGGTACAACCATATTCCAATGTGGGAGGAGGATCAGGAGAAGACAGCTTTTGTTAATGACCGCAGTGTCTTTTGCTACACCGTCATGCCTTTCGGTTTGAAAAACGCTGGGGCCACTTACCAGATTAACAAGGTGTTTGAAGGCATGCACACCAAGATGGCGGAGGTGTACATTGATGACATCATTGCCAAGACCCTAGCTGGGGGTGATCATATAGAAGATTTGCGCCAGGTATTCACACGCTTGAGGCAATATAACATGAGGCTAAACCCATTGAAGTGTACTTTTGTTGTCCCAGCTGGGAAGTTTCTGGGTTTCATATTAACTCAGCGTGGTATTGAGGCTAACCCAGGGAAGTTCCAAGCAATACTAGGCATGCAGAGTCCGAAGAACTTGAGGGAGGTGCAGTCTCTGAATGGAAAGGTGGCAGCATTGGCTTGGTTCATGCCTAAGATGGCGCGTAGATCCCTTCCCCTGTACAAAGTGCTGAAGAAATTCAAGAAGTTCGAATGGGGACAGGAGCAAGAGCAGGCATTTTAAGAGCTCAAGGAGGTGTTGTCAAGCCCTCTGATTTTAGTAAAACCTAACTTTAGGGAAACTCTGGTTTTATATTTGGCAATTTCATATGAGGCTCTGGGAGTGGCATTGGTCAAGGAAACCCCGGAGGGGAAGAGGCCAGTATATTTCACCAGCAAGACGCTACAAGGAGCAGAGGGCCGGTACCAGAAGATTGAGAAGGCCGCTCTCGTAGTTGTTTGGGCTTCACGACGGTTAAGGTCGTACTTCCATGCGTACCCAATTTTGGTGAGAACAGATTTACCACTCCGTTCCGTACTGAGCAAGCCGGACCTCGCAGGGAGGATGATTAAGTGGTCTATTGAACTTTCTGAGTTTGAAGTTTCCTATGAACCATGATGAGCTATCAAAGCCCAAGTCCTAGCTGATTTTGTCATGGAGATGACCGGGGCAGACCCAGTCTTTGGAGCTGGCGTCATCATTGAGAGTGATGATATGGTGTATTTGGAGATCTCTCTTCGATTTAATTTTAAAACCTCCAACAACCAAGCTGAGTACGAAGCATGTCTTGCTAGACTCCGAGCCGCGATCGATATCAGAGCAACAGAAGTAACCCTCTATAGCGACTCACAGCTGGTGATATCACAGATTCAGGGTGAGTATCAAGTCCGTGAGCCTCAGTTTCAGTTATACTTGAATTGTGTGAATGAATTGAAGGGAAGATTCTCTGTGTTGGAGTTTAAGCATGTGCCCAGGGAAGAAAACACTAGGGCGGACATCCTCTCAAGGCTTGCTAGCACGAAGCAGCCTGAAAGTACAACCACCATGGTGTAAAGCACTTTGTCATCGCCCAGCATACCGTTGACCCCATTGTTAAATGCAATTTCATACCATGCCTTCAACGAAAATTCATGGGTAGTTCCTTACATACGGTACTTCATCGATGCACAGCTGCCCACTGATGACCTGGAGAGGAAAAAGTTGAAAAGGGAGTTGCCTTATTTTACAATGGTGGATGGCATGCTCATTCGAAGGGGGTTCTCAGTACTTTATTTCCGTTGTTTAAATGAGAAGGAGGTGCAAGAAGTGCTGGAGGAAGTGCACGAGGGGCAATGTGGACACCATTTTGAAGGAAGAAGTTTGATGAGGAAAGTCCTTAGAGCTGGTTACTGGTGGCCCATAATGAAGAAAGACTCCATCGAGTTTGTAAAGAAGTGTGATCTGTGTCAGAGATTTTCCAATCTCCATCACACACCAGCCCAGGAACTTTCTTCATCAGCTGTGCCATGGCCTTTTCATCAGTGGGCCCTCGATATCCTGGGTCCATTCCTAACAGCTCCTGGTGGGATCAAGTATTTGATAGTTGGGGTGGATTACTTTACCAAAGGGATCGAAGCAGAACCCGTGGTACACATTACTATGGCTTGGACACGATGTTTCGTATATGAAAACATCATAGCACGATTCGGAGTCCCAGGATGGATCGTCACTGACAACGGCACCTAGTTTACAAACAGGAAGTTCACAGAGTTGCTTGAAAGACTGAGGATAGTCCAAATTTTTCTCATCTGTTGAACATCCTCAAACGAATTGACAGGCAGAGGTGGCCAATAGAGAAGTTCTGAAGGGGTTAAAGAAGCGTCTAGGTGAAGCAAAGGGCGGATGGATTGATTAGCTGTGTCACGTCTTATGGCATACCGCACTACACCCCACTCCTCCACCAATGAGTCTCCATATCGCCTTACTTACGGTGTCGAGGCGATGATTCCAGTCGAGCTCCAGACTAGGTCAACAAGGGTAGAGTATTTTTCTGAGGAGAATAATGATGCCAATCTGACATCGGAGTTAGATGTTCTCCAGGAACTTAGAGAGGAAGCTTTTGTTAGGGATCAGGCAATTAAAGCAAAGGCCGTCCTCCAATACAACAAGCGCGTTCAGCACAGAGCATTCAACACAGGAGATCTTGTGTTAAGGAAGGAAAGTATAGGAAATAAGTTTGCTCACCAAGGCAAGTTAGCACCGACATGGGAAGGCCCTTACAGAGTGTCCGAGGTGACTGGCAAAGGGTCATATCGATTGGAGAATCTCGATGGCACACCGATTTGTAACAAGTTGAATACTCAGAACTTACGTATTTACTACAGCTAGTTGGTAAGACGGCGTATACTCTTTTTCCTTACTTGAGTTTTTTCCCAATAGGTTTTCTCAAGAAGGTTTTAACGAGGCATGACCTCAACTACGCTCTCTTTGTAATCCATATTCAATTTAATGAGAATTCAATTCATGAACATGATGCTTTCACTTTTCTTTTCTATGTTGTGTTTTATAGCATTACGTCGGTGTATCTGAAGACCCTCAGGATGGATGATCCCAACCACCTACTAGGTAGTTGGTGATGTAACTCCTCGAGCAGACCAAAGGGTTGTAGGATCAGACCTTCTTCAAGGATGTACCGAACCCCATTAGAAGACCTGGATTGTAGGATTGAACCAAACTCTAGGTACGGTTAGTAGGTTTGGTCGAACACCAGTGAAGACTTGAGTTGTAGGATTGAACCGAACCTCAGGAAATGGGTTGTAGGTTTGGCCGAATCCCATTTGAAGGCCCAGATTGTAGGAATAAACCGAACTCTAGGTACGGTTAGTAGGTTTGGCTGAACACCGGTGAAGATCCAATCGTCATTCTTACGATTGAGGTAAATTTCCCCCAGGACGGATGATCTCAATCACTTATTTTGTGAATTGATGATGTAACTTCTGGCGTGGACAATTCCAATCACCACTCTTGTGATTGAGGGCCCAATCATCATCCTTATGATTGAGGCAGTTTCTGGCAGAACGGATACGCCTAGTCGATATTTCTTTTTCAAACGATAAAGCTCTACGAGTAATTCAATAGGTCTACTATCAGAGCGGATTAAGGCTCTTATTCTTTAGAGTTAAAAGATAATATTCTACATTAAATGCTTATGCCCCCCATAATCAATACATGCTTGGGGATAGTATTCACGAGCTCAAATCTATGTTATACGATATGGTTATCGGGAATCCGATCTAACTCTTCCATCCTATAAAGCGATCATTGCTATTTATCCTTCATTTTCAGCTAAGGGAATGACTTAGTAAATGTTACAAAGTTTAAAGTTAACAAGAATACAGAAATATGTCAGTGTGGTATTATAGCAATTTATGTCTTGCAAGTATCAGAGACAAAATTTAAAGGAAGTTTCATTCATTCAAAATAAATTTTACACAATTTTAAATAAAACTGGAGCTGATCCCAGTACACAGTAGTAAGGAAAAAAGAAAAACACAAGACTAGGAGACTGGTGTCTAATTGTCTGTTGTGGTATCCTCCTTTCCTCCGTCCTCTCCTCCATTCTTTTGGGCTCCTCCACCTCCGAGCTCTCCTTCCTTGGTAGTTTTCTCTTCAGCAGCACCTTCGAGGCCCGGAGTGGATGACAGAGGCTCTATGCTCTGGCCTTCAGGAAGATGAGGTAGCTCATAAAGAGAAATGGCAGGATCCTCGTGCCAACCATCACTTTTAACCTCAACCAGTTTCCCTGCATGAAACTCATAGAACGGATGAAGCCCATATAAGTTGAGTTTCACGTCGGGGTTGCGGTAAAATATCTGGCGTACAGCTAGGCCGAAGGATTCGAAGGCAACGTTCTTGTAAATTTCTATAGCCTTGCTCGCCTTGGCCTTGGAGGCAGCTAGCCTTTATCGTAACTTGGCATTCTCCTCCTCCATAGGTCCAGCTGTAGCACTCCCCTGCTTCAACTCTTCAATTTATGCCAGCAATTCCTTCTCCCTGGTTTCCCACTCCCCAGCACTCTTCTTTTTGCCGACCTCTGCTGTAGTGAGATCTTTACTCAGCTTATCGGACTTTTTCTTCTCAAGTTGGAGCTCCTCCCGCAGAAGGGGAATGGACTTGTTTTCTTGTTGAAGTTCAAAAACTTATCGCTCTAAAGACTTGTTCGTCATATAAAGACGACTTATTTCAACAACTCGATCCTTCTCCAAGTCTTTGGCTTTCTTCAGCTCCGTCTCAACTCCCCTTGCAGTTTCTGCTTGTTCAGCTACTCAGGCCTCCCTCACTGCAATGTCGGCTTCAAGTTTTTCAACTTGTTCCATGTAATCTGTTGTCTCACTCAGGGAATTCAGCAGGCCTTAGAGCTCATCCAAATTGCCAGAGGCCGGCCTTGCAAGCCTCTCTTACTTCCACGGCCTCAAGAGAAGGACGGAGGCAGTATCGCAGCTTGGGGAGTGTTGCTGGCATGGAATCCTGATACCACAGGAAAGGAGAGAGGAAAGACTCATTCGGAGGAGAGTGGACGATGGGAATTTCATTATCCGACCTCGTCCCTGAGTCAGTGTTTGAGGGAACAGTGAGAGGAGATTCCACTGGCTTCTTCCCCTTATCTTTCTTTGATATGTCGGACTCCTCTAAAGTCATCTGTTTCTTCCTAGGGGGCTCGTCAGTGGAAGGCTTCTTCTTATCCGCAGTCTTGACCAGAATTCTCCTCATTTTCTTCTCAGGGATGGGTTGCTCTTGTTGTTGAGCTGTTTCTTCGCCGCCCTCTTCCTTATTCAGAGGTACATCGTCTCCCACTTCGGAAGTCAGTGGGATTGTTGGGGCTTTAGCCTTGAAGGAATTCCTCTTGGCCTGAATATTATTTTCTTCGGAGGAAGAATCATCATCCGCTAACATGGACTTTAGTGAAAGCATATCGACAGAGATTTCTTCAATTTGTCTGCAAAAAAGAAAAACAACATAAGTACCAAGGTCAAAGCTAGATATATCAAGAAACAGTTATAAAGCAGATATAAGGATAAGAGAGTGGATGTTTACTAAGGTATTTATCCCTGACAGCGGAACTCCCGAGGAGATACTTGCAGGAGAATCCCTTAAGGGTCATTGTGCAAGACCTCATAGCACTCAGCACCTCCACAGAGTGCGGCGAAAGCTCGTCCTCCTCGGTATAGTAAGCACGGCTGATGAGCAAAAAATGCTCATGAGTCCAGCTCGTGGGGAACTTCAATATCCCCTCCTTGTTTTTCTAGAATACCGGCTTATTTGGTTGCATCCGAATCCACGTATAATACTATTTGAAGAAGTGTCTGTCAATCTTTACGGATTCAATGAAGGATTTGAAGTTGATGACTCTTGAATCACATCGGAGCGTGATGAATCCAAGACCGCCCTTCTTATTTGAATGGCGGACCACTTGGCAATAATAAAAGAGCTTAGCCACAATGGGTTTGAAATTAAAGTGCTCTCCGAGGACCTCCAGAGCACGGAGGAGACCCTATCTATTTAGATATAATTGTGAAGGGGCGCACTCCAGAAAACGTAGGATGGCCATCTAGAATTCCTTTAAAGAAAAGCATACCCCCAGATTTTGGAAAACGAAGTTGTACATATATACCGACCTCTCATCAGGGACTCGATGGTAAATCCTTTCCATTGGCCGAGGTGCGAGAATGAGGAAGCGGCTCTTGTACTTATCCTTGGAATAAACTTTGAAGCGTGGAGTGACCGCACCCCTATCTTCCCTTACGTGGTGAGAGGCAATCTCTTTGAACTCTTCCTCAACCCAACAGTATGGGTGTGTCTGATTTAGCTGTTCCCAGTTGAGCCGATGTGCCACCACGTTAACACACCCTTTAACGGTGCAGAGGATAAGCGTCTTCCCGGACCCAAGAAATTTCCATCTCGCCCTGAGCGTGCTGAGAGGCTTCGACGCTATGATAAAAGGCAACATCGTCAGAGAGGTACCTATCCGTACTCAATTCACTATCAGAATGACTGGTAGCCCTCGAGCTGGAGGAACCCTCAGGGCGATGCCTAACCACTGGCCGTCGGGAAGAGGAAGTTTCGACCCTCACTGAGCGATGAGACCCAGCCACTAGGAGACCCACAGGGATCTTCCCACCATGGTGGCCTGAGGGGGCATGAGAACTTTGTCCCCTCCTATCCGAAGGACTAGCGTGGCTCTACCTAGGGCGCATGGTTAAAATATAGAGGAAACAGAAGGTAAAAAGTTGGAAGGAAGGAGAAGTGAGGTTACCTAAAGAAAGTTAAGGTTGGAAGTGGAGGAAACTTCACAAAATGGCAGCAACAGTTTCTTCGAAAATTTTTGTAGAGTTTCGCTAAAGCTTGAAGGAAAATGTGATTTTTGAAATTTGCCAAGTCCCTCTTTTATAGGTAACGAAGATGTTCAACCGTCAGTTAGAGGGTGTGTCATTTGAAGCAAAATGCAACGTCACCAAGTCAAACAACGTAGTCGTTTCAAGCCCAAGGGCATGAAAACAGCGACAATTCATGAAAAAGTACCTTTCGAAATGGGCCAAAAATTCAAAATTTTAGGCCCATAACAACCCATCGACGATTACACATTTGGAGCAATAATAACTCACGTGTTAAAAGCATTTATTGTCCAATCATTCGAAGCGTTAATACACTTTAGCAGTCACTTGAATACCAAGAGTTACGAGTTCCAAAAACTCTTAGGATTCCCCTCATTATGAATCTTTGACTAAATCTGTTGTAGGAACATTATAAGAGCGGTGCCTTCACTCGCAGAACGGCCCAACATGCGATATATCGACACAGAACTTATACGCGTTTTGGCAAGTACTTTTGCGTGCAACACTGGCATCTAGACCTCTTACAAACGACATAGCTTATATGAGTAACTTAACAGTCCCTCACACAAGCTAGGGGATAGATGATCCGGTCTCGATACCGGCGTCCAGACTTAGACGTCGTATTGTCTGTTCAGGAAGGAGAACCGGTATCACAGGTCAACATCTGGACTATAAAAATATCATGCTAGGCGTTCTCCCTCCATGGATTTATCCGCGAAGACACATAGGACATCAAATAACCTGATCTAGTTTCATTATTATGTTATACATAACCGCTCACCTATACTACGATAGGATAAGTGGCTTTACTGCTTATCACGATTGATACCCTGCACAGCGGAAAGTGTCTATGTCACCCATCAAAAGGTGCAAAGTACAGTTACAGGAGTGATATACGGAAAAGGTGGATCTTCCTTATTCCTGTGTCAGAATCGTACACTGATCATTGAACTACTCTTGATCGTACACTGAGTATTGAACTACTCTGAATGGTACGTTGAACACAGCATCGGAGTCTCCTGGCCCAGTTGTGCCCAACGATTCATTTTCCACATTCCACTATAAATAACATATTCTCATACACATGCAAGGTTACGTTGTTCCCACTCTTAACTTACTATTGCATTGTTCAAGTTCTTTATGTTCTTAGTATTTTCACTAACTTGAGCATCGGAGAATCTTCGTAGATGACACCACCTTTCGCCCCCATCAACGCGAAAGCCTGGTGAGAAGGATCTCCAGGACAACAAGACCGGACTCTCCCACTGAGAAGTCAGATTATAATACCGGATACCCACTGTACCGGTGTACAAAACACTTAATCATCAACTTTTGTAGCTGGATCCCAGTCCGGATTTTGGTATATCATGATAAAAGTTATAAATGAAATTGTCATAATTTACAATGCGATTTGTGATTTTACATGGCTCCTTAAAAATGCTTAAAAAGTGGGTAGTTTAGTCGGTGGATGCATGACATGTTATTTGATTCCTATTACGTATATAAGAAAATCGGTAAACCGTCACTAATTCTGATTGTTTAAACCAATAGTATAGGATCAAAGTAGTATTGAAAAGGTCAAACCAATAAATCACTTGTTTTAAGAGGTTTAATAAAAAAAACTTTTTTAGGCTTTTTTTTATTTGGGTAATATTTAAGATTTTGTATATAGTTTTGAATGTTAAAAACTTATAAATAGTGTATTATTTTTAGTTGTTCGTATTATGAAGCAATTCTATTATTTTTTATTAATATTATTTCATATAAGTTATAATTTTAATTAAAAAATATTATTTTACTAATATTTTAAATATAATATTTTTATATTATAAATATTATTTTATTAATACTAGTTCGACAACAATTTAATTAATCACACTTTGACCATTAAACCATGAACCGGTAACTCTTGATCAATCCAATTTTTTTAATGTTGCTATTATGCATTTGAAGTTGTTGAGTAATGCGATGTTTCACAAAATCAATATTAATTTTTTTGTTAGAAAATATTTATTCACAATAAGTCCAACAACACTTATAATGTTACAAGAAAGCTATCAATGGAATGATACATAATGTGAGAAATCAATATTACATAACTCAAATGTAAAGAAAACCCTCAATAAGTACTCTCAACCTTAAGCATCAAATAGATAAGGAAAACCCTAAAAATGACCTCAAAATAAAGTCTATAGATAACAAGTTAACATAATGAAGCTAAAATCAAGTAAAAATCATTTCTTTGTACATAACTTCATGTTTCTTTTTTTCAAATGTATTGACTTTACTGGTATTATAACCAATAGGTACTCAAAACTAGGGATGTCAATATGCCACGCCCCGCCATCAACCCACTAAAATACGGGGCGAAGCGGGTTTGGCCCTTTACCGGAGACGGGTTGAAATTTTTGTCTCACCCTATTTTGATGGCGGGGCAAGGCGAGTTAGCCTGTCAACCTTTAAAAAATTAAAATTATTTTTGGTATTTGAAAAAAAATTTAATGGAAGGTTGGTTAATGGTTGGTCTACTTTAAAATATAAATTAATAGAAATTAATAAAAATCAATTAACTTATTATTTTTAATAAGAAAAGTCAATTAAATTTTAAAAACAAAATATTATACAATTAAAATAAAAAATATGATTATAATTATATTAATAATTATAACTTAAACACCAATCAAAGTGATATGCTATGAAAAAAACTAGAAACTTTTTTATAAAATATTATTAATATTATATTATTATTTTTAAAATAAAATATCATATAACCTGCCAGGTCAACTTGCCAAAAACCCACAAAAATATAGGGTGGGTCAATTTTGAACCCACCACGAAATAAATTTGATCAACTCACCCCGTCCCATTTTAGGCGGGTTGGCAGGTCGGCCTACCAGATAGGGATGGCAAAACGGGTCAAGCCCACCAAATTTGATGGGACGGACAAGAATATTTAGCCCATCTCCCGCCATGGCCCGCCCCACGGGCCGGCCCGACAGGCCCCCGCCAAAAGAAAAAAGTTATAAATATTACTAATTTATACTTTATTTTATTAAAATATATACTTTCATTTTCTAAAATTTTAAAAAAAGTAACATCTCTTACTATTTATACATTTCTTTTAATAATATCTTTTTTAAATTTTAAAAAAAAATTCTAATTTTTTAATCTTAATTTGACACATTTTTTAAAAAGAATTATAATTTTAACTTTGGCGGGCCGGCCCGTCAGCCCACCGGACCCACTATTAGGTGGGGCAAGCCCTAAATTTTGGCCCGTTTAGTTTGGCGGGCTTTGGCAGGGCTTGACAGGCCATCCCATTTTTCCATCTCTACCGCCAGGCTCGACTCACTTTAACATCTCTACTCAAAACATAAAACATAAAACCCACAAAAAAATGTAAATATGAGATCTTTGATGAGACTAATCTTAGGATATCCAATTCAATTTGAGCCCACTAACAAAGTCAATACTTAGGAATGTCAAAATAAATAAGGCTACCTAATGTTAGAGCTAAAAAGACTCACTTTTAGTAGAACCCCTAATAATTATCTATTAAAGCCGAGTTTTTAACCAGTTTAGGGTGCTTTAGGAAAAAAAATTGGCATGTGTAGGGTTCATTTCAAAGTAATTGGTGGTCTGTGGTGGTTTCAGTCACATTAGTGTTTGAAATTCGTAAGTTGGAGGAACGAAATTGTGACTTTGTATGATGACCAGGAGAATCTCTGCGTGCATGCCATTTGTCAAGCCTACCATGAATCTGTCTCTTAGGAGGATGAAAATGTGGTCAAATTCTCCCGATGGAAGTGTGAATTTTTCACATGTCAGGCACCCTTTTTTGTAGCTTTGAAGGACAAAATGATGATTGAATTCGTCCCTTTACCAAATGAAATTATTGCTTTATATACCCAACGAAATTGTTGCTTTATATATCCCATAGAACTACTGCTTTATATATTAAACCACTTAGCCGTTGGTGCATTTATTTTTTGTAGTAGTCCAACTTCTGATCAAGGGTGTTGCATTTTAGGTAAGTTTTTTTAGAATATTTATTGCATTTGTAGTAAGAATCATTTCATTGGTTGTAAGTTGCATATCTGGAAACAAATTTTCTTCAATTATATGCATGGCTATTACTATTTGGAAAATTTTAAAATGGAAATTAATATGAAAAGTATGCTTTCAAAGTGTTGAATTTAAGGATTGCAAGAATGACTTTTGTGGTAGCTGTGATTTTGTACATTAATGGCTGAAAATATAAAGGCCCTGAGGGGTATATATTTAAGGGTTACACGAGGTTGATGCGGGTTAAGCGAGGTATTACTGTTGACCAACTGAAAGAAAAAATAGTTGTTAAGTTGAAACTTGAAAAGACTTTAGTGATTACCCAATTAACTAGTAGGTTGATTATTGATAAATGAAAAAATAAATTTGTGGCCTTTCAAATAAATGATGATGAAAAGATTGAATTGTTGTTGAGTATGTTTCAGTTACAATCTGATATGGTTGCGCTCAAGATATATGTTGATTTTGACCTGGTTGGATGTTCAATGCGGGACACATAAGGAGGCCCTCCACAATGTATTACATTGATAGGGAGTAAGTACACACAAAACTTTTATTTATAGTTTAGGGTTGGTACTAAAATTATGTTCATGAAATATAAATCTGAAATTTTGATTTGATTTGTTGTGGAAGGTGATACTATTACCAGTTTATCAGACGACGATGATCCTAATTTTAATGTTGTTGAAGAATATGAGAGTAGTGAGGATGATGGATCTGATGAGAAAAATATTCCCAATTATAATGATGTGGATGTCGATGTTGAAGACAATTTTGAGTTAATGATGATGGGTTAGTAATATTAAATTACATTGTTTGAGGATAATTTATTTTTTTTATGGAATGGTGATGACCATTAGCGTTTACAAGAAATGCAGGTATACCATTTTGGACATCCTTACCACATTATACCAACATAAATTGGGATCATCCTGATGAAGAACAAATACAACTTAGGTTAGACAACCAACCTGACTGGTGAATAGGTGATGATTTGTATATTGGACTTAAGTTTGCATCAAAGTCCAAACTGCAAACTAGCTTGAAACAATATTCTATGAAGAAACATCAAACATACATTGTGGTTGAATCTAAACCGACATATTTAAAAGTCAAATGTCCAAGTCAATTAGATGGTTGTCCTTGGAGGATAAGGGCAATATTATCAAAGAAAATAAAGACATGGGTGGTCAGTAAGTAGGGAGGGGTTCATATTTGCATCAATGTTGAGCTGTCACAAGACCATCCGAAGTTGGATTCTGAGTTCATTTGCTTGTGTATACTAGGTATGTTCATGTTGTGTATATGTGTTTGTTAAACTGGATATCGTCATTCCTAAAGTTGTATGTATATGGTTTGACACACTACATTCAGGGATGGCGAATTAAGATCCGTCAGTTTCTATTGCCATGATCCAGGAGAGAATATCAGGTGAATGTGGATTCAAAATCTCATATAGCAAAGCATGGAATGCAAAATAAAAGGCAATTGTGTGTGTATTTGGTGATTTGGATGAGTCATACATTGTGTTTCCACGGTGGTTATGTCGTATGCGCGAGGTTAAACCTGGTTCAGCGTACCAACTCACAACAACTAAGTACTACGTCGAGACTAAAGATGATACATGTTTTTATACTTTCAAACGCGTGTTTTGAACATTTAAACAATGTTCCGATGTGTTTGTGTTTTGCAAGCTGATACTACAAGTGGATGGCATATTTTTGTATGAAAAATACTGACATACTTTATTGATTGCAACCACTCAGGATGGCAATAATAACGTGCTACCGGTTGCATTTGTAAAAGTGGAAAGGAAAAATTTACAGACACGGACGTGGTTCTTGGCCCAAATTAGGATTCATGTCACTTGTAACATCCTTGAATTCTAAATTCTAAGGAATTTAAAAATGGGGATGATAAGTTAAAATTGAGTATAAATATTGTAAGCAATATAAAGATCCCTTATAATTAAATTAAAAATAGGTAATTAGTTCAATGGGAAAATTATTACTTAAGCTAAACTAATTATATATTAAAAATCTATAACCTTCTAAATTGATTTTTATCAGTTATTTCCCTTTTTGCAAAAGTTGTCCCTCATTTCATTTTTTCACGAGCATGCATACCCCATAGGTAGAATGTATCATCTCCTTTTTCTTAAATCTTCCTCTCCACCATGAACTCATCTTTCAAGTTTCTTGCATGTGTCATCCTTCCCATTCTTCCTCAATCCACTACCTCTTCCATGTTATTGTTAGACCCGTAATATATAGTGTTACAGAAAACTTATTAACTCTGTGTTACTGTTGGGTCTTTTAATTGACAAGCGCACTAATCGTTTGTAGTTTTCAAAATTTAGATATCGTTCCACTGGGATTGAAAGTCCTATAGTTACAGTAATTTTCTAATTACTATAGTAAATTTATCAAAACCTATTCACAAAAGAATAATTTATATACAATTTATACAACATTCACAAGATTGCATAGCTGAGTTGTTCATATGATAAAAAGAAAATAACAATCTATCTAAAAAGTTGAGTTGCAATTTAGAATAGCTAAGATACTTGAGGATAAAACACAGATAAACAAATTATGTTGGAATTTGGATCCCTAATCTAGAATAACAATGGAGGAACTCAAGACATGCATATTTAATCATCAAGTTCATGTCATTGCAGCTTAAAATCATTATAACCGATCCCTCGTGATATAAATTCTAAGCATTCACCGTAAAGTCCGATCCCTCGTGAGCTTTCTCAGTAAAAACTTGCATTAAATCCTGGCCTTATGGCAACAATAATCACCAATTCTATCCCTAGTAATTGGTATATTAAGGGTATTCCAACTTTTACTTTTGTTAAAACAAGTTTTAATAAGGCATGAATAATCATTCTCCCGTTTGACATTCACACTAATAAAACAAGTTTCAATACGCATGAAAATCATTCTCCCGTTTGATGTTCATACTAATAAAAGATTGAAATACTAACATGCACTTGAATCATAAACATGCAGAGATCAAATTCACAACATCATACTCAATAGACTAGTTCACCAATTCCAACATAAACAGATTATTTACACATGGTGAAAGTTAAAAAAACACTTATAGAGATTGACATTACGAAGGCGATGGAAACTTCACAGTACAACGATCACAATACTACACAACAGTCTCAAGTATCTAGAAAACTATTCTAAAACTACAAACTCACAAAAGAACCACTCAAACACGAGTGTATAAGAGAAGAAGAGAACTCAGAATGTGAGATGGGATGGGATGCTTAGAAGTGTGGAGAATGGACCTATTTATAGGGCTGAGGAAGGGTCCTGATGCTACACGCCAACCTGACGCTACGCGTCAGGTCCCTGAGTCAGCCTCCATTAAACGCAGCTTGAAGTGGCCACTATGGAATTATTAAATCAATCATGCCTTGCCATTTGTCTTTGTCCCCATATTCGGTGTGTCCATTTGTACAAAGTGGAGAGGCCATAATGGGTCAAAGGCTGAGTGCTTGGCCACCTGGAAGTGGAGTCCATGTAGCTTCTGATGCTACGCGTGGCTGTGACGCGTAGCGTCAGCATCAGAAATCCCCAAGCTACGCGTGGGGTTGATGCTACGCGTCAGCTCTCCAGATCTTCATTTTTCTCTTTAAATTCTTTACTTTTTCACTACAAAACTAGAGAAAATTGATCAAGGGCAGATTATTTCCAACAACATCCATTTATTGAATTTAAAACCTAATTTTGTAACAATTTAAGCTAATTTTTATTATTTTTACAAAATTTTTATTAAAGATTTTATTGTAAATTTGAGGACTAACAAATACCCCTAACTTGAGACATTGCTCGTCCTCGAGCAAGAGAGAAAATAAAAAAAATAAAAATTTGAAATCAAATTTTTGAGTTAGTCTGAGAATTTACCACAAAAAGTAATTTCACAATTTACCATTTAGAATAACCAAAAATAGATATCTTATGTAACAAAGGGTTAATAATAAAATTCTTTACAATATTTTATTAACAAATCAAGCATAATTTCAGGCTTACCTCACAAGTGTTTATCTCTGTGCAAGGGGTAACCTGTTTCACTCAATCGATCATAAAATCAAACAAATTTAATTTTGATTTTCATCTAATCAATGGTTAGTCATACAGAGCTAATTCAAAAATCACAAGGTCTTTTTCAAGGGTTGTAATGAGGCTTGGCTACAAGAAAATATGGTTTTTCTCAGAATTCAAAAACCTAAAATCATAAAAGAGCATTTTATAATTTTTAGGTTTTCTCTTGGCCCAGATCTCATTTCCCTTGTTGGTGAAAAATAAATACCCCCAACTTGATTTTTTCACTATTTTTGATTTGCATATATTTATTTTTCTTTATTTATATGCATAATTTTTTTTTTATTATTTTTTTTTTCAAAAGAATCAAGTTGTTATTTTTCACTCCCCATTTTGTAAGAACACTCAAAATAGTTTTTTATTTTGCTCAACTACTCTTTTAATCAATCAAGTATAAAGAATGGTTAAAATTTGATAAAGGTTAAGGGTACCAATGAAATTATTTTTCAGGCTCAAAGTGGCTTTCAAAAATTTTTTTTACCATGGTCAGCTTTTTGGCCCAAGCTTTCTTTTACCAAAAAATATGCCTTGATCATTTTCTTGAATTCTCTGTACAACAACACAAATCACAGATTAAAGCAAAATCAATTCGAATGAAGTTATGTCGAAACCCTCAAGTGTTTAAAGAATCTCTCAGCTCACCGAGTTATTGAAATTAGCTTGATAGTTAATAAAATTATTGTAATTAAATTTATCAAAATCCCTAAATTACAAAAAGAATCGATAATTGATTTAAAAAATGATTCTATTGTGTAAAAACTTTAAGTGAATGAATTTCCTTATTTTCAAAAATTTTGATTTAAACGATAAAACTTATTTTCTTTTGAATTTTCAAAGAAAACACGCAAAAACACACCACGATAAAATTACGCAATAAAACACACCATATAATAAAAGACAAACTATAATATAATCCGCATAGTAAAAATACCAATGTAAATATCAAACTAAAAGTAAACTAAAGCGTATGTAAAAGATGCAGAGAATAACACCATCAATCCTCCATGTGATCCTCATCATCTCCCTACTCATCTGCATCATCCTCTGACTCAGCATGTGCTTCAGATGGTCCACCAGTCTCAGGGTAAGTGGGTAAATCACCAGGCCAAGCTACATGAGCTGCGAACTCAACTAGTGTGACATAAGGTGCTCCCTCTCCCTAAAGTCTGTACTGATAAAATTCATCATGAAGATGCATATAAGCTCTGTGTGTGGCAGCCATCATCTGCGTCATATGCTAATGCTCAAGAGTCATCCTAGCAAATCTATCAGTGATAGCATCAGTGGATGGTGGCTGAACTGGTGGTTTCCTCCTCCTCTGTCTGGGCTGAGCCTCCTGCTCCAGTAGTGGAAGCTCACACTGCTGGACGAAATAATCTCTGTTCACTAGAACTTTGGGGACTCTCCCCGAAGAACTAGTAAACTCTGGTGATGGCACAACAACTTCTTGCCTCCTCAGTAAGGCAGATATGATGAGAGGGAATGGAATAGGATGATTCACCTTATACCCAAGGGTATAAAGGTGAATCTGCTCAGATATAAGCTCAGCAATATCAATGGTATGGCCCTGAAGAATAGAGTAAAGAAGGCAGCAACGATCAACTGGGATAGAAGAAAGGTGAGTGACAGGAGTGATGTTATGAAGCATGAGGTGAGACCACGCCTGAGCTATAGGAGTCAGTTGGGTCTTGAGGAGGTTTGATGGAGTCCTTCCAACCTTACTCAGGTGGAAGAAGATTCCACCCTTGCTCAAGAAATGAGCAACCTGATCTAGGAAGTATCCTAAATCACCATCCTCAGTCACAACCTTGTTTCTGTTTTCTTTCCAGAAACAAATATCGCTCTCGGGAGTAGGCTCCCAAGGATTACTCAGTAGGGTACTAATGGTGTCTCGGTCATATGTAATGTGTCGACCCCTAACCCAGCTCGTCTTCTGTTGGCCGATATTTGGTGCATCCTGGCGAGTCCTGTAAGCATTTGCATAAAACTCCATCACTAAGATAGGATCCCCCTCAGTAGGTAGGGAAAACAGGGGTCCCCATCTCCTCCGTTGGACCTCATCCTGCAGCTTAGGATAGTCCCCAGCATTCATATCCAAGACTCTCTCCCAGATGAATCTCTGGCCCTTTATCTGATGGAACCGGGCCCATTTCGCATCAGTGTGAAATCTGGTGGGATCTCTAGGTCCCAACTGCTCTTCTTGAAGATCTGGATCCTCAGAGGTGGTATCTGTGTCTATAGTCCTTCTTTGTCTCTTTGGACCAATGGTAGGGATAGATTTCTTTGGTGCCATCTGCAAAAAGAAATTTTTACAATAATTAAACACACATCACTCTATAAAACATGCCAAATATTAACAATCATATTTTTGGTTTTTATATTTTATGCAAATCAACAAAAAATAAGAACTCATGCAATATTAACACAACAAAATATTTACAAAATATAAAAAAAATAAAAAATTAGATATGCATATTTTTGGATTTTTAGAAGTACAACATAAAATTCACAAAACAACAATTTTTTCAAATTTTTATTATAAGACATTAATATTTTTGGGTTTTTTTATATAAAATTCACAAAACATACATCACACATATTTCAAAATTTAACAAATTTATTTTATTTATTTTTATGCAAGAAAGTATAACAAACATACAATTCAAGAAAATTTATGAAAAAAGAAAAACAAACAAACAAACACACAAAAATTAAACAGGACAGAATTTTATGAAAAATAGAAAAACAATTTAAACAGAGAATAAAACCACAAAATTAACAAAAATCAAAAACAGAGGCTGACGCTACGCGTGGGTGGGATGCTACGCGTCAGCTTTGTTCTTCCCACGCTACGCGTCAATGGGACGCTACGCGTGGGCTTGCAGAACAGAAACTACAAAACAGGGGTTGTGCAGCAACAACCACTTTCAAACCTTAAACAATCCATTCATTTTCTTATTCTAACAGCAATCAATTCCCAGTGGTTGTGTAATCCTATTCCTAACCACATGCATTACTAGAATTAAAATTAAAAATTGAAAAGGGAAAGGATCGAGAACTTACTTGAAATCCTTGCTGAAAAGTGATGAGAAAAAATGAGAGCTTTTTGAGGTTGAGAGGGTTTGAAATTTTTTTAGGGTTTCTAAAAATTGGAATGTGGAGGCAAAACCAGGTTTTTAAAGTTTTGGTTATGGGCCTCTGTTTCAGGGGTCCAGTTTTAAAAACTGAACAATGGCCCTGACGCTACGCGTCAGGTTGAAAATTCAGAGTCCACGCTACGCGTCAGTGTGGCGCTACGCGTGGGCTTCTGTTTTTTTTTCATTTTTCAAAATTTTGATTTTTAAAAACCTCTTTCTTTTAATTTTTAATCTCAAGAACACAATTCTAACTAAAATTTGATAAACACAAATTTATATATATATATATTTTATATTTTTTTATGTAAAAATAAGTAAAAAAATAAAGAAAAAATAATGGGTTGCCTCCCATTGAGCGCTGGGTTTAATGTCTTCAGCCAGACATTACCTTTGATCAATTAGGTGGTTCCTCAATTTTGGTTGAGGAATCACCCGTCTTTTTCTTCATCCTTCTTCTTCTTCGATGCTTGATTACCTGTTTTTCATCACTCAAGCATTCGGTTAACTTAAAACAATTTAATTGATTGGGAAGAGATATACCTGGTTCAGTTGAAAGGTAAACTTTTTCCTCATTATTTATCCTGAGATGTTCATGAGTACTGAAGCTTACCTCCTCTCCATGAATTCTGATTGCAACCATACTTTGACCAACATCTACCATTATTTTTACAGTCTTCATGAAAGGTCTTCCAAGAATTAGGGGGATCTCAGTATCCTCCTTCATATCCAGTACCACAAAATCAACTCTGAAGTGGTACTTGTCAACCTTTACTAATACATCTTCCACAATCCTAACAGGTTGCTTGACAGAGCGATCAGCCAGTTGTAAAGTCCTTTTGGTTTCTTGTAATTCCAGATCACCAATATGCTTCATCAAATCTAGGGGCATAAGATTGATGTTAGCCCCTAAATCTAATAAAGCATTCCTGATATTGATATTTCCAATGGTTACAGGAATGGTGAAACTTCCCGGATCTTCACATTTTTCTGGTGTTAAGATGGCAATACGACTTGCTTCTTGCTCTTCATTCACAGGCTCTTGTATATTTTTTTCTTTTTCATTTTTTTATTTTTTCAATTTCTTTTTCTTTTTCTTCTTCTTTTTTCTCATTCTCCTTCTTTTCACAATCAATTTTTACAAATTTGCAACTTTTAGAAGAAACAACATTACATTGATCCCTTGGGTGCTAAGTGTTTGTAGTAAAACCAGAACTTTTCAATTCAGCTATTTCCTTTGCTAGCTGACCCATTTGCAAATCTGATGCCTTTCGGGCAGCTTCATTTGTTTCTACAAATTGCAATAACTGTTGGATAGATTCCTCAATCCTTGTCAATCTTGTATTGCCAATTTGTGATTGTTGTTGCTTAAATTGATTATTAGGAGGTCGGTTGGAAGGTCCAGCATCTTGTCTCCAGCCAGAATTTTGATTCTTCCATCCTTGTGGAAAATTGTTAGGAAAAGAATTACCATAATTGAAATGAAAGTTACCGAATGGTATTCTTTGATGACTCAGAAAATTGGCTTGCTCTTGCTCATTTCTATCAGGGGCACAGTAACCACATGGTTGTTCTCCCATGCAATACATACATTGTTTCAATTGAGCGGGGGGTGGTGATGTCACTTGAGCAATTTGAAGTTTCTCTAATTGTTTGCTCATAGCTTCAATTTGTTGAGTCAGTAATTTTTGCTGAGCTAATACTGCATCATTCATTCCCAAGTCGAACATACCTGGCTTCCTTGGTGCATTACCTCTTTCATGTTTTGCTTGTCGGTCACTGATAGACATTGATTCCAATATTTCTATTGCTTCTTCCACTGTTTTATTCATTAAAAAAACCACCTGCACAAGCATCTAACATCATCTTAAACTGAGGTAATAAACCATGGTAAACAATCCTTACCTTTTCGGCATCATTTAAGTTGTGATTTAGACACTTTCTCAAGAGTGCCTTGAATCGTTCCCATGTTTCTCCTAATGAATCATCATTATTTTGTGAAAAAGAATGTATGGCTGTCATGACTTCAAAATATTTTGAAGGAGAATAAAACATTTCCAAAAATTTTCTTTCAACATCGGACCAGTTTGTAAAACTACCTGGTGGGCAAGACTTAAACCATTCTTTAGCTTTACCAATCAATGAAAAAGGAAACAATCTCATATAAACATATTCTTCTTGATTGGGTTCAAAACCAATTATGTTGTATAACTCATAAAAATAGTTAAATTTTTAACAGTTCTTCATGATTTAAACCAACAAATTGATTATTTTGAATAATATTTAAAGTAGCAGGTTTAATCTCCGCTGGCACAACAGGTCCTTGAAACATTCCCGATACTCGGGGTGGACCATTAATAGCAGCAAATTGTCCCAATGTTCTCCTTTCAGCAGCCATATTTGAATTTTCAAAATTTTTAGTAGTAGAAGAAGAATTAGTTTGTGTTTTATATTTCAAAGACTTGATTTTCTTTACAAACTTTTCTATCTCAGGATCAAAGTAAATTTTTCCTGCGGTAGATCGGGTTTGCATACACAAACTAAACAAAGAAAGTTAGTGTAACAATGATAAAAAAAGTAACTAAATAAATAACAAAGTTAAAAATTTAACTAAGGTAAAAAAATATTTACCATGGTAATTAAAAATTTACTATTTTACTGAATCAATTCAATCCCCGATGACGGCGCCAGAAAACTTGTTAGACCCGTAATATATAGTGTTGCAGAAAACTTATTAACTCTGTGTTACTGTTGGGTCTTTTAATTGGCAAGCGCACCAATCGTTTGTAGCTTTCAAAATTTAGATATCGTTCCACTGAGATTGAAAGTCCAATAGTTATAGTAATTTTCTAATTACTATGGTAAATTTATTGAAACCTATTCACAAAAGAATAATTTATATACAATTTATACAATATTCACCAATTCTATCCCTAGTAGTTGGCATATTAAGGGTATTCCAACTTTTACTTTTGTTAAAACAAGTTTTAATAAGGCATGAATAATCATTCTCCCGTTTGACATTCACACTAATAAAACAAGTTTCAATACGCATGAAAATCATTCTCCCGTTTGAAGTTCATACTAATAAAAGATTGAAATACTAACATGCACTTGAATCATAAACATGTAGAGATCAAATTCACAACATCATACTCAATAGACTAGTTCACCAATTCCAACATAAACAGATTAGTTACACATGGTGAAAGTAAAAATAACACTTACAGAGATTAACATTACGAAGGCGATGGAAACTTCACGGTACAACGATCACAATACTACATAACACTCTCAAGTATCTAAAAAACTATTCTAGAACTACAAACTCACAAAAGAACCACTCAAACACGAGTGTATAAGAGAAGAAGAGAACTCAAAATATGAGATAGGATGGGATGCTTAGAAGTGTGGAGAATGGCCCTATTTATAGGGCTGAGGAAGGGTCCTGACGCTACGTGCCAGCCTGACGCTACGTGTCAAGTCCCTGAGTCAGCCTCCATTAAACGCAGCTTGAAGTGGCCACTATGGAATTATTAAATCAATCATGCCTTGCCATTTGTCCTTGTCCCCCAATTCGGTGTGTCCATTTGTGCAAAGTGGAGAGGCCATAATGGGTCAAAGGCTGAGTGCTTGGCCACCTGGAAGTGGAGTCCACCTAGCTTCTGACGCTAGTGTGGCTGTGACGCGTAGCGTCAGCATTAGAAATCCCCACGCGTATACGCGTCAGCTCTCCAGATCTTCATTTTTCTCTTTAAATTCTTTACTTTTTCACTGCAAAACTAGAGAAAATTGATCAAGGGCAGATTATTTCCAACAACATCCATTTATTGAATTTAAAACCTAATTTTCTAACAATTTAAGCTAATTTTAATTATTTTTATTATTTTTACAAAATTTTTATTAAAGATTTTATTGTAAATTTGAGGACTAATATTTATCCATCTTCCCACCCGTTAGTATCAAGTTTGGATTTCATGTGAAAGTAAGTGCATGCCGCAATTGAACTCCTTACCCATTTTTCTCTTCTTCATGGATTCCTGTGGGTATGGGTACCAAATCTGAAACTCATTCTCTTTCTCTTTTCCTCTACTAGTTTCAAGAATAGAGTAGCCATTGTTGCAAACTCTTGGAGCTTTGATTTTCAGTTTGGGGATTTTAAGCTGTTACGGTGTAGTTTCGGAGAAAGTCAAAGTGGATTTTGAACAACGAAGTCATTCAAAATTTTTCTGACACTATATTGCTTCCTGGGGATTTGATCGGAGTGGAGGTTTGTGCATTCGTTGATTCCAGAGTCTTACAGTGGCTGGAAAAACTGATCGAAAGCTAATAGGAGTAAAAGATCGCTTTTAGGTACGTTCAATACGTATGAGGGGTTTGCTAATTTAGGGATAAATGGGAATTAGACATTGGATTGGGATGTATGTAATTAAATAATTGTTTTGTGAGAAAAGGTAATTTTTTAAGTATATGTTGTGTGGTAATTCGCTATACTAAATTGCTTTGCTATGTGTACATTGTATTTAAGCATAGCCGAGTTATATGATCCTGTGGCTTACTGTTGCTGGTGTATGCACTATGAGTTTTTATGCTTTTTCATTTGTATCATTTTTTTGCTTATCAATAAAATAAGTATTTTAGTTTAAAATTGTTTTAAAACGTATTTATCCTTGGAGTAATAGGTCATATGAAAGTTATTCCTAAAATGTCCCTAGTCAAGTATTTACATGGGGACATGTAAATACATTGAGACTAGTGTGTGAGTGTACTGATGACCTGATCTCACAGATCATAGATATAGATAATATCAAGTCTTCACACGGGTACACATTAAGAGTAATGATGTACTGGACAGACCCACTATGAGAACGTTGCATGGATCGTTACATGAATGTCATAAATGATTCTCAATGTGATAATGGTATATGTAGTCCTTCGACCTGAAGTCACTAGGATTCCTACATGAGAAGTTTGTTGTTTTAATACAATTAAACATCTTCTGTAACAAGAGAACTATAAAGGTTGTGATTAGGCAATAAATAAATTATGCAGAGGGATGTGAGTGATATAGATGGGATTTGTCTCTCTTATGTGACAGAAGTGATATCTATAGGCCACTTGATGGAGTAAGACTAAGGAAACGCATGGTCATGCTAGAAAGAATAATATTAGATATTTATTCGGATCAAGTCTACTCCGGTATCAAGTAAAATAAATTGGGCCGTACAAGGATGACGCGACCATGCCTTGGGCCCAATTAGGATATCGTGACAAAAGGAACAAACATATAAAATAATTATCACTTATAGGTTATGTTGATATTAAATAATATTCAGACATAATAATGCATTGCTAGATGCCGCTCTTATTTTATAATAATAATAAAATAATTTATTATTATTATGACCGGGTATTTTACCTATAGGGTCACAAACATAGAGTAAGCGCATCAGAAAATGTTTTATTTTAGTTGGACTAAAATAAAGCTATTGGGCCTAACTCATTTAGAATGAGTAAGGAGCCCACTCTTTAGAGAGAACAAATTAGGTCAAACCTAAGCCTATAAATAGAGCATAAGATGCTCAGGCAGTTCACTAAAGTGAGACACAAATTCGTAAAAGTTGCAAGAGCTACACGCCGTCAAACTAGTAGTTGGCAAGTGTTGCGATTCTGGTGGGAGTGCTCGTGTGGACTCCTAAAGGACGAGGCTACGACTGCTTCGGTGTTCTTCAAGAGGTAATCCTAAAACGATTTTTTTTAATGTATGTTTGTCTTGTGCTTTGAAACACGACGCTTTGCAAATCCTATGGGAATCCTTGTATTTTCACTGCTCGTGTACTAGGGATTCCCTAACAACTGTGACCTCATGTTCGGTAGAGTTATACGGGAGTGGCGATTAAAGTGTGTTGATGTCAGTATGCAATGAAATATTATACCTGGAATGATAATTGATAGTTGAATATGCCTATGTTAGTAAAATAGAATTTTGTCGATGTCAATTAATTATTTTGCGTTGTGATTCACATTCCATACATTAATCTATATCCATGACATCATATTGTATTCCAGCACTAAATTTACTGAAGAGACTGTTACATTATAGTGCTGAGATTCACTATACAGTCTATGGCTCATTGCTTAAGAGGTTTCTGTTAACAGTGCTGAGATTCACTGGTATACCTCGGGTGCCATTGCTTATGGTGCTGAGATTCACCACATGGCTACCTAGACACCCCTCAATTATAGTGTAGAGATTCACTGAGTGGGTTGTCTTGGCACTTGCCCTATATCACTAAATCAGATCCACATTCCATTATATTTATGTGCATATGAAAGAAATTAGTTTTACAAAGGTCATGGCATATTTTCATTGCACTGATGTGTATTGGAATATTTACGTATATATATACACATGTAATTGATCAACGGCTAATTTAATTCTTTTTGGTTGTGTAAGTGAGTATAGAATGTGGGTGTCATATATATAACTTCATGAGACGGCAAAATTATAAGGAACCATAAGCGGGTTGTTGGAATCTAATTACTATCTATTGCCTAAATAGCACTCACCCTCTCAAGTTGTGGATTTTACAGTGAGACTGCAAGAGAATGATTCAGCTTGATGATCCAGGATTAGAACTACATTTTTTGGCCATAGTGGACGCTTATGTGATTGCGTAACGTTTTGTGTAGAGTGTGAAGTCCAGCTAACTATTTGATGGTTTCTAAACATGTGCATACTTGTTGTAGTATGAATGGTGTTGGTACAAAATTAGATGGGTTCTGATACTATACATTTAGCATGGATAGACTACCTTAGTGGTTATAAGGTTAATGTGAATCTGTTTTAATGCTAAGGTTTTGGATTGTTGTGTTGTGTTTAAAATGGGAATGAATGTCATGAATCCATTATTTGCATAGCTAGTGATAGTGGATTTGATATCATGATGGTGTTGCGATACCTTGTTTGTGTGAATTGCGATTGAGTGAATTATTAACGACCCTTATAAGGTGCTGTTGCAGAAATATATATATATATATATATATATGTGTGTGTGTGTGTGTGTGTGTGTGTGTGTGTGTGTGTAAGTTATATAGAAGGTCGGATATAATATTTATTTGTATCATGTAAATGTAATGTGAGGTATGATTGTGTTGCAAATTTAATAGTAAGAATGATAGGAATAGGTAGAGTTATAGGGACTGCACTAGTCTGGTTCTATGTTGGTTGCTGATAGTCTGTGAGTTATGATGCATAAGATGAATTAAAATATGAATGGAAATGGGTTCCTAAATTATGATGAATTTTTAGGAAAGATGGAGTCTTTTATATGTTTTATAGATGGGTATTTTATGGACTCATCTTGAAATACAGATTTGGTAGGATCTGTTATGTGCCCCCATGCTACCCTATTGATTTATACCAAAGCATTTTCTATATTTGTGTCTTTCTACAAATGAAAGTAGCAATAGACAATTGTATCTATTGCATTCTCCGGTTTGGATTTTATTGACATTTGATAATTGATGTGGACTAATGTAGTTTCTATATGCTGATCAAGTTTTTAGGGGATTGGTTAATTGTTCTTTAAGGCTCAATGAGCAGAGATAGAAGCACATGTTTTCAATTTAGTAATTTGTTAAGGGAAATTTAATGGTTTAACAGTTCTATTAGTCTTTATTCAACAATGCTTTTTACAATATTTTTAGTTATTTATTTATTATCAACTTTTGACCAATTTTTTAGAAAGATCCCCATTGTCCAAGTTAATTGGGTTGAGTCAGATAGATATATAAATATAGATCTTAGTGGTTTTTTTTGCTATTTTGTTAATTTGTTTTACAAAGAAGCAAAAGTTACTCAGATGGTGTTGTATTCTTTTATTTTTCTATGTACCTTATAGCTAATAATTATTCATCACTTTTGTTGGGGCCTGTCAATCAAGATTAATATATTTTGTGGAGGTAACTGGAGGGCCCTGCACCCTGTCCAGTGTGAATTAGCACGCCATAGGGGTGTTGAGTTGGCACTTTATGGTCCTTTCATGTGCACATCCACCTTGCTGATTTTGTGGTATCCATATGCATGAAATCAATTACACCATGCACTGCTCCCAGCAAGAACCCGCGTGTTATCACGCCACTAGATGGGCGTCAAGACGCTGGCCATGCTCTAGCATCTTATAAGCTTGACCCCACGCATAAAGTAATAATAAGGAATCTCATATTCTTAGGAAAAATGTATTTATATTTACATAAGTTAATTGCACTTGAATTTTATATCACTACCAAGACAGACATATATCTAATCTCTAATCAACACCAAAGCATAAAGTTGGCGGTCTTAAATCCCCAAATTGGGTGACAACCACCAAATGCATACCACGTCTTTTGCATAAGGCATATTGCCAGTAATTTTAACAAGTTTAAGAACGGATGACTGAAGCAAGGGTTGTTAAAGCTAGGTATTTCACTTAACAAACTCTCAGTAATATATTTTGTAACTTCAAACTAATTAATAAGTACTAATTTCTGTAGGGTATACTACCAATAGGGATGTATTTGACAGGATTTAATTAAATTTCGGGAGGAGAAACCGGAGATTGCGGCGTGGATTGATGAAATTCCTAAAGAATAATGGAGTTTGACATATGATGACGGGGGGTGTAGACTTGGTCATATGGCAACCAACCTTTAAGAGTGCGTAAACAAAGTCCTAAAGGGTGCACACAATATGCCAATTACAACATTGGTGAAGTATACGTATGCTCGGATGGTTGAATACTTTTTCCGACCTGGTACACGTGTAAGATTAGAGTTTGGGAAGGGGTTGAGATACACAAAAAAAACTAATGGAACTATTAGGGAAAGACCAAGCAACTGCTTGCAGTCACCAGGTTCAACGGTATGATGTGCATGGTAACCAGTTTAAAGTTGAGAAAAGATTTGACCCAGTCACACAACATGGTAGGAGAAAGTATACGATAACATTGTCGATAAATCCGACTTGTAACTATGGAAGGTTTGGGGCATATCGGTTTCCCTATTTGTATGTCATTGTAGCGTGTCAAATGATGAGTGTGGAATATTTTCAGCTTAATCATTCGGCTTACACATAAGAAAATATAATCAACGCATATTTTGGCCAATGGTATCCCATTGGTAATGATGATGATCTCTCGGGGACCGGTGATGAATGGAAGCTAATCCCTAACCCATTAAGGGTATGTGCAAAGAGTCGTCTAAAGTCCTATTGGATTCGTAATAAAATGAATTGAGTTGAAAGTCAACAAAATACCATTACGTGTCAATGTTGTAAACAGGCGGGCTATAACAGGCGTCAATGCAAGCAGTCTACATTAGGGATAAGTAGTTAGTCCTAAGGCCCGTGTTGGAATCAAGTCTGGACTTAAGACTAAGAAGTCTGAACCCCATGAGATTTTGTTAATAATATACATCAAGACTTTTAGCTAAAATGAAGTCCGTACACTCGTTTATCTAACTATTCTATTCAAGTGTGACAGAGATTCCATAGAACTATATTTGTAAAGAATAAGGAAAGTCCGTAAAAATCAAATTCGTTCATATCAAAAAGAGTCTACACTCTCTAAAGACTTCAAATCTATCAAGCCTCTGTGAAGTTACAGACTTCAAGATGAAGTCTTCTATCTCATGTTTCAGCACGTGTAAAGGATCTTTCCTTTCTAAACAAGGAACTACATGGACTTTCACATTCAGAACCTATGCCTATCACCAAAAAGGCAATTAATGGAAAAGTTGAAAGCTTGCTCACGTATATTAAGAAAACTGCCTCACATATTTCAATGTGTCAGCAAAAGCTAAACTTGCACAGAATAGATAGCCCAAAGTCAATTACTATGAAGATGTACTTGCTTACTTAAAGAAGACAAACAAAAAGGATCTTTTGTTTAAGACCATCGAGGCAATCCATTTAAGGAAGTATTTCTAAAGCATGCCTCTACACTCGCTGACAATACAATCCTCGAGAAGAGCAACATACTTCAAGATGAAACAATGGTTATCTTATGAAGGACTATAAATACAAGAAGCTTTGAATTTTAATAAAGACTTTTGCCTCATCATTCAACTCTCTTTAATCTCTCTCAGAAACTAAAAGTCTAAAGGACTTTTTCTAAAAAGTTTCTAAGTTCTTGTATTTCACTACTTAAGTCTTCTTTGTAGTTATGCTTCTAGTAGACCTTGACTTATAGTAGTCTGTAACTCAATGTACTTGTGTTATCATTTCATATTCCTGTACGCTGAGTTATTTATTGTAGCATCAAAACTCTTTATCATTTCTTTTTGTAAGATTTAGTGTGTTGCCAGAGTCTGTTAGTATGGGAAACACTTGTGGCCTGAAGAGGCTTTTGAAGAATACTTGGGTCTGTAGCCAAGAGTGACTCTTTGAAACAATTTGGGTTATAAACCAGAAGTGACTGGAGTCAAGAATACTTGTTGTACTGGGCTGGTGCAGATATTGTAAAAGTGTTGTTTGCAATAGTGAAAATCCTTCAGTCTGAAGGGACTGGACGTAGCTTCTACATTGGAAGTGATCCAGGATAAATCCGCTGCATTAATATCAATATTAAATATTATCTAGTTAAAAACCCTAAACCCTAAACAATAAATTAAAATGCATAAACAAAAACATTCATTTAGGTCTTTCAAATAAAATGCTTTCATATACTATCTAAAATCCACTATTACATGAACAAATTACATTATCAACAAAAAAAAACTTTTAAAAAATTATGAGATGTGTACTTTTAAAAAAAACACAACACCACCTCTATAATAAAGATTAAGGACGAAAATATGGTCCACCACCAAGAAAGTGAGCAAAAATGAGCAAGAGTGAGCAAAGTGAGTAAGAGTGAAGGTGAAACTTGATTTCACCACTGTGAAAAGCTCAACACTAGAGGGGACCATTTTAAATTCATCTTCCCCATGAATTTGTCACCCTATGGGACAAAATTCTGGCCAGTTTTGTCTTTCAAAAAGACGACTTCCTGTGCATGTCTGACATGTACAAATTCATCCCTTCCCCGTGCGGTTTTTGCCTTGAATTCATCTCTCTCTCATACGGTTTCTCTACATGCTTGACACGTGGCGAGCATGTAGAGTTTCTTCTTCTTGACAAATGAGTTTCTAAAATCGTCCCTCTAGTATACGAAAATTAAATATTGATTTGACAAGTATTACCCCATACCACCATTTTTTTTGCTTTCTGCCCCACACTTATCATTTTTTTGTTAAAGGACCCCAAACGGGTCAAAAACTCATTAAAACCCAACCCACATTAGTTTGCGGGGTTTAATGGACTACCCATTTTGTTTACATTTTTTTTAGAAAACCAAAAAGGCCCAAAGCAACCGCAGGCCACAAGTGGTTTGGAGGGCTACGAGTGGTTTGCAGTTTTCACTAACAGAGGATGGCGTTGATGAGCAGAGTGTCACAGTGGACAACGTCGTACAAGTGGTTTTAATTAAGTTTTTTATTGAAAATTTACGATAACACGATTGGAGTCTGAAAGCTTATATACACTACATGATAACTTACACTTCTAGAGTTTATGATTAATTTCTGCCTATGTTTCTAACTCAAACTAGCAGATAAATAAATAACTTTAAAAGCTTACACTTGGGTTTATATTTTGTCAAAATATGTCACCCAACTCGATTAAAGCTAACTTAGAAAGCAATAACGTAGATAAGATAAATTATCCATTATATATTTATAAAGTGTATTCTATATATAACAATAGGGGTCTCACTTGTACATGACGAATAATGAAGGAAAAGAACAACAGCAATCCCATGCATACAAATACAAAAAGGAAAATGATAGATTAAAACAGCAAATACAATGTCATGAAATCAACAGGACGAAAGTGAAAGGAAGAAGCATGTGTGTTGATTCAGGGAGTGGTGGTTGAAGGTGGTGGGGAGAAGAAGGGAATTGTGGGAATAATGTTTTGCAGTGGATTAGTGGCAGGAAGTGGTGGCAAAGTGACTTGTGGGACAGTTGGAGTATTAGTAGGAATTGATGGGATTGTTGGCAATGTTGGCAAAGGTGGAACATTTCCCTGAGGCAATGTTGGGATTGTTGGCAATGTTGGAATTGGTGGCAATGTTGGAATTGGTGGCAACGTTGGTGTCTGCAAAAGATTGCGAGCTGAATGGCCAATATCCATGCATGAGAAGGAAATAGCAAAGAAGAAAGCCAAAATGAAGCAACTCTTGGAAGCCATGGCAAAACACTTAATTAATTTGCTTTGTGATAATATATATAGTTTGCAAAAGAATTTTTGCTTTGAGCTTATGTGCATATTTCAGAGATTAGTTGCAGGCCTTTTATACAACATGATCTGCAACCCTTCCTTAGACAGTTGAACTACCTAGCATCTTGGTGTAGTGGTTGGCACCATTATCAAAAGTAGGACATCCAACTTTTTTCTTTTCAATGAGGGAAACATTATTTTTTACTCCTCACCCTTTTCCATCAAAATTAGAGTTTGATTTCAACAACTCGTGTTGATTTATTTTTTATGCTGTAGATTATTAAAATAGATTTTGATTTTGATTAGAGAATAATAGAAAAAGCATTTAATAAATTGTACCTAAATTCTATCACTGTTGTAAGTTCATGATGTGTTCGACAATATATAGTAATATAGATTAAAGAAGTTGACATTATTGTGCCTAGATAAATGTCGGTTTCTATAGATTAGGATTTGTTAAATTGAAATATAGGCTTGTGTTTAATTCTATGCATCTTATCAAAATAAAGGAGTATTCGAAGTTGATTTGAGAAAGATTAAAGAAAAATATTCTTATTGAAATTTAATGTAAATATATTTCTTTTGAGTAGTTTTTTTTTTTTATGTTAATATAACAATTTTATTAACCAACATCGGTTGATATATACAAAAAGATAAAATTTGGTGGATCATCTATTCAAATCATAACATCTTTATGACTCATGATTCTTAGTGCCCCATAAGCTAATTTTTTGTTGGGGTCAATCCTACAAGCTACTTTACCCAACTGCTTAAGGACGGAAGATGCACACATGTTTATATGGGTCATTTGCGGCCCAATCCAATACTATATACATGCCTAAATAAAAGAATTAATTAATATGGTAAAGAATTTTATGGTTGACTCGAATCTAAATTGGATAAATTAAAGAAAAATTCAATTACAGATAAAAAAGTTTAAGCATATTATTAAAGATTTTTTAAACTTGGGTACACAGGAAAAGAAATAAAAGAATTAAATTTTTTATTGAAAATTATGTTGGAGTTGTCTTGAAAATTACGTGGGTTAATTTTAACAGTTTTTTGAAATATGCAACTTATTGAGCTAAGAGGAACTTGTGGATGTCCAGTGTGTGTACTGAAGCATGGGTATTTATTTGGTATGTTATGACACATGTTTAACAACAGCCATAAATCAAAAGACTAAATTGATGCAATTATTTTGACAACTGTAGATACTTTTAAAGTGTGTTTGGTTTTCCAATTCGGTTAGTTAAAACTCAGTTTGATCAGCTCAAAAATAGATCATACGGTCAAACGAATTTTTTACTGTCTCAAATGGTAGATCAATATCAACCTTTAGATTTTTTCATTTTCCCAATTCCGTTTCCCCAACTGAAACCAAACATACCCTTAATCCCCAGGTAGAAGTGGCTTGATAGATTGCCACTTGCATCAACATCAGATTTAATGTCATACAAATCTTGGCTGCTAGCCTGCTACTACCAATTGAGCTAGCTAAGGATTCATAGCCACTTGCTTTTCTTTTCACACATTTTTGTCATATTGGAGATTCGACAAATCCAGATTATGTGTATATGTACTGGAGGATCAAAATAGAGATTATTTTAGCTTTAGTTGGAATTTGGAAAGAACATTGACAGTTACATTACATAATTATTTCTCCAGCATGATAATGAATGAATCCTTAAAGCCGAGAGATTAAATAAGATACATTAGATATCAGAATGAATAACATAATATATATGGTGGATTAAAACCGACTCAAACAACCTAAAAGCTGAACATAACATAACATAACATGTAATCCAACAAGACATTAAATAGAAAGAAGCATCCCGTGATGACAAGTTACAAGAGTGGTAACATGATAGAAGATGTTTCAGTTCAGGGGTTTGTATCAGCTGAAGGTATTCTAGGGATTGGTACTGGTAGTGATGGTAGTGGTGTTGGAAGTGATGGCAGTGGTGGCAGTGGTGGTATTGGCAGTGAAGGTGTTGGCACCGTCACTGGTGGCAGTGGTAGTGATGGCAATGGCACTGCTGGCACTGGCACTGGCAGTGATGGCACTGATGGCAGTGGCACTGGCAGTGATGGCAGTGGCACTGGCAAATCAGGTAACCCATTTTCCGGAACTTTTACTTCTGGCGATTGTGGAAGGTTACGTGCCTCACTCATCATTGATGCAAATGCCAGAAGCAGAACTGGTAAAATCAATGAAAAACTGCTGGAACCCATCGTTGGAGTTAGCAAATGACAAAGAATGGTTTTGGTGCATGTAAATGATGTAATGTGTGTGGCCTTTTATAGACCAGGCAATGCATAGTGAATCCTGTGACGTAGAGGATAAACTGTGGTTAATTAGCTCAAATTATAATTACATATTAATCATGTCTACATAATTATTGGAATAAAGCTAGCCTGTCAAATCTCAATAATGCCTTCTCTTTTTCTTTTGTTTTGATGTAACTGTCGTCACAAGATTTTTAGTTTAGGGCATTTTCGATGAAGTTAAATTTGGAGAAAGTAATCACATGATTTTCAAGGATTTTCTAAAAATTTTTGAAAAAAATAACCATTTCTTCAAAATAAACTAAACTAACTCCCAAGGGCATTATGAATTGTTTTATTTTAATCTAGGATATCAAGTTTGAGTCACATAAACTACAATTTACATTAAATTTTGATAAAGAAAATTTTTAATGTTTATTGTAGTTTTACCCGAGTCAAAAAGAATAGTGTGTGAAAGGAGGAAAAAGGAACTAAGCACACCAACTTCTCGTATAATGATGGCCTGAGTTTAACTGTTTTGAAGGAGTACATGTTGCAATCTATTCCCTTGCTAATTCAAAATGGACTATTGGCGAGAATTATTTTTCATAAAGCTATTGCTTATGATTAAATGCTCTGAATTGGTGTTAAGAAAACGAATCAATTTCATTCATGTTGTGAAGAAGAGTTTGAATAGTTAGCATGAGATCTTATCCTAAAATCTCATTGCCAGTGTATGCAATGTTTCAATGTTGTTTCAATCATACCATTGCATGCGCTGGATTTCTCTAACGTGATTGAAGTATTGGTCCAACTAATTAACTCATAAAAATAATCATAATAATGTATGCATTGGACTGACCTGGTGTGGAGGATGAGCCTGTGACAAAAAACAACAAAGTTAATATCCTTCAAATTTTCGACACGTAGCTCTAGTTTTTCTACTACCAGATGACAACCTTGGAGGCTGTGACAAAAAACAACAAAGATAAGAACTCGTTGGCTCTAGTTTTTCTTCTACCAGATGACAACATTGGAGGCTGGAATCCACATGTGAAAAATTGTAATAAACCATAAGAACAAGGTACGGTAAGTTTGTCCCCTTGTGTAACTTCAATCTACCTAGAAAATATGTGTGGCTTTTGTTCAAGCTATCATGATAATATTTTAAATTCGGATACAGCCACATACACTTCAGCCTACTAGCTTCTTCTCTGCTATACAGACCAAGATTCGAAAAGCCAGATAATTTACAGCGAATTACCTTTTATATTATATATGTAAGTGATAAAACATCTGCTTCTGTTATATACTCCAAGGAATTTCATTTCATGTTTTCTGTGAAATAATTGGTTGGTGGTTTAATAAATTATGTAACTAATAATAGAAACATAAATGAAAATGGAGTTATGCTTAAGAAACCATCTAATGGTCAATGTTGATTTGGTACATCGTTTGAAATACCATTCAATTCCATTTATCTGACATAAAAAATTTGTTTCTAACTAACCCTGTTTGGGTAATCCCAACCAGAAACCAAAAGGACACATAATATTAAACTTGAAGTACAGACAGGGGACTCTACTTGTGGGATGTTTTAACTGAAATGTGCGCAGTAGAATGTCCTACGTCTGGAACTTCAACTGATCTTTAGTTCTGAATAATGCAGACAAATGCAATACAAGCTGTGATCACAATGCATGCTTAGACAATTCCTGTATGGCGTAGAGATAATGAATGAATCCTACAACTCTTCATATGAAGAGGAGTGGAGAAACATGTAGGCCGTAGCTTAATTTGGCTATATTGGAAGAAATTTTTGTACTCATAACTGCAGTAAGAAATTCAAGATTTTACTCAACTGGAAGAAATGAAAGTGTGATATATTATCAAAAACAACTAATATGCTGCAACAAAACTGACTCAAACAAACTGAAAGGTGAAGGTATTATGTAATTCAATATTATGCATAAAGTACAAATGAAACAGTTTGATATGTCTTACCCAGGGCAGAATAGGACAAGACCATTACAGATAGCAAAGTTCTACTGAGTTTAAATGCAGCTATTTACACACGATTCAAATCCGAGAGTACTAATGAAGTTAGAATATCCCTACTAAATGATTTGCAAGTTCAGTGGCACATTAGAGTCACCATCCAATCAAAACAACAAATGATAAATGATAAACTCATTAAATAGTACAAATTACTAAAGCAAAATACTCTATTCATTTCTTTTTATCTGTTAATTTTGCAGGATAACATACATATTAAAAATGAAAATAATATCCTTATTTTTGCTAAAATATTTTGTATCTCCTTAATGTGATCTCCCGTATCATTTCTTTCTCATTTATGATAAGGGTGTATAAGTATTTTAACCACAGGAAGAGACGAGGGCGTAGTTGAAAAAATAATAATTAATTTGTCATGAACAGTTGAGCTTCTAAAGAGAAACAAAATTTTCTTTAAAAGTTAACAAATAGCTTGAGGAGAAGTGGCTGGGCAGGGAGTAGAATTTTCAGGAACTCTTCTGGCTTTGACACAGCATGCATCTCTGGATAAGGAATATCAGATACTAAGGAAGCTTTATCTTGAGGCAACTCTGACTTCTTCAGTGATGACAGCTCAGCCAACACTTAAGGTACTGTAATAGCTGGCAACTCTAGCTCAGGCAGTGATAGTATTAGTGGTGGCTCAAGTTTGGACAGCTAGATACTTTTGGCAATGGCCATGTTGACTGTGGTAGGATATTTGCCTCTGCAAACATTGTGTGACCAGTCATTCCTGGTGCTGAAGAAGGTAGAAGCAGAAAATACCATCTTTCAACTTTGTATATTTGCCTGTTCAGGTACGGACCAAGATTAATTATGCATTCCAATCAAGAAGAAAATTTAGGAACCTTTTTCTCACGCACAAGACTTCTTGTTCCATTCGATAGTAAAAACTCAAGTTTTAGAATCTAATATTCTGCAACAGCAAGATATCTTATTGATTAATATAATTAACTAAATAATAATGTTTTATTAGTTGGTGTCTATAATGAACCAAAGATTATATATTAGCATTGATTCTAAGCAGTGATTTCGCTTAAGGCCCAAGACCTTCATGGTGATTAAGAATACAGCCCACATGAAAGAGAGTACTTACGTTGTGATTGTTTCTACTTTCTAGGTTTAAACGTTTGTAAGAATACTGAAACTAGGTAATGTCCTGTTGATCTATTTCTGTCTGCTTTTCACATGCATTTGGCAACGAATTTCGCAGATAAGAATATTTCATGGGTTTTAAATGACATTTACAAAAGTTAAATTGATCATGACATGAGAAAATAAGGTCAATATATGAGGAAAGCATATAACAGATGGATAGCTCCTACCTGTTAGCATCAGCAGAATATGAACTAAAAAAATATATAATATCAAGCCCGTTGCACATTATGATCTTAATAATGTTTTCTCAGAAAGCAATACAACAGACACATGCAATGCTACTATGTTAGGGATTTGTCCAAATCAATCAAATTACAATATAATAAAAATAGTACAAAAATACATAACTCAGCCTATGATTAAAAGTCCTACCAAAAAGCAATACAATACATCACTCAGGAAAATAGAAGTAAACACTTCAGCACCAGAATAGTTTGTTTTTAGTAGCAATTCTGCCATTTCCCTCCAGTTTGGTTGCTCGGTAATCCAATGTCCATTTTTCAAATGAACAGTCAGTAAAGTCATAGTAACCACCATGAATAGAGAGTTTTCCATTCGCCACTTTTTCTTCTATCCAGGGGTAGGTAAGTAGATTCAATAAGGAATGGTTAACTGATTCCTGTAAAAAAAAGACTTAAAGCATTAGAACTTGATATTATTCAACATAATCAACTTCTTTATGAGTTAACATGTGCACAACTCCTTGGATCATATCAATTAATAAGAAATAGAAAAGGATGGCATGGATATATTCAATGATAAGAACCAGAAGAATGCAGAATTCAAAAAGAAATACTCATTGTTCGAGGTATACAGATCCTATTTTCTTGAGGGTAAAATATGATAGGTGTTTGAACTCCGATGAAAATTCCAACAGCCAAATTATACATTCAAATCCAAGAACAAAAAATTATTACCTTCTCACAATGCATGCACTGCTCATCAAAGCTGAGGTTGGAAGCAGCATCCTTGGCTTTTGTTCTTGCATTCTTCCCAACAACTACCCAACTTTTTAATAAGCTACTCAGAAAAAAAATATACTCAAGTGAGAAACTTATACCAATTTTTATCAAAGAAAGCAAAAGGACAAACAAAATCTATAATTAAGCACCTTTTTTCGTTGTCATCATCTTGCATACCCATAAGGGCACGTATACCACCACAGCAGCTGTGACCAATGACTAAGATGTTCTCAACCTGCAATGAAACAGTCATCTCTAAGAAATTAGAACAGATCTTACAATTTTCAGATCAGTTATTTAAAATGATATTAGATTCTTATAGAGTCATATATTGTACATATCTTTCTTGCAATCAAGATAACAATGCTTCAAAAAATTTAAAAAATATTGAAAAAAGCTCATATCCCTCATGCTTCATTTCCAATACCCAACTCTTCAATTCAATCTTTCCATAGAAGTTGTAGTCATCATAAGATCAATCATTATTATAATAAAAATCATTTTGTACTTTCAATAAATAAATAATCACTCAAGAGGTAATGTGATTAAGAAAAAAGGGAAATAGATGATGAACTAAAGCATTAAAAGTTTCCATATCAAGAGGATAAATCCTGCGTTGCACTAACTGCTTACCAGAACTGAGTTCACAGCAAATTCTAGTGCAGCATTTGTTTCTGTGGGTCCATTCTGTATCAGGGAAATGTAATTAGAAGCAAGAAGGACATCTTTTAAATTAAAACTTCAGCAATGATAATATATAGGTATACATAGAAAGCAAATCAATAGCAGTAAGACTTATACCTCAAAGGGAGGAACCAAATTAGCAACATTGCGAATGGTGAATGCTTCCCCAGGTTGAAATCCCAAAATATTAGAGGGGCATACCCTAGAATCTCCACAAGCAATGACCATGAACTGTTCAAGGAATTGTTAGTAAAGAGTACTTATTTGCTAATGCTTCAGTAGACAAATTGAATAAAGGAATAAGCAACAAAGCATAAAATCAACAAACAACTAAAGGCTTGGCCAAAAGGGTGCATAAAAGAGAGGAAGAGAGATAATTATTACCTTTGGTGCTTGAGCCTTTGCAAGATCTTCAAACTGCTCAATATTTTTCCTGCCATAAAACAAATTCAGCATTAAATAAACTTCTCCCTTATTCTAGGCCTCAGAAATGAACATCTCAGGCCAGGAATTTTCTGAAGCTTACAAGTATTTATTTGTCTTAAAACTTAAAAACCTATCCCTCAGATCATTAAATATATCAGATCCATCTTCGGCTTCAACCAAAGTCTGTAGGCTGTTGTTATTAAGTTTCTGGGTAAATTCTGGAGGCCCCATTGAAGCCTTTAAAGTGAAACCTTGAGTTCTCCTGTGAGCATTAAAGCAAAGTATATAAGCCTAGTGAGGAAAAATAATTATAATAATAAAATAGGTTTCACTAGATTTCGTTACCATAACAATAATTCAACTAAAGATTGATCCAACCTATGCAACTTTACTTAGGATAAGAGATCAGAAAAAGGGGAAAGTTTTATTTAAAATTAACATTAATATGTTACCTATGATTTCCCAGGTAAATTCAACACAATTTACAATATAAATTTCTCTTTTTGATTTCTTATCCTGTATAACTGTTCTTACCCTTCAATTAATAGTTCTTATTTTGTGACAAATAACTGTTCTTACTCTGCAACAGCCGCAATTTAGTCAGTTAAATACACAGAGAATAAAAACCACAGCTCGGACTATGAAAACATTAGACATTCATAGAATAGGGATTAAAAGATTCAGACTTATCAAACAAGAGAACAGTGCAACATCAAAACATCAAGCACAAGGAATCTGCAAGAGATCAGAATAATCAATGTTCAGCAGGGGAGATTCAAGGTTTAGACCCACTTTCATTTGTTGATGGCAGATCAAGATTTACAAATGAATTATGAAACCTAGAAGAATGCAAAGATAGCAATTGTCCTCTACTAAACATTAACATCTTCTAAGTTTCAGAGAATGAGAATTTCAGAAAATCAAAATCACAGCAGCAAGGAATGCAGAGAAAGTTGGTCACTCACCTTGAAGGCGTGAAGAATCTGAAACGGGTCTGCTCAAATTTCCCTTTTTGCAGAAAGATCTGCCACAACAGTGTCAGTAAAATTAGTTCAATTACAAAAACAAGAACAAAACGGGGATATCGGAAATAACAATGAATAATAATAGTACCGTTGATGTGGCAGGATGAATGCAAGAAGAGGGTGAGGATAAAGGGAGAGGCTTGGAAGAGAAGGGATCAAATGAAAGCGAGGGAAATGCCATTGGAGGGCACAAACTCAAGAGAAAGATGTGAAGTGAATAATAATAAAAGAGACATGGTTGGTTACAGACATGGGATGAGTGAGATGTCTCCAAGAAAGACGGAGAAACCAAGGTGGTTAAGTAACGGAGAGAAAAGGTTATTCTTTTGCGTCTCAACCACCAGTTTCTGTCAAACCTATGCTTTTGACTTTCTCACTCACTTCTCTCTCACACTTTGGTTTTTGTTTTGTCTTTTTGTCAAAGGCCAAGTTAAGTAGTGGAAAGTTCTGGAACATAAAATGCATGGATGTGTGGTAAAAATGGAAAGTCCACAAAAAACTGAAAGAATATTAACAGCTGACAGATGAGATGGATAAAGGCTTCAGAGTATAATCAGATCAGATGAACGTAATAAGCACATAACTACTATTATCATTGGACTTTTTGCATACTATTGCCTTACATAAAGTTTTTGGCTGTAGCCGTAATTAGACTATCTAACTGATTAATTTTTTTTATTATGTATTTTTTATGGATCAGATAGCTGTTTTAGAATTCTATAACTACTTAAATATCGAATAATCAATACTTAAGAAATAATTAACTCATTTCGTTTAATCAAACCCTTGATAAAGTTTGATGATAGTATTTTATAAAAGTTTCTTAGGATATTAATTTTTGAATTAGGTAGAGTAAATTTTTTTACCTACTATTGTTTAAAAAGATAAAATAGTAGTTTAAAAGTAAATTACAAAAATATTTTATGAAACTTTTGAAAATCTTATTTTTAAGAATTTTATTTTCATAAAAATAATTTAGTATGATATTCTCAAATAGAAAGGAGGATACCTATAGTTAACATAAAAAAAATATTCATGACGTCAAAAATGGTTAAAAGATAAAAAATAATAGTTTTTAGAATATTTTTTAAATTAATGTTTGAGTTGATTTCTTCACTTTCTTGAGAAAAAAATCGTTTTTAAGTATTTTCATGGTTCCTAAAGTATGAGTTTTATTTTAAAATTAATCCTTAATTACTTGATATTATTGTGCTTAATCTTTAAAAATATTTTCTTTAGCCTCTGATGAAAGACTAAGAATCCATTATTTATCGAATACGGAAATTAAAAATAAAATAAAAAGTCATATTTGTTAAAAAAAGAAAAGAAAAAAATTAAGGTTAATTTTCTTAATTAAAGCATCCTGGATCTTCAACTTGTTAACTGATAACTACAATGTCTTATATGTTCATGTGAGTAAGCATTGACGACTTTATCTCAATAGAAAAACAAAGACAATATAGATAGATTGATGATATGTTTAAAAAAGAATGAAGCAAGAAGGAATAAAATAAAGAGGAATGAGATAAGGGTAAATAAAGTTACAAAGTACAAGAACCTAACAAGTGTGAAATAGGAGGGGAGATTCGAGACTTTGGTGGCCTAGAGTGCTTCACGTTACACGTCTTTCAACTTTCATGATCATTCATCATACAAACGTTCAAAAAGGGAATGAATAATTATCACGCTTCTTCTAAATATTCTTAAATAAGGAATTTAGATTTGAGATTTTATATATATGGAAAACTTTCGCAATTTCATTTGTGATGTTTAAGTATACGATCTAAAATAGATAAGATTATCTTGAAAAGAGATACACATAAATAAATAAAAAAGACATGAATATAAACAGATTCTTTAAAGGGATTTATGGTCCAATATGTTCTATTCCATATTACTGTAACTCAAGTATCCCTTAATTAAGAAAATCAATTTCTATTATAATCTCAACTTAGTGATTCACCAAAGAAAAAAAAAACAATAATTCACTCATTTGAGAATATAGTAGACACTAATTTTTCATTTAAAGGACACTATAATATTGTATTAATTTTAAAAATGAACAGAAAAAATCTAAAATAGAATAAAATGACCATAGATGATCGTAAGCATATGGAAAGACAAAGGAGGAGCCCGAGTTTATAGTTTCACGAGAACTAGTATAGCATGCATCGGCAGTGTGACCAATTTAATTATTTGTAGCTTTTGAAATTGATTAATATCTGTTTATGGCAGTTTATATGGTATTTGCATTTCTAATGGAAAAACTCAACATTATTTAAAGCACTGGTTTTTAGATTTCAAAAATTTTTTATCAAAAATATCTTCTATTTTCTTTGTTTACCAAATTAATAGCATTGGTTTTCAAATTTTATAAAAATCACTTATACAAAAATGACAATAAACACATAAAATAAAAGTAACTAACTATTTCTATAGAGTTCGATTTGGGGAGCCAAGTTGGTCTCACAAAAGCATGGGATAGAAATAGTCAGAGACTGCGGGACAGAAAAAAAAGGGGTCCAAGCCCAAGTTGATACCAAAGGAGGAAAACATTAGTAGTATATTAACAACTTCACCCAAAAAAGGAGGGAAAAAGATATTTCAAAAAGAGATTTTAACATAGGAGGGAAGGCAAGTCCCTCCCCTCAAAAATTAACGAGATTAAGATTTCACATTTCTCCCTTTCCCCTTGAACCAAATCAACATACAGTTAGAAATTATATTATTAAAGATAATGTTATCCCACATTTCAACTAATTAAGATTTACAACACATACAACTCAAGTGGCTGTACATTAAGTACTGGTCATAATTATGACGAGTTCATCAGTGGACCACGGTTAAGATAACCACTTCCAACTACATGAAAATTACAAACGGATCAATCAACAAAACATGCATATAAAAAGGCACCTGTTATGATCCCTGGCCATGTCTGGGTCATTATGAACTCCTTCTCAAGACTGAAGAGCTTAAAGCAAGTAAAATTCTGATTGATTTACGCTTAAGAACAAGTAGGGGACTAAAAGCAGAATGCTTACAAGCATCCAAGTAAAATGGCACATCTGAACCAAGTTTTAACAAACCATTATCCACCACTAAAATTTATAAAGGGGAAATCACTATATTAGCCTATCTCTGATAAGCACGAGCACACTATTTACTAGGCATATACTCAATAGTCCATAGGTAAACATAAAAGTACTAACCACATGAGCATTTACTATTTCACTTAAATTCATTTAGGCTCACGATATTATGAACGATATTTGCTAGACAGGAAGTGGGACCCATATCATGTCATTACTTCCAATGAATTAGTAAAGAGTGACTTAGAACAAGGAAAAATATGTTGAAAAGAGCCTCTTATTAGCATTTCTCAAAGGTAAAAATACCAAACACAACCACATACCCCATTGAACTCATGCATATACTGGTTGGCATTTTTAAAAGCTTAGGCAAGTAGAAAAACCATAAGCTTTCTATAATAAACATTTGTGTCACATGAGCAGTAAACAATGTCAAAAGACCTAGAGTTATTACCACCTCCATGCATTACTTTTTAAGGGTAGCAAGATTTTATTGGAAAAAAGTGTTTATTACATAAAAATACAACTATTTTTAATTGCTTAAAATTAACTCCAAGGGCTAATGCTAAAACTCTACTAATGCTAACATGAGCAGTTAAAAAACCTCTCCCTCGGATGGCGGTGCATAGTAGACCCCAAAAAGTGATAGTCATAGCACATAACAGGATAGCCACTACTTAGAATTTATATACTCATAAAATAATTTATATAACTTATATCATATGCATATAAATGTCCAAAAAAAATTAAAAATACTCAAAAGGCATGACAAAGTCATAATTAAGTATAAAAAGTCATTGGTTTTAAGTAAAAAATAAAGGTATATAACAATGAAAGTCAAGGAAACAAACAAACAAATGTTGGTCACACAACATGGTGTCACACGGGAGATAGAAATGTGGGGAACTACATCCTAATAGAGACATTTTGAATTCTGAAAAAGGGAGGGAAGTAATAATTATATCCCTGAGCAAATGGGGGCAAGATGACATATTTTTTATTATTTGAAAATTTTCAATCTAGCACCACAATAGCAAATTGTAGCAGCTAAAGCCCGCTCCGTTTAGCTATGTTTGCTATGGCGGTGGGTGCTATAGTGCGCTAATGATAAGTATTGTTTAAGCTTGGAAAGAAAAGACTGCCAACTAAGATGAAATCAAAAGACAAAGTGCGGGACAATAGCAAATTGTCTGGTATAGTAGTTATTTTTCCAATCTAGTGACACAATAGCAAATTGTAGCAGCTAAAGACCACTCCGCTTTGCTATATTGCTATAGCAGTGCTACAGCACACTATTGATAACCATGGTTCAAGCTTAAAAAGAAAAAACTGCCAACTAACAAGGATGAAATCAGAAGACCACAGTACAAGACATAGGCAAAACTGCAAGATACAATATTAATTGAGAGCAACACTAAAAGAAGAAAGAAACACCACTACAAGCAAAAAAAGGAAATAGGTTTATGATATCAGTTCAAAACTATTGATAACTATGAGTAATACACCCTTCCTCAACAGAACACGAGAATAGTCAATCATCTCTTCATACAGTTCAAAACAATGTGAGGAAGTATTGCCGCAAATTATTAAAAGACTAGAATAACAAGAATTCACAAAAGGCTCATCAGCATAATTTGGTGCAAAAAGTACCAACGTACTAGTAAACATCTATCACAACCAAAAAAGCAGGGTTCCTACCTACCTACAGCCACCGGAGTGACTAATGACCCTTAACCTTATCATCTGCAACAACATTGAGAATGGGTAAGCTACTCAAGAACTCATCAAGCCCCTCAAAAAACCCAATCCCTTCAATATTATCCTCAGCATTTCCAGTCCCAGGCCCATTCCCATTCCCTCCATTCACTCCAGTAGCAGGCTCTTCCACCTCATTGCTAAACTCCACATTCAAATCCAACTTCCCCAAGTTCCTCTCACCCCGCCTCCTCGAACTCCCCACCACAGCTTTCTTGCCAGGTTCCAGCCTCACAGCACTAGGCCTCACAACAGAAGCACCACCACCTTCCACAGCCTCACCATTACCCACATTGGCAGTTCCAGTACAACTATTATAATCCCCCCTCCTAGGTTTCTCAATCACAGGCTTACTAACACCACCACTACCACCACCACCACCAAAACTAGAACCCTTCTTCTTCTTCTTCCTCCTCCTCCTCTTCCCTGTCTTCCCCGTCTCATTATTCCCCAGCCGCCAGTCCTCATCATCGGAATCATCTACCGATGTGTCGGAATGCTCCACAAACGCCGCAGCAGCCTCATCATCATAGAAAACCCAAGGCCCCTTCTGATGCCTCCTAGTTGAATGACCACCCTTGGGAGGGCAAGGAAACAATGGAGAAAAAGGGTTCCACTTGGAAGCAGTGCCACTGATATCTTTGAAATCGCCAGAAAACCCTAATGGAAAAAACCCCCAGCTGCAAAAGGAACCACCTTCCTCTACCAAACCCGGCGGCGACCTCACCACCACCGCATGAAACGCCCTCGAACAACTCTGACACCGTAGGGTACAATCCTCGTACACTTTCGGATACTCATACATTACATAACAATAAGGACACGCCGTCCAGAAACTACCCCCTTCGGTCTCACTCGACCGAGGCAACTCAATCACATTGCCATCACCACCACCATCATTCGCCCTCTCTTCCCCATTCATCACCCTAACAGGACTTTCCCGTTCCCTCTGTTGATTCTGGTTCTGGTTTAGGTTCAGGTTTTGGCTCAGGTTCAGGGTGGGGTTCGGGTTCGGGTTTGGTCGCGGAGGCTGAATCGGAAAAAAGGTTGGAGGAGCCGGGGGAGCAGGGACGGGCACCGGCGGCTGCGGCGGAGGGGGAGGGGGAGGGGGAGGAGGGGGTTGAGTGAGCAACCTGAGTTTGCTATCGTAGAAAGCTTTCTGGTTAGGGTCAGAGAGAACGGACCAAGCGTCGTGGACGAGGTTGAAAGCATGCGCGGCGAAGGCGAAGGGGTTGCGGTTAGGGTCAAGGAGGACGGCAAGGCGGCGATACTGGACGGCGATGTAGTCGATGCTTTGAGTATAACGGATAACTTGGAGAATAGCGTAGCAATCGAGGTGGTCGCTGATCCGCGCCTCGCCGGCGACGAGAGTGTCGATGAGCGTAAGGAGGAGGTCGGTGGCGTCAAATGTGGGGTCGGATTCTCGTGCACGGATGGCAAATGAGCGTGCCCCGTGCAAGTCACGTGCGCTGAGAAGCTTGTTGGCCGTGTACAGCCACCGCTCCGCTTCCGCTCTGTTGCCCCCTCCGTGACCGTCCATTTCACTGACACTCCCTGACGAGTAAGTGTAAAAAACGGGTTAATTAGTGGTGAGACGAGGGTGTTTTGGTAATTTAAAAAGGGGTTATATATCTAAACGAAACGAGTATCACATGGCGGTGGACATTGACATTGACCTTGGTTGAACTCATGAAAAGGAAAGACACAACACTTTTGTTGTGAGTCTGTGATGAAAGGTAGCAGTGGCTGTGGCTGTGGCTTTGGCACCAACAACACTTGCTTTTATTTGCTTCTCTTCCCACCTTTGACTTCCCCCCGGACCCACAAAGAATAAATAATATTTCTAACTGCAATTTATTAAATCAATTAAAATATACTTTTTTATTAAATATTCAAAACTATCTTCAAATTTATAATGATATTCTTAAATAAAAAATATTATATTAATTTCTTTAATTAATGCCTTTAGAGTACAAGTCAATATTTTATTTAATAAATAATAAATCTTTTTAATATTTAATAAAAAAAATTAAAGACGAAGATATTACCCAATTTTTAAACTATTCTAAAAATATTTTTTAATGAAAGAAAATTATTTTTAATTTTTTTAACAATAATGACTCGTATTTCCTATGTTCAAAACCCACGGGTTGACCAACCCATCTATCTAGCATTTCCTATTTTTATTTCAAGTTTCTTCTACGGTCCAATTTAACAGATTTAGGTTAATTTATTATTCTTTTTTTTATAATGATTATGGAAGTAAAAGCGATGTCCGTTTTTTACTATTTTTAACCATTTTTTCCTTTCTCATTTTACCCTTCAAAATTATTTTAATTTATTAAAATGCATAAATTTTAAATAATTATTTAATTAATGAAATTAAATAAATTTTATCATCAAAATATATGTTACTTTAACCTTATTGATAATAAATTATTTTTTATATTTATGCATGTATATTAAATAAAAATAATCATATTAATTGTAACTAAAATCTTAAAGAAAATTTTAAAAGGTTACGTTTGTTCAATATTTTTTTTATTTATGCTAAAAAAATTGGATTTTTTATAACTATACGATAAGAAAAACCATAGAATATTCATTTGAAGAGATTATTAGAAATAAAAATTTGACCTTTTGTCCTCAGAAATTTAATGCTGTAAGAAAGTCAGTTCTAATTTAAATATAGGGATTCTTTTTTATAATGAATTAAATATAGTGATTTAATGGTCTGAAACTGAAAAACTTAAAATATTCTTTATCTTTAATTGACCCACCTAGTGACAAACTAAATCTCATTAATTTACCCATTTGACTAGGTTTGAATATATTTGTTTTTCTCTTTAAAAGAAAAGAATATCTTTGTTTTTTAAAGATAAAGAATGTTTTTAGTCTTTGTTTTTACCTTTTTTATGATATTGATTGTGAGATATAGTAGTTATTTCATTTTTGAAATTGAGCTCGTATAAAACGGTTGATAAGTGTCTATAAAATATTGTTTCATTTTCACATGTTAGAATTAGACGCAAAACATATGTCTAAGGCATAAATTTAAGAGAAAAATTGTTCATTTTATATAAATCAATAATTTTTTTATAAAACATCTATCAACATTTTCTTATTTCCCAACTAACTAACTTATATATCTTACTTGACATATATTTTTAATTATCAACAATATTTAATTAACCTTAAGGAGTAACATTGTAGTGTTATATTATTTTTAAAAAAACAAAATAATATAGATAATCACAACTTAATTATTTTTATTAATTTTAATGATTCAAATAATTTTATCTTAGTATATGAGATAATGGAGTGTATAAGAGTGTGTTTAGTTAACATGTTTTTTAGAAAAAATAAAAAAAATATTTTAAGAATATAATTGATCTGTCCTAGAATCTGGGGTCAAAGTTGACTGTCTTGACCGGACTCCTAGCTCAGCCTTCTAACCGGAGTTACCTCTCGTGCTCTCAATTTTACACCGCCTCAGTGGAGTGCGGTATTATATACACCGGTTTAGTGGGAATCTGAGGTTCTTTGAGTAAAGGTGGTAATTGATGTTTAAATTCGTGTCGATGCTTCAAGACCACACCGGAGGGGTACCTGCAGAATATTCTCCGATGCTTAAGTCAGTATAGTTACTAAGGTGATATCGTATTACGGAGGTAACTTACGGAAAAATTAGATCAGATCCCTTTCAGTAATAAATGAGTTGTATTTACAGGGTTTACCTTAGTTTCGGAAGTGATTTGACTATCTTCCTAATTCACTGTAGGTACAGTGTCTACAGGGTCAGGTTGCTCATACCTCCTCTGACAGGTTGTCGGATTGTTAGTGATCTGGTCTCAATACCGGTATCCGATCTGCAAGACATATTTCAACGTCTTTGTCAAGACATCAACGTGTAACCGGTGTCATCAGTATACATCCGGACTGTAATTCCGTATCAGGCGTTCTCCCTATACCGGTTGTTCAGGATAACACCATGACACCGGACAACACACACGTCACTGTGCTAAAGACAAGGATCATTGCTACAGGGATCGATCACTAATTCCCTACACTACGAGTCAATCAATGGTTTTGGACTCTGGTTAAGACCTGCCAGTTCTTAATGACGTGGTGTGGTATTTTCCAAACCTTGTCCAATCTTGATTTCCACCCTGGATCAATAAGAAAAATAGAAAACATGCTTATACACCCTAAATTTTTAAATAAAATAGTTGGAAAATGAAAACACATTATTTATATTTTTTTAAGAAAACAATCACTATTTAAAAAACTATCTAAAGTTGTTTTCAAAAATTCTTCATTGTAAAAATTGGTGAGTATTCTAAATTTTTCCAAAATGAAAATAATGCAAAAACATAGTGTAACATCCTAGTTTTTTAAAAATACAATGAATTTTGAACTATGTGTTATATATATATATATATATATATATATATATATATATCATATTTTTTGTTATAAAAAAAACTTAATATTATTTTATCAAATTTGAGATTAATTAAAACATCTCAAAAAAAGCTATAAGTTGTGTATATAAAAATTTAACAAATTTGGTCTAAATGATTAAGCATGTTATTTTATGTTATTTTACATATATTACATACATAACATAGCATACATAACAACTAATTTTACCAAACATAGATAACACAATCTACTATCAACTTTTAACTTTCAAAAACTTTTAACCTTTTTAGTATCCAACTACCTTTTAGTTACTTTTAACATTTTTTAATTTCTGCTACTAGTTAAAATATCTTTTTACTTTATTATTCCTTTATATTTTTAATAATTCTTAATATCATCATTTGTTTTTAGAAAATGAAACCTTTATTTTAAAAAAATCTCACTTTAATTTCCTAATCCTATCCATTTATTCCAAGCACATCCAATACAATTAACTAATTTATCATTTTTAGCTACTTTTAACAAACAAACACTGTGAGTTAAATATTATTCCAAGCATTTTGGCTATACATTTAGCTAATGTAGGATTAATCTCAAAACACACCCCTTACGTCCAAAATATGGTATTTATGGATGACATAACATTCATGACGAGTTAAGTTTTTGTATAATATTAGAAATGACGATATTAAATCAACTTAAAAACTGATCCGGTGTCGATACCGGCGTATGGACATAAGGGTGATTTCATCCGCTCTCACAACCACTACCGGTGTTGCAGGTAATCATCCGGATTGTAAACCCGTATTAAACGTTCTTCCATACCGGTATGTCCAGGTTAGCGCCTCACACACCGGAAAACTTCCATGTCACACGACAAAAAGTACAAGGTACAGTTACGAGGGAACATTCATAAGAAATGCAGAGCCACCCACGTCGTGTGTCAGAATCGTAGACTGCATAGTGTACTATTGGTCCCCTAACCCTAAGGACTCTTCATTCTCCACATGCACGTATATAAATACCAACATTTTCACTACTCTAGTACGTTAGACTCATTCCTAAACTTACGCTTGAGAAACCTTGCATTCCATTATTGGTTACTGACTTGAGCGTCAGAGAATTTTCATAGGTGACACCACCTTTCGCCCATCATCACCGTGAAAGCACGATGTGTAGGATCTCCAGGACTTTAAGACCTTTATTCTCCCACCGAGATAAAGGACACAATACCGGATATCCATTATACTGGTGTATAAATCACTTTAAACAGTTGACATTTGTGGCTGGTCCCACACCAGAACGTTGACCCCGGTTCAGACCAATTCATTGGCTCGCCCAGTGGGACATATTAAAGTTATTCCTATTTTTCGTAGAAGTTTCGTAGTCTACCATGGAAGGTAATGCTAGAGATTTTCCAGAGGGGCATATGGAGGATGTCACTGCCCAAGTCAATAGATATCTAGTCTATGAATTGCCTGTAGGAAGTTCACGAAGGATGATGCCCATGGAAATACCTGATCCCCGCGAAGAGATTATCAAGCAGCTCAGGGAGGAGTTGGCTGAGTTAAGGAGGGATCGAAGGCAGGTTGAGAATAAGGTGGTGTCTTAGGATGAGGAGACCTATGAGGCATCAGGGAGAGAGAAGTCCACTACTCTCTAGTAGTCCAAGATCCCTATGTATGAGGAGAAGGGGTAAACCCAGGACTCTGGTGATAGGGTCATTGGTAGGAGGAGGGAGCCAATAGTAGCAGTTTCAGGGACATATAGGCTCAATGTCCCTTTTTCTCAAAGGCTGATGAGCGTACCCATTCCCAGGCACTTGCAGACAACCCAACCACTCTCCATTGAGAAGTACATGAATGAGATGGACCTAACTAAGCACTAGGATGCTTATGCCTACGAGGAAATATTTCTGGGGGCTGAGGAGGATATGATATGTCGTATATTCCCTCACACCTTGACAGGATAAGCTCTTAGTTAGTTCAAAGGGCTCCCGTCAAGCTCAATAAACTCTTGGGAGGAAATGGCAATGGCGTTTAGATATCACTAAGTCATTTCCAGGGATGTTCCCAGGACGTCACACACCCTTGCCCAGATTAGGCAGGGAGAGAATAAGACTTTGAAGGATTTCCTGAAGAGGTTCTACAAGGAGGCAGCCATGGTCTCTAATCTCATGGAGGCCATACAGCTGCATATTGTCATCGAGGCTCTTCAGCCTAAATCCGCCTTTGCACTGTCTTTGGTAAAGAGCCCTCAATTTTCGTTCAAGGAATTTCAGAGGAAGGCTTCTAAATATGTTGGTATTAAGATGCACCTAGAGGCCATAGCGGTAAGATCAGAGCCTGTTGCCTCGGTGTCCCAGACATATAAGGAAAAAGAAAAGACGAGGCCGGAGAGGACTTTCCAGATGGACAGATTTAGGAACCCTCAGCCCCAGCACCAGGAAAAACGTATGGCCATATTCAGCAACTACACCCCACTTAACACTAGACCGACTCAAATCTTAAGAGAAGTGGGGTAGCCAACGCTTAGTGTTTACAGAATCAGGAGGCTAGTTCTGTTGAAAAGGCTTGGGAATCCATGCAAGTTTTACGATTTCCATGAACAGGCAGGGCACTCTACTAAGGAGTGCAAGTCATTGAAGGATGATGTGGAGACCCTCATCCGCGAAGGGAAGCTAAAGCAATACCTCTCTTAAGGAGAGGTCTATTGATGAGCCAGACCAGATGGAGAAGCGTGGTCGTGATTGATAATGGTTTTGTCATACAAAGAAATGAAGTTTTCAAGAAAAGAATCAAGTTTGTATAATATGGTTTCAATGAAAGGTTTGTGCCAAGTTTAAACACAGAAGTTATAGTATTAGAAGGATGTCATTCCACTAAGGAGGGATTAGTATGAAAATCTTAGTCTATGAATTGATTCGACAGGAAATTTACTTTGATTTGTTGGAAATAATGATAATGGAACTAATCTACTGAGAATAATAGATCTAAAGAACAAGCAATATTAAGTATAACACAAATTAATTGTAAGAAACTGGGATTGGTTTCATCTCATCTTACCTTCCATAAGCTGTGTAAGTCTTGCATGTAACTTGAAATGATAATTTTTACGTCACAATAAAAGTCATTTATATCGATTCCTTGACTACGAAATTCATAAGAATGGTTTCAACCTGTTGATCCCTCAGTCACCTTGAAACCATTCCAGCATTAATGCCCGATTGTTTAGACATTTATTGCAATAGATACCATTCCTATAGTCAATGCACATTCTCCATACTGTGACTGTTCTTGTAGGGATCAATTCATTCTTGTCGATTTTAGTGACAGTGATACCCCTTTTCTTTGGAACCACCTGCACTGGACTCACCCAAGAACTATTAGAAATTAGATAAATTATTCCAGCTTCTAGCAACTTAATTACCTCTCCTTTAACAACCTCCTTTATAGTTAGATTCAAATGTCTCTGAGGTTGAGCAACCGATTTGAACTCTTGCTCTATATAAATATGGTGCATGCAATATGCTGGACTGATTCCCTTCAATTTCTAATCTCTATCTGATTGCGGTTGAGTTGTCTTTCAACACTTGAATTAATTGTTTCACATCAGATTCTGACAGGTGACTGTTAATAATAACAGGCTTTTGTCCTTCCTCATCAAGAAAAACATATTTTAAGTGTGATGGTAAGACTTTCAATTCTACCTTCCGCATAGTAGTTTCTGCTTTTTCTGGTAGCTTCTCATAATGACTTTCTCCTTGGGTGATAGGCTTTTTGCATTCCAGCTCCTTCAAAATCTCTTCAACTTCCTATTTCTCCTTTTCATTTAACTCTTCTAAGGCATATGTCAGTACCTTTTGTAGTGGGTCTACATTGAACCATTCCTTTTCTTCTTTTTTAATGGCCATATCTTCAACATAAATTTTGAAGCACTGTTACTTCTTCACAGGGTGCTTCATTGCCTCAAGTACATTGAAATTCACCTCCTTATCTTGCACTTTCACCTTAAGCTTTCCATCATATATGTCAATAATCATCTTCACAGTTTTCATGAAAGGTCTGCCTAAAATGAGAGACACCTCTATATCTTCCTCAATGTCCATGATGACAAAATCTACAGGAAATACGAATTTATGGACTCTCACCAGCACGTCTTCTGTTATCCCGTATGGGAATTTCATAGATCGATCTGCTAATTGAAGAGTCATTCGTGTTGGTTTCATCTCTAAATCTCTAATCCTTTTTACCATTGACAAAGGCATCAAGTTAATACTGGAAGTGTACCAATAGTAACTGGGATTATGAAGCTGCCTGGATCTTTGGTTTTATACGGCAATGCTTTTTGAATAATAGCATTGCATCCTGCTTCGAGCTCCACTGTTTCCTCCGAGAATCTTTTCTTTTTTGTCAATAGTTCCTTCATGAATTTTGCATAGGTTGGCATTTGCTCCATTGCTTCTACAAAAGGTATATTTATTTACAACCTTTTGAAAATGTCCATGAACCTCGTAAATTGCCTCTCTTTGTCTCTTTTTGAGGGATTTTTTGGGTACGACAAACTTTTTAGTTGTGGTGCTGGGTTGTCCATCTTTTTCTTCCCTTTTTTTATTTCTCTTTTTATTTTTTTCAATGATATCCTCCTTCTTCATATGTACACCATAATTATTTTTATTTTCTTCTTCTTCCTCATTCGTCGCTGTAACTCCTTTATTAATTTTTTTCAAGACTCTTTTTCTCCATCTTTTCTTCCTTCTCGACTTCTTGTCCAGTGATCCTTCCATTCCTTGTGGTAATCACTTTGTAATGTTCCTTAAGGTTTGGGTGGGTATTAGCTCCAAATTGTGAATTGTGTTGCTCTGTAATTTAACGAGCCAATTGTCCCACTTGTGTCTCCAGCTTCCTTATTGAAGCTTTTGTATTTTTCTGATTGGTAATGGAAACTTGCATGAACTTATCAAGGGTGTCCTCCAATTTTGATGTTCTCTCGTGCAAAGGAGGATGGCCCTGTTGATACGGTTGTTGCCTGTTGGATGTGCTTGCTTTTTGTTTCCATCCACTATTTTGATTATTCCTCTAACCCTGTGAAAATTTATTAGAATAAACATTATTATTGAAATTACCTTGCTTTTCTTGGTTGTTCATGTACAGGATGGATTCATCAGGCTATTCTCCTTGGCAGTGTCCATTTTGATGGTCTCCTATATAAAAATCACATTTCAATTGTGATTGTTGATTTCCTATAAAATGAGACGTTCGTACTGCATGTAGCTGTTGCAGTAATTTTGCCATTTGTTGTGTGAGAGCCTCAATCTATTGAGTGAGTATCTTATTTTGAGCTAGGATGGCATCCGTGGTGTTTAGCTCCAGTACTCCCTTCTTTTAGACTTGAGATCTATCATGTTGAGCTTGGTAGTCTGTGGAGGATAGTGCTTCAATAATTCTTGTGGCTTGTTCTGCATCCACCATCATCATTTTGCCTCCAGCTGCTACATCCAATATCATTTTGGTATCAGCCCTCAGTCCACTATAGAAGATATTAAGTTGGGAAATATCTTCCAAACCATGCTTTGGGTATTTCCTAATGAGAGATTTAAAACGTTCCCATGCTTCACAAAAGGGTTCATCTTGGCCCTTTTTAAATGTTGTGATGTCTAATTTAGCTTTGATGAATCTGGATGATGGAAAGAATCTTTGTAGGAATTTTCCTTCAACTGCATTCCAGCTATTCAAACTTTGATTTGGATAAGATTGTAACCATTCCTTTACTTTACCTGCTAAAGAAAAAGGAAATAATCTTAAATATGCAACCTCAACAACATCTTGGTCAAATCCCATTGTTCCAACCAATTTATAGAATGTTGCCAAATGAGTATATGGATCTTCAGTTGACATTCCATGGATTTGGTGGGAACTAATCAAACTTAGAAAAGCAGGTTTCATTTCTATTGCTCTTATGGTGTTAGGAATATCAATGCTTGAAAAATGTCTGGGTCCTTGCTGTAAGGCATAATCTCCAAGTGTCCTTCTTGGTGGATTTTGGTTATGGCTGTTGTCGTCCGCCATTTTCTCAGCTGGTATTGAGGAAAAAGTTTCACCTATATGGAAGTTCTGCTTTTTCTTTGCTCTCTTAATCTTCTTAAGGAATTTATTTATTTCTGGGTCAAATGTAAGTTTTTCTTTTGATCTCTATCCTCTTAAAAGCATAAATCAAGCACTTACTTAAGCAAGGTTACGAAAAAAAATAAAAAACACAATTTAAACAGAAAACTATTCTTAAAGTCTTGTCAATTCAACGCTAGATTTTCAAACTTGAATTGCCTCCCCGGCTGCGGCGCCAAAACTTGATAATGGTTTTGTCATACAAAGAAATGAAGTTTTCAAGAAAGAATCAAGTTTATATAATATGGTTTCAAGGAAAGGTTTGTGCCAAGTTTAAACACAGAAGTTATAGTATTAGAAGGATGCCATTCCACTAAGGAGGGATTAGTATGAAAATCTTAGTCTATGAATTGATTCGACAGGAAATTTAATTTGATTTATTGGAAATGATGATAATGGAACTAATCTACTAAGAATAATAGATCTAAAGAACAAGCAATGTTAAGTATAACAAAAATTAATTATGAGAAACTGGGATTGGTTTCATATCATCTTACCTTCCATAAGCTATGTAAATCTTGCATGTAACTTGAAATGATAATTTTTACGTCACAATCAAAGTCATTTGTATTGATTCCTTGACTACGAAATTCATAAGAATGGTTTCAACGTGTTGATCCCTCAGTCACCTTGAAACCATTCCAGCATTAATGCCCGATTGTTTAGACATTTATTACAATAGATACCATTCCTGGGAGCCACTTGCAACAAGTATTTGATTCAGATCTACTTCCGAAAGTTATTTTCCAATACACTTAAGAAAACTGAAAACAAAAAAATAGTGATCAAATACTTTCAAGCATTAAGTACGGAATGAAATACAAAAACTATCAAATCTTGTTACCATACATAAAACTTACAACAACATTATATGTGATTTGAATGGATTACAACCAATTCCAATGAATGAGTTAGCTACTTATGACTTGCATTTTCACTAATCAATCTCTAAAAGACTACAAAAAAGAAATGATACAAGAAAAAATACTAAAAGAATGGTGAATGAATGATTCGATGATCAAGTGATGCCCCCTGTTCTTTACTTCTCTATTTAAATAGGAGTCTCGCTTAAGCTTTTCTTTTCTTCGCTTAAGAGAATCCCCACTTGATGAGAGCCCATGCAAGAGTGGTTAGAAACATGCAGGAGTGGATGTGCTGGGATCGCACTATTGGTCAATAATTAATTTAGTGGCCCATTCTCCTTCGATCACACTCAAGCGTGGGGTATTCTTGCTTCAGTGTGGCTGCGCTTGAGCTTCAAATGGCCACGCTTAAGCGTGGGGGGACCTCTAATGCTCTTGGAGGTAATTTCTTTGGTGTTTCTCTCAAGTGCCCAGGTTACGCTCAAGCGTGAGGGATCCTGATGCTCTCTGCCTTGTTCATACTTGAGCGCAAGGCTCAAGCTTAACTTTCCATCATTCTACGCTCAAGCGCCCCATGTCATGCTCAAGTGTAGGAACTCCTGATGCTTCTGTTTTGTGTATGCTCAAGCGTGGGAGGTTACTGTTGCTCTTTGAGTTACGCACGCTTGAGCGCAAGACTCAAGCTCAAACTTTATCAATTCACACTCAGGCGCATGCTATCACGCTCAAGCGTAAGCTTCACTTTATGCCATGCTCCCTTTCACGCTCAAGTGTGTATGGTACTGGCTGACTTTATTTGCTTTTAAGTTTGCTTTGATCAAGCTTGGCCTTGGTTCCTTCTTGAATTTCCTGCAACTTTTCAAGAGTTTTGAGGCAATTTTTCTTTTATAACATATCCATCACTACTTGAAGAATTCATGCTCGATTCCTTTTATCATTCATCAATTTGCTTTAAATCTTAAGAATTTTTAGTTCAAATGAGCTATGAAATCAATGCTTATTTATCACTTATCAGTGATCATAATGAGGATGGTGATAACAGCAGAGGTCCTATAAAGAGGTTTACTGCTGCTGAGAAGTAGAAGGGAGTAGTTATCACTGAGGTGGCTCAAGAGGAGAAGGCTCTCCAGTAACAACAGCGAGGCCGGTGTGAGGTGATTGATATGATTATCGAAGGATTTACTGGAGGTGGAGCATCAATCACAGTGAGGAAGAATCACCATCGTATGATTTTCTCAGTTCAAGGCAAGACTTGAGACAACTGTCCATTTCGCGACGGGGTTATAGTGCCTACGATATCTTTCTCTGATGAAGATTTTGGCCCAACCATCCCAAGAGAAGATGATGCAGTAGTCATCATAGTTGTTATCATGAATAAGGACGTCAAAAGGGTCCTTATGGATCAGGGGAGTTCCTGCGACGTTATCTTTTACAGTTATTTTAAAAGAATAGGTTTTAATGACTCTGATTTGCAGCCTTATATGCAAGAACTGACATCTTTTAACAGAGCGAAGAAGCCCATGAAGGGATATCTTGACACTCTGGTGTCATTTGAAGGTGAGCCTGGAGCTAGATAGGTGAAGTCCAAGGTGCTGATGATTGATGTGGAGTCACCTTACAACGACATCATAGGCCGCTCCATGTTGAACGTCATGGAAGCTATAGTGTCAACACATCATCTCCTTATCAAATTCATCGATAAGGACAATAATGTTTCTTCCATCCGAGGTGACTAAGAGATGGCCAGGTATTGCTATAACCTGAGCATTAACATGGTGAACTTAGAGGTATTTAATAAGAAAAGAAAGCTGAACGATGAAGAAACCACGGTTGGGTCTGTTAGCCTGATCGATCTTAACCCAAGGGCTGAGTTGAAGATTAATTCACTCAACCGCTCAAAGCCCACACCAGACGGTGGTTCCAGGGAGGTCATATTGGGAGATACCCCGGAGAAGGTCACGCATATCAATGACAAGTTAAAAGGTATGATAGAGCAGCGTCTGCTTATGCTTCTCTAAGAGTTTAAAGACCTTTTTGTACGGACCGCTGCTAACATGTCAGGGATGGATCTCAACTTTTGTTGCCACAAGTTATCCATCTATCCAGAGATGAGACCGGTTACCCAGAAGAAGTGAAGATTGGGCCCTGAAAAACAGAAGGCAGCTTGTGAACAAACAGAGGAATTATTGAAGGCCAGATTTACTGGGGAGATCCAGTATTCCTCTTGGTTCTCCAATGTGGTGATGGTGTAGAAGGCCAACAAAAAGTAAAGAATATGTACAGATTATGTTGATCTGAACTGTTGCTGCCCAAAAGATCCATATCCTCACCCAAACATTGATCGTATGGTAAATGATTCATCTGGTTACTAATACCTTTCCTTCATGGATGCGTATTCGGGGTACAACTAGATCCCGATGTGGGAGGAGGACCAAGAGAAAATGGCATTCGTCAATGACCGCGGTGTGTTCTGTTACACCGTCATTGCCCTTTTGTTTGAAGAGCGTTAGGGCCACATACTAGTGGATGATTAATAAAGGCATGCGCACCAAGCTGGTGGAGGTGTACATTGATGATATTATCGCTAAGACCGCAGCTAGGGGTGATCACATAGAGGATTTGCGCCAAGTTTTCACACATCTGAGGCGGTACAATATGCAGCTAAACCCTTTGAAGTGCACTTTTGTTATCCCCGCTGGGAAGTTTCTGGGTTTCATGTTGACTTAGCGCGACATAGAGGCAAATTTAGGCAAGTGCCAACCTATTCAAAACATGCAAAGCCAGAAGAACCTAAGAGAGGTTCAATCCTTAAACGGGAAAGTATCGGCCTTGGAGTGGTTTATGCCTAAGATGACGCACAGGTCCCTCCCCTTGTACAAAATATTGAAGAAGTCCAAGAAGTTTGAGTGGGGGCAGGATCAGGAGCAGGAGCAAGCTTTTTAAGAACTTAAGGAGCTACTGTCTAGACCTCCTATTTTGGTCAAGCCTGACCCCGGGGAGCTGCTCATTCTTTACTTGGAAATTTTTGATGAGGCTTTGGGGGTGGCATTGATAAAGGAGACACCGGAGGGCCAGAGGCCAGTGTATTTTACAAGTAAAACGTTGTAGGGTGCTGAGGTCCTATACCAGAAGATTAAGAAAGCCGCCCTCATTGTCGTTTGGGTTTCTCGATGCCTCAGGCCGTATTTTCATGCACACCTCATCGTCGTGAGGACAGATCTTTCGCTTCGCTCTATGTTGAGCAAGCCAGACCTTGTAGGGAGGATGATTAAGTGGTCCATCAAACTGTCAGAGTTTGATGTGTCATATAAGCCTTGAGGTGTCATAAAAGCCCAGGTGTTAATAGATTTCGTTGTGGAGATGACTAGGGCAGATCCAACTACACCTCGTGCCCACTGGACAGTTTACGTGGATGGTTCATCCAATAGCAAGGGGAGTGGTGCAGGTGTAGTGGTAAAGCAATTTATGATGTTGGAGTTTAAGCATGTGCCAAGAAAGGAGAACACCAGGGTAGATATCCTCTCAAGAGTAGCCAGTACGAAGCAACCTAGGAATACCACCACCGTGGTCCAAAGCACTCTGACTACTCCTAGTATTCCCTTGACCCCGTCGTACATGGCCATAACTTATCGCGCGTTCAACGATGATTCATGGGTAGTCCCTTTTATCTGATACTTGGCTAATGGACAACTACCCACAGATGAAGCCGAGAGGAGGAGAGTAAAGAGGGAGCTGCCTTATTTCACAATGGTGGATGGCATGCCATTTAGAAGAGGATTCTCTATGCCTTATCTCCGTTGTCTCAACAAGAATGAGGTGAAGGACGTCATAGAGGAAGTACACGAAGGACAGTGCGGACATCACTGTGGAGGATGAAGTTTGATGAGGAAAATCTTGAGGGTTGGTTATTGGTGGCCCATGATCAAAAAGGATTGTACAGAGTTTGTGAAGAAGTGTGATCCTTATCAGAGGTTTACAAACCTTCATCACACACCAGCTGAAGAGCTATCCACTTCCGTGGTGCCTTGGCCCTTTCACCAATGGGGGTTGGACATCTTGGGCCCATTCCCTACTGCTCCTAGGGGCATCAAGTACCTTAAATTAGGGGTCGATTATTTCACAAAATGGATTGAGGCGGAGCCAGTGGTGCATATTACTTCAGCCCAAACCAGGCATTTTATGTATGAGAACATCATTACACGATTCGGGGTCCCAGCATGGATTGTTACTGATAACGACACCTAGTTCACTAATAAGAAGTTCACAAAGCTGTTGGAAGGATTGGGAATAATCCAAATTTTCTTATCTGTCAAACATCCATAGACAAACGGTCAAGCTTAGGTAGCCAACAAAGAGGTATTGAAGGGCCTCAAGAAGCGCTTGGGAGAAGATAAAGGTGATTAGACAAACCAGTTGTGCCATGTCCTCTGGGCCAACCGCACCACACCGCACTCCTCTACGAGCGAGTCCCCATACCGTCTCACCTATGGTGTCCAGGCTATGATACCCGTAAAGCTTCAAATGACCTTGACAAAAGTTGAGTACTTTTTGGAGGAGAATAATAATTCTAATTTGGTCTCAGAGCTCGATATTGTCCAAGATCTTAGGGAGGAGGCATACATCAAGGACCGGGCTATCAAAGCAAAAGCCGCCCTAAGATACAATAAGCGTGTCTAGCATAGGGCCTTTAATATTAGAGATCTGGTGTTGAGAAAAGCTAGTGTAGGGAATAAATTTACGCATCAGGGCAAGTTAGCACCTACTTGGAAAGGTCCCTATCGTGTATCTGAGGTTGCTGGAAAGGGCTCGTATCGGTTGGAGAATCTGGATAGCATACCAATTCGTAATAAGTGGAACACACAGAATTTAAGAGTTTATTACAGCTAGTTGGTAAGCCAGCATGTACTCTTTTTCCTACCTTGAGCTCTTTCCCATTGGGTTTTTCTTAAGAAGGTTTTAACTAGGCATGACCCCGACTATGCTTCATTTGTATATTATTCATTTTGTAATGAGAAAATCCATTATCAATTACAGTTTATCTTGTTACAGTTCTTTACTTTATGTCTTTAAGCTTTGCAGACGGTGTGAATGTGACACTCTACACGGATAATCTCAATTACGCATTCTGTAATTGACGATATAACTCTATGAGCGGCACCCCAGCGAGACTTCACCCCGATGAGTGGCGAGGATTGGACCTTATTTAAGGCCATACTGAACCCCAATGCAGGGTGTAAGGCAATTCTCGTCTCAGTTACTTAATCTCTAACTGACGACATGGCTTTACGAACGGTGTGGAAAATAACCCTAATGAGAGGCGAGGATTGGTCCTTATATAAGGCCATACCGAACCTCGATGAGTAGCACCCCAATTACCTATTTTGTAATTAGCCAAGATGAATAACCCTCTGGATGGATAGTCTCAATCATATATACTATGATTGATGACATAACTCTACAAGTGAAACTTCGAATAACTTCACCCCACAGAGCGGCAAGGATTAGTCTTTCTTCAAGGCCATACCAGACCTTAATGAGTGGTGCAAGTATTATTTTTGTACGGCTTAACGAGGTGACCATTAAGGAATGACATCGTGTGGGCAAGTACATAAGCTTAAGTCGAAACAAAAAAATCAACACCCTTACAAGAAAACTCTAGGTAAATGTCTCGTCCAAAACTTAGAAAGGTATTGTTAGACCCAAATATAATGTTGCAGAAAACTTGTTAACTTCGTGTTACTGTTGGGTCTTTTAATTGGCAAGCGCACCAATCATTTGTAGTTTTTAAAATTTAGATATCGTTCCACTGGGATTGAAAGTCCAATAGTTACAGTAATTTTCTAGTTACTATGGTAAATTTATTGAAACCTATTCATAAAAGAATAATTTATATACAATTTATACAATATTCACAAGATTGCATAGCTGAGTTGCTCATGTGATAAAAAGAAAATAACAATTTATCTAAAAAGTTGAATTGCAATTTAGAATAACTAAGATACTTGAGGATGAAACACAGTTAAACAAATTATGTTGGAATTTGGATCCCTAATCTAGAATAACAAGGGAGGAACTCAAGACATGCATATTTAATCATCAAGTTCATGTCATTGCAACTTAAAATCATTATAACCGATCCCTAATGATATAAATTCTAAGTATTCACCGTAAAGTCCGATCCCCCATGAGCTTTCTCAGTAAAAACTTGCATTAAGTCCTGGCCTTATGGCAACAATAATCACTAATTCTATCCCTAGTAATTGGCATATTAAGGATATTCCAACTTTTACTTTTGTTAAAACATGTTTTAATAAGGCATGAATAATCATTCTCCCGTTTGACATTCACACTAATAAAACAAGTTTCAATACGCATGAAAATCATTCTCCCGTTTGACGTTCATACTAATAAAAGATTGAAATACTAACATGCACTTGAATCATAAACATGCAAAGATTAAATTCACAACATCATACTCAATAGATAGTTCACCAATTCCAACATGAATAGATTAATTACATATAGTGAAAGTAAAAACAACACTTACAGTGAGTGACATTACAAAGGCGATGGAAACTTCACGGTATAACGATCACAATACTACACAACACTCTCAAGTATCTAGAAAACTATTCTAGAACTACAAACTCACAAAAGAACCACTCAAACACAAGTGTATAAGAGAAGAAGAGAACTCAGAATGTGAGATGGGATGCTTAGAAGTGTGGAGAATAACCCTATTTATAGGGTTGAGGAAGGATACTGACGCTACGTGCCAGTCAGGTCCCTAACTCAGCCTCCATTAATCAGCTCGAAGTGGCCATTATTGTATAATTATTTTAATTAATCATGCCTAAACAGATGTGCCTTGTCCCCCAATTCGGCTTGGACACTTGTGGGTAGTGGAGGTGTCATTGGCTGAGTGTTTGACCACCTGTGAGTGGTGTCCACATAGCTCCTGACGCTACGCGTGGGTGTGACGCGTAGCGTCAGCATCAGAAGTTCCCACGCCACGCGTGGTGTTGATGCTACGTGTCAGCTCTCCAGTTCTTCAATTTTTCTCTTTAAATTCTTCACATTTTTACTGCAAAACTAGAGAAAATTGATCAAGGGCAGATTATTTCCAACAACATCCATTTATTGAATTTAAAACCTAAATTTCTAACAAATTCACCAAATTCTTATTCTTTTTACAAAATTTGTATTAAAGAATTTATTTTAAATTTGAGGACTAACAAATACCCCCAACTTGAGACATTGCTCGTCCTCGAGCAAGAGAGAAAATTAAAATTAAAATTAAAATTTGAAATCAAATTTTTTAGTTAGTCTGAAAATTTATCATAAAAAGTAATTTCACAATTTACCATTTAAAGTAACCAAAAATAGATATCTTTTGTAATAAAGGTTTAATGACAAAAATTTTTACAATGCCTTATTAACTAATCAAGCATAATTTCAGGCTTACCTCACAAGTGTTTATCTCTGTGCAAAAGGTAACCTGTTTCACTCAATCAATCATAAAATCAAATGAATTTAATTTTGATTTTCATCTAATCAATGGTTAATCATACAAAGTTAATTCAAGAATCACAAGGTCTTTTCAAGAGTTATAACGAGGCTTGGCTACAAGAAATTTTTGTTTTTCTCGGAATTCAAAAACCTGAAATCATAAAAGAACATTTTATAATTTTTAGGCTTTTTCTTGGCTCAAATCTCATTTCCCTTATTGATGATAACAAATACCCCCAACTTGATTCTTTTATCTATTTTTAATTTGCATATATTTCTTTTCATTTTTTTCTTTTGTATGCATAATTTTGATTTTTCTTGAAAAGAATCAAGTTGTTAATTTTCACTCCCTACTCAAAATATTCTTTCCATTTTGATCAATTGCTCTTTTAATCAATCAAGCAAAGGGAATGGTTCAAATTTGATAAGGGTCAAGGGTACCAAAGAAATTATTTTTCAGGCTCAAAATTGGCTTTCAAAAGATAAAATGATTTTACTATGGTAAGCTTTTTGGCCCAAGGTTTCTTTTACCAAAAAAAAATGTGCCTTGATCATTTTCTTGAATTCTCTATACAACAACACAAATCACAGATTAAAGCAAAATCAATTTGAATGAAGTTATGTCGAAATCCTCAAGTGTTTAAAAGATCTCTCAGCTCACCGAGTTATTAAAATTAGCTTGATAGTTAATAAAATTATTGTAATTAAATTTATCAAAATTCTTTAATTACAAAAATAATCGATAATTGATTTAAAAATGGTTTTATTGTGTAAAAACTTTAAGTGTATAAATTTCCTTATTTTTAAAAAATTTGATTTAAACGATAAAACTTATTTTTTTGAATTTTCAAAGAAAATACGCAAAAACACACCACGATAAAATTACGCAATAAAACATACCACATAATAAAACTATAATATAATCCACAAAGTAAAAATACCAATGTAAATATCAAACTAAAAGTAAACTAAAGTGTATGTAAAAGATGCAGAGGATAACACCATCAGTCCTCCATGTGATCCTCATCATCTCCCTCCTCATCTGCATCACCCTCTGACTCAGCATGTGCTCCAGACGGTTCACCAGTCTCAGGGTATGTAGGTAAATCACCAGGCCAAGCTACATGAGCTGCGAACTCAGCTGGTGTGACATAAGGTGCTCCTTCTCCCTGAAGTCTGTACTGATAAAATGCATTATGAAGATACATATAAGCTCTGTGTGTAGCAGCCATCATCTGTATCATATGCTGATGCTTAAGTGTCATCCTGGCAAATCCATTAGTGATAGCATCAGTAGATGGTGGCTGAACTGGTGGTCTTCTCCTCCTCTGTCTGGGCTGAGCCTTCTGCTCCAGTGGTGGAAGCTCACACTGCTGGACGAAGTAATCTTTGTTTACTGAGACCTTGGGGACTCTCCCTGAAGAACTAGTAAACTCTGGTGATGGTACAACAACTCCTTGCCTCCTCAGTAAGGTAGATATAATGAGAGGAAATGGAATAGGATGGTTCACCTTATACCTAAGGGCATAAAGGTGAATCTACTTAGAGATCAGCTCAGCAATATCAATGGTATGGCCCTAAAGAATAGAATAGAGAAGGCAGCAGCGATCAACTGGGATAGAAGAGAGGTGGGTGATAGGAGTGATATTATACAACATGAGATGAGATCATGCCTGAGCTATAAGGGTCAACTGGGTCTTGAGGAGGTTTGATGGAGTCCTTCCAACCTTACTCAGGTTGAAGAAGATTCCATCTTTGCTCAAGAAGTGAGCAACCTGATCTAGGAAGTATCCTAAATCACCATTCTCAGTCGCAACCTTATTTCTATTCTCTTTCCAGAAACAAATATCGCTCTCGAAAGTAGGCTCCCAAGGGTTACCCAGTAGGGTACTAATCGTGTCCCGGTCATAAGTGATATGTCGACCCCTCACCCAGCTCGTCCTCTGATGACCAATGTTTGGTGCATCCTGGCAAGTCCTGTAAGCATTTGCATAAAACTCTATCGCTAGGATGGGATCCCCTTCAATAATCAGGGAAAATAGGGGTCCCCATCTCCTCCTATGGACCTCATCCTGTAGCTCAGGATAGTCCCCGACACTTAATCCAAAACTCTCTCCCAGATGAGTCTTTGGCCCTTTATCTGATAAAACCGGGCCCATTTCGCATCAGTGTAAAATCTGGTAGGATCTCTCGGTCCTAGCACCTCCTCTCCCTGAAGATCTGGATCTTTAGAAATGGTGTCAGTGTCTATGGTCCTTCTCTGTCTCTTAGGACCAGTAGTCAGAATGGATTTCTTAGGTGTCATCTGCAAAAAGAAAAATTTAAAAATCAAACACATTACACTATGTGAAAAACAAATCAAACATTAAAAAGTTAACAATTATTTTTGTTTTTATATTTAAAACATACACGACAACAAAATATTTTCAAAAACTATTTATACAAAAAGAATTTTAACAAAAACATTAAAAATTCATACAAAATGCAACATGCATATTTTTATTTTAACAGAACATGCAAAATCATACAACATACATATTTACAAATTTGTTCAAATTTATGTATCTTTATTTTTATGAAAGAAAGTATAACAAACATGCAAACTAAGAAATTTTATTAATTTAAAAGAAAACAACAAACAACAAATAGAGACATGCTAAATAGATTTATTAAAAACAGAAAACAAGTTATACAAATAACAGAAGATAACATATAAAAATTAACAAAAATCAGGAACAGAGACTGACGCTACGCGTGGGTGGGACACTACATGTCAGCTCTGTTCTTCTCACGCTACGCGTCAGTGGGGTGCTACGTGTGGGTTTTCAGAACAGAAACTGCAAAACAGGGGTTGCACAGCGGCAACCCCTTCAAAACCAAATTCAATCCATTCAAATCCTATTTCTAACAACAATCAAGCCCAATGGTTGTCTAATCCTATCCTTATCCTCATACAATTCTAAGAATCGAAATTCAAAAACAAAGTAAAGAGAAAAGGATTTGAGATACTTACTTAAATTCCTTAGAGGAAATAAGAATGAGGGGGGTTGAAGGTTTTGAGAGAAAAAAGGGTTTGGAAAATTAGGGTTTATAAAAATGCAGAGGGAGGCAATATAGGTTTTTAAAGATAATGGACTTGGGCCTCCTTCTGGTTCAGTTTTAAAAACTGAACAAGGGCTATGACGCTTCGCGTGGGTGGGACGCTACGCGTCAGGTTGAAAATTCAGAGTCCACGCTACGCGTCAGTGTGGCGCTACGCGTGGGCTTCTTTTTTATTTTTCAAAATTTTAATTTTCAAAAACCTTTTCTTTTAATTATTAAACCCTTTTTCTTTTCAAAATTAAATTTCTAACTTAAAATTTGAAAAACTATTATTTTATATATATATATATATTTAAAATAAAAAAAATAATGGGTTGCCTCCCATTGAGCGCTTGATTTACAGTCTCTAACTAGACATCCTGCATATCATAAATCAGTCAAATAACAAATGGTGGTGAGTCTGTTGATCTCACCACCCGGATATGGTTTCAATCTCTGCCCATTAACCATCCAACTTCTTTTGGAAGTTGGATCTTCAATTTCAACTGCTCCATAAGATTTAACTTCCTTGATTACAAAAGGGCCTGCCCATTTTTATTTTAATTTACCAGGAAACAATTTTAATCTTGAATTAAACAATAAAACTTGCTGACCTGATATGAAATGTCTATTTTTAATTTTCTTATCATGGTAAGCTTTCACCTTGTTCTTGTAACTTCTAGATGTCTCATAAGCATTGTTTCTCATTTCTTCCAACTCAAATAACTGTAACTTTCTTTTGTCAGCTGCTGCATTTGGATCAAAGTTGAGAAATTTTAAAGCCCAATATGCTTTATGTTCCATCTCTACTGGAAGATGACAAACTTTTCTATAGACCATTTGGAAAGGAGAAAGGCCAATTAGAGTCTTGAATATAGTTCTGTATGCCCAGAGTGCATCATCAAGCTTTTGTGACCAATCTTTTCTAGAAGAAGACACAGTCTTTTCCAAAATCCTTTTCACTTCTCGATTTAAAATCTCAGCCTGTCCATTGGTTTGTGGATGATATTTTATGGCCACTTTATGTCTCACTCCATAGTGTTGTAATATTTTTTGAAGAACTTTGTTACAAAAATGTGATCCTCCATCACTGATCAAAGTTCTTGGTGTTCCAAACCTGCAGAAAATATTTTTCTTCAAGAAATTCACTACAGTTTTGGTGTCAGCATTAGGTGAAGCAATTGCTTCTACCCACTTTGAAACATAATCAACTGCCAAAAGAATGTATTGATTGAATTGAGAATAAGGAAAAGGTCCCATGAAATCAATACCCCAACAATCAAATACCTCAACCTCCTGAATGTTTGTGAGAGGCATTTCTTGTCTTTTGTTGACATTACCTATTCTTTGGCAGTTATCACAAGTTTGCACAAATGAGTGAGAATCTTTAAAAATAGAGGGCCAATACAAACTTGATTGTAGAATTTTTGTAGCAATTCTTTCTCCATTAAAATGTCCTCCATAAGGAGATTTATGACTGTTGGTGTATGCACTATGAGATTTTATGCTTTTCCATTTGTATCATTTTTTTGCTTATCAATAAAATAAGTATTTCAGTTTAAAATTATTTTAAAACGTATTTATCCTTGGAGTAATAGATCATATGAAAGTTATTTCTAAAATCTCCCTAGTCAAGTATTTACATGGGGACATGTAAATACATTGAGACTAGTGTCTGAGTATACTGATGACCTGATCTCACAGATCATAGATATAGATGATATCAAGTCTTCACACGGGTACACATTAAGAGTAATGATGTACTGGATAGACCCACCATGAGAACGTTGCATGGATCATTACATGAATGTCATAAACGATTCTCAATGTGATAATGGTATATATAGTCCTTCGACTTGAAGTCACTACGATTCCTACATGAGGAGTTTATTGTTTTAATACAATTAAACGTCTTCTGTAACAAGAGGACTATGAAGGTTGTGATTAGGCAATGAACAAATTATGCAGAGGGATATGAGTGATGTAGATGGGATTTGTCTTTCCTATGTGACAGGAGTGATATCTATAGGCCACTTGATAGAGTAAGACTAAGAAAACGCATGGCCATACTAGAAAGAATAAATATTAGATATTTATTCGGATCAAGTCTACTCTGGTATCAAGTAAAATAAATTGGGCCGTACAAGGATGACGCGACCATGCCTTAGGCCCAAGGCATACACTATGGCTAGTAATTCCTTTTCAGTAGTTGCGTAATTTATTTGATTTTCATTTAAAACTTTACTAGCATAGTGTATAACCCTAAAAACTTTTTCATATCTTTTACCTAAAACTGCTCCTACAGCATAATCACTTGCATCATACATAAGTTCAAAGGGTAAATTCCAATTAGGAGCAAAAATTACAGGGACAGAAACCAATTTTTCTTTCAAGGAATTAAAAGCTTTAAGACATGCCTCATCAAACTTGAATTCAACATCTTTATTTAGAAGATTTGTTAATGGTTTAGCAATTTTTGAAAAATCTTGAATAAATCTTCTATAGAATCCAGCATGTTCTAAAAAACTTCTAATACCTTTTACATTCACAGGGGGTGGGAGTTTAGAGATTACCTCTATTTTGGCTTGGTCTACTTCAATACCTTTAGAGGAAATTTTATGACCAAGTACAATTCCTTCTTTCACCATAAAATGATGTTTCTCCCAATTGAGCACCAAATTTGTTTCAATATACCACTTCAGTACGGTGTCCAGATTGGTTAGACATGTTTCAAATGAATTTCCAAAGACTGAGAAATCATCCATGAAAATTTCAATGCTCTTTTCAATTAGATCTGCAAAAAATAGCAAACATGCATCTTTGAAAAGTAGCAGGTGCATTACATAATCCAAATGGCATCTTCCTATATGCAAATATACCAAAGGGACATGTAAAAGCAGTCTTTTCCTGATCAAGGGGGTCAACAGCAATTTGATTATATCCAGAATATCCATCAAGAAAACAATAGTAAGCTTGTCCAGACAATCTTTCAAGCATTTGATCCATAAAAGGAAGTGGAAAATGATCTTTTCTTGTTGCTTGATTTAGTTTTTAATAATCAATGCACATTCTCCAACTAGTGACAGTTTTTTTGGGATTAATTCATTTTTATCATTAACAATTACTGTCATACCACCTTTTTTTTGGAACAACTTGTACCAGACTTACCCATGCACTATCAGAAATGGGATAGATAATACGTGCTTTCAGCAATTTCAAAACCTCCTTCTTAGTTACCTCTTTTATGGTTGGATTGAGGCGTTTTTTGTAACATCCCGGATTTTAAAGAAAATAAATTTATTAGATAATGATCATTAATTATTTATGGTCAAATACTTATGGGAGATTTAATTTGACATTAGAGATGAATTATCGGTAAACTAAAATTTACCGGAACAGGGTGATTTAACAGATGATGTGGGACCCATAAGGGTAAATTAAATATTTGCTGGGTCTAGAATGTTTAGAAAATTATTTTGGTTAAGGTGGTATAGTTAAAATAATTTTTAGTGTTAAGGAAATAATTAATTGGACACGACGTATGTTATTAAACGGGGAAAATATGAACCAAAAGGAATTAAATGAAAACTAAAAATCCCATTTCCCTTCTCCACTCAGCCGTTGCACTATTCCCTCTCTTTTCTACCATCGTTTGCACAATGGGTAAAGGAATTATTACCTAATGGTAAAAGCAGGATGTGACATCCTTTTAACCATTGGACTATGTCCAATTTTGGTCTAATTTTTCCCTTTCTCTTCCTCATTCTCGGTGCACCCTTTTCCCTCCACTTTCTTTCATTTTTATTTCCTTCTCCCCTTCTCTCTTCTTGGGTAAAACCGTGTGCCCTTTTTCCATGGCCATATTCAACCCAAAATCAATTGGTCTCTATGGATTTGTGAGGCTAGAATGGCACTTTGGGGCTAATGTGGGAGCACCTCCTTCTTCCTCCTTTCTATCTCCACCCTTGGTTTGAGCATGGTGGTGAGGTGGTTTCTTACCTCCTCATTATTTCATTTATGGTTTTGGGTTGTTGAGTTGAAGTTGTAAATGTTAGAAACCTTGCATGTTGATGGGAATGTTGAAACCCTAGGCATGAATAGTGGAAGTGTGAGTTGGAATATGGTTTTATGTTAACAGATGAAAAGAGTTATAATGACTATGATGATTTAAGGAGATTGATTGGGAGTATTGTTAAATAATTTTAGATGAAAAACCCTAGGTGTTAATGATTTGGGGGTTTTAGCTAAACTAGTAACTTTGATGATTGTGGATTTTTTTTTGGAATGAATTTATATGAGATGATGAACTTCTAGCATCATTGGGATTGACTAATGAGTTGTGATGATATTGCACTCTAGAATGAGTTTTGTGGTATGTTGGAGTTGGTTGATGAATGACAATATTAATCTTGTAATAATGTTTATAGGCCATTGGTGTTCCTTATGATGAGGGACATATTGGGGGATAACTATGAGTGATAGGCCAATATAGTGGAAATTGATACAATGAGGTTTAGGACCATGATATATGTTCTTGGGTTTATTGATTGATGATGACTTAAAAGAGTCCATGATGACTTAAGCTAAAATTAGATACATTGTGGATAAGGGATATAGTGTTGTCGTTGTTAGGTTCGTTTAGCCCTTGAACCCTAGAGAATCTTGGTTTTGGGAAAGGAATTCCCAAAGCCTAACATATGCATGAAAAGTTGGAGTTTAAGCAAGTCTAGGACTTGATAATGAGTTTTGAGAGATGGAGCCTTGTGATAGTATTAATAGCATATATATTTGTTGTGATAGGATTGTGTACTAGACGATGATGCGGAACGATCGAGGCAATCGGAGCGTTGGGATTTCGGTTCTTCTCTCGAGGTAGGAGAGGAGTTTATATTTTAAATCGCATGAGTGAATTAATTGCTAATTATGTATATATTGAACTCATGCAATGCCTTGCCATGAATGTCTTTATGATTGAATTGCTGAAGTGATGAATGATAGTTTGGCTTATGTTGATTATTATGAAACTATATGTATTTATATGATGTTAATGATAAGTGTTTGATGGTCCCTTGGTTGGACATAAATTAGATTGATGGTGAAAATCTATAAATGGATGAACTACATAAATTGTAGAGGATGGTTTTGAAGCGATTGTGTGGAAAAATGAATGAGGGAGTGATGTGGGGTGTAGTTAAAATCTTCCCCTCATAGATTAAATAAGTAAGAGTGATTGATGAGTTGGAATGAGAATTTCTGAGTATGAATGGTTAGAGCAAGTTTTATATGCCTTATGTGATGTGTTTGATGTGTTGGTTATGATTAAATTGGTTTAGAATGAGATTTTGGGTGTTGGGTTGGGAAAATTTACGTTTCCCTACATAAGTTCTGATAATCTCGCTCAAGCGGGATGGATTCTCGCTCAAGCAAGAATCCCTTGGACTAGTATTATGATTTCGGGCTCAATCTCGCTCAGGCGAGATGGTATTCCGCTCAAGCGAGGTGCGTACAATAAAGCTGGTGAGATACTGGACGAATCTCGCTTAAGCGGGCGAGGCTACGCTTGAGCGAGTGTGATGGAAATGTGGCACTGGATGAGTCTCGCTTAAGCAAATGATGAGGTGTATTGTATCTCGCTCAAGCGAGCAGGCCTAGAATAGGTAATGGATGATTTTCGCTCAAGCGAGCATGAGTCGCTTGAGCAGGCGTGAGGGGTCTGATGCTGTGATTCTACTCGCTCAGGCGAGTGGCCATGTGAAAGGCAGTCTCGCTCGAGCGAGCAAGTGTAGACACGCCCCTGGGAGCTTCTCGCTTACGCGCGCTGGGGCTCGCCTTAGCAAGCCTGGCCTGTCTCGCTCAAGCGAAGGTGAATCTCGCTTGAGCGAGTTTTCCCCAGTTTGAAATTATTTTATTTTCTTGGCCTTGGGCTATTGATGGACCCCTTCCTTGTTATTATGAGATGATTGAGGGGATGTATGAAGGGCAATTTAATGATGATATAACATGGTGGAGATTGGAATTGATTGGCACATTGGGATTAATTGTTTGTGATGTATTTACCACCTAAAATGGAATAACGAAAGGATAATAATGAGAATATGATGGTGGGGTTATGAGTGATACCCTAGAATAATTATAAGACCGATGGGAGAATGAATAGATGACTTAGTAATTGTTATAAACCGATGAATCAAAAATGATATCGGTATTACATGATGATGAATGAGGCTGTGGATCATTTCCTTGAGTAAAGGATGATCGTTGTTATTGATGAATTATTGTGTGCCATTGTGTGTGATACAAGCATGATCTTGTATGTGTGGTATGAAATATAATAATGAAAATGTTGTGAATGCCACACCAATATATATATATATATATATATATACATGAGACAATGGTAATGAATAATGAGATGAAAACCCACTGGATTAAAGTATGGTAATATTAATGAACACTATGTAATATTATAATGCCATTGTGGTTGATTTCAAGTATTAACTTGCATGTATGATATAAAATATATATATATATATATGAAATATGTTGAGATAAAATGTCACACTTAAATCTCAAAAACAATGGCTAAAACCAACAATGATAAAACTCACTAAGATGTGTATGGTGGTGTTGGTGACTTTGATGATGATGATTGATGAGTGGCATTTAGGATGCACAGAGTGAGAATGCATTTGATTTGCATTGCATTGCATCCATGGCATATTATTGCTGTCTATGTGGAATATTAGGGGGTTCCACTAGGCGGGCCCAGTGGGAGGGCGGCTCAGTGCACGAGCGTATTGTTGTTTTTCCCCTGTGACTCGGTGTGTGAGTCACGAAGCTATCCATAGTTTGGTGACAAGGCACCCTATGTGGTGGGCCCAGTGGGCGGGCGGCTCTGTGATGAGCAAGTTACCTCGGTGTCCGACGGGACATGGCTCTCTCAATGTGTGTTCGGGAGGGGCCCGTAGCACTTATGGTAATTAAGGCCACGATGTTGATCTGCAAGTCATAGGGTGACTAGTGCTACAGATGGGCGATAACGGTTTGGTACCAGTAAAAGATGTTGTTGAGATGCATGCATGCTTTGAGATACATGTACATATTTTTCTACTGCAGTAGGGGCATAGTAGCACACCTATGCTTGACCCATAATTTGGTGTTTATTCCCACAGTCGGATCCGTATTTGTTGATTATTCCATTGGGCATATGCATTAGCCTTAAGAGCATTTGCATATAGCATGGAGATATGCCATAATATGATGATGATTGAGATGGTGGTATGATGTTGATGAGATGGGTAATTAAATACCTAAAAGACCATATAAAACTCTATAAATGATAAGAGTTTAATAAGCGATGTTGAATATGACGATATGTGTTTATGGCCCATTATAATGTTGGGCATGATTGATTATGATTGATGATTATGATGATAGCCCGTGGTGGCTTTGAGAAAAGACCAGAATGGTCTATGTTGATGATGTTGGCCAGTTGTGGCATTGGAATATTTGTGTATATGCTTGCTTTGCTATGAATTGATGAGAGAATACATGATATGTACATTGTTAAATGAATAGATTATGATATTTATTGATGGTTTAGCAAAGCATACATGATGTTGATATGTATATGCACATAATTTCAATTGTATTCATATCGTCATTTGAAATGTATAACTCACTCTCCCATGTGGTCTACTTTTTAGTATTGATGCAGGGATGTCATGGGAAGAGAACATTTTTAAAGAAAAGCCTTGGTGAAGGTAAAATAGTGGTAATGGAATGCCTTGGCCGGCAGCGATTGTAATTTATTGAATTGTGAATGAATGTACATGATAGTGTTGATATTTATCGATATTTTTGGATGTATTGTGAATAATGATATAAGTGGATATTGTATTGGTATTTGGGGGTATATGGACTCATACCCGCTTGGTGAATAAAATAGTGTTGAATATGTAGCCCATTTTGGGAATGTATAAATGTTGATGACATATGTCTTGAGGTTGAATCGGATATGACCAATTATGGGATATGGGTATTGGAGATGTATGATGCACGACCACATAGATATGTATATACATATATATTAGACATTGCATGCTCATGTGATTATGTAAAATGATAATGGTTGTCTATTAGGCTTATGATATGTCATTGCATGCTCTGCCGAGCCTTTTCTCATATCTTCATATATGGGACTAGGCGTGTGCCCGGTATACACATTCTTCTTCCGCTGTAAAACTCTGTTATTTTGTATACCGTTATGAGCAAACTATTTAACGATCCAGTTATATTGTATTAACTCTCACTCTTTGGTTCTCTGTGATTTGGGTCTTGATGTAATCGTAGTTGTGTTCAGGAAATATTTCAAACGCGAAAAATTTATTTGCATTTTTATTAATTATTTGTTTTGATTACATCGGGATCCGGGTCTGGAGAACCGGGGTGTTACATCTTTAGGGTTGAGCAATAGGTTTAAAATTATCTTCCAGTAAAATCTTATGCATGCAATATGATGGGCTTATACCTTTTAGATCTTCAAGTGTCCATCCAATTGCTTCTTGATTCCTTTTCAAGACTTCAACCAGTTTTTCTTCTTCCGTTTCACTTAACAAATTACTAATAATCACTCATTTTAAATTACCTTATTTCAAAAAGATATACTTTAAGTTGGAAGGTAGCACTTTCAATTCAGGCCTCTTGATTTCTTCAACAGGTACTTCTTGAATTTCTTCAATTTCTCCTGATTTAGGGAAAATTTCTTTCCCTTGATCAAGATCTTCAAGATATTTGTCTACCTGTTTTTCTTCTTCTTCACTCAAAAATTCCACAGAGTTAGTTAATAACTTATTTAAAGGATCAAAGTTCGACATACCTGTGGATATGGAGAAGCCGACTTTGTTGAGAACATCCACCTTAAAACAATCTTGTTTTGGATTGGGATGTTTCATGGCTTTGAAAACATCAAAGTTTACTTCTTCATCGTGAACTCTTACTGCCAACTTTCCATTATCTACATCAATGAGCACTCTAGCAGTCTTCATGAATGGTCTTCCCAGGATTAGGGGAACTTCAACATCTTCTTCCATGTCTAAAACCACAAAGTCAACAGGAAAGTAGAACTTGCCAACTTTCACAAGTACATTTTCCACAATACCATAGGGTCTTTTGATTGATCTATCAGGCAATTGCAGAGTCATCTTTGTTCTTTAAGGATCAAGGTCACCAATTCGCTTCATCATACTTAGAGGCATTAGATTAATGCTTGCCCCTAAGTCTAACAAGGCTTTTCCAATATTCATACCTCCAATAGAGACAGGAATGGTGAAACTTCCAGGGTCTTTCGACTTTTCTGGCATGTTATGTTGCAAAATAGCGCTGCAACTTGCTTCCAGTTCAACAATTTCTTCATCATACCTCCTCTTTTTAGTGATAAATTCTTTCATAAACTTTTCATATGTTGGCATCTGTTCCAATGCCTCAGAAAATGGAATGTTTATGTGTAATTGCTTAAAGATTTCAAGGAATCTCTTGTATTCCTTTTCCTTATCCTTCTTTGATGGTGCATGTGGATAAGGTAAGTCTTTAACTGGAGGTGTCTGACCCAAATACTATTTTTTTATTTTTTTATTTTTTTTGTTTTTCTTTTTCATCATTTTTTTCTTCATCTTTTTTCTCTTCTTCTTCTTTCTTTTCTTCTTCTTTTTCTTTTTCTTCCTTTTCTTTTTCTTCTTTTTCTTTTTCTTCTTTACAATTATTTCCTACAACTTTACCATTTCTAGTAAAAATAACATTACATTGTTCTCTTGGATTTTGAGTGTTTACAGAAAAACCAGAGCTTTTCATGTCAGCTACTTCTTTTGCTAACTGTCCCAATTGCATGTCCGACGCTTTATGTGCGGCTTCATTTGTTTGCATGTATTGAAGCAACTGTTGGATAGACTCTTCTATCCTAGTTAGCCTTGCTGTTTGATCAGATTGTGGTTGTTGTTTGAATTGATTCTTAGGAGGTCGGTTAGAAGGTCCAACATCTTGTTTCCAGCCAATATTCTGATTCTGCCAACCCTGCTGGTAATTGTTAGGAAAAGAATTACCAAGATTGAAAGGAAAATTACCTAAGGGTATTCTTTGATGGTTCAGAAAATTGGCTTGCTCTTGCTCATTTCTATCAGGGGCATAGTAACCACATGGTTGTTCTCCCATGCAATGTATACATTGTTTCAATTGAGTAGGAGGTGGTGATGACATTTGAGCAATTTGAAGTTTCTCTAATTGTTTGCTCATAGCTTCAATTTGTTGAGTCAGCAATTTTTGTTGAGCCAATACTGCATCATTCACCCCCAATTCAAGCATACCTGGCTTTCTTTGTACATTACCTCTTTCATGTTTTGCTTGTCGGTCACTAATGGACATTGATTCCAATATTTCTATTGCTTCTTCCACAGTTTTGTTCATTAAAGAACCACCTGCACAAGTATCTAACATCATTTTAAACTGAGGTAACAAACCATGGTAAACGATCCTTACCTTTTCGGCATCATTTAAGTTGTGGTTTGGACATTTCCTCAAGAGTGCCTTGAATCGTTCCCATGTTTCTCCTAATGATTCATCATTATTTTATAAAAAAGAATGTATGGCTGTCATGACTTCAAAGTATTTTGAAGGAGAATAAAATCTTTCCAAAAATTTTCTCTCAACATTGGACCAGTTTGCAAAACTACCGGGTGGACAAGATTTAAACCATTCTTTAACTTTCCCAGTCAAGAAAAAGGAAACAATCTCATGTAAACTGATTCTTCTTGATTGGGTTTAAAACCGATTGTGCTGCATAACTCATAAAAAATAGTTAAGAGTTCATAAGGTTCCTCATTATTTAAACCAGCAAATTGATTATTTTGAATAATGTTTAAAGTAGCTGGTTTGATTTCTACAGCAGCAATAGGTCCTTGATACATCCCCGAAACACGAGGTGGTCCATTAATAGCAGCAAACTGTCCCAATGTTCTTCTTTCAGCAGCCATATTAGAAATTTCAAAATTTTTAGATTTTTCAAAAGAAGATGAAGTTGAAGAAGAAGTTTTTGTTTTTTTAGATTTTAATGCTTTAAGTTTCTTTACAAACTTCTCGATCTTAGGATCAAAGAACACCTTTCCTACAGAAGATTGAGTTTGCATAAACACACTAAATAAAGAAAGGTTAGTAAAACTATGGTAAAATGAATGAATGAATGAATAAATTGAAAAATTTTTACTCAGGTAAAAAAATATTTTTACCACGGTAATTAAAAATTTACTATTCTACTGAATCAATTTAATCCCCGGCAACGACGCCAGAAAACTTGTTAGACCCAAATATAATGTTGTAGAAAACTTGTTAACTTCGTGTTACTGTTGGGTCTTTTAATTGGCAAGTGCACCAATCGTTTGTAGTTTTCAAAATTTAGATATCGTTCCACTGGGATTGAAAGTCCAATAGTTACAGTAATTTTCTAGTTACTATGGTAAATTTATTGAAACCTATTCACAAAAGAATAATTTATATATAATTTATACAATATTCACAAGATTTCACAGCTGAGTTGTTCATGTGATAAAAAGAAAATAACAATCTATTTAAAAAGTTGAATTGCAATTTAGAATAACTAAGATACTTGAGGATAAAACACAGTTAAACAAATTATGTTGGAATTTGGATCCCTAATCTAGAATAACAAGGGAGGAACTCAAGACATGCATATTTAATCATCAAGTTCACGTCATTGCAGCTTAAAATCATTATAACCGATCCCTCGTGATATAAATTCTAAGTGTTCACCGTAAAGTCCGATCCCTCGTGAGCTTTCTCAGTAAAAACTTGCATTAAGTCCTGGCCTTATGGCAACAATAATCACCAATTCTATCCCTAGTAATTAGTATATTAATGGTATTCCAACTTTTACTTTTGTTAAAATAAGTTTTAATAAGGCATGAATAATCATTCTCCCGTTTGACATTCACACTAATGAAACAAGTTTCAATACGCATGAAAATCATTCTCCCGTTTGACGTTCATACTAATAAAAGATTGAAATACTAACATGAACTTGAATCATAAACATGCAAAGATTAAATTCATAACATCATACTCAATAGATTAGTTCACCAATTCCAACATAAACAGATTAATTATACATGGTGAAAGTAAAAACAACACTTACAGTGATTGACATTACAAAGGCGATGGAAACTTCACGGTACAACGATCACAATACTACACAACACTCTCAAGTATCTAGAAAACTATTCTAGAACTACAAACTCACAAAAGAACCACTCAAACATAAGTGTATAAGAGAAGAAGAGAACTCAGAATGTGAGATGGGATGCTTAGAAGTATGGAGAATGGCTCTATTTATAGGGCTGAGGAAGGATGCTGACGCTACGCGTCAGGTCCCTGACTCAGTCTCCATTAATCAGCTCGAAGTGGCCATTATTGTATATTTATTTTAATTAATCATGCCCAGACAGATGTGCCTTGTCCCCCAATTCGGCTTGAATACTTGTGGATAGTGGAGGGGTCATTGGCTGAGTGCTTGACCACCTGTCAGTGGTGTCCACGTAGCGTCAGCATCAGAAGTTCCCACGTTACGTGTGGTGTTGATGCCACGCGTCAACTCTCCAGTTCCTCAATTTTTTTCTTTAAATTCTTCACATTTTTACTGCAAAACTAGAGAAAATTGATCAAGGGCAGATTATTTCCAACAACATCCTTTAATTGAATTTAAAACCTAAATTTCTAACAAATTCACCAAATTCTTATTCTTTTTAGAAAATTTTTATTAAAGAATTTATTGTAAATTTGAGGACTAACAGGTATGCAAAGAAATATCAAGAGGATTGACATAGCAAAAAAGAAAGTCATATATATGTCAGATGAAATTATTCTATATCAAAGCTGATCCCGGAACACAGCCAGCATAATATGTGAAAGTTTTTAACACCGGAGCTAATCTCGGAACACAACATCATTTGCTAAAATCAAGAATCTAAGAGGGAGGAGCATCATTGTGAATTTCTTCATGTGTTTGGCTGTCCTCTAGAGCTTTGCCTTCATCATCGGCCTTATCCTCTGGGATCCCACTACCTTCGGTGCCACCTCCCTGGGCCTCTTCTTCTTTAGTGCCCTCGAGACCAAGAGTGACTGGAAAAGGCTCCATGCTTTAGCCCTCGGGGAGGGGTGGCAACTCGTACAGGACATCATCCGGTTCCACATATTGGTTATCCTTCACTGCAACAAGTTTGCCTCCGTGAAACTCATGAAAAGGATGTGGCACCGAAGGACTGGCGGACGGCTAGCCCGAAGGACTCATACGCCACCTGGGTACAAATGTCAATAGCTTCTTTAGCCTTAGCTGTAGCAACGACAAGGCTTTCCTTCAGTGCGGCGTTCTCTTCCTCGAGCTGGTCAGTGTCAGAACTTTTCAACTTCAGATCCTCAATTTGCAGGAGCAATTCTTTCTCCCTTTGGGCCCACTCCTCAGCCTACTTAGAACGGCTAGCCTCCAAGGCCTGCAAGTCTTCACTCAACTTAGCGGATTTTTATTTTCCTGTTTTAAGGTCCTCCTTCAGCTGGGAAACTTCACCGTTCCCTCCAGCGTCCTCACAGCGTATTTTAGCCCACCGATATCCGATTCTAGCCGTTTAACATACTCTTTGGATTTTTTTAGGTAGTCTTCAGTGAGCTTTATAGTGGCCCTATCCTTCACAAAGGCGATTGTAAGATGTTCCACCTTGGCACTCAGCTTGTCAGCTTCAGTGACGTTATCCGTCATTCTACCCAGAGAATTGATGAGGCCAGATAGTTCAGCTAACTGCCACCTCCCATATGACATCCCGACGTTGTTGAGGGCAGGGAGTGATCGCCGGTGCATGGGCACAGACAAGGAGCGGCTCCTGGCAGGCTTCCAGCGGGGAATGTGACATCCCGGGCACTGTTGAGGGTGGGGAGTGATCGCCGGTGCATGGGATGGACAAGGAGCGGCTCCTGGCAGGCTTCCAGTGGGAGGGACACATGAACGAATCGAATACATACCAGAATGAGAGGGATCCAAAGATTGTATAGGTATGAGACTAAACAGTCGAGGATAGCTTAAAGAAATGAATTCATACTACCTATACCAACAAATGCATTAGCCTTTTCGGTAGCCTATCACTTAAGAACTCCAAAGTTAAGCGTGCTTAACTTGGAGTAATTCTGGGATGGGTGACCTCCTGGGAAGTTCTCAGGAAATGTGTGAGTGAGGACAAAAGCACATTGGAAAGGTCTCGTGTTGGTCTGTGGGGCGAGTCGTTCATTCCTGAAAAGCGGTCGGGGCGTTACATCCCAGCCTCATAGGCCTCTTTGATTTCCTCAAACTCCAACGTCGACCTTAGCTTATAGGTTGGCTTCGGAAGAGTTGCAGGCATGGGCCCTTCATACTTGAAGAAGGGCGTCAAGAATGAAGTAGTAGGAGGAGAACTGGACACCACTAGCTAGGAGCAACCAATAGTTGGCATAGGCCCTGCCCCGGTAGTTGGTTTGGGTGTGGGTGCAGCCGAGGTCACCACATGCTTCCCCTTTGAGGCGTTGGTCATTCTAGTGTCCTCTAGCATCTTCTGCTTCTTTACCGGCTGGAGGTGATGAGGTTCTTCTGTTCCAGTATCCTGGTGATTCTTCTTTTTCTTTTTCTTTTCTGGTTTGGCCTAGGGCTTTCCAACCTGTTCGCTTGATTTTCCATCCTCGTCGTTTCCCTCCACCAAGGGAATTTCAATAGCCGTAGAGGAGGTCAAGGGAAATGTTTCAGTACGCGCCTTGACGATATTCCTCTTCGGTTGGATATTGTTTTCCCCAGACGATAGACGTGTATCAACTATCACAGACTTTAATTTGTTCATGGCGGAGGACAATCCTTCTATTTGTTCTGCATAAACAAACAAAAACACAATTAGTCCTGGACACAGTAAGTATAAAAAATCAGATGATTAAAGGCAAGGAATTGTGAATTACTAAGATATTCATTCCGGATGAATTTTCCCCCCAGAAGGCGCTTACAGGAAAACACTCCGTAAGACACAATGTACGATTCAAGGGCGCCCAACACTGATACAGAGTGAGGAGATAGTTCATGCTCTTCTATAAAGTAAGCTTGGGAAATGACCAGGAAGTGCTCATGGGTCCAACTCACCAAGAATTTTGTGAGGCCGTCCTCAGCCTTCCAGAAGACCGGCTTATTCGGTTGAACCCAGATCCTCGTGTAGTAATGTTTGAAGGATTTGCCATCTACTTTGGAGGACTCCGTGTAGGCCTCAAAATTTACTTAGTTTGAGTTACACCGGAGAGTGACAAAGCTTATTCCGCCCTTCTTATTCGCTAGGCATACCACCTGGAAGTAGTAGAAAAATATTACCACCGTGGGTGTGAAATTGAAGTGCTCTCCTAGCACCTCCAGAGCACAAATAAGGCCTTATTCGTTAGGATGTACTTGGGAAGGGGCACATTCTAAGAACCTCAATACCCCAATTTGGAACTTTGTCAAAGGAAAGCGCATGCCCAAGTTTAAAAAGACAAATTCGTGCATATAGATGGAGCGATCGTCCAGCATGACGTAGCAGATTCTGTAGGTGGGTCGGGGTGCAAGTACCTAAAACCGTTCTCTTAGCCGTTCTTCTGTGTGAACTATTGATAAGAGTCTAATTTGCATTAGTTTTAGAGTCCTTTTTGTTTAAGTTTTCGGGTTGTTCATGCTAGTTTTCCCCTTAATTCCAAGTATTTTCTTTCGTTCCGCATTTGCTACTCGGGTGTTTCAAGTTTTGTAGGAATAGCTTAGGTACAGGTGCAATAAATTCAAAAACAAGAAGCATTCGAGGAAGCATTGGATGCATGGAAAGGAGTCAAGCCACTAAGAGCTCAAAAATAAAGCCTTATCCACCTTCCAAAGCATGATAGAAAAAGGATCTACCAAGATGGATATTCCGGGGCCTCAAAACAGTGAGAAAAACGCAAAAAGAGGAAGTCCAGAAAAACCCACTGCTAGTGGGTTTTTCCCACTGGCCGTGGACCTCTCTGGAGTGGGAGAATTGGGTCATTAAAAACCCACTGCCAGTGGGTTTTTCCCACTGGCCGTGTTTCCCTCTGTCCAAAAACCCACTGGCCGTGGGAATTTCCCACTGGCCGTGGATTACTCTGCCTGGAAGTGAAAAATTTGGATCCTGGACCCCCTGTCACGATCCACTGGCCGTGGGTTTTTCCCACTGCCAGTGGGTTTTTGCACGCACAGCAGTTTCTTTATTTTAGGGAGCAGTTTCTGGGGTTTTCAATGGATAGTTTTAAAAGAATTAAAGACAGAGACTTTTTGGGACAGTTTTAGAGAGAAAAAGAGAGAGTTTCACTGGGGGATTATTGAAGAAATCAAGACCATAGGCGTTGAAGAACATCCTTGGGCAGATTTCGGAAGGATTCGTAAGCACAAGTGAGAGCTTTTGCTTTGTGTTCTTTGCTTTCTTCTTAGGTTTTCTCTTTCTCTATAATTTCTGAATATGATTCCATCAATGGGCTGTAGTGAATTGAGCATGTGTAACTAAACGTTATCTTGGGATTAGGGTGTGACAATGCTTATGTATTGAACTTCTTTTGAATGTTTCTGTTTATTAATTCAATGCTTCTATTCAATTTCCATGAACGCGTAATGCTTTTGAACACCTAGAGATAGGATCAATTGAAATTAAACTTTAAGAGAATCAAAAGATTAATTAGTTGTTTAAACGCATGAAATTGAACTTAGAATCATAGGTCACGGAAGTGGGTATGACGATTCGAGGTTTAATAGGATTTCACCGTTCTTAACAAGTTCACATAATAAATCGAATGCGGTTCTTTATTATTTGGGCACATTAATGTTACTCTGAGAAAAAGGCTTAATTAAATTCGGAAATCCAACCTTAGAGCGTGAATTAATAAATAGAAAGGTCTTAGGAAAATTAAATACATGGCATGATCATATACCAAATCCCAAGAGTTTCACCATCATTTGTTCTATTTCAATCTCAGAATTAATTTAGTTCTTTCAGATAACATTCCTTCTTAACTTTTGCTTTTCTTAATCTTCTGAATTACAAACCTAATCTCACAATTTTCTAGATAATTGAACCACTGTGAAAACTTGTACTTGGGAACAATCCCTGTGGGACGATAACTTTTTATTACACGATACCTCGTGCACTTGCGGGCCTATCAACTGTAAATTTGGGAGATAATCTTGCTCCATCCTCCCTGGCATGCTTGGATTGCATCTTGCGGATCTCTTCCTCTACCCAGCAGTAGGGATATATTTCCTGGAGTTTTACCCAATTCAACCAGTGTGCCACCATGTTTCTACACCCCATGGTGGTCTTGAGAATAGTAGTTTGTCTAGAGGTTCCTTCGCCAACCATTTTACGTATACCATGTGGGACGATAACTTTTTATTACGCGATACCTCATGCACTTGCGGGCCTATCAAGTTTTTGGCGCCGTTGCCGGGGATTGTCCCCCAATATTGGTTAAACGGTGTTTTGATTAGACTAGATTTTTATTTTTTTCTGCATAATTTTTCTGTTTTTCTTTAGTTCTTATTGTTTCTGCAGAATTACGTTTTGGTATTTGTTGTCAGAGGTTTTTGCAGGTTTATATATGCGAAGGAGTCATAGCCTTGAGCACATTTTCGATCCAGAGATTGAAAGGACCCTCCGTAAGATCAGAGCACTTCGGAAGCATCTTGAACAGGAAAAGCACCAAGCTTCAAGTTCAGCTACCGACAAACACATGGCAAACCAGGACAACAGAGCGCTTCGTGATTTTGCAGCGCCCAATGCAATGGGTAGGAGGTCTAGCATCACAAGACCCAACATTGAGGCGAATAATTTTGAGTTGAAGCCATCCTTGCTCTCGATGGTTCAACAAAATCAATTTGGTGGATTACCATCTGAGGATCCCAACTTACACTTACAGATATTCCTTGAGTATTGTGACACGCTCAAGGTGAATGGGGTCTCAAGCGACGCAATCAGGCTTAGGATTTTCCCATTCTCATTAAGGGATAAGGCTAGAGCTTGGTTGTACGCTCTTCCAGAAGCGTCAATCACCACTTGGGAGCAGCTGTCCCTCGCCTTCCTCAACAAATATTACCCCAGGAGCAAAACTGACCAGTTGAGGAAGCTGATTATCACCTTCAACCAGAGGGAAGACGAGACCTTGTACGAAGCCTGGGAAAGGTACAAGGAAATGCTCCGGGAATGCCCACATCATGGCATTGAACGTTGGTTGACCGTTCACATTTTTTACAATGGGTTGTCTCCGAACCAGAAGGTGACCTTGGACGCCGCAGCTGGCGGTGCCTTTATGGGTAAAAACATGGAGGAAGGTTATAACCTCATTGAGGAGGTTGCCCAAAATACCTATCAGTGGTCGTCAGAACGGAATATGCCAACAAAAACTCCAGGTAAGTACACTGTTGATGCTCTTTCTTTATTAACTACTAAAGTAGAAGCTTTATCCGTTAAGATTGATAAGTTCGATAAAGTAGGAGCAGGTTCTACTAAAGCTGTTTGTGAGTTATGTGGTGTTTCAGGGCATAATATTTCAGGATGCCAGCTTGGAGTGAATCAGCATGCCGAGCCAGAAATGCATCAGGTGGATGCAATTGGAAACTATGGTGGGAACTATGGAAATAATTTCAGACCACTTGGACCACCAGGTTTCCAAAGCAGGCCACCCCAGTTTCAAAATCAGCAAGGTAGCTACAGACCACAAGGACCTTACACTCCATAGAAATCCAAATTGGAATCCTTGATGGAAACCTTTGTAGCTACCCAATTAAAGCAGAATGATGATTTCTCTAACGCCATCAAAAACTTAGCCTCAAAGGTAGACAACTTGGCCACCCACAACAAGATGCTGAAGACCCAGATTGCTCAACAGGCATCATCCTCTCAAAGAGTGCCAGGAACATTTCCTGGAAAGCCCGAAGCAGGACCATCGTACCACACAATGGCTATCACTCTTAGGAGTGGTACAAAATATGAAGGTCTGGTAAACAAGGAAGAGGAGGAGGCTAACCAAGAAAATAAAGCGGATGAACCTCATTCTCATCCTATGGTGGAGGAAGAGAAACAAACTGAAAAGAAGGAGGAGGTGAAGCCTTACCAACCTCTAGTGCCGTTTCCTCAACGCTTGGCCAAGGCCAAGTTAGATAGACAATTTGGTAAGTTCCTTGAGGTCCTTAAAAAATTGTATATAAATGTCCCCTTCATAGATGCTTTGCAGCAAATGCCGACCTATGCGAAGTTCTTGAAGGACATTTTGTCAAATAAGCGGAAACTGGAGGATGATGGTACAATTGCACTTACCAAAGAGTGCAGCGCACTGATCCAGAAGAAGCTACCACCCAAGCTTCAGGATCCAGGTAGTTTTTCTATTCCTTGTGTGATTGGTAATGTGGCTATTGATAGAGCACTATGTGACTTAGGGGCTAGTGTTAGTCTTATGCCATTATCTATTTCTGAGAAATTGGGACTAGGAGAGCTAAAACCTATTAGGATGTCTTTGCAACTTGCCGATAGGTCTGTTAAATACCCTATTGGCATTTTAGAAGATGTTCCAATCAAAGTAGGAAAATTTTTTATACCTGCCGATTTTGTGGTTCTTGAAATGGATGAGGATTCGATGATCCCCATTATCTTAGGCAGGCCATTTTTGGCAACCGCGGGCGCAGTTATAGATGTTAAGAATGGGAGGTTGTCTCTGACTGTGGGAGACCAAAAGGTTGATTTTAACTTGCAAAATGTTTTAAAAAACCTTTTAATGATGATGTATGCTGTGTTAGGGATTGTATTGACCAAGTGGTGAAGGAAGAAACCCTTCCTGATGAACCACTTGAATCTGTATTTTTGATTGAGCCTGCAGGTACATCAAGTAGCTCTGAAGGAGAAGCCCAGCCAAAGCATGATACTGAAGTCATGCAAGATAAAGTGGTGGGTAACAAATTAGAATTGAAGCCTTTACCAGCTTCATTGAGGTATGAATTCCTTGGCCCAAACTCTACCTATCCTGTGATTGTAAATGATGAACTGACTGCTGTGGAAACCGAAAAACTACTGAAACATCTTAGGTTGTATAGGAAGGTTATTGGTTATACCATGGATGACATTAAGGGGATTAGCCCTTCATTTTGCATGCATAGGATCACTGTAGAGGAGGAGAGTAGGCCAATAGTAGAACCACTTAGGAGACTAAATCCTAAAATGCAGGAAGTGGTTAAAAAGGAAATTCTGAAATTATTGGATGCGGGCGTCATTTATCCTATTGCTAGTAGCAAGTGGGTTAGCCCAGTTCATGTGGTTCCAAAAAAGGAGGGATGACTTTTGTGCAAAATGATAGACAGGAATTGATTTCTACTAGGGTAGTTTCTGGATGGCGCATGTGTATAGATTACAGAAAACTAAATAGCACTACTAAGAAAGATCATTTCTCTCTCCCTTTCATTGATCAGATGCTTGAGAGGCTTGCTAAGCACTCCTATTTTTGTTATCTGGATGGATATTCTGGTTTTCATCAAATCCCCATTCACCCATCTGATCAAGAGAAAACAACCTTCACTTGCCCGTATGAGACTTATGCTTATAGGCGTATGCCATTTGGCCTGTGTAATGCACCCGCGACTTTTCAAAGGTGTATGCAGGCCATATTCTCTGATTTGATTGAAAATGTGATGGAAGTTTTCATGGATGACTTTTCTGTGCATGGTTTGAACTTTGATAATTGTTTGACCAATTTGTGCCAAGTTTTGCAGCGCTGTGAAGAGACCAACTTGGTCTTAAATTGGGAAAAATGCCACTTCATGGTAAGGGAGGGCATAGTCCTTGGACACCTGGTGTCTGAGAGAAGAATTGAAGTCGATAAAGCCAAGGTGGAGGTGATTGAGAAATTGCCCCCACCAACTAATGTGAAAGGTATTCGAAGCTTTCTTGGACATGCCGGGTTTTACCGGAGGTTCATTAAAGACTTCAGCAAGATCACAAAGCCTCTGACTAACATTTTGGGTAAGGATGTACCATTTGTTTTTGATTCTTCATGTCTTGAGGCTTTCTCCAGGATAAAGTAGGAGTTAATTTCCGCGCCCATAGTGCAACCCCCCGATTGGGAACTCCCATTCGAACTTATGTGTGATGCTAGTGATCATGCAGTGGGGGCTGTACTTGGGCAGCGAAAGGATAAGAAGCTGCATGTGATCCACTATGCCAGCCGTACACTTGATGACGCGCAGGTAAACTATGCTACCACCGAAAAGGAATTGTTAGCTATAGTTTTTGCTTTTGATAAATTTAGATCGTACTTGGTAGGCTCACATGTTATTGTATATACTGACCATTCTGCCATCAAGTACCTTTTAAATAAGAAAGAAGCAAAACCTAGGCTCATTAGGTGGATTTTGATTTTACAAGAATTTGACTTAGAAATCAAAGATAAAAAAGGTACTGAGAACCTTGTTGTAGACCACTTATCTAGGTTGTCGTCTGAAAAAGATGAGATGGGTGATGTTGTTCCCATCAATGAGTCTTTTCCGGATGAACAATTACTTAGCTTAAGTGTCCAACAAGTGCCTTGGTACGCGGATTTTGTCAATTTTCTTGCATGTGGCATTGTACCCCCTGACCTTGGTTTTCAGCAGAAAAAGAAGTTTTTTGCAGATGTCAGGCACTTTTATTGGGATGAGCCCCTTTTATTCAAGCAGTGTGCAGATGGTCTGATTAGGAGATGTGTTCCCGAGACTGAAGTTTGAGCCATCCTGGATCACTGCCATTCCCTTTCCTGTGGAGGCCATATGAGTACTTCTAAGACAGCCTCAAAGGTGTTGCAAGCAGGCTTCTATTGGCCACATATTTTCAAGGATGTGCGTAAGTATGTCCTCACTTGTGATGCATGCCAAAGGGCCGGTAATATTGGTAAGAGGCATGAAATGCCACTTAATAGTATTCTTGAGGTTGAATTATTTGATGTATGGGGTGTTGATTTCATGGGACCCTTTCCCCCGTCGTTTGGAAATCAATTTATTCTGGTTGCAGTTGACTATGTATCCAAATAGGTAGAAGCCATTGCTTCGCCTTATTCGGATGCTAAGACTGTAATTAAACTTTTTAGAAAGATAATTTTTCCAAGGTTTGGGGTCCCCAAATGTATAATTAGTGATGAAGGGTCTCACTTTATTGAAAAAACTTTTCAGACCCTCTTGAAAAAATATAGAGTGAGACATAAGGTTGCTACACCTTATCACCCTCAAACTAGTGGCCAAGTTGAGGTGAGATTAAAAACATTCTTCAGAAGGTGGTTAATACTTCCCGTAAGGATTGGTCTATTAAATTAGACGATTCCTTATGGGCGTATCGAACCGCTTACAAAACTCCCATTGGAACCACACCTTTTAAACTAGTTTATGGGAAATCGTGTCATTTACCTGTTGAATTGGAATATAAATCCTTTTGAGCTATAAAAATGCTTAACTTTGATATGAAGCTTGCAGGTGAACACAGGTTGCTGGAGTTGAACGAGCTTGAGGAGCTCCGGTTGGATGCTTATGAAAATGCCAAGATCTACAAGGAAAAAACTAAAAAATGGCATGATCGTCACATCTTCAGGAGATCCTTTAACCCTGGTGATATGGTGTTACTTTTTAACTCCCGATTGAAGCTATTCCCTGGCAAATTGAGGTCCCGGTGGTCGGGACCATTTCAGGTAACTAAGGTATATCCTTTTGGAGCTGTTGAGTTATGGAGCGATAAGTCTGGTTCATTTAAAGTGAATGGACAAAGGCTTAAGCACTACTTGACAGGAGAACCCATCCAACAAGCAAGTGCTTTGGACTTGCTTGATGGATTGGATTCTTGATTCCAAAGAATGCCAAGCGTCCGGCTGAAGACGTTAAACTTAGTACTAATGGGGAGGTAACCCCATTTATCATTCTTTAAACATTTTTCTTGTAGTATATATATATATATATATATATATATATATATATATATATAAAATAAAAAAAAGAAGAAAATTTGTTTGTTTGTTTCATTTATAAGTCCAATGTAAATTGTTGCATGTTCATTGTTTGTTAATTTTGCATTGCATGGGTTTTGTTTTGTTTTGTACATATTTCTTATGATTGAATGCAACATGTGTTTCCATGGGATAAGATGAATCCAGTAAAGGTAAGTCATGGTGCGTATTCGAGGAAATTTTGATTGAAAAAAGTGAGATCCACTGCCAGTGGGTTTTTCCCACTGCCAGTGGACTCCCCTGACTTAAAAAAGGCTGTTAAACTGATTTTGAAAACCCCCCAGGCAGTAAACTCCACTGGCTGTGGGTTTTTCCCACTGCCAGTGGGTTTTCAACAAGTTTCACATGCAGGAAGGAATAAAATTTTTTGGGCAAGTACCAGTGGGTTCCACGGGCCGTGGGTTTTTCCCACTGGTCGTGGGAACCCATCAGGTTTCACGTGCATTTTATGAAAAATTTAGGGGGGAGGACCAGTGGGTTCCACGGGCCGTGGGTTTTTCCCACTGGCCGTGGGAACCCATCAGGTTTTATAAAAACGTTCCTTTTATTTCAAACAGCCCCCCACCTTGCCTTTCTCCTACTCCTTTTCATATATTTGGCATATTGGAACAACTAAACTGAAATTGAAACCCCCAACTTCATTATTCTTCCTCACATTACTAGTTTCAAATCCTAATCAAGTAAGTGTGATCTTTTCAATTTTTTCTAGTTTGGGGTTTTCTTTTGATGTTCTTGGGGTTCTCTCATTTTTGCCATAACTTTGTTTTGAAGTGCATTCATCATATGGAAAGGTTTCTATGGGTTTATATTTGATTGTTATAGTGGCTAATTAGAATGGGTATTCTTCAAAAAAATCATCTTCATGCTTCATTATCCATTCTAGTTCTTCATTTGGGTTAAAACCCCTTTGATGTTTCCTCCATGATTTTGAATCCTTTTCATATAAGTGATTACTTGGTGCTTGCTTGGTTATGGATTAAAGTTGTTGTTCAAATTTGGTGACCCTTAGCATCTACATTCATGGTTTTCTTAGTGTTACACTTGTTGTATACCAAGTGTTTGAATAAATGTCTAAACCAGAATTTTTGCTACTTGGTTGCATATTAATGTGTTTTGTGGTGACTTTCTTGGTGTCAAGCTCGTTGCCCACCAAGTGTTTGACAAATTGCCCAAACCAATCTTTTGTTTTTCCTTGTATATATTTTGATCCTTTTTGGGTTTTCCTATACTTACCCATCCTGCCAATATCATGTTGTTGATTATATTGACATCTTTTGTGCATAAACTTGAATTTGAATTTTAGGTGCCCAAAGCCATGTCTTCCGGAAGAACCAAGAATGTTTGCAAAAAGAGAAAGAACAAAGGTAAGTCATCATCTAACTATTCTAGTCTATATGATATTGAGTGCACCTCGGATGAATAAAGAATGTGATTGGCTTCTTTGACCTCTAGGGAAATTATCCCCTCTAGGTTCTTTTGCAAACAATATTTACTTGAACTTGGGTTATATGATGATACCTTAAAATTTTGCATGAGTATGGGTTGGGAAGAGTTTATTGAGTTATATGAGCCCTGCTATGAATACACCACCCTAGAATTTCTGAGCTCCATTGACATTAAACCTTGTGACAATGACTCAACTTGGGAAATCACCTTTAGGCTAAATAACAATGATTATAGGATGGATTTAGCTGATGTGGATGCCATTTATGGTTTTCCATATGTGCCTGGAGATGCCACTGCTAAATTAAATGTCGCCCGCATCCCTAGGGATTTTAGGGCAAAGTATTTTTGGTCTAGACTCTCTACATCTAGGGAAGCTTATGACCCATCTTCTATAAAAGCCTCACTCATGCATCACCCTGTCCTTAGATACCTTCAGAGGTTTATGGCCCGATCCATTTTTAGTCGTTATGATAGTCCTGGTACTATTAGGGCCGCTGAGCTTTATTTTCTTTATGCCATGATTAATAACATCCCTGTCCACTCTACAAAATGGCTTTTTAGCCAATTCACTAGGGTAGGAAGAGCCACTACTAGAAAAATTGTCATTGCAGGTTATATTAATCCTATTGCTAGGTATGTGGGGATTGATCTACAAGAGGATAACTTACTTTGCCAACCCAAGCGGGTTGATATTGATGAGATGGTTCATATGGGTATGCTTGTATTGGAACGTGGAATTTACTGTTTGGTTATTCCTGGATTTTCTGTACCTCACCCCTTGCCTGACCCTCAATTCACTAGCCTGGAGGGCAAGACTACCTTTTTGTTTTCAGGTACTGATAGGCAGGATGACTCCCCCTTGGACACCGAAATGCCCCTTCCTATGACCACACAGCTGGCCCGTCTAGATCCCCTTCCGACTCCGGGTTTTCTATGGAACGGATGTATTCCTTGATGCAAGGAATGAACACCCGTTTGGAGTCTTTATCTATTGAGCAACTCCGGCAAGGGAGTAGGATCGATGAAATAGCCCAGCGTGTGGATGCTATGCATTCCTGGCACCTCCAGCAGGGTCATTTTCCCCCCTCTCCTCCATGACTGGTGAGTTTATCCAGATAAGTTTCACTGTACATTGGTCTCCCTCTTCTGAACAGTGAGGACACTGCTTACGTTTAGTTTGGGGTAGGTACGATGAAACTTATTCTGAGCCTATTGTATTTTCCTTTCGGTTTCATTTTATCATGTTAGGATGTAGTTTGCATGCATTCTGTTTTTAATGTGTTTTCATTTAGGACAACATAGCTAGTTTTCTAGTGATCATTGTTGCCGTAAATTGTTTCAGTTTGGATCGACGTAATTTTAGGGCCTTGTGGAATCCAAATAAAAAAAAAACAAATAATTTGTTATGATGATTGCTTGATTGTCTGGAGGTACTATGCTTTATGATTCTGTGTTTTCTCTGACTAGGTCTATTTCACCCACCATGTATTTTGAGAGCTTTTGAGCCAAAATGGGGTAGCCTTTGAACATAAACATTTAGAAAACCCCTGTTTTCTTCTATTGAGTGTGTCATACGTTTAAAGCGCTCTAGAACTTGGCTTGCGACCAATTCAAAATGGTTGGTGATTACTCGTTATGGAATGAAAAAGGCACCGTATGTTTTGTTCTTTAGCCTCTGAATTTTGAAAGTTATAATACACCATTAGTTGCCCTTTGTTGAACCTAAATTGTTGGTTTTTGTTTTTAAAACCCTTTGGTAATTGGTTTGATAAATTCCTGAGAAAATAATATAAATTCAAGGATGGCAACTAGAATGAAAATGGCTAAGAGAAAAGTGAGTTTTAGTTGGGAAACAACAATAAACAAAATGATTTTGTGTTTCCAACTAAAGAAAAAAATTGTTGGGAAAAACAAAGAAAAGGGATGAAAGCAAGGTAGAGAAAGGAGTTAAGTTTAAAAATGAAAACAAAAAGGACTCCTTAGAAGTTTTTGAAGGAATAAAAAAATATGTTTTCTAGTTTGCCTTCCGAAACTTAATTATTCTCGGAGATTTCATTGGATAATAGCCCTTTGAATTTCCTTTTTCTTGGTATCCATTCCCGCATCTGTGAACCCATGGCCCCATTACAACCAGATGAAAGACCTTTTGACCATAACTTGTTTTCTAGATAACTGTGGAGATTAAGGTCATTTGCCAAGCCTATGGTAGTGTCTTGAAATGTTATGATTTGAGTGATTCTTATACACAAGCTTAAATACTTAGAGAGAAATGAAAGGATGTGTGTCTATAGCCTAGTCTTGTGAGCATAGTATGAATAATTGTATGGTTCCTGTTTGGGTAATCTTGCAATAATCTGTTAAATTTCTTTTCTCTAATTGGGTTCCTTAAGTTGTTCTGAGTTCGTCATTCTCTATTGTTCATGTTTGTGGTGATGATGATTGCTTAGAGATAAGCAATGTTCTAGTTTGGGGTATTGATAAGAGTCTAATTTGCATTAGTTTTAGAGTCCTTTTTGTTTAAGTTTTCGGGTTGTTCATGCTAGTTTTCCCCTTAATTCCAAGTATTTTCTTTCGTTCCGCATTTGCTACTCGGGTGTTTCAAGTTTTGTAGGAATAGCTTAGGTACAGGTGCAATAAATTCAAAAACAAAAAGCATTCGAGGAAGCATTGGATGCATGGAAAGGAGTCAAGCCACTAAGAGCTCAAAAATAAAGCCTTATCCACCTTCCAAAGCATGATAGAAAAAGGATCTACCAAGATGGATATTCCGGGGCCTCAAAACAGTGAGAAAAACGCAAAAAGAGGAAGTCCAGAAAAACCCACTGCTAGTGGGTTTTTCCCACTGGCCGTGGACCTCTCTGGAGTGGGAGAATTGGGTCATTAAAAACCCACTGCCAGTGGGTTTTTCCCACTGGTCGTGTTTCCCTCTGTCCAAAAACCCACTAGCCGTGGGAATTTCCCACTGGCCGTGGATTACTCTGCCTGGAAGTGAAAAATTTGGATCCTGGACCCCGTGTCACGATCCACTGGCCGTGGGTTTTTCCCACTGCCAGTGGGTTTTTGCACGCACAGCAGTTTCTTTATTTTAGGGAGCAGTTTCTGGGGTTTTCAATGGATAGTTTTAAAAGAATTAAAGACAGAGACATTTTGGGACAGTTTTAGAGAGAAAAAGAGAGAGTTTCACTGGGGGATTATTGAAGAAATCAAGACCATAGGCGTTGAAGAACATCCTTGGGCAGATTTCGGAAGGATTCGTAAGCACAAGTGAGAGCTTTTGCTTTGTGTTCTTTGCTTTCTTCTTAGGTTTTCTCTTTCTCTGTAATTTCTGAATATGATTCCATCAATGGGCTGTAGTGAATTGAGCATGTGTAACTAAACGTTATCTTGGGATTAGGGTGTGACAATGCTTATGTATTGAACTTCTTTTGAATGTTTCTGTTTATTAATTCATTGCTTCTATTCAATTTCCATGAACGCGTAATGCTTTTGAACACCTAGAGATAGGATCAATTGAAATTAAACTCTAAGAGAATCAAAAGATTAATTAGTTGTTTAAACGCATGAAATTTAACTTAGAATCATAGGTCACGGAAGTGGGTATGACGATTCGAGGTTTAATAGGATTTCACCGTTCTTAACAAGTTCACATAATAAATCGAACGCGGTTCTTTATTATTTGGGAACATTAATGTTACTCTGAGAAGAGGGCTTAATTAAATTCGGAAATCCAACCTTAGAGCGTGAATTAATAAATAGAAAGGTCTTAGGAAAATTAAATACATGGCATGATCATATACCAAATCCCAAAAGTTTCACCATCATTTGTTCTATTTCAATCTCAGAATTAATTTAGTTCTTTCAGATAACATTCCTTCTTAACTTTTGCTTTTCTTAATCTTCTGAATTACAAACCTAATCTCACAATTTTCTAGATAATTGAACCACTGTGAAAACTTGTACTTGGGAACAATCTCTGTGGGACGATAACTTTTTATTACGCGATACCTCGTGCACTTGCGGGCCTATCAACTGTAAATTTGGGAGATAATCTTGCTCCATCCTCCCTGGCATGCTTGGATTGCATCTTGCGGATCTCTTCCTCTACCCAGCAGTAGGGATATGTTTCCTGGAGTTTCACCCAATTCAACCAGTGTGCCACCATGTTTCTACACCCCATGGTGGTCTTGAGAATAGTAGTTTGTCTAGAGGTTCCTTCGCCAACCATTTTACGTATAGCAAGGTTGAAAATCTAGGAGTCGCTGTAAAAAGCCACATCGTTAGAGAAATAACAATCGACACTCACCTCGCTCTCAGAAGAGTGGCTAGCCCTTGAGCTAGAGGAGGAGTCTGAAGAGTGCAGTACCACCCTTCGTCTCGAGTGAGATGTGTTCCCCTTTGCTGGACGACGTGGCTTGTCCCTTGAAGGATTTACAGAAATCTTTCCTCCCTGGTAACCTGAGGGCCTTGAGGGACTCTTCCCCCTCTATGAACAGGACTAGCGCGATCTTGCCTAGAGCGCATAATGATTAAACTAATGCAAAAAAATGGAATCGAAGAAAGGAAGGAGGTGGTTACCTAAAAGAATTTTGAAAGTGGGATATGGTGAAGAACTTCACTGAGGGCGCAGAAGCAGCTTCTTCTTTAGTGAGAGATTTGAGTAGAGTTTCCTTAGGTGTGGTGCAAAGTCCAGAAAGTGCCTGAGTTCTCTTTTTATAGCTTTAGAGGGGGAACAACCACTGGTCAGGGGGCACATCGTTTGTCAGAAAACGCAACCCCCTAAGGGCTCACGACAACGTCGTTTCAACTGAAGGAGCGCGAAAGTGGTGTCGTTTCATGAAAAGTTGAAATCGAATAGGCCAAAATTTTTAAATTTTTGGCCCAATACCCATGACCCATGACGGTTGGCAATCCTCGTAAGTGTAACCATCAGTGCTCACGTGTTTTCTGTAATAACTACTCATAATTGGTGACGGCTTAAGATCCGGGAGTTACAAACCTTAAATGCGAGGAGTTACAAAATTCAAAAAGTTTCTAAGTTTCGTACGCAGAAACAAGACGTTGTCTGAAGTCGGTGTCCATAACTACAAAAGGAGGACTCCAGAGTAAAATTATCAGAGCTGGTATCCACATCCGTAAGAGTGACTCCGACAAGGTTGTGTAGCTTATATGAGCAAATTACTCAATCCCTCAAATAAGTTAGGGGACAGATGATCCGGTCTCGATACCGGCGCATGGACATGAGAGTAATTTCATCTGCTCTCACACTCACTACCGGTGTTACAGGTAATCCTTCGGACTGTAAACCCGTATTAGATGTTCTTTTATACCGGTATGTCCAGGTCAACGCCTCACACACCGAAAAACTTCCATGTCACCCGATAAAAAGTACAAGGTACAGGTACGGGGGAACATTCGCAAGAGACGTGAAGCCACCAGCGTCTTGTGTAAGAATCGTACATTGCATAGTGTACTATTAGTCCCCTAACCCTAAGGACTCTTCATTCTCCACATGCACGTATATAAATATCAACATTTTCACTACTCTGGTACGTTAGACTCATTCCTAAACTTACGCTTGAGAAACCTTGCATTCCATTGTTGCTTACTGACTTAAGCGTCGGAGAATTTTCGCAGGTGACACCACCTTTCGCCCATCATCAACGCGAAAGCACGGAGTGTAAAATCTCCAGGACTTCATGACCTTTATTCTCCCACTGAGATAAAGGACACAATACCGAATTCCCACCGTACTGGTGTATAAATCACTCTAAATAGTTGACATTTGTGACTGGTCCCACACCGGATCGTTGACCCCGGTTCAAACTAGTTCAAAATCTAATTTGAGTAAGAGTTATTACAAATCTTAAATCTTTTAATGAGTATTCTAACCATATTTCTAACTAAAATGAAATTTATCTTAAGCAAATTCTTTGTAAAATCTAACTCATAATTTACATATCAGGTTGTCATATGTAGTCATCAATATATATTGGTAAATAATTAGGTTAACAAAAACACAATTACAAACTTTGACAAACATAAACACCATTACAAACTTTGGCAAACATGAAAAAATTTAAAGATGTTTTAAAACTTAAAGATTAAATTGACAAATAAATAAATAGATTTAAAGAACTTAACTATAATTTTTTTAAAAAATAACTTAAAGTTTATCTTTTCCCTAAAATAAGTTACATTAAGAAACTTATTACCAATAGAAAACTTAATAAAATAAATTAAAATCAGCTTACAAAAATCATAAACTAAACTATTTTAATAAATTATTTGTATGAATGCATATAATTTAATTCAGTAACAAGATAAATACGCAATGTAAAAATTAGCGTGTGTTTCGTTGATTGGACACGGGTTGTGGGGTTATTGTGTGGAGACAAGAGTGCCAACTGTTACAAAGCACAGTACAGCCCATTAAAGGAAAGTAAAAAAAAACCTTAAAAAGTAATAAACAGAAAAATAAAAAATAAAAAACTATAATAAAAATTGATTACTTTGGTACGGAGGATGTTCCGTTGCGTGAGCCTCTTGCTTTCGCTCGATCCGTACGCATGGTGGAGAGTGGAGTGAAGCCATGGAATATTCATATTCCACACCACTCTTCATTCAAAATCAAAATCACTCTTCCCTTTCCGATGCTTAAGGTTCCATTTCTGTTCGCTGCTTATTAACTCTTTTCTTTCCTTTCGTCTAGGGTTTTAAGTTTCCTTCTTTTCTCTCTGCATAACCAAAACTGTCGTCTCTGTTTCCCTCTTTTCCTTTCTTTCTTAAGAACTTGTTTTTTTCTCTAAGGAAACCACACTGGGGAGAATCTGTGTTTCTGTGCGTTATCTTCCGATTCTAAGCTAATTTTCTGCAAAACTATGCATTGGATCTGATGGTTAGATTAATTTACTTTATATATATAGTTAGTGTTCCTTTATATATGTTATCTCTGAAGACCGCAAAATTTGTTGACAGTGTTATGATGATATATACATTTTCCCTATATATCTTGATGCATATATACCCTGTTATGATGATATAATATCTAATCTTTGGTTTATTTTAATTTGTTCGGGAAAAATAAATGAACCACGCCACCACGACGAGGGAGGTTGACGCTAGCTCTCGATCCTTCTCTTATACCGCACTGGCAAGCTAAACTGTAAGGTCTCTTTCTCCCCCTTTTGTAATCAACTTTACCAGATCAGAAACTTTGATATTTTATATATCCAATATGTTATAGTAGATTTTTTTTTATCTGCAATTAGTTATTTATAGTTTATAGTTCCCCTCTGAAAGTATGTGATCGGGTGACTAATTTGAACCATGCTGCAACATGACAGAATCAACAGAATATGTTTTAACAAAACTATAATAATTAATTAGATTTCACTTTTCTCATAAACGAAAAGTTAATATGAAATGAATTTATTTATATCAAGCTAATTTGTTACATTTAAGTTTCCCCAATTTTTCCTATAAAAGAAGGAAAAATTTATAGGTATACGAGTCTGATTAAGATTCAATTTAAATATGATAGAGATTGAATTGGCTTCTTCTTTTTTTTTTTAAAAAAAAGAAGAGATTGAATTAGCTTAAATAAGATTTTTTGTTACATGATGAAAGCGAAGGCCAAAACATAATTCCACTCTAAGAAAATTCACACTTACATCATTAAATAAGACATAGATAAATAAGGCATTTACTATATAAATAATGATATAGATAAATGCTCTTAATTGTCTCTGTTAAATTTAAGCATTTTCTTTTTACGGAAGCTAAATTTAAGCATGAAAATGACATAAGAGAAACAAAACAATTTATATGTTCATAATTCAATTAACTTAATTCATCCTGTCTAAAAAGTAAAAGCAAATGTGAGGGGATGAATACCTAAAATGAAAAAGTTATTATGATTAATGGTAGTTCAAGACCATCTATTTATTTTTCTTGATCTAACGAATTATTAGATTTTTTAAAATTGGATAGTGATTCTTAATTGTATTGTTAATGTTTGAAAGTTCATTTATTCTCTGGCTTTGGACCATCTATTCATTACAGTATGATATATATAACAATTTTAATATAAGTTTAAATATAAAATTAACCTTTTAAAAAGTTTAAAATTAAGAAATATTTTTTTTAAGGAATCAGCCTTTGAATATTTTTTTGTTAGGATTAAATCTCACCGTTAATTTTTCATCGGTTAAGTGCTGAGCTGGTTTACATTGACATAACAAAGATCATAGGTGGCTTACATAGAAATCTCATAGGTCTCCTAACATGACTCATAACAAACATCAAACTATCAAGTTCAAGCAACAAATGATTAATGATTAAGAACATGACAAGTAATTAACTAAAAAGTTAATCATCCTATTCAACCATAACATAGTTAATTTCTTAATTCTCTTTCTCACATGAGGAGGCAAATCCCTTTTGCTCATCCTCACATGAATCCTCTATATTTAATTAAGTTGCATCTTCTTTAGTTTCGTTGCTATTCTGAAATTTTCTAAAGTTAGTATATCTTTGCCTTTAAAGAATGAAGTTGAATCCACTTTCTTCTTAGACTTTTTGTCTACTCTAGCACCATTTGAAGGTTCATTCGTTTTTCTACTTTTTTGCCTAGTATATATTCTAGAATCTGCGAACCCCAAAGCCCTTAAAAATAACAACCCAATTTAAAGGATCATCATCTTCAAAAACCAAATCATCAACGTATCATCATTACTTTCATCCATGTCTCTAATAAGTCATTCATTGTACTCATGAACACCATTGAGTGAGATTGGATCAATTTCATCTTTAAGATTATATCTCTGTGCAAGTGCTTAGTTATCCTTTACATAAACTAAGTCATACAATTTATTATAATCCAATTTATTTGTCTTTTTTGAATGAATTTGCAACATAAATATATATAATTAAAGTTATGGCAAATAGTTATTTACTATTCTTCACTACTAAATCTAAAGATAAATGAGAAATGAAAGTGTGACAATAACTTCAAACACATTCCAATTACGCTCACACCTAGATGCATTGCATGTCAAGCTTAAAATTTCAATAGGAATTTAATTTAAGATTAAAATTAAATTATAATTTACTTGAAGAATATATTTGTTCTTAGAATCTCACCAGGAGTAATGGTTTTTGTTTGTAACTTTCCAAACAAACCACCTCACGCTTGTTAGATATCACATTGAGGTTATTTTCCATGTAAAATTTGCCTTTAAATTAGTGTTTAATTGCTCATTTAATAAGAAAATTGTCCTCATTGTTTTTAGTTGAAGCATTGTCATAATTTTGAGCTCTCAAATTATTTTTATGTGTTTTGATAAGATGTAGAGGCTTTGGGAGAAAAAATTGTGCTTCATTTTTGCTCCTAACATCCAATAAGAAATTTTCTCCCTCCATTTTGTTCACCATTGGATTAAGCTCAAATTTTGGTATAAGGTGTGTAACATCCATCTCTTAATTTTGAACAATCAGATTGAGTTTTTGAGGTTAGGTGTCATCCAAATGGCCATTTTACTACTCGAGTAGATGCATTAAAATTTTGAAAATTCATTCAAGCAGTGGCGTCATAGCAACACCTCTGAATCTCACCCCCAAGGGCCATTTAAAAGGGTTTTGATCACATTTTTTGTGACATCTTTGGTCCGTGGGAGGCTAGGAGCACTATATGGAGGCTTTCCAGCACCGTGGGGAAACTTAAAGACTAGGGATCTGTTCTAGTTTTCTTTCTTTTCCTTTCCTTTCCTCTCATTTTCCATTGATCTTTTGTGTTTTCTTTCGATTTTAGAGTATCTCTCATGAAAATGTGTCTAAACCCTCTTTTTGTTAGGTTTGGGTATAGCTTATTCCTTCTCTAGTTCTGTTTTGAACATTTTGTATGATTTATGAATGACTCTTTCGTATGCCCTATGCTTGTTGATCCTGTATCAATATCAGCCCCCAAACTACAGAGATACAGGTAAGGGCAAAAGACGTGGGTTTAGGAAGATAGCTAAGACCTGAGTGACAAAGCAACTGGTATGCTTACTGATTGGACCCCAGTTTAAAAGTTTGCCAATAGGTTAGAACTTCAGAATCAAGTGGGTAACTTGCTTGGAAAAGTAGCCTGAATCTGTCAAATGTCAAATCACGAGTTGAACCTTCAAAATACTATAAATATCATCATTCATTACAAGATAAGTAAGTCATTATATTACTCTTAACACTCCGGTATTCATTGAACCCTTACTGACTTAATAATCAGTGAGTCTTTGCAGGTTCAACCGCCACTTTTTCATGTAAACAACGGTTCGAGGTGCCAGAACTCAATAACAGAAGGGCATAGAGATCCTACTGAGCCTGTGTTATATAATATCAGATTCCTATTGAACCGACATAAAAATAGAGAGATAGAGAGATTTCATACCGGTTGCGAGTGTACCAGGATACCCCCGCATACCAGTAATTTCACTTGTTTTGAATGGGAGAACATTACAAGATTTTCTATTTTGGTTTGTCATTAGGAAATGTTTTCCAAACAGAAAATGAATTTTGTCATCTAACGAGTTATATGCCTAGGGATAAGGCATAATGCATTGGTTGCTTAAGGCCAAGTTTGAGTAATGTGAGGGCTTTCGTAAATAGTCGAGAGACTTTTTTTAGGATAGTGCCTTAGAATCTATTCTTTGAGGGATCGTGTTTATGACATTAATGTCGCATTGACTTGATATTTATGTGTAAACATATAAAATAGGATAACATATGGCTTGAGATTGAGGATGGTAAAACGTAATCACAACACTTTTGTTGATATTTACTTCAATTTGTATGCTTTTACCACTATAATAACATCCTCTATCAATATTTGTGAATACATTGTATATAGTTTTATAGTATTTTGTAAGTATAAATTGTTATTTTGTTGATTATAGTACAAATTTATATGGGTACGATACTCTTACCTACTAATTGAAACTACAATGGATATTTTGTACACTTGCTATAATGCAAACAACGTCTTATAAATTAGTAGCCCACTTAGTATCTTTTGTTGCATTATTGACTTGACATCAACTTTTTGATACAATCATACAACCTATTTGTAACCTCCAAATCAAGGTATTAGGGAAATTTTTGAAGAAAAGGTATAGGGAGTGGAGGTTTGAGAAACATAAGCCATGAAATGAAGGTTATACTGATACCATGTAAGAGAATGAACACACACAAAAAGAAAGATGAATTATTAAATATGCATTTATCGAATTATGAAAAGATGATTACAAGCTTAAAAAAATCAACACATGTCTAGAAGTTATTTGTAACAAACTAATAAACTTATTAACAACTTACAAATAAACTCTACACAATTAAGTAAGGATGACTAAATCTAATAAACCAATAGCTTAAATAAACTTGGATTGATAAACGGACTAATAAACCTAGAGATACAAAGACTTAGTTACGACTTGATTGCTTTTAGATCCTTTATGTAAACTAATGTTACATATACATATACCATGTTGTGAAAGTAAGGCTACACAAATTTGTATCTTTTGCTTAAGCAAAATAAATTGTGTATATAGTGTAGTTTTCTGTCTTAGTTACTAATTCCAATTCTAAATACACCAAATTGAGAAACCAAGTTATAACAAGATAATGTGTCTTTGGTAATAAATTTATTGTTAAGAGGAGTTTGACCAGTAAAATTTGCCCATCTTTAATTTTTGTTCACTTCGATGTTAAGATTGAAAATGTATCTATAAAAAAAAGAAACAAAATTTATTAAAGCGAGTAATGATTTCAGTTTTAACTGATATATTTCAAATCTTAAATTAACATGCAATAATAATTATTAAGAGTTTTTTTTTGTCATTGTAAGCCAACTTGAATTAATTTAGAGAAGATATTTTGTAAAAAATAATGAGAATAATATAAAAAGGCAAAAGAAAAAAGGACACATATAGTGCTAATTATTGATGTGATTTAAGACATACCATCAAAGGCAAGTAAATGTATAAAAATAAACCGTTTAATATAAACATAATAAATAGATACATGAAATGAAAAAGAAAATGTTGTATGGACACGTGTCTTCCTCCTACACCACACCACATCGTCTTTGCTTCGCCCTTCTTTCCAACTCCGAGGGTTGATTGGGTTCCTTCAATTGTCATCAAGGTCGACAAGTGTTGGTTTCAGATTCCTCCATCTTTTACATACCTTAAAACGCCAAAACCCTTTTCCCTAATCTGCAATCACAAGGTTCCTCTTTCCACCAATCAATCAATTTTGCGGTTATTAGATCTTATCCATGTTGTTTCATTCTTGATACAACAGATTCATTTAAAAAATACGATGTATTGTTTATATTTTCCACTCTCTTTAATTCGGTGCAAAATTCCTAATTATGATTCTTAAATTTTTTCTATTTAGGAGGGAAATAAGTAAAACGAAAAACTTACATCTTAAGGAGTTCTGTTGATGCTATGTACCTTGAGGTTGGTCACTCTTTCCATTCCCCTTCCATTTTCCTGTTATTGCTTCTTTTGCATTCGAGTATCCCTCAGCTTTTTTGTCGTGACATATTATTTTCAAAATAGTAATCTCCATCTTAACTTTTTTGCTTACTTATAAATAAGTTTCTTTTATTATTATAGATATGTCATAATATAATGCTGCTTAACTAATTAAAATATTTATCATGCTTTCTTTTGCCTTGATTTAACTCTATTTTTTATTATGGATTTGTTTTTTATATTCTATTTTAGTTTCAAGTTAGTCTTCAGAGTTAACTTTACATAAACACCGTCAAAACGATAAAAAAGACATCATTTTGCATATCATTTCTTCTTTTTCTCAGGAAAATTGACGAGGGACATAGAAGAGTTGGTGTCTTGAGGGAAAGAGAAAAAAACATAAATTAAAAATATAAATTGGACTAAAAATAAACATCAAACTAAAAAAAAAAAAAAGAAGCTCATGTAAAATCAAAATAAAACACAAAGTAAGGATGACTAACTCAATAGACCCAAACCAAACATATGATCTATAAACTCATGCTCCTCCATCTCCTATCATGCTCATCTCAAATTCAGCTTGCATCATTTCTGAAAACTCTTTAGACAAGCTTTCATCAGTAACAAAAAACGATATCATCCACATAAATTTGCACAGTATAGTGTCTCTTAGAGCATTTTCTAAATAAGGTGGTGTCAACCTTGTCTCTAGTAAAACATTTTGATATTAAAAAGCTACTGGGTCTGTCATACAAAGCTCTAGGGGCTTTTTTCAGACCATACAGTGTTTTACTGAGTTTGAAGACATGGTTTGGAAAAGATTTATCTTCAAACTAGGAGGCCGTTTCACAAAGATTTTCTCTTCAATGAAACCATTTATAAAAGCTCTTTTAACATCTTTCTGATATAATTTTATACCTTTAAAAGCGGCAAAAGCAAGAAGAATCCTTATAGCGTCAAGTCTGGCTACAGGTGTAAAGGTTTCAATAAAATCTATACTTTTTTGCTGATTGTAGCCTTGTGCTACAAGCCTGACTTTGTTTCTGACAACTTTCTCATCTTCATCTAGCTTGTTCCTAGGGATGGCAATATGAGTTGGGTACGCGGGCCGGCCTGTTTGGCCTGTTAAAATGGGCTGAGCCGGGCCATCCTTTGAAGCCCACTTTTTGAATAAGTCCAAACTATTTTGGCTTGTCAAAAAACGGGTCCTCACGGGTCAGGCTGACCCGTTGGGTCTGTATTAATATATATATATATATATATATATATATATATATATGTATATATTATAATTACAAGGTTAAGTTCTTAACAACCAATCCATATATTAATTGTTATTTGTTAGTTACTGTAATATAATTAATAGTCATATTGCTACATGGAATGAATTGTTGGTCATTAGTTATATAATACTGCAGTAGTCCATATATTTCTCAATAGTTCGTATATACTACTGCAATAGTCTATATTATTATGCTAAATAAAAAAATTGAAAGTTTGGGTATGAAGAAAATTAATTGTTAGTTGTAATTTTATTTTGGGTAATTGACATCTAATTTTTATATCTAAAGTTTTTCTAAAAATACTTAAAAATAGTTCAATTTTTTTAAAATAGCATATATAACTCTTTTAAAAAAACAGGCCGACCCGCTTTGGCCCGCGAGCCACATGGAATAGGGTTGGGCCAATGTTTTTGGCATGTTTTCCTATTCTGGCTTGGTCTTGCCCGTATTTTGACGGGTTTATGCGGGCCTTGGCCTAGCTCTTTGGCCTGTTTTGCCACCCCTACTTGTTCCTAAAGACCTATTTGGTTCTAATTATGCCTTTGTTCATGGGTCTGGGGACAAGGGTTCAGACTTTATTTCTCTTAAACTGATTTAGCTCTTCTTGCATAGCTATCTATTCTGCATCTTCCAATGCTTTTACCACAAACTTGGGTTCTAATTCTGAGACTAGGGCAATGGAATACTTTTACAGACTTGTCTTGTGGGCTAGGAAGTATACCCATATCATTTTAGTGTAATCCTCAACAATGATAAATCCATATTTCTTTACTTCTAGACTTCGTGTCTGAGATGGACGAAATAAATCTAAATGTAACAGTTCTTATAATCTGGTAGTGGAAACAATATTTTTGTTTTCGAAAGAGGTTTTATGTTGTTGCCCTTTTGGCACGCTTCACAAGGCAAGGAACTGTTAAAAGAGATTTTTGGTAGCCCCCCAACTAAGCCTTTTCTGTGAAGTTGTGAAATATGTTTCAGACTTACATGCCCAAGCTTCTTGTGTCAGGTCTATCTCTCTTCAGAGTTTGAAAACAGACATTTACATTTTGATCATTCAGTTCACTCAGATCAACCTTGTACAGGTTGTTGTGTCTATTTGCAGAAAAGAGTATGGTTCCCTAATGATTGGTGACAATACACTTTTCTTTATCAGATGAGACCTTGTACCCATTGTCACAAAATTGACTTATGCTAAGCAGGTTATGTCTTAGACCTTTAACAAGAAAAACATTTTCAATACAAGGGAAAGAACTTTACCAACTTTACCAATACCAACTATGTTCCCAGTTTGGTTTCCCCGAAGGTGACTGCTCTACCTTTAAACCGCTCCAGGTCTAGGAACATAGACCTTCTTCTCGTTATATGATGCGAGCATCCATTGTCTAGATATCGGTGTTGATGCTTTGTTTTTGTCTTTAAGCACATCTGTAATAGGAATAATCAGTGATTTTGGTAGCCAGATCTTCTTGGGTCCTACATGGTTAGCGATCTTAACATTTCTTTTCTTTTTTTTTGACTATCATCAATTACATGACCGTGCCTTTTACAGTAATTGCACTTTACATGCTTCTGTTTCTTTGGCACAGATGGAGGAGAGGAAGATTGCTTGAGATCAACTTGCTCAACATAACCCAGACCAGGTCTGTTATGGCCTTTAGGACATTTTCCCAAAAGTTTGTTTAGATTTTCAGTGCCATCAACAAATCTGCCTAGGTCTGAAGTGAGTGAGCTCACTTGTTTCTAAAGCTGGTTGATCTCTTGTGTTGGGAGTTACAACAGACTTTAGTATTATTTAGCTCAATTTTCAAACAATTATTTTCTTTCTTAAGTCTGTGCAATTCCTCAAGATGCATTCTTTCACTTTCTTCTATCTTATTTTGAGTATTTTTATCAAAACTCTCTTTTTTTAATTTTGAAATTTGGTTTTCATACTCAGTAGCCATATCAACTTGCTTTCTTTTCAAGTTCTTAAAGTTTTTCAATAATTTTGAGAAATCATTAAGCAAAATATCGTAGTTCTCTTTAAGTTCAGAATAATTTACTTTCTTAGCATCTAAGACGCTTGAACTAGCTTCTGAGTCTAATTCAACATCGGCTATGAGACAGATTTGAGCAGACTTTGTCTTCTCTTCAAACTCTCTCGAATTAGATGACTTTTCATTATCCCATGTGATCAACCCTTTTTTCTTCTTAGGGAATCTTTTCTTTTATTTTCTGTCCTTTTTGTCCTTGTTCAAGAGATGACATTTTGCTTTTATATGACCTGGCTTTCTGTAGTTGAAACATTCCAAGGTAGACTTGTTAGATTTAAACTAAGAAGTACCTTTATGGTCTTTCCTCTAGAACTTCTTAGGTCTGTTTTTCTTTTTCTTCGGCAGCTTGTGAAATCTTTTTGTTACGAGAGCAAGCTCCTCATCTATATCTACACTGCTTTCATTAGAGTCTGTGTTTGAGCTGGTAGACTCTACAGCTTTAAGAGCCTTTGACTTGCTTAAGTTAGCTGACTTCAAGGCAATGCTCTTGGAGGTAGAGAGCTTGGCTACCTCTTTCTGCTTCAGCTTTATTTCATGAACTCTAAGCACTCTAGTGAGTTCATCAAGATTGAGGGTGCTGAGATCTTTGGCCTCCTCAAGGGCTGAGCACTTTGCATTGAATTTTTCTAGTAAACTCCCAAGGAGCTTGACATTTATGTCCTCAATTGACATAGTTGTCCCCAAGGCTTGAAGTTCGTTCAGTAGAGTTTGCAATCTTCCAAACAACTAATCTATAAACCCGTGCTCCTCCATCTTGAAGTTGTTATACTGTTTCGTCAACAATATTTTCTTTGATCTCATGACATTAGAGGTCCCTTCATAGTTTTAATGCAGAGCTTCCCAAACTTACTCTGCGGTCTTATAGTTGAATACTTTGTTGTATTCAGATTTTCTTAAAGCACAAATAAGAAGATATGTAGCCTTTGTGTTGGCTTCGATCTTTCTTATCTCTGGTTTGTTCAAAGGTCTTCTGGTTTGGGCTTGCCATCAGTGTCAATAGGCACATGGTTATCATCATTTACAATGACCCCCCCACATACTGTATTGGGTAGACTTGATGAATATCTTCATTCCGTCTTTCTAATACGTATAGTCCTCCCCTTGGAAGGCTGGAGGTCTGTTTACAAAGGATCCTTCTGCTATGAGCTGATCATTCTGAGAAGCTACCATGGATCTTTATCCTTTTCACTCGTGAGAATGATCAATCCGAAAGGACAAGCTCTGATATCAATTGATGGGTCAGAGTCAGACTTAGAAGGAGAGGTTGAATAAGTCTGTGACTCTTTTCGCGTAGAACGTAAACCTTTTTCAAATGAGATGCAGCGAAGTTATGAACCAGACTTTAAGAGGTAAAGAGAAAAGAGATAGCACACAACAGATTTATACTGGTTCACTTCCAATGCAGAAGCTACGCCCAGTACCTTCAGACATGAAGGATTTCACTATTGTAAAAACGTCATTTTACAATCTCAGCACAACCCGTGCCACAAGTATTTTTGACTCTGACCACTTTTGGATTAATCCCAAGTATTTTTTCAACAAACCACTCATAGCTCAATACCCACGTATTATTTCAAAAGCCTCTTTAGGCCAAGTAGTATTTCCAACACAAATTGAGACGGACAACACACCAGACTTGACACAAATAGAAATTTGAGAATGTGTTTATGTTATAGAGATTTTACTGTACAAGATGATGCAAGTTAAAGAATAGATACACTAAGTAGAAAGACAAAGACTACGTCTCCAAGAAGCAGAATACAATGAGAGTCTTTTCTTTAGAGAAGAAAGCTTAAACATAGAGCTTGAAGAATGACGTTTTCATGCGTGAGCTTGTCAAACTTGATTAACTTCTTTAAAGTATGGTTTCTCTTCATATTTATAGGCCAAACTAGGTGACCATTGTAAATCTGTTGAAGAGAGATAGCCGTTGAAGCTTGCTAACCTTTAAGCTGAGAACAAGACAAAAGGTCTAAAACGAGGTTTTTAAGAATTTGCACTAAAATGATGTTCCTCGAGTGAAAAATAATGAAAGTCCTTTTGTATCCTTTCTTCTATTGTGAACTCGTGTAGAAATGGCATGGTTGACCTTCTGATTTGCTTTCTGACGCAACTAATGAACTTCATCAGCTTTTTAAATTTGTGCAGAGTAGCTTCCTCAATTTTCTATCCATGAAGTCGTTGGTTCTTACATTGATTTGTCTTCTTTCTTCTTTTGATGGTAAGAGCAATTTCCCTTGATAAGAATTTAGTTCAGAACATCTTTGAAATTATCCTTGTTTTTTGTTTTATGCAAGCTTTGGAATAACATTCTTGTTGCTTCAAAAGTCTAGGGTCTGATTGTTGAAGCAAGTATATGTGATAAGTTCAGAGAATAGAAAGCGTATAGCTTAGCAGTCTAAAGGTTTGGACGAACATAAATTGAATTAGACTCTTCTTGAGCGTTGTTCTAGGATCAAACTTTTCTTGGGACGAACTTGTACGCAAACTTTTTTTGATCCCAGGCAGACTTGTTCTGAAATAACATGCATGGCTCAAGACATACTTTTTGTTGGTGGACTCCCTTTTTCATTTATAACCTGTGCATCTTAGGTTTGTAACCTGAAATACTTAATTGAACAGGTTAGATAACTCGTATGTAGACTTTATTTAATTAAATGTAGATGTGTGTTATTAACAAATCTTAGGGTTTGGTAAATAATAACCAATGATTTCAAATTCTTTTACAAACCAGACTTGGTTCTAATAGTATAGAATATTCCGCCAGGTCAAAACGACCCTTCCACTACTCTCTGATATAAATACCCACGAATCGATAGGGAAAGGTAGAACATTCTTGATCATAACTTGCGCTCGAGCTCTAATTTTTACTACTATGAATATTTCACTAACTTGAGTGTCAGAGTGTCTTTGCAAGTGACACATTCCTTCGCCGCACAACACGTAAGGCTTATGAAATTTCTCAAGTAGCGCTTCAAGACTTCTATCTCCCTAATTGAATAGAAGGTACAATACCGAATTTCCATTGGACCAGTGTAATACAAACAACACACAACATAATCTAAAGCTGGTCCACATATCAAATTTCCTACCCTTGCTCAGACCTGTTCAGTTACAAATTTCAATTCTAAATACATCAAAACGAGAACCTAAGTTATAACAAGATAATGTGTCTTTGGTAATACATTTATCTTTAAGAGGAGTTTAACTTGTAAAATTTTTCCATCTTTAATTTTTGTTCACTTCGGTGTTAAGATTGAAAGTGTATCTATGAAAGAAAAAAGAAACAAAATTTAATAAGACGAGAAATGATTTCAGTTTTAATCGATATACTTCAAATCTTAAATGAACATGCAATAATAATTATTAAGAGTGTTTTTTTGTCATTCTAACCCAACTTGAATTAATTTAGAGATGTTTTCGAGAAAATTATGAGAACAATGTAAAAAGGCAAAGCAAAAGAGGACACGTATAGTGCTAATTATTGGTGTGAAGGCAAGTAAATGTATAAAAAAACTGTTTAATATAAACTTAATAAATAGATACATGAAATGAAAAAGAAAATGTTGTAATGACATGCATCTTTCTCCTACACCACACGGCACCGTCTTTGCTTCGCCTTTCTCTTCAACTCTGAGGGTTGATTGGGTTCCTTCAAATGTCATCAAGGTCAACAAGTATTGGTTTCAAATTCCTTTCTCCTTGATATGCAATCACAATGTTCCTCCTTCCACTAATCAATCAATTTCGTGGTTATTGGATTTTATCCATGTTGTTTCACTCTTGATACAACAGATTCATTTAAAAATTAGGATATATTGTTTATATTTTCCACTCTCTTTAATTCGGTGTAAAATTTCTAATTCTGATTTTTTAATTTTTTTGTTTAGGGGGGCAATGAGTAAAACGAAAAACGCCACATCCTAAGGCGTTCTATTAATGCTACGTACCTCAAGGTTAGTCACTCTCTCCATTCTCCTTCCATTTTCATGTTATTACTATTTTTGCATTCGAGTATCACTCGGTTTTTTCTCGTGACATCTTATTTTCAAAATAGTAATCTCCATCTTAACTTTCTTCCTTACTTATAAATATGTTTCTTTTATGATTATTGATATGTTATAATATAATGTTACTTAACTAATTAAAATATTTACCATGCCTAAAAAGACATCATTTTGCCATCATAGTTAATGTATAAGAAAATTGACGAGGGTCATGGTGTCATGAGAAGAAGTCCTAAAGTAGGTGATTTAAAACAATTTTATTAACTATGTTAGTTTCGGAATGAAATACACAATTCCTAACACATTTACATATACTTCTCGGTATGTACTCTTAACCTCTTATTGACACCTGTATAATATAGTATGTATACCAATTACCATGGATGTGATGACTGTATTATCATAAAATATCAATATCACTGTCTAATGAACTTTTGGATATGGTATCCATATCTAACTGAGATCACCTACCAATGGAAAATGGTGGATAGAAAAATTCATGAAAAAAATACCGATAAAGAAAACACAGTTTAAAAAGTGGGACCCCAAAACTTTATCATGGGCCTTCCCGATAATCACTTCCACGCGGGGCATCTTTTTTTCACCAAAAAAAAAAAGACGGTTAGAAATTTACCAAACCACCGCGCCCACACCCCCCCCCCCCCCCCCCCCCCCCCCCACCACAAAAAAAAGGAAACGGTTTCAAACATGATTTTGCCCCTTATATAGATTACTGTTGCACAATTTCATCCTCGTACTAAAATCTTGTTAGTTTAATTTTTATGTGTAAAAAATTTAAAATACATTTTTCTATAAAGAAATATTTTAAAATACCCTTCTCTACAAAGAAAAATTTTAAAATAGTTCCTAGAAGTAGAATTAGCATAATGTTATCTGACCATTTTTTCTAAAAAAATTGTTATATTTATATATACATGTCATGTTATTATTTATTATTAATTTATTATTTTATTTTATCTTTAACTTTTTTTTAAACTTTTTTATTATTATTATTATGACTATTATTGTTACATTATTAATATTTATTGTTGTTATTATCATCATCATTATTTTAATTATTACATTTATTTTTATATGACTGTTATTATCATTATTATAATTACTTATCTATTATTATTATTATTATTATTATTAAACATTTAATAAGATAAGAACTTATCATATATTTATCTTTTTTTAATTATTTTATTATATTTTTATTTTATTTTATTTTATCAATTATCATATCCATCCGACGAACCATGAAACTCAACTAATGAATAAGAACAAGTTTCTATCCGGTAAACTTTTTTTTCTTTTATCTTTTGGTAAAATTCTTAGAGAAACCGTTAATTCTTACCGATAATTACCAAGTTGAGGAGCAACTCGTAATAAGTAACGTTTATAACACATTGTCATTGTACCATGTCTACAAGATAGTCATTGACTTCAACATTTGAGCATCAGTTTACAAGTAATAGTGAGGAAAATTTAATTAAAAAACTAATAATAATTACTATCATGTAAAAGTAAATATTAAAATATTTAATTATATAACTTTTAGAATACACATTGTGTTTATTGTCTGTATGTGGCATAAGCTATGAACTACTCTAAAACAACATTTTGTAGTAATGAAGAAAACAAATAAATGAAGACTAAATATTCACTAAAATTGAGGAGTACTAAAAATACATTTTATTCAAACTCTTGATATCTTAATTATTAGGTTTATCAAAACGAGTCAATTTATCTGTCATTAACCCGTTAAGAAAGTGAGTTTAGTCACTCGCTAGAAGCGGATTGACTTCACTTTTTTTTTTTTTGTCTAAGATTGACTTTGCTTGCTTGCCTCTTTTTTAGGTGGGTTGGTCACAAAATTTAGAGAAGCAAAAATTATTATTTTCATGAGTTACTAGTGATAGGTTGATATGTTTTAAAAAAACAAAATAATTAAAATTAACAACTAGAAAGCAAATAAGAAATATAAAAAAATGTGATACACATAATACTTATATATAAGAGTTAATTAACTTCTTTTGCAAAAGATGAAAAAAAAACTCAAGATTAGATTGGTAACATAAAAAACAATTAAAAAAAATTTATTAACCCGTGTGTGAGGTTGACCGTGTGACATGTCCTATAACGTGAGATGTTGTACACTTCACTAAGTTTTCTTTATTAGGTTTGAGGATAAAAAAAACATATCTTTCAAAAACCTAAATACTAAAACTAATGAAAAAATTACTAAGATTAAAACTAACTATTTGCTAAAATTGAGGGGAAAAACATGTTACCCTAATTTTAATAGAAATTTTGCTACATTTGTTCAGTAAAATTTTACAAATAAAAAAGTTAAATTGAAAGAACTAAAGAATTCATTCAGACACTCGAGGAAAAAGATTTAATTTTCTTCTTTATATTTTGCATAAAAAAAATAAGCATATTAATTATTCCATAAAATTACCTTCAGATATTTTAGCAAGTGAATACATAAGGAGTGAATTATTTGTATGTAAAAGGAGCATCTAGCTAGCTAGAAAACAAAAGAAAGGAAGGAATGGTAGGGTGCAAAATCTTGATTAAAAGAAACTAAACTAAAAAAGAGTTAGCGGAGTAAAGTTAAGAGGGGGTTTGAAATATATCTGGCCAATATTCAATCTTTGTTTCTTTCTTCCCCTAACACCACCCTAGTTACCTCTGTGTAATGATGTTCCCACTTGTCCGAATGAGGAGTCTGTAATTTACAAAATGCTGCTAAGGCCAATCACCTTCGTTCATTTATGTACGGATGTTTTAAATCTTTTGTAGGACTTTCAAGTCTCAACTCTCAACCCTCTTCTTTATTATTGCAAGATTGAAGATTCTGATCAAAAGACTCTCTTTTCTTTCTTTCTTTTGCATATTCCCATATACCCATGATCTTATCTCTTATTCTTTTCTCCCATCTTTCTACTCTAATCATAAATTTACTGCTATATATGCATACTAAGTCATGCATATTATATAGCTAGCTTCTTCTGCATAGTGCAGTTCAGCGGCACCTGCTGTAGGTTTTGATTGATTCTGGAAATCATCTTTCAAGGTTTTTAAATATTCCACCACATGACCAGAGAAATAAGGGTTTTGGTTTTCAATCTTATAATGGTTTAATTTGAAGGTTTATTTTTGTTATTTTATGGAGAATATCTGCAGACTACAGGGTTATTGCTTATTTTAATTTTTCTTTATTCTTTCTTTTTATGTTCAGAAAAAATGACAAAATCAGAGGTACTAGAAATTAAGAGGATAGACAACATTGCAGCAAGGCAAGTGGCATTTTCTAAGAGGAAGAGAGGGCTCTTTAAGAAGGCAAATGAGCTTTCAACTCTTTGTGATGCTGAGATAGCTGTTATCGTCTTTTCTGCTGCTGGCAAGCTCTTCAATTACGCTAGCTCAAGGTTCTTTCTATATATCCTCTATATATTTGATTGTACATATATCCATATATGCTGTTAATCTTTTCTCGTGTTAGGGTTGCCAGTGCCTATTTCATGCTTTTATTTTCCACTTTTGATGCTGTTTGCGTGTCTATGATGAGATGACTATTATATAATGAAAACTGTAATAAAATTGGATGAGCAAGAAAAATAACATCTAGACACTGGTTAAATTAATGTACATGTAATTAAATATATGTAAGTTATTTTTCTTCTATAAGAAGAAAGAGAACAAAATTCTTTGTGGTTGAAGTTTAATTCATTTCTTTTAATTATTTTATGTGAAACTGCAAAAGATTTCACTTTTGTTTTGATACCTCAACTAAACTGTCGTAGGTTATTTTCCCTTCTCACCAACCATGCTTCATGTTGAGTGGAGTTGAGTTGGTTTTCAATTACCTTAAACAACTAATTCTAATCTCTATACAATGATTGATTAATGCTTTAAGGTTATGAATATGTTGAAGTTAACTAAAGTTTTATATGATGCTCAAGGGGAGTTTTTCTATAGAATATTAAATTGAATCTGAACTTTTACAAAGTTAATAATTCTAATCGGCCATCAAGTTTGAATGGATATAGAATTTTTAGAGCTATTACTAACTGAAAACGCTTATAGTGTCACTTATGAATAAGGAAGAAGGCCAAAAGTGGATAGGATGTACACAGAACAATCCAACACTTAAACTTTTCATATATTTAACCTTATAAAAATACCCACAAAGATATATCCATGTTGAGAAACACTCCATACAATGAAGTTAGTCGTTGTGTTCTAATACAAAAGAAAAATTAGCCCGTATAACTTTTCGGGAGAATCGAGAAGGAAACTCTACATATTTACATTTCTCCACTGCTCTATGTGTTAATTTTTCCAATTGCTTAAGATTAAGAAGACTCTTGTATTGTGTAATACTATATATATATATATATATATATATATATATATATATATATATATATATATATTCAAAGATACATATGTATGTATACCAATAATTAAAAGGTTTATCTAATTTAAATAAAAAAAAGTTTCATTAAAAATATTATTAATGTGTACCCATTCTAATTTCTAAATCATTCTTATAAATTTACAATAAAAAGATCATACTTTTAATTTTTGGTATACAAATTATACAAATCCAAATTAAAAAAGAAGCAAAGAAAAATGACAAAGATTAAAACAATAAAAATAAACTTTAAATTTTGTAAGACACAGTAGATCTAGTGTTTCAGTCTAGACACATAGTAGTCTCTATTATCATTAATTAATTATATATTATATGTATTTAGACATGTTATATAAGCAATTATCATGGGGTTTTATATTTAGATACATAACATGTCATCAATGAATAAAAATAGGAACTACTTTAAAAATATATTACTTTTATAAAGAAAAAAAATAAATCTAAAGGAACAAAAACCAAAATTGAACATATTCACATGGACTATATAAAAACATATATCAAGTCTAAAATAGTTTGAAATAAGAAAGTATGGACATTTTTTTCTACAACTATCTGATGATAAAAAATTAATCCCGTGTATTTGTTTGGTTATATCAAAATAATCTTTTGATTTTTCATGAGTGATTCAGTGGTCTTCATTACATTTGCATGAATATCATGAATTTTATTTCCAATACTTAATATAGAATTGATCATGTTTAAAGACATATATGTAAGTGGACACATTTCTCAATTAGTATTTTAAAACAACCAAGTTTGGCCCTTTCTTTCAAAAAAAACTGAAAAAATGAAGAAGAGTAAGAGCTCATACTTTTCATTAAGCTGGTTATTGTTTGAAATTATGTAAATTTAGGTAGAGGAAAAGGAAGTAGTTAAAACTGAGGTCGTCTTTAGTTCGTAAGTTTTTTTTAAGAACAATAAAAATTATTTTTGAAAAATTTGGAAAAACAAAAAAATATTTGTTTACAAAATATTAAAAGAAACTTATAGAAAACTAAAAATCGGGTTTTTTTATAAAGAAAAATAAGTCTTTAAAGAAGTTTTTTAAAAAAACTGAAAAGTGGAAATTTTTTTAAGAATTTTTCTATATATTTTAGAATATGAAAATTTTAGAATACAAACAAAAAACTTTTTCTAAAAAACTAGAATAATTTTCCGTAACTAAATACAACATAAATATCTAGAAATCAATACTATTGGATTGATATGGTATGAGATGTGTTTGATGTATTATGATAAATAAAATATAAAATATCAATTGATTCTATTTATACTAATAATAGATTATAATCCTAATTAAACAAGGAATAAAATATTTAAAAATGAAAATTGGTCTTCAAATATAATATAATGTTTTTTTTATAAAATTTTCCAAGGTACAATATAAAATATAATTAGATTTTGTTCATTTTGATACTTCTCTCTCAAATTAAAGTTTATTAAGCACTAAGCCTATTGCAGTATCAGGATTACTCACAGACACAGTATACGCATACAAAATATTAATTGGTTGCCAGTGCCACAGACATGGTTGATTAGATAGAGAACGTACATATGCCAGAGACTTTGGAGATATTTCATTTCATAGATAGAAAAACAATATAATGAAACAGACTACCATGATCCTCCTAAAGAGCTAGTTGGAATGTAGTATAACCAAAGAACAAGAGCTTGCTAGAATAATCATTAGCAAAAAATTATTAGATAGCAAATTATATATATACATATATATCAAGAACTAAAACCTCTCTAAATTTTTCAGGAACATTTGAAAGCAATTTAAACCACAAGAAATGGGAATACAAAAAACAAAATAGAATTTAAATTAAGTATTTTAGGGTTCATATAAAAGTCATGAGTTCACGGTATTGGCAAGATGTTTTTATACAGCCATATTAGAAGTACGAATTAACCAATGGGAATATCATCAATTGAGTCTTAGTGTCATGTATCATATTATTACTATCTAGGTTGTCAATCCGGCATCGTGGCAAATCCCAAAATTATGAAATCATGATTCCGGATGAAGATTTATCCTATTGCGATAAAAAATAAATTAAAAATATATGATGTAGACATGTATATATGTTAGAAAAATTCTAAAAATACAAACATATGAAAATTGAAAATTAAACCTATCTAGTTGCGTAAATCTAAAATGAAAATAGTCATAACAGATGTTTCAAGTGGCCAAAATAAAGGAAATTAAGAAGCAAAAAGTCTTTTAAGACGCTTAAAGGGATCCTTTAACCATCAATTACACATTGTGCTTCATGATCTTTTTATTACTATCTTTTTTTACCTTAGACACCCATTTATTCTTTAGCGTCTTGACATCTTTCCTCAAGGGATCTCAACTAAGTCATATGTGTTGGAAAAATAGTCTATTTCAAAAGATATTAAGTCCACATTGCTTGGACTTGAGATTTGTTTAAGGTTTATATACCAAAAGGTGTGTAAGTCTTATAAAATGGAATAGAAAGTGTTGGACCCTTGCACGCATAAAGTCCAAAGCGACCTTTATTTAATGTCTTATGATTCCAAATACTTTTTTGATGGAATCCTACCTTTCTTTGGCTTTGTAATTAAGGCTCATTTGGTTTTGATGGCGCTTCCTTTTCTAGTCCTTCTTCATCAAGTTCCCGTGGTTCAACAACCCTATCTACATAGTCATGCACAACTTTATAAATATCCCCATGCAACTCTAAATTCTCTAGGACATTAGGTGTAGGATCTAGAATAATATCTACAATTAGTAGACCTTTAGTCACAATAGGTTTTTCTAAGTCTTCATATGTTTGATTCTCTTGGAATATCACATCTTTACTTTTGAATACCTTCCTCTCCATTGGGTCTCACAACCTGTATCCAAACTCTTCATCTCTATAACCCATGAAGATACATGGCGTGGTTCTTGCATCAAGCTTTTGCCTTCACTCTTTGGATATATATGCAAATGCCAAACAGCTGAACACTTTCAAATGTGAGTATGAGGGGTCTTTTCCAAACCACACCTTCTTTGGAATCTCAATAAATAACATGCAATGCGAACAACCTCTCCTCATAATGTCTTAGGAAACTTTACCATACTAAGCATGCTTCTAGCTCTCTTCATGATGGCTCGATTCAACCTTTCTACTACACTATTATGTTGAGGTGTATGTGGAACTGTCTTCTCATGTCGAATGTCATATTTCTTGCAATGTCACAATCCACTGGAATTGGCCAATCTTTTTAGCAAAACCACGATAAAACCTTCCCCGCTTCTAAACACACCTCCACAACTAGCTATCCCGGACTCCAATAGTACACCTACATCATAGTCAATTCCAAATTGTGTCGCAACACAGCTGACCCCTAAACTTGGATCATGTTGTAGCGGAGCAAATTGTAGATGCAATTTAATATTATTGCAGGGTTAAACACATAAACATGTATATATGCAGAAACACTTAAAAAAAAGAAATGTAACTAAACACTTCAAATTCATAGTAGATAATTAAAAATCAACATTATCCAAATAAAAACATAGTCTAAACAAGGTCTAAAACATTGAAAAGCAACAATTTTCAAGCCTCATAAGTTTGTATGGCAACCAGAAACATAACAAGAAAAGATATATAAGCTATGGAGTGAACTAGGAAATCTATAAATCATATTCATCATCTTCATCTACTAGTTCCAACTTTTCTCCCCTTCCACTTGAGCTCTCATGATCACTTATATATATTTCTTCCTTTTTAGAAGTCTCTTCTTCATCATGAAACTCTTTCTTCCCCTTTTTCCTCATGCACAACATATTTCCCTTTCCTTATTTTCTTATTGCTTGAGGAAGGCCTAGATGCATCATTGGTGGTAGTTTGCTTATGCTTCCACTTAATGTAATGCAATTGTTGTCTAGCACCGATACTATTGCCCCGATGTCAATCCATCATCCTCTCCAAACACAAATTCCTCCCCTCAATGTTCATCACCACCTAATTCTCATAACAACCACTCATTAATGGCAATATCATTAACTTCCTTTCGGAGAATCAGATCAGTGATGTTCATAGCCTTAAACCTTTTTTTAAGATTTGTTTGTACTTGATGAAAACCAAGTCACACAACCTTTAATGCTCAAGACGACTTCTCTTCTTAGAATGAATCTTTTTTAAAAAATAATGGTAGCCACCACCAATCCAATTAGTATAGAATTGATAATTTAAAATAAGAAATTAAATGCTTACATGCTTAAAAGTGCTCCAGTTTTGCTTACAACCAAAAGAGCTACAAGTCAAAGATAAAACCTTAACAACAATCTTCATCAACTCTATAGTGGATGTCCCATATAGCTTCCACCATTCAACTGTAATGTACATTGATTGTCGTTGTTTTATTTTATCAAATATAAAACAAATGAGTAATTAAATGAAGAAGGAAACTTTTACTAGGGGCCAAAGTGTTCTTTTGTCTTATAGCCCCACCTCCACCAAAGAGTCATTGAGAATGTTTATAAGAGACCAATTGTCATAACCACAAGCCTTATCTTTATCAACAGAGTTATAAGAAAGCCTCTCAATGGTCTTCAAGAGGCCGACTTTCACTTCTATATCATTGTCAATACCAACAGGATCCTTAAAGAAAAAAAAATAGATTAAGATAATATCCTGCATCTTGCAATGGATGATGCATTTGACAAACCCATCCGCTTATTAATGATGGCAAAGATATCCCTATATTTACTTTCATCTCCTTTGAAGGCAACTTGAATATTTTCTTTAGCTCTATCCTTCACGCTAAAAACCATATCCACACAAATGAAGCCATTAAAATAGTGTCCATTACTCTCTTACCCTTGGCATCTTTTGCACCCTTGCTCTTTGACCAATCATCTAATATAAACATCTTACCAAGGTTGGTCTTTTGGTTATGCAATCTTTGCTGGGTCAAAAAGGTTGTAGCAAACCTTGTCATTCCATGTCTTACCAATTTAGCTTCATCGATGAAATTTCTCAGCAAATTCAATGCAAATGGGTGGTTGTAAATGTAACAAACCAGCTTTGTTCCCTTAGACATTCCCTTTTAATTTTTGGATGTTTTCCGATATCCTCTAACATTAAATCCAAGCAATGTGCAATCCATGGAGTCCAAAACAAATGCCTTCTCTTGTCCATCAACTTCTTGCCTAAATTGTCACATAATGTCATTTAATTAATTAGAATTAAATTTTAAGTAATCAAACATGATTAATTATAATAAAGATGAATGATTGCATTATTACTAGCTGCAACATAATTGCTTATGTTGTTCGTCACCACTTGGACAACTTTGGACTCTTCGAACAACTTCAAACAACACTTATCACTTGTCTTCAAACAACTTCTGATGTTCGTCTCCTTCACAAAGTTTTCCAACACTTCAAACAACTTATTGCTTGTCTTCATGATGAAAAAAGAATCAATGTTTTTGATGAACATAGACCCTGTAGAAGTATTGACCAAGAAATTAATCAATGTCATATCCTTTCTATCAGTTTAACCATCTAACATGATAGAACATCTAGTGTTTTCTCTTTTAACCTCGTGATTCTTCATAAGTTCCTTAGTGTGCTCCAACTCCTTCTTTAGAAGAGAAACCCTGCACTCATGGTAGCTTGAGGGCTTTAGATCAAGGACATATTCTTTAACTACTTGCAACATGTCCTTAAAGCTCTTTGTACACATAACATTGAAAACGATTCCATTTCTAATTAGGAGTCATTCTATATATTGCATCATTCTTGCTCTTGCCTCCTTGGTACAATAATCTTTCATGTTTTTTTTGTTTGTTTCATATTCTTCCTTAATCTTCTAGTTGTCTCCAGATCTTTCATCATCCACAAATTGATCGACCTTTTTATTTTTTTTGATTTCTTCAACAACATTGTTGAAGCATGACTTGAAGAAGATGGAATCAACTTTCCTTATTTCAAAGCCCAGATTTCTTGAATCTCTTCTTTCTCCGCCTCAACATCTTCATTCAAGTATGTCATTCTATCTGCAACATTCTTGGCTGCAAATTTTCTCAGCTTCTCTTTCACATCTTCGGAGGTCTTCAAACATTTACCGACATTCCCTTTTGCGTCTATTTGATGCTTCTTTGCTCTAGTAATACCACTTATAATGGCCTTGCCACAATAGTTACATGTGACAATCTTCTTGTTGTTTGGGTCGTCTTCTGCAGTGAAGCTTTTGTTTAAGCTTATGTTTCTTCTTCTTCTTCGTTTAAGCTTCTGTTTTTTCTTTTCCGACGAGCTTGGTGAACTTGAAGCTTGGTTTCTTCTCCTGTTTAAGCTTGGTTTCTTTTTCGGTGAAGTGTCTGTTTGTTCTCCTTCTCCAGCGAAGCTTCTGTTTCCATTTTTGGTTTTTCGGCGGCCCTGCAGCAACATTTAGCTTCTGTTTTTGACCCTTTTCTCTTGCTGAAATCACCTCCAGCAACAGTCTCCCATAACCCTTTAACAATGGCAAGTGGACAGCAGCCTGTAAACACTTCTGGAACTCCTGATTCAATTGCACAAGCTGAAATGTCTAGGCCAACAGGGAAAAATATCGATATTGCTTGGACATAGAATTTTTTGAAGGATAAAAAGAACACAAATTCGGTGACTTGTATCTTTTGTGGGAAGACCACCACCGGTGGTATAACTAGAGCCAAACAACACCAGTTAGGTACAGTGGGAAATGTTGGAAAGTGTACCAAAACCCCTGAAAACGTGAAGGAATAATTGAGGGCGGCAGCTGCAAAAAAAGTTGTGGATAAAATGGTTTATATGAATGAGGTTGAGAATGAGAAGGAAGAGGTTCAAGAAATAAGGGCCCTCACAAGAGGGAAACGACCTGTAGCTACAACTTCAAGTGAAGCTTTTACACCACCAATAAGGCAATCACAAAATGTCAAGGGGAATATGGATTTGTGGAAGGATCCGACAACAACAAAATTGCCAAAAAAATACCAAGCAAACAAGCATTAAAGAGCATTATGCTAAGGAGGCAAGAGCTATTGTTGTACAGTACATAGAGTGATTCCTTGTTAGAAATGGAATTGCTTTTAATGTGGTGTGTACGGAGAGCTTCAAGCAAATGCTGCAAGCTGTAAGACAATATGGTCCTAATCTCAATCCCCCGAGTTACCATGTGTAAAATCCCTCACTAATTTACCTTTACTTTTAAATATTCAAATAAAAATACTGGTAAATTTTCATAAAATAATTAAGTAACAATTAATTGATCCTCCAAGAAAGCCATATGATTCCAAAATAGCATCTTAATGACACCCGTAAGGCCCATGCTACGTGTAAGTCCAAATTAATTGATCCTCCAAGAAAGCCATATGATTCCAAAATAGCATCTTAATGACACCCGTAAGGCCCATGCTACGTGTAAGTCCAACTCTGCGTGTCAACCATGACAGGAGCAGCAATGTTGCTGTCATGGTTTTTGGGCTATTTTTCTCACTTTTCAAGGTTCTACATTGCCCAATTCAACTTTAAATCTCACCAAACTACATGGGCAGTATATTACCCCCATTTTGAAACTGCTGGCGTAGTCTGTTTTCTAAAATTCCAATTCAATAATGAGATATGCATAAAAATGGGCCAACCTTTGACCATTTATTATTCTACATCACCTTAAAACTATTTAAACCACAAATTGAATATGCAAATCAATTTCAAATATCCATACAAACCTATTAAGCATTTTTGGGAATATTAAATCCCACCGGATCTCTATTTCACTTATCCCGTTCCTTAATATCATTTTTAATCCATTTACTTCAACATCATGATTCATAATTCCAATCCTAATCATAAATCATTCACATCACACTTTCTACATAACCATACAACAATCCATCAATACATTTCTTGCCAATAATGCATGATTTCAAATACTAAATGGCTCTGTGCCATACTCATATCCATATAAACAATTCCTGGGGGATATGTATGAATAGTCAAATAATGGTTCAATGCCATATCACATTCATACTACATATATAATCACTAATAGCTCTACCATTAGCTATCAAACCACAGTCCACGCACTTAAACATCATCTATATCACATAAGCATCCATGGCATCAAAACACAGATATACAGCCACACACATACACTCATGAAATAAAAACATCACCTGGAGAATTTCACACACCTGCCTCACATATCAATCCATTGACCCTTTTCTCAAACCTCCACCATATGCTCATCATTTATCATAAATATGATCATTCTTAATTCATTCGAATATCTTAAATATATCACTTATTATCATAATCATTACAAATCAAATTTCAATATCAATGATTATCATCACAAATCAAATCTCAATATCAATGATCATCATCACAAATCAATTCTCAATATCATAAATTGATCACAACTGACTCTCATAGTCAAATCATATAAAATGACACTTAGTATCCGGATACTAAAGGAGGAGCCACTAGCTAGGAGTCATACACCAACATCCCGTGAACTCTACCTGGTCCACCGAGCCATACATCGGCTCCTCACTTCAACCATTGGGTTTCTACCTAGACCACTGGGTAGCTCAATTGGATCTCTACACGCTACCACGGGAATGTTCTTTGAGAATTCAGATTTTAGGGTCTGGGATGTGAAAGGGTTTAAATGTCATGGGGTGTTATTCCTGGTTGTGGTGTGAGAGATTTGGAAGGCGGCGAATCAGGGTAGTTCTTTCCCTGTGCGCTTGGGAGTCCAATCTTCGCTCTTAGTCATACGGAAAATGTTTAGGAATAATTCCTTTCAACAAAGACAAGTTCGTTATATAGCTTGGGAACATGTAGGTTAGGAGGTAGTGGTGCTGAATGTGGATGGTAGTTCTATTGGGAATCTCGGTAAAGCAGGCTTTGGTGGGTTAGCAGGCTTTTATGGCTTCCAATATGAGAGCGGAGTTGTTTGCTATGATTCATGGATTGGGGTGAGGTGGTGAGCTAAGGCAATAAAACTCAAGTTTGATTGTTTACAAGTTGTGCATATGATCATGGGGCCTTCGCCAAGGCCTTTCTTTAAGCATATACCCTTGGTTGATAGCATTCGGCATCTCTCCTTTACTAGAGGAGAATGTTAAAGGTTATGATTGGAGTTGCCCAACAGGTATTTAAGCCATGCGAAATATCACGAGGCAGGCGATGTGGGACTTCCAACACGCCCCCTCCAACGAAGCCTGCCAGACCAGGCAAAAGGTAACTTTTTGACCCACAACGAAAGGGCAACTCTTGGCCCATAAGAATCGGAAAGAATGCTCTGGCTCTGATAGCATGTTAAAGGTTCCATCTCAAAACCAATTGGTAATGATTGGAGTTGCCCAACAGGTATTTAAGTCATGCGAAATATCACGAGGCAGGCGATGTGGGACTTCCAATAGAGAATGCTGGTGGGATGTTAGTGCGTAGGGACTAGTTGTCTTTTCTCTTTTCTTTTTCTTTATGCATACATTACAACAAAAGAGTAAGAATGAAACATGAAAACAATAAAAAAAATTCTGAAATTAAACTGTCTAATCTTTTTTTATTTCCAGAGTTATAATCTTCACAAACAATAACGTCAACATGCTTAAAACTTGATAGTTCACCCTTTTAACATCAATATTTCATTTCTTTTTCACTCATCTACCCAATTCTTTGATGCCTTAAAGAGGAACAACATATATTGACAGCCTAGTGATTTCTACGTACCATATACCCATCTGCAACCGAATTCCAATGAATAGAAAAGTATAAAAATAATACTAAAAATCTAAATGTTTCTCCGGCATGAAGGTGGGAATGTGTAAACGTTGCTATTTTGTAGTAAATATATATGCAAGTTCTATTATATGATCACCTGCATGAGCTTCACGTAAAATAGACATGTTGTAAGGAAAAGAAATGATTTTCCCCCGTTTTTGTGGCTGTTTTTAGTGTTGAGCAAGTATTTGAAAGGTACAACCATCTTACAAGGATTGACAAATTACAACACCCATCAGTAGAACTGCAGGTAAGATCCTCTTTCCAAGTTAATTTCTCGAATAAAGAATTACTAACACCTAAATTGGCTTTTCTTAATAGTAGAATTGGCCAACGGGAATCATTTTGAACTTTAATTGATAATTGTTGAATTGCATGATAGTACCAATTGATCTATAATACGAGACTAAGCAGTACTTAAGCAAATACTTGTTACCTTGATAAAGCATTCACCTCCATAAAGCATTGTTGGTCTTATGGCAGTTTGATAAAATTTTCCTTTAAGTTTATCCGGTACTTTTCGATCACATACGACCCCTGAAACCTTTTATCGCTTCAACCACTCAACTTGTATCCTATGAGAAACTTTGATGTAAACTTCATCGTCATCTTATATTATCAAACTCAAATACTTAAACTTTGACACTTAGGTATGCTTTGATCTCCAATGTTCACCTTTAAGTTGTTATTGGAAACCTTCTGATTTTAGGGAGTGCACCACATCTCTAGTTTGGAGTTGATCTATTCCTTTGACTCTGTTATAAGGACAAAGTCATTTGCAACAAGCATACATGATCCTTTTGGATAGACTTTGTTAGAACGTCCAAAACCAGCTCGAATAAATATGAGCTCAAGGACGACCCCCGATGCAGACAAATCTTTATAGGAAAGTTTTTTGTCTTCCCCTCTAGGCATTCTAACACTAATAGTTACGTCATTATACATATCCTTTATAGCCTTGGTATACGCTATACAAATATATTTCTTCTCCAATGCATTCCACAACACTTCTTGGAGAACTCGATTATAGGCTTTTTGTAAGTTTTTCTAAGACAATGAAACCCATGTATAGGTCACATTACTTACTTCGATGTTTTTCCATCAACCTCCTAAGAAGATAAATGGCTTCTGTAGTCAACCGTCTTGGCATAAAACCAAATTGGCTTGCCATGATGATTGTTTCATTTCTTAACCTATGTGTTCTACCACCATTTCCCAAAGCTTCATAGTATGACTCATCAGCTTAATCTCCTGATAGTTTTCACAACATTGGATGTCTACTTTGTTTTTGTAAATGAGTGTTAAAGTGCTCCTCTTCCACTCATCAAGTATTTTCTTGGACCTCAAAATCTCATCTAGATTGGTATACCTTTTCGAATGTCAATTCTAAATATTAGATGGAACTTGTTTTTCTTTTTTGCCTCATAAAAATTTCATTTGCAATGGAAACATAATCCAACATATACCAGCTTTCCTAGTTCGTTTAGAAATTGTTGGAAAACAAAAAGAGCATTATATATCTTTGATATTTCTTAACCAATAAATTTAAAAAACCATGGATAGAAATTTCACGGAAATTTATCTATATACAGCCTTACAGTGACACCTATAACCACTTTGTGATGCACAAGGAAGTGGCAGATAAGACTCGTGAACTGAGGTACATACTGCATACTGCACTGCTTAGTTGTACTCAGTTTTTAGTCATTATAAAGCATCAACCTACCATTTGTTTACAACTGAAACATGATTTTACCTTGAAAGCAAGTTGAATGGGGAAGAGCTGCAAGGATTGAATGCTCGAGAATTACATAAACTAGAGAAACTGCTAAGGAAAGGTTTGACCCGTGTTTCAAAAGCAAAGGTTTGTTTTATACCCTTCTATATATGCTCATGATGTATTTGCAAGTTCAATACTGTTTGCAGTTGAGAGAATCTCACATTAGATGGAAACAGACAATATAAGCTACATGTTAGTAGTAAGGATCCATTTTCTTTCCCTTTGAGGAAAAGGACTCAAGTACTTGATGGGATACCATGAGGTTTTGAGTTAAATGTAATTTGATATCTAACCAATTGAAAGAGATCTTCGTAGTCGTTGTTTATTGTTTATTGGAATTATCTGCATGACACTTTGTGGAAATAAATGTGAATGCTCCTGATAGATGGTATAATTGTGTATTTCAGGATCAAAGAATGGTTAAGGATATCACAGCACTCAAGAGAAAGGTAAGACTACCAGATTTGTTTTTGAACAGCCAAGAGAAAATTTTATTAATGGTACAAGAAATGCTCGAAGCCAATGTCAAACTTAGAGGAAATAAAGGTAACAGTTACAAGCATACAAGAGGCTTAGAACTCCAATCATAATATATCAACTAAAAAAAAAAACATTAAGCTTTGACCTTAGAGGCTGTTTGGATATCGGGGTTTGACCAACCCCAAAAATACATCCTACGGTCAAACAGAGTTTTGATTGTCTCGAACGACGTGAAAAATAAATATCAACCTTTAAATTTCTCTATTTCTTCAACTCCGTTTCCCCAACTGGAAACCAAACGGACACTTAACCACACCCAAAACCAGATTTGTGCTAGATCCTTTAGCATATTCCTATACGTTTAATTCCTGATATATGGTACATGTAGAAAATGTTTAAATGTTTTGTTGGAAAAGATCATTGACTTAATAATCTAAAAGTCTTGGAGGGATTAATCTCCTACTGTTGTTGACTTGGGGATGCTATTGATTTCTAAAAGAAATTTAAAAATGTCCAAAATTATTTTTCATCCAGGGAATTGAACTAACAGAAGACAACCAACGACTAAAGCAGGTAATTAACTCGGTTTTAAAACTTTGTTTCATCTATTGTTTTGTTTCTAATTATTATTATTATATCAGAATCACTATGTGTGTGTTTTAGATCCAAAGTCTTTCAAATGATCAAGGGCAGTCATCTAAGTCAATCAAGGCTAGCAGCCCATCAGATTGTGTCAAAGACTCTGATAATAATGATACCTCTCTACGCTTGGGGTGAGAATTTTCTTTATATTCAATATGATTCATGAGGTTTCATATAAGCATACCAGTGTAACATACTAGACTTGGAATTATTGAGATAAAACTATGTGTTCTCATCTATGAGAATTCTCTATCAATTTATATAGGCTTAATAGCCTAATTATTAAATAGTATAATACAGCTAAAATTATTGAATATAAAAAAACATTTTAACAGGATATTATATATGATTTTTCTAATGTCTAGTGAAAATTATTGAATAGTATAATACAGCTAAACTTATTTAAATTAATGTTAATATAATCTTTTTGTGATTTCTTAGATAAATCTAACCTAATAATTTTAAATAAAAAATATTATCTTTTTTTAATTTCTTAACGTATATCCTGAAATATGTCAGAAAAATTATATAACTGTAATGACTAGCAGAAATCATGGTTTTTCCTCTTTCTTTTTTTTTTTTGCTAACTGCAAGCAGAAATCATGGCTATTGTAAATTCTTTGACAAGAGAATCTATTTAACAACCTCATAAATTTTTAATTGCAGGTTGCCTTTGTTCAACTGAAGAGTAAATGCTTCAAATACTAGTAACGTGTTCAGTTAAGACGCACGACTTGAATAATGAGATGTGATGAAATTGAAATGTCACAAAGCTGATTAAGGTGATATCCATAATTTGGAACTACCATTTACGAAGCATCAATGTATGAAATAGAATATGCAAATTAAGCAGCTTAGTTGAATAAGTCCAACAAAAAGCAAGCCTTTTTACGTGACGTAAATATATTGATAAATTTAATTAATGTTAAGATAAATAATTAAATAAATTTAACTTAGCGCATGATTTAAAATTTGAGTTTTGTTAACTTTCAGGGATAAATATGCAATTATTTCATCATAAAAACAGTGCATTTTCAGTGTATGTTTGTTTAAAGTGAAAAATCAATGAAGACCTGTTTATAGTAAGTATTGAACGCATAAAACTTTACAGAATTATTCTAGGAAATTAGGGTTATATTATTGGAATATGTGTCACTTGAATTACAAGGAGTTCTTTGAGGTCGTATTTATACATCAAAGAAAGACCTTGATCTTGGCTCAATATCTAATAGATAAGAATAATATCTTAAGATAGAGGATAAAGATAACCCTTAGAATTGAAGAAATAAATATAATTTTCTAAAATTAAGGGATGAGGAGGTCTTAGTTAATTCGGAGGGAACAGAAGCCCCTAGTCACGAGCTAAATGTAAAGTTGAGCCGAGTGACTAGGTGTCGAGCTGAGGTGACCTTTTCCGAGTCGTTGGGTGTCCCAAGTCCTGATTGGGATGACAACTCCAAGTAGGATGTCGACTCCGATTAAAAAAACAACTCCGAGTGAGATGACAACTCCGAGTGACTATATGCCAAGCAGTTTGTATGCCATGTGACTTTTGGTCTTAGAGCTTTGTTGCTCTTCTGATCGAGATTGACGTAATTTGATGAATTGAGTCGTACTTGTCTTAAGTTTGGTGGACCTTGTCAAAACCTCACGGAGGAAAACCCAATGGGAAAAAACCCCTAAGTAGGAAAAATAGTGCCTTTATTATATTCAATTGTAATACATCTTTACTATTCTGGTGGGCCTTGTTAAAACCTCTCGGGGGAAAAACCCAGTGGGAAAAAACCCTCGAGTAGGAAAAGAGTGCCTATGTTATATTCGATACATATCTAAATGGTATGCTTCTTCCTTTTAACTCTTTGAGTCGGTATGCTCCTTTGCCAATGACTTTTTTCACTCGATGTGAGCCTTCCTAGTTGGTTGTTAGCTTCTCGTCTTCTCTAATTCTTTTATTTTTGACAGCTACTCTTAAAATTAGATCCCTTTTTTCGAAAAGGTCGTGGCTTGAGTGGTGTGTTCTATTTTTGGGCAGGTTTCTATTTGGAGACTTGTATCTTGATATAGGTTATGTCTCATTCTTCTAGATTAAGGTTTAGGTCTTCTTGTTTCTTCTTCTTCGTAAGATGTTCTTCTAAGGAAGGCTCTCCTAGTTTTTCACAGGAATCATTATATCTACTCCGTAGGTGGGGCGGAATGGTGTCTCGTGGTTGGTACTTAGAAGTTTATTACCTGATGCGATTGGGCTTTTGTCGTTCATCAATTGAGTTTTGTCGTTACCCTCAAACCGTCGCTCAGGTCTTTTAGGACTTAATGTAGTGTTGAGTTTGTCAAGTGATGAGTTGCTGTTGCCCCTAGTGAGCGCTCGGGTTTTTATAACTTAACGTACTGCTTAACAGACTCCCCCTCTTTCTTGCAATTCGAGCATTTTAGACTATCCTATCATACGTATTTAACATTGTTAGTAAACCATACATACATACTTCATTTGACTAAGAGTCTTGATGTGTGTTATTAACAAATCTCAGGGGTTCAGACTGCTTTAGTCTTGAATTTAGACATGGTTATAACAAGAGGTAAGTTCTAATCCAAGTCCCTTTAGTAAGGAACAATTGGAAGCCTTGCAGAAACTTCTCCAACAAACCTTGCTGGGCATAGGGAAACCTACTAGTACCGCAACAGTAGCCCAAAAAGGTAATTTTTACATGCTTTAAACACCTGTAAAGGGAAAACAAAATCCTTGATTGTAGACTTTGGAGCATCAGATCACATGACTGGAGATATAACTATTTTTAACAATTATTCTCCATGTCATAAATCACTCTACAGTTCGGATGGCAGATGGTACACTCTCAAAAGTTGTTGGTAAAGGTTTAGTTGTGATTTCAAAAGATATCACTCTAAATTCAGTACTTTATATACCCAAACTTGATTGCAACTTGTTATCCATCAGCAAATTGACAAACAATTTGAACTGTGTCACTAAATTCTCCTCTAATGTGTATGTTTTTTAGATTTTAGGGTCAGTGGAGACGATTAGCAGTGCTGAAGAATATGATAGGCTATATCCCCTTCAAGTTGAAGATTCCAAGAAGAAACCCAAAGCTAATTCATGTGCAGTGATCCCTTCAAAAAGCAAAGAGTCTATAATGTTGTGACACTATAGATTAGGCCACCCAAATTTTATGTATTTGGAAAAGATGTTCCCATCATTATTCAATAGTAGACTAAGGAATTTTCATTGTGAAATTTGTCAATTATCCAAGCATACCAAGAGCACTTACCCCTCACAACCTTACAAACCTTCCCAACCATTCTCTTTAATTCACAGTGAATGTATAGGGACCATCAAGGGCTAGAAATATTACCGGCTCTAGATGGTTTGTGACGTTTAATGATTACCACAAAAGAGTCACGTGGGTGTTTCTTATGAAGGAGAAGTCAGAAGTAGGATGAATATTTGAAAATTTTCATACAATGGTACTAACATAATTCCAGACCAACATTAAGGTGCTGAGAACAGATAATGGTCGTGAATACTATAATTCCATGATGAATTCCTACCTACAGAAACATGGAATTATGCATCAAAGTTCATGTGTAGATACTCCACAACAGAATGTAGTGGTGGAGAGGAAAAATAAACACCTACTGGAAGTAACGAGATCGCTGATGTTGGCCATAAATGTACCAATACAATTTTGGGGAGAAGTTATACTATCTGCAACCTATCTCATAAACAGAATGCCTTCTAGTGTCCTAAATTTCAATACCCCTCACACCGTCCTTTAAACCACCTACCCAACCCTCAATTTCCTTGAAAGTGTTTGGTTGTTCAGCTTTTGTTCACAACCTAGACCCATAGGATAGTAAACTTGATCCCAAATCTATCAAATGCATATTCCTGGGATACTCACCTCACCAAAAAAGGTATAAGTGCTACTCTCCCACAATTAGAAAATTCTATCATATAATGGATGTGACATTTTTTTAGCATCAGCCTTACTATCCCAACGTTGGCATTCAGGGGGAGAAGATGTCGTCTTTGACTAACATGATAGAATTCCAACCTTTAAACTCAAAAGAGGATGAGATAGCTGCACTTTTGGAGACTACCTCTGCAGAATTGGAGATTGAAGAAAGTGTACCAGTAGTACCAATAGAAACTGCTCCTGCAGAACTAGAAGAAACTCAACCAAGGAATCAAGACTAGAACTGGAAGGTTTACGTTAGAAAAAGGAGAAACTAGAAGGTAGTAAAGCCAATCACATTTCTGATGTAGAGCCATGAATCTAACTGGGCTCTTAAAAATGAAATTCCCACAGGTAACTTTGTTCCCATCTCTGAATTCATTCATACTAATACAAGTAACCTGGATATGCATATTGCCTTGAGAATAGGGGTGAGAACCTGCACTCAACACCACATTGGAAAATATGTGTCCTATGGAAAATTGTCACGGGAATACAGGGTTTTTGTAGCATCGCTTGATAACACTCGCGTCCCAAGAAACGTTCAGGAAGCTTTCTAACATCCTGAATGAACTGTAACAATGAATGAAGAGCTTCAAGCATTGGCGAAGAATAACACCTGGGACATCACTACCCTACCTAAAGGAAAGAGACCAGTTGGATGCAAGTGGATTTTTACTATCAAGTATAATGTTGATGGTAGTATAAATCGATACAAAGTCAGGTTAGTAGCAAAGGGATTCACCCAACCATATAGGGTGGATTACAGAGAGACCTTTGCACCGATAACCAAACTCAACTCAGTTCAAGTTATTTTATCCTTGGCAGCAAACTTGGACTGGCCCTTGCACCAATTGGATATAAAAAATGCCTTCCTAAGTTAGAAGAGGAAGTTTACATGCAGATTCCTCCGAGTTGTGAAACAGCCAACTCCTCAAATAAGGTATGCAAACTCCAGAAGTCATTATATAGTCTTAAGCAATCTCCGAGAGCTTGGTTTGAGAAGCTGACCCGAGTTGTCAAAAAAGAGTGGTTTACCCAATGTCAATAAGATCACACAATGTTTGTCAAACACTCATTGGAAGAGAAGGTAACACTATTTATCGTATATGTGGATGTCATTATAATCATGGGAGACAACCATAACCAAATCGATCACTTGAAGAGTTTTTTGGCTAGAGAGTTTGAGGTTAAAGATTTGGGGCAGCTTAAGTACTTTCTAGGAATGGAAGTGGCTCGAACAAAGCATGGGATCTATATGTCTCAAAGGAAGTACACCCTAGATCTACTTCAAGAAATAGGGATGCTGGGGTGCCAGGAAACCAACACCCCTTTAGAACCAACCAACCAGAATAGCTCTAATGATGATAGTCCTCCAGCTAATAGAACCAGGTACCAAAAGTCTAGTTGGAAAATTAATCTACCTGACGCATACCAGACTAGACATTGGTTTTGCAGTAAGTATGGAAAGTCGCCATATGTCAAATCCCACAAATATTCACATGAAAGTAATGAGAAGAATCCTACAATACCTCAAAGGTACCCTGGGCAGAGGTCTCTACTTTAATAAAAACTCAGACATGGGCATTAAAGTATATATAGACTCGAATTGGGCAAGCTGTGCATCAGACCGAAAATCAACTACTAGTTATTGCACCTTTGTATAGGGGAACCTAGTCACTTGGAAGAGCAAAAAGCAGTCTGTGGTAGCCAGGAGTAGTGCATAAGCGGAACTTAGAGCTATGGCACATGGCGTTTGCGAAGGAATTTGGTTGAAGATGATGCTAGAAGAAATCAGGATTCCTACTAACTATACGATGATGATATTTTATGATAACAGAACTACCATTAGCTTGGCCAAAAATCCTATTCACCATGATCAAACAAAGCATGTGGAGATTGATAGGCACTTCATTGAGAAAAAGATTGACCAAGATATTATAGTTGTTACCCATGTTCCATCATGTAACTAAAGAGAAGACATCCTAACTAAAGCACTTCCAAGACGTTCATATAAGGACATTAGAACCAATCTAGGAATGATTGATATCTATCACCCAGATTGAGGGAGAGTGTACAAAATTACAAAAATTAGACAAAATCATGCGATTCTGATTATACAACTAGAATTAGAATTTGCTATTATTTCTTTCCTTTTTTAGTTTCAACAATTATAGGGATTTGTTGTTCTTGGTTTTTAGCTCTAAATTAGTGTACAATATCAGTGTTGTAATCCTATATATACTCATCATTATACCATTTTCAAATCAAGGAAAAATATAGTCCATTTTTCCGTATGTATAATCATAACAATCATCATGATTCACTATCATCTAACATAATTGCATTACCTTAATGCATCAAACATAACAATACATGTTCTAAGTTGTCCAACAACCCTCAAATCTTAATAGTTATATGTAAATGCATATGCATGTGGATCCGACTCTAATTATGGGAATTATTTTACAGCATATAAATTTTTACAACATATTATCAATTCTAGTTTTACCGATACCAAACCGTTCGCCCATAATACAACATCGGTCACTCTTAGTGACAACGACAACTCATCAAGGTGTTGCAGGCCGGCCTTGAACCCAATTCAAGGCGATTGTGGAATCCCAAAAGAAACCACCATAGGGTCTGTGCCTATCCAAAGGCCGCCCTCCCATCTGGGCTGACATCACACGCCCCTTGTAGTCCTGTGTGTCTGAAAATGCAATGTTATGCAACACAACATCAATTATCCACAAACCACTTGATTACCATCACCAAAGGCCACCACTTGTTTACCATCACCGAGGGTTTTCATTCTAATTTAATAATCGTGCATAGCATGCAACAACCAACAATTCACAACTAATTGACGCATTAATTAGCTACCTCAAGCTTACATAATCGTAATCAACATCCAAGTATATTCATCATCAATTAATATCACCAAGTATCATCTTTTGCAATCTAATGCAAATCAACACCATCATCATCACAATTTTCATTTAAATATCATAATTTATCAAACATAGTACACACACACATACATATACATCTATCCATTCATAATCTATGTATTTAAAATATAATACTCCCCCTACCTCAAATCGACGGCTCCTAAGCTTGAAATGCTTTCCGATCACAAATTTCCAAAGTTGTAAATTCCTAAAAATTAACAACAATTACTTTCAATAACCTATGTGCCATCATACTTATATTTCGAAGCTAAAGCTACTAATTCAAAGGATTTCAGCTTACCGATTAACATTAAAAAAGTCTGATTCTTAGCTTCGTAAGGTTTCAACACTGCCCAAAGTGCAAGGTAGCTTTGAAATGGTTCCTAAGCCACGAAAATCAAAGGGTTAATATCCGAATTTGCGAAGCGGAGCTAAACCGAGCAACGGGTCACTTGAATACTTATAAGAGATGGAGAATCAAGAAACCCCAACGCCTACCACGTTGTCTATACTCTAGTTAGTTCCAAATGACCCTAAGATCATGAAATTGAAGATTAAGAAGTGAGGTTTCGAGATTCAAGCAAAATCGAGAATGGGTCATGGTCGCTTACCTTTTTAAGTAAGCAAATGAAGCCCTAAACCGAAAATGAAGTGTAAGATTCGATGATGATGATGATGATGATGATGATGATGATGAATGTGCTAAACTATTAGCAGGAGAAGAGACTACAGTAGTTAAGAAGTTGCAACCTTCCAAATAAGAACTTGCTAATCCATGAGTATACCATGAAGTGACAAAGGTTGTACCCGTAAACCAACCCCCAACGGCAAAATAGACGCGAAGAAGAAGGAGGAGAAGGAGGAGGAGGAGGAGGAGAAGGAGGAGGAGGAGGAAGAGAAGGAGAAGGAGAAGGAAGAAGGAGGAAGAGGAAGAGGAAGAAAAGGAAGAGGAAGAGGAAGAATAAGAGGAGGAGGAGGAGGAGGAAGAGGAGGAGGAGGAACTCGCGGGTGTGAGGAAGAGAAACACAAGCTCATGGTTCCCTTTCAACATGCAAAACGCGATAGTGGAGTGAGGGAATTGAGTGAAGTTACCAAACCAAAGAAATCAGGTGTATATTGGTCATTTGATGTTTTTAGTTAGTTTCTTAAATCAATCGGTATAAATTCCAAAAATTAACATAACTACCTTAGATTAATTAAGCACTCCTAATTTAATTATTTAGTCAATAAAATTAACCAATAATTAAATCAGGATATTACATTGTTTACACTAAAATTAGGGTGATTTTTAATGATAATATTTAATTATTAAATGATACCTTATATTATTTAAAATTTCAGAGTCTATTGGGTGATTTCTCACAAAAAAGATTTTGGAAACTCCCTTGATTTTTATTAATAGAGGTAACATGAGTTCGTCAAAACATTGTTTAGGTGAAACAATTGATCTCTGTTCTTCTGTTCTTAGCAAAAAAAAAAAAACTCAAGGTTGTTTTTCTTAGAAAACATAAAGAGAAAATTTATTTTTAGGGTCTTATTTGGTGGATTTAGTTTTAATGATTAATATAAATTTAATATAACTGTGTATGGAACAATTATCCAATTAAATAAAATGTTATTTATTGATATACAATTAAGAATTTCATTTTATTGCAATATATTTTAATTGAATATTTATTATTAGTAATTATGTTATTAATTCATATTAAAAAATTATATGAATATAAAAAATTGATAATAATAATAATTATTATTATTATTATGATTCCCGAGAATATCAAATCAATATTAAATTATATTAAATCAATTATATCATTTAATTCTATTAAAATGAATCTGTACAGCGTTGGTGGTTTTATACCTTTGATATGATTTTTCATTATTTTTCATTTAAATATATTTTATTATAATGGTTCTCTCTCATTACACAGACTCCTCAAAATCCCTTTTTTAAAAAACAAGATCCCATTATTCTGCCATCAAATAAACCCCATTTATATAATATTTTATTTCATATAATCTTAATATCCTTACATTAGAATTCTTCAATTGTTCTATCATATTTAAAACAAACAATTAATATCAAATTATATATTTATATATTATAATGATATTTATATTTATGACATGATACCGTATATGTCATTTATGTATTATTTTATTTCATACAGTATATATTAAGAAGTTTATAGTTTTTCATAAACTATTGAGCTATTTAGTGAATACAAAAAATGAGGTAAAAATGTATAAGCTTATTATAGCTTTTAGAAAGCTACTTTAGAAAGTTTATAATTTTTTAAAAATTATAAGTTTCCTCAATAATTGTTTATTTTTTATTTTTTATAATAATTTTTATTTCTCATATGATTAAAATATTATATATTCTTTAAAATCATTTAACACAATTTAAATTAGTTTTACCAAACAACTTTATTTCAATAAACTCCCCAAAAAACTATAAATTAAAATTATAAGCTATAAAAACCATAATCTTAATATTCTCACATTATATATTGTCTACAAATAAAACCCATGTATATATTGATTTGGTCACAATCTTATTCTTTAGAAAAAAATTTAACACTTGCAAAGAATAAGTAACAGCATATGAAAGCTAAAATCAAATTATATATATTTGCAATTGATCGGTTTTCTTTTGTGCTCAATTCACACAATTTACCTTCATGAAATTAGGATTCTGGTTTAAAGTGTTGTTTTTGGAATATTCCAAAGAGCTAATTTAGATTACTGGAATTAATGGATGATGTGAGATTCTATCTCATTTTCAAGATTAATTATGCTATCCGATCAGTATCTTAAATTTTATGTACTAGATTCATTTTTTAATCACTAATCTGATTAAATTACTAAGGGTGTACTTCATTATTATTATTATTATTATTATTATTATTATTATTATTATTATCAAGAGAGGTGATTTGTGACCATACTATAGAATTAATAATAGAATGATAAGATAAAATATAAATATAAATAAAATAGTAATACTATAACCCCATTTAATACCATATTAATAGAAAAATAATTAATTAAATTCACTAAGAGGATATAGTAGTATGATTGAAGATTGAATTAAAATAAATAAACAATATTGTATATGTGTATAGAATTTTAGACTTAATTAACACACACACACACACACATATATATATATATATATATATATATATATATATATATATATATATATATACACACACACATAAATATTATACAAAACAGCAAACCAACTAATATACAATTTGGCGCAAAAACATCCCTAGAATTCACCAAGGATGGACCTGTCCGTGGAAGCAACACATAGGCATGTGGCTTGGTTTTAACGTCATGCACAGTAAATGTATATATATTGGTGATTTACCATGTTCTTGTTCAGCAAAGGCATAATAGAACATGTAGGCCCCCCTAAATTTTGACACAATTGGAATAAGAAGGGGAGGTGCAGGCACGATATTGGACAGGGAAAAAGTAGATTGGCCAAGTGTGTATATGCATGGCGTGAGTGCATAAACGCCCTTGATGTCTTCGAGGGAACAGTGCACGTTCACGCAAAGTGAGCCAGCGTCTCAACGCCCACCTGGCGCGGTAACGCGCGTGAAGGTCAGGCAAGGCACACAGCTGACTGATGGCACGAGAGCATAGGAACACCACCAATTTAAATGGGAATTAAATTAGAGGAACAAGAGATAAAAGAGGGAACAGCTGGTAGCAAGTTAATGGGGCGGAAGATTTTTGTTGAAAATCAATTTATCAGATATAATGGCACCAATTATCCCTGGCTCTCATGATTTGTTTTCTCAACAATCCTAATATGAAGGAGCTGAAAGACATTTGGGAAACACAATCAGAGAAGACTAAGGTGGAGTTAGGTGGAGTTCATCCTTTCTTTATTTAGTACCATCATCAAAATGGGAAGACTAGTTAGAAGATCGAGTATCATCACCAAAACAATTGCAATTGACGCATTTTCAAGAGAAGTAATTCCAGCATATCAAATGCAGAAAAATTTTGCAGATGAACAATTATAATTTACATAAGAGGTAAAATTTATCACAGCTAACCATTTCACAACAAAGCAACACCGTTATAACTATAGTGTTTCGACTATAATTCCACAATCTAATACAACAAAGCAACCAACAAATCAGCAGTAAAATTTAATTTAAAATTAAAAATAAGGATTGGACTTCAATGCATACTCATTGGAGAATCAATAGAATAGTGATTGGTAGAATGACCCATGCAAAGAGGAAGCAAAGAAACAGACCAAGCTAAGGATCAAAGATGCGTTATACCTATACTGATATATAGAAACAACTTGGGAATTAATTTCCCCCACATGCTAAAGTAGACATACTGAGTGCAGTAACAATTTAATATAGTCCCAAATACCACATTAACCTGCTTCTCAATTTTTACAATTAAATAAATATACATTACCTCACACTCTTCCTTCTTCTAACTATACCCTATCAAATTCCATTTCCCATCCTCACAACATTCAGTTACCTACTGCCAATACTGTTTACTAGGCCCTAATATAATTACTACAGCCCATGGCAGAACACATGGTCCAAGATAAAATATCAACCAACCTCAAACTCATATTCATATCTGCACATATATAAGTATATATATATATATATATATATATATATATATATATACTTATATTTATCCTGCAGTGACAACACTATTGGCTCAATGCCAAAATTCCATCATACCATATTAGCAATTATAGTTCGATTAAATGCTACTTTCAAGATCATATATACATATATGTGTATCTATATGGCTCCATGCCAAAAACATCACTTCACATATCACAACCTGCAATTTAATCGCCATTTAACAAGGCTTGTGCAAAATCGGAATTCAACAATCACTTGCTACATCCTACTCATGAAGTCAGAATGCGCACTCATATATTTACCAAAAAGCTATCCAAAACACTATAAGAAATTCAGTTCATATTTAAAATGATATATCTAAGCATTTACATCAACAAAACTAAGTCCACTATGGTCAGGCAATGCAAATCCAGCCCCGGTCACCCTATGCGTTTACTGAAAATATTCACAATTATCAGGGTGAGTACTAATTCAATAACAATTAACAACGTAATATCAAGGTGTTTAATTAATTAATCGCAAATAGCATGATAACAAATTAACCCAATTATCTATAATGGTACTAGCTTCACCATTTTTGAATTCCCGTCAACATCCCTGTAATCCTCCAAACATCCATCACTAAACACAATCGCCAGCACTCAGTATATGCAATGATGAATGCTTCCGATAAAAATCTTTTCCTCTATTTAGAAACTCTGATAACACCAATTAATTACCTTAGTCGCTACTAAATTATTTTTAATGTGTTTCGAAGCTAAATTCGAGAATTTACTGAAGGTGTTAACTTACCGGAAGTCGTTTCCGCTTGTTGACCACTCTCGATATGTCCCCGATATGCCGAATGCCAACTAATCCTTTCCGAACACTTTCATAACTGCTGCCTTACAACAAAACGCACAGAAATTTCAGCATTTGCCTGGAAAGAATAGAAACCGCTTGCTGAAAATTAAAGGGGTTGAAAACCCTTTTTACCTCACAACCTCCAAAATGAGTTCATAGACCCAAACCTCGTCGTTTCTCTCCGAACATCCATAACCGTGAACGGCACACGAAAGAGGGAACATAGGTCCTCACCTTTGAAGCTTCAATTGTCAAGATTCCCACTTCAGAAACCTCAATGGTGGTTCACGACCTCTAGCTACAAGTAGGAGGAGTCCATTAACACTCATGCAAGTTGGTATCGCAACTGAAGAGGAGATAGGAGATAGGTGTGGGAAGGATGTAATGAGAAGAACATGGAGAGAGAGAGAGAGAGAGAGAAGAATGGGTTCAGATTTCTGCCCAGGAGGAAGGAAAAGCGATGTTACGGAGAGGAAGAGTGTGGGAAAACTTAAGATAGTTTAGAAGGATATTTTAGGAATAGAATAAAAATTAAAATTTTAAAATGCTCTCTATTTTGCTTTAAAATTTAGGATGTTACTGATGATGATATCAATGAGTCTAATTTATCCCCAGAAGCTGCTAGAAGACGCATAATTGCTTTATGTAGAACAAAATAACAAGCAGAAACGAAGAAATTAAACGGGTTTCTCTATAACTTGTATCTACTTTACTACTTCTGTTGATAAATAATTTCTATTTAATTTATGATGGAACTGGGCTTATTATTATTGCTTCTTGCTGGATGAAATATTAGAGAAAAGGTTTTCATTCTTTTCGAATTTGCTTTCTTCAAATATGACTTTCTTTAAATTCCAAAGAAGATAATTCACAATTTCCCACCTACTATTTGTTTTGTTATGCTTATAAACATGAGTTACAAACTTTCATGTTGATTCCTATTTGGCAAGACCAGCTTTCTTATATAATCAAGTCTATGTTGTTGCATCAAGAATCAAAGCAAATGAGGATTAAAGATATTAGTTCTTATAAAAAAGGAATTTGATAAATGTAGTCTTCAACAAAGTTTTTTATAATATTTAAATATATCTTTCATCATCAAAATAAATTTATGTTTATTTATAAATTCTCTTGAACTTTTTATCATGTTTATACTTGATATATTATATTTTTCTATCATGTTTGTACTTAATATATTGCATTTTTTTAATTTTAGTTTATATGTTCATACATATCTATTATGTCACCATTTTTACAAATATTATATTATAAAAAACTCCAATTTTTTAAGTTCAACTTTCACAAATTTTTAAAAAAATTTGGTCAAGCACTTAGCACGTTCCATTCCACTCTACTCGTGCGGGTACAATGTCTTCTTTCCTTGTTTCCTGGTAATCCCAATGTCATGTAAAAAAATATCAAAACTTGTCAATGAGAGCACGTTTTCAATTCCTAACCAAGCACTAGACTTCATCCAAATTTCATAAGATAATTTGCAATATATAGAAGATCAGATTATTCATGTTTTCTTCCCCTTTCTTTGGGAAAGCACATATATAATCTTAAGTGGTTGTTTAGACTAATTAAATTGAAGTTAGAACAACGAAAAAAATATTAATTTAATATATTAATTTTTTTATTTTTATAATTTTATTTTTCTAATTGATTACTAAAAAATTATTTAATCTTAGTTATACTACACTATATTTAACTGTAATTTCTCTAATACTTTTGCGTACTTATGAAATAAATATTTTGTTTCTAAAAGGAAAAAATATATATTTTATAAATATTAAAATATAAAATAAAAACCATTGTTGAAAAGTATCATTTTTTAAAATAAAAAAATCCTATAAGTTATTGCCCACTTGAGGATGTATCCCAATTGAATATTCCCCCAATATTTTTAAAAATAGTAGTCATCGTATCTTGATCGAGTATTGCAGTCATAATAAATACTTCCTCTATAAATAACAAACTAATTGGAGAAAAAGTTAACTATCTGAAAACTAATTAAAAATCAAATTTTACTATAAATGTTAAATATTAATTATTTTTACCGCAATTTGTTAATATTTTGCATTAATTAATTTATGGCTTGAATGCGTTTTTACTTCCTAAACATTAAACGTCTTTAGGTTTTAATCACCAGAAAATAAAATAAGTTACACTATATCCGACTTATATTAAATATTATATTTCTCTTCCTTTAACTTGAGACCATTAAATATTAATGTAACTAATTAAAAATCATATTAGCAAATCAATATGTGGAGCTGATGTCACAAATAAAAAATAAAATTCACATATTCTACGGGAACTAAAAATAAAACTCTTATTTATAATTTTTATAAAAGAAAAATTGTTTTCATTATTTTTTTCAACTCATTTCTCCCAACCCACATAATTGTTTTTTCAAAGTAAAAAAATCGTGTTTATCATTTCATCATTGTTATATTTCTCTTTTTCTTTCCTCATTCTATACTTCTTCCATCGTAAACTTGTCAATCATAAATTAAAAAAATGAATTTGAAACATGACTAAAATCCTTATTAATTTGAGATATAAAACATAAAGAAATAACCATTATTTATAAAATTTAGTTTCAACAAGTGTAAATTATTTTTTATTTAATTATCTAAAAATGTATTTCTCTTTATATTTATTGAAATTGATTTAAAAAATAAAATTTCACTATTTAACAAGTGGATCTTTTTTCTCTTGAAGTTGCAAAAATATTTATAACAAAAATATTAGCCGCAATTAAAAATATTTTATCAATAAAATTTTCATTTATCTGAAATCTACCATATGAAGTTTCTATAGTTTGAAATTATATTTATCACATGGTATTGTATATTAATATATGAGTCTTGTTTTTTATTTTTATAAAATATATGTGGGAGTTTTGTTGCTGAACCTTTTGTCAAATATGTAAGTTTTGTTTTTAGTCAGTATACGATGATATAAGCACCACATGGATATCTTTGACATGAAATTTCATGACAAAATAAGTTGGATGTAAAGTAAAATTTTTATTGTATATGCACTAAAATCTAAAGACTCACTGTAATTTTTAAGAACTGAAAACATATATTTAAGCCATAATTTATTAACTTCATTATTACAGGACCCAAAAACTAAGAATCTGTTTAGGGTGGTGGTAAGTTTTTAATTTTTTACTTTTAAAATTGACTTTGAAAATAAAATATATTCGATAAAAAAAAGGTGCTAAGTTGATTTGTAACTCATTTTTAAAATAGTTTGTAATCATGTTTTAAAATAATAAAAAATAATTTATTTATTTTTATTCATAAACCTGATGTGATATATTTTCATTGATATGATGCTACTCTCACTATCAAAACCACCATCCACCTACTGCTATAGCTACACCACCACATATAGGGATGAAAATGGGTCAGGTCATCCGTCGGGAGCCTATGGCCCGGCTCGTTTAAAGCCTACATAGGCCAGGCTTGTCGGGCTAGAAGACCATACTTAGGTTTTTAAAAAGACCTTTTTAACTAAACAGACCAGGCCACAGACTTTCTGAAAAACCTTTGAAGCCCAACAGGACGGCCTATTTAATTAAATTAATTGTTAATTAGTTATATATATAATATTTATAACATAAACTAATATATATATATATATATATTACATATTTACATTTATATAATATAAATTAATATTACAAGTTTACAATTATAAAAATTAGGAGGGAATGGAACACAAATTTTTTTTAGGTTGGTTTTAGCATTTTAAAAGTTTCACTATAAACAGCATTTTTAAACAGACTTTTAAACAGGCCAGACCTTCAAACAGGCCATAACAGGTCTTAAAAAAAGGCCTATGAGAGGCTAATAGGCCAGACTTAGGCTTTGAAAATTTGATGTAGGCCAGACTCATGCCTTTCAAAGCCCGGCCTGGCCTGAGCCCATTTCCATCCCTAACCACATATAACTTCTAGTTAATGGATTCGTTTATTTAAACTTATTTTAAGATATAAGTGTTTTTTAATTAAAAAATATTTATTTTAAATTTTGATGTGTTTGTTTAAAATTTAAAAAATAAACGAAAGCTAAAAATAAGTTGATTTCTGTTTATTTTAAGAAGCAACTCTGATCTGTTTATTAAAAAAATGTTTATAAAATTTTTTTAAAAAAAAGTACTTAAAAATAAACTTAAACAAACAGGTCCAATAACGTAAGTTATAAAAGATGATTATAATAATATTACTATTACTATTAATATTTTTATACTGTCGTTGTGCTTTTATATGTAAAGTGATTTAATTTTTTAAAATTCAAAAGCATAAAAATTAAATATGAAAAAAATAATTAGAACAAGATTTATTTTTTAAAAGATTTTAAAACTAGAAAGTAAAAATCACCCTAGATATGACCTAATTAAACAAATTATAAAGAAAAGTTATAGAAAAAGGGAATACTAAAGATATGAATGGATATACATGAATCTAGATGGTGATTATTCTGATTTGTGCATATATTCATATCATGGATATCCAAGATTCTAGATAAGCGAGCAATATAATAAAATATTATTATTATTATTATTATTATTATTATTATTATTATTATTATTATAACATATAAATATTACAAAGATTAAACTTATATAAAACTAAATAACTACATACCTTCTAATTATTCTCAACGTGATTTCATACTTTTAAGTCATTGAAATTTATTTATAAAATTTTTATTTAAAAAATATTATTAAAATTTATCATCCCTATAATTTCTACCCAATTTTTTTAAAAAAAAGAAAACTATTTTTCTTTAAATAATACTTTTAAAATATTGATTAACATAATTCTAACGCTTCTGAATTTAATAACTACAATATTATAAAATTAAATAGCATACAATATAAATTTCTAATATAATAGATGTATCTGCACACCCTGAATTATACGCCCCTGTACATAAAACTTATAGATATTGATATAATAACATTAATACTTATTGGCATAAAAAAGAAAAATAAATACTTAATGCTGCATTTAGTTGATAATTTTTTCAGAAAAATGAAAAATTATTTTTAGAAAAATAAAAAAAATAAAAAAAAACTGTTTACAACATACGCCTTTTTTGGAACCGCACACGTGGAAATTAACCATTAGTTATTTCAACATACGCCTTTTTGGGATGACAAAAATTTTGTAGTCATAAATATTTGTGATGCAAGTATATCTACCAACATATCTACCCAATGATAAGTGGACAAATATTCTCGCATATTTATATAATTTTTTTGAAATATTTTAAAATATGCAAAATGCAATGAGTTTATAGTTCACATCAGTTTGATATTCTCATAAAATATTATCCTCCCATCCCATTATTAAACATCTCATTATTAAAGTATTGTTTAATTTGATTCAGTTGCAAAATATATGATATCATCTAATTAAATCAAAAATAATTTGCATTAATCGGTTTATTTGATTTTATGTTTTTTATACTTTTATAAAAATTAAGTGTAAGTATATAATTTCAGCCAAGTAAAATCTAAAATGACTATTTCAAAATCACTAGTTAGAATCCTTTTAGTTTCACATTAAATTTAAGTCATGTATTAAATCAATAAAATTATATAAATATAGGAGTAATATATTAAAGATTGTACTTCGATTGAGTTCAGTTTAATTTTTAAATGTGAAACCAAAAACCAAATAGAATCTCACACATAATATGGTTTCTTTGTGACTTTGTTTTTTTATTGTTAATTTTCAATTATTATGGACTGATTAAGCAATTTTTTTCAATTTAGATCAGATAAACAACCCTACCCATGAGCACCTTAAGAAAGTAAAAGTATAAAAAATCATTTAAAAACATCACCAAAATTTACTCACAATAATTTCCAAGCAATCTATACCCAATTTTTAATAAAAGAATTATATTTTTACTTTTTTAATAATATTTATTTTTGCTTTTTTAAACCATGTTGTAAGAGAATCTTTATTTAAATTGTTTTATTATTTTTAATGAAATAAAACATATTTAATTATTTCATAAGGACCCTTTCATATATTAAACTGAATATTATATAATATTAATTATATTTTATTTTATCAGACTTTAATTATCGGTTACCCTATCTAATTTTAATTTTTTTTCAATATGGATAACTTTTTTGTGTACACGTCTTCATTTTCTGCTTATGTTTTTATTTTGTTTATTGTTTTTCGCCTTTCTCTATTGTTTTTTCTCTCTTTTATTTTCCTTTTCACCTTATTCTTTTTCTTTTTTGTGATAGAATTCACGTTATTCTTTTTGTCGTCTGCACAAAAATAAAATATCATTGTTTTCCTCCTTTTTTAATTTATTTTTTACGTTGTTCTTTTTTTCTCTGTCGTCTTTATTCTCTGCGTGAAATTAAGGTAGAAAACTACTCACTTGAGAAGAGTGATGGAGATAGCTATGGATAATAACCACTCATTTGGGAAGCACGGGGTGCACGTTTGTTACCACTCTCGGTCACCAATTAATAGTAAACCTTTAAATTTAATTAGAAAAAATAATTAATTGTATGGAAAATGATAGACTTAAATATAAAATTCTCCTACTTAAATAGATTAATCTTTTGGATTGAACTTAGGAATAGAAATAGGTTAGACAGTCCATTGAGGGCCCGTGACCTGACCTGTTTGAAACCTATATAGGTTAGACTTGTTAAGTTATAAGGCTAGGCCTAGACTTTTAAAAAAACATATTTAAGTAAAAGTCAAGTCATAAACTTTCTAAAAAACCTTTAAGACCCAACAGGTGATCCCGTCTAATTGGCCTAATCATTAATTATTTATATATTTATAACATAAAAACAATATATATATATATATATTATACATATTTACATAATATAAATTAATATTATAATTGTAATAATTTTTTATATTATAAAATTTTATTTTATAATTTGAATAAAATAAATTTTATTTTAAATTTAATTATTATTGCTAAATTTAAATCAAGTACATTTGACTCATTTATATTGATAGACCCGTTTATATAGATAAGTTTAGTCCATCAGTCTATGTAGTTTAATAGGTTTTTTAAGTGGTTGTTGGCCTTTTAAAATCCAAATTATACACAGGCTATTCAAATAGGCTTTTAAACGGGTCCGACCTTTAAACAGGCTAGGTCAGACCTTAAAAAAACATATGACGAACTAATAGACCGAACTCAGACCTTGATAATTGGAAGTAGGTCAGGTTCGAACCTTTCAAAACCCAACCTAACCTAGCCCATTTCCCATACCTAATTGAACTTTTTTCATGTGCTTAAGTACTTAAGTTATGAGACTCCCATACAAAAATAGAAACAACAGTCTTCCTAAACATGTCGGGGAAGGTCAAAGACACTCTTGTCCAAATATCTAAAGTTTTAAAGTACCAATAATTACTTCCCAAATAATACAAAGATGAGAAAGAAATCATGTCAAATAAAAAAATTGACTTATTGTAACAAATAAAAGGTCAATATGAAAATTTGGTATGTAATTAAGTTAATATAATTGTATTCTTTGGTTTGAGTAAATTTTCTTTAATTAAATAGTTAAATAAGTATGAAGGAGTAATTAAAAAAGTTTTTAATACATTATGAAAGTTGTATTTTTTTATTCAATTTTAGAATAAGGAGGAACCGTCAACATATAAACTCATCTCTGTATTCAATTATATTTATAAATTTATACAGCAGTCTGTTGATTCTTCCAATGATGGTCTGATCACAAGAAACACAAAAGAATACCATAAAACACAAAAGCAAAACAAATAAAAGAACTTGAGCGAAAAATAAGGTGAAATAAAGTATAAACCCATACATGTAAGCTTAAAGCAATTAAATGTAAAAGAGAGATAGAGAGGAAAAAGAACACCAAGAAGTAACGTGGTTCAGCCAATGATAATCTACATCCACGGGGAGAACAACAAAACTGATTATTGATGAAGTTGTTACATGGTTACAAAACTTATCCTTATCAAGTAAACTTTTCAATCCCTTTCCACAAACACCCAAGGACCATATATATAGGAAACAATACCTAACAACCTCTAAGAAGTAAGGTAGTTACATAGAAACAAAATCGGGCTAGATCTGCTAACAGACTTAAGCAAAGTCTGCGAATAGATTTTGTAGCAGACTGGGACCAACAAACTTAGAACAAGCAACAGACTTAACAATATTTAAAGTCATAAATCTTCACAATTTTCCATCTTAACTCTAACAGACCTAATCCAAAAACATGCTCCTATATCTGCTCTCCACTTATGCATCAGTCAACGTCTTGAAAATTTGACTAAGTCCAAGCAATACTTGAACTTCACTCTGGGAAGAGACTTACTCAACATATCTGCAAGATTTTCTTTAGTAACAATCTTCTCCACCAAAATCTTCTTTGAATCAATCATTTTCCTTATGAAATGAAACTTCCCATCAATGTGTTTAGTCTTTTCATGGTAAGTCTGATGGTTTTCCAAATGGATCACACTTTGGCTGTCATAAAAATTTGTAATGTTGTCTTGATTTATTCCAAGATCACCAATCAGACCTGTCAACCACAGACCTTCCTTCAGCAAGAGCAGTGTACTCAAACTCTGTTGTTGACAGAGCCACCATGGACTACAAATTTGCTTTCTAGGATACTATAGTACCAAATAGATTGAACATAACCAGTGAGAGTTTTCCTTGTGTCAATATAACCTACAAAGTATCATTACTAAAGAAGTCCCTAATAGCTACTTAAAGTTAGCGACCGAAGACATCTGTTGCTAATTAGCGACCATATTAGCGACCTCAGTGTAGAAAGGGACCTTCTAAATAAAAATAGTTACCGCATCAACGACCAACCGAAATCCCGTCACTAATATTTGTAAAATCTCATTGCTAACGTCGTCACTACACCTAACCCGTTGCTACATTTCCCTCCTCCAACTTTTTGGTTTCCCTCCAAAGGTTTTGTTGGTGCCAACGTCAACGATGGGCCAAACGACATCGCTAAAAATAAAAGTCATGATAGCGACGGGCCTTCGGTGTTACTATGCTGAATTTCTACTATAACAATGGCCTTAGCCTGTTGTTGTATAACCCTGAATCCAATTTTTTTCCCTCCAATTATTATTGTAGGCGCCCAAGGTAGCGATGGAAACAAGTCGTTGTTACAGTTAAGGGTGTAGTCGAGCGATGAATCCTAATTCCGTTACTAAGTCCAATAAAGAGGTTCGTCACTATCATTGTCGCTAACCTAATTATTATTGGTTTCAGCGGTGAATTTTTGTCTGTCGCTACTATTAGTAAAGTTAACGATGGGTTATTGTGGTTGTTATTTAGGACACGCGTCCCCTATTAGCGACGGTGAGCGATGGAGTTGGGTCATCGCTAAATCTAATAACTTATCGAGGGCCATTTTCTCCTGTATCAGTTTCACAGTTACCCTAAACTGTCCCCCTCTTATTGGCGTCGTGCCTCACTCTCTATGTCTGTGTTTCCATCCCTCTCTTTGTCACTGTTTACCTTTCTCCCTACTGTCTCTGTCTCTATCTCTGTCTCCCTCGTCCTCAAACCACTCACCCTTCATCTCTATCTCTATTTGTATCTCGAAGCTGCCAAAGAGAGAACTGCCTCTTATCCCCTCCACCCACCCTTGAGCTCGTGTCCTGAAGTTCCCTCTCTCTGTTTTTCACACTGCAGCAGGTAGCGTCGACAAAACCCTTACAAGCATTTTTCACATTGTCTTCATTTGTCTCTATTTTTTATATTCTTTGTTTTTAATTCTCTCCCTTGACTCACTCCTTATACTTTGTTTTTCTTTGTTCACTGTGTCATTCTCTATTCAGCATGTTGATTCTTCATTTTTCTCTTGTGTTTGTTTTATACTGTAGAGTGTTTTTTATGCTTCGGATTGTTGTTCGTTCTTCTGTCTTTAGAATTTTACAAAATCAGAGCGAATAAGCAATTGTCCTTAATTAAACAAATGCTTAACATGAATTTCATTGTATTTATGCTTAAAAAGATCTTTTAGAAGGGGCAAGTAGTATAATGGGGGTTAATGCAAAAAGCAACAAATTGAAGAGTTTAGTTTATAATGTCAGTAGACCGTAGTAAGAGGAAACTGAAAAATAAAAATTGAAACTACATGTTAAAGACTTATCTAAATGAAACTGAAACTACATGGACTTGTATGAGGAAAATCAATATGGCCTTTCATTTTGTTGAGTTATTCTGCCACAGTTGATAGGATTGGGACATGATTTGTTATGTTTTATATGAACTTGATGGGTTTTCTTATGTTTGCTATAGATGTGTGAAACTGAAACTACATGGACATATATGAGGAAAATCAATATGGCCTTTCATTTTGTTGAGTTACTCTGCCACAGTTATCAGACTGGGACATGATTTATTGTGTTTTATGTGAACTTGATGGGTTTTCTTGTGTTTGGTAGAGATGTATGTAAATATTTCTAGTTATTGTGACATTAACTCAGCCTCCAAAGATGTTATATATACCAAATAATTATCGTAATCTTAATTTTAGACCTTTATCTATCATTTGTTTCTAAAACCAACCAAAAATATAAAACAATAAGAAATCAACAACCTTACTTAGTTTTTAGATAACAGTACTACGAATCAGGGCATGCTGCATTGTACATTATATTGTTTGTAAGTAGAATGAGGAGGGTGATCTGCTTATTGATTTGAGATCATGTTTAGGAATTGAATAGCCTTGAAAAGATCACATTCTTATTCTTACTTTAATCATATATATATATTACCATGTTTTTTATAATCTTCTAATTGATGCAGAATTCATTTCACATATAAAAAAGTCTTAGAAATCATAGTGAAAAAGTATAGTCATGATATTTTTAAAATTGTTTTTACATTTCATAAATTGATTTAACTTATAAAAAATTAAGTTAGAAGTTTCTCATTAAAGAGAAACATGTCTCCATTTATTCTGTATCAGCTCTAAAAACAAAATGATTAATCTTGTTAAAGTTAGGTTTATATGAAATAATTGTCAACTAATTACGAAATATCATTTTATTTTGGGTATCAACACTTATTTAAAGCTTAGCATTCATTGTTGCTTGAAGTGTGACTGATAGTGTATTGTCTTTGTAGTTTGTACATAAATATTTATAGTTTTCTAGTTTTTAATTCCATGCTAACTCTTTTTTTTTCTATACTTTGTTAAATTTATTGTGCTGAAATTCTGTTTTCACGCTTTTCAGTTCATTGGAATATTTACTACTTTGTGTGGTTGAAACAATCACGTGGGGACTTGTTCAAAAAAGGTAAGAATATTTGAATACTTCAATTAGAATCTTTATAGTTATGAAATTTCTTATTCTTTGGCATCAGATTCAAGATTAGGTTGAGATTTTAATGCAGTTTGTTAGTTAGTTTATTAGTTTGGCAATCATTACCTGCAATTAGTTATTATTGCCCCATATTGAATTTGCTTTAATATTGATTAGGCAAAAGATATACATTTTACAACTACATATACATTTCTCAACTCATTTCAACTACCCTTCTTCCTACCCTCCCAAGCTTTCTTTTCTTGTCATCCTGGTTGCACAGTTTCTTCTTGTACATGTTATAGCCATACAACATGCAGTGGTTCTGGCTACGCAAGAAGTTCATCCATAGTTTCTGGTTGCACAAGTTTATGCATAGGTTCCACCTGCACGGATTCTATTTCAATTGATTCATCTTGTATGGTATTCTCAGCATTTTCACTCACTGGTTGTTGTCCATGACTTAGACTGTGTTGATAATAAATATGTATCTCACCCTCATTCTTCCTTTTTGCAGCTGCCATTTCCAAGATGTCATTATCCACCTTTAAATGCCTTAAACCATTCTCTAGATTAGCATTAGGGACCAACCATGACACTTTGCTCCCTTCATAATAACCTAATGTTGCACTAAATCTCTCAAAGATAAACACATCTAGCCAATCTTCATCATTTTTAGGCCATGTTTCCATTTCACTCTAACATAATCCATACTTCCATCTTGTTTTTTCAAATTGCCTCTATGGTGGATGTGTATTGTAATGGAATTCATGGCTGAAAAAAAAAAGCAATAATAAGTCACTAAAAAAATACTTGATTGTGTCAGTTTTTAATTGTTATAAATAACAAAAATTGCTTTCAGTATCATAGTACATGCTACCTTTAGATGTCGATCTTTAAGTTTTTAATTAATTTCATTAATAGAGTACATATCTTAGGAAACCAATTACCATTCACAAACAACTGAACCTTGGGGGCTACAACATGCTATAGAATAGTGATCTAGAAAACAAAACCTTTTCATAGAGAGCTTGCTAGGCTATTAAATTTGATTCTACAAAATAATTTCATAGAAAGGTTGATAGGCTACAAAGGAAAAATTTAGGATATTTTTAAGTAACAACTAGCAACTTATTATTATTATTATTATTATTATTATTATTATTATTATTATTATTATTATTATTATTATTATTATGTAAGAATCCATATAAAATATGATCTTTACTTAAAGGATTGTCGATCACCTTCACTTTCTTTTATATAGGGCTATTAACAATAATAAACTTTGGGTAGGGAGATATATTTAAGACTTTGATGGTTGTGTTATTTCCATGTTTAAGTCCACTAAAAACTTTTTATCCATTTGAGAATTCCAGGCACTCAAGTTTTCTCATGTGTGAAGGATTTATCAATGACAATTACATTTTTGTTCTAATTTTGCCACTGTTTGCACGTGTAACAATGCAAAGTTTTGATTTTCTTTTTTATTCATCCATATTTCATATAGACTTGTTGTAACATCCTAAAATGAGATTTATTATTAAAGCATGGTTTAAAGAAGGATTTAAAAGAAATTGAGAGATTAATTAGAATAATTGTCAAAATGATCAACGCGTCCCTAACAATTATCGTAATGACCAACGCGTCCCTAAGTCATTTAAAATTGAAATTCCTTCTCTTTCTTAATTCATTCATTCGTTGTAACAGAAGAAAGATCTTTTTCTCCTTCATCTCTTCCAAACTGTGGCACCAATCTTCTTCTCCTTCAATTTCTTCTCAATTTCATCAAGTTAGAGCAGGAAATCATCTTCTCCACTTCTTCTCTTTCACGTGGACAGCCATGGAGTAAGTGAGAGAGCTTGAGATTCTCTAATTCAAGGTAAATTGATTAGTTCTTATCATGGATTTTGTGATATCATAGCTTTCCTCCTTGAATTCTTGTAATTTAATGGATTTTAAAGTACTTTGAAGCTATTCATATGAGTGGACAGCTTTAGAGTCTTCAAGAATCAAGAATTTTCATGAAAAGTGGCATGAAATAGCTTTTAGATTGTAAATTCTATAGGATAAGAGCTTAAAAATGATTGTTTCAATAAAACAATGTAGTTTCAGAAGATTTCGAAAGTTTTCGGAGTTTGGAGTTAATCGAAGTTAAATATCGGAAGTTGTCGAAGCTTGTCGGTAAGTTAAAGCATACCAAAAATGATTGTAGTTTGACGTTTATTTATCAGAATACAAAGTTAATGTCGAATACGGTGTTTAAATACATATATTGTTAATTCTAGGAAGTTGTTTGATTCGAGGAATAGAGATTGAGGCTTACAATTCACGGTTGTGAGTGTTCGATAGCTCACGAAGCTTCTAGGAATTCTCTATTCAAGGTAGGTGGAGCTTTACATTTTAAATGTATAGTTTATGAACGGATTCGAGGTAGTATTGTTATGCTGTATGTTATGAATTATTAGTGTGAAACCCCAAATATATGATATGTGTGACATATTTGTGTTGCGATGTTTCCTGTTCATAATATTGATATTGAATTAACATGGGATATAGATTGTATTTGTGAAATCATTGTGATATATAGATGTATCTATGAGATGCAAGAAGAATGAATGATTCGCATGCATAAGATGTAATAGGATACTTGATTGATATGAATTATAAGCATGAGATGTTGTATTTGTATATGAATATGAAAGAGAATAAATATGATTGTGGTTTCGAAGATTCCACAAAATACCTTGGGTGGGACTCAAGGAAAACCTCTTGAGTGGGGCTCGGGGTTTAGCCCGTGACACTATCGTTGTCGCTGAGAGTGATTGTGTCACGTGAGAGGGTAAATGGTTTGATACCAGTAAAACGGCCGGATCAGCTGAGAGCTGAGTATATGGCTGAGAGCCAGTGTTGCAACACAAAAATAAAACTTAATGATAAATGATTGGATCCAATTGATTGAGCATGTTTATGCATTGATAAATGTTGTTGAGAACATCATGGATTGTATGGCCATTTGAGAATATATGAATGTATGAAATGTAATTATTATTTGTATATGTTAGTGAATTGGATAAGTGATCCGATTCAATAACTGTCATTTAACATGTAAGATGCTCACTCCTATTTGTGGTTGTTTTTAGAGTGGATATAGGAAGAAGTGAAGGCATATGAGAGATCACTCAGCATAATCATGGAGTATTATGTACATATGTTTGTGCATAGTATACATAGTAGTATGTATTTGCCTTGGCCGGCTCTCGAGAATACATTATAATATGTATGAATGATTAATGGTTTTGGATAATGGATTGCTTCACTTGGAAGCATGAAATTTGAGTATGTATATGAATATATGATATGATATATGAGTTTGAATTTATAGAAATGAAATGATGCATATGCATAAAGTATAAAAATTAAAATTGGAAAATTGATATTGTAAACCGATGAGTTTTTAGACTATCAGAAGGGATCGATAGATTCCCTATATCATTTATGAATTGTCTAAACAGGTTTTGACATATAATTAGAAAGATATGATGCATGTAATTTGCATAGTTTGATCTATTGCATTTTTCTGCATAAATCAATCATATGTTAGAATTTTGATGAACAGACATCGCCATTAGTCTCGAAATGGGAAAAATATAGTGCCCATGAAGTTTCATAGTAATCGTACTTGAAACGGGCAAAATACGTAAGTTAGAAGTTAGTCTAGGAGTTTGGCATGCCATTAGACATGAAAAATTCGAATTTCCAGGTTTGTGCTGCAAAACTCGCTCAAGCGAGATTAATCTCGCTCAAGCGAGATTAATCTCGCTCAAGCGAGATAAGGCGGTTAGAGGTAAAAGGCTTACTGGCCAATTCTCATTCAAGCGAATTTGGTTCGCTCATGCAAGAATGATAGTTCGCTCAAGCGAGAATGATCCTCGCTCAAGCGAGACCTTCATGCATCAGAGGTGTGGCCTTTGGCCCAATCTCGCCCAAGCGAGAATAATACTCGCTCAAGCGAGTGAAGGGAAAATGGTTTTGGATGAAATTCGCTAAGGCGAGCCTATCTCGCCCAAGCGAAATGAGGGAGGCAAGCCTATGTCGCCCAAGCGAAATGAGGGAGAATTGGTTTCTGAAAGGATTTCGCTCAAGCGGGATAAACCTCGTTCAAGCGAAACTCCTCCATATCTGATGAATGGATTTTGGAAGGATTTCGCTCAAGCGAACTTGCTTGGCTCAGGCGAAATTGAGGGTTTCGCTCAAGCTAGCGTGTTTCGCTTAAGCGAGGAAGAAGGTCTGATACCTATTGTATACTCGCTCAAGCGACCTTTGTAGAACTCGCTTAAGCGAGTAAGGGCTTCGCTTAAGCGAGTTTCGCCCAGATTGTAAATTTCTTTATTTTCTTTATTTTCTCCAATATAGTTTTATTATTTTTATTATGAAATTATATTTTCTTTTATTTAATAACTAGAATACGTTTTTCGCTAATCCTTGTGATGATCGCAATATTGATTATCCAAGAAGTACTTTTAATTAATTTTTACCTTCTCATATCACCATATATGGGATAGGTTCTTTTAAATGGTCCAGTGGTAGTTGTCAAATTTTCATTTTGCGGCTTTTTCGACAATTTATTTGATTTAATAAACCGTGAAAAATTTACCCTAAATTTTATTTTTCTAATTATTATTTTAATTAATCATATTGGGGTTAAGATGTTTTACTTGTCAGCAATCTAAGTGTATTTTTTAATATTTATTTTAATTACTTATTTTTTAATTTTAAAAAAAAAGTACTGGTATAATTTAAAAAACAGATTATAATCTTTTAGATTTTTTTAAAGGAAAGTGGTTATAATCATAATCTTATTTTTTTAATGATTTTTTCAGCCATGTAAGAACTTAAGTTTTGACAAGAAAATAAAGGTTATGTTAATTTACTATCTTTAATTGTATCTTATGGTTGCAAAAAAGATTTTAATTATTTATCCATGGAAAATGTCTTCGCTAGGTCCGCCTTAGTGACCGCCTCAGCGACGGAGAGACTTATCAAATACTTAGCTACAAACCTGATATGTCACTAATATTGGTTCTCTTTCAGTGACCACCTTAGCGATAGAATGACCAATCAAATATTTAGCTACGACTACCACCCGTAACTAGCATTGGTTCCTCCTCAGCAATAACATTAGCGATGAATACCCATTAAAAACATAGCTATGACATTAGCGACGACGTCTCATCAGATGATTAGCTAAGATTTCAGTATGGTCTCTAAAATAGCCTCAATTGGTGACAGAGTAACTTAAATTTTTCAGCGACGAGGTGTTTACTGTCGCTAATGTGGGACCAAAACAAGGACGGATAGTGTAAAAAAGGGAACACCATCAGCGGCGACGTGTTGCAGTCATAAAACTTGCCACGGTCTTTACTTGTCATCCTTGACTTGTTAGCCACCAAGTTCTTAGCGTCGGGATTCAGCTGTAGCTTATGTCGTCACTAAAAATATTAGCAACGCATTATTGGCTGTTAGTGACGGGTTTTCCCGTCGTAAATGAGGCTTTTTTTAGTAGTGTATGTGTCCACATAACTAGTGATAGAATCACTGCCTTAATCCACTTTCTTGTATATTAAGCCAAAATTTGCTCTTATATTCAAAAAATCCCTCTGGTTGCTGCATGAAGATAATTTCCTCCAGATCATCATGAAAAAATGTTGTTTTTACATTCATTTGTTCCAGCTCCAAGTCAAACTGATTCACCAGACTTAGCAGAAATTTGATAGAATAGTGTTTGACTACATGTGAGAAAATTTCATTGTAATCAACACCATGAACCTGGGTAAAACCCTTTGTAACAAGTCTGGCTTTAAATCTTGGTGCTTCCACTCCTGGTATGCCATCTTTTCTCTTGAAGATTCATTTCCTTCCAATAACTTTTTGCCCTTTAGGAAGATCCACAAGCTTCCAGATCTGGTTCTTCTTTAGAGACTCCATTTCTTCATTATGACCTTTCTCTAATTATGTGCTCCAGAGCTTTCTATCGCTTCCTTAAAAGATCTTGGTTCAATACTCTGAATTTCTTCTGCCATATTTAAGGCATAATAGATAAGGTTTGCATACCCATATCTATTTAGTGGCTTAAGAATTCTCTTCCCTCTGTCTCTGACCAATTAATATTTAGGGATACTAGGAATGTCTATAACTCCACCCGAGTTATTAATTTCTAAAAACTTATGTTCTTCTGCAGTAAGATCCTGGGTTTGGGTTTGTAGTCTGTAAGAAGGGCTCCTTCATATTTTGAGTTTGCTTATCCTTTGGTGAGAGTTCCACCTCAATATGAGTTTGTTCACCCTTTGAGTTGTTTTCCTGCAAAGTCTACTCCTTTTTTGACATTCCCATTCCTGATTCATCAAAAGTGACATCTCTACTTATGGTGCACTTTCCCCCACCTACTCCCAGTCTCCATAGCTTGTAACCTTTTACACCTTCTGGATATCCAAGAAAAATGCATTTAACAGCCCTTAGTTCTAACTTCCCTTCCTTAACATAAGCATAAGCGAGCGAACCAAACACACGTAAACCTGACTAGTCTACAGGCTTTCCACTCCAAACTTCCATAGGTGTCTTAGAAATATAAAGTTAAAGAAGGACATTTATTTATTAAGTGTACAATAGTGGCAACAACTTCTCCCCAGAAGCATTTAGGCATTCCTGCTCCTAGAAGTATGCATCTAACTCTTTCAAGGATTGTCTCGTTCATTCTTTCAGTCTAACCATTTTGTTGAGGTGAATAGGGAACTGTCTCGTATCTCTCAATTCCCTATTTGCTACAAAACTTATTAAATTGCTTTGAAATAAATTCCAGACCATTGTCAGTCCTTAAAACTTTGAGTCTGCTGCCTAACTAATTCTGAATCAATGTGTGTCATTCCCGAAATCTTGTGAAGGTTTTAGACTTATCCTTTAACACATACAACTAGACTCTCCTTGAAAAATCATCAACAATTGATAGAAAATATGAGCCTCCACCTAGAGTCTGAACTCTAGAAGGCCCCCACAAATCAAAATAGACATATTCAAAAGGTTTGGAAGAAACATGCATGCCAGACCCAAATTTCACCTTATGTGATTTACCAAGCACACAGTTTTTACATAAATCTAACTTGTTCATTTTATCTCCATTTGACAAATTTTGTTTTCCAATTTAAAAAAATCATTTTCACTAATATTGGCGAGTCTGAGATGCCATAGTTTTGTTTTATCGTGACAATTTTTACTAGCTACAGACGCATGAACAATTACAGTGGAATCATCTAAGATAAACAGACCATTACAATTATCTTTAATGCCTTTAGCAATGATTAAAGACCTATTGGAAATATTAAGTACACCATGTTGAGTTCTAGTAAAATATCATAGATTATCAAACATGCTTATGGAAATAAGATTTTTTTTAAGTTTAGGAACATACCTTACCTCGTTGAGAAGATATTCTTTGTCATCAAACATCTTCAATCTAATGTTTCCTATCCCTTGCACCTTGTAAGGATGATTGTCTCATAGTAAGACTGTTCCACCTTCTTTCAGGTCCAAGGTCTTGAAATAATCCTTCTTGGGGCACATATGATAAGAGCAGCTTTAGTCCAAGACCTAATCTTTTAAAGTCTACAAAGAAGAAACAACCAGAACTCCTCCACTTTTATATCCATCTGATGCAGTTGCAAAGTCTGTTATTTCAGCAGCCCCTTGGACCCTTAGAATTGTTAGGACAATTTTTTCTGAAGTGACTTGTCTTGTTATAGGTATGGCATCTGTACTTGAGAGTCTATTCACCAGACTTTGACTTCTGAAAGGTTTCTTTCCTTTCTTGCGTTTCCATTTCTTCTCTTTCTTTCCCTTAGACGCATTCAAACTTTCACTATTTCCTTCTAACTTAAATTCCTGTTGTCTTTACAACTCTTTGGATCTAATTGAGGTCATAACCCCCTCTAGAGTTATGGTTTGTTCCTTCCCATATATAGTATAATATCTTTGGAGTGTCCATAGCTTTTAGGGAGAGAATTTATAAGCAATATGACTTTATCTCCATTATCTAATTTTACCTCAATATTTTCAAGATCATCCAAGATTTTGTTAAAGTTTTTGACCTACTTAGAGGCATTTCTTGCCTCATTCATCTTTAAGGAGTACAATTATATTTTTAGACATAGTCTATTCATAAGGGACTTTGTCATGTACAATGACTCCAACTTCATCCACATTGATGCATTTATATTTTCCCTTACAACCTCCCTCAACGCCTTATCACCAAGGCATAAGATGATGGTACTTCTTGCATCTTCGATCATTTCTTCCTTCTTTCTTCAAGATAAAGAGGTAGACATTTTATCATCCCCTCTTATAGCTTCTGCGCAGCCTTGTTGTATCAAGATGTCATCCATTTTGATCTTCCATAGAACAAAAGCATTTTCCCCTAAGAACTTCTCAATGTCAAATTTCGTAGAACCCATTCTTTAATTTCTTAATGATCCAGGCCTTCCTACAGACAACGCCACTTGTTGATTCTTTTAATGATGGTCTGATCATAAGAACACCAGAAAACACAAAAGTAAAATAGAGAAAAGAACTTGAACAAAAAAAGGTAAAATAAAGTATAAATTAATGCATGCAAACTTAAAGCAATTAAATGTAAAAGGGAGATAGAGAGGAAGGAGAACATAAAGAAGTAACGTGGTTCAGCCAAGGATAGCCTACATCCATGAGAAGAACAACAAAACAGATTATTGATGAAGTTTTTCCAAGATTACAACACTTAGCCTTATCGAGTAAACTTTTCAGTCCCTTTGCACAAGCACCTAAGGACCATATATATATATATATATATATATATATATATATATATATATATATATATATATATAGGAATCAATGTCTAACAGCCTCTAAGAAGCAAGGTAGTTACATACAAACAGAATCGGGCTAAGTCTGCTAACAGACTTAGGCAAAGTCTAAGAACATACTTTGTAGTAGACTAAGTCTAGGACCCTTAGACTTAGAACAGGAAATAGAGTCTGTAACAATTTCTAGAGTCATAAATCTTCACACAATCGCCCAACAAAATTCAAATTCAGGAGTAGTGAAACAAGAAATGGGAAGAAGATATGTATGTTACTAAAAGTAAACTTTAAAAAGGCATACAATTCTATAAGCTTGGAATATCTGTTCTACATAATGGAAAGGTTGAGATTCAACAAAAAGTAGAAAAAGTGAAAAGATTATATTTATAGGTATTTATCTTTGCTTACCATTTCAATCCTTGTTAAGTGATTTCTGTCAAAACAAACCTCAAACTTCAAAGGATTAAGTCAAAGGGTCCATTGACACTAAGTGATGATAGGGAAGACAATAGAAAAAATAAAGTTTGCAAGGTATACGGTAGGCAACTGATGTCATCTTTATGGGTGATAAGTCGTTAGAGAATTTTATTATCCTAAAAAGCATATTGAAATGTTTAGAACTCGCATTTGAGCTCAAAATTAATTTCTTTTAGAGTATAGTAGTTAATCTTCATTGCTCAAATGAAGAGATTAGGTGTTGTGCCAAAATTCTAAAATGCAAAAGATTGTGCCTTCCATATATTTGGGCGTATTCCAACTTGAGCACACCCATAAATAAGCTCAACTTGGAACCGTATGATTAGCAAAGTCTCCAAAAAGTTATCTCTCTAGAAGAAGAAACAACTTCTTTGAAGGTTGATATTATGTTTGTTTAACTTGGAAATATCTTCTCATCTTCTTTATTTTATGTCTTTTTATTATTTGCCAAAAAAAAGTGATATATAAATTTACTGCTCTACAAAAGAATTTTTTGTAGGGGCAAGTAGGATGTGAGGAAGAATGCATGCATGGGTAAAGGTGAGGTGTCATGTGTCAAGAAGTAAATGTCAAGGAAATTAAAGGTTTAGGTTGCGTTTAGTTACAGAAAATTACTCTAATTTTCAGAGAAAAGTTTTCTGTTTGTTTTTCAAAATTTTCATTTTCTAGAATAGCTAGAAAAATTCTTCAAAAACTTTTACACTTTTCAGTTTTCTTGAAAAACTTCTCTATTTTTCTTAAAAAAAATAAAAAACCCGATTTTTAGTTTTCTATAAGTTATCTTTGAATATTTTGTAAACAAACACATTTTTTATTTTTCTAACTTTTTTAAGAATAATTTTTCATTTTTCTTAGAAAACTTACGAACTAAACACGACCTTAATGTTTCCCTATTGAAGAAAAAAGGATGGAAACTTATGATTTATTAGGAAAGCTTTAGGGTAAAAGTGTTTGAATCAAAATATAAGGTTGGGAGAAATATGGAGTGTTAGAAGTCTTATGTCGCCTGCCTCATACTATGTAGTATGATTTAAATACCTGTTAGATTACTCTTTACACTGTTATTTGGTTTTGAGATGAAACCTTAATATAGTATCAGAGTCAAAAGCTAACCTCTTTACAAGTTAAAGAAAATTACATCAATTAGCTTCTCGGTTGAAAAGTATTTAATAGGGAAAGTCTTGCATGAAAAGTTATTTAATTTTCGATAATTTGTATAGTTTAGCTCCATAAAACAAACTGTTTTTCGGAACGAATGGACTTGTGTTAGCTCTCTACTTCATTTAGTAAAAATAAGAGCATGGAGTTAGGAAAGAAGTCAAAAATTTGTTTCCAATTGTAATATGTTAACCTCTAGATCTTGTTGGATTGTTCTTTTATGTATAAGGGTTGGAGTACTCTTTATACTTGTCTAAGTAATTTAATTACTTTCTTTGCTCATGAAAAAATTATGTTACACCCGGAGTACTTTTGCTAATTCCCTTACAATCTAGCTGGTAGGTATTGAAGTTTGGAATGTTTCACAGGAGAAGAAAATACGATTTTTTTAATGGCATGTGTGTGTTTAAGATGAGGTTTTAAAAATAGTGATAATTTTTTTTTGAAAAATATAACATAATGAGAAAAATAGAGATGTTGAAAGAAATCACCTATAATAAAAATAAAATAAAATAAACTTTGCAAATATTAATATTAGATTATATGTTTAAGTGAATATAATGTATACTCGGCACAATTATATTTCACTTAAATATTTAAACAAAAAATAAAGTATAAATTTTTCATTTCTCATTCCAACCTTATTCTTTCTCTTTAACAATTTATTTTAAATAAAATTTATTTAATTTGTGAAACCTTAAGTAAGATATAATAATTTTAAAAAAAACAATATTAATATAGTATCATATAATATTTTAAATAAGTTTAACATTTTAAACACTATTTTCATCATTTATAAATTTTATATTCTTGAATTTTCAAACTTTGTAACTTAGGTTTGAATTAGACGGAACCTGATGGATCCCACGTCTACCTATGGTCAAGGAAAAGAGTCAGCAACTCAACCAGGCAATGACTTCCGTACAAAATACAAATATACTATTCTCCCCTAATTCGGATAAGAATCAATCTTAAAGTTAAACCGCACAAACCACTTTATGCCACGTACATGCATCACCTATTAATATATTTCACCAATCAATTTTACTTTTTTGAAAATTAATATCCCCTCCTCGTTAAATATAAAATTATTTTACTTAATTTTTTCTACTTATTTTATTTTTATTTAGTCAGAAATAAATAATCTCATAAATTAATGTATGTCATTTATTATTATATTAAGTTGAATAAAAATTTTATATTAATAAGAGTTAATCACATAAAACTTTAAAAAAATTGGGAACAAAGTTAACAGTAAAATATTTATGACAATATAGTCCTTATAAAAAAATATATTCAAAATATAGGTAATAAAAATCACATCAATTGTGAATGTAGGTGGCGATTGATATAAATACATGTACGGGAAAGGGTGGAAACGAAAAAGAAGAGGGTTCAAAAATGGTAAAACTTAAAATACTTAATTTGGTGTTAAAAGTCCAATATAGAAATTAGAAAGTGAGCAATAGCAGCCAGAGAGTGGGAAAGGATATATATGTATTAGATGTTTCCCATTATAGCTATAATATTCCCTTCTCTTTCTGCTCTTTGAACAACACTCATAGGGTAAGGTAAGGTGACCCTTCATTCTTTCCGATTCTTCTTCCACTTTACCTAATAATTTCAAACTCAAAAGTAGTATGCAGCAAGGGCTAAAGGTTCCCCCTTTCTAGTAATTTCTGGTTTTATTTACTTTCGAAGATACAGACAGTTTATAGTTATTAATTTTCTTCTTGATCTGGTGTGTGGAAAAATGAATATGCATAGGGAAATGACTCGGAAGAAGATAGCGATAAAGAAGATCGACAACCTAAATGCTCGGCAAGTGACCTTCTCAAAGAGGAGGAAAGGACTTTTCAAGAAGGCTCACGAATTGTCTACTCTTTGTGATGCTGAGATTGCTCTCATTGTCTTCTCTGCAACCAGCAAGCTCTTTCACTATGCTACTTCAAGGTCTCTCTTTCATTTTTTTTTCTCATTTACTAACTCTTTTTTCCCTCATATTATATAAATATTATATAATAATAATAATAATAAGAGTGGTGCACAAAAGTGTCACTTTAAAAACAAGCAAAGTTACTGCTAACTTTAGAGGGTGTGTGTACTTATTCTATATTTATAATATATAAATCCAGCGTGAGTTCATCGTTTTCCATATGCTGAAATAATTTCATCGCTGTACATGTTGTACGACTATTTATTTACAATTACCCTTACTCACTGGGACCCAGCCTCACCTCCTTCTAAGCTTTTCAATTTCTGTAACTAGTTCGTTCATCCTAGAGGATGCTATATGGTGCTCTATTTTTCTTTTATAACGATCTTGACGGACAACAAAAAAACCTATATCATAGATAAACAAAATCTTCATATGCACCGAAAATCATTTAATCGGTAGATATTTAATTTTTTTTAAGTTCAATTCGGTAAACTAATACATAACAGAGCTGAGAATTTAAAGTTAGATGATAAAGTTAATTAATTAAATTAAATGTATTTTGTATCATTAGTTGTTTAATATATAATAAAGATAAAATTATAAAAAATAAAATAATTTCCTTTAAAAAACACTACAGACTACTAATAAAATTATTTTATTTAATAAATTTTTAAGTCAATAAAATAAGATATAAACGAGTTTAAATTGTTATTTGTAAAAGTAGAGTTTTATCAAATGAATAATTCCGTTTGATCGTTGATGCATGTGATTTAAAAAAACAAAAAACTTCACGTTCTTTACAACTTCCACTATTTTTTTAACGTACGGATACTCCGATCATGCTGCTACTGCGCAGGCTTCCCTTATCCTCATTTTCTGTCTCCTTCTTTTATTTTATTTTATCTCTATCCTTTTCATGCCATTACGTCCAATCTAAGGTGTGTGCAACAAGCTTTATTGAACAATGCTTGATAACACTTGTTTAAAAGATGTGAGTGTTAGTGTTTTTAGTTTAAACTTTTTCGAACTTCCACGGTCATCATTCTAATATGACATTTTTGAAAATTACATATGCAATAATTATAGAATTTAAAAGTTTTAAATTAGAAGGTATTGAAATGTAAAATTGTTTATATTATTAATTACCAATCACAAATTATTAAAGAATTGAAAATTGTTCCCCCGATCAGGAGGGGCCCTACATGACTCTCTTTCTCCATTTATTTTTGAAGAGTGTAACAGAGATTATGATTCCCTATGATCTTTGCATAACATAGTCATTTCCTCAGCAATTGGGCATGAATCAAAGGCCCCTTTTATATTACCGTTGGATAAATGTAACCGAAAGAGTTTTTTGTAATTCAAGTGACATTTTTTAGTATTAACCCTAATTCTCCTAGAGTAATTTTCTAGGGTTTTGTGTTTTATGTATTCGGAGTGAATATTTTGGCGTCAACACAAAAAAGACTAGCTCCAAAGAAGACAACAATGGTAACTACGCGCAATAATCCTAGTCGTCGTGGAGATGGCAATCACCAGGGGCAACAGGACAGGGATGGCCAATTGCAGGAGGTGCTGACCCTTGTTGAGACATTGCAACGTACGGTGGAAGAATTGCAAAAAGAGAATAAGGACCTATGTAACCATAGATCGGAGGAGAAAGACGCCTCCAGTTACCACAACACCCAAACCACAAGATAAGGGGTAGACAAACCCGAGCCTTTGATCCCTTACGTTGCTTACCCGTTCACAGAAGAAATAATGGCCACCCCAACAATGGCGACAAGGCTTTGGTTCATAAATCACTCCCACTATCGGGAAGCGCTATCGTAGTTAGAGTGGAAATGAGCTACCACGCACGCACTTGACGGAAATCTGATCCTGGGGAATTAAAGGTACTTCAGTAGATCTAGAACTGTGTTACTTGGATGATGGGGGTCTCTGGCGGGGGCCCCCTCTTGTTGAGAAGACCCTACACCGCTGAGGGAGGGCTCCTACTGAAGGCGCTGCCTCTTAGTAACCCAGGCAAGAGTCTCAAAGTCAGGAATGGATGAAGGACAAGGAAGAGTCCTCACAAGCACGAAAGCGATGGGATTAGTGGTTGGAGTCAAGGTAAGAGTCACGAAAACTCCCCCTTTAGCCATCCCACCCTTTTGGTAGGTCTTCTTCAAATCTCTGGTAGACATTTTGCATGGGGCCATGTCACTTGAAAATAAATAAACAGTAAAGATCAGTACGACAAACCGAGCGGGTAAGGCGAAACAGACAGAACACCATACTTATACATCCAGGAGTCCATAGCATGTGGGTCAGTAGATAATGAGATAAACATCTGGGAGATAAAATAGTGTCCCGCGTATTTGGTAAAAATTTTTGTCATGCTCGATGCAAGACCGATCCTCCCAATTTATCTGGTATTTAACTGATGCTTGGGTCTAATACAACGGAATAGTGGGGTGACCATCCGGGTGATGAAGAAAATCTTCCCCGGGCATATTTAGACTCGTCCGGATTTTGAAAAATAAACCTTCAAATTTTTATATGATTGGTCAAACACCTCTATCAGATGTTGACCAGCAACTTCGCTCAAGGAAACCCATCCCACCGGAACCCTAGTTTTAAAAATTTTGGTTTGGAAGAAATAGAAAATGACGAGAATCATAGAAGTCCACAGAAGTAATCACACAAAATTTCATACGCTTTTACAAAAACACATATGTTTGGGTGGAGTTAGGTCGGGGCGACGTTCTGAACATTCAGAATGCCCCTTTCAAAAGTAGAAAAGGGAAAAGATAAATAGAATCGAAAGAAGAGGGTTTCGTATACGTAAGTCTAGTCTAACTCACCAGGGTTTGACCGGGCATGGCAAACCCTTTCCTCAGAAGAGCAACACAGGCATTCCACATTGAGGGCCAGCGAGGAGCCACTAAAGGCCCCATCTTGCCATAGACAAGCAATGGCATCCTTACTTAGGAGGGAGAAAGGAATCGACAGAACCTCCTCCTTAACCCACGAATAAGTGCTTGTAGAAGAAGAAACCATTTCAAGTAAAAAAGACAACAAAGGAAAGGAAGACGAAGGAAGACCTAAGAAAGTCACAATTGTAACAGGGAGAAGAAATGACCACTAACCTCTAGAAAAATAAAGAACCCAAAGACGTAGAGAGCAGAAGACTAAAACAGAGCTAAAGCATAAGGGTAGGGGAGAACTGAAACAGACAGCAACAAGGTAAAAATTAAAGGAGGTTGGGGTTATATATACGGGTAGAAATAACTCCCAAACAACATACCAGAGGGCTAGGAACAATCTCACCACCTCTACGGCCAGGATGCCACGATGACCTTTTGAAGGACAACTGCTTTCAACACGTGGCAGAGAAACCTCTCACTTTTGAAATGATGCGCCTAAACCCAAAGGATGCATTTAAGGGCCCAGGGATACAAAACGCCTCATCATTACAAAAACAACTAGGCCCAAACATTGCATGGGGAAATGGAACGACGACTATCCATCATTCAACACGTGCCCTCCTCTGAAATCCCCTTAATGAACACTCTGAACATCACCTCACTTGAAGCACCACTACACTCAACAATGATCAGGATGGGAACACTTCAACCTGACACTTAGTCACTCAGCTCAACTCTCCACCTAGAGCTCATGATTGGGGCCCCTGTTCCCCCCAGATCGGGAGGGAGCTCCATAGGACCCTTCCCTTTTTTCATTCTTAGAGAGCATATGGAGATTCTAATTCCCTACAATCTCAATAGAGCATATTCATCTCCTCGCCAATTGGGGCTTGGATCAAAGGCCCCCTTTTATTTTACCATTGTACAAATATAACCGGAGAAATTCTCTAATTCAAGTGATACTTTTTAGTATTAACCCTAATTCTCCTAGATTAATTCTCTAGGGTTTTGTGTTTTACGTACTTGGAGTGAACAAAAATTATAATTTTTTATAAGGATTTGTCTATGAAACCTTTTATGTTTATATTAAAGAAAATTTTCATATTGAAAATTGTGTTTGAATTTGATTAAGCCTGAGTAGAATTGTCTCCAAAACACAATATATGTGGTTCATAAAATAAATTGTGTTTGACTTACCTATAGGAAATGATAACAAATAGGTGTGAAAATGAAAATGAAAATGATAAGAAATAGATATGAAAATGAAAATGTTAATAATTGGATTATATAGAATCCATGGTATTCTCTTGGAAGAATCACAACTAATGCATGACATAAAAATAGTATAAAGGAAAATGTTAACTAATTTACACACATTGGCTTAAAAATTTGGAATGGAAATTTTTGTTTATATATATATGATCCGGTCTTGATACCGGCCCCAAAGACAGCAGTGACGTGTCATCCGTTTTAGTAATGCTACCGATTCAACAGGTAAGACATCGAATTCAATAAACCGTCTGGGCGTTCTCCCAAGACTGGGTAATCCATGTAAACACCTTCATATCGGATGCATACCAGCCACTTGACAAGGGATAATGAGTGCTGCTACAGGGATGACAACCAGGATCCCATTTTCCATACTACGAGCCAAAGTCTGCTCCTGGAAATAAGTGTCCTGTCCCCCAAATTTAGCCTCATAATCTCCATATTTAAATATAAAATTGCCACTTGCTCCAATCATGCTAATAGGTGAATATTAAACAATCATTTATCTACATAGTGGAGTTTGGTGGATATGCCACTATCAAGTCCTCGTAAAACGAGCCAATCAGGTATAAAAACTCTCTTCAATTTACTTTGGGGCTCCCTGGAACTCTGGAGGTTATGGCTTAATACTATATGCTATTCCTTTCCTCTGGAAGATAAATACTGACTTGAGCGTCGGAGAATTTTCACAGGTGGCACCACCTTTCGCCCACTTTAACGCGTGAGGACGGTGTGAAGGATCTCCAGGACATCAAGACCAATCTTCTCGCATTGGCACGAAAGATACACATACCGGATACTCATTGATCCGGTGTTTAATCCTTTACAATCTTTGACTTTTGTGGCTGACCCTACACCGGATCTCTTGACCCCGGTTTAGGACAGTTCATTAGCACGCCCGGTGGGACACGTTAAAGTTATTCCTACCTCTCGTTTTTAAAATACGTGACTTTATCATGGAAGGCAATGGGAGAAACATGCAAGATGGGTACGTAGAAGATGTCACTGCCCAAGAACAACAAGTGAATAGGCGCTTGGCCTCTGATTCACCAGGAGGAAGTTCAAGAAAAATGGTGCAGGCACCAGTAGCAACTGATCCACGAGATGAGATGATACGCCAATTGATGGAGGAGCTGGTGGAGTTAAAGCGAGAAAAGAAGTGTTCAGAAGAGAAAGCATTATCTCAGGCAGAAGATACTCACCACACGAATGAAAGGAGAAAATCTGCGAGTCCCCAGTACTCTCAGATCCCCACTTATGATGAAAAGGAGCAAACGCTTGAATCTGGAGAGAGAGCTAGTGGCAAGAAATGGGAGCCAGCTATGACACATGGGGCCTATAAACCCAATGTCCCTTTCTCCCAGCGGTTAATGGACGTTATCATTCCAAAACACATGCAAACCACTCAACCTCTCTCCATCGGGAGGTATAATGGTGAGACAGACCCTACCAAGCACTTGGATGCATACGTTTATGAAACCATGTATCTGGGGGCAGACAAGGATGTAATGTGCAGGATGTTTCCTCGTACTCTGGTAGATGATGCCCTCGGATGGTTCAAGGGATTACCATCAGGCTCCATCGATTCATGGGAAGAGATGGCGACAACGTTCGTGGATCACTTTGTCATCTCTCGAGATGTCCCTAGGACCTCTTATACGTTGGCCCAAATCAGGCAGGGAGAACGTGAAACTCTTAAAGATTTCTTAAAAAGATTTTATAAAGAAGCAGCCTCAGTCCCAAATTTAGCAGAGGCATTATAATTACACATTGTAATAGAAGCTTTACAACCAGACTCTACTTTTGCTTTATCACTAGCAAAGAGCCCTCTAGCGAACTTCGAGGAGTTCAGAAGAAAAGCTTCCAAATATGTGGGCATTGAAATGCATTTAGAGGCAACTGCATCAAGAATGAAGCCCCTGATACCACAACAACAACCACGGAGAGACAAGGATAGGCCAAGATCAGAACGCATCGAAATACCATTCCATAACAACCCCTCTAATAACTATACACCCCGGCGGCAAGAGAAACGGGTAAGTGTGTTTGATCACTATGCACCGTTAAATTCTAGCCGATCACAGATTTTGAGGGAGATCGGTTGGCAAACGCTCAACGTATACGGGGTCAGAAAGCCACCCCAGATTCGTAAACACAGTGACCCTCGTAAGCATTGCGCCTTTCATGAGCAAAATGGTCATTCTACAGACGAGTGCCATGCCCTGAAGAATACAGTCGAAACTCTGATACGCGAAGGCAAGCTTAAGCAATACCTATTCAAAGAGAAATCCCTTGATGAGCCAAACTGAATGGACGAACGGGGTAGAGACCATGAGGATAACGGCGATGATAACCGCACTCCGGCTAGAAAGCATATTGCACCCGAAAAACAGAAGGGAAACATAGCTGATGAGTTGACACAGCAGAACGATACGCCCCACCAACAACGCTAGGGCTGACGTGAGGTCATCGATATGATTGCTGGAGGATTCGCTGGGGGAGGAGTGTCAATTACATCCCGCAAAAACCACCACCGAATGGTTTTGTCAATACAAGGGAGAGTTAAAGATAACCGTCCTCACAGGGATGGCGTTGCGGCTCCCGTAATTTCATTCTCTGATGAGGATTTTGGACCAACCGTTCCTGGTGGGGACGACGTCGTGGTTATCGTTGCAGTGATAGCCAACAAAGATGTAAAAAGAATCCTCGTTGACCAGGGAAATTCCTGTGATGTTATTTTTTATAATTGCTTTAAGAGAATGAGTTTTAATGACTCAGACTTACAGCCTTACACACAGGAACTGACAGCCTTCAACGGTTCATAGCAACCAACAAAAGGGTATTTTGACACCCTTATTTCTTTTGAAGGCGAGCCTGGGGCCAGAACGGTTAAATCCAGAGTATTAGTAATTGATGTAAAATCGCCATACAACGGTATCTTAGGCCGTCCCACTTTGAATGCTATAGAGGTAATCGTTTCAACTCCACATCTCCTTATCAAATTCATCGATAAGGACAATGTTGTCTCTTCCATTAGAGGTGACCAGGAAATGGCCAGGTATTGTTATAACTTAAGCCTAAACATGATGAAGTTAGAGGCATTCAATAAGAAGAGAAAGCTCAACGATGGTGGAGCAGCTGTTGGGTCTGTGAATCTTGTTGACTTGGACCCCAGGTCGGATCAGAAGATCGACCCTCTTAATCCTTCAAAGCCCACACCGGATGGAGGCTCAAGGGATATCATATTGGGAGATTCGCCAGAGAAAGTCACGCACATTAATGACGAATTGGATTCGACTACAGAGGAGCGTATACTCAACCTCCTTCAAGAATTCAAAGACCTTTTCGTATGGACTGCAACCGATATGCCTGGCATAGATCCCACGTTCTGTTGTCACAAATTATTTGTTTACCCAGAGGCGAGACCGGTTGCCCAAAAGAAAAGAAGATTAGGGCCAGAAAAGCAAAAGGCAACCTGTGAACAAATAGAGGAATTACTGAAGGCCGGATTTATTAGAGAAGTTCGCTATTCCTCTTGGCTCTCGAACATGATAATGGTTCAAAAAGCTAACGGTAAATGGAGAATGTGTGTCGACTATGTGGACCTTAACCGTTGCTGTCCAAAAGACCCTTATCGTGTTCCTAATATAGATCGGATGGTTGATGATTCCTCTAGTTATCAATACCTGAGCTTCATGGATGCATATTCAGGGTACAATCAAATTCCTATGTCCAAAGAGGATCAAGAAAAGACGGCTTTCATCAATGACCACAGTGTTTTCTGCTATATCGTCATGCCCTTTGGGTTAAAAAACGCTGGAGCCACTTATCAGCGGATGATTAACAAAGTATTCGAAGGTATGCACACCAAGCTTGTTGAGGTGTACATTGATGACATCATAGCCAACACACCGGTTGGAGGTGATCATATTGAAGACCTGCGCCAAGTGTTCACCCGCTTGAGGGAATATAACATGAGGTTAAACCCGTTGAAATGCACTTTCGCTGTCCCAGCTGGGAAGTTTTTGGGTTTCATGTTAACTTAGCGCGGTATTGAAGCTAATCCAGAAAAGTGCCAAACAATCCTCAATATGCAGAGTCCGAAGAATCTGAGGGAGGTTCAATCCCTGAATGGCAAGGTAGCAGCCCTGTCACGATTCATGCCAAAAATGGCTCATAGATCACTTCCTTTATACAAGATGTTGAAAAAGTCCAAAAAATTTGAGTGGAGATAGGAACAAGAACAAGCATTTTAAGAGCTTAAGAAGGTGTTATCCAAACCTCCCATATTGACGAAACCTGATCCTGGAGAAAACCTCATCCTATACTTGGCAATCTCGGATGAAGCTTTGGGTGTAGCCTTAGTAAAGGAAACCCCGGATGGTCAGATACCGGTATATTTTACGAGTAAAACACTACAAGGTGCTGAGATTCGGTATCAAAAGATTGAAAAAGTCGTTCTCGTTGTTGTTTGGGCCTCCCGTCGGTTACGACCATATTTCCATGCTCATCCAGTTGTGGTGAGAACGGATCTGCCACTCCGCTCAGTGTTAATCAAACCCGACCTCGTTGGTAGGATGATTAAATGGTCCATCGAGCTCTCAGAGTTTGACATATCATATGAACCTCAAGGTGCTATCAAGGCTCAAGTCCTGGCTGATTTCATCATGGAAATGACAGGGGTAGATCCAGCTACACCTCGCGTCCATTGGACCATCTATGTGGATGGTTCATCAAATCAAAAGGGCTCTGGAGCAGGTGTAGTTGTAGAAAGCAACGATGGTATACATTTGGAAATCTCCCTTCACTTTAATTTTAAAACTTCCAACAACCAAGCTGAATACGAAGCTTGTTTAGCCGGACTTTGAGCTACGATTGACATCGGAGCGTCTGAAGCAACACTGTACAGCGATTCACAACTGGTGATCTCATAAATTCTGGGAGATTATCAAGCTCGCGAGCCCCAACCCCAGTTATACTTAAATTGTGTCAAGGAGTTGAAGGAAAAATTCTCAAAGCTGGAATTTAAACATGTTCCACGTGAAGATAACACTAGAGCGGATATACTTTCTAGATTGGCGAGCACCAAACGGCCAGGTAGCACCACGAAGTTGATCCAAAGTACGCTGACGTCGCCTAGTATTCCTCTATTCCCCTCTTTAAATGCCATAATGACCAATTCTCCTTATGGAAGCTCATGGATGGCCCCTTATATCCGTTATCTGGCCGACGGACAACTCCCTACAGACGAAAATGAAAAAAGAAAAATTAAAAGGAAGTTGCCATACTTCACCATGATTGACAGCGTCCTCTACAGAAGGGCATTCTCAGTACCTTATCTTATTTGTTTGAGGGAAAACGAGATCCAAGCAATAATGGAAGAGGTGCACGAGGGGCAATGTAGACATCACGCTGGAGGAAGAAGCTTGATGAGAAAAATTCTCAGGGCCGGATATTGGTGGCCCACGGTGAAGCAAGATTCTATTGACTTCATCAAGAAGTGCGACGCTTGCCAAAGGTTTTCTAACCTTCACCATACACCGGCGGAAGAACTCTTCACATCGGCTGTGCCATGGCCATTCTACCAATGGGGTCTAGATATACTAGGACCTTTTCCAACTGCTCCTGGGGGACTCAAGTACCTCATTGTTGGGGTTGATTATTTTATCAAATAGATTGAGGCAGAACCAGTGGTCCACATCACTTTAGCCTAAACTCGTCGTTTCATGTATGAAAACATCATAACACGATTCAAGGTTCCAGCGCGGGTCGTTACTGACAACGGCACCCAATTCACAAATAAGAAGTTCACAAACTTACTGGAAGGATTGGGCATCGCCCAAATATTTTCATCTGTCGAACACCCACAAACCAATGGCCAGGCTGAAGTAGCCAATAGAGAGGTATTGAAAGGGCTCAAGAAACGCTTTGGGAAAGCCAAGGGTACATGGACAGATCAGTTATGCCATGTTCTATGGACCTATCGTACAACACCCCATTCTTCTACAAATGAGTCACCATATCGGTTGACATACGGTGTCAAGGCCATGATACCGATTGAGCTACAAACCGCTTCTGTGAGAGTTGCTTACTTCTTAGAAAAGGATAACAACGCTAATCTGACTTCAGAAATGGATGTGATCCAGGAGCTCAGAGAAAAAGCATTTGTTAGGGATCAAGCCATCAAAGCCAAAGCAGCTCTCCGCTACAATAAAAGAGTCCAACCCAGGACTTTTAATATAGGAGACTTAATTCTCAAAAAGGCAAGCGTGGGTAATAAATTCGCTCATCAAGGCAAATTAGCCCCGAATTGGGAAGGCCCATACAGGGTATCCGAAGTCACTGGAAAAGGCTCATACCGCCTAGAGAATCTCGATGGTTCACCGATCCGCAACAAGTGGAACACTCAGAACCTGCGCATTTATTATAGCTAGTTGGTAAGACGGTGTGTACTCTTTTTCCTTACTTGGGTTTTTTACCATTGGGTTTTTCCAAGAAGGTTTTAACAAGACACGACCCCAACTCAGCTCTTTTTGTAATTCGCAATCAAATCAATAAAGTACCTTGTATGATTATGATATACTCTCCTTATTCTACTTCTAGCACAACACCGTTGTGACAAGAAACTTTCAGGACAAATGATCTTAATTACTTATCTGTAATTAACGACGAAATTCCTCGAAAGAACTTAAGGGTGAACTATCTGTTGAAGGCCTGAGCGCAGTAAGATGGTCTTTCCTAAAGCCACGCTGAACCTCAGGCAACGGGTGCAGTAGATTTAAGATTTTCCCTGAACCGAACTGCCATTTGAAGGCTTAGAGGGTAAGATTAAAACTGAACTCCAAGTACGGCTAGTAGGATTAAAACTAAACTGTCGTTTGAAGGCTTGGAGGGTAAGATTAAAACTGAACTCCAAGTACGGCTAGTAGGATTAAAACCGAACTGCCGTTTGAAGGTTTGGAGGGTAAGATTAAAACCGAACTGTCGTTTGAAGGCTTGGAGGGTAAGATTAAAACTGAACTCCAAGGACGGCTAGTAGGATGAAAACCGAACTGCCGTTTGAAGGCTTGGAGGGTAGAATAAAAACGAACTCCAAGCACAGCTACTAGGTTCGACCGAACGCTGTAAAGACTTAATATCACTCTTCTGGCTGGGAAATTCTCTTGCAGGTCGAGATTCAATAAACATCTTCATGATTGCTTTCCCTCAGGACGAATACTTAGCCACTCTCACGTTAACGACGTGCTTCCTCGTGAGGGCCTTACTAAATCAGAGGTAATATCCCATAATGAGTCTTTATTTTAAACGTGCTCACTCTTAGGAATAATGCTTATATTTATAAATATTTGTTCTACATTTTAACTATATAAGTCCGATCTGATTTATTGTATACACGACGACCTTATTTGAGTTATTTTCGCAGAACAACTCAGAATATTCAATTGAAGGAACTTAAGATAAATGTAGTAGACAAATATTTAAAGAAAATGCTCATTTCATTCATAAGAAATTGAAAGTACATAACTAGTTCATTAATTAAAGCTGGAGCTGATCCCGGTACACAGCAAGGCTTCATTTCTTTTTTCCTCCGACCTCACTCACTTTCCCACCAGCAGCTTCATTCTTACCAGCACCAGTGCCTGTCCTTTCGCTACCGGGCTGCTGGGTGATAGAGACTAGGAGAGGGGGTGTCATCGATTGACTCTCAGGCAAAGGAGGTAGCTCATATAAAGTGTTGGGCGGATCCTCATGACGGTTATCGACAACTGCCACAAGCTTCCCTCCATGGAACTCGTAGAACGGATTTATACCGCTTAAGTTAAGTTCCACTTTGGGATTGCGATGAAGAACTTGACGCACTGCCAGTCCAAAGGATTCCTTGGCGACCTGGACACAAATGTCAACAGCCTCATCAGCTCTGGCATTAGCAGCAGCCAGCTCCGCCCTCAAAGCAGTGCCATCGTCATCCAGACTCGCCAATTTTAGACGTTCAATTTCCATAAGCAGCTCCTTCTCCCTTCGAGCCCATTCTTCAGCTTGCTTCGAGTAGCTGTAGGCTTTCGCCTTCAGTTCCTCTTCTAGCTTGGTGGTATTCTCTTTCTCCGTGCAGAGGCTCACACTGAGGTCGAAGTTAACCTTCTTTTGCTCAGCCAACTTACCCTCCAAATCCTTGACCAAAGATTTGAGTCAAAGTCTCCACATACATCCGGTCCCCGTAATCCTTGGATGTCTTCAGCCGATCCTCAAGAAGCTTGATGTTCACCCTGTCCTTGGCGGACGAAATAGTAAGGTCATTGACTTTACCGGTCAATCTGTCAACCTCAGGGCCATCATCTGCCAGCCTGCAGAGAGAGTTCAGAAGACCGGATAATTCTTCTTGTTGCCACCGACCAGCCTCACAAGCTTTCTTGATCTCCGCTGGCTCCAGAGTAGTCTTCAGGTTGTACCTCGGACCGGGGATGGATTCAGGAACTGGGCCCTCATAAACCAAGTACGGAGCCAGGCACGAATTATTAGGAGGAGGGTAAGAGACCTTTGGTGCAAAGAAAGTAGTCAAAGGTTATGCGCCAGAAATGACAACTTTGTTGGGGACATCCGGGGTCGTCCCTGCTGTGCCTTTCCCCTTGGAACTCCCAGAATCAGTCTGGCCCTTCGAAGTGTTGATCTTCTTTGATGGAGGAGGGCGAGATTCCGTCTGTTTCGAGGGGTCATTCTTCATTTTCTTCCTTTTCTCTCCGACCTTTTGTCCTTCGACAATAGGTACGGAGTCAGCAGCTCCGCCCTCACGCAAGGGGACAAGTAAGGATGATGGTCTCGGAAGTGACCTTCTTAGAATTCCTCTTTGGCTGAATATTATTCTCCCCAGCCACAGACTTCCCACCAGCAACCAATGATTTCAGCTTCTCCATCGACGAAGATGATATTTTTATTTTAACTGCAAAAACAAGCAAAGAAGATGATTAAGTATGGTAATAAGTCAGAAGTATATGAAGCAAATCAGCGACAAAGAAAATGATCGAAAAATTACGTAAATATTCGTCGCGAGAAGACTTTGGGCCCAACAAACGCTTGCAAGAAAAGGCTTTATGTTTGATTGTGTACGCCTCAAGGGCAAACAGAACGGTTGCAGTGGTGGAAGATAGTTTATCTTCATCCGTAAAGTAAGCTTGAGAAGTCAGTAAAAAATGCTCATGGGACCAACTCACTAGGAATTTATTGATACCCTCTTCATTCAGCCAGAAGACTGGTTCCTCTGGTTTAATTCGAATTCTGGTAAAATAAGACTTAAAAGATCGTCCGTCCACCTTGGCTGAGTCAGTGTAGGATTCAAAATTTACAAATTTGGATAGAGTTCGGAGGGTGATCAAACTAACACCTCCGCTCTGTCTATTGGCACGACGGACCACTTGAGTATAGTAAAATAACACAGCGACTGTGGGAGTGAAATTGAAGTATTTCCCAAGTACTTCTAAAGAACGGATTAACCCCCATCCGTTGGGGTGAAGCTGTGAGGGAGCACAATCCAAAAACCTTAATACTCCCATCTGGAACTCCGTCAGGGGGAAACGCACACCCAAATTAAGGAAAATGAAGTCGTACATATAAACCGACCTCTCGTCAGGAACCACATGGCAGATCCGTTATGAAGGAAGTGGCGCCAACACCATAAATCTCTCCTTATGCTTTTCTTTTGCATAAACTCTGAATTGAGGATCTAACCTCGCTCCGTCGTCCCTAGTGTGACGAGATGGAGTATCCCAGAATTCATCTACCACCCAGCAATAGGGATGTTTATCTTGGAGTTTCACCCAGTCAATCCGATGTGCAACCACATTACACAAACCTGAAGCAGTCTTCAGAATATATCTATCTGTCGCTCCTTCAGCAGATGTACCTTCACCGGTCATTTTATGAAGCGCCAAGTTGAAAATCCTTGCACTGCGGTAAAAAGCCACATCGTCAGAGAGGTACAAATCAGCGTTATCCTCACTATCATCATGACAGCTATCCCCTGACTCAGAAGAGGATTCAGAAGAGGGTATTATCACCCTCCGCCGTGAGTAAGGCGACGCTTCCCTCTCTGAGTGAAGTGGCCTGGTGTTAGAGGAAATCACAGGAATTCTCCCACCACGATGCGTAGGAGTTCGAGACGAAGCTCTTCTTCCTCTAATCCTAGGGCCAACACGGCTCGAACCAGTATAACCTCTCCCAGACATTCAAAAAACTAAAAGAAAAGCGCGAGTCAATGAAGAGGATGGTTACCTAAGTTGATAAGAAGAGGATCGTAGAGTGAACTTCGCAGAGCAAACAGCAAAAGTCTTCTCGGAATTTTTGCAGAGTTTCGTCAAGAAAGCAAGAACAAGTGACTTCTGAATCCACTAAGTAACCCTTTTATAGATAGTGAAGAGTTTCCATTTTTAGTCGAAAGGTTATGTCGTTTACCATCAAACGACACTCGTACCCGAAACGATGCAGTCGTTTCAAGCTCCAAAGCGCGAAAGTAGTGTCGATTCATCAAAAGGCCTCTTCAAAATGGGCCTAAAAAATTTTAAATTTTAGGCCCATGAAGCCGCAAGCGACGGTTGCTGAGGCACACACCTTTAATGCAATAATGGCTCGCCCACGTGCTTACAGTATTTATTATCCAATCATGAGAAGCGTTTCATGCGTAATAGGAGTTACTTGAATACCAAAGGTTTACAAGTTCCAAAAACTTTTGGGATTCCCACACGACGAATCTCTGCCCAAAATCGTCGTGTGGATTCTCAAACAACGGAACTTACATCCAATATTCGACCTCTTATACGATGAAACAACACAAAACCAATACGCCAGTTAACAAATATTTCTTGCATTTGCATACCGGTATCTAGACCGCTTCACGACAGTATAGCTTATATGAGCAACTCTAACAGTTCCTCACACAAGCTAGGGGACAAATGATCCGGTCTTGATACCGGCCCCAAAGACAGCAGTGACGTGTCATCCGTTTTAGTAATGCTACCGATTCAAGAGGTAAGACATCAGATTCAATAAACCGTCTGGGCGTTCTCCTAAGACCGGGTAATCCATGTAAACACCTTCATATCGGATGCATACCAGCCACTTGACAAGGGATAATGAGTGCTGCTACAGGGATGACAACCAGGATCCCATTTTCCATACTACGAGCCAAAGTCTGCTCCTGGAAATAAGTATCCTGTCCCCCAAATTTAGCCTCATAATCTCTATATTTAAATATAAAATTGCCACTTGCTCCAATCATGCTAATAGGTGAATATTAAACAATTATTTATCTACATAGTGGAGTTTGGTGGATATGCCCCTATTAAGTCCTCGTAAAACGAGCCAATCAGGTATAAAAACTCTCTTCAATTTACTTTGGGGCTCCTTGGAACTCTGGAGGTTATGGCTTAATACTGTATGCTATTCCTTTCCTCTGGAAGATAAGTACTGACTTGAGTGTCGGAGAATTTTCATAGGTGGCACCACCGTTCGCCCACTTTAACGCGTGAGGTCGGTGTGAAGGATCTCCAGGACATCAAGACCAATCTTCTCGCATTGGTACAAAGGATACACATATCGGATACTCATTGATCCGGTGTCCAATCCTTTACAATCTTTGACTTTTGAGGCTGACCCTACACCGGATCTCTTGACCCCGGTTCAGGACAGTCCAATATATATTTATTTATTGATATAAGAAACATATGATCAAAGCATTAAAGAGATCATCGAACACAGTAATCTCAATTAATAAATGTTGTTTATTTTACAAATATCAATGCATTAACATAAATGTTATAGTAAATCAATTACAAAAGAAATTTAACAACTTATGCATTTAATAAGTATATAACTTGGAGGTGTGGTTGAGTTGAAACAACTTAAAAACCATGCGTCGGGGTATCCCACATATCGAAATGTTTATAAGTCGCAAATAGATTAGTCATTGTGATAGGTAGTAGATACCATAAGTTACACTTACACCAAAAAGTTTCATATATATTTTTATATAAAGAATGTTAACCGGGAAACTAGTTAAGGAATACAAAATGAAAATTTATTTAAAAACATTATTAATATATGTCTACTCTAATTTCTAATAAATTACAATAAATTTTTTAATAAAAAAATTCACTTTTTAATTGTTTAAACAATGTCTCCTAGGACATTAAACAATGTCTCCTAGTATCCATACGCCCATATAACTTTTAGGATTGATTTGGATTTTATATATTCCATTGATGGTTATTCCAAGAGATTAAAGGTGTACCTAATCAAGAAGATGTCTGATGTGTTTCCATTATTCAATAAGTTCAAAGCATAAATAGAGCTTGAAACTAATAAGAAAATCAAGTGCTGAGGAGAGACAATGGAGGATAATCTAGAGCATTTTGCAAGAAAGAGGGTATTCAAAGGCAATTCACAGCGACATATACGCCTTGGCAGAATGGTGTAGCAGAATGATGAATAGAACTCTCCTAGAGAGGATAAGAGCTATATTGAGAATTGCAAAATTAGCAAGTCTTTTTAGGCAGAAGTAGTAAGTTGTTACGTGATAAATTGATCACCATCAATGGCTATAGGTATCAAGACACTAATGAAGGTGTGGAAAGGAAAGTTAGTAGATTATTCTTCTCTACATGTATTTGGTTGTTTTACGTATGTGATATACAACACCCACGAAAGAACAAAGTTGGATCCAAAATCCAAGAAATGTATATTTTGGACTATGCTAATGGTGCTATGGGGTACCACATGTGGGATCTTACTACTTGTAAGGTTATTGTCAGCATGGATGTATTTTTTTTGTAGAAAACAAACTACAAGGTGAACAGAAAAATGACAATACTTATGAAGTTACTATGATACAGATAGATGGCAATGATGGAGAAAATAGTTCTTCTAAAGCTGAACAAGAGCACAAGGAATAAGAAGTAGATGAGGTCGACAATGTATAAGCTCAATGATCAACACATCAGATAAAGAAATCATCTTGGTACTCAAACAATATGATGGCAAACCACAATGCGTATTGTCTTCTAATAGAAGGAGAGCCATCAACCTTTCAAGAGGCTGTGAGTAACTTAGATGTTTCTCTATGAATGGCAGGAATGCATGAAAAAAATATAAGCCTTACATAGAAACAAGATATAGGAGCTTGTAACACTTCCATATGTTCAGAAAGCCATTGGAAAAAATAGGTTTACAAGATCAAACAAGATTGCAATGATCAAGTGGAGTGGTATCTTGCTAGACTGGTAATTAAGAGATATGCTAAAAAAAGGGATTGACTTTAATGAGATATTTTCTGTTGTGGTTAGACTCATTACTATTAGAGTAATTCCAAATATGTATGTTGCATTTGGTGTACATCTTGAACTGTTGGATGTGAAGACTTTTTCTTTATGGAGGACATGAAGAGAAGATGTATGCTCCAACCAGAAGGCTTTGAAGAGTAAGGAAAAGAAAAATTGGTTTTCAGGTTAACCAAATATCAGTATGGTCTAAAACAGGCCTTGAGGTGTTGGTATAAGAGATTTGATTTCTTCATTATTAGCCTTAGATACACCAAATTGAATTCAAACCATTGTACGTACTACAAAAGGTTTGGTGAGAATGATTTTATCATATTAGTACTGTATGTGGATGACATGTTGGTTATAGGGCCTAACAAAGATCAAGTCTGGGAGTTGAAGGCATAATTAGCTAGGGAGTTTGATATGAAAGACTTGGGACCAACAAACAGGACTTTAGGGAAGCAAATTCACCGAGATAGAAAAAATAAGAAGGTTTAGCTTTTTTGTAATAATTACTTACTGAAATTTTTATGCCACTTTAATGTGCAAGATTGTAAGTCAATTTCTACCTCATTTCCTGTTAATTATAAATTATCCTTATGTATGAGTCCTAGAAATGAAGCGGGGAGGATGGAAATATCTTGAGCACCGTATGCATCAGCGGTGGGAGGCCTTATGTATGCAATGACTTGTATGAGACCAGATATTGCTCAAATGGTTGGTATGGTCAATCGGTTCATGACAAATCCTGATTGAAAACATTGGAATATTGTGAATAAGGTCCTGAGATACATTAAAGGAAACTCAAGTAATGCATTATGTTTCAAAGGACTAGAGTTTCTTGTTAGATGATTTATTGACTCATATTTTATAGGTGATCTTGATAAAAGGAAATCTACTATAGGCTATGTGTTCACCTTTGTAGGAAAAGCAGTAAGTTGGCTATCCAATTACAATCTGTCATGGCTTTATTAACTATAGAAGCATAATACATGTTAACTACCCAAGCACACAAGGAAGCAATTTGGATTTAAAAGTTATTGGAAGAACTCACACATAAACAATTGAAGATTACAATGTATTGTGCTAGTTAAAGTGCCTTGCATATTACAAGGACAACCTTTTATTCTAAAATGAAACACATAAGAGTATAATACCACTTTGTCAAAAAAGTAATAGAGGAAGGAAATATGGATATGCAAAAGATTTATACCAAACATAACATAGTAAAATGTTATGACAAAGTCGATTAATACTGATAAGTTTATATGGTGTAGATTCTCTTATGGCCTATTGAAAACATAAGCAGCAAAGAATTGACAAGAGAAAGATTTGAGAAACACGCAAAAGAGACTAAATGGAAGATTCTTAGAAACGGCATGCATTAAGCCACTTTTATGGCATTTTCAACGGCTTATGACTAGCTTAAGGTGCAAATTGCTTGGCAAGTGGGAAACTTAAATTGGAGTGCAAGCAAAGGGTACGTACTTGTGCCTATAAATACCAAGGTCATTGGTGTGTTTTATGCATCCCAAACTAAAAATATATCTTATATGTAGTAAGATATACAAAGAGATAAAATCATGTTCTTATGAGGTTCTTTTAATGAATGTGTTCTTATTTTTAAGAAAATGTCATTATTCTCTCATTGTAAATTAGAAAAAGTTACAATATTTCTTTAACTTAATGAAAATATTTTTTTGATCTTGCATGTGGTTTTTTATTTATCAGTTGAGGGTCTTTTTCACGTAAAAATATTGTGTGTCAATTCTAAATTTTCTCACAGGGTTGATAAAAAATTATGCCTGTCTCTGTATGTATTAATTTAAATACTCAAAAAGAAAATTGTCAACCTCTCCATCACCATTGCATTGCGTATTGGTACTTATTGGGTATAGAATAGATCTGCTTGTGTCTTTTTGTTCCTACAAATATGATTGATTGTTATTTTAACTGTGTAATATTATTTCGTTATCCTGATATACATAATAACTTATTCCCTAATTGCCATATCTGTTTCTCTAAAACCATGTCCCTAACTTAAATGATCTTCCATATTTGAGAACTAGAACATTATACATTTTACATTTGCAAAATTTAGAAGATCACACAATCATCCTATTTCTAGGTTATCAATGACTATAGTGATTTAGCTAAATTAAGTTCCAACCCACTAATAAATTTTATAATTGTAAGAGAATCTAATTAATACAATAATCTATGGATGATCAAATACCATAAAAATATTTTCTCAAAAAGTCAACACAATTAGTGTTTGGTGTAGGCATAAAATGTTGGGAGTAGTGTTCCAAAACCTAGTTTTTAAAACTTATTCACCTTCCTTTATATCATTATTCCAATTGATAAAATAAACAAAACATTAAGAGAAGAATATGAAGGACTTGAATGGTCATCCGGTCTAGATACCAGTACATGGGCAAGAGGGTAATTTCACCAGATCTCACTCGCTTACCGGTGTCGCACGTAAACCTCCAAACTGTAAGCCCGTATCAGATACCTTTCTATACCAGAAGTCCAGGTCAGCATCATGCACATCGGAAAGCATCTGTGTCACCCGACAAACAGTACCAGGTACATTCGCAGGGAACGTTCGCAGGCAACGCGGAGGCACCCACGTCGTGTGTCAAAATCATACTGACATATTGTACAAATAGTCCCCCAACCCTAGGAGACTCGTCATTCTCCACATGCATGCATATAAATACCTACATTTCCACGACTCTGGTACGTTAGACTCATTCTCACACTTACACTCGCTAACCTTGAATTCCTTTTCTGGTTACCGACTTGAGCGTCGGAGAATCTTCGTAGATGACACCACCTTTCGCCCCCTATCAACGCGAAAGCTTGGTGTGAAGGATCTCCAAGACTTCAAGACCCTTATTTCCCACTAGAATAGGGGACATAATATCGAATCCCTACTGGACCGTTGTACTAAACACTAGAATCAGATAACATTTGTATCTGGTCCCACACCGAATCCTTGACCCCGGTTCAGACTAGTTCATTGGCACGCCCGGTGGGACTATATAGAGAGATTCCCATTTTTCGCAGAAGTCTTGCAGCTTTACCATGGAAGGGCATGTGAGAGATTTTCATGAAGGGTACGTGGAGGATGTCACGCCCCAGGTTAACAGGCGCCTAGCCTTTGATTCTCCAGCAGGGAGCTCTCGGAGAATGATGTCTCTGGGAAAGCCTGATCTTCGTGGTGAGATTTTCAAGCAACTTAGGGAGAAGTTAGCTGAACTAAAGCGAGACCGTAGGTAGACGAAGGAGAAAGCAGTTTTGCAAGCAGAGGAAACCCATGAAGCCTCTTGGAGAGAGAAATCAACCACTCTCTAGTACTCTAAGATTTCCACGAGGAGAGGGAGCAAACCCAAAACTCAAGGGAGAGATTTACTGGTAGGAGGAAGGAGCCAATGGTGGTAGCTTCAGGGACTTATAGACTTAACGTCCCATTTTCTAGGAGGCTTATGAGTGTGCCTATTCCCAGGCATTTGCAGACGACACAACCCCTTTCCATAAGGAAGTATTCAGGTGAAACGGACCCAAGTAAGCACTTGGATGCTTACACATATGAGGCTATGTTCTTGGGGGCAGAAGAGGATGTTATGTGTCGCATGTTCCCTCGCACCTAACCAAAGAAGCCTTCAGCTGGTTTAAGGGACTTCTGCCAGGATCGATAGACTCTTGGGAGGAAATGGCAATGGCCTTTGGTGACCACTTCGTCATTTCCAGGGTCGTTCCCAAGATGTCACACACCCTCGTGTAGATAAGGCAAGGTGAGAACGAGACGCTGAAGGAATTTTTGAAGAGGTTCTACAAGGAGGCAGCTATGGTCCCCAATCTTACTGAGGTCATCTAGTTGCACATCACCATTGAGGCTTTACAACCTAAGTCTGCTTTTGCTTTATCTTTGGCAAAGAGCCCTCCAACGTCTTTTGAAGAGTTTCGGAGGAAGGTATCGAAATACATTGGTATAGAGATACACTTGGAAGCCACATCGGCGAGATCAAAACCACCTGTCCCGGTATCACAACCACCCAGAGAAAAGGAGAGGGCTAGGCCAGATAGGCTCTTTCAAAGGGACAGGTTCAGGAACCCACAGCCTCAACAGTAGGAGAGACGCGTAGCTTCGTTCAGTAACTACGCTCTATTGAACACCAGACCGATGCAAATTTGAAGAGAAGTGGGGTGGCTGATATTCAGCGCGTATGGCATCAAGAAGCCAGCTTCCTTAAAGAGGCCTGGAAATCCGCATAAGTATTGCGATTTCCATAAGCAAACAGGGCATTCTACTGAGGAATGCAGATTTCTGAAAGACGCAGTAGAGGCACTTATCCGTGAGGGGAAGCTGAAGCAATACCTTTTCAAAGAAAAGTCCTTAATGAGCCGGATAGGATAGAAAAGTGGAGTCGTGACTGCGATGAGGATGGTGATAACAGCCGGGGTCCCGTGAAAAGATTAACTGCTGTTGAGAAGCAGAAAGGGATTGTTAGCACCGAGGTGGCTCAAGAGGAAAAGGCACACCAGCAGCAGCAGTGAGGCCGACGTAAGGTGATTGATATGATTGTTGGAGGGTTTGTTGGTGAAGGAGCATCAATCACTGCAAGGAAGAACCATCATCGCATGATTCTTTCGGTTCAAGGCAAACCTTGAGATAATCGCCCATTTCGGGACGATGTGGTGGCGCCAGTAATTTCTTTCTCGGACAAAGACTTCGGCCCGACTATCCTTGGAGGTGATGATGCAGTGGTCATCATAGCGGTCATTGCAAACAAGGACGTCAATCGAATACTTGTTGATTAGGGGAGTTCCTGTGATGTTATTTTTTATAACTATTTTAAAAGAATGAGCTTTAATGATTCTGATCTTCAACCCTATACGCAGGAACTAACAGCTTTTAATGGAGCCAAGCAGCCTACCAAGGGTTACCTAGACACCTACGTGTCTTTTGAGGGTGAGCCCGGAGCGCGTATAGTCAAGTCTAGAGTGTTGGTGATTGATGTCGAATCACCATACAATGGCATCATAGGCCGTCCCACTCTAAATGCCATGGAGGCAATCGTTTCAACACCTCACCTCCTTATCAAGTTTATCGATAAAGACAACAATGTCTCATCTATCTGGGCTGAGTAGGAGAGGGCCCAGTATTGTTATAATCCGAGCCTCAATATGGTGAAGTTGAAGGCGTTTAATAAGAAGAGAAAGCTGAACGACGGAGAAACTGTAGCTGGATCTGTCAATTTAATTGACCTTGATCCCAGGGTTGAGCTTAAGATTGATCCGCTCAACCCATCCAAGCCAACATTGGAGGGGATTCCAGGGAGGTCATGTTAGGAGATATCCCGAATAAGGTCACTTTTATAAATGATAAGTTAGAAGTTATTGTGGAGCAACGCCTACTTGCACTATTGGAGGAGTTCAAAGACCTTTTTACTTGGACTGCCGCTGACATGCCCGGGATGGACCCTAATTTTTGTTGTTAGAAGTTATCCGTCTATCTAGAGACGAGGCCGGTGGTTCGGAAGAAGTGGAGACTGGGCCCTGAGAAGCAGAGGGCAGCTTGTGAGCAAACTGAGGAACTCTTAAAAGCCGATTTTATCAAGGAGATCTGGTATTCTTCTTGGCTCTCTAATGTGGTGATGGTGCAAAAGGCCAACGATAAATTGAGGATGTGCACAGATTACATGGGTTTGAACCGTTACTGCCCAAAGGATCCGTATCCCCTGCCCAATATTGATAGGATGGTGGATGATTCTTCTGGTAACCAATACCTGTCTTTCATGGACTCGTATTCAGGATACAACTAGATTCCGATGTAGGAAGAGGATCAGGAGAAGACAACATTTGTCAATGATCGCGGTGTGTTCTGTTACACCGTCATGCCCTTCGGTCTGAAGAACGCTGGAGCCACATACTAGCGGATGATTAACAAGGTGTTCAAAGGCATGCACACCAAGTTGGTGGAGGTGTACATTGATGACATCATAGCTAAAACCCTAGCTAGGGGTGACCATGTGGAAGATCTGCGTAAAGTTTGCTTGCACCTAAGGTAGTACAACATGCGCTTGAACCAGTTGAAGTGTACTTTTGTTGTTCCTGCTGGAAAATTATTGGGTTTCATGTTAACTCAGCGTGGTGTAAAGGCAAACCTAGGCAAGTGTCAAGCGATTTGAGATCTGTAAAGCCCGAAGAATCTGAGAGGTTCAGTCTCTGAGTGGAAAGGTGGCAGCCTTGGCACGATTCATGCCTAAGATGGCACACAGATCCCTTCCCCTGAATAAGATTCTAAAGAAATCTAAAAAGTTCGAGTGGGGGCAGGAGCAAGAGCAAGCCTTTCGGGAGCTTAAGGAGGTGTTATCCAAACCTTTTATTCTGGTAAAGCCTAACCCCGACGAGTTGCTCATTCTGTACTTGGCAGTTTCAGATGAAACTCTAGGAGTGGCCCTGGTGAAGAAGACAGTAGAGGGTCAGAGGCCGGTGTATTTTACTGGCAAGACATTGCAAGAAGCTGAGGGCTGGTATCTAACGATTGAGAAAGCCGCCCTAACAGTCATCTGGGCTTATCGATGTCTAAGGCCATACTTCCACACGCACCCTATAATGGTAAGGACAGATCTTCCGCTTCGCTTAGTGCTGAGCAAGCAGGAGCTGGCTGGAAGGATGATTAAGTGGTCAATCGAGCTGTCTGAATTCGATGTGACTTATGAGCCTCGTGGTGCAATAAAGGCTCAGGTTTTAGCAGACTTTATAGTGGAGATGACTGGATCAGATAGCCATCCCCATTCTCATTGGACGGTGTACGTTAATGGTTCCTCCAACAATAAAGGAAGTGGAGCTAGTGTGGTGGTTAAAAGTGACGATGGAGTACATCTGGAGATTTCTCTATGCTTTAACTTCAAAACATCCAACAACCGAGCTGAGTATGAAGCTTGTTTACTAAGAGCAGCATTGGATATCGGAGCTTCTGAGGTGACCCTCTACAACAATTCACAGGTGGTGACGTCGCAAATTCGAGGAGAATATCAGGTTCGTGAACCTTAACTTCAGTTGTATATGAACTGTGTTAATGAGTTGAAAGAGTGTTTTGCGATGTTAAAGTTTAAGCATGTGCCAAGAGAGAACACCAGAGCTGATATTCTCCCAAGGTTGGCAAGCTCAAAGCAGTCTTAAAGTACCACCACTGTGGTACAAAGCACTTTGACTACTCCCAGCATCCCTCTAACCTCCTCGCACATGGCTATTACTGCCCGTGCATTCAACAAGGATTCGTGGGTAGTTCCTTTTGTCTGATATCTGGTTAATGGACAATTACCCATTGATGAGGCTGAAAAGAAAAGAGTTCACAGGGAGTTGCCCCATTTCACAATGGTGGATGGAATTTTGTTCCGTAGAGGATTCTCTATACCCTACCTCTGTTTTTTGAATGAGAATGAGGTGCAGGAGGTTATGGAGGAGGTGCATGAAGGGCAGTGCAAGCACCATTCTAGAGGATGAAGCTTGATAAGGAAAATTCTGAGGGCGGGTTACTGGTGGCCCACACTAAAGAAGGACTACGCAGAGTTCGTGAAGAAGTATGGTCCTTGTCAAAGGTTTGCTAACCTCCATCACACACCGGCTGAGGAACTATTCACTTCTGCGGTGCCATGGCCCTTTCATCAATGGGGGCTAGATATCTTGGGTCCATTCCCTACTGCTCCAGGGGTCATCAAGTACCTTATATTGGGGATAGATTACTTCACCAAGTGGATTGAAGCAGAGCTTGTGGTGCACATCACCTCAGCCTGGACCCGGCGTTTTATGTACGAAAATATCATAGCATGGTTTGGGGTACCACCGCGGATCATAACTGACAACAACACTCAGTTTGCTGACAAGAAGTTCATGGAGCTGCTTGAAGGATTGGGCATAACCCAGATCTTCTCATCTGTTGAGCACCTATAGACAAATGGCCAGGCTGATGTGACCGATAGAGAAGTGTTGAAAGGCCTCAAGAAGTGCCTAGGAGAAGCTAAGGGTGACTGGACGAATCAGCTGTGCCTTGTCTTATGGGCTTATCGTACCACACCCCACTTTTCGAAGAACGAATCTCCCTACCGCCTCACATACGATGTTGAAGCCATGATACCAGTAGAGCTTCAAACAACTTTAACAAGGATGGAGCATTTCTCTGAAGAGAGCAACAATTCCCGTCTAGCTTCAGAGCTTGATGTAATTCAAGAACTTAGGGAGGAAGCGTACATCCGAGACTGGGCTATCAAGGTGAAGGATGCCATTCGATATAACAAGCGCGTTTTGCACAGAGCCTTTGGGGTTGGAGATCTGGTGTTGAGAAATGCTAGTGTAGGGAATAAGTTCGCACATCAGGGAAAGCTTGTGCCAACTTAGGAGGGTCCTTATCGTATTTCCGAAGTCACAGGAAAAGGATCATATCGACTGGAGAACCTCGACGACACACGAATTCGCAACAAGTGGAATACACAGAACTTAAGAATTTATTATAGCTAATTGGTAAGCCGACATGTACTCTTTTTCCTAACTTGAGCTTTTTCCCATTGAGTTTTTCTCAAGAAGGTTTTAATGAGGCATGTCCCAGCTACGCTTCTCTTGTACACATTTCATATTAATGAGAAATTACAATTAACTATTGTGTTCTTTGCATTCCTCTTTATTCTATGTATTTAAGCTTTTACGGAGGGTGTGAAGAACGGCCCTCTGGACAGATGGTCTCAATTTCCTATGCTGTAATTAACGACGTAACTCCACGAGAGGCAATGGCGTAGAAGATAAGCCCTGACGAGTGTCGAGGATTGGTCCTTGTTTAAGGCCATACTGGACCCCAATGAGTGGCACCCCATTACTTATTTAATAATTGGCTACTTGGCCCTAACGAGTGGTGAGGATTGGTCCTTTATTAAAGCCATACTGAACCCCAATGAGCGATGCAAGTAAAACCTTCGTCTCAGTTACCTAATCTCTAACTGACAACATAGCCTTACGAACGACGTGGAAAATAGACCTGAATAGTGGCGAGGATTGGTCCTTTATAAAGGCCATACCGAACCCCAATAAGTGGTGCCCTAATTACCCATTCTGTAATTGGCCATGTAGAATAACCCTCTAGATGGATAACCTCAATTATTCATTTTGAAATTGATGGTATAACTCCATGAGTGGTACCCCAATTAGCTTCACTACACCAAGTGGTGCGGATGCCATTCGAGGCCTGGTTGACAACATGTTCTCTTGAACGGCGTAGCCTAAATGATCCGGTCTACGTTTATCGTTCTCTCGAACAAAGCTACCTTAGTGCAGTTAAACAACGAAGCCTGAGGTAAATAAAGGCTAAAACACGAATATCACATGAAGTTGAAATACTCACGCAAAGTTGAAAAGATAAGTACTTTGTCGATGTTAAACGAGTGATATCAGAGCAAGCACAAATATATCAAAAGATGTAATGATAACAGAATGTGCATTTATAGAGAAGTGGCAAATTGGTCTATATCGAAGCAGATCCCAGAACACCATAATGTAAATATGAAAATATAGCTAAACAGGGGGAGTCTCTTCATGATCTTCTTGTTGGGCTTTTCTATCCTCTGCAGTCTTAGCATCTGCTCCGAAATCATCTTTAATATGCTCTTGGTTCGTACTGCCCTCCTGTTTACCCTCACCTGCTTCTTTTTCTTGATCTCAGGTTCAGTAGAAACTTTGTGTAGCGCCATGCTTTGTCCTTTAGGGAGAGGTTGTAGCTCATATAAGGAATCTTTAGGTTCCTCATACCATCCATCGACAACAACAAATAAATTACCCCTATGGATCTCATAAAAGGGATGCAGTCCGTAAAGGTTAAGTTTCATATCAGGGTTACGGTAAAAAATCTGACGGACGGCTCCGTCAAACAATCATGTGCCACGACAATGCAAAGTCTCAAGCCTCGTTTCGCTTTAGCCTTCGCATCAACAAGACTTTTCTTCAGTTTAGTATTTTTCTCCATGAGCGATCTTACGTTAGCACTCCCCTCCTTAAGCTCCTCAATCCGCTTAAGTAGCTCATTCTCCCGGGTGGCCCATTCCTTAGCCCGTTTAGAGTGGCCAAAATAAAAAGCTTGCAAATCTTCAGCCAGTTTGGCAGATTTCTCCTTCTCCACTTTGAGCTCTTCTTTCAGCTGGGGGACTTCTTTTACTTCATCTTTCAGTTCAGAAACTTTCCCCTCCAGGTCCTTCACGACTGCCTTCAGCCAACGTATCTAAAACTCTCTCTCATCAGCCAACTTCTTCTTTTTTTTCTAGCGTTCCTCCGCAATTCAAAGGTTCGCCTTGTCCTTGGCTCCGGAGATACTCTGCTGCTCAATCTTAGCATGAAGTTTATCGGCTTCCTCAATATTGTCTGCCGCTTTGCTCAAGGAGTTAATGAAGCCAGATAGCTTAGCTAATTGCCATCTGTCGGCCTCACAAGCCTTTTTGATTTTAGTGACTTCCAACGTGGGTCTGAGTTTGTATGTTGGCTTGGGGAGTGTTGGAGGCATAGGACCCTCATATTTCAGAAAATGGGTCAGGAAGGAAATGTTGGGAGGAAAGCAGGACACCACTTGTTGCGAGCCACCGATGATTGGGTTTGGCCCGGTCTCAGCCCAGATTCAGGAATGGTTTCAGGAGTGGAGACAACCTTCTTCTCTTTTTATGTACTGGTCATCCCGGCCTCTTCCAGTGTCCTCTATTTTTTGACAGGTTGGGAAGAAGGTGGCTTCTGCACTCCAGCATCCTTGTGGGGTTTCCTCTTTTTCTTTTCTTTTTGTTTCTTTTTTTAGGCTGCGTGGTGCCGGCTTGTTCAGTGTCATCCAACAGAGTTACCTTACCGGTCACAGTGGACGTAAGGGTGATGGTTTCAATGCGCGCCTTGGCTGCGTTCCTCTTGGGTTGAATATTGTTTTCCTCAGAAGATGAGTCCTCTTCTGCCAACATATCTTTCAACTTATCCATGACAGGACACAGTTCTCCTATTTGTTCTGCATAAGCAAACGAAAGTATGTCAGCTTCAAACACAATGCTTACCGGTACTCAAACAGTTAAGGATAAAAAGTAGGAAAGTACTTAGATATTCATTATGAATGGTGGTAGACCCCAGAAGGCATTTGCAAGAAAATTTCCGCAATCAGTGGTGTATGCTTGAAGAGCACTTAGGACTTCTACTGAGTGGGGAGATAGCTCGCCTTCCTCAGTGAAATAACCTTTGGAGGTGAGTAGGAAATGCTCATGGGTCCATTTGACAGGAAATTTGAGAAGACTCTCTTTGTTTCTCCAGAAGACCAGTTTATTTGGTTGAATACGGATCCTCACGAAGTAGTTCTTGAAGGTTCTACCATCTACCTTTGCCGATGTGAAGGCTTCAAAATTGACAACCTTCACGTCACATCGGAGGGTAACGAAGCTGAGGCCGCCCTTCTTATTGGCCTGACGTACCACCAGGCAGTAATGAAACAACATTGCCACGGTGGGTTTGAAGTTAAAATGTTCGCCCAGTACTTCCAAAGCATGGATTAAGCCTCATTCATTAGGGTGTACTTGTGAGGGAGCGCAATCCAAAAATCTCAGCACTCTCATTTCAAATTCTGTAAGGGAAAAATGGACCCCAAGCTTAGAGAAAACAAAGTCGTACATATAGACGGATCGTTCATCTGGCACGCGGTGGCAAATTCAATCTTCAGGCCGGGGTGCAAGCACCATGAATCGTTCTTTAAGCCTTTCTTCAGCATAAACGATGAACCTCGAAGATAGCCGTCCTCCATCTTCTCTAGCATGCCGGGATGCTATCTCGCGAATCTCGTCTTCTACCCAACAGTAAGGGTATTGATCATTTAGCTTAACCTAGTTGAGTCGGTGTGCCACCACATTGATACACCCTTCGATGGTTTTGAGGATTGGGACGATGTCAGAAGTTCCTTCGACGACCATCCTATTTATGGCGTGATAGAAAGCATCAGTGTTGCTGTAAAAAGACACATCATCAAAAAGGAAACAGTCAATACTCATCTCGCTCTTAGAAGAGTGGCTAGCCCCTGAGCTAGAAGAGGAGTCAGAAGGGGGCATTACCACCCGCTGCCTTGAGTGAGACGTTTCACTCCTTCCTGAACGATGTGACTCGACCCTGGAAGGATTCACGAGGATCCTTCCTCCTCGATAGCCAGAGGGCCTTGCAGGGATTCTTCTCCCTCTATACACGGGACCAGCACGGTCTTGTCTAGAGCGCATGGTGACAGTACTAAAAGCAGAGGAAATGAACTGAAGAAATGAGAAAAGATGATTACCTAAGAAGGTTTTGAAAGCATAGAGCGATGGAGAACTTCACTAAGAGCACTGGAGTAGCAGCTTCTTCGAGGAGAAATTTAAGCAGAGGTTTTCTTAGGGTTGAAGATAATGGTTTTTGGAAAATGCCTAAGTTCTCCTTTTATAGCTATGGAGAGGGCATGGTAACCACCAGTCAAAAGTCATGTCGTTTGTCAGTAAACGCATCACTTCAAGGGCCAACGACGATGTCGTTTCAATCCAAAGCGCGTGAAAATAGTGTCGTTTTACATAAAGTTGAAATTGAATGGGACATAATGTTTGAATTTTAGGCCCAATACCCACTATACGCGATGATTGGCAATCCTCGTGTACAAAATCATTAGTGTTCACGTGTTATTAGTAATAACTGCCCATCATTGGTGGCGTCTCAACGCCAGAGAGTTAGAAATTTTAAATGCAAGGAGTTATGAAATTCAAGAACTCTTTAAGTTTCCCACACAAAGATAGGACGTTGTCTGAAGCCGGCATCCATAGCCTTAAAAGGGGACTTCAGAGGAAATTCATTTGAGCCAGTATCTACATCCGTAAGAGTGACCTCGGTAAAGCAGTATAACTTATGTTGAGTAACTTACTCACTCCCTCAAACAAGCTAGAGGTCAAATGATCTGGTCTAGATACCGGCACATGGGCAAGAGGGTAATTTCACACGATCTCACTCACTTACCGATGTCGCAGGTAAACCTTCTGATTGTAAGCCCGTATCAGATACCTTTCTATACCGAAAGTCTAGGTCAGCACCATGCACACCAAAAAGCATCCGTGTCACCCGACAAATAGTACAAGGTACAGTCGCAGGAGAACGTTCGTAGGCGACGCAGAGGCACTCACGTTGTGTGTCAGAATCGTACTGACATATTGTACGAATGGTCCCCCAACCCTAGGAGACTCTTCATTCTCCACATGCATGCATATAAATACCTATATTTCCACGACTCTGGTACGTTAGACTTATTCTCAAACTTATGCTCGATAACCTTGAATTCCTTTTCTGGTTATTGACTTAAGCGTCAGAGAATCTTCGCAGGTGATACCACTTTTTGCCCTGTCAACGTAAAAGCTTGGTGTGAAGGATCTCTAGGACTTCAAGACCCTTATTTCCCACTAGAATAGGGGACATAATACCGGATCCCTATTGGACTGGTGTACTAAACACTAGAATCATATAACATTTATGGCTGGTCCCACATCGGATCCTTGACCCCGATTCAGACCAATTCAAATGGTATTCAAGGGATGAAGTTTTCATACAAAATTTCAACTAGGAAGAAGTTTAGTGTCATTCTAACCTAGAGATATATAATTACATGTTGATAATAGAAGAAACAAAAGTCTTCTTTTTTGGTAATTTTTTAAAAGTTGAACTATATTTTTACTTTTTCTTGAACCTCTAGCTATTAGTCTTCTCCTTGATTGCATAAATAGATAGTTTGAACTCAATTTTCTCAACATATCAATGGGTATTGAGGTGTAAAATAAATACAATAATTAATTTTATAGTTAGTTAGATATTCTGTTTTCCTCTTGTAACTACTTTCCCCATCTTTCTCACCAGCTTCCTTGCTATATAAGGACAACTTCTTGTACTTTTCATTTCAAGTGAATGAATCAGATTTACCTTTTCTCTCTTCTAAGCCTTTGTTCATTTTACTCTCACTGTATGAACAAGAATCATCCGATGGTATCAGAGCATGAACAAGGGCTCTGTCATCAAGATCACACCATGGTTCGTTCTAACAATAATGCCTACAACGATGCTTCTTCTTCAACGCAAGATCCAAATTTGAATCCTCTCAGTCCATATTATGTTCATCTAGGAGAATCTACCTCTGTTGCATTGGTGAGTTCTGTACTTGAAGGTCGTAACTATCATGCGTGGGCGAGGGCGATGAAGCGGGTGCTGATTTCAAAAAATAAATGGAAATTCATTGATGGAAGTATTCCGGTGCCGGATCCATTTGATCCTAGCTTTGAAGCATGGGAATGATGCAACAACCTTATGCACTCATGGATTGTGAGTTCTGTGAGCTAATCCATTAGTCAGAGTGTGATGTTTGTTGAACACGCTCTTGATGTTTGGAGAGATTTGAAAGAACATTTTTCTCAAGGAGACTCGGTGCGTGTGAGCGAGCTGCAAGAAGAGATCTCTAGTTACAAACAAGGAGCCATGTCACTGACTTATTATTACATAGAATTGAAGATTCTCCTAGAGGAGTTGGAAAATTATCGACCACTTCCTCTGTGTCACTGTTCGATGCAAGTGTGATGCAATTGAGAATGCTAGAGCCTACCGCATGCGGGACAATGTAATTTGTTTTCTCATGGGACTAAATGAAAGCTTCAATGTGGTAAGTTCACAGATCTTGTTGATGGAACCTTTACTAGGAATTAATAAAGTTTTTTCACTTGTTTTACAACACGAAAGGCAGTATGCAACACATAGCAGTGATGATTCTGATGTGATCATAACATGACTGAGGGAAGAAGAAGTTTCGGAAGAGGAAGAGAATACAATCCAAGATGGAGACCTAAGTTGTGCAGTTATTGTGGAAAGCAAGGCCATACTATAGATGTCTGTTATAGGAAGCATGAATATCCATCTACATTCAAGTTTAAAGGATCAAGCACTGTCAATAATGTTCTCACTGACAATTCTGAAAGTGAGATTGATAGAGGTTCTGTTAAAGAGGAGAAACCAGAAGACAATAGAGAAGCAATATTCACAAATGAACAAATTAAAAGCATCATGACTATGCTACAACAAGCAACTCAGCAAGGCTCCACTGTAGCTAATCATGTGACTTCTGTTGCTGACACTCGAGGAGGTAATCACTTTGCTCTCAATTGTAGCCTGCAGCACACACACAACAATTTGATTCTTGATTCTGGAGCTACAGATCACATCTGTGCACACAAATTAATGTTTGAATCTATGAGAACTATACCTCCTCTTATTGTTCATTTGTAAAATGGACACAAGCTCACCTCCATACACTCAGGCATAGTCAGATGATTTCCAAATATGTTGCTGGAAGATGTCTTGTACCTTCGAGAATTTACCTTTAATCTTGTATCCATATACAAGCTTGTGGCTCAACATGCATATACATTGATATTCAAGCAGAATTTGTGTATGATTCAGGATCCGACTTCCATCGAGATGATTGGTTCGGTTGAGGCTAAGAATGGCTTGTGTGAATTGAAGGTTCCCTGTAACAAGGTTAATGAGGAGAGCATTAGTAAGGTGACTACTAATTTGGGTGTAATACCTAACACTGCATTTTGGAACTATAGACTAGGGCACTTATCTATTTCCAGGATGCAAACCTTGACTAAGGATCATCCTTTTATTTCTATGAATAAGGAATTAGTATGTGATACTTGTTTTGCTTCTAAACAAAAAAGATTGTCCTTTCCTTTTAGTAATAGCAGGGCTATTACCCCATTTGAATTGATCCATGTTGACATTTGGGGCCTTTTATCCACACCTGGCATACATAAACACAAGTATTTTCTTACTGTGCTTGATGATCATAGTAGGTACATATGGCTCATATTGTTGAAACTAAAATCAGAAGCCACTGGTGCATTACAAAATTTTGTTGCTATTGTAGAAGCTTAATTTGACAGGAAGGTAAAAGTGGTGAGATCTGAGAATGGAGGGGAGTTCCTAATGCCCTCTTTTTATGCCTCCAAAGGCATTCTACACCAACAGTCCTGTGTCCAACCACCACAGTAGAATAGTAGGGTGGAGAGGAGCCATTAAAGCCTTCTTGGAATCACAAGAACTCTTCTGTTTCAGTCTCATGCACCCAAGTCCTTATGGACCTATGTTGTATGCCATGCTGGTTATTTGATGAACAAGGTACCCTGCAATGCCTTGAACAATCAATCCCCCTATTTCATCCTGCATGGTAATCAACCAGACTTGAGGGAGCTTAAAATATTTGGATGCCTATGCTATGCATCCACTATCAAGGAACATAGAGGCAAACTTGATCCTAGAGAAAGGAAGGCAGCCTTCATTGATTATAAACCTGGCACAAAAGGGTTTGTGTTGATGGACCTACACACTAGACAAGTTTTCCTGAGCAGAGATGTGAGATTTATTGAATCTGTCCTACCACTCAGTACTTTCAATGACAAGCCCACATACACTTGCACTGACCTACACCAGCCTAACACTTGCACTTACCCAATTTCTGATCTTGATTTTCCACCAACCTCTTCCAATATTGACCTTAATCCAGCCACACCTCAAGCACCTAAGTTTGTTGTATCATCAAAAATCCCTGCATCCATTCCTGTTAGAAAATCCACTAGAGTCTCTCGCCCACCTACCCACCTCCAAGACTTCCACTACCCCATAATACACCCAATTTCAGCTAATCACACATATAGCAACCTCGCTCCTAATCACAAGTCTTATTCCTTAGCCATGATTAGTGACACTGAACCTCAATCATATGCTGAAGCAGCCCAACACCCATATTGGATCAAAGCCATGGAAACTGAATTAGAGGCTTTGAATAGAAATGACACCTGGCAGATAAGGGACACTCCATCTGGTGTTAGGCCAATTGGCCATAAATGGGTCTACAAAATTAAGAGGCATGTTGATGGCTCGGTTGCTCGATACAAAGCAAGGCTGGTTGCAAAAGGTTATACACAGGTGGAAGGTATTGGCTATTTTGATACTTTTTCACCTGTGGCAAAGATGTCTACCATTCGGGTTTTGCTTGCTTTGGCTTTAGTCTATAATTGGCATCTTCACCAACTGGATGTTGATAATGCTTTCCTAATTGGGGAACTAGATTAAGATGTGTATATGGAGATTCTAGCAGGTGTGTATGCCAAGCCTAACCAATCCTGTAAGCTTGTTAAGTCCTTGTACGGTTTGAAGCAGGCTAGTCGAAAATGGTTTGAGAAACTGACTTCCACTTTGTCCTCCTACAACTTCAACCCTGCACCTTCAGATTCTTCCCTTTTTTTGAAATTTCAAGGCACCCCCTTCACTATATGAACTGTTTATGTTGATGATGTGATCTTGATAGGCAATGATCTCAAGGAATTCACTTCTATCAAACAGAAGTTGCACAAGCATTTTGGCATCAAGGATCTTGGCCCTTTGAAATATTTCCTTGGCCTTGAGATTGCCCGATCCCGGAAAGGCATCTCAATTTACCAAAGAAAATACTGTTTGGAGTTACCCACTGACACAGGCTTGTTAGGCTGCAAGCCTGCATCTACACCTCTGGATCATACACTCTCCTTGTATACAGACTCTGCTGAATTTCATGATGACATTGCCGGCTATCGCAGGCTTATAGGCAGATTATTATATTTGACCACAACCAGGCCTGACATCTCTTTTGCTGTGAATCACTTGAGTCAGTTTCTTAGTGCCCCACTTTCCAAACATTATGCTGCTGCTCTCTGAATTGTTAGGTACCTGAAGCCCTCTCCAGATTAGTTTTCCCAACTTCTTCTTCTCTTCAGTGACAGGGCTACAGTGATGCTGATTGGGGAAGTTGTGCCCTTACTCGAAAATCCATCACTGGCTATTGTTTCTTCCTTGGCAGCTCATTAATTAGTTGGAAGTCCAAGAAATATTCCACTGTGTCCAGGTCCTCTTCTGAGTCTGAGTACAGGGCCCTTAGCAGTGCTTCTTGTGAGCTGCAATGGATTACTTTCTTGCTTCGTGATCTGCATCTCTCTCTTCCTAAACCACCTCTCATCTTCTGTGATAACAAGAGTGCCATCTACATTGCCTCTAACCCTGTGTTTCATGAGATAATGAAACACTTGGACATTAACTGTCATGTTGTGAGGGATTGACTACAGCATGGTCTCTTCAAGCTTTTGCCTATCTCTTCCTTGAATCAAGTGGCCAATTTGTTTACCAAGGCTCCTTCTCCTAAGTTATTTCATGCTTGTGTTGCCAAGCTTGGCATGACAGATATATTCTCCCCTTGCCAGCTTGGGGGGGGGGGGGGGTAATAAATACAACAATTAATTGTATAGTTAGTTAGATATTCTGTTTTCCTCTTATAACTACTTTCCCCGTTTTTCTCGCCAGCTTCCTTGCTATATAAGGACAACTCATTGTACTTTTCATTTCAAGTGAATGAATCAGATTTACCTTTTCTCTCTTCTAAGCCTTTGTTCATTTTACTCTCACTGTATGAACAAGAATCATCTGATACCACCTATTAATACCTTGGATGGATTTACAATCGATTTATTACAATTAGGTTTTTATCATGGATATTGTTCTTATTAATTAATCATACAAATTTACCAAGTTCTCGATATTTCATGAGCCTTTTGTGATCATTCAAAGGAATATATGGAACTGGGGAAAGTTATAATTTACTTAATTTAAATGATTTGTTATTGATCTGATGATCTCAGCATGCAACAAATACTTGAAAGGCGTAATCGGCATTCAGCGATTCATGGATTAGACAATCCATCTACTGAGCAGCAGGTATCATTTACTTCCTTGAATATTGGCGAATTAATAATGCACCTTTTATCTTTCTGATCTAGAATACAATGATTTGGTTTTTTTATGAGTTCAATGATTTGTTTCTTTTGGCATCTTAGTTTCTCTATTGATTTGATTTATGTATTTTAAATTTGAAAAGAATTATTTATGAAATCCATTCTGCCTAGTGCAGCTCTCTCATGCTACATTCTGTATGGGTTTCACGTCAAAAATCACATTTCTTTATCAATTTTCTTATCAATGCATGGCTTAGTTTGTTAAGTACTTGCAGGATAAAAATTACAACTTTCTGAAAATGTTAAGTGAGAGAGCTTTTAATATTGATTTTATTGTATGCACTTTTAGATAATTTTATCCAAGACTTAGGTATATACATTACAACTATAATTGTATGAAGAAGCTTGTCTTTGGCACAAAAGGAAAAATGAAAGGCAATATTTTTATTGTTTGAAAATATAATGCATGCAAAGGTTGAAAGTGATTCCTATGACATGGTGCGCAAGGAAGTAGAAGATAAGACTCGTGAACTGAGGTATACAATGTAGTACTGCCACTACTTTAATTTGGATATGTAATATTAGATGTTTGAGAGACATGTTTTCCAATTTTAATGCAGTAGATTGAATGGGCAAGACTTGCAAGGATTGACAATACAAGAATTGCATAAACTGGAGGAACTTCTACAAAGACGTCGCTCCGCTATTTTGAAAATAAAGGTTTCTTACAAATTATAATTAATTGATTCTACTTCATAAATCTATACTTTTAATTACACCTGCCAGGTATACATTATATGGTTGTGTTGAAATGTACATAGTTTTGACTAATAAACGTATAATTAATGTGTTTCAGGATGAAAAAATTATACAAGACATCACTCATCTTAAGAAAAAGGTAAAAACAACCTTTAATATAAATAAAAATACCTAATTTTATTCATTTATATTAATGTTTGAATATATTTGATTTAGTTTTTTAATATATCTTGAATATTATTTATTATCTAAACAATTAATAATATTGAAAATATATATAAGGAAAATATATTTAGTAAATAAACATTTAATGATATTGAGAAAATATAATTTTATTTATATTAAGCTACTAAACATTTTCACTAAAAATTATTTGTATTTAGAATTTGAGGTAGTATTTTCTTGTAAGCAATTTTATGATTTAATGAATTGCACGTTTTTGTTTTTATTTTATTTTATCTCATTCGCTTTTAGAAACATAGAAGAGAAGAAAATAAATTGAAAGTAAGAGTGACAACTAATAAGTAATAATATGACTAGGTGCTCAAAAGAATGTTTCCATGATGTATGTTTCAGAATATTATATATTATTATAAGCAGAAAAAAATTATATATTATAAATAAATTTCTTTATCTTGCGAGAAGATCATAAACGAGACTTGAAGAGGTTATTCATACATATTTTCTTGGGAATGAAATTCCTATGAAATTGGTAAATATATATATATATATATATATATATATATATATATATATATATATATATATATATATATATATATATATCTTAAAACGGAATGTTAAAAAAACTAGTCAATTTCATTTATAAGCAATGACCAAGAAGATATATCCATTCTGTTGGCATTTCTTTTCACCTAACTGGCTCAATTCATTTACAATCTTTTTCTGCAATCATGTTTTGGAATGTTGGTCATGAAGGAAGTCGAACTCGTGAAAGAGAACCAGAAATTGAAACAGGTTATTGAGTTTTCAAAATCTTGTATATAATTTTTTGTACGTTGCCATGAGATTTCAGAGATAGATCATAGAATAACTTTGGGAATTGGCATTAATTAATTTTTAGGTGCAGGGCATTGTACAAAAACAAAGGCGATCAAATAACTCTATAATTACATGCAGTTCATCTAATCCTCCTCCAGCCTATGGTAGTTTTGACACATTTCTCAAGTTGGGGTTAGTTTACAATAGTCTCAGAAAGATTGTATTAACATATTAACATGTTAATTTATGCTAAAAGTTTCTCATTTGTCTCTATCTTGATTTCTATGTGTTATGCAGGTTGCCTGTATTTGAATAAAACAAAAATGTTTTCAGAGGACTATATAGTGAGAAGTGAATGCTTCCATTTCTGTCTCAGCCAATAAGATTAGATCAGTGTTGTTTTTTTACCAATAAAACAACTTGCTGGTGAGTTGTACCAACTGATTTTTATTGGATAATTTTTTTTTACAGATAGAGTAACTTATTTGTTAACTTAAACAACATTATTTATCACTACTGTTTGTTTGGATTAGTGTTGAGATGAATTAAACACATTTATTGGATGCAAAAGTTATTTTTGAGAAATTTTGGAATGAATCCACATTCATTCCATCCAAATTTACCAAACATGCACATTTTCAATAATAACTAAATAAGTGGTTGGTTAATGGAAAAAGATTGGATTTCAACCTTATAATAAAAAAGTTTTTGTTACAAACTTGATATGGATATTTTTTAATTGAACAATATTATTTTCTATAGGATTAAAGAAATGGAAAACATAAGAAAGGTTATTGAGAAGTAGAAATGGAGGTAAGAAAGATTGTTGAAAAGTAGAAATAAAAAGAATTTTTGATTATTTTTTATTTTTTATTTTTTTTTCTAAATACTTAGTATTTCATGTGCTTAGAAATTATATATGTATTTAAAAAATGAATTAAGAGCTAAATTAATATATGAATTTTGTGTGGGGGGATTTAAAAAATGAATGAAGAACTAAATTAAAATACAAATTTCGTGTGTGTATTGATTGAAAAAATGAATTAAGAGTTAAATTAATATATGAATTTCGCGCGCGTGTGTATATCAATTGAAAAAACGAATCAAGACCTAAATTACGAGTCGATGCTAATTAGTATTTGCCTTGTTGATTATATCTATTATTTTATTATTGAAGTGGACCGGAAAGTCACACATCTCATAAATTTTGATTTTTTTTAAACAAAATCACTTTATTATCTTAAGTCTTTTGGTCTTTGATAAGGTTAATAGAAGGTATGAAATTTAAGAAAACTATTTTGAAGTATTCGAAAAACAAAAATTTCTCTATTTTTGAAGAGATTCAGTTGTTCATGAATGAATTCTAAAGACCAAGATTTCCTTCTTTTTTTTAGGAATCAAACAAAACATTATATAAATTTTAAAATGATAAAGAATAAGATATACTCAATACAAACATACAATTTTGAGTACTTATGCCAACACCCATCATGATATATTATACATTATTGGATTCTCTAACAAACAAAACATAGAATAACAAAAATAATTTTTTCGCGCCTTTAACCATGACCAAGCTCTCACCTGTATCAAATCAAACATTTTATCTAGATCTAGATTATGTTCATCAAAGACAATCTTATTTCTCTCTAACCATAATGACCAAACCACAACAAACCAAATTACACTCCACATTATTTTTGTTTTTGAAAGTTTTATTTTTAACGAAAGATATTTAATTAAATGTCCCTTTAATTTTCATAAGGTTTATACTTTCAAAAATGTTTTCATAACCTTGAAAAATAACATGTAGTGTTAACAATTTTTAACAAACTGAAACTTAAAAGGGAGGGAGATTCACACACAGGGATTTATACTAGTTACCTCTCACCAATACTTAAGGCTATGTCTAGTATCTACCTCAGTAAAATTTCTTTCATTATTCAACCTTGAAACATGTATTGTTTCTTGCTAAGCCTCTTTAGGCTCAACACATAATCATGTACCTGCAAGCAAGTTGCACACACTTATGAGTTAATCCACCTAACTAGCAAGTAAGTAAACATCTTTGGAAAGAAGATGATTTGCTAATGGGTTTTTGAGCTTGACAGTTTTAGCATAAAAAATAGGGTATGATCGAAAATTAAGTTCTAATTTCACCGAGTTAAAATCTTAACTGTTTGAGAGCTAGGTCTTCACAAAGAGAGTAACTAACAAGTTCTTAGAATGGAAAGTTGGATATACATAATGTTTGGACTTTCTATTACAGTGTGTGAAAAAACAAATTATGAGTTTTTTTTTAGCTCTAGCTTGCACGAGGATTTGATTCACTCTTTAGATGATGTATCTCTGTTCTTGTGTGTCTTTCCACTTGTATTTCAACCCTTATATTTATAAAAGAATGTAAAAAGGTTACCATTGGGAGCTTGTCTTTTTTGATGTTCAAAAAATAAGGTTGACTTATATCTTCAAAGAGGAAACTCACATATAGTTCCAAAGGGTTTAGAAGTAGAAACCTTAATTCTATTTTTGGAGGGTTTAAAAATAGAAATCCTTTTTCTGATTTTGAAGGGTTCGGAATAGAAGCCCTAATTATGGTTCTAGGGGGTTCAGAAACAAACTTTGAACTTGAGATTCTTTTAGATTTCAAAGTAAACTTGGTTTATTTTCCTTAGATTGATTTAGGTTTGTTCCTTAATTGTTTTTCATCTTAAGGTATGTATAGCTTGCTAAGGTAACTTGTTTCTAAAGACTTAAACTCTTTCTGAGATTCATATTTAGGTCTGTTTCAAAAACATAGTTTATTGAGAGATTTTGACTTAGCTAATGTCAAATTTCTTTCATTCACTCTTAGATATATGTCTTTGAGTATGCATTGATTCACTTCATCTTGTGATTCTTCAAGGATTTAGGTCTTTTTAACCTAAGGCTTCAATTTTTCATAAATGGATGACAAATCTTCAATTCTAACATGTTCTCATGAGAAACTTTTCTTGAGAACTTCCTTGATATGTTGTTGAAGTTATGTGATAACTTAAGAACCTTTCGTGTAAGATTTTGTTTTAGGTTATCAGCTTAGTGCTTTAGAAATAGGATGTTGGGGTTATTCTTTTGCTTGTTTTTTTTATTCTAGCTTGTGATTTTTTGTTTGTAAGAAGTACTTTGAGTTCATTCTTCTTCTCATAGAAGCATTTTGAATTCCCTAAAGAATTTCTCAAGGTTCTTCATTTTGTTTCTTTATTACTTTTATTTCGCTCTTAAAGAAACTTGCTACATCACTTCAAAGTCACATGTCTTGAATTATTGTCAAATGTGAAGTATCATCAAAACAATTTTTCATAGTGTACTAAAGATTTAGATTAAACACTTATTATTCACTAGTAAATACTTGTCAAAATTGAAGTTGAAAATAAAATATAATAATAATGCAGCATGTAAAACAAAAGACCATAGAACTAAATATTATTTTAGTTTAAAAGTTCATTTGAGATAGACACAATGTATAATAATAAAAAAACTTAAAAAACCTATATATCATAAACAATATTTATGCTTAATGGTAATGGTACTACTAGTGTTAGGTGGTCTATTGTTGGTGTTGCTAGGGGGTTTCTAGACATCAATGTCATGATCCAAGACAAATTGGTCAGGTTAGCATCATAATGATGATGACTTCCCTTAGATAAATAACCTTGATATAGGCATTAGGACTTCATCGTCTACCACGTTAGTTGGTTAAGTTGTTCAGGCAACTCTTTATTCTCCTATTGAGCAATGTCTACATGCGCCTATGAGCATAGTTAACGCGCCTCCAACTCGGCTATGGAAGGTCTTAAAGTTTGGGAGGGCCGGGGTTAGACGCCCTAGACTCTTAATATAAAGACATGGAGCCTATGCGAACATAGGCGACCAAGTCTCGGATGTCATAAACTTGACCTCAAGACCTAACCATTAGCGACCTCAACTTGTATGTTGATTCTGTCCAATATTAAAAGGTAGAAGTTATCACTATGAATATTATGAAGGTTATTACTTAAGTATGAAGGAAGTTATTACGTGAGTATCACGATTGCGACCATCAATCCAAACACTAGTGTGCTGCTAGTGGGTCAACAATAATAACTCATCAAAACCAATATCCCTTTTTGCACATGATAACCCATTTTACCATCCCTAATTTATTTAATGTATAAGTGAAGATAGAAAGAGATTACACCTCTACCTACATTAGACTTGGGTTAGACCTTATTTTATTAGTCAAATGAGTTGGATTTAGGTTCTTTAAAAATACCAATCTAGTTAAACATGAAAAAATTTAAAAAAAAATATTTCATACTCGATTGTCAACCTATAGTAAAATATATAATAATAAAAGATTATTGTAGGACTTATATTTATACATGTGAAGTTATATATTTTATTGCATATAAAATCTTATAAATCTGTGAATCTTTTCGATTTAAAAAGAAATATTTTTAGTGGAGGATATATATGGTTATAAAATATCTTAAACTTGACTTGACGACTTATATAAACAACTATATGTAGGATATTTATATCTTTATTTAGTATTTCTTATTTTAAAATAAAATTTTAAATAGTTATTCAAATTAAGCCAAACCTCTAAAAGAATAAGTTAGACAATAAAATTAAACATATAAACAATAAATTAGGCTAAGTGGAAATTCATCTAAGTTAGACTTTATTTTATTAGCCAAACTTACTATTTTTAGCTTTTCACATCGGTTCATCTATCGATGTAGAAATAGGGGTGTAAAAAATTAGTAATCTTTTCCACTAAATTTGTACCTTTGTACATAATTTGCAACTGGTATAATAATTTTATTTTTAACATCTAGTGTTGTTTATAACTGGTATAAAAATATTTTTCTAACATGTTTTTCATATTCAAATTAGACCCAATTATTATTGCATAATATCGATTAAAACCAACATAAATATTGCAGCAAAAATATCTTCATATAATGTAAAATATCATCTACACTAAAGTAATACCATTTATAATTAAAGCAACCCGAAACCTAAATTATACATTTATTATGGGTTTTAATCAACAAGGAATGACAATGAGAAAACGATTGGGGTTGGTGAGGAGAGAATGTGATAAGAAAAGAAGAAAACAAAATGAATACTTGAACCAAGAAAGGCTTCCAAAGTCAAGATGAAGAGACGAGAGCACAAGGCTTACCGTCTTCCACCACTAGCATAATAGACTATGAAGTATGACTATCATGAGGGAGACAATGAAACACGATGCAATAGAGAATGAGAAAAGGAAGAAAGTGAGATAAGAGGAGCTAAAGATAATGAAGCAAGTAAAAAAATGACTAGCCTCAAATAGGATTAGGAGCTTTTGAATGAAATAAGATTTTAAATTATCTTTTACATTAATACTAAAATAGAACCATGATATTACTTGTGTAAAATTATATTGATAACACTAGTTATAATTTTTTATTGGTATAAATAATAATTTTTACGTCGGTTTTCATTAACACCTAATGTAAAACAGGCTATTATTTATAAAATTGTCGTTGCTTATTTTCTACCCCAATTATACTACAATCAGTGTTAAGATCCTCATGTAGAAAGTGATTTATGCACTAATAACATCATCTTTTTAAAATAGATCAAACAAGGAATCATAAAACCTAACTCGATACAACTTGAAGTGTTTGAGAGTGTTCAGTTTTAGAGATTATTTTTTTATTTTGGAAAAAGTACTCATACAACTATATTTGAGTGCTTTTTATAAAAATTAAATCATAATCTATTAAATTATTTTTTGTAATGAAAAATAGATTACAATAAAAAAATGATTTTAAAATTATTTTAATTATAAAAGCTACTTATTTCTACCATCTAATCATTTTGCTAGGCTCAACCTTAGGATTCAAGCTCTAGCAACTTTAGGGACTAGAAACATATATATAACTTAACTCCTTCACTTATTCTTATTTCATTATCATTATTATTATTATTATTATTATTATTATTATTATTATTATTATTATTTTATCATGTGTATCTTTCAACTTCATAATTTGTATGTTTATCATAGTAATTTAAAATTTAAAAATATTTAATCCAAAACAAAATAGATTATATTAATATTTTTTTATAATCATATCCTAAAATTCAAATGGATTTTATAATAATCAATTATTTTTGTAATTGATTATTGAAATAAATGCTAATGAAGTACTTTTATATGTGTTCCAAACATACACTTAGAATGAAACTATTTTTTAAAGATTCTAGTTATAAAAAATACTTCCTCTTATTTTTAAAGGCACATAATTTTAGGAAAATGATTATTGTTTTAATTTGATGAAAAACAGTTTTAGTTTTCAATTATATCCTTATTTAAAGTTAAACTTCATCATCTTATATTAATTATACAAATTTTAAAATATTACAAATACAATAAATAATTTTTTAGGAGTTTATAAAAAATAACATATTTTTTTGTTTTACGAACTTATAAAAGATGACGAAAGGAGTACTTATTTATATTATATAATTATTATTTTTTGTTATCTTATCTTTTGTATCTTTCTAATTTTATAATTCTTATATCTATTTTAATAACCTTAATAGGATTTTTGGCCAAAATAGGGTAGGTTTTTAAAATATTTTCGTGTTTGGGGTCCCAAAAAAATTATTTGGTGGTTTAGGGTGGGAACCATCAAATCATATTTCAAATACGCATTTTGGAGGGACAAAACTGTAAAAACGTATGGTCAGAAGATGTGATTGACTAGTAAGACGTAGGGTGGGCCAACGTAATTTAAAAACACATGTCAAAGATGCATTTTTGACCATGAAAATGCATGCTAGACCTACGTTTTTAAGCAGGTAAAATGCACTTAAAATATGCACTTTTAGGCAGGCACAATAAACAAGGCAAAAACACATGATGAGGAGACATTTTTCCCTAATTTCTACACCCCCGTCATGCTTTTTTAGTACTTTAAAATTCCCTTGCATCCTTTTCATTCTTACGTTGTTCTTGTGTGGTTGAGGCATTTTCATTCTTTTGTTCTTCTAGTGTGGTTGAGACATATTTGAGGTTTTATTTTGATGTTGTTTTAGTGCAGTGGAGGCTTTGTTGAATTTTGTTTAAAGACTTGTTTTAGGTGATGTTTGTAATAATTTTCTATTGTTTTGAGTTTAATGTTTTATGTATTTTAGGTTGTAAAAATTATTTATATGGTTGTTTATGGTTTAGGGTTCTAATTGTTTAAATTTATTACTGTGGTTGTTCTTTGGGTATGCAAGAATGAGTTCTCCAATAGTTATTATTTTGTACACACATGGGAGTAAATTTGAAGACTCAGATGGGTATGCATTTGAGGGTGAAAGCAGGTTAATGCAATTGAAGTGGGGCATAACAGTTGAGCAATTGAAACAAATAATCTCTACAAAGTTTGGAACTTGGAGCGAGCAAGGTGATCACTCAGTTAACCAGTAGATTGAATATAGATAAAAAAAAACCAAAAATTTTCAAGATTTCAAATAAATGACGCTGAGGAGATTAGACTGCTATTGAGAATTTTAAGTTACAATGTAACATGGTTACACTCAAGATATATGTTGATTTTGCTTTCATGGGAAGTAAGTAGCCTTCTTTGGATATTTTAGTTTTATTATTACAAAATAATATTCTGCATCATACTAGTTCAACAACTGATATTTGGATTTTACATGCTCCCGAAGATGAAAATGGTGTTAATTTATCAAACAACGATGATCTAGATTATAATGGTGGGGAAGATTGTGAAAATAGCTCAGACGATGATGGATGAAATATTCCTAATTATAGTGATATAGACACAGATGTAGAAGGTGGCTATGATTTCATTCCAGAGATGTCAAATATAGGCAATGCTTAATCAGGAAGTACTATTTTACTTGGTAAGGTTCCATCATCGACAATTTTTGTTGGTTAGTGAATTGTACATCAAAGTTGTTTTGATACTACCAGTTATAATAACGTGTTTTACGAGTGCCAAATATTATTCTCATTTGCAGGGGACACAGTTATGTCATATTGGACCTCATCACCGTATTACAACAATATAAATTGGGACCATTCAAATGATGAACAAAATTAAGTGGAGTGGATAACCAATCTGAATGGCGTGTTGGTGATGATTTATTTGTGGGCTTAAAATTTACAGTGCAGACTGCCTTGAAACAATATTCTATGAAGAAGGATCAAAACTATATTGTTGTGGAGTCAAAACCCACATATTTAGTAGTTAAATGTCTAAATCAGGTTCATGGTTGCCCTTAGAGGATGAGGGCAACGTTATCCAAAAAAACAAACATGTGGGTGATGACTAAGTGAGAAGGCCGTCATAATGTGTAAACGTGGGACTATCATAAGATCATGCAAAACTAGATTCTAAATTCATCTGTTCTTGCATCATTAGATGGTTAATGATTAGTGTTTTTTGATTGATCTATGCTTTTGGTTTTCATGAACTTAGACGATGTTTGTTTACGGTGTGACGGTGTTTGTGCAAGGATGGTAAATCAAGACCCATTTATTGCAATTTCATTGGTCCAAGAAAGGATTTATTCCATGTTTGGATTTTAAGTGTTATATAGTAAGGTGTGGAAAACCAAATAGAAGGCAATTGTACGTGTATTTGGCGAGTGGGATGAATCCTATGCTTTTTTGCCTCGTTGACTTAGTCGTATGTGGCAAGTTGCACCGAACTCAGTGTATGGAATCACCAATACCGAGTATATCGTGGGCACTGAAGTTGACACAAGGTTTTGTACCTTTAAGCGTGTGTTTTGGTAGTTTAAGCAATATGCAGATACGTTTGTTTTTTGCAAGCTGATCATAATCAATTGACTTACACAACTCACGATACAAATAGCTAAGCGCTAGTGACCCCAACTATACTCACCACACCTATTAAGATCTTTAGGTACTTCAGAGACACCCTTCTACTTGAATGATTAGGGAACACAACACCATCGATCAAACATAGAATATATACCTTTGTAAACCTCAATAACTGTGCATCATTCCCAACGTGATTTTCAACGTTGGCAAAGTTCTCAGACAACCACTTCATCTTCAAACACCCAGTATGTAAAGCATCCTCAGACGGGTACACCCCTAACAAATTTTGTACTTCAACCCTCCAATCCCGGGCGATGGTATCAGTAATCATTGGCCGACCATTTACTCACAGCCCAATCTAGATTGTCACATCTTGTAGTGTAATGGTGCATTCACCAGGTGACATATGGAAAGTATGTGTTTCTGGTCTCCATTTTTCTACAGGCGTACATAACATTGTAGGCTCCATCTGAAAAAATGCAACTGTGCAATTCACAAAAAACCAGCTCTATGTAAAAGTGGAACTATTTGTTTAGGGACTGACACTTTTATAACTCGAAAACACAATGCACACCTACATTTTAATATACGGTGGTTTTCCATTCCATACTGATTCTAACACATGAACATTTTAAAATCGTAGAAGTGACGAATTTTCGAGACCAGGGTTGACTTCATGTGATTGGTGCATTGATGACAATGTTGCATCCATCCTGTAATACAGACATAACATATCATGAGAGGGACGTCATCATACAAATAATATATCTAAAAAAACATAAACAATATATAATATTATATTGCATAATAATATTTCTAAAACTATATTTCCAATAATTTTTTAATTATATATTACATATATTACATAATAATATTTCTATAACTATATTTCCAAAAAAAATTTAATTACATATTACATATATAATAATATTTCTATAACTATATTTCCAATAATTTTTTAAATTATTTATTACATATATTATATAGTGAACTGGTCTGAACCGGGGTCTAGGATCCGGTGTGGGACCAGCAACAAAAGTATAGGTGTTTTAGGGTTTGTACACCGGTACAGTGGGTATCCGGTATTGTAATCCGGCCTCTCAGTGGGAGAAACCGGTCTTGTTATCCTGGAGATCCTTCACACCAGCGTTTCGCATTGAAGGGGGGCGAAAGGTGGTGCCATTTGCGAAGATTCTCCGACGCTCAAGTTAGAAGAGTATAGGAAACTCAGTGAATACTCAAGCAATACAATAGTAAAGGTCTGAGATAGAACAACGTAACCTTGCATGTGTATTGGAATATGCTATTTATAGTTGAACATAGGAAATAAATCGTTGGATGCAAGTGGGCCCCTTGGTTCTGATAGCGTGTAGAGTGTGTCAATCAAGATGACTCAGTACTCAGAGTGTGTCAGGGGGTAGGTCAATTATCAGAGTACGATCCTGTGATAGGGATGGAGGATAATCCCCTTTCCGTATATTTCGCTGACAATTGTACTTACTCTTTGAGATAATTGATATAGACACATTCCGCTGTGTAGGGTATCTTCGCTGATAAGCTATAATGAACTCTTATCTCATAGTGATCCTGAGGCAAACGGTTATACACATCGTGGCGAGGACGGATGAAGCATTCGATGAAGTGAGAACGGATGAGGTGACAACGGATATCCGATGTGGCACTGTCTTCCTGTAACACCGATTCCCCCTCTAAGAGGTCACTCTGACATCATACTTTAAGTACCGGTATCCAGACCGGATCATATCCCCTAGCTTATGTGAGGGACTGTTAAGTTGCTTATATGAGCTATACAGCCTGTGAGAGGTCTGGATGCTGGTGTAACCTGTAAAAATACACGTTATGTTTTTACCTTAGTAATACTCGTTAATCGTCAAACATTGGCACCAAGCGTTATGAATTAAACGGCTCTGAGTGAGCGATTCCGAGTGGAGGTTTGACGTTGAATGAACAACTCTGAGTGAACATTTGATTCTGAGTGACCGATTCAGAGCGAGCATTTGACTCTGAGTGATCGACTCCGAGTGAAATTGGTTCTGGCCGTGTTACCTGGGAAGTTCCGAATGAGACTTTCAAGTGGAAGCTCTCAGATTGATCCTTCCGGGAGGAAGATTTCCGAGTGACCGTGAAGATTTTTGACTGGTGCTTCGACGACGCTCGGTTTAATTGCTCCAACCACACTCGGAGTTCGGTTTAGTCCTACAATCCGAGTCTTTATTCGGGTTGGAGATTCCCGAGTGCAACTCTCCTGAGAAGGTGTCCCCGAGTGTGACATTTCTGAGCGGGATAAATACCGAGTGAGATATTTCTGATTCCTGGGTAGTATGGCACCGAGTGGAGCATTTTCTGGGTGAAACACTTCTGGACATATAGACTTTGACTTCGAATGAGAATGTTTCGGGTAGAGACTTTCCCGAGTAACCAATTCCTGGTTGAAACTCCGAAGTGAGACATTCTTGAATTAAAGAATTCACGAGTCGGACTTCAGTGAGATATTGTCGATTGAAGAATTTAAGAGTCTAGCATCGAATTTGAAGTATTTCCGAGAAAGGAATTCCAAGGGAGAATATTTCCGAGTGAGGAATTCCCAGGAGTACTTCTGAGTGAATTAGATAACGATTGATTCTTCAATAGCAACCAGCCAAGTCTAGAAGTCATACTCAGAGTTCGGTTTAATCCTACAATCCGAGCCTTCAGTCGGTGTTGGATTTTACCCATTCATCATTTTTTCTTCAAACGGTGTTCAGCCAAACTTACTGATCATACCCAGAGTTCGGTTTAATCCTACAATCTGGGCCTTCAAATGGGGTTCGGTTCGATCTTACTAACCATACTTGGAGTTCGGTTTAATTCCTATAATCCAAGCCTTCAAACGATGTTCAACCAAACTTACTAACCGTACCCAGGGTTCGGTTTAATCCTATAGCCTGGGCCTTCAAATGGGGTTCGGTTTAATCCTACAACCCATTTCACCCTTCAAGGAGTTACATCGTCAATACACAGAATAGGTGATTGAGATCATTCGTCCTGAGGGTCTTTAAACATGACAACTTATAGCTATAAATCACAACATATAAATGAAAGGGTGAGAGTGATAGAGTCATGAATTGCATTTTCATTAAACTGAATGTATATTACAAAGGAAGCGTAGTTGGGGTCATGCCTCGTTAAAACCTTCTTGAGAAAACCCAATGGGAAAAAACTCAAGTAAGGAAAAAGAGTACATGCCGTCTTACCAACTAGCTATAATAAATACGTAAGTTCTGGGTGTTCCACTTGTTGTGAATTGGGGTTCCATCGAGCTCCTCAAGCCGGTATGATCCCTTTCCAGTCACCTCAGAAACTCTGTAAGGGCCTTCCCATATCGGTGCTAACTTCCCTTAATAAGCGAATTTATTCCCCACACTCGCCTTCCTCAGAACGAGATCTCCAATGTTAAACGCTCTGTATTGGACACGCTTGTTGTACCGGAGAGCTGCCTTCGTCTTTATTGTCTGTCTCTAATAAAAGTTCCTTCCCTTAGTTCATGGAGAACGTCCAGCTCTGATGCCAGATTGGCGTTATTGTCTTCAGCTGAAAAATATTCCACTCTAGCCGATCTGGTCTGAAGCTCTACTGGGATCATCGTCTCGACCCCATAAGTCAGCCGATATGGGGATTCGTTAGTGGAAGTGTGTGGTGTAGTACGATATGCCCACAGAATATGGCATAATTGATCGGTCCAACCTCCCTTTGCTTCTCCGAGGCGCTTCTTCAACCCCTTTAGCACCTCCCGATTAGCTACCTCCGCTTGGCCGTTTGTTTGGGGGTACTCAACAGACGAAAATATTTGGATTATCCCCAGTCCTTCGAGCAAGTCTGTGAACTTCTTATCTGTAAACTGAGTACCATTATTAGTCACAATCCGCCCTGGGACACTGAATCGAGCTATGATGTTTTCATATACAAAACGCCTTGTTCGTGCGGAAGTAATATGTCCCACTGGCTCAGCCTCGATCCACTTGGTGAAGTAGTCTACTCCCACGATCAAATATTTAATGCCTCCTGGAGCGGTAGGGAATGGACCTAGGATATCAAGACCCCATTGGTAGAAAGACCATGGCACAGCGGATGAGGAGAGTTCTTGGGCCGGTGTGTGATGAAGATTAGAGAATCTCTGGCAAGCATCACATTTCTTTATAAAATCAGTTGAGTCTTGCTTCACCGTAGGCCACCAATATCCAGCCCTGAGGACTTTTCTCATTAAGCTTCTGCCCCCAGCATGATGTCCACACTACCCCTCGTGCACTTCCTCCATTACTCCTTGCACTTCATTTTCTTTCAAACAAAGGAGATATGGGACTGAGAATCCTCTCCTGTACAAAACACCATCAACCATGGTGAAATATGGCAGTTTCCTTTTCACTCGTCTTCTTTCTTTCTCATCAGTGGGAAGCTGTCCGTCTGCCAGATAATGGATGTAGGGGATGACCCAAGAATTCTCGTAAGGGTAATTGACCATTATAGCATTTAGAGAAGGGAACCAAGGGATACTAGGTGACGATAGCGTGCTCTGAACCACCGTCATTGTGCTACCATGCTGTTTTGTACTTGTGAGCCTCGATAAAATGTCCGCTCTGGTATTCTCCTCTCTTGGCACATGCTTAAATTCCAGCACGTCAAATCTCCCCTTCAGCTCATTCACACAATTCAAGTACAGTTGAAGTTGTGGCTCACGGACCTGATATTCTCCCTGGATTTGCGAAATCACCAGTTGTGAATCACTGCACAGTGTAACTTCTGATGCTCCGATGTCGATCGCCGCTCGGAGGCCGGCCAAGCATGTCTCATACTCAGCTTGATTGTTGGAAGTTTTAAAATTGAATTGTAGAGAGATTTCTAAGTGCACACCGTCATCGCTTTCCACTACAACACCGGCTCCACAACCTTTACTGTTTGACGACCCATCAACATAAACGGTCCAATGTGCTCAAGGTGTGGCTGGATCCGACCCCGTCATTTCCACCACGAAATCTGCCAAAACTTGGGCTTTAATAGCTCCTCGAGGCTCATAGGAAATTTCGAACTCAGAAAGCTTGATGGACCACTTAATCATCCTTCCAGCGAGGTCTGGCTTACTAAGCACTGAACGGAGAGGTAGATCCGTTCTCACAAGTACTGGATGCGCGTGAAAATACGGCCTCAACCGTCGTGAAGCCCACACGACTGCTAGAGCGGCCTTTTCTATCTTCTGATATCTGCCCTCTGCCCCCTGGAATGTCTTGCTGGTGAAGTACACTGGCCTCTGTCCCTCCCTAGTTTCTTTGACCAAAGTCACGCCCAAGGCTTCGTCAGAAATTGCCAAATACAGGACGAGAGTTTCACCGGGGTCAGGCTTTACCAGTATCGGTGGACTTGAAAGTACGGCTTTAAACTGCTTGAAAGCTTGCTCTTGCTCCTCTCCCCACTCGAAGTTCTTGTGCTTCTTCAACGCCTTATACAAAGGAAGGGATCTATGTGCCATCTTAGGCATGAATCGGGCCAGAGCGGCCACCTTCCCATTCAACGATTGTACCTCCCTTAGGCTCTTGGGGCTTTACATGTCTAGTATTGCCTGACATTTACCAGGGTTGGCCTCGATGCCCCGCTGGGTCAACATGAAACCCAAAAACTTCCTTGCTGGAACGGCAAAGGTGCACTTTAATGGGTTTAACCTCATGTTGTACTATCGCAGCCGAGTGAACACTTGACGCAAATCTTCAATATGGTCACCTCCAGCGGGAGTCTTCGCGATGATATCATCAATATACACCTCTACCAGCTTGGTGTGCATCCCTTCGAATACTTTATTGATCATGCGTTGATAAGTAGCACCAACGTTCTTTAACCCGAACGGCATGACGGTGTAGCAAAAAACACCACGGTCAATGACAAAAGCCGTTTTTTCTTGATCTTCCTCCCACATCGGAATCTGATTATACTCAGAATAAGCATCCATGAAACTGAGGTATTGATAACCAGATGAGTCGTCAACCATAAAATCAATGTTTAGGAGGGGATATGGATCCTTAGGGCAACATCGGTTAAGATCCACATAATCCGTACACATCCTCCACTTGCCATTGGCTTTCTGCACCATCACTATGTTGGAAAGCCAAGATGAATAACGAATCTCCTTTATAAAACCAGCTTTTAACAATTCCTCTGTTTGCTCACACGCTGCCTTCTGCTTCTCCGGTCCCAACCTCCTCTTCTTCTGGGCCACCGGTCTCGTTTCTAGGTAAACAGCTAGTTTGTGGCAACAGAAATCAGGGACCATCCCAGGCATGTCCGCAACAGTCCATGCAAATAGGTCTTTAAACTCCTGCAGGAGAGCCAACAAGCGCTGCTCCATGCCTGACTCCAGATTATCATTAATGTACGTGACCTTTTCTGGGGAATCCCCTAAGATAACATCCCTGGAACCACCATCTGGTGTGGGCTTTAAGAGGTTGAGAGGGTCGATCTTCAATTCTGCCCTGGGGTCTAAGTCAATCAGACTGACAGACCCAACCGCTGTTCCTCCGTCATTCAGCTTCCTCTTCTTATTGAACGTTTCCAACTTGACCATGTTGAGGCTCAGGTTATAACAGTATCGAGCCATCTCTTGATCACCTCGGAGGGAAGATACACAGTTATCCTTGTCAATGAACTTGATAAGGAGATGTGGAGTTGACACGACGCTTCCATCGCGTTCAGGGTAGGGCGGCCTATGATCCCGTTGTAAGGGGACTCCACATCGATCACTAGAATTCTCGATTTCACCGTTCTCGCGCCAGGTTCACCTTCAAAAGAAATGAGGGTATCACGATACCCTTTGGTAGGTTGCTTCGCCCCATTAAACGCTGTGAGTTCTTGCGTATACGGCTGCAGATCTGCATCATTAAAACCCATTCTTTTGAAAAAGTTATAAAAAATTACATCGCAAGAACTTCCCTAATCGACGAGGATCCTTTTCACATCTTTGTTAGCTATAACAGCGATGATCACCACTGCGTCGTCTCCTCCTGGAATCGTTGGGCCGAAGTCATCATCAGTAAATGACACCGTCGGTGCTACAACACCGTCTCTAAAAGGGCGATTATCTCTAGGTTTGCCCTGTACAGACAGGATCACCCGGTGATGATTTTTCCTGGCTGTGATCGATGCTCCTCCTCCTGCAAATCCTCCAGCAATCATCTCAATCACTTCGCGCCTGCCTTGCCTCTGCTGCTGAGGCATGTTGTCTTGCTGGGCTCCTCCAGCGATCACCACTCCTTTTTGTTTTTCAGCGGTAGTAAACCTTCTGACTGGGTTGCGACTATTGTCACCCTTATCATCTGGATCTCTCCCCCTCTTGTCGGTCCTGTCAGGCTCGTCTAGGGATTTTTCTCTGAACAAATACTGCTTTAGCTTTCCTACTCTAATAAGGGTCTCCACAGTATTCTTCAACGCTTTGCACTCGTCTGTGTGGTGACCCGCCTGTTCATGAAAGGCACAATATTTACGTGGGTTCCCAGGTCTTTTCACTGGGGGTGGCTTCCTTATCCCAAAGACACTGAGCGTTGGCCAACCAACTTCCCTCAAAATCTGGGAATGCCTGGCGTTCAAAGGAGCATAGTTGCTGAAAGATGAGACGCGCCTGTCTCGTTGATGAGGTCGAGTGCTTGCAAAATCTTCCCTGAAGGTATGCTTTTCTGGTCTTACCCTCTCCTTATCTCTCCGTGGCTGCTGAGGGGGCACTGGTGGCTTCATTCTAGCTGCCGTGGCCTCCAAGTGCATTTCTATACCAACGTATTTGGAAGCTTTCCTTTGAAACTCCTCGAAGGTTGTTGGGGGGCTCTTTTCCAAAGATAGGGCAAAAGCGGAACTAGGTTGCAAAGCTTCGACCATGATATGGAGCTGTATGGCCTCCGTGAGGTTAGGGACCAACGCAGCCTCCTTGTAGAATCTCTTCAGAAACTCCTTGAGAGTTTCAGTCTCTCCTTGCCTTATCTGAGCCAAGGTGTGAGAAGTCCTTGGGATGTCCCTAGAAATGACAAAGTGACTGTCGAACGCAGCCACCATCTCTTCCCAAGAATCTATGGATCCTGAAGGCAGGCTCTTGAACCAGCTAAGAGCCTCCCCCGTCAGTGTTCTCGGGAACATTCTACACATGACGTCTTTATCAGCTCCCAGATACATAGCCTCATAAACATAGGCATCCAGGTGCTTAGTGGGATCAGTTTCTCCATTGTATTTTCTGATCGACAGTGGCTGAGTTGTCTGCAAGTGCTTGGGATGACTACACTCATGAGTCTCCTCGAGAAAGGAACATTGAGTCTATAAACTCCAGAGGTCACCACTGCTTGCTCCCTTCTCCTGGTATTGACTCTATCACCAGAGTCTTGGGTCTGTTCCCTCTCCTCGTACGTAGGGATTTTCGAGTACTGGAGGGTCGTAGATCTTTCCCTCACAGATGCATGGTGCGTCTCTTCTGCATGGGATGCCACCCTGTCCCCAGCTCCTCTTTTCTCCCGCTTTAGCTCCATCAACTCCTCCCTGAGTTGCCTAATGACCTCATCCCGAGGGTCAGGGGTTGCCACTGGTACCATCCTTCTGGTGTTGGTGATAGGAGATTCGAAAACGAGTCTCCTTCCAGTTTGCTGGTGAGTCACGTCCTCCACATGACCATCAACAAAATCATGTCCATCACCTTCCATTCTAACTGCCAAACTTCTACGAAAAGTGGGAATAACTCTAACGAGTCCCACTGGGCGTGCCAATAAACTGGTCTGAACCGGGGTCTAGGATCTGGTGTGGGACCAGCCACAAAAGTATAGGTGTTTTAGGGTTTGTACACCGGTACAGTGGGTATTCGGTATTGTAATCCGGCCTCTCAGTGGGAGAAACTGGTCTTGTTGTCCTGGAGATCCTTCACACCAGCGTTTCGCGTTGAAGGGGGGCGAAAGGTGGTGCCACCTGCGAAGATTCTCCGACGCTCAAGTTAGAAGAGTATAGGAAACTCAGTGAATACTCAAGCAATACAATAGTAAAGGTCTGAGATAGAACAACGTAACCTTGCATGTGTATTGGAATATGCTATTTATAGTTGAACGTAGGAAATGAATCGTTGGATACAAGTGGGCCCCTTGGTTCTGATAGCGTGTAGAGTGTGTCAATCAAGATGACTCAGTACTCAGAGTGTGTCAGGGGGTAGGTCAATTATCAGAGTACGATCCTGTGATAGGGATGGAGGATAATCCCCTTTCTGTATATTTCACTGACAATTGTACTTACTCTCTGAGATAATTGATATACACATTCCGCTGTGCAGGGTATCTTCGCTGATAAGCTATAATGAACTCTTATCTCATAGTGATCCCGAGGCAAACGGTTATACACATCGTGGCAAGGACGGATGAAGCATTCGATGAAGTGAAAACGGATGAGGTGACAACGGATAACCGATGTGACACTGTCTTCCTGTAACACCGGTTCCCCCTCTAAGAGGTCACTCTGACGTCATACTTTAGGTACCGGTATCCAGACCGGATCACATAGTAATATTTCTATAACTATATTTCCAATAATAAAATATTACATATATACATACAGAATACAACGTACAAAAATATATAATTATATTTACCACAAACAATACACAACATATGAGATCAATAATTTACTTTCCTTAACCAAACTTATCAAAACAAATAAAACACTTACCTTATATTTACATGCTTATCTGCATGATTTGAAGGAAATATCAAACTACACCAATTAAAGAAAGCACTAAACTAAAAGGAACCACCATTACTTGCCCAAAAATTTGAGAATGAAACCTTGAATGAAGAGGGGTTCAAAAATTTTAATAGCAAAGTGAAGTGAGGATGAGGGAGTCGAGAGGAGAGGCACTACGGTTAAATGCCATAAGGGGGAACAAGGCGTACTGACATATGGCATTACGCTGCCAAAAACACATTCCTGCAATGCATTTTTACGTGGGCCCAATAGGCTAGTTTAGAATGTGGTTTTTGCATGTGACACTACCCTGTCAAAAACGCATTCTTATAATGCGTTTTTTTGCATGTGAGTCAGCCAATGGTCAAAAACACTGGTTCACCATGCGTTTTCAAAGCCCATATGTGTCTTCCTAGACTACGTTTTACTGCATGTGTGAACGTCTTCTGGCTATACGTTTTTGAAGTTCCGTCCCTCCAAAATGCATATTTGAAATATGATTTGACGGTTTCTACCCTAGACCACCAAATAATTTGTTTGACCCCAAACAAAAATATTTTAAAAAACTACCTTGGCCAAAAATCCAATTTTAATATTCTTTCATAGAAACAGATTATTTAAATAATCCTTTATTTATAATCATATCCTAACATTTAAATAAATTTTATCATAATCAATTATTTCAACAATAAATTAGTAAAATAAATACTCATAAAAATAAAAATATATTATTTTCACATTGATTCCAAACACACACTAATAGTCTTAAAACCTTTTCATTTTTCTTTTTGGGACGAACTGCAGATGATGGAAGCTGATCGCCGTGACCGAAACCAATCGTTGAAACTTGAAAGAAAATTGAAAAAGAATTAACAAAAGAACTCGAGAAACGAGCGTTGCTTATTCATAAGACTTTATTTTCTTTTATTTCGGCAACGGGTTTCTCCCTCTCTCTCTTTGTGACTCGGTCCCACACACTCAGTCAGTCACTCAGTCCATGACTCGGCGCACACGATCCTCTTCCACTTCCTCTTCTTCCTCAACCAAGAAATTCCAAGTCTTCGAGTTCGACGATGAAGACGAGAAAATCGAGAAGCTCTCTCAGAGAATGCTAAGCAAGTTCACAAACCCTAGCACCTCTCGCTCATCTCCCATTACCAAATACGATTTCCTCCAAGCATGTAAGTTTCTCTACTCTTTCAATTCCTCTCTCGTTCCTCTTTCCGATCCTCGTTTCTCTCTGCAGTTGCGCATGTTTCTCAACCTCCAAGCAAGAACGTTGCCGTTACCGTTACCGCTGATCCTATTGACGTCGACGCCGAACAAGGTGCGGATCATTCATGCAGTAACCGTTTCGTCGCTTTTCATGTTCCTTATTACGCTTTCTTTAACTTTTTTCTTTTCTTCTTCGGGAATCAGAAGAAGAAGCCAAGCGTCCTCCGGAGGAAGTTACCGATAAACCGTTAGAAGTTGTTGTTGTCGATGATGATGATGACGACGACGAGGATTATTCTGACAGCGATGGTAGTACTGGTACTGGTATTGCTAATCGAGAAAAATGTGACAATCCGTGTCCGATAAACATGGCGATGCAAGACTGTGCCGGTGCTGATTTCGTCGAATGCGAATTTGACTTGAAAGTAATTGCTCATTGTCGTCTCTTTCTTTTTCGTGTGCCACGCGTTTCGTTGCTTAGGGTGAAAGGAATTTGTGGATATTTTTTATGAACGTTAATATAATTTTGTTTCAGAATCAGTCTCTTGATGTGGTTTCTGACGACGAGGATGGAATTGGTAGTAGTGAAACGAGTTCCTTTTCAACTTCAACAACTTCGAATTCCTCAGAAGATGAAGGTCTTTTTCAATGGCTTTAGGATTTTCTAAGTGATATTTGGAGTATTATTGTTTGATAATAAGTACTGACTGTTTCTTGTGATTTTAGTCAACTTCGGAGACCAGCTGCTAGTGGAGCATGTGCCTGTTGCATTTGAAATTGTAAGTCTATTGGTCATGTTTTTATAATTAATCGCTTAATTGTGTCACCTGATTGTTGTAATATGTGGAGACTACATATCCAAAGCTCGATTTTGTAATGGAAAAGAAATGAAATTTACTCTACGTTTGCTAGGGGGGGCGTATGGCATGTTCAGTAATAGTCCCATGACAGTGGAAATGGGAAAAACCGAGAGAGAAAGAAATAAAGGAGGCAGGTGGAAGAAGTAAGGGATGGAAAAGACAATAATGTTTTAGTTGAAAAGATTTTACTTTATTCTACTTTTTAATCTTGTGAAAGTACTGTTAGAATCATACACTCAGTTTTAAATTTTGCTTAATATTGGCTTGCTAATTTTGAAAGATAATTATTCATCAGAAAATTCATCATAGGATAATTTTGGAATTGGAAGAAGTGTAGATAGTAAGTAACAAAATTAAGTGATATTATATAAAGTGGGGTGTCATTGAGATTCCTTATTAAGGAATGTTATATAGAATTCCATTCAACTCATTAGTTTCCTGATGGTGTCTATATATATGTGTGGTGTATGTATGTCTTGCAATTTATTTGATCAGCTTATATGATGAGATATGTTTTAGAAAACAGTTTTTATAAAACTTATTATACATCTAAGTCATAGTTCTTTCCTTATATATAATTATCTTGAAAACTAAAATCTGTTATTATTTTACCCTATTAGTTCGCTGCAATTAATTTGGTTAGCTTGTATGATGTGATATGTATATCTTGCAATTTATTTGATCAGCTTATATGATGAGTTATGTTCTACTCAGTCTCTTTAGAAAACAAAGTTTTTATAAAACTTATTATACATCAAAGTCATAGTTCTTTCCTTGTATATAATTATCTTGAAAACTAAAATCTGTTATTATTTTACCCTATTAGTGCGCTGCAATTAATTTGGTTAGCTTGTATGATGTGATCTGTTCTACTCAATCTCTTTATAAAAGTTTCTATAAAATTTATTATACATCTAAGCCGTACTTCTTTCATTAGAGTTATTATTTTTAGATAATATGTGCTTTGAAGTGAAATATTTTATACATAATCTTCTTCTTTGTGACAACGGAAATAAAGAACTTTATAATATTATTATGCATGGATTTCTTATTTTCAATGTTGGTTATATATATCTCTGTCTCTGGTAAATCGTACTAGTTTCTTCATGTGCAGAATAGCATAGAAAAGGTGGTTGATGTCATCCCTGATTATATTCAGTATGGGGATTTATATTCCACTAGGTCTCGGTTAATATTCTCATGCAGCTCCCTGAAACTTGAAGGCTCAACAATCAATGGAACTAGGGAAACTTTTAAAATTGAGTGGGCAACTGAAGATATTATAAAAATTGAATCACGCTGGTTTGGCAATGTAAGTTGCATCATTTATTTTCTTTTTTATTAGTACCTTGCAAATAAATTTGATAGTCTTCTGTCTGTAGATTGAAACAGCTTGGATCAACCTTCTCCTTAAACAAAATGACTTTATAGAAGCTGACAATACAAATCTAAATCCAGGTGTGACTACTTTGGAAATTGCATCATTGATTTTTTATCCATGTGTGAATACAGAGTATAGATGGTCTCTTGCTCTGTTTTTAAATTTGAAATTCTTAATTATTGCAACTGTGATGGTGTGTAAATTGATATGATCTATCTCATTTATTTTGTTTGATTTGACATTTCATTTTAATAATTTTCCTTTAATATTCAGGAGTAGTTTGGATAGACACCATATAATTTGCTTATTTTTTGGGTCAATCATCTTGTTATAATTTATTTAGACGTCTGTACTTTACACAACACCTATCAACAATTTACTGAACAATTCATGCAGGCGTTAGGCTGTTAACTTTTGCAGTTTATGATTCATGTTGGTACAAGGCAGAAGAGGCAATCAAATTATTGGATGCAAGATATGCAGATATGTGGAGTGCTTTTTTTGAGTAAGTTTTATTAAGTCAGTCATTGAGTGTAAACTACATTTTGTAATTGCATAGTTTCATCATTGTTTAGAGGAAATGAAGACCAAAGCTGAAACCTGAAAGCAATATCTATTTCATGTGCTCAACCCTTTGTGTATGTGTGTGTAATTCAATGAAGGCATATCTATATCATGTGTATTTCATGTATGCCTTTCATAATTGGAATTTTTTTATCTCATCCCATGAAGTTTTCTTGTATTCCATGCATGCTTGCTTTTTCACTATTGATTGTTTGTGAAATATTGTCCAAATTTTGCCTAATGTTTTTTTTTTCTGTGCCTTATTTCTTAATTATACAAAAATATTTGCTCAATTTTACAAGGTGTTGATAATTATTACATTTTATTTTCTCTATGCAGCATTGATACAGATAACAATGGAAATATTTTTGCATTAGGACAGGATGGCTTTTTCTGTCAAAAGCGTTATTTTCGTCCGTAAGTCCAGCATTTTTATTTCCATCATTGCAATTTTTTGAAATGTGACTGTCGTGGCATTGGGTTTTTTTCCTCATAATAATATATTTTAGAATTTTGATTCCTCATTACAATAATCCATTGGTGCTTGTCGGTGTTATTTGCTTTGATGGTTTCATGAAGCAGAATGAATTGAGCACCACCCCCCCCCCCCACCCCCCCCACAAAGCTACACTGAAACCAATTGTTTGACTTTGTCTTGCTCCCCTGGTACATTCTTTATACTTTTAGGGTTATTGAGTGTAGGTGAAAACCATAAGTGATACAGCACTTGATTGTGCCTTTGTTAGTTGGTTCTTGACATGGTTTGGTATTTGAGCCTCTTCGGTTTAGCATGCAAGAGTTCAATTAGCTCTATTGATATATAGTTCAGCACAATGAAAGGTGGGTTTGTACAAATTGATACACACTTCGAAGTCAAAGAAGTTTTTAGGTTTTTTATACTTTTAGTTGCATACATGAGAACATTTATGATTGCATTTAATAATAGCTTGAACTTTTGTGATGGATTATTCTTGAGTAACTAATCATTGTGACTCTTAGGTTGCATCCTTAGCTGACGGTGGGTTTGTACAAATTGCTACACACTTCAAAGTCAAAGAAGTTTTTAGGTTTTTTAGACTTTTAGTTGCAACTGTTGCATACATGAAAACATTTGTGATTGCATTTAATAATAGCTTGAACTTTTGTGATGGATTATTCTTGAGTAACTAATCATTGCAACTCTTAGGTTGCATCCTTAGCTGGCTTTTACATGCCAGTCCAAGAAGCTTAGTTATGACAGCTAAACTGCTAAAGCCCTTGGACTTTGTCCATTTGTTTAGCTAATCAGCTTTTGATAATATCTATTTTGGCACAGTATGATAATTATGGATAAGAAAGTGCGTATTAATGTAATATTGTGCCATGCAGTTTTGATGAGGCTTTTGAAGAGGTTATTTATCCGAAGGGAGAGCCTGACGCTGTTTCTATTAGAATGAGAGATATTGAGCTTTTACAGCCACAGACATTCATTAACGATACTATCATTGACTTTTATATCAAGTAAGCATGATAGCAGTAATTATAACTATTTGCTTGATTCTGAGGATGTTGCTATAATTGGCTGGTGTAATTCTAAAAACCTTGTTTCTCGTACATGCACACAGATAAATATATAATCTTCATAATTTAATCACTCTTACTCATCCTCGCACTTTTAACATCTTGTTATGTAACCATGTATCTTTTTTGAGCCAACTTCTTGAGAGAACTTTTGAAAACATGATTATTTCCTGAAACCAACTTATTTCGAATATGCATACCATGCCTATAATTTTCACTTTATATTTTAGATGTTTCTTTCTTTGACGCTGCATATGAAGTGACATGTGCTGAATCTGGTGTATTTATAGGTATTTGAAAAGTAAACTCCCAACTGATGAACAGGAAAGGTTTCACTTTTTCAATAGCTTCTTCTTCCGTAAGCTTGCTGATTTAGACAAAGATCCTTCAAGTGCTTGTGATGGTAGAGCAGCGTTTCAACGTGTACGCAAATGGACAAGGAAAGTGAACCTTTTTGAGAAGGATTACATTTTGATTCCTGTAAATTACAGGTAAGAGTCTAAGATATTATCTTGTTCGCTTATATGGATTTTGCTGCATCCATCTCAAGAAGAATTATTAACGCATTTTGATGACAGTCTTCATTGGAGCTTGATTGTCATTTGTCATCCTGGTGAAATGACATGCTTCACAGGCAAGATATCTTTGCTTTGGTTTATTATTCTATGGTTTATATGGTTTCTTTGGACATACCCCATTTATTTTGTTGTCTTGTAGATGAAGAAATTAAGAAATCTTCTAAAGTACCGTGTGTCCTGCACATGGATTCCTTAAGAGGAAGTCATAAAGGTCTCAAGAATCTTTTCCAAAGGTAGCTCGCTGATAGCTGAGATTGGTATATATGTCCATCCACCCTTTTTCTAGTTTATGATGATTTGGAGGTCTATAAATATAAGATTTCCTACTCCCTTCTCAGAATTTTGATCTATGCAAAAATTAATATTTTGCTTTGATGACTTAATGCTTGCGCTGTGGCTGTATATAGTTACTTGCTTAAGTTTCTGTAATTTGAGTTAAAAGTCAACGTAAAGTGTTATGTTATAGATTCATGGAACGGGGCCAGCCTCTATAACTACGGTGCAATGGATGATGGTGGTTTCTGCGGGAAACCAAACTGATGTAGAGTGGATTCAGTGTTCCTTATAGCGGAGGAGGGGGGAATGACTGCATTAAACTGCAAAGACAGAGAAAGATATGTCCATGTTATGTGTAAAGAAATTACATTAACTGTTGATAAAAAATTAGTGCAGACTACAGGTAGGCAAATGGACTAACACCCAGTTCTAAGGAGTTTTTTAATTCTGTCTGGACTGGGCTTTTTTGGGAATCTTTACATGAAGGGGTTAGCATTCCATGTTTTGTAAGACCTTCTCAAAAATCTTTCCCATCTAAACTTGATTTCTGCCCAACATTCCCATATATGATGCACTGATTTCGACATGAACACTGGACACAACATGACATGGATACTTCTACACGGCTAATTTCTAAAACATAAGACATCAGGACACTGCATATGATGTGTATAAATAGAGAGAGAAACTCAAATAAAATGAAATATAAATAACATTACAAAAAAAATCATAATCAACATTTGCATAAGATATGTATATTCAGCTTCTCAAATCAAACTTTCAAAAGTTTACATTTTTATTGTAATGTGAGTGGTAAGCATTATTTTTTGATATTTTATATTATAATTAAGTTAAATTAAAAAGGTAAAAAACATTTTTAACAAAATTAGTATGTGTCCATCTATATGAAGGTATTGGCCCAAGTGTCTGAGTTTTATAGCTGTATCGACTCAAGTGTCTTAACTCTTTAGAGGTGTCGGCCATAGTAGTCAAAAGCGGCCGGAGCGGCCGCTATCGCGGCGGAGCGGAGCGGAGCGGGGCCGGGGCGCGACGCAGTGGCCCGTCGCGGGATGCATTTGATCGCGGCGATCGCGGACGGAATCGCGGCGTCGCGGGTGCGCCGGATCGCGGCGCGAATTGCCCGCTCCTCCTTCCTCCCGGTTTTGCCCCTGTGTGAAACGTCTTTTTTAAGGGTATTTTCGCCCTTTTGCTTTCTTTTCCCTCCCATTTCTAAACCCTAACACCACCCGCAGCAAGTTTCCCACTTCTTCAAAACACGAAAGCCCATTTCCGCGACACCCACCCCATTTCCGCGACACCCACTCCTTCTCCGGTGTTCCTCACAGGTTTTCCGGCGTTTCCCTCCCATTTCCGGCCTGTCCCAGTCTTCTCCGGCGAGCCCCTGTGTCTTCTCCGGCGAGCCCCTGTGTCTTCTCCGGCGAACCAGTGTCTTCTCCGGCGAGTTCTGGTTCTGTTCTTCTTCACCTCTTCTTCTCTACTTCAGTTCTTCTTCTCTTCTTCTCCGGTGGGCTGTTGAAATACTGTTGGGGGCTGTTGAAGGTATTTGAAGGCTGTTGGAGAGGTGTTTGAAGTCTTGGAAGGCTGTTGGAGGCTGTTTAAAGAGGCTGTTGGAAGGCTGTTGGATTGGAAGGCTGTTGAAAGGCTGTTGGAGGCTGTTTAAAGAGGCTGTTGGAGGCTGTTTGTTTGGAAGGGCTGTTGGGAGGCTGTTTCTGCAATGGCTGAAGAAAATACAGCAAGAGCTGTTGAAGGGAATGCTGTCAGGTTTAGGCCCTCACCACTTCCTGGACATGTGAAGCCTAATGCACCAAACCAAGACATTGCTTGGGATTGGAACAGCTTGAAAGACATCAATAATTGGAAGCAAGTCACTTGTGATTTCTGTGGCAAGATCACAACTGGTGGAATTACCCGGGCTAAAAGACATCAAATGGGTGTGAGGGGGGACTGCGGTAGTTGTCATAAGTGCCCAGAAGATGTTAAAGAAACTCTTAAGGCCGCATTTATAAACAAGAAAAATGAAAGAGATGCATATTTGAAAGAGACTGATGACCTTGATGAGGATCATGAACTAGTAGAGGAGATTTCAGCCATTCGACAAGGAAAAAGAGCTGCAAGTATGGCAACGTCGATTGCATCATCACAAACAGCTTCCACTGCCAAGAAACCTAAAGGTCCATTGGACTTGTTGTATTTTAAAAATCCTGAATCAACCATTCGTTTGGAAGGGAAGGCTTCAAGGCAAACAAGCATAAACGATGCTTGTGACAAGGAAGCAAGGGCTAGAACAATACAATATATAGAACGGTTCCTTTGTAGGAACTCAATTCCTTTTAATGTGTTACGCACAAAAAGCTTCAAGTTAATGGTGGAAGCTATTGGAAATTATGGGAAGCATCTTAAACCTCCAAGCTATCATGAAGCTAGAGTTCCTCTTTTGAAAAAAGAATTGGAGTACACTAGGGCATTGTTGCAGGATCATGTGAGAGAGAGGGAGCGTTATGGTTGTAGTATAATGTCGGATGGATGGACAGATAGGAAGAATAGAACCTTGATAAATTTTTTGGTCCATTGTCCAAGAGGTTCTATGTTTATTAGGAGTGTTGATGCTTCATCATATGTGAAGACCGGGGAACAACTGTACAAGTTGCTGGATGATTTTGTTGAAGAGATAGGAGAGAATAATGTGGTGCAAGTGGTCACCGACAATGGGAGTAATTATGTGAAAGCTGGTAAGAGTTAGTTTATTAATTTTAAGAGTAATTATGATTTTGTTATAATTTATAAACTTTGTATTGTATCACTAGTACTAATAGTTTGATTTTACTATTAGGCAAGTTGTTGATGGCAACAAGAACACATTTATTTTGGACTCCTTGTGCTGCACACTGCCTAGACTTGATGCTAGAGGATATTGGGAAGCTTCCAAGAGTGAAGAGGACCATAAAAAGAGGAATATCTCTTGTGGGTTACATCTATAACCACACATTAACCTTGAACATTATGAGACAATTCACTCATAAGAAGGAGTTGGTTAGGCACGGAGTCACAAGATTTGCCACAACATTTCTTACATTGCAAAGGCTGTATAGTTTGAAGAATGATCTTAGAAAGATGTTTATTTCAGATGAGTGGTTGAAGTCCAACAATGCCAAGGAGACCAAGGGGAAAAGAGTAGCGGACATTGTTCTTATGCCTACTTTTTGGGGTGATGTTATTTACAGCCTAAAGGCAATGGCACCCATTGTGAAGGTGCTTAGGCTAGTTGACAATGAGAAGAGGCCGGCGATGGGCTACATATATGAAGCTATGGATAGAGCCAAGGAAAGTATCCGGAATTCTTTCAAGGGAGATGAAGCCAAGTTCAAGGAGATTTTTTCTATCATTGATAGACGATGGGAATGTCAACTTCACCATCCATTGCACGCAGCGGGTCATTACTTGAATCCCCAATTCTTCTATGGCAACCCACAAGTAGAAAATGATCCAGAGGTGATGGATGGATTGTACAAATGTATTGAAAGGTTGTCCACTAGCTCAGATGATGAAGACAAAGCTCTAGATGAGATATCACTGTATAGGAGAGCTGCAGGCCTCTTTGGAATCAAGGCAGCTATAAGGAAAAGATCTACAATGGCACCTGGTAAGAGTGTTTTTTAGGATTGGAGTTGAATAAGGTGCTGAGTTATTTGGTATTTTGGTTCTGATTATTTGTTGTATATATATTTTTCAATTACAGCTGAATGGTGGGTAAGTTTTGGATCACATACTCCAAAGCTACAAACTATTGCCATTAAGGTGCTGAGTTTAACTTGTAGCTCATCTGGGTGTGAGCGGAATTGGAGTATGTTTGAGCAGGTAAGTAGAGTTGAGTTCTCAAGTCAATACATTCAATTTGATAACATTTAGTCTAGTAGTTTCTAACGTTTCCATTAATTTTTTATTTAGTTTCATGCTAAAAAGAGAAATAGGCTAGAACATCAAAGATTACAAGATTTGGTTTATATTAAATATAACCAAACTCTTAGGGAGCGTTTTGATTGTCAAGATGTGATTGATCCTATTGTGATAGATGATGTTGAAGATGATACCAATGAGTGGGTACTAGGAAGGATGGAGGATGAAGATGAGGAAGGGGCATGTGATTTGGTCTTTGATGATGATGTCTTAACATGGAGAGATGTTGCTGAAGCTACTGGGGCTACTGAGCCATTGACATACACTAGGAGGAGCAAAAAGGGAGGGAATACAGCTGCTGCCCCTACTACTTCTAGGAAGGGAAAAGAGGTAATTCAAGCAGAAGAGGAGGAAGAAGAGTTTGACAGTGAAGACATTGAATCAGATGGGGAAGAGATCTACCTAAGTGGTGATGAAGATGATGCAGGAGATGAAGAGCCAAACCTTGAAGATGAAGATGATGATGCATATTAGGAATTTAGGATTGTTATAAATTTTATGCCATGGTTATGTTATATGATTGTGATGTTTCATTTCATGTTTGTCAAGAATATTGTTATGATTTGAATACTTTTATGGTCTTTAAATTTAATTTTTGTGTATTTTTTTTACATATATATATGTGTAGAAAATATAGGTAATATTTATATAATTTTAATTAAAATAGCGGTCATCCCGCTTTCTGCTATCCCGCTATCCCAGTTTTAAGGGCGGCCGCTCCGCGCCGCTATTTGGGATTGACTACTATGGTGTCGGCTCATGTGTCCAAGTCGATAAAAAATGATTTTTTAATTGGACACCTACTGAGGAGTGTCCGACATGTGTCTGAGACGTCGTGGAGGTGCTGGTGTTGGAAATGTGTTCGACACTGTGACACTTCAAAAAAGGAGAGGTGTCCATGCATCAGAGACTCCCACATTTTCAATTTTTGAGCAGGGAAATGGGTATGCTTTATTTTGTGGCCTCTGAATCATGGTAGTTAAAATCACAATTTTAATCAGTAAAATTGTGATTTTACGATTTTCAAAGGGATCCCTGATTCAAATTGCTCAAAAAATCGGCTTCGTGTGTAGAATCGGTCTAGAATCACAATTCTAGGGGGGGAGTCGTAGAAATCGGGATTTTGGGATTCAAAATGATTTTTTGGGACCCGTTTTTTAAAACCTACCTGGTTTTTGGAACCGGGTCAGACCTGGTTGGAAGACATTACCACGCCGTTCAGGAACCAACAGAAGCCATTGTCTTTGCTTGTCTTGGCCACGCACATCCCTCACCTTCACCAAACAGCCTTCGCCACTGAACAGCCGCCACCGTCGCCGAACAGCCTTCGTCTTCTCCGTTGCTCTGCAAGACGCGTTTCCAGCTCTGTTTTCTAGCTCAGCAAGACGCTTTTTCGACCTCTGTTTTCCAGCCCTTAAAATCGCCGTTTCCAGCCCTGTTGCTCACATGTTCCAGCTCGTGTTTTTTATCCCTTCCCTACTCTGTTGCTCGCGTGCTCTGCTTTTCAGTTCAACAATGGTGGGTGGCAGTGCTACTGGTACTGGCAGCAGCTCTGGTGGGGCCAACTTTGTGTTGTTTATGTTTTATGGATGTTTGTGTTTTATTGATGTTTTTATGTTTAATGGGTGTTTATTGACAATATAAATTGAGTTCAGTTGCATTTATAGGAATTTTTATGCATATACGATTATATATGATTTTATATGTATATATATATAAATTTTTTAAAATCTTACGATACGATTTACGATTTTGTGATTTTTGGGACCCTCTACGATTCAACCTAGAATTCCGATTTTAACTACCTTGCTCTGAATATATTTAGACCTTGTGAAATGTCTACAGCTCCTACCCTATATTCTCATCCTCGAACAATCATGTCCATTTAATTGTTGGTTGGGATCATTCACAGCTGAATCACCACCAGTTGCTGGAATCCAACTATCCTCTACCATTATTGGTGATTGACTTTAATCAACAACTTCAACCGCCATCATCAATCACCTGAATTCTCTTATTGTTGCCAATCATCGGAAAGTGGTCACCATTTGCCATTTCCATTGAGATCTCGTCATAACCATGGTTGTTAGATTCACGTTCCAAGACGTAGAATCGATTCTACGTCTCATCGGCGCCTCCCCGTCCTGAAACGCATGCAGAAACGGTCCCAGGTGGAGACGATGTGGAATCACGAATCGGGCCGTTGAGTCGTGGAGTTGCTGGCATCTCCGTCTCGTGCAGTAACCTTAATTTCAGGCTTTCTCTTCGATTTTGTCTCCTTTTTCGCGAATTCCCTTCGACTCCTCTGTCTCACATAGCTCGCCCTGCGTCGTCTACCCTTTCCCTCTCCGTCGCACCTCCCTCCAGCGCCGTCACACCTCCCTTTGGCACTCTCTGTTTCTGCTTGCGTCAAGCTCTGTTTCTTGTTCTGCATCGAGCTGTGTTTCCCTCAAGCTCTGGCCTGTTTCTCCTGGTGGTGGTGGTGGCCCTTTGTTTCCCTCAAGCTCTCCTCTGTTTCTCCTTTCCTCTCCCTCAAGCTCTCTGTTTTCTGTTGGCTTTTTCTGGAACACGTTTTTGTGTCTTCTTCTCTGTTTCTGATCTGTTTGGTAGTTGGCTTGGCTTCTTATTCCTCTGTTGGGTAGTTGGCTTGGCTTGGCTTCTTCTCTGTTTGTGTTTTATGACATTAAATTTGGTTTAAGATTATGAAGTTTATGAGTTTAGTTTGATATTTGTCATATTTATGTATAGTTTAGAATTTCTGGTAGACTCTTCCATCTCGTCTTACTTCTCACGGGTCTACGTTTTGCAAATCTCGGTCGTCTCAACGTAGACTAGACGTCTTAACAACCTTGGTCATAACCCTACCAACAGACAGTTAACAATGAATGGTGACTTTGGCCTCCCTAACGAATCACTTTTAACCAAACTTCAGAAAATCTCCAACACTGTCAGCAATAAATATAATTCCTTTTGCCAACCAAATGTAACAAATAACTAATCAAGTCACGTCATTTAGTATTGATCATCAAAGTTTTGTTGTAAGTGGGCAAACAGTTCAAAATTTGTATTTGATATTTTATCTGAGGAAGAACCTTGGGCTTAGATGGTTTCACAAGGCTTTACTCTCTGTAGGAATTTTGATAGTAGTCAGTATAGAAAATTGTTTTAACAAGTATTTAGCAAAAAGAAACTCTGTTTAATCAAGCAAAAACTTGTTCAAGTAGATTTCATCATCCTTCTATTATTTTATTGAGTCTGATTGTGCTTTTGTTTTTATCTTTTGAAACGACAGTTACCTATGTGAAGAATGGAAAGAGAGACACAGTAATATGGTGGATGATGTTTCTTCTAAATTTTTACATATGCGATTCGTCTCACTTGAGGTAGTCTCTCCCTATGTGAATATAATAAATCCACTGCAACTTTTAACCAACTTCTGTTTTTCTCTCTTTTTTATTTCAGCTTCCCCAGCAGGGAAATTTATACGATTGCGGTCTCTTTTTGCTTCATTATGTGGAATGTTTCCTGAAAGAAGCTCCAACCAATATTAACCCTTTCATGATAACAAAATTTTCCAACTTTGTGAGTGACTTGCCATTGTATTAAATTTGAACATGATATGTGAACTTTTTTTTACGTTTTCTTTGATATAAGTGTTTTGCTTTCAACTTAATTTTAAATTCACTCAAGTAGCACCATTGTTAGTTGTATCTTGCATTCATGATTCTGCAAATTGATATGATGCTCTTGGTTGTTTCTGTCACCAAGTGCTACATTGGTTAAAAGAAATGCACGAGTTATGCTCTATTTATTACTCAATTCTTTTTCTTCCCAACTCCCTCTGAAGATTGTAAGGCACTTATGCCTAGTGTTGTTTGACACACTATTCTGTTATTTATTTATTTCTGCATAAGTTTGTCCATGTTGGATTGTTTTTAGTGCTTGTGTTTGGATTGCCAGATGTGTGTTTGATTGCCTGTCAGTTCACCTTAATTTTACTGATTAGGTTATTTAGATGAATGATTTTTCTTAATTTCTGGCATTCTTACATGCATAATTTTTAGTGGTACAGAACATTTCATAGAATGATTTTTATGAGATGTCACGTTTCATGTGTTTATTTATATAGGTGATCACAGTTAAATTTCGCTTTATTTTCAGTTGACGAGTAACTGGTTCCCTCCGGCAGAGGCTTCTCTGAAGAGATCTCATATACAGAATTTAATTTATGATATATCTGTAAATAATTCCTTGCAAGCACCTCCTGCAGATTGCCTTGACAGAGGACTGCCTTCTGAAGTCCCTGGCATTATTATCAATCACAGAGTGGAAGCAGATTCCTCGGGGGATTGCTATTATTCTGCTCTGTTGCATGGGGAAATCCCTTCGACTACTGAACTGGAGACTGATAGTAGGTATTCAACAGCTTCTCTTATAAGAGGTGAATCATGTTTGAGAGATCCTGGATCTGTTTTCAAGGACTTGCAAGTGGCTGTTGGAACCTCACTTTCTAATTGTCTGCCAATGCCGATATCTCATCAGAGGGGCTTCATGTCACCAATAAAGGTAAATGAATGTCAACAATGAAGTTGATTACTGCAATTATTTTTTAGTATGTATAACTGATTTGGTATGTTTTTCTATTTAACGGGTGGCCTACCCTGTTGAGAACCTTGGGGTGCACAAAGTTCCTTCTAACTTTGTTAGGTAATTTTCTTAATACATATATGTACATGCTTATTAGAAGCTTTAAAAGCATTTATGTCGCTAATGGAATTAACTAAAAGAAGGGATGTACAATCAACCTAGCTTGGCTTCGGCCATTGACAAATGTGGAACCTGGGGGTGCACAATTCTAACTTTGGTAGGAATTTTTTTCTTAATACATCATATATGTACATGCTTCTTAGAAGCTTTAAAGGCACTTATATCACTAATGTAATTAAATAAAAGAAGGGATGTACAATCAACATAGTTTGGCTTCTGCTGTTGACAAATGGGGGTGAGTAGGTCATATGGGATACGGACTGTGAAAATCACTCAAAAGCTCAAATATCATATTACAGAATTACAAAAGTAAAATATAAAATTAAACATGTAGACCAATTTATTAGTTTGACCTCCAGAATACGGTAACGCTTAGTATTTCACTGGCTAGAATGTGTATATTAGTGATTTTGCCTTGACCATGGTGCCCCCACTTTTTTTTCACATTTTAAAATTAATAGAATTGAAAGTGAATTAGAAAAACGCCTACCCCTATATTCATCTGCTTGGACCAGTTAAATTTATGGAGCTTCTTGTAGAGATGTTTCTTTTGTACAAAATTGTTCCTAGATCAACTAAAGAATTTCACGTTTCTTGCCCCAACACAGGAAACTGAAGAATCTGACGAGGAAAATGTTTTATCATTAGAGAGAGAAAATTCTCAAGTTGGTGTATTGGCATCTGATTTACCTTCCACATCATATGTCAGCAAAGATCATAGAACATCAGGAACATCACAGCATGGATTTTCTGTAAATTTTATGAAACCTGTTGAGAGCCATTCATGTTCAAGAACATCTACGAGTGTATCCTGGATCACATTGAATACTCTTGAAGACCAGCCTCTGGAGAACATTGAAGAGTCCAGCATTCCAGATAAGACAGCATTTGAGTATTTATCAACCACGGGTGAGGAGCTTGCAGATGCTGTTCAGGATTCTCAAGAGCCAATTGATGTGGATGATGATGATGGCATGAGTGTCAAACATCGTTCCTCATTCCAAGAAAATATGACTTCAGTGACCCATGAAAGATTTGATTTGGCTCAGAACTCGAGTCTTGAAGATGATACTTTAGGTAGCAAGAAAGAGTCACCAGATCATCAAGATGCCAAAAGGCCGAAGCTTATGAATGCAGGCGGTTCAGGTCGACGATTCACAAGAAGCATGGTAAAACAAGTGTGTAATGTCTTGTGAGATAGTCTTTGTAGCAGCATGATGATTATAGGCAAATAACGGTTTTTTAATATTTGAAGGTGGTGTTAATCGAGAGAGAAAAATGTGAATGAGATCAGAAAGTTTTGGTGGCATCCGCCCTCGGATGGTAGATCTTTTTGCGTAAACCCTTTGCGTCACCTCTAAAGGATGACATACGAATGAATGTTAATAATACCTTTGTTGAAATCAATTCCTGGCTTCCACTCAAAGAATAGATACGCACACTTGTGAATTACAAACACACGATGTCATACAAAACTTAACAAATTCTGCACAAGTTTGTATTTAGTTCCCTTTTCTCCAATGTACGAAGTTGTTATTTATATATCTCTACAAGTTAACTATTAGCTAATGATTTAACTAATTGATCTTATCTTATTTATTAACATCTAAATTCTAACAACTTATTATCTATGCTTATCTATTGACTAATTATCTATTAATAATTAATTATATATTAATAACTAATTACGTATAATAGTGTCCCCTTCTTCAGAAGGCCTTGCCCTCAAGGTCATATAATATAAGGAACACTAGTCAATATGGGAAAATTGTAATTGCAGTTAATATAACTTGTGTCAAGTTGCATCTTTAACACCTATATGAGCCCAATGAACTAGAATCTTAGTCATTGTCTAGTTCCCTTTCTTTTTCATTCGTCTGTCTAGAATGTTGGTTGGCTTGGCTTCGAAGTCCCCTTCTTTTGTCAAATTTGCTAAACCAGATGTGACCAAGTGTCCTCTATAGTGTTTCTTTAACAACGAAACATGAAAAACATTATGTATCTTTGTGCCTTCAAGTAACTCCAATCGATAAGCTATTTTCCTTATCTTCTCAACCACACGAAAAGGTCCACAATAATGAGTTGCTAACTTGCGGAATGAAGAATTGGGAACGAAATGTTGTTTGTAAGGCTGAATCTTCATGTAGACCCAATCTCCACAAATGAACTCCTTATCACACCGCTCCAAGTCAGCATAGTACTTCATTCTGTCCTGAGCCTTTGTAATGTTTGCGTGTAGCAAGTGTGTTATTTCCTCTCTTGACTTGACCAAATGATCCAAAACTTGGACCAAAGAATCATCGACTATTAGTGGTTGATTAGAAGTTGGAGGATAACCGTATAAGGCTTCAAATGGGGTGATCCTCGTTGCCGAATAGAACTTCGTGTTATACCAATATTCAACAAAATTTAGATACTCCATCCATTTACCAGGCACATTCCCAGTTACACACCAAAGATATCCTTCCAAAACCTTATTTAATGCCTCAGTTGACCGCCTGTTTGGGGGTGGAAAACCGTAGACTTCAGCAATTCAACCCCATGTAACTTGAATAAATTTATCCAAAATGCACTCATAAAAATTGGATCTTTGTCCGACACTATCTGACTTGGCCAACCATGTAGCTTGACGATGTTGTCAATGAATAGATGTGCCACTTTAGTAGCACTAATGGGATGGTTCATTGCTATGAAGTGTGCATATTTAGTTTGTCAATGACCACTAAAATAATGGTTTTCCCGGCAAATTTTGACAATCTAACAATGAAGTCCATCGTAATCGATTGCCATGCTTGATTTAGGATTGGTAATGGTTCTCATAACCCTACAGGTGCAGACAACTGTGGCTTGAATCTTTGACACACATCACATTTTCTGATCCAATCCTTGACTGCTTGCTGCATGCCTTTCAACCAAAATAATTCTCTTAGCTTCTTGTATGTCTGAGTGCTTCCCGAATGTCCACCAATGTAGGATGAATGGAAATAAGTTAACAGCTTGCCTTTGAGCTGATTATCATTGCCTACCACTATTTTTCCTTTTCGCTTCAAAATTCCTCTATCCCACCTGTAACGGCCAGTAACTCTTATTTTATCAATAATTTTCTGTAGTTTCCTATCAGATTGCCATGTTTGTTTAACCTCTTCTTGCAAATCTGAATTGACCTGATAAATTGTTGTTAAGCTACGTCCCACTTCCTTTCGTGATAACACATCAACGACAATGTTTTCTCTGTCTTTTTTATACTCAATGGTAAAATCCAAGCCTATCAACTTTTTTAATCCCCAATTTTGCATAAGTGTTGTCGGTGGTTGTTCAAGTATATGCTTGAGTGCTTTCTGGTCGGTTTTGATGACAAAATAATGGCCCAAAAAGTAGTGTTGCCACTTCTTTATAGCAAACAAAGTGGCATAAAATTCTTTTTCATAAGCAGAAAGCAGGGAATACTTTTTTCTCATGGCTTTACTAATGTAGGCAACAGGATGTCCCTTTTGAAGAAAAACTGCTTCAATACCTTTCCTTGAAGCATCAGTCGTCACTGTAAATTTTTCTTCAAAATTAGGTAGAGCCAAGACTGGTGCTTGCACCAAAGCTTGTTTAAGTTGTTGAAATGTTGCATTTGTAGTTGCACTCCACTGAAATTTGACATCTTTTTGTAGCAAGGCTGTCAATGGCATAACTATTTTGCCATAATTTTGGATAAATCATATAGTAGCTAGATAGCCCCAAGAATCCCTTGAGCTGCTTAGTCGAAGTAAAAACTGACCAACTCATCACAACAACAATCTTTTGTGGATTTGGTGCAACCTCCTTTGAAGATATCATATGTCCCAAGTATTCGACACATGACTATCCAAAAGTACACTTCTTTTTGTTCAGCACCAAGTTGTTGCTTTCCAAAATCTGTAAAGTAAATAGTAAGCACTCTAAGTGATCCTCCCAAGTTTTGGTATATACCAAAATGTCATAAAAAAATACTAGAATAAATTTTCTTAAGTAGGGACAAAATATGTTATTCATCAAATTCGGAAAAGTTGTCAGGGTGTTACTTAACCCAAAGGGAAACACAACCCACTCATAATGGCCACTGTGTGTTTGAAATGTCGTTTTATGGATGTCCTCCTCAACCATTTAGATTTGGTGGTAACCACTCCGTAAATCAAGCTTAGTGAAGTAGCAGGAACCTTCTAGTTCATCCAACAAGTCCTCTATTAATGGAATAGGAAATTTATTTTTAATGGTTGCTACATTAAGTTTTCTAGAATTTGTACAGAACTGTCACTTCCCATCCTTCTTTTTGACCAGCACAATGGGAGAAGCAAAGGCACTATTGCTTTCTCTAACGAATTTCATGTCTAGCATCACTTGCACCATTCTCTCTATTTTTGTCTTCTGTGCATGAGAGTATCGATAAGGCTTCGAACAAACAGGTGAATCGTTTATCAAATTAATCATGTGATCATACTTCCTGTGAGGAGGTAATTCGGTTAGTTCCCTAAATAGATATAATCACACTGTTGTAGGAGGTTCATCAGTGCTGTATTCTGTACTACAGAGAGGCCCACATCTTCCTTGTTAATGCTATTAAGCCATAAATCATGACCAATAGAAGTAATGGCTAATAACATTGCTTGTCCAGCTACTGCTTTGACTTTCCCTGCAGATTCCTAAATGCTTCCTGCTTGCTTCTCTCCTTCTAAAAGGACCACTTCCTGTTTGTGTTCAAACTGCATTGTTAATTTTACACAGTTCCAGAGAATTTCCCCTAAGGTCTTCAACCATTGCATCCCTAGGATGACTCCATAGTGAGATCGAGGTAACTCCAAAACATCTCCCACAAACTCATGTTTGTCAAATTGCCACTTTAATTGAGCATATTTTTTATTAATCAGGATTGGCTTGTCAGTAGCAACCAAGATAGGGAACTCTCTTACAAAATGAGTCTTTAACCCCAAGCTTTTAACCCATTGATCACTCACAAAGTTGTGAGTACTGCTAGTGTCCATTATGAATGGAACTTTTTACCTCTTAATAGTCCCTTGCAGCTGCAAGGTTTACCTGCCAGCAACCCCCTTTAAGGCATGAAGGGAAATTTGAACATCTTCATCTTCTAAAATCTGACCACTAATGGCCAACACCTTATCGTCTAGATCCAAATCATTATTTGCAGTTCCATCTTCATCCTCGGCTCCTTGAGCAGCAAATATTGCAGTTAACCTTCCCCAAACTTTACATTTCTGCCTGTGGAACCTATCCCAAGTCTCACCACAAAATTTGCATAGTCCATTAGATATCCTATCGTCCATCTCCTTCTTGTTGTTAGGTATCGCTACACTGGTTTTACCTTCTTTAGCAGTTGTAGAACTCGTAGATATTGTAGGAGTAGTCCGCTGAAGACTTGTGATTGGAGTTGTTTCCGAAGAAAAGTCAGGTGATGGCTAGCTTCTTGAACTGCCCTTGGCACCCTCACAGCCATAAGGTTGTGACACATGTAACTTAGTTTCCAGATCCATTAAGATCTCATGCCGCAGTCATGTAATTTTCATGGCATCCTGAACTGTCCTTGGCACATGGAGACGTACAAATTTTTCTAAAGAAGGGTTTAAACCTCCCAAGAAAAAACTGATTACCATCTCTTCAGAAACAACCACCCTTGCCAAGAGTTCATCAAATTGTTCCATGTAATCATTCAATTTTCCGTCTTGCCGTAATTTCGACAATTCAGCAATAGGATCATCATAATTCCTTGAATCAAATCGACAAACAACATTACACAGAATAGTCTTCCAAGAGGGTAGCTTGGATTTATTGTGTGCGGTATAGTGGCGTTGCCAAGTAAAAGTTTTTCCATCCATTGACAAAAGCAAAACTTTACCACGTTGTGCATTCGGGGAGTTTTCAATTCGAAAAATTGCTCGGCTTTGGCACACCAATCATGATAATTTGTACCATCGAACTTGGGAAACGCAATTTAGGTTCGTGCGATAAGTTTGCTAGCATCAAGATAAGTTTGGTCGTTTTGAATGGGTCGCCATTTGAAGTCATTGTCGCAAGGAGTTGCGTCATCATCGCCTTCACTGAATCGATGTCCGCTTTGTGACTCTTTTGTGATTCCGTGAACGTTTTCTGGTTTTCTTGATGAATCTTCAAATTTTCTTGTTGCGAGAATTCCATCAATTTCTCGATCCCTTCTCCAAATCTTTGTTTGTTGTTGAACTGCCCATCGTGGTCAGCTATGCTGATACCAGATGTTAAGATCAATTTCTAACTTCCACTATCAAAGAATAGATTCGCACACTCACTCGTGAATTACACACACACAAGGCCACCCAGAACTTAACAAATTTTGCACAAGTTTGTATTCAATTCCCTTTTCTTCAATGTGCAGAGTTGCTATTTATATATCTTTCCAAGATAACTATTAGCTAATGATTTAACTAACTAATTTTATCTTATTTATTAACATATAAATCCTAACAACTTATTATTTATTTTTATCTATTGACTAATTATCTATTAAATAACTAATTACGTATAACAACCTTTTTGTCATAATATTGGTGCGGCTGTTAATTTAGACATAGCCAATCAAACTTTTATAGTGTTCATAGCTTTTATAGTGTAAATATATCAAGTTTTCTGAAGGTAAAAGTATCGTTTTGTCCTTTCATGTTTATCATCTTGTCGTTAATCTAGTTTGGTTTCCAAACAAGGCGGAAAACATTTTAGTAATGTCCACTGTCTTCTTAGATATTCACTTACATGCAGGCACCGTGCCATGGTAAAAAATAACCCCAGGAATCAATCGGGCCAATCCTTGAAGCGGGTCCAGAATTCAAATCATAAATTTCAGAAATTTTGTAAAGTTGACAAAAAAAAAACAAAGATGAAGACAACTAAAATATAAAACAACCTAATCTACTGAAATCAGTCTAATTAAGTTTAGATAATTTAACCTACCAAGAGGTCCCTAAACCCTAAAAAAATATAAATTGACGATTTAGGACTTGGAAAAGACTTTGGGTTGGGTATGATACAACATCATGCCTTGTGAGTTTTTTCTCAATTCTCATTTCATGCTACATCAACAATTTAAGACAATCGTCAATTAGGAAGATTCATGCACAAATAACAAGCAATTACCTTTCAGTTGGCAAGGAAAAACTAAGCGCACAACATTTTATTACTTCATTATATCTATTAGATTTTAATCGAAACTATCATATTTGAATTCAATGAAAAATTATGAGTTACATCTATTAAATTTTAGTGGAAACTATCATTTTTGAATTTAATGAAAATGAATCTTTTTTTCTTCCCTAAGTTAAGACTATTAAGTACACACAATTTTCATACGACCAAGACTTCCATTTGCAACATAAGTAATCATCGATGCTTATAAATTTCAAATTGCTTAAAAGTTTTCACTATCAACTACCATGCCAAATAAACTCAACGATTAGATATCATTATTCAATGGTTGAGAGATGATTATTTTGTGTGTGTGTGTCATGGTATTATTCACAAAAAGAATACAATTTTTTAACTTGATTTATGTTGCATATCTTATCTTATGAGTTGTTTCTTTACTATTTGTTTCAAGTATGCTTTTAACCAACTCCACCCTTCGAGACACATAACAATTGTTGGCATTTGGTAGAGAAATACATACCTCAAAAAGCTTCTATGTTAAAGTAGTCATCTAATCAAAGGACAAGGCTTCTAAGTACCTAAAAAGGTCCTAACTTTTAAAGTATTAATATTTATATTTGTTATGTACTTTTAATGATTCCACTTGATTCAAAAGAATCATCAACAACATAAAACTTAGATTAAAACTAGATATTCCATTTAATATATATTACTAACCCTGTCCTTAAATATTAGATTATTTTTTAAAAAAATTTGTATCTTAATATAAAACTCTCTTTTAAACTTTAATGTCATTAATTATTTTTTGACCTAAATATTTTCGGTTAATGTATAACTTTTATTAGAATCAACATAATAATAAATAACATACTTCAATTAGATTATTTATCTATTTAATGATAATTAGGTAATAAGTGGAGAGAGATTAAATGGAGAAAGAATAAATGAAAAAATTAATAATGAGTGATAATTATTTTAAAAACTATTTTAAAAAACTATTTTTAATTTCAAAGAAATTTAATAATTTTAACTAAATTAATCAACTTCTTAAGATGTGTGAATGAGGTAAAATCGTCTTATATTTAGGGATGAGGTAGTATCTTCTAACTTTATAAAAATTTTCTTTTTCTTTTACTCCTAGAGATTAGACTTTGATAAAATTGAGTGTTACTGGACTTTCTCAACCCCAAAAAACTTAGGGGAAACTTTTCCTCATATTTATAAAGAATATTGAAACCCTTCTCTGACCGATATGAGATTAATCCAAAATATTGAACGCAAAAAAGTTATTTCTACCTTGAAGGTCATTAATATTGCTAATCACAAACACTTCTTCACGAGGAAAAACAACAGAAGTAAAAAAAAAAAAAAGAACTTACAGGGCACGGGCTTACATCTAGTTATCAATAATACTATATCGAAAGGAAGTTTTTTGGAGAGAGAGAGAGAGAGAGAGGAAGATGGGGGAGACGACGGAGAAGGTGAAGGGGGAAGCGTTGCAAATAATTGGAGGGTTTGAGGTTCTGCCAAAGCTGGTGGTTTTTGATCTCGATTACACTCTCTGGCCATTCTACTGGTACCCTTTTCCTTTACCTAATTAATTATTTTGAAATTAAAATGAATGTTTTGTTATTGAAATTTCAGTGAGTGTCGATCGAAGAGGGAAATACCTTCTCTGTATCCCCACGCCAAAGGCATATTGTTAGCCCTCAAAGAGAAAGGGGTCGACCTTGCCATCGCTTCTCGATCTCCAACCTCAGATATAGCCACCTCTTTCCTCAACAAATTGGGTCTCACTCCAATGTTCGTCACCCAGGAAATATATTCCAGTTGGACTCACAAAACCGATCATTTTCAAAGAATTCATTCAAGGACCACTGTCCCCTTCAACTCTATGCTCTTCTTCGATGATGAGAACAGGAACATCCAAGCGGTAATAGTAACACTCTCTCACACACTACACATAACTATTTTCCTTTTCAATTCGTTGGATCATTCTCATAAGTTGTGGGTAGTAGGTCTCTAAAATGGGAGTCACCAGCATCTTCGTTGGAAATGGGGTAAACCTTGGGTCCTTAAGTGAAGGCCTTGCGCAGTTTTCTCGAAACTGGAATGCATCCCAGAAGAACAAGCAGAAATGGCTCTCCAAGTACTCTAACAAGTCAGAATCAAATACTTCCAACCATGCTGCATGATGAGATTGTAATCTGTCTCTCCCTCTCTCTCTCTCACTGGATTTTATTCAGAACCCTCAAATGTTTTGTATGGACTCGAATAGTCAATTGGAATCCCGTGGATTTTATTCAGAAACTAATTAATTTAAGAATTAAATGCATAAACTAGTTAGCTTGTGAGACTTAAGTTCTCTATTAAATGTATGCTGTGTAAACAAAAAAAATTAATGAAACTTCTGCGTTAGTTCTCAGTGAATTCAATCATTTGAATAGACTTGACCGCGTGGGTGAAGAATCAGAAAGAATTTTTAACATGTTCAATAGACTGAACTAACCTACCTAAACATTTCAGAAAGAAACCTTTAGAAAATACTAAAACAAACAGAATACATGAGCGATATCTCGAGGATGTCCTTTTGTTAGTGCAAATGTAAGATGATTGAAATTTCCCTGACAATTTCAGGTTGCTTGTGAAACGATCAACACCTGCATGTTCCACAGAATTTCTCAGATGATTTATTGAAGCAAAGAACACTATAGAGCACAGAATGAAATAAGTGAAATTGTTTATTATCAGCGGTGTCTTTACTCTTATGAACTAGCTTTCTCTTCAACAAAACAGCACCGAATTTTCTCACAATTCAATTATGGAAATTTATGGGTGCATGAAGTGTCCACATGGCAATTTCAGTTAATCCTCCTGCTCTGAATGTTAGCCCAGACTCCAAAATTTCATAACTCATGACAGGATAGTAAACGGCTTTTCTATTATTGACAAGATGACGCATATAAAGGTTTTGCTAAAAGAAAACAATATCATGAGATTCTGAAACTTGTATACCTGTGGCATTTTTGTCTGCAAGATCACAGATTTCTTTTCTGGTCTACGAATGCAAACTATTAACTTCTCTCAATGGGGACCGTCCATCAAAATTACGATCAGTATTTTTTGTTATCGGCAGAAAAAGACCATTTCCAGTATCTATAGCAGAATCATGTAGCTTGTCACAATCAGCGGAACTCATTGCAATTTTGTTTTCATCTACACAAGTTTTCAACATATTCCCCATCAACTGCATATCCTCACTAGAAAATTCTCCAATTCTGTCACGGATGCCTTCAATTAGCACCAGCATATCTTCCCTTTCTGTTGATAATTTCATGACATCTTGGAGCAAATTTCCATTCTCAAACTTGAGCTCTGTAATTATGCATTCCATGGTCTGTTGTTTGTCTGTCATTTTTTCAGTTTTTAACTTCATGGCTTCCAATGATGCTTGAAGCTGCTCTGCTTCTTGTTTTAAATGGAAGAATGATTCTTCTGATTTCACTATTCTGGCATTCTTCTCTTCAATTTCCAGGTTAGCCATATATTCAGCATTCTTAAAGGCGTCTTTAAGCACACTAACCTCAACCCACTTTTCCACTAGATTTGTGAAAGAGAAACGCAGTGCACCTAACAAATCTTGCTCCAATGCTGTAGCTAACTCCTGAAAGTGCTTTACAGCTCGATCTTTCTCATCTTTAATCTTCAAAACAATCTCTTTCTCCTGCTCGAGGGCTTTTTCTGCATCCAGCTGTGCATGAATTGCTTCTTTCAAATTCCTTTCCATGGTTTCTTGCTTCATGCAGGCGACAGCTAAATTTTTTTGAAGATCTTTTATGTGACAATCCTTATCCGCTACAATTAGGATGAGACCCTCTTTTTCTTGCTTGCATTTTTCTGCTTCTTTCATTTTGTCGGCATGACACATCTCCAACAAAGCAATCTCCTGTTGAAGGTTTGCACTTTTCATCTCTTGATCCTTGACAATGCAATGAAGGTTTTCTTTCACCTGCCTAAGGGATTGCTCTTTCTCAATTTGTGATAGAAGGGAAGTTTCCATCATTTTACTTGTTTCCTGAATTTCTTCATACGAGACTTTAAGGGTCTCAACTGTGGACTTCCAATCCTGTACTTCACAATCTAATCGAGATAGTTCATCATTTTTATTGGCTATTTCAAGTTTAAGCATTTCTATAGCATCCAACGCAGCACCTCTTTCATGTTGTAGGGTGTTCTCCATGTGCAAGAATTGCTCTTTTAATATGATTTGACCCTCATATGATTCCTCAAGTTGTTTCTTCTGTTGTTCAAGCTCTTCCTCCAACAGAAAATGTTGCTGTGCCATAGTTTTTAGAGGATTCAATTGCTCTGTAGAAATTAGAACCATATTTTCATTCTCTTTGGTATGTAATGCTTCACCAGTTTCTCCGATGAATAATTTGGAGTAAGCCTCGGCAAATTCTGATTTAAAGATCAAGAGCCCCATTCTATTCTCTTCAATGGCACAATAACAATTTTCCAATTCCATCTGAAGCTCCCTTATTTCATGTTCTTGACCGGTCACCATAGACTTATAAGTTGCAATATCTGCTTCCATTTTTGCCACCTGTTGATCCCATTGAGATTCTTTAGCCTTGAGAGTTGAGGAACAGCTTTTGTGTACCTCTTCCAACCGTCTAAGCTTGTTGCGAATCTTTGATGTCAAAGAATTTGCTCCACCATTGCAGATTTGAGCTTCCCTGAGTTCTTTAAGTGAATCTCCCAAGTCCCGATTGTCTTGCTCAAGTCGAACAATTTTATGTTCCAATTCTCTCACCATCATCTCTTTCCCTCCTAGCGAGTTTCTAAGCCTAGCTATCTCATCATTCCTCAGAATGCTCATTTCTTGTATCTCAGACTTCTTTTGCTCACACTGGCTATAGATATCCTCAAAGTTAGCTTTAAATTCAGATATTTCAGCCTCCAGGAGTTTCCTTTTGCTCTCTTCACGAGCTAATGCATGATTGCACATCTCCAAACGAGATTGAAGCCCCTCCACAGTTCTTGTCTGAGAATCCAAGCTAATCTGCAAGGAAGATATTTCATCAACCAATGCAGATCTCTCCTTTCTCCACTCCTCCTTGCTCAATTGAAACTGAACCTGAAGCTTTTCATAGGCTTCTTCAAGATGCTTAAACTGTTCGTTCCTCCATTTAATTTTATCCTGCACACTGATGTTTTCTTCCTCCAACTGCAGTAGCACATCTTCTCTTTGTTTCAGTGTTGTAGCTTGTTGTGCCTTCATCTCCGCTTCGAAACATTTCTTCTCACTAGCCAATAACAGATCCTTAAGGCCGGAAATTTCCTTACTGCTGGCACATGCATTCTGTTCCAGAGATTCATTTCTTGCTCTCAATTCATCTAAGGCCAAAACCAGCTCTCTGTTACTTTCCTCCAATTTGAGCAAACTATCGGCGCAATTCGCCTGGATCTTTCTATTCTCCAAACTCAAATGCGCAACATGCGATTCTTTTTCTCGCAAGCTAGACTCCAGATCTTGTTGAATTTTCTTCAGCTCGTATATCTCTTCGGACTTGAGATCGAGATTGCGTGCCTGTTTTTCAGCCTGCTGCTTAGTTTCTTGAAACTTGAGGAGTTCTTCGCTGTGAACTTTCTTCAAGCTCTCGAAGAGTTGTGTTTGGACTCGACATTCGGCTTTGAGCTTCTCTACCTGTGCTTTGGCATCTTCTAACTCCGCGTAGACATTGTCCATTGATTACTCCGTTCTCTGAAAACAGATCTAAACTCAGGAATACTACAATTTCAAGCGTTTGGCAAGCAAATCAAAATGGTACCGCGCCTGAAATTTAATGATTGAATTCGGTAACGTATCATGGAAAAGTGATGGATTGGATGAATTGATAGATGACGGACGAGGTTTGGGCAATTAAAACTAGATTGGAAGTTATGAGGAAATTGAATGTGAGATGTGCAGTGGAAGTGGATGGAGAAGTGTTGAAGAAACAGGAAAACAGTACTAAGCATAGAATAGGAGGTTACCTGTTGGTTGAGAATGAGATTATGATGGAAGTCAACTCAACAGTAACACCAAAAACGCTTCCGATGAATTTCTGAAACAGCGGCGGCGGCACCAGGGCAAGGCGCTCTTTTCTTATTTTGAATTTCCGGCTCGCGTAAGGAGGAGCCTAACCCAACCCAACACTATTAAGTTTAAATAAATTTAACCAATATTGGGGGTAATTGTGACGCAGTATCAACCAATTAAAAAATTATTATTTTTAAGGTAGTTGTTTCGTAAATTAATGATAACTGTTTGTTTACATGATAACATTAACTCATGATTAAATAAATGATGGTGTAAAAACCTTTTTATACCAATAGTGTATTTCAAATAAATCTAAAAAATGTTAAAAAAAAATGCATTGCGTTACAGAAAATACAGTTAAAGATAATATAGAGGGAGAAAGAGTTATTAATTATATTCACATAAAGGAGTATGTGCATAGTTTATACCAATGTTTTCAGAACCGGATCGGTCATTGAACCGGTGAAGGTCCCGGTTCATGAAAACCGGGGTTCAACCATGGTTGAACCAGTAGTATTATAGAATTGACCCAGACCGGTCACCCAAGCGGTTCACGGTTCAACCAGTCGGACCGGCTGAACCGGTTTGGTTTTGTTAACAATGGTTTATACTATCAATTAATTAGAAATCATCATCATGATATATTTTTTAATTTTTTTAATATGAGTTTTAATATAATTATTAAACGAATCAGTATTTTTTGTTTATAGGATAATTTATAATTCAAACTTTTATATTAAAAATATATTCTAATTAATTTTTACAAAATAACTAAAAAAATCAGTTACCGTTTAACTTTATCTTCTGAGTCTCTTACCTTATATTATTACAATGAATCATATCTTAATAAAATAATAACAGAGTGTTTTGTTGGTTGTGAAATTTTTTATTTTAAAAAATTATATTTAGTCTATTTTTTCCTGTTAAAATAATTACATTTTAAAAAAATGTGTTAAACGCTGATATGCCTGGATTTGAGGCTTCCAATAATCCATGTGAAAGCTAACTTTAAAAATACACGTTGATATTTTTTAAGGTCACTCGACCATCTTTGTCTCCACCCGTTAAAAGGGTACGTGTCATGGACCAAAAGAAAAAGGGCATGTGTCCCACTGCAGGTTGTCTCGGGGTAAATTTATTCAGAGGCTCAAATTCAAATTGATGATGAGTGCCATATTTTTGTAAAAATGATGAATTCTATTTTAGTAGTCCTCGTTAAATTAAACCCAACGTCAAATTGTTCTAATTTTGTGACAGAAAATGCGCTATAAAGTTATTCTTCAAAGAATTTGAAATGTAAATAGTTTATCCAACAATTCAATTCAATTGAAGTTGAAACAATACTTTTTTGGTGTAGAGTTGAAACAATACTTTGAATATTACATATTTACCCCATAGGTCAATTGCAAAAATGTAATTCTTTAAGCAACTGGCAATTAATGTAGAAATTAGAAAGTAGCAATCAACAACACTGTCTACAAGCATACCATAAATAGATATCTGTATCTGTTTTTGCATGCCCTAAACAAATATTTGTATGTTGTTGCCTATGGAGGTTTCTTCAATGTGAAATGAGACGATTTCAGTACTACTTCCAATTTTCAAAAGCTTAAACCTACTCTGTCATAAGCAGTTGTTCAAGTTCTTCTCTACGTCGTTCCAACTCCTGACAAGTGTCCACAAAAGCAAGTAAATTTAATTAAAACTTTGTAAGTAAAAATTAATTTGGATTAAATGGAGATAAAAAAGCGAGAGATAAAATAGTCTGAAGTCTGCCAGTTTAATTAGAGTGAAAACAGTTCATGCTATGGCACTCCGTGCTCAATGTTACACCAATAGGATGGTAGTATAATTAGCAATCTGACCACAATACTATAACTGGGAAAATTGAAGCAAGCCTTCACTATTCTTCAAAGTTTATTGAAGGCGGGTATAAGTATAATGCCGTAGATGTATACAATCTTTTCTAAAACAGCAATAATCATATGGTCCCCAAAATTCTTGAATTTATTTTTTTCTTTAGCTAATTTTGTAAGTAGCTTCCTTCGATTTGGAGCTAAAAAGTCATTGTATTTGTACTATTGTCAGATCATGCAGTCCATTTCAGCTGGATATAAAAAAACAAAGTTGCAATCGCAAATGTGAGGTCAAGGCAAAAGTTCCAACAATTAAGTTTGCAATCTTATGTCATTAATTGAAACTAAGGTATGGCAAAGAACTAGAGACATGCATATGTAATGCGTGCCTTGCCCATATTAATTACATCAAGATTGTAATCAATCATAACATCTTAATTAAGATAAGTACAGTACCTCAAGATCCTTGGCTGCTTGCTCTCTAGAGATCTCCTGCTTCTGGAGAGAACGTTTCAAACAGCCAATTCCAAGGATTCCCTTCAAATCAAATGGTATTACAATGAAGAAAAATTCTTAATGTAAAAACAATAAACTCTCAGAAAATTGACTAGAGAAGGTGATCAAAAATCTTACCGACACAACGTAAATTACGCCACAAGTAAGAAGCATATAACACGCTATGTTCTGAAGAAGAATGAGCTCCTTTGGCTCCCCTTTATAATCAGGGAAAGCCCTTGTCATGACTGCAACACTACAGAACAGAAAAACCACAACTAATTAAGAAACAAAACCAAAGAAAAAACACTATGATTCAAACAAAAATATCTTGCAAAATTCCCTTACATACAATAATTACTTCTAATAGCAGCCAATTAACAATTTGGTAAGGGAAAAATAAAGATAACCTCAGAAACAATCAGAGAAAACTTACAAGATCTGAAGCATACCCCTGCCAACCCAATACTCCAGAACCTGTAAAGTAACGCGTGAATTAAATCAGCAATGTTTGTTCTACTAACGTAAGTAACCACTAACCAAGAATGGTCTACAATTGAATTCAATAATTATTCATCACAATAACAAATCGAATTGGAAAACTATGCATGGAAAGCACCACGGTTAAGACATTAGAAAATGAACCTAATTAACCTTTGAGAACTTGATGATGAAGCTCCATTCCGTCTCAGCCAGAACCACGAAACACGCTATGAAAACGGCATAACAGCGAAATATGCCATCGAAAATCTGAATGAATTAACGGAACGATAAATAACAAAACACGTACATCAAGGAATATTTAACAAGAACAGAACAGAATCGTCATAGATACATCATATTGGTGTTGGAAAGAGCGAATAGCAGAGAGAACGTTAACAGCGATGCAAAGAATGGCAGAAAAAGAGGTAACGAAGCTGAGGCATCTGCACAACCATAAGAAAGGGTTTGGTCTCGTTCTAAGCCTTGAACAAGTTAGCACGGGCACTGCCACGTTTTCTACCTCTCCTTCTCTGCGCATTTTCACGCCACAAACATGGAAGAAAGAGGAAAGAAAATTATTCTTAATGTATGTGTTTGTTGATTTATATATCTTCTATTATATACACTTTTTTGTTCTTCGGATTCCAACTCTTAGTGTTTCAGTTTGCTTCTCCAGCGCGGGATTCTTCACCTGCCATTCAAGCCATGCAATGTATTCACAATTAGGGGTATTTTCAAATATTCGTGTGCTCTTGCAAAATTGAGTCATGTCTGACTTTAATAATATTACATAGGATAAGAAAGTCGAATATAGAATTCTGGTGTTTATGTAAAAAATATCAAGAAATCATAGGGCTATTAATAATGTTTAAATGAAAATTTTCTTTTTTATTTCTTAATTTATGTAAAATTTCATAGATAAACTCGTAATATGAAACCAAGGAACAATTTTTTTAAGGAATTCGAAACACTCTTAATATTACTCTTAAAAAAAGTAAAGTAGGGATGACAATTAAACCAAGATGTATTAGGTACCCATAAATATTTTTTATTATAAAGGGTATTTATTATTTATCTACTTAAAGGGGATACAAAATTATTCATAAAAACTTGTAGATATAGGTATGAGAATGAGTACTATACTACTCTACCTAGCCTCGTATTTCCCATCATCTATTTAATATACCTATAATTTTATTTTTTTATAGCTTATTACACTAATATATTTTTTAATTTTCAAATTTAAATAATAAAACTATTATTTATTTTTGAGGAAACTACTTATCAAAGCCTATAATGACAAAATCAACTAATAACTTGTAAAGAAATAAAATTATGGCCAAAATAAAAAATCCTATCCTCCTACGATCTCAAACCAATATTGGCTAAGGAGTTTGAAAACTTGAGTCATAATTTGTAAAGTGGTGATCCTATCTAATGTCAAGACCATCAACTTGAAACAAGTTTTGATTAATTAATCTAGCACTTGGATGTGTGTTGTAAATACCTCTAGATATGCAATGAACAATAGAGGGAGAATATGATTAATGCTTCTAAATCATTTAGCCTTAACAAGCCTAATCCCATAAAAATACTCATAGCTCAACCACCATGATAAAACACTCAACAACTTTTGAAGCATAGGCATATATGAACCTTCCAAATGTTATCTCTTAGCACACCACTACAAGCAGCTAACCTATGTTGATTAATAGAACCATCACTATAAATTTTAATCTAGCTATCTAAAAAGAGGATTTCAACTAACAACCTGAGTTTTATTATTTGTATGATCTAATGTCAGATTGTGAATCAAATAATTTGTTTGAATATTATTATCGGTAACATGTTGAATTCAAAATATGAGATGATTAGCTTGTGTCTATTTGTGTTTGAAGATATATTCATTCCTCCTCTGCCATAAAGCCTCAAGAGTCATCCTAAATGTGATGCTCCAATGGTAAGGCATATTGTCCTTTCTATCATTCCTTAGGTTTGGGAAACTAGTCTTTTAACTTGTCTGAGAAGAACCAGGTCTGAGCCTAATTAGGAATCAAGGACCTCCAAAGCACTTTTTAATACCAACAATCTCTAAAATCATGAATTAAGTCTTCCATGGGATGGCCACAAACTAGGCAGTTATTATCACTGGATAGTCTTCTTCTAATTTTTTTTTTTGCATTTGTGAAAAGTCCTCCATCTATGATTCTCCCAAACAAGAATTTTACTCTCCAATGACCTTGCTAGTGCCATATTAGTCTAAATTTAGAATTGTCATTGTGCTGATTTTGCTTAGCTAAAAGTATATAAGCATAAACAAAAGAGAAATTGATATCATTTAAGTTCCAAGTAATTAGGTGTTCTCCTTTTAAGTAAGAAAAAAGAGGTAAAACAGTCATCTAATTATAGATCCTTTAAGGAAGATCATACAAGAACCATCTTGTATCACATTAACCCAAATTAGATAAGGTTTGAGCCACAATAACCTTTGTATCAAAATCATTAAGATGCCTAGTAACAAAACCAACCAAAGGATCAACTTGAGGTAACCAATTATCTTTCCAAAATTTAACTTTCTTAATACTTATAAGCCTCCAAGTAATACATTTCCTTGCATTCTTCCAAATAGAACAAACCCTTATTTAAAGGTTATAACCATTCTTACTTTCTTTCAATCTAAGCTAATTGATCATCATCACATTTATATTTGGTTCTCACAACCTGAACCTAGAGAGCTTTTCTATTGCTATAAAGCATTCAAGCTACCTTAGCCATGGAACTTCATTAACAATAACAACTCTATTTACCAAAGCTACCATTTAACTTGTTGTGATATACTTTGTCCCGACTAATAACGTGTAATCTCTTTTTATTTTCATCATCACCCTATAATTTTTTTTTGCAAAATCGTCAAGATCTCTACAAATACTTTTAAGCATCCACATAGTTTGAAACATGTATATATAGGCAAAGATTAAAGTCTAAATTGTGTGAGAGTAAGTTTTCCAGGATAAGATAATTGCTTAGCCTTCCATGAACTCAGCTTATGATTTACTCTATCAAGGAGGAACTGAATACTTTCTGTAGACAATCTTTCATGGGTAATGGGAACCATTAAGTACTTTCCTAGATTGGTAGTACTCTTAAATCCCAACACAATCTCTGGCTTTAGCTCCCAATTAACATTTTTAGAATAAAAGATCCATGTTTTGTTATTATTCACTTTCTAGCCAAAGCTACTTGAGAAGACTTATACCAGTAACTGAATGGTACTAGCTTGGTCCACCCTTACTTCTGTAAACAAAATCAAATCATCAAAAAAAGATAAGCGGGACAAAGCTAGACCATTCCCCACCACTTTAATTGGTTTCCAATAACCTATATTAATAGCAAGATTAATAAAAGGACCAAGTGTAACACCCTCTGTTACATCTCAATAATATCTAAAAAATCATAAATTTTTTTTTAAAAAAATATAATCGCTAAAAGAAACTATCAGAGTAAAATTACATACAATATTTCTGAGATACCTCACGAATATCATTAAAATTTATAAAGTAGTTTTACATTCATCAAAAGAAAATAAATATTATACATTATTAGAAAGAGAGGAAACTCCATGGACCAAGAGCAGTTACTTAATGACATTATTTATTTATTGGACCACAATATTCATACCGAGCTCCCTTTCTAGAACGTATTATATTTACTGTCAAGATTCTTCGATCCTTCCCTTTGTATGAACCATCAATTTAAAACATATGAAACAAAACACGGAGAAAGGAGTGAGAAACAGAATATAATATTCCCAAATGGGATATAAGCAATAAAATGTTTTCACAAACTAGTATAATAATATCAATCACAATCACATACACAATCAATTATGAATGTATGAATGTTATGCAATATTTTCATCATAACTTATCTATATATACGGGCCCTTAAATTTTAATTTGTACTGGGCCAACTAGGAGTTTATACTGTTTTATAATTCTGGATAATAATAACATGAATAGCTCAACTGGCATGGAAACACTTAGAGATTAGTCAGATTGAGAAGGTTTTTATTGTGAAAGTACCCCAGGTCCCCTAAAGCACCCTTTCATACTCTTTCATCCCAAGGCTCACAATTAAGCCTCCTCTAATGTATCCTCGGTTTCTATAATCTGTCCCCATACAATATCATTTTGTTTCTCTTTGATGATTCATGATGCATGAACTACTCTCGTATTTCGTTGGTTAAGGCTTTTAGAAACTCAATTATATTATCGGAGCCTACGAATCGCGACATAGCCACCAGTAAACTGCATTTTTTCAAATTCTCAAATACACATATAGAATTTTAGTACAGTTCCTTTTCAAATCATAAATCAAATCTCCTTATAATTTGAGTTTCAAAGCCTTAAATATATTTCACAACCTTCTTTAGAAAGTCTATAGGTTAATTCAAAATCAATTACTAAAAACTCGAATTCGGAATTATCAATCTTTAAAACCTTAGTACTTGAAAATTTTGTATAATGTTTTTATACATTTTGAAAATAATATGTATATATATATATATTAAAATATTAGTAAAAATTTATTTTTATAAAATAATTTCTCTTTCTTTTTCTTTCTGATACACTAACTAAAAATCTTAATTTTAGTAAAGATATATATATATATATATATATATATATATATATATTAAAAGATAAAAAGAGATTTCTAAAAACTTATGTAGTTTCATTGAAATCTAAGAAATTTCTCAAAAGTAATTTGAATAAAGATGAATAAGTAAATAAGGAAGTAGGAAATAAGTAAATTCTTACTGAGTTTTAGCTTTCCGTCATGCTTGCTATATGCTCAAACTCCACATTACAAGATAATCAATCATAATCAAACATCAATCACAATCAAACATCATCAATCACAAATAAATATTAGCAATCATAATCAAATCAAATAATTAAACATCAATTATAAATATCATAATAAAAAAATTCAATGGTTATTTAAATTAATAAAGTTTATTTTAAGTCCTATAGTCAAATCCTTGTACAGGTCTATGTAAGTCCAAGATAGTCCAGTCCTTGTATAGGTCTAGTTTAGTTCATATAGGTCATAATAGTCCAAGTCCTTGCATAGGTTCAGTCAAGTTCGTAGTAGTTCAAGTCCTTGCATAGGTTCAGTCCAGTCCGCATAGGTCATAATAGTTCAAGTTCTTGAATATTTCAGATTAAGTTACACGAGATGCTTAATTTATTAATAACAATTATTATAAATTTCAAATTAAAAGTTATTGTTTTAAAATAATAATATTGTTATCTTTAAAAGGAGTAGGGGACTCCTCCCAATATTCTTATGTATTTTCATATTATATCCTTATCTCACCCCTCCTTACCTTTATTTGCTACCAAAAGTGAATTTGCTCTACGCTTCCAGGTTCTAACAAAATATTAATATTAATTTATTTTAGTATAAGCATAACATAAAAATTAAGATTGCTATCAAAATGATAAATAGTAACTATGCATAGTAATACTAAATAGTAACGATAAATAGTAAATCATCAATAGTAATGATAAATAGTAATTTTTAATAGTAACAGTAAATAGTAAATCATGAATAGTAAATTTTGAATAATGGTAAATGTTAAATCGTGAACAATAATAGTAAATAGTAAATTTTGAATAGTAACGGTAAATAATAAATGTTGAATAGTAATGGTAAATAGTAAATTTTAAATAGTAACAGTAAATAATAAATTTTGAATATTAAGAGTAACTAATAAATTTTGAATAATAACGGTAAATGATAAATTTTGAATAATAATAGTAAATAGTAAATTGTGAATAGTAACAGTAAATAGTAAATAGTAACAGTAAATAATAAAAATAACGCATGGTGGTAATTTATTTTTACTATAATAACTTATTCATAATAATAATAGCATATTAATAGTTTAAGAGTGCTAAAAAATAATAATGTAAATAATCATAAAAAGAATATAGAAGAAAGATGTTATTACCTTACACCTCCGGCAGAACCTCTTTTTACCAAAAGAATTTGCTCCCCACTAATTTCTTACGCACTATCTCTCTAGATTCTCTCTCTAATTTTGGTGTAAAAATGTTATAAATGAGCCATCTATTTATAGGAAGAGAATTTTACTATTTAAGATTACTTAATTATTTCTTTTACTATTTAAGATTACTTAATTACTATTCATGATGTAAGTATTTACCAACTGGTCACTATTCATGATGTAAGTATTTACCCACTGGTGACTATTCATGATGTAAGAATTTACCAACCGATGATGTAAGAAATAAGTAAGTGATGATGTCGGCAGTGACATTTTGGTTATTAGATAAAAGGTTAAGGGTATTTTTGTCATTCTCAAAAAAATGAAAAAAATATAAAAATTCCAAAAAACTATAAATTGTATAACAATCAAAAAGTTCTAAAGAACTATAATCAAATTTCTTTGAAATTTTATTTTAAATAAGAAATAATGAAATTAGAGGTGTTACACAAGCCATTCCAAACATAGCACAAATAGGTAGGGAGATCTGTAATTCATTATTCAAGTTGATTAGGAAAGCCTTTAGCAACATTATAAGCATTATCAAAGACATATTCTTCAATCATAGGACTAGCATCATGAAATATAGGGTCCAACATTTTTTGTGAACTTTTCTTCTCCTCCTAAGAATGAACTAAATTTGGTTCTAGAGAAGTAGTTCCTCATTTGCTAGCAATGGTATCCATTTTTCTGTTCAAGGAACTTTTTGGTCTCCTCATGAAACACCCAAAACTTCATTCTGAAGCCCTGGTAATCGATTACACAAACCCTATAATCAATTACAAGGCCCTGGTAATCGATTAGATAAATGTGGTAATCGATTGCCTGCAAGCCAACTGCGCAGGAAAATTTCACACTTGTTTGGTAATCAATTACGTAACTGATTACCAGATACCCTGTTTTGCAGAATTATGTAGAATTTGGGCTTCGGGCCAACTTTCGCCTTATCTAATTTTCCTGTTTCAACTTCGATTGCCACCAAACTTTACGGGCACTATATTTTCCCCATTCTGGGCCTACTGATACAGTTCGTATTAAAAAATTCCCACATATGAAAAAGATATGCACAAAAATACATTTAAACTTAGGATAACACCTTGCACAAAACTTAATAAATAGACTCCAATTCAAGCAATAACCATGCACACAAATTCTAAATGACTGTAGGAACCTATTGGTTCCCTCTGAGAGTTTTAATTCTCACCGGATCTCCATTTCACCTATCTAGTTGTATGCTTCACCTAGGATGCAATGTGCATTCCATCAAATATCAAAACACCAATTCAATCATCATTCTCAAATCATCCATATAATGGACCAGTGTCATACACATATGCATTTATAATTCACCTGCCTACAACAATTATGCATAAATCACATATGGCTTAGTGTCAAACACATAATCACAACCAATTGCCATAAGGCTCAATGCCATTCAACACATAAATTTAACATACCACACATATTTATCGCCTTCACATACTAATTCCGCATCATTTATTCACCAGACACAAGTCTCAACATTCAATATCACTGTGGTCTTAAAATCAAACAAACAATGCACATTACTAAGAAGATAAACTTTGTAAAAATCATCACAATGCAATTAAATTTGAGATTTATACACCACAACTAAATTTATCAAATTCACCAAAGTTCATTGCTACAACAATTACATGGCCTTTATTTCCTTCCTTGGCATCAGTATTTTACTTGGCGCTTCCCTCTGGAACCTCCGGGATCTCCCTATGATTGGTTGCAAAAAAAGAAATAAACCACAGTAAGGAGGAGTGCTAGAAATCATAATTAATATAGAATTCACAAAACAGTGAAGAGGGTAAAATTTAACCTTACTCACGCACTCCTTCATTAATCTTTAATTATTTCACCCACCATAACAATTCAATCATGTTTATATATATATATATATATATATATATATATATATATAATGCAACATCAATACTAAATATTCATAATCAATTCATCAACACACACTATTACGATTTCATCACCACAAGCTCATCGAGCTATCACTAGTTTCCTTTACGCCAATGTAATTCATTTTACCTCTGATGTTTCATTAAATCATAATCATACACGCCAGTATGGGTTCACCCCATTTCAGCATAACAATTAATACAATAGTCACCAATTCATCATCATTCAAGAATTCAAATCATGCAAAGCACAATTGACTCTCACACAGATGTAATGACTCGATAATATCCGGATACTAAAAGGATCAACCTTCAGTTGGGTCCTACTTGACACCCCATGAACCCGACTTGGTCCACCAAGCCCGACTTGGCTCTCCACCTTAACCACTAGGTCTTACCTAACCACTGGGTAACTTAACTGAGTCCTGCTTGACTACGGGAGCCAAACGCGAGAGGCATCATATACCATCGACCGTCCCCAACCACACAAACCACATAAGTTCATTTTAAATTCTCTTTCTCTTTATTAATTAACACAAAGGCCTTATTTTTAATTGCACAAGGCGACTATACAAACCCGACCCAATCACATAATTTCCTACCATCAATCACCATCACATTATCAATAATAATACTAATAAAAAATACTAATAGAATAGCTAATAGAATAGAAATAGAACTGTCTTTTCTGTATTAAATACTTGAAATTCAACCGATCCTGGGTTTTCTTCTTTTTTTTGCTATAACAAAAATGGAAAAAATATTTCCCTTTAATTGGCGATTATCAAAACCATAGAATATGACCCTAATCGAAATGCGTACATTTGTCTCATACACTATGGGGATGGTGAGAAAAAATATATTTTACACCCCAGAGGGGCTATAATTGGAGATACCATTGTTTCTGGTACAGAAGTTCCTATAAAAAGAGCATCGCATTTGTAATGCGATGGTCATCAGTTCGATTCCATCAAAGCATCAATCATTTAAATAGAGAGGGCGACCATACAAACCTGACCCACAACACACATTTTCAATTAAGTTTCATATCACCCATAAAGCACAATAATATAATCATCATAATCATAACTCAACAAACGGCTTAACTCATCATTTTCAACTTATCATAACACATCGATATTATAATCATCATTAGTTAATCATTTTCATTTCATAGCATCATATCATTCACGAAGATAGTAACATTTCCACAAATCCAGTACATCACCAATGTATATCTGCATTTCATCAATTCATATGAACATCACCACTATCAATATTTCCATACATTTTTATGCAATTCCATCGCCTACACATTACCTAAAAATCACCATAAGTCATAGACTTTTTAAAATCATCAATCTTTTAGTCCCCTAGTTTCATTTGCCTCAAGTTTCCTTATCAAACTCATATGTCAAATTTTTTAAAATAACATCAATTCATTATGTTACTAACATTTCCACTTATTCCAATATCTTTTCTTATTTATACCCAATTGATCATCAATTCACATATTGCTTGATAAGTCACCAATTTTCCCCTTAAACTTATACCACATTCATTTATTCTACGACAATCAACATTATAATTAATCATTTATCAACATAAAAATATCATTTCACATTCATAATCAAACTCATAATTCATGCAAACTCAATTCAATATGCACCACATACAAACTATCACAATTCATATATTCTTAAACTATCATTCTTTTATTTCACCAAAAAAAAATTATTTCCTATTCATAATTCATACCATACTATCATTCACTTGTTCCCTTAATTCTTTATATCATTCTATATTGCAAAAATGTAATCAATTCCTAATCTCCTTCGATTACGCATTTTCCTTTTCGAACCCCAATTTAGGGTCGATATCCGATTCTAATTAATTATAACTCCGTACACCCTATTATCTCGATTCCCTGCTTCGATTAATTGTATTGGTGTCGACTACGCCCAATGACTTGCCGACTCACTGGTCTGGCTCAAACTTCAACTCCCACCTTGCTTAACGGCTTTTCGGGGGTTAATCCGCTACCTACCGGTCACCGAAATAAGGAACTCATACGTCGTTAGCAACACCCAACGTTCAAATGCCCAATACCAAGCTCCAATTTGCTAAGAAATGCAACAATGGAACCCCTTATGCATGCACCCTTACACAGCAAGAGAGAAAAATGGAGAGGGAGAAAGAAAGCACGAAATTGAATTCGTACATACGCTTACCTCATTGCCACGATCACAATAGTGCTCTTAATTTTGAATTTTGGCAAGAAAATGACCTCCAATTGTTCCCTAGAAGCTCACGGCCATGTGAGAGTGAAAGAGGGAAGAAGAACTCGCGATGAGGAAGAAGAAGGGAGGAAAGTGATTTTTATGCCATCAGGGGTAATTTCTTCATTTTACATTTTCTTTTTTCTTTTCTATTTTCTTTTTATAACATCTTTAACTAAAGTTTATTTTTACCATTTGGTAAGTTAAAATTTTACCATCACCTCTTTAATCTAATATAATTTTACTAATTAATTATTTAAAATTAATTAAATTAAATTCCATTACTCCAAATAATTATTAATTAATTTATAACAAATAAAAAAACCCAAATTAAATCCAAATAAAATTTATTTATTAATTTATATATATATATATATATTCCGCCAATAATTAATTTAAATACCAGGAACGTTACAACTTAATCTCCACACAAAATCTTACAAACCTTTCCATATAATGGATAAGGGTAAGTCTGTCAATGTCTGACATAGAGCCAAGTTTTTTCCCTACTCCTCACAATAATTGCTCATTATAGAGCTCCAAAGGAAGTTCTGCGATATGCACCCAAACAACTAACTTCTTAATTGAGCTCTCCCAATGATAGAAAAAAGGCCTTCATCTCTGGTCTGTCTATGAACTATGGTATAATGATTTGCAATCACCCAAGGCATGACTGTAATCCTCATAGAGGTAAATTGACTATGAAGAAGTCATTTTGCATGTCTATGGTCTTGATCTTCCCCTTTATAGCCCAACTCTTCACGACCTTTGTTTCCAACGCCTTAAAATCCACTTCTTGCCTAGCACATTCACAACCAAGGATTCTTTCCATCGTTGACACCATGCCATGAACTCATATTTCAATTTGAAATTCAAGGCAAAGATCTTCCTCTACTGACAAATCTTGGTTTCATCTCTCATCTCCCATCTCATAAAGTATTTAGCATCTTCAATTCATAATCTTTTTTTCCGATCCTTCTTCTTTTTGAGACCAATCTCTGATATAAGAGAATCCTTATAAGATGCTCTTGATGTTAAGTCATCTCCCTTTTCTCACCATCCAGATTTTGTATCTCTGAAGATCTCATCGATTTTCTCTTTTTTTTGTATTGCGGGCATGAAGATCATTCTTCTTCGAGGCTCCTTCCTCCTTAGGTTCCCATATTCATTCATTCTTGTAAATCTTAGAGAAAGTAATTAGTTTCCCTTGGTCGGTTATTTCATTAAAACTAATATATTATTAATACTAATATAACAAAATCTTTACGTCACAATGAGCTAATGAGTTTTCCATTCTACAATCTTCACAACTAAAAGTAAATACTCAATAATTTATATATAATATACAAAATTACCACTGTTATGTTACTATATCATAATATTACTATAATAATATTAACCTAGTAAATTTTATGTTTTCCCATTCAATCGTTCATTTACTAATTTACAGCTTCACACAATTCTTCATTTTAAGGATACACCGACATTTGTTATAGGATATTATTTTACAATAATGATATCAAGTAATAATTTGATTTAATTAAGGGTTTTACTTAGGTACCCTCTCTAAATTGAGGGTTTCAATACCCCTAGCCACATGTCATGCCATGTGTAAAAATTATGTGTAATTTAAGTAACTAGAATTGATGCCCTTAGCCATGTGTCATGCCACGTGTCGAAATAAATGGTACGCATTAAAATATTTAAAATACCAAAATTTAATAGTGTCAAGACTTGATCCCACAACACATGGGAAAGAAACAAAGGGTCTCACCACTAAACTACTTAACACATTTAAAAATTATGACGCAACTATATAGTTATATTATATTTATAGAATGTATATCCGTTAATAAAATTTATTAACAAAATAAACATTTTTGTCTTTTTTATTTAGTATAACAATTAAAACTAAAATTAATGAACAAAAAAAATGTAGGAATATTTATTTTGCAAATAAATTTTATAACGGATATACATTTTAGGAATATAATATAACAATATATGGTTATATCTACATATCTTAAATGTAACCTAGTGGTGAGGCTACTCTTCCATTTCCTGCTCAAATCAAACGCTTCAAATACTATCTTAGAATCCAAACAAAAAGGATGACTTGGAAAAATATGTGACATAGATTGAGTCGACACATGGCTAGAGAATAATACATGTGACATAAATTCAATTGACACATGACTAGGGGCTAAGAGCATTAGAGCCCTCAATTAATGTGCTTAGCAATCGGTCAAACTAGTCACTTGTAAATAGTTAACATTTTTAAATATTTATATTTCAAAATTTAAGTGTAACAAGGTTTGATCCTCTAACGTATATATAAGAGATGGAAGATGAGCCTTAGCAAATTAAAGGCATATATCATTAGTTTTTTTAGGAATAAATGCCTACAGTCACGTGTGTGAAGCAACTGGAATGGATGCCTCTAGCCACGTGTCAACTAAATTTATACCAGTGTATTAGTCTCTAGCTATATGTCAACTCAATCTATGTCACATATTTTTCCAAGTCATCCTTTTTGTTTGGATTCTAAGATAGTATTTGAAACGTTCGATTTGAGCAGGAGATGGAAGAGTAGCCTCATTGTTATATTATATTCGTAAAATGTATATCCGTTAATAAAATTTATTTGCAAAATAAATATTTCTACATTTTTTTGTTCATTAATTTTAGTTTTAATTGTTATACTAAATGAAAAAAGAAAAAAATGTTTATTTTGTTAATAAATTTTATTAACAGATATACATTCTACAAATATAATATAACTATATAGTTGCGTCATGTTTTTTAAATGTGTCAGATAGTTTAGTGGTAAGGTTTTTATTTTCTCTCCAATGTGTTGTGGGATCAAGCCTTGTTATATTTAAATTTTAGCATATAAAATGTTTTAATGCGTTGACTATTTATGAGTGATCAATTACTAGAAACAATCATGTCCATCCATCCTAGTTGTTTAAATCACACATGATTTTGACATGTGGCATGACACGTGGATAAGAGCATTAATTCTAATTATTAAAATCACACACTATTTTCAAATGTGACATGATACATGACTAGAATATTGAAACCCTTAATTTAGAGAAGGTATCCAAGAATTTCTCTTTAATTTTAATTAAAATGTAGATAACAATGTTACCCGCGGGTAAAGACAAATCGGTAAATAAGGTGATGCCACATCATCCAAAACTGGAGTAGGTCCTTATCCTTTGTTGCCACGTAGCATCCCCACTTTTCACAGCCTCATGTATTTTGTTGCATCGCACACCCCTTCATGATCCATGGCTTCCATAACTTCTTCACCCACAATCACAAGCACCAAACTCAACTTCCCTAACCCCAAACCCCCATTCCCTTCCCCCCATTCCGACGTCGTTTCTAACTCCATCAAGAAATTCCACTCTCTCCGCGCCACTTCCTCCGTCTCCTTCCAAGACAACAACGACCACCATGATTGGGATTGGGATCGTTGGCGCAACCATTTCCAAGACATCGACGAGCAAGAGCGTTTCCTCTCCATTCTCAAGGTTAATTCTTGTCCCTTGAGCTCTGAATCAATGACTTCATTTATTATTCATTCTTGTTGCTGAAATTGACACGTGTTTTCTACCAACAGTCTCAGATGGGTGATGCTGTGCGTTTTGAGGATTATGAAGATGCTGCTACGCTTAAGGTCGCCATTGCAGCTGTAGCTACCAATGACACTGTTGGAACAGCCATATCTCATCTCAATGTTGTTTTTTATGCTTTCTCTTTGCATGCATTCCTATGTAGTTACAACTCAACTTACTAGTTACTATTCATTCACTGCTTTCTCTTTTTCCCTCTCATATTTTAGAAGGCCATAGAGGAAGAGCGCTACAGTGATGCAGCTTATTTAAGGGATAAAGCCGGTGCTGGACTTGTGAGTTCACATTGCACCGATGTCTTTGTTTTTTTTCTTTTCTGGATATGGAATTTGACTCGCTGGACTAGTGTTAGTAATAATTGAAGCTATACTTAGTGTGGCCATTTTTGGTTCACTTAGCTGCCTATAAATTGCTCTTACCTAAACAACCAAACATAACCATAATGGTGCTGTAATATCTCAGGACTCAGGAGCTTGCCATTATAGTGATATACTTTGACTTACATATGTATTAGCTCGGTTCTTGCAGGTGGGTTGGTGGGCTGGAATGTCAAAAGACGTTAATGATCCACATGGTCTAATTATTCGCATAACTCCAGAGCATGGAAGATATGTGGCAAGGAGTTATAGTCCTAGGTGATTTCTATTTCTTATTGACATGAAGGTTGTTTGGAAATTTGGCTCTTTCATGAAAGAGAAAACTAATTATGGGAAGGAGGTGGTAACAGTTTAGCACTTATTGGCATCAAGTTATGTGAAGAAATACCCTGAAAAACTAATAAAAGAAAATAAAAGTTGTTTATAGGTGGCAATGCTATCTTATGTGCCTTATGCCATTGACCCTTTCTCTGTAATTTTCCAGGCAACTTGCTACTGCTGCTGCTGGGGTTCCTCTATTTGAAATTTTTCTTACTAAAAATGAGAAAGGTGAATTTAAGTCACAGGTATCTCCTCGAGTGACCACCGTAATTTATTTTTTTATATAAATATTTTACTGGGATCATTCATTAAGCATTCATCTCTAAAACTTCAGCTCAACTATCTTATTTCATCAGCAAAACATATTACTCTTGCTCAAGACAGATTCATGTTATTGAAAATTTTGCTAGCTGAATATGATTGAGTGTGCCTAGGATGATCTTCATCAGACTGCTATACAAATTTTTCTTTTAATAAATCTGTTGAAAAAAAATGCCCAATTTTCATCATATGCATTACAGTAGAGGAATCATGGACGATATGCAAGAATGAAGTGTGTTGCTTGTTGTTTACAACCCCAATTAAATTTTAAAATTTTGTTTACATACTATTTGAATTACTATCATGAGATCTTTTGCACAAATATTTGTGATTCTACAAATTATAAACAGTCTAGAAATACCAATCTGTTAAATACATGTCTCAAATTTGGTTAATGTGGTACTTCATTTATCTTGAGTAATTCAAATTGAATTTTGTTTCTTCTCAATACAAATTCAATTTGATTTTTACTTCTTTAGAATAGCAATTCAAATTGAATTCTATTTCTTCAAAATACAAATTCAATTTGAATTCTACTTCTTCAGAATACAAATTCAAATTGAATTCTACTTCTTCAGAATACAAATTCAAATTGAATTCTACTTCTTCAGAATACAAATTCAATTTGAATTCCACTTCTTCACAATACAAATTCAATTTGAATTCTACTTCTTCAAATACAAATTCAAATTGAATTTTACTTCTTCACAAAACCAATTTATTTTGATTTTGTCTTCTGTATAAAGAAATATTATTATATTCCTTAGAATTGCCTATAAAAGGATTCAAGGTACCATATTTGCAATCATAGTCAAGTTCTCTCCTAGTGTAATCCTAAGAGAATTTTTAGTAGCGAGTATATTTTTTTTTAGTTTCACCTGAAAGAGTACTCTAGTCAGAAAATTTGAGAGATAACTTTATTTTTGTCCTTGTGACTTATAGGGCTATTGACTCTTTGTTCTCTTTTCTTTTTGAGAACTTCTTGTATTCTCCTTCTTACATAGTGAAACTATTTTGCTCGTGATCATCAGTGTTCTTTTTCTCCAGTTTTGGAGGTTTTCTACAGAAATATTGTGTGTTTATTTTCTTGCCCTTATACTTGCTTCTCTTTATCTCCAATTGATTTGATCCAGTGCTTCCGCAATACGCCGATTCTCTTAACACAATCAACTTCTATCATTGATGCTGAGTTGGTTTTAGAATATTAATGGAAATGGTTCTCTTTTGGTTTGGTTTTCAGTAGGAAACAATACTTATGTAGGCCTAATCAAGCACGTTGCTTCCTAATGTTCATTTGGAATTTCATATCATCTTAACTCTTAGTTTTCAAATAATGAATGTCATCACCAAATTTATAAATTTTGTTTACCACACACACACACACTCACATGTATGTATGAATGCGTGTTTGTATGCATAAGAATTTTCTATGATATTGCTAGTTAAATTTAATAGTGAAGACTGAAGACTTAGACTAACTTAACCTCTACCTAGGGCCTATGGGTTTCATGATCCAGCTTGATTTGTTTGAGGTTCAAACTTTAACCAAGCTTCACAGTTCATAGTTTACAAATTTCAGAATCTTAAACAAGTGATGAGTCATCTAGGAATGGCCTGCATACTTCTTGGTTGGGCATCGATTTAATCCCCATTTTGTTGATGTTATAGTTGAGAGCATGACCTTTGATCTCAATCATTTATGAAATTTTCAGGTTGTGTACTTGAAGCGAAGAGGGGCTTTTCGTAATCCCCCAACAACATCCTTTGAAGCATTGGATGCTGCTGAGAGATTGAAATCAGTGGAGTCACCCGTTGGGAGTACTGAAGATTCTGAGGGTGTTGACGATAAGAATGACAGCTCTGATCCATCTCATGGATTTCATAATATCTTGAAAAATATTATTCCTGGTATAAAAATGACGGTTTTGAAGGAAACAATTTCAGAGAAGGCAGACAAGGAAGAAGATGATGCAGATAAGGACAATGAGACAGCAAGTCCAGAACTGGAACTTATTAAGCCTGAAAATGGTGATGACGTTGAATTAAATTCTAGTCTGGAAACTTTTGAAGAAGAGCAAAATAAAATTGCTGTCAAAGTTGTCAGTGGTGGTCTTCTTCAGAAACTTTCCAGCAGTTTGGCTACTAGAGATTTGCTTCGAATTCCTGCAAAGCTGGAGACAATTGGACTAGGTTCATTTTCCTTTACAGTAGAAAAATTAGTCAATCAACTGGTTGGTCATGGCAAAGGAAAACCTTCATTTGATAAATCTACTAAGATTCAAGGTCAACGTAGTTTTGATCATGTTATGTTTGATCTTGCTAAGTTCATTGGAAAGGGGAAGGTGCCCTCAAAGGTAGGTCTATGTTTATCAGTTGATAATAGATATGATCTTGTACTGAGTGAAATGAAAAAACTGTACATTTTAGTCTTTGCAAAAGTTACCTTTGTTGAGCCTAGCGGAAAAGGTTGCTTATATAGTAATGTTTTGCTTTTCAATTTTTTAGGTGCTGAAAGATGTGAAAGAATTAATAAATCTCTCTCTTAGCCGAGCTCGAAACCATGACCGATTGACGGGGTCTACAATTTTCAATCGCATTGAAATACCAGCCTCTCCAGATCCTTTAAATGGTGAATTTTTCAGAGAACTTGTCAATTTAAGTATTTAAAGGTGCTGAAATTGTCTGCTCACTGTAGGATTTTAGTTTTTAATCTTAGTGTATACTGAATGCAAATATTTTCATTGTCAAATCAGGTCTATATGTTGGTGCACATGGGCTTTACTCCTCTGAAGTAATTCAATTGAGACGTGGATATGGCCATTGGCAAGATGATGGTCGGGCCAAGGACTCTTCTGATCTTGAATTTTACGAGTATGTAGAAGCTTTGAAACTAACCGGGGATCCTTATGTACCAGTAGGCCAGGTAATAATATAAACAATTTGAATATGAGTTTTGTTAACAAGTGCTCTAAGGGCATTGGTTAATGAATCAAAAGTAGAAATTATTTATTGAAAATTGTGTTGAGATTGCTTATAAATTAGTGCTGGTGAGCATTGAAAATTTTCTGTTTTTAGTTTCTTAACTAGTGCCCTTAGGATGCTAGTTAGCATTTTCCTTTGAATATTTTGGTTTTTTGGTTTTTTTGTAGCAATCTGAGGCCCCACCTCTCTATCTTGTTCAAAAAAAAAAGAAATTCTGTATGAGTTGAAGGATAGCAGAAGGTCTTGATGTGATTTGGTTAAACTACTGTTATGATTTCATGATGTGGCCTATTTTATGTCAATTATTATTATTGAAATAGGCACCCTCTAGATCACCAAATTCTTATAACTAGGACAAGGCATTAGCCTCCACCTCTGTCATGCAATTTGACAAGTTCGCCGCTAATTTGGGACAGATTCATGACCTAACGAATATGAAATGTGAATTAAGAGAAAAATGAATGCACGGTTCAAGGAACACTCTTCACTTCCTTCCTTGTAATTTTCAGACCAAAGTGGCGGAGACTTTGGAAGTCTGTAACTTACATAGCAATGTGGGGTTGTGGCATAACTAGTCATAGGAAGGCTTCAATTTACTCAATAGTCAATAGACACGAAGTTACTTTATTTCCCGTAAAATTGAAATTTCTTTATTTTTCACATTTGCTGTTATGAATATGCAATCACTTTTTGAGCTAATTTTCAGATTATGTAATCTGTATAGACTGTACTGTATACCTATCAACATGTCATGTTTCTTGATCTCCTTAGGTGGCATTTCGAGCGAAAGTTGGAAAGAGGCATCAGCTTCCTCATAAGGGAATAATTCCTGAAGAGTTTGGATTGGTAGGCAATGTGCTTTCTTTGGTGCCCCAATAGTTGTTTTCGTTCTTTTCCCTCTATTTTCATTAAATTGTTCGCTATGAAGAGATTATAACTATTTTGTAGTATATTCTGATGTTACTTATTATATCACAGATTGCTCGCTATAAAGGTCAAGGGAGGCTTGCTGAGCCAGGATTTCAGAATCCTCGATGGGTTGATGGTGAACTTGTGATTCTAGATGGGAAGGTATTTTTATCTTTCAATGTTATGCAGCTGTTTACTCTCCCTTTCTTAAATCTGGTTCTGATAGCAACATGCCTTGTGTTAATTTGCAGTACATCAAAGCAGGGCCTGTTGTTGGCTTTGTGTACTGGGCCCCTAAATATCATTTTCTGGTCTTGTTCAATCGGCTTAGGATTCAATAATAGAGTCTCGCTGTACATAATGTCAACCTGTAAATTCTTTCTGCAGATTTGTTGGTAAGTTCTAGACGTTAAAGATTTCATGAAAGCAGTCATTAATACCATTTTAATCCTCTGCACAGGAAATTTATTTCCTTTAAAGCAAAAAAAATATTTGAACCTAATTTTTTTTAAGGCATTATGATTTTGTTGGCAGACGTTGAGGAGCTCGTTTGTATTATACTATTATGTACCCGTTTGATTGAAATTGAGCCAATGTAACACAGATTACAAGGATGAATGAATGACTATTATTTATTATAACAGAAATCTCAATATCATTGGATGGAAATGAAAAAAATTACTTTCCCCCAACCATGGTTCCAACCATACCTGATGTTGAAACAACGTCTAACTATACATATTCTATGCTTGTTTTTGTATTTTAATTGTGCACATATAAATTTCCCTATATCAGAATATTAAATATTAGCATTTGTTAGAAATATAGTTAACAATATATTATTAGCATGTATGGATTATGATTTTTTTTAAAAAAGATTATAATCTGATTGATAGAAAATTGGATGATAATTTAACTGTACTTTTTATGACAAACAATTTTGGATCAAAATTACAGTTTTGTTATAAAATAAGCTAGAATTATAAGAGTATAATAGATTGAGAAGAAGAAGAGGATTTGGAGTAATGAGAGAAGGGAAAATGAAGTTGCTAAGTATGTATTATTATGCTTGCAATGGAGTCCATATTTATAGAGCAATTTGGACATCCATTGAATAATAAAATATTCATAACACTCCCCCTTGGATGTCCAAATTTTAGAATGTGTCTCGTTAAAACCTTACTAGGAAAAACCCAATGAGATAAAAACCTAGTGAAGGAAAAAGAGTACAACATTCTTTACAAAGTATATTCATGGATAAAATAAATAATTAAATTACAAGTATTTAATTCTCCCCCTCATTAGAACATCCATGTCTAAGGCACCAATCTTTTGTACTAGCTGCTCGAAGACTTTGGTTGGTAATGATTTTGTAAAAATATCTGCTAGATTCTCACATGATCGGACTTGCTGGACATTTATTTCACCATTCTTTGTAAGATCACGAGTAAAGAAAAATTTTGGTGAAATATGCTTTGTCCTATCTCCTTTAATATAACAATTTTGGTGAAATATGCTTTGTCCTATCTCCTTTAATATAACCCTCCTTTAACTGGGAGATACAAGCTGCATTATCTTCACATAAGATTGTTGGTGGTAATTTTCCAGTATGCAAACCATAAGTTTCTTGAATATGTTGAATCATAGACCTCAACCAAACACATTCTCGACTTGCTTCATGTAATGCTAAAATTTCAGCATGATTAGATGATGTTGCTGTAATAGTTTATTTTATGGATCTCCATGAAATTGTTGTACCACCATATGTGAACAAATATCTTGTTTGTGATCGACCATTATGAGGATCAGACAAATATCCCGCATCTGTATAACCAATTAGGTTTGCCTTAGATACATATGGGAAAAATAAACCCATGTCCATTGTACCTCTAAGATAGCGAAATATGTGTTTAATCTCATTTCAATGTTTTTTTGTGGGCAAAGAACTATATCTTGCTAACAAATTCACAGCAAATGATATATCAGGTCGTGTATGACTAGCAAGATACATTAGTGCACCAATTGCACTAAGATATGGTACTTCATTTTTCTCTTGAGGTCGAAAGGGATCTTTGCTCACTTCAAATGACCTTATAACCATTGGACTGCTCAATGGGTGTGATTTGTCCATATAGAATCGCTTTAGCACCTTCTCTATATAGGTCTTTTGGTGCATTAAAATTCCTTCCTTTAAATATTCTAATTGTAATCCAAGACAAAACTTTGTTTTTCCCAAGTCTTTCATCTCGAATTCCTTTTTTAAGCAATTTATAGCCTTTGAGAGCTCTTCAGGAATTCCGATGATGTTTAAATCATCTACATAAATTACAATTATAACAAACTTTTTTCCCAATCTTTTCATAAAAACACATGGACAAATCTGGTCATTTTTATACCCTTCTTTCAATAGATATTCATCATTTCCTTCATTTGTGGTCTCAATATGGTATCCATTTTTGCGGATATCCTTAAAACTCAACAAATTTCTTTGAGACTTCTTAGAATATAATGCACTTTCAATGTGCAATTTTGTTCCTCCAGGTAATAAAATACTGGCTCTGTCAGAGCCTTCAATTATATTTATACTACCAGATATTGTATTAACATTTGCTTCTTGTTTTATTATATGGTAGAAATATTTCTCATTCTTGAGAATAGTATGTGTTATTGCACTGTCTGCGAGACATATATCTTCATTATTCACGTGAGCATTCATTCTTCATTAAATAAATAAAAATAAATCATGAGTAAAAATATAATTAACAATAATATTTAACAAAATTTTATTGATAAAGACAGAATTTACAACAAAATAAATTACATGAAACATTAAAATAATTTATTTAGTGGCACTCCCTTCTCCAACCGAGTGGTCAATATCTTCTTCAGGAAGAGTAGGAAAATCATCAACACTAAAATTAGAGAAATCATCATTTGTACCAGTAAAATTTGTCTCTATTATTTTTCCTTTATTTTTAAGGGATTTTTGGTATAGATCTACGAAATGCTTTGGTGTGCGACAAACTCGAGACCAGTGTCCCTTGCTACCACAACAATAGCAGATATTTTTAGTTTGTTCGCTATTTTGAGCATCTGTCCCTTTTTTCATATATTCTTTATTTTTCCATGTGAATGATGATTTCTTATCATTTCTACCATGACCACGACCATAACCATATCCACGACTACGACCAATACCATGTCCCCGAGCATTACCTCGTCCACGACCGCGACTACGGCCACGACCACGACCATGAGTATGATGATCGTGTGTTGCTACATTCACTTCTGGGAATGGAGCAGTTCCAGTTGGACGGGATTCATGATTTTGCATAAGCAATTCATTATTTTGCTCAGCCACAAGGAGACAAGTAATTAATTCAGAATATTTTGTAAAGCCCTTTTGGCGATATTGTTGCTGCAGGAGCATACTGGATGCATGAAAAGTGGAGAATGTTTTCTCTAACATATCACTTTCAGTGATCTTTTCTCTACATAACTCCAATTTTGAAGTAATTCTAAATAGCGCAGAATTATATTCATTTACAGTTTTAAAATTTTAAAAGCGCAAATGCATCCATTCATAACGGGCTTTTGGAAGAATTATATCCTTTTGATGGTCGTATCTCTCTTTTAGATTATTCCACTAAACGAGAGGGTCTTTGACTGTTAAGTACTCATTTTTTAAACCCTCATGGATATGGTGACGTAAAAATATCATGGCTTTAGCCTTGCTTTGACTAGATGCATTATTTCCATCTTTAATTGTTTCCCCAACACCTTTTGCATCTAAATGGATTTCAGCACCAATGTCCATGATAAATAGTTCTTTCCAGTAATATCAAGGGCCACAAACTCAAGGTTGGTAATATTTGCCATATGTATTTCTATACAAGAAATTACAAATAATAAGTTAGATAATACTTCAATAAATATATTAGCTATAATTATCATTATAATGATGGTAATAACAATAATCATAACAAGTCAATAATAATTATAAATATTTTTATATTTTATTAAATTATAAGAGTAATTTTATTTTATATATATATATTTATTATTATTTAAAAAAATAGATAGAGTAACTTATAAAATTTCACATAAATGGTCCGGTAATGAAAATTTAAAATTTTCATAAAATATTATTCAAATATTAGTGGTTTAGTGGTAGGATGATAACTTATCATGTTATAAATTCCGGGTTCGAATCCTTATTAATACATATGTTAACTATTTTATATAATAAAATATATTATATTATAAATAATTAGTGTTTAGTGCATAATTAGTGTTTAGTGCATTAGTGGAAGCATATTCACGTGAAGTAGGTGAAGTAGTGTTTTAGTGCATTAGTGCAAGCATATAATAAAACAATCATGTGCATAAGCAAGCAACAAGAGTAATAAGAATTCATATAAAGTAAGAAGTAACGTTTAATCTAATGCAACAATAATGAGCAATAATTTTTTTTTAGATTGTTATAATTCTTCAGGAATTATCAATAAATATTTCTTTTTTAAGAATTCTTCAAGAACTCTGAGTCATTTGACTATTAATTTTATACATCGTATAAAGATATTTTATAAATAAGTTCTTCAGGAACCTTTTTTTTATATGATATAGACATAATCTTATACATTCTTCTAGGATGTTTAAAATATAAGTTCTTCAAGAACTTATTATTATTATTATTATATATAATTTTATACATATATACATCCTGCTGGGACGTGTTAAAATATAGGTTCTTCGGGAACCTTTTATAATATATGTAACAGAAGATACATAAATTAAAATAAAATCATGAAGGGAGAAATAAAATAAAACGTGTTACCTCTTAAAAACTTAATTAGATCTCAGTTGATCAGAACCTCATGCTGATAACGTGTTATAAAATAAGCTAGAATTATAAGAGTATGATAGATTGAGAAGAAGAAGAGGATTTGGAGTAATGAGAGAAGGGAAAATGAAGTTGCTAAGTATGTATTATTATGCTTGTAATGAAGTCCATATTTATAGAGCAATTTGGACATCCATTGAATAATAAAATATTCATAACAAGTTTATCCTTTAGGTTATTTTTCTGTTCTTTTTTTTTATTATTATCTTGGTTAGTTGGCGCACTTCAATATGCATCATCACTATACTTTAAAAGAGCATCGGAAGACTGTTAAGTGTTAAGATAATACTCAGGTATGTAATGGGTAATCTTCATCATAGGTCACTGCATCAACCTATCAGATTAGTTTATCCTCTCCCTCTTGTGGCCTTTTTAAATGGTGAGTGATGAAAAGAAATCCACCTCTGGCTCTATATTTGTGGGTCTAAAAGTGTCTTTTTGTGTTAGTTTTTATTCTTTTTTCGGTGAACAGCCTGACATTAGTAACTTAAAAAATAAATGTGAACATCTAACAGGATAAAATTACAATTCTAGTGAAAGAACAACACTATTCGCATTTAGTATTTCTATCGCAAAATCCTTGACTTTCGCGGCCAAGGATACAGCATTTCTGCTGCATGTTTTATTCAAGGCTGTACGAAGTTAAATTAAATAGATGAACATAGTGTAAACATGTTGAATTATGAATTAAAGTTGAGCCGGCTTTTGAAGTTGGTAATTCTGGATTTTCTGGTCTTGCAACTGTTTTCCCCAAAGAAATGAAACAAAAATATAATAGTTTCAATAATAATAATAATTTTACATCTACAAAATAAATACACAAGTACAATATACTGTATACATTTGCGTGACAACTATCAGAACATTCAACTTGGAAAAAAGTATAATAAATTAATTCAAGAATTTTATTTTCAAATTTATGTTAAAAATATGTAAATTTTATAAATATCAAATTAATTTGTTGGTCCTTAAAATTAAATTTGATTTAGTTAATTCCTCATGTTTTTAGTGGAAATATCTCGTTTAACATATTTTATTTGAACTTAAGTGGAGAAGAATCACTCATTTTCATAATTAAATTTTAACTTAATTACATTCTCAAGGAGGCTCAAATTTTAAACCTGGGTTAATAGTTTAAAAACTTTTAATTAAATTCTTTTAGTTTTAGACTTTAAAAATATTCTAATAGTTTTAAAATAATGTAGACAAATTCTTATCTATTGACACAGTTAAATCTATGTCAAATAATTACTGAGCATGTAGGTTAATTGATAGGGTTTTTTTTTTATATAAATTGTTGAATTGTCAGTGAGATTGATTTAGTTGATTAAATATTAGACTTCTATAATGGTTAAATTTTATCATGATAACTTTGTTTATGAGTGATTTAGGTAAGTAATCATTCAGCTTTGAAACATGTTTGAAACTCATCTAAACCTTTTGGTTTTTTAACAAAAGTGTTGAATTCAAATTTCATAAAGTATAATTTACAAATATTTTCATATAATTGCTTCATAAAATCATTAAGAATTTAATTACAAAATTTTAGAACTACAAAGATTTAATTGCAGGTTTAAACATTTTAATGACTCATTTGAAAATAAAGTATAACTTTAAGATCGGCAACTGAATTTAACATTCTACAAATATTTAATTGTGATGTGTAAAGAATTTTACTTGGCCATTCAAATAAAAATTAAAATGGATATGGTTTTTAGTATAGTTATTATATAGGTCAGTGATTTCTTGTTTATATGATAAATTATTTAATGTTAATATAAAACTTTTACATTAACGGTATAATTTAAGTAAATTATTCCATAAAATAGTTATAGTCGTATAGATCATATTTCCTTAACTTCTTTTTTGTTATATTATATATTTTTTTAATTTTAAAAAGTATTAACTGTATTAAATCAATAATTATTCAAACATAGAAAGAATTTTATCATCGCAGTAATTGTTTGGGTTGAACCGAAGAAAGTCCCAAAAAAATTCACACATAAGCTATTTTAATGGGGGGAATATTTTTTTACGAGTATAAATTATCTATTCATATTTATAATTCTGTGACACCACGTGATCAACATCCTACTCACGAGTAATTATTAGTTGGTTTATGAGCACCACATCACTTATAGTCTCAAGTGTTATTATTTGATAGAAAGTTTTTATTTAAAAATTGAAATGTTAGGTATATAGGGGTTAAAGTTGTCTTTGCATTACTGATATAACCTTTCAGTCACTCAAATTTATAGCGGCTCAGTAGGAGTCTGGTATTATCAAACACAGGCCTGTGCCCTTCAGTCTTTAAGGCTTGAAATTGTGGTTCTTGAGGTCCTCAAACAAATGGTGCTTATACCTGCAAAGAAACTCTGATGCTAAAGTGAGTAACGGTGTAATGAAATAACTGTATAACAGAGTTTTAAAATGACAAAATGACTTAGACTGTATTGTTTATGATGGGTTACATTTATAAACTCCTTGAGGCTTAACTTGTGATTTGGCAGTCAACAGGACTCTGGTCATTTTTTTTAGGCAAGTTGTCAACTTGGCTTTGAAGTTTTGACTCACGACAAACTTTATTGACCAGGGTCTACTCTGTAAGCATACCGGCTACTTTACAGTTTAGGCCTTGCTTACCTGTTTGGACCAATCTGTCCTCTACCTGTATTGTCGTTATCTTGGGACCGGTATTGATACCAGATCATTTTCCCCTAACTTGTTGTCGTAATATTGTTATGTCGTTTTCTGCTTCAACAAACTGTTGCAGTCTCGGTGTGATTTGATTAATCTCTACTGGTATCACCGCCTCTACCAAATCTGATTTGTGCAGGATTGTTCATAGTGGTAAATATTATGTATGGAGTAGAGGCGGTGATACCAGTAAAGATTAATCAAATCACACCGAGATTGCAACAGTTTGTGGAAGCAGAAAACGACGTAACAATATTACGACAACAAGTTAGGGGGAAAATGATCTGGTATCAATACCGGTCCTAAGATAACGACAATACAAATAGGGGACAGACAAATACACAAAGAAACACGGTCCCAAGATAATGACAATACTAAGTTAAGAAAAATGGAAATTTAACATGAGATTTATTCATTATTCAACAACAAGTTCCATCATTTGTTACAACAAATCAATTTTCTCTCGCCCTCGCAATCAAGACCTTCATTTCATCTAATCGCCCCTTGCAGTATTGGATGAAAGTTATAACTTCTTCTGGTGTAGAAAGTGGATTCACCATTGCTTCAGCTTTCTTCAACAGGTGAGGTATATCTCCAAGTGTTCTATTAGCAAGACCAACCAATTTGGAAAATGGTTTTTCCAAGAATAAACAAGACTATCCATCTCAACCCTCTCTAGCGTCATTAAACGTGTAATATCCTCCATGACTTGTCATTTCTCCTCATTTATCTCACGCTCGCAAGCATCGATGACATCCTTGACTTGTCATTCTAATTCATCAATTCGTGCTTGCATAAGGTCCTTCTGAGCTTGAGCTTCTTCCTTTGTCTTGGCTAAGATTTCTCATAATCGCCCTTTGTCAGCCAATATATCATCCTCTTGCTTTTCTTTGGTTTTCAACTGACTGTTCGCTGTTTGGAGGCATTGATCCAATTGCCTCGTATATTCTCTATCCATTCTCTGCTCCTTATTGACATCTTCAAAGGCAGTTTCTAATTCATACCTTTTTCTCTTAAGGGAAGCATTGTCTTATTGAGCTTTGATTAATTCATCCTCTAATACTTGATTTTTCTCCGTCATTTCAGCTAGCTTACTTTTTAGGTTTTCAATCTCCTCTCTTTTAATTGGAAGTGTATTTTTCACATGAGCACTGTGATTTTTGAAGGGTAACTTGACAATAGCTACCCAATTTGAAATCCATTGGTGGTAACTTTCCTTTGCAGCATAACTTTGGACACCTAACTCTTTTCCTTTTCTATGGACCTTGGCCCAAGCATCAATAACAGTTTGGATAATAGGAGCACTATTTCCCTCTATATAGTAATAAAGGAAAGGTGCCACTATTTCTTTTTTCGGAGGCTGGAGCATAGGATAAGCAAGTTGTCTTTTTACAATGGCAGGATTGTAGTTGATGCATCCTTAAGTTCCCATGAGAGGCATATTGGGAAATTTCTTGCAGTAGTAAATAATAGAACCCGCATTCATCCACTGAGGGTACCAACTTGATTGAAGACATGCGCAGTAAACTACAAATACAAGGCAGGTAGATAATAGACGATCTTCCTCCCATTCCGGTTGTGACAGGAATCCATTGTACAATATATGTCAGCCAAGACAGCGGTAATGGAACATTCTCCTCTAAGCTTTTGAGTCAGGAAAACATCAATTGCCTTGAAATCAATGTAATTATCAAGGCTGGGAAAAAGGACCACACCATAAATAGACAATGCCAAAGTGTCAATAAACACGTCACATTCCCCTTTCCCTGCCTGACTAAGGAGTTGCTGCTCAAAGAAGGTTAGTGCAAAAACTAAAATCCGGTTCCTGTTCAACTGAGATCTCTTAAGTACTTCAGGATCTATCTTAAGAACACGAGCTAAATGAAAGCATGATGCTCGGTTCATTGATAAGGTTTCAGATCTTCCAATGGCAAGCCAAATATCTGCTCAAATTCCTCTAGAGTAAGAGCTAATTGGAAGTCTTTGAATGTAAAACAGCGGAGAAGAGGATCATAAAACTGAGCTAGAGCAGTAAGGGCCCCTTTCTGCACTTCGACCTCTAAGAATTTAAGGATCTTTCCATACTTCCTTGCAAAGGTCATTTTCTTAGTAATATCCATCCATTTGCCTAGTATTTGATTTCATGATTTTGAGATGTAACAAATTTTTCTAACCAGTTGCCTTCACTTCCTAATCACTTGTTCTCATGTTAAATTTCATTTTTTTGTGATACTTACCAATATTTAGATTTCCCCTTTCACAAAGAAAACAAAAAAAAATAATAAAAGGAAAGATCTAATAATTATTGTAAATAATATTTATCATGATCTATGTTAAAAAATACATTATTTGTAAAGTCTTTTTTTATTTTTTTATTTTTTTGTGAGAATGAAAGATAAGAGGAATGTTTGCCCCATTGTGTCTTAGACTGAGGTAACCACCTAATTGGTTCTAAGGTTTTTCAAACATGATTTCTCACAAGGTGACTGTTCTAATTGGTTCTAAGAAGGCCACCGGAGCTTTGATCTTTAGCTATGAGCCTTATGCAAAAAGTAGGGAATCCTACTTAGTGCGGGCGTTATAACTAAGATAACACTCCGACTAAGATTTTCACGTGAATCATAGTAGGACGTATCGTCCTGAATGACACCGCTAATAATCTCCTCTAACCTACGTCTTTTGCGGAGCCCTGGTATAGGGTCCCTTTTTAACAGTGTGTGCACAAATGTGAATGTGATGTGTGTGGGGAATTCATACCTGAATTTTCTTACCTATATTGCACAATGAACAAACACAAGTAACACGTGTCTTCTACCCTATGGTTATAAATTAAATCAATAAATAAAAAACAATGTAAATTCAAAATAAATAGAATATTAGACAAACAACGAGAATAACAAATAGACAAATAAATAGGATGAAATAATTAATAATCAATAGAATACACAAGATCAATTTAACGAGCTTGACTCTCAAAGAGTCCCAATAGAGTCGCCAACTGTCGCGACCAGGGTCCCGGGTCATTGACGCGGACTCGGAAATTGCAATAATAAAGAAAAATAAAACCGTGTTGGAACAAGGCCCTTAGGAGGCCTAAAACACTAAAGAGTTCAAAGAGTCGCCACTAATATTTATTAAGGAAAATATCAGGAAAACCTTTAAATGGCACTAGTTTTTAAAATGAGATTCTATTTGGTTTGGGAGTCAAATTACAGGTGGGGAAAGTATTAGCACCCCACACTGTCCGTCCTAAAACGGTTACCCAAATTGATCATGTATATTTTTTTTTAAAAAAATGATTATTAAATATTTCATCCTTCATAAAGAATACAACCATGATAGATGTTATTTACAGACAATACACACATGAACAAAATAATAATAAAGGACATTTTAAAAAAATATAAATAGACATAAAATAAAATTAAATAATAGGATATATCACCCAAGTTTTGTTCTTTGAGTTCAAAGGAAAATAAAGAAACAAGTAATTAAAAGACAGTAAAATAAAATAAAAAATAAGACGTCTCGTCTAAATTATCTGTCTAATAATTAAAAGATAGTCCATTAATTTTACCAAAAAATACATGGTTTAAAAAAATTAAAATAAATAAATAAACAAATAAATAAATGAAAAGGTAAATAGATAGACATAAGAAGGAAAAATAAAATTAAATACATCGATGTGAAAATAAAGAAATATATACACTTAATTAATTAAAATTAACAAGTAAATCTTATTCAATCATTTTTTTAAATAAGGTTAATAAGATGTCTCATCCAAATTAATCTCATTTCAAACTTAAAAGAAAGATAAATAGATAAATAAATAGGTAAGAGGGGAGACAAAATAATAATAATAAATAAATAATCACTTATAAAAACTTAAGAAATTATATAAAATGATAGACAAATGATTATATAAAAGATAACTACAAAATTATTGAGAAGAAAAATAAATAATTGTAGAAAATTAAAGTGCAGAAAAATAAAGTATAGCAAAATAAATAAATAAAATAAAAGTATAGAAAAATAAATAAAGAAAAATAAAAGTGTAGAAAAATAAATAAAAGTGCAGAGAATAAATAAATAAGCAAATAACTATAGAAAAATAAAGTGCAGAAAAATAAATAAGTAAAAATAAAAGTGCAAAAAAATAAATAAAAATAAAAGTGAAAAAAATAAATAAAGAAAAACAAAAGTATAGAAAAATAAATAAATAAACAAGTAACTGCAGAAAAATAAAGTGTGAAAAAATAAAGTACAGAAAAATAAATAAATTGATCCGGTCTAGATACCGGCCCCCATACTTGTGACGTCAGACTGACCTCATATAAGGAGAACCGGTGTCCTGGTTCAATGTTGCCACACCGGATATCCGTTGTCTGGCCGTCCGCCCTCACTCCACGACAACATCATTCATTTTCTCCATAACGGTTTTATGTTCATTTTTACAGGGTGTTTATATAACTGTTGGCTTTTCAGTCACAGTAAGAGAAGAGTCCCTGATAACTTATCAACGAAGACACTGTTTGTAGCAAAATACGTCATATCAATGGCTTCAGAAAGTAAGTGGGCGTGTCAGCAGATTATGCGGAAAAGGTGATTATACTCTCCTCTCCCTAGAGGATCGTACTCTGATAATTGACCTACCCTCCTGACACATTCTGAAAGTCGAGCCACTTTGATTGACACAATATACACGCTATCGGAGCTGAGGGACCCACCTGTATCCAACGATTCATTTTCTCACGTACAACTATAAGTAGCATATTTCAACACACATGCATGGTATCGTTGTTCTATCTCATATTTTACTGTTACTACGCTTGAGTATTCATTGAGTTCATACACTCTTCTAACTTGAGCGTCGGAGAATCTTCGCAGGTGGCACCACCTTTCGCCCCCTACAACGCGAATCGTTGGTGTAAAGGATCTCCAGGACAACAAGACCGGCCTCTCCCACTGAGAGACCGGATTAATATATCGGTTACTCACAGTTCCGGTGTGCGAACCCTAAAACACCTGCACTCTTATGGCTGGTCCCACACCGGATCCTAGACCCCGGTCCAGACCAGTTCATAAATAAAAATAAAAGTACAGAAAAATAAATAAATAAAAATAAAAGTGCAGAAAAATAAATAAATAAAAATAAAAGTATAGAAAAATAAATAAAGAAAAATAAAAGTGCAGAAAATAAATACATAAAACAAATAACTATAGAAAAATAAATTGTGAAAAACTAAAATGCAGAAAAATAAATAAATAAATAAAAATAAAAGTGTAGAAAAATAAATAAGTAAAAGTAAAATAAATAAATAAATAAAAATAAAAGTACAAAAAAATTTAAAAAGTGTAGAATATAAATAAATAAACAAATAACTATAGAAAAATAAAGTGTGAAAAAATAAATGCTGAAAAATAAATAAAAATATAAATGGAATAGAATATGATATCACAACACAATATCACCAAATAAAATAATAAATAACAATAATAATGATAACAAATGTCAAATAAAATATACGAAATAAAGGAACTAAAAAGAAAATAAATAAAATTACGATCCTAATTATGACAATCAAATTATAAATAAAATTTCACAAGGGAAAATTGTAATATTAATAAAATAAACATATATTAACGAAATAAATAAATATTCTCATATTTATTAAAAATACCTTAACACAAAATCAATTAAAGAGAAACTAGAACGGAATTCAGGAGATCGATTTTGTGTAAATTTCCCTTGCTTTTGGTTTCATTTGGACTCTATTTAAGGGTGTTTGGACACCGGTTACAAGACTATTACAGTAATTTTGGTCACAAAACTCACATACTAAAATATAATAGAGTAACACACACACCTTCCTAACCATATTTCCATACCTTTTTTAAAAACAAACTTTTCTTAAAAATCACACAAAAATGTATCACTATTTTCTCTCTTCCTCCTCCTTCTTCTTCTTTTTCCTTTGCATCTTCCTCTATTTATAGAGAAAATTTGCCTTGGATCCTTCATGACATGCCATCACTTTCCTTCTTTTCCAAATTGTCAAAATTTGATATCAATTTCCCTCATTTTCTCTAATTATGTAACCAAACTGGGTCCCACCTCAATAAATCACTATAACTTCTCTTTTTTTTTTTCTTTTTTCTGGACCTTTTTTTGTTTTAGGCCCATTTCCCTTTTTTCATTTTTTTGGATTTTTTTGGCCTATTTTTCTATTTTTTGTTTTTTGGGCCTTTTTTGGCCCATTTTTATTTTTTTATTTGATTTTTTGGGCCTTTTTATTTTTTTAAATTTTTATTTTTTTGAATATTTTGAGTGCAAATGAGTAATCACTTACTCTTATGAAAACATGAACTATTTCAGAATCCTAAAATTATTTATTACACATTGGGCCATAAATAAAATACCCAATAAAGAAAAGTACTACCCATGCTACAAGAAACAAGAAGGCAGTCACAAAACATTGGTTTCCCGCCCTTATTCTTTCCTCTTGGCTTACCTATTGGCCATTGAGAAAAATTATAGAAGAAGGTTGATGAAAGGAGAAATGTGGTGGGAAATGAGGAGAGATTGAGTATTTATAGAAATGGAGAAGGTACTATTCTAACAGTCACTATGTAATTTTTTAATATTATTTTAAAAAAATAAATTAATTTTTTTTATCCAGACAAAAATAGGTGTTCACACTAGTTGTTGTTTCCCAAGTGTGACAATGGTCCTTTCCTTTCCTTCCCTGACTTTCGCCTGCTTTAGCTCTAACAGCTCTGCCTGGAGTTGCCTGATCAGTTCATTCCAGGGATTCAGGTGAACTACAGTTGTCTTTCCTACAGGGGGATTTGACCTTGGAGTTTCCACGATCCTGGTATAGACTCCAGAATTCATGGCTCCACTCGGTTGTCACCAGTGTGGCTCCCAAGGTTGTTAACTCCTCATGCTGACTCCACTGTTCATTATTAGTTTAAAATTATGGGACTTAGTTTACAAGTCCCACCAGGCATACCAATGAAATGTCTGGTATATAGGGGTTAAAGTTGTCCTCGCATTACCAGTATCCAACCTTTCAATCACTTAAATTTTACATCGGCTTAGTGGGAGTCTGGTATTATCAAACACAGGCTCACAGGTGTAACATCCTAAAAACTTCATTCTCATGTATAATCATTTTGATTTAGACCATCAATGATATTATCCATTTTATCACAACTTTCTACATAAATTTTGGTTAGGACAACATCTTCAATTTAACCTTTTACCATGGTAAATAATTTTAACTTTATACCTTAGGTAAAAGTTAATCAAATAACTTATTACCTATTTCCTTAGTTATTAATTTCTTTGACTTTTCCAATTACTCTCATCAAATTACCACATACTCCACTCAAAATACGTCATCTTGTATACATTTTAACTATTAGTTAGAGTCCGAATTTAGAAATGTGGTCAACTACAAAGTTGTTCCTCTTTTTCTTAGCGTTTCAACAAGACCAAAGTTGTTACAATACATTAAGATATGAGAGAGATATGCCCAAAATACCAAAACAGTGTCAGAATGATATTTTACTTCAATCATATCATTTTGTACATATTTTAATGCCTAGTTAGAGTCCGAATTTGAAATAGTGGTAAACTACAAAGTTGTTTCTCGTTGTCTTAGCTTTCCATCAAGATTAAATTTGTTAAAATACATTAATATATGAGAGAGATATGCCCAAAATACCGGAACAGTGTCAGAATTGATATTTACTTCAATCAAACAAGTTACATTATGTAGGCTGCGGAAATGGTAAACAATCCAGCCCATTTTTCTCACATAAAACCTCAATTATCACCACAATTAATGCACCTAATATCCCACTATAATCCCATTATAAAAAGCTTGTCCCTCACTTGTCATTTGCATCATTAAATTAACACTACATCTTGTTCCCAAGTCTGAATTCTTAGAACAAGCTAAAGTTAGTGAAGTCTTTCTCTTATTTTCTTTCACTTTCTCCATCAAGTTCACTCTTTATTTGAAGCTAGGACAATAATACAACACTTTCAACCACTTTAGGAACCTCCATTAAGGTAAGAGGGGATAGGGTTGTGAATAAATATGGAATGGATAGAATTGTATACTGTTCTAGGATTTTCAGATTTATTTCCGTAACGTGTTACTTAATTTTAAAGCTAAAAACGTGTGAATTTGACTTTTATTTCTTCATCAAAGTTGTAGATCTATGTGTTATATGAATGTTGAGCTTTGAATGACATGATTTGGATGCCTGTAGCTCGAGTTATTGCAAAAATGCTAAAGTATGTACGTTCTGAAATATGTACCTTCTATTTCGTGTAAATATTAAAATTCTGGGAATTATACATACATATTTAGACTTTTATGTCTTCATAAACATTGTAGATATTTATGTTATAGGTCTATAAAAAGTAGTTTCAAGTTAAAAGGATATTTGTAGCTCTAGTTATACCTAAAATACAGAAGTATGTTCATGCTGAAAATCTGCTGACGAGAATCACTGTTTGTATTTTTAAAACTGGGAATTTTGTGATGCGAATTAGTGTTTAATGTCTTCATAAAGGTTTTAGATATTTGTGTTATGAGTAATTTAAAACTAGTCTCATGCCAAAATTATTTTTGTAGCTCCAGAAACGTTGAATTTACTAACATATGTACGTTTTGTTACTTTCTTTGAGGTAGTTTAGTATACTATGAATTTGTGATATTTCTGTTTGGATTTGGAATTTTTGATCTTCATAAAAATTATAGATAATGAAATTAGTGAAACACAGAACTTGGTATCATTCAAAATTTATTTTTATACCATGAGTTATAGCTAATTTACTAAAGATTGCCAAACCAGTAAATTTTCCAGCAATTGGTGATAATGAAAAATGATAACCTATTGACTATTATGTGATTATGTGATGTTTCTGTTTGGAACTTAAAATTATGGTCTTCATGAATGTTGTAGATAATTTTGTTATGGAACTACAAAAAGTGGAATTACTTAAAATGGATTTGATTTGCTCATGTTATGGTCTTGTTACTAATGTATGTTGCTGTTGTAAATTTCTAAAATTTACCTATGATGATTATTATGGATGAAAATGATATTTTCTGTAACACCCTCGGTTAGATAAGACAAATCCTTCTGTAGGTTTATCCTATTTAACTGAGAGTGTTAACAGTTTTTAGAAAAAGTGAATATTTTTTTTAAAATAAAATAATGGCATATCAGTGGAAGCAATATTATATAGATCACATAGTCATTCACAAACTGCAAGTAATTGTACTCTTAACAGAATGGGGCACGCAAGCACCCTTTAAATATTATACAGTCATCCGTCAATATTCAGCTACTTATATTCTATTTAAGGAGCGTTCTCATTTGTTTCAGCATATTGCTGTTCTTCATACTCAGGTTCTTGATTTCCTAATTCCTCTGAAAATTGTCAACAGTAAGGGTGAGTATAACCCAAGACCCTGATTGGTTAATCCGGTGCGGACATAATCCAGTTAACATACAATATCACATAAATCATATAATTAACATATTCACAATTACAATCATCAAGCATGAAGTCATGGAATGCATGAGTTGGATTTATTATGATTTATCTTTGGTTAAGTCTCATGATGCATGTGGTGTAACACCCTCGGTTAGATAAGACAAATCCTTCTGTAGGTTTATCCTATTTAACTGAGAGTGTTAACAGTTTTTAGAAAAAAGTGAATATTTTTTTTATATAAAATAATGGCATATCAGTGGAAACAATATTATATAGATCACATAGTCATTCATAAACTGCAAGTAATTGTACTCTTAACAGAATGGGGCACACAGGCACCCTTAAATATTATACAGTCATCCGTCAATATTCAGATACTTATATTCTATTTAAGGAGCGTTCTCATTTGGTTCAGCATATTGCTGTTCTTCATACTCAAGTTCTTGATTTCCTAATTCCTCTGAAAATTGTCAACAGTAAGGGTGAGTATAACCCAAGACCCTGATTGGTTAATCCGGTGCGGACATAATCCAGTTAACAAATAATATCACATAGTTCATACAATTAGCATATTTATAACAATCAAGCATGTCGTCATGAAAATGCATGAATTGAATTTATTATGATTTATCTTTGATTAAGTCTCATGATGCATGTGGGCCCAATAAATCGATTTTTCTTCATCTCATTCTTTGGAATATCTTCATTCCAATCATCTAGAGCGATCAGGGTCCGCCCAAGTTCCATATGGTACAAATGAACTCATTGGTTCTCATCATTGATTTAAATATTTTTGGAACTTGGATCCCTACGATCATAGTTACACTTCGTCATTTAGTCAAAGTACACTAGAATTGTATCGTCTCACCCGACTATCAGGCGCGACTCTGATGCCATTGGGTTGCCGTTCCAGTTGTACTCCCAAGATTCTTCATGGAGATCGAACGTGAGTGTCCTCCATTGTACCAAGTGTATGCTCTAGAGGTTTTTCTTCTTCAAAAATATTTTCATGATGCGAAATGTATTTATTTTATCAATTGATTCCTTGGGTATCTATGCGTTTCCAGTCTCATCATATCATTCCCAAGCTCTTTGAATTCCATCAATTATTTAAACATTGTAAGATATTCGTTTATTATTCTAGAAATATGTCTATTATAACTTGGTTAAAAAATTATATTTTGTATAAAGAGTAAAATAATATATTCTTTATGTAATTACTCATAATTAAGACGTTAACAATGTTAATAGCAATAATACTAACAATAATAATAACAATATTAAGATTGATGATAATTAGAATAATAATAATAATAGAATAAGAATGATAATAATAATTATAACTTCCCAATAGTTTAAAAAAATGTTTAAGAATAGTTTCTAAATGAAAATCCAAGCGAAAAACACTAAAAACATAGTTTTCCGAGTGAAACAAGGGTAAATCCGAGTGAAATAAGTATAATTCCGAGTGGAATCATACTGAGAAGGGTTTTCCAAACGATCTGGCTAAAAATCCGAGTGAAATTACACTGGAAAGCTGTTTTCCGACTGAAACAAGTTTGATTCCGAGTGAAAATGAGTTTTCCGCATGAATTAACTATGAATCCAAGTGAAATAAAACTGAGCAGAGTTTACTAAATGAAATTAATATGTTTTCCGAGTGAAACAGAAACTGAAAAAGTTTTCTTAAAGAAATAACTTAAATTCTGAGTGAAATAAGTTTCTGAGTGAATTAAAAACATGATTCCATGTGTTACCAGTATAAAAGTGGTTTCCTGAGTAGAATTGTTTGCAAATCCGAGTGAAAATGAGTCTCTAAGTGGAATAGAATATAATTCCAAGTGGTATCAGTCAAAGAGGAGTTTTCTGAGTGAAATTAATTAATTCTTGAGTAAATTCCGACTGAAAGAAGTTTTATACGTGAAATGATTATAAATCCGAGTAGAATCACACTGATAAGTTTTTCTGAGTGAAATTAAGGTGTTTACCGAGTTAAATCACTGAAAAGGGGTTTTATAAGTGAAACAAAACTGTTTTCTGAGTAAAATAAAACTGGGAAGATGCTGTCCGAGTGAAAATATACTAGGAAATTTTCTCTGAGTGAAATTAGGTTGTTTACCAAGTGAAGAATTGTTCTATCAGAATAAAATACATTCAGTTAAGGTTAAATCCGATTGAAACTAAGCAAAACCGAGTGGTTATAGATGTAAAACCGGTCGGATTAACATAAAACAGAACCTGTTATCATTAAATCCATCTTCTATTCATAATTTTTCACTGGAAATCACACGGTACCCATGATTCTTAGTATTTTTAGTCCAATACAGTACATATCATTTCACAATTCATCACTGATTATATGCATTTAATAACAAATATATATATATAAATACAAATAATAACAATTAAGGCATTTAATTCACACAACACTGAATCTGTCCTGGAAAGGTGAGGAACAAGTTCCTTAACCCTTTCCTTCACTCGGTTTTCCCACAGAGCACCCAAGAATATACCCCCTTGCCTTTATGGAGCTCCTGGAGGAGAAGAAGAGGTTCTCTTTCACTGTCCTGCATGAATTCCGAGTGAAACAGAAGAGAAAAGAGAGAGAAAGTAACTTGTAGGAAGAAGAATGATGGAGGTGTGTTTCGTGTGTGTGTTCTCTAAGAGTCCTTGCGTTGGTTTAAATAAGAAGTGGGCTGCTAAGTGGAAAACTAAATGGGGAACAGCTTTTGTGAGTGGGCTGCTAGTGGAGTGTTAATGGAGTGGCAATGGAGATTTAAATAAGGGGATATGCTGAGTCAGTGCCCATTTCTGGCCGCCCACTAGCTATAATGCGCATGATTGAATTAAAATAATCATTAAAAGATAAAATTGAAGTCAATACGCACAACTGACACTGAATACCAAGTGAAACTTCCACTCGGTTAATCACTATGCCGACTGGAATTCTTCTTCCGAGTCAACAAATACAAGGCTCGCTTGAGCGAGTCTTCAAGTCCTCGCTCGGAATTCCTTTGAAACCGACTTATTTTTTTTCCATCATTCACTTGGTAATTCACCCCCACACCGACTCCTAATTTGCTTGGGATTTCACTCGGTATTATATCCCAAATCCGAGTCATTTCTGATGGTTCTTACTTGGTTAAATCATCCCAAGCCTAGTCCTTTCTCACTCGGTAATGTACTTCAAAAACCGACTCCCTTTCATTTCTTTCCTATCATTCTTCTACTCGAAATTTTCATTCCAAATCTGAATCTCTACATACACTGTTCCACTCGGTAAAACTCATCCACTTACTCGGAATACTACTTCCCATACCACTCGGTGTATTTAACTTCAACACAATTGGGAATGTACTTCACATTCATCACTCGACATAGATTTACATTTCTCACTTGGAGAATACACTTTCCTTCCCTTGGAAGTTTACTTCCACTCACACGTAAGATCCACTCGGAAATAAGGGTTTTCTCACTCGAAATTCATAAACCTTCTTCACTCGGGTTATCACTCAATCAAATACCACTCGATATGCATTTATTCACTCGGGTGAGTTAATTCCCACTCGGACTTGTTCTGAGTCTCATCCACTCATGATTTAGAATCTTATTCACTCGGTTTAGGTACATCATTCACTTAGAATATATTCCCAATCAAAAACCATTATTACAACCCTTCCCTCAGAAGAGATTCACTCAGATTTTACCACTCAGGAGTATTTAAATTCTTCCCCACTCATTTTTCACTCGGATACTCATCTCTTAGGTACAAATACACTATCCTTCCTCAAAATGTGTTTCAATCGGAATCCTTTAAGGTCTTTATCACTCGGAAAAGAAACATAAACATAGCCTCACCCAATAATGGCTCTAAACCTTATATATTATACTCGGATTGGGCTCCCATTTCTATATTCCACTCGGAATTCCATATTTCAGGGAGGTTTTGCTCGGAAATGGAAGTACTTGGCAAGGTTTGACTCAGAAACAAAGAATCAAGGGTGTTTTGACTCGGAATTTTCACCTAGAAGTGGTTTTCTTGTACACGCTTCACTCCAAATGTCTCCGAGGCCAAAATTCCACTCGGTAGTATCCCTCTCAGTCATGTTTTACTCAGTCAACATAACTTTACACTCGGAATTTCATCCTTCACTCGGAATCTCTAATCCTTCACTCGGAATTTCATTCTTTCACTCAGAATTTCTCTGTCACTCGGAACAGAGCCCTTTTCACTCGGAATTTGATAAATTTCTTTAATGGTCTACATAAATTCCATAATTACACACAAAAATGAAATTCTTGTGATATTACAGACCATCTACAGGGCATTTATTCACTTATTACCACTTACAGACCTTCTAAACCTCAATTTTTACTAAATAAGACTGCTACTAAAAACAGGGATGTTACATTTTCCATGTGGGTAATGATTTATTTATGAATTATTGATTAATATGGATGTTATTGAGTGTCCTATGAATGTCATACAGTATATTTTTGTGATGAATAATTATGAATGACTAAATTAATGTATACATGAATGCCTTGTGGTTTATTGAGATATGTTGTTGAATTGTAAATCCATGATTTTGAGAATTGATATATGTGATATGTCCTTTGAGGACTTATGACTTTCAAGTAATTATGGAAGTATTGATATCATGGCTTTTTTTTATTAATGGTGCACTTCAAAAAAAAATTTACGCAAATGGGGTCCTTTTTAAAAAAATTTCATGTCTGGGGCTCTTTTCTATGTCGCACGGGGCCCACACGACATACAAAATCGTATGTCCTAAATGCGACACCACCAGAACGTGACACGTGGCTGTGTCGCATGTGCCTTGGACGACATAGCCATTGTCAGCGGTTCAAATACAAAACCGCAGACAATGAGTCCCTCAGGCCATGTGAAAGGATAAACCATTGTCAGCGGTTCAAGCTCTTAACCGCTGATAATAATAAGATTTTAATTATTTTAAAAAATCTAAATACATAAGTAAATTTAAAATAAAATACATAAAATAACACAAATATTTAACTAAAATATTATATTTTTTTAAAATCAATTATTATAAATTTTTAATTAATTTTGATATTAGATATAGTGGATTTGATTTAAATAAATATAGTATTTTAGTTAAATTCCAAAAATTTTGGTATTAAATATAGTAGGTTGGTTTTAAATAAGTATATTATTTTTTTCAATAAGTATATTATAATAAAAATATTTTTTTAAAAATAATATACTTATTGAAAACCAATCTACTATATTTAATACCAAAAGTTTTGAAATTTAACTAAAATACTATATTTATTTAAATCAAATCCACTATATCTAATATCAAAATTAATTAAAAATTCAAAATAATTAATTTTAAAAAATATAGTATTTTAGTTAAATATTTGTGTTATTTTATGTATTTTATTTTAAATTTACTTATGTATTTAGATTTTTCTAAAATAATTAAAATCTTATTATTATCAGCGGCTTAGAGCTTGAACCGCTGACAATGGTTTATCCTTTCACATGGCCTGAGGGACTCATTGTCTGCGGTTTTGTATTTGAACCGCTGACAATGGCTATGTCGTCCAAGGCACATACGACACAGCCACGTGTCACGTTCTGGTGGTGTCGCATTTAGGACATACGATTTTGTATGTCGTGTGGGCCCCGTGCGACATAGTAAAGAGCCCCAGACATGAAATTTTTTTAAAAAGGACCCCATTTGCGTAAATTTTTTTTTGAAGTGCACCATTAATAAAAAAAAGCCTTGATATCATGGTATGTTGAATTGATAAAGAGAATTAAAGGCATTCATGCATCATAAGCATTTGGACGCACCATAGAATTTAAGGGTTCCATGATTGCCGGCCCTGGTGGGGGGTTTACTCTATGATGGGTTAAAGCCTTATTTTCATTGAGCGCCATGAAGTGTAGGGATTCATGGTTTATGCTAAGTCCTACTTGTGTACTTTGGTACTTGAGCGCCATGAAGGGTAGGGATTCATGGTATATGCTAAGTCCTACTTGTGTACTGTGGTACTTGAGCGCTACGAAGGGTAGGGATTCGTGGCATTATGCTAAGTCCTACTTGAGTCTCTATAAGACTTTTTACTGTAGTATTCCCACTAAATCAAAATGGATCCAGCATGACATCATTTAACTAAATTAAAGATTATTAAATGTAAATGACCTTGTTTGGCATATTCATCATATCATAATTGTTTGTTGATTGTGTTTGTGCAATTTTACTTATTTTAAATTTTTTCTATATTTTATCTCACTCTTACATTATTTTTACAGTGCACGCTTCATAGAATGACGAGTGGTGTAATTAATGAAGTTTTTTATGTTTTATTGCTTGGACTTTGATTTCATTTGAGATTTAATGTGTTGTAATAATATTATGTACCTCGTACTACAATCTTATTTATCATTTCTGCTACGTAAATGTATTATGTTTTATTCGTTTACGACTAGTATGCATGATAATATTCCACATTTATCAATTTTTACGTGACCTCAGAATTTAAATTACGAATTTCAAAATGATTCTTTAAACGCGAAAAATTTATTTCAAAAATTTGGGTTAATTAATTAGAATTTGTAATTTGGGTTTTGGGTGTCACAATGGTAGTATCAGAGCATTTTCAAAAATTCAGGGCCAATTGCTATGACATGTATTGTTTCTTTGATATACTACGTGAATTGTTTGATTACTTGCTTGAAAATATGTTAAGTGTGTGCTATATGACTTGTTGCCTAACTGATAAATTATAAAATACTTATAGTTATGATTATAATCTTGTAATTGTATACGATATACTTTCCCTTAGAATTAGTATAAACCAAACTATGAATGTAGGATGGTAAGAAACAATAACGACGCTATAGCAGCCGCTTTCAACCGCTTGGTTGAGGTCTTGGAGAGGCAAAATCAACCAAGAAATACTGGAGGACTTCACGGATTGGATCATTTCTTGAAAAGGAAGCCATCACAGTTTAAAGGAGGCTATAATCCAGAGGTAGCATACCTATGGATTAAGGAAATGGAACGCATTTTTCGATCCTTACCCTACACAGAATTTGAAAAGGTGGAGTATGCCACCTACATGATGATTGAGGAAGCAGAGAACTGGTGGATCCATTCCAGGATTTGTATGACTGAGACTGACAGACCATTGGACTGGGCTAACTTCAGAGACTGTTTTCTGGAGAAATATTTTCCAGCAAGTGTGAAGAGCTGAAAAGAGCTGGAATTCATGGAGCTCAAACAAGGCTCAATGTCTGTTGGTGAGTATGCTGCTAAATTTGAAGAGTTATCCCTCTTTTACCCTCCTTTCCAACAGGCAGGTGCTGAAGCCTCAAAGTACGTCAAGTTTGAGAATAGTTTGAATCTTGAAATCAAAGAGGCTATCTGTTATCAAGAAATTCAGAGCTTCTCAATCCTGATCAATAAATACCGAATTTTTGAAGAAAACCACCAAGCCAAATTGGCTCAAGAGAAGATCAATAGACAACTGAGACCTCAACCAGTTACCTTCAAAAGGAAAGAATCATTCTATCTAAATCGTTTCAAGGGAGGATCATCATCATCTTCTGAGAGACACAACAATCATGTGAATATAAAGTGTCATAAGTGTGGAGGTAATCACCATATACGTGACGACAACAAACGCCTAAAAGATGTCACTTGCTTTAGATGTAATCAGAAGGGTCACATCAGCCCAAATTGTCCACAGAATCGTCAAATCAACAACAACAATAACAACAATAACACCATGAAGAATCGAAGAGGTTCTAGTTATCAGGGAGGCCGTGGAGGAAACACGCGTGTTGTTCAACCTCTAAGATAGAATAGGGAGTTAACAGACAAGAGATTACAACCAGCAACAGGAAGAGTCTTTACCATCAGCGGTTCAGAGGCAGACCAAGCAGACGACCTTGTACAAAGTAAGTGTGAGATCAATGGTACCATTTTATCTATATTATTTGATTTTGGTGCTACACATTCTTTTATTTCTGAAAAGTGTGTTAGATGTCTTCAATTACCTGTAAAGTCTATGATGTATGACCTGATTATTTCCACTCCCACCGGTACATAACTTAGGACTACTAAGGTATGTAACGATTGTTCTGTGCTCGTAGAAGGTAGAAAATTTCTTGTCAATCTTGTTTGTTTACCTTTGAAGGATCTGGAAGTAATTCTAGGGATGAATTGGTTATCGATGAATCGAGTCTTGGTGGACTGTCATAACAAGACTGTGATATTTCCATCAGAAGGAAACACTATTTCTAACAATCCCAAGATCTTTGCTTTAAAAGGAGAAATTCAATTGTTTTCCTTGTTACTCTTTCTAAAGGAGATGGTGAATCTGAAGCAATTGAGATGCCAATTGTCTCTGAATTCCCTGAAGTATTTCCAGAAAATGTCTCAAGTTTACCTCCAGAACGTGAAATAGAATTCTCAATTGACTTAATTCTAGGAGCAGAACCAGTGTCTAAGGCTCCATATCGTATATCACCTATTGAATTGGCAGAACTGAAAAAGCAAATTGAAGAGTTGTTGGAGAAGCATTTCATCAGGCCTAGTGTGTCACCATGGGGAGCACCGATATTACTCGTCAAGAAGAAAGATAGAAGCATGAGATTATGTGTAGATTATCGTCAATTGAATAAATTGACAGTGAAGAATAAATATCCTTTGCCCAGAATTGATGATTTAATAGACCAATTGATAGGTGCTACAGTATTTTCCAAGATTGATCTACGATCGGGTTATCATCAGATTCGTGTCAAGTCTGAGGATGTTCCAAAAACAGCCTTTAAAACACGCTATGGTCATTAAGAGTATCTGGTGATGCCTTTTGGAGTGACCAACGCCCCAGCTATATTCATGGATTACATGAATCGAGTGTTTCATCCATACTTGGATCAATTTATTATTATCTTCATTGATGACATTTTGATTTATTCTAAGACTTGGGAGGAGTATGAAAAGCATCTTTGAGTGGTATTGTAGATTCTGAAAGAGAAGCAGTTGTATGCTAAGTTATCTAAATGTGAGTTCTTGTTGAAAGAGGTAAAGTTCCTAGGCCATGTGATCTCAAGCAAAGGAGTGTCTGTGGATCCTTCTAAAATAGAAGCTGTAACAAACTGGGAGAGACCTAATTCAGTTACTGAGATACAAAGCTTCCTAGGATTAGCTGGTTATTATCAGAGATTCATTGAGGGGTTTTCTCGAATTGCCTTACCGATGACTCATCTGACCTGGAAGAATCAACCTTTTGCTTGGACGCCAGAATGTGAGAAAAGTTTCTAGGAACTAAAATCGAAGCTTACATCTACTCCAATCTTAACTTTGCCTAATCCGCAAGAAGACTTTATGGTTTATTGTGATGCTTCTAAGATGGGTTTAGGTTGTGTTTTGATGCAGCAACAAAAGGTGATTGCCTATGCTTCTAGGCAACTGAGGTCACATGAAATAAACTATCCAACGCATGATCTAGAATTGGCAGCGGTGGTATTTGCTTTGAAAATCTGGAGACACCATTTGTACGGAGTCAAGTTTGAGGTGTTCAGTAACCATAAGAGCTTAAAGTATTTGTTCGATCAGAAGGAATTGAACATGAGGTAGCGAAGGTGGATGGAGTTTCTTAAAGATTATGATTTTGATTTGAAGTACTATCCAGGAAAAGCAAATGTGGTAGCAGATGCACTTAGCAGGAAATCCATTCATATGGCATCTTTAATGGTAAAAGAGATAGAAATGATAGAACAGTTCAAAGATATGAACTTGGGGTGGAGATGAAATCTTCAAGAAGTATGACCTTGGGAACTTTGAAGATCACCAATGATTTTCTGAAGCTGATAGGTAAGAGGCAGAAAAAAGACTTGCAATTGCAAGAATTGAGAGAGACTCAGGCGAATGGAAAAGATATGGGATTACAAGAAGGATCGGATGGAATTTGGAGGATTAGAAGCAAAATTTGTGTACCAGATGATGTTGATCTAAGAAGGACAATCCTAGAAGAAGCACATAAAAGTATGTTAAGCATTCATCCTGGATCAACTAAGATGTATCAAGACCTGAAGAAAAGTTTTTGGTGGCCAAGGATGAAGAAAGAAATAGCTGAATATGTGTCTTCATGTCTGGTATATCAAAAAGCCAAGGTGGAACACCAGAAGCCATCTGGTGAACTACAACCATTGGAGATTCCTGTCTGGAAATAGGATGACATTACGATGGACTTTGTGTCAGGATTGCCAAGAACACATTCAGGGAATGATGCAATATGGGTTATTGTAGACAGATTGACTAAGTCTGCTCACTTCCTCCCAATGAATATGAAGAATTCTCTATAAAAGTTGGCACAATTATATGTGAAAGAGATCGTGAGACTACATGGTGTACCATCTAGTATTGTGTCAGATAGAGATCCGAGGTTCACTTCCCGATTCTGGGGAAGCTTGCATCAGGAGTTGGGTTCAAGACTTCGATTAAGTTCAGCTTATCATCCTCAAACAGATGGACAATCAGAACGTACCATACAAAGTTTAGAAGACTTACTGCGATCTTGTGTGCTTGAGCATGATGGTAGTTGGGAGCAGTTTCTTCCACTGATTGAATTCACGTATAACAATAGCTACCATAGCAGTATTGGTATGGCTCCATTCGAAGCATTGTATGGCAGAAAGTGTTGAACACCCCTTTGTTGGTTAGAAACTGGTGAAAGTTTGGTGTTAGGGCCTGAAATTGTGCAACAGACTACTGAACAAATAGAAATAATTAGAGAAAAGATGAAGGCATCCCAAGATAGACAAAAGCACTATTACGATAAAAGGAGAAAACTACTTGAGTTCCAAGTTGGTGATCATGTGTTTTTGAAGGTTTCGCCTCACAAGGGCATTGGTCGAGCACTGAAAAGTAAAAAGTTGAGCCCAAGGTTCATTAGACCATATGAAATTCTAAAGAGGATTGGCCCAGTGGCTTATCAAATTGCACTTCCTCCCCACCTTACAAATTTACACAATGTGTTCCATGTATCACAATTGAGGAAGTATGTATAGGATCCCACTCATGTGATTGCTACTGATGATGTTGAAGTTAGAGAAAATTTGACCATCCCTGCAGAACCTATGCAAATTATGGAAAGGTCGATTAAACGCCTGAGAAGCAAGGATGTACCATTAGTGAAGGTGGCATGGAAACAAGGAAATGATGTAACTTTAACTTGGGAGCGCGAAGATGCTATAAGGACGCAATACCTAGAATTGTTCCACTGAGATATGTGTTGTATTAAATTTTGAGGATGAAATTTTTATTAGGGTGGGAGAATTATAACATCCTAAAAACTTCATTCTCAAGTATAATCATTTTGATTTAGACCATCAATGATATTATCCATTTTATCTCAACTTTCTACATAAATTTTGGTTAGGACAACATCTTAATTTAACCTTTTACCATGGTAAATAATTTTAACTTTATACCTTAGGTAAAAGTTAATCAAATAACTTATTACCTATTTCCTTAGTTATTAATTTCTTTGGCTTTTCCAATTACTCTCATCAAATTACCACATACTCCACTCAAAATATGTCATCTTGTACACATTTTAATTATTGGTTAGAGTCATAATTTAGAAATGTGGTCAACTACAAAGTTGTTTCTATTTTTTTTAGCTTTCCAACAAGACCAAAGTTGTTACAATCCATTAAGATATGAGAGAGATATACCCAAAATACCAAAACAGTGTCAAAATTGATATTTTACTTCAATCATATCATTTTGTACATATTTTAATGCCTAGTTAGAGTCCGAATTTGAAATAGTGGTAAACTACAAAGTTGTTTCTTGTTGTCTTAGATTTCCAACAAGATTAAATTTGTTAAAATACATTAATATATGAGAGAGATATGCCCAAAATACCGGAACAGTGTCAGAATTGATATTTACTTCAATCAAACAAGTTACATTATGTAGGCTGCGGAAATGGTAAACAATCCAGCCCATTTTTCTCACATAAAACCTCAATTATCACCATAATTAATGCATCTAACATCCCACTATAATCCCATTATGAAAAACTTGTCCCTCACTTGTCATTTGCATCATTAAATTAACACTACATCTTGTTCCCAAGTCTGAATTCTTAGAACAAGCTAAAGTTAGTGAAGTCTTTCTCTTATTTTCTTTCACTTTCTCCATCAAGTTCACTCTTTATTTGAAGCTAGGATAATAATACAACACTTTCAACCACTTTAGGAACCTCCATTAAGGTAAGAGGGGATAGGGTTGTGAATAAATATGGAATGGGTAGAATTGTATGCTGTTCTAGGATTTTCAGATTTATTTCCATAACTTGTTACTTAATTTTGAAGCTAAAAACGTGTGAATTTGACTTTTATTTCATCATCAAAGTTGTAGATCTATGTGTTATATGAATGTTGAGCTTTGAATGACATGATTTGGATGCCTGTAGCTCGAGTTATTGCAAAAATGCTAAAGTATGTACGTTCTAAAATATGTACCTTCTATTTCGTGTAAATATTAAAATTCTGGGAATTATACATACATATTTAGACTTTTATGTCTTCATAAACATTGTAGATATTTATGTTATAGATCTATATAAAGTAGTTTCAAGTTAAAAGGATATTTGTAGCTCTAGTTATACCTAAAATACAGAAGTATGTTCATGCTGAAAATTTGCTGATGAGAATCACTGTTTGTATTTTTAAAACTGGGAATTTTGTGATGAGAATTAGTGTTTAGTGTCTTCATAAAGGTTTTAGATATTTGTGTTATGTGTAATTTAAAACTGGTCTCATGCCAAAATTATTTTTGTAGCTCCAGAAACGTTGAATTTACTAACATATGTACGTTTTGTTACTTTCTTTGAGGTAGTTTAGTATACTATGACTTTGTGATATTTCTGTTTGGATTTAGAATTTTTGGTCTTCATAAAAATTATAGATAATGAAATTAGTGAAACACAGAACTTGGTATCATTCAAAAATTATTTTTATACCATGAGTTGTAGCTAATTTACTAAAGATTGCCAAACCAGTAAATTTTCCAGCAATTGGTGATAATGAAAAAGGATAACCTATTGACTGTTATGTGATTATGTGATGTTTCTGTTTGGAATTTAAAATTATGGTCTTCATGAATGTTGTAGATAATTTTTTTATGGAACTACAGAAAGTGGAATTACTTAAAAAGGATTTGATTTGCTCATGTTATGGTCTTGTTACTAATGTATGTTGCTGTTGTAAATTTCTGAAATTTACCTATGATGATTATTATGGATGAAAATGATATTTTCCATGTGGGTAATGATTTATTTATGAATTATTGATTATTATGGATGTTATTGAGTGTCCTATGAATGTCATACAGTATATTTTTGTGATGAATAATTATGAATGACTAAATTAATGTATACATGAATGCCTTGTGGTTTATTGAGATATGTTGTTGAATTGTAAATCCATGATTTTAAGAATTGATATATGTGATGTGTCCTTTGAGGACTTATGGCTTTCAAATGATTATGGAAGTATTGATATCATGGTATGTTAAATTGATAAAGAGAATTAAAGGCATTCATGCATTATAAGCATTTGGACGCACCATGGAATTTAAGGGTTCCATGATTGCCGGCCCTGGTGGGGGGTTTACTTTATGATGAGTTAAAGCCTTATTTTCATTGAGCGCCATGAAGTGTAGGGATTCATGGTTTATGCTAAGTCCTACTTGTGTACTTCGGTACTTGAGCGCCATGAAGGGTAGGGATTCATGGTATATGCTAAGTCCTACTTGTGTACTTTGATACTTGAGCGCTACGAAGGGTAGGGATTCGTGGCATTATGCTAAGTCCTACTTGAGTCTCTATGAGACTTTTTACTGCAGTATTCCCACTAAATCAAAATGGATCCAGCATGACATCATTTAACTAAATTAAAGATTATTAAATGTAAATGACCTTGTTTGGCATATTCATCATATCATAATTGTTTATTGATTGTGTTTGTGCAATTTTACTTATTTTATATTTATTCTATATTTTATCTCACTCTTACATTATTTTTACAGTGCACGCTTCACAGAATGACGAGTGGTGCAATTAATGAAGTTTTTTATGTTTTATTGCTTGGACTTTGATTTCATTTGATATTTAATGTGTTGTAATAATATTATGTACCTCGTACTGCAATCTTATTTATCATTTTCGCTATGTAAATGTGTTATGTTTTATTCGTTTATGACTAGTATGCATGATAATATTCCGCATTTATCAATTTTTACGTGACCTCAGAATTTAAATTACGAATTTCAAAATGATTCTTTAAACGTGAAAAATTTATTTCAAAAATTTGGGTTAATTAATTGGAATTTGTAATTTGGGTTTTGGGTATCACAACGGGGAGGGTGGCGGTTGAAATTATAGTTCTCGGGGTCCTAGAATAGGTGGTAGTTGTACTTGCAAGGAAACTCCGATGACAAAGTTAGTAACCGTGTAAAGAAGTAACTGTATAACAAAGTTTTAAAGTGACAGAATGACTTAGACTATATTGTTTATGATGGGTTACATTTATAGACTCGAGGTTCAACTTGTGATTTAATAGCTGACAGGGCTCTGATCATCTTTTTTAGGCAAGTTTCCCATTTGCCTCTGAAGTTCTGACTCACGATAGACTTTATTGATTGAGGTATACTCTATAAGCATACGGGTTACTTTATAGTTTTGGGTCTTGCTTACCTGTTTAGACAAATCCGCCCTCTACCTATATTGTCGTTGCCTTGGGACCGGTATTGATACCCTATCAAAAATATTATTAATATCCACTCACATTACTTTCTAAACAATTTATACATGATTTTTAATAAAATAATTTTATTTTTGATCTTTTGTCTTATGTAAATTTACATAAGTTAGACAAATCCATATAAAAGTAAATAAAGATTTACAAGAAAGAAAGTATATATTATTGTATATTTTTTTGGTAACAAAGAATAAACAAAAAGTAACAAGAAATTACATGAAATCCCTACACAAAAAGGAACAATCCGAGTAGGTGGAAATTTCCGAATTCTAAACTAAAGTGCATCATTGAATCCAATCCTAGACAAAATATCCATTATAGAATTACACTTTCGATCTATTAGTTTAATATTGCAAGTCCAATCCCACTCCCAGAGACGTTTGACTCTTGTTAACTCATCTCGTAATCAATGTCTATCAATGCAAATATTGTTGCTTAAAAAATTGAAAAACGGTCCACAAAGTTTCATAATATACCTTTTTATTGTTAAGATCCTATACCAAAATAAATGCTTTTTCAAGGGCCAAACATTCAACCTTAAGAGGATACCTACGATATAGTAGTAGCACTACACATAAACCCTATAATCCAATTTCCAAAAGAGTCTCTAATTAAACCACCACCATCAAGCATAGAAGCATTAGGATGAACATTTCCATTAAAAGAAAGGTGAACCACTTACTCTCTCCAATAGATGTTAAATAGGTCATTGTTAGAATAGATGAATTTGACAAATTAAAGTGGATATACCTCTTGACTTCTACATATATGGTTAAAATTTATCTAGTCACTTGACAAAAAGTCCAATGATTAGAAGCATCAAAAATCTAGTTGTTCCCTTATCTCCAAATCCAACATGATATAATTGCAATAAGATCCAAGTTTCTATGTTGAAGAGGGGTATCATACTAGACTAAGAAAGGGGGTCATGTTATGGTGCATAAAGAATCTATTGGTCCATTCATGCAGAAAACATCTTTTGAAATATACTTTTTACATATTTTTTACAGTGAATTTTTTTATTTTTTACACTGGCTTTTTAGGCGGTGTAGATTTAGTAGGTGTAAAAAATTTTGTAATCGGTGTAAAAATGTACTTTTTACACTGACAAAAATTCATGTCCGGTGTAAAATTATTTTTTACATCGGTTCTACTACAAAACTGGTGTAACAAATATATAAATATTTACAAAATTACCACCGTGCTCTCTTTGAGATCGTTTTTTCTACACCCACCGGTTCTCTTGAACGACCAGTGTAAAAAATGAATAGATGATTACAAAATTGCCACCGCCACTTTTTTTTACATCTAGTTTTTACGAAACCAGTGTAATATGTCCAGTGTAAAAAGCCAACAGAATCTTTGTGCATGAATACACCAATAGATGTTTTGTTCATCATAGAATTCACGCCAAGAAAGGTTAATAAATTTGAAGGTCAATATTCAGGAATCTAAAAAAAATACCATATAGCAATGGCATGGGTACATCCTTAGAATAAATGATTAAGATCCTTCGCATGGTCTTGACAAACAACACACACAGATGGAAGTCTCACATATTGCATCGTAACCTTCAAACATTAGCAGGAATAACTTCCTTACTAATTAGTCACATAAAGGGTTCGTTTGTTTAAACTTATTTTAAGAGATAAGTGCTTTTTTAATTAAAAAATATTTTAAATTTTGATGTGTTTGTTTAAAGTTTTAAAAATAAGCAGAAGCTAAAAATAAGCTAATTTTAACTTATTTTAAAAAGCAACTTTGATCTGTTTATTAAAAAAACACTTTACACTTACACTTTACACTTCCAAATACATTTCCATTTCGGTAAGAAATAATTGTCATTGGTCATTGTCAACCATTCATAAGTTGAGGAAGAAGAATAGATTCCATAAGCTAACTCAGCCCACATAATACAGACCACACCCTGTTAAGAACGAGGGATAGAAATACTATTAATAGCATCCATAAGCTGGATAGGTAAATGAGTATAAAGGACTGAAAATCCCAACTATTATTCACCTATAAATCTACAACACGAACATCCAAGTCATGAACATACACCATTGGTAACTGAGGACTATCCCTTCCCACTTCAATCATGGTTCTAGAAAAAGGGTGAACCCGCACTTAATCTTGGTTGGAAACCTTCTCTCAACACTTCCATTACCTTTAGAATGCCTTTCCAAATATAAGAATCACCTCTATGATACACAGTTGCAAGTACAGACCCTTCTCAATAGTATTTCTATTTCAGCAAAAAGACCCAAATGGATGAGCATCATTTAGCGGATCATCAAATAGCTTACCCAATATAGCAATGTTATTATTGCTGGAATCACGCAGACCAAGACCCTTTCTTGGATTAGGATGGGTAACTTCACTTCAAGAAACCAAATGTCAGCCCTTATCTCTTCCATTCTTAGACCAAATAAATTTGCAAGTTATAGTATCTAAACTATTACACACTCCTTATAGAAGCTAAAGAGAGTGCATGGAATAGACTGGAATAAACGTGATAACATATTTGGATAAGCAAAGTTTCTCTGTATTATTCAACAAATAAGATTTCCAATAGGTCAAACAAGAAGTTACCTTTGCAATTAAGGGATTAAATATGTCCCTTGTAGCTTTCCTGGTGAGAATAGGAACTCCTAAAAAGTTTATCAATATTAGAAGTTACTCGAACCCCTACAATATTAGCTAAAACTCTATTTCTTGATGAGCCAATACTAGGAGAGCAAAACATTTTATACTTTTCCAAGTTGACCTTAAGCCCAAAAGCTGCACAAAAATCCTTGAGAGTCTTATTTATAACCTTCATTTGATGATTAGTTCCTTGGAAAAAAATAAGGATATCATCGACAAATGAAACATGTGAAATTCCCATGCCTTCTCTAATTACCTTAACAAGTCACTAAACACCACCATCCACTAATTTTGTGAATTTGAATCGCAAGACATTTAATACAAAGGACAGAAAGATAAAGGGATAAAAGGTCCCTTTGCCTTAAGCATCTTTGCAAAGTGAAATTTGGTAACCAAAATCTATTCCAAAGAATTGATAAGCTAGCCTTCTAAATAACCCACATAATTAAATCCATAATGGATGAAGGAAACCCAAAGTTAGGTAGAGTTATCTGTAGGAAGTCTCAACTAACTCTGTCAAAAGTTTTCCCAAGATCAATTTTAATAGCAACCAACCCATGCTTATTCTTCTACTTTTTAATCACATACATAACCTCTTAACTAGTCCCTCTACTAGGAATAAAACTACCTTGTAAAGGTCCCACCAAGGAATCAAGTAAGGGATAAAATCTATTAACCAAGACTTTGGTGATGATCTCATAAGCCATATTGCACAAACTTATTGGTCTTAAATTCTCAAGGCGAACAGGGTTTTCAACCTTTGGAATTAACACGATAAGCCTTTCAAGCAATGGATAAGAAAAAGGCCATGAATCTTAGTTCTTTTCTGTTGAACAATAGTATGGGTATGGAAGAACATGGTATTTCGATCTCTAAACTTCCCCCATCGTTCTTTGGATTTCTGGAACTAGAGAAATTCTTCTTGAATAAGAATATCATAAAACTCCTTTTGAAGAGACAACTCCAGGTGAATAAGAGCTTCAGTTTCCTTATGCTCAAGATCCTTTTGAACACGCTTGAATCTTTGTTCCATACATTTTTATCTGACCATGAATACTACTACTAAACACTTCCAGATTAAAATTAAGTGAAGCTAGTTGAGCCTACTTAATCTTGTTATAGAAATAAGGGGGCTCATCATTCTAAGCTTACTTAATAACTCCCTTAAAGAGAAGGTGTGTAGCCCCTGTTGTAGCATCTCTGTTGCTTAAAATTTTAATTTAGTTTATAGCATGATGTTAATTAAATACTATTAGAGATTAAATTAAATTAATTTGGATTAATTTGAGATTTTTTAAATTATTATAAATTAATTATGAGTTATTAATAAAGTAATGAAATTAGAATAATTAATTTTTAAGTGATTAATTATGAAATTAAAAAGAAATTAAATTATAATGGAAGAATATAAATTTACCCTGAGGTAAAGGTAAGTTTTATTAAAGGAAATAAAAGAAAATAGAAAATTGATGATGAATAGACAAAATTGTCCTTATGGCTAAAAACAAAAAACCCATTTTTCCTTTCTTCTTCCTTAATGTACATGTGAGATAAGAGAGAAAAATAAAGATGCATTTCTCCATGGCTATGTGACTAATGCTTAGGTTGGAGCTCGATTTTGTGATGAAACTTAAAATTGATCGCATATTCGGGATTGTGGAAAAATGATAACTCTTTCTTGGACTAGAATTTCACCCACAATGAAGGGGATTCTGTTTTCATAGCATTTTTGTATTTTGATCTTGTAAATAAAACTTTGGAACGATGGGTGTTGCCATTCGTTGACGGGTTTTCGTTTCGATGCCTATAGGTTACGAACCAAGGATCGATAAGGCGTTGGCCAGAAAGGAACCCAAAACCAAGAACATAATTAATCGAGGTAAGCTATGAAAGCCTTAAGAGTATATTTAGAATGGTTTCAGTAAAGTGAGTTTTGATTTCAGAGGCTGATTTACTAACCAACTTTGTAATTTCCTTAAATTATAGATATTGGGCGTACCCAGCGTATAGAACAAGAGTTGAAAGCTCGGAATTGAGGTAGGGGATGTTTGAAGTCTTAATTAATTTAGAAATAGTTATTGACGTTGAATTGTGTTTGAAAAAGGAATGAGAATTTGCTTTAATGCTAAATTTAAGTATTGTGTATGAATTATAATTTTCTAATATTAGAATGAAAAAGAGATTGCAGGTTAGTATTGGTAATAGTGAAAAATTAGTAATGGTTATGTATAGTGATGAATGAGAAGATTGATGATAAATTTTTAATGGGATTTAGTGGATGAATATGTATTGGAATGAGTTTTCAAATAGTAAAACAATGAGACTGATATTATTAAATTTATAAATTGTAGTGGTGAATATATATATATATATATATATATATATATATATATATATATATATATATAGGAATGAATCATAGTGATGCTTATAAAATTATTACATTTGATTATGCCTGAGTAGCTTGAAACGAAATAAATAAATGAATAATGATGAAATTAGTACATGCATGAGAAATTTTAATTACAATTATAATTATGATTGGGAGTGAAATTGTATCTAAGTGGTTTTATAGTGAAATAAATAATATATGATGATACGAAAGATAATTTGAAAGATGATGTATGCCTCAGTGGCCACCATTTTATTTAAATGGAATGCTTGGGTGGCTATATTAATATTAAAAGATTGATATATGATGAGCTTGGCGTACATGAGAAATTATCATTGTAATTGCATTTATATTTATGAGTGAACTTGTAATGAATAAATATTCAAAATTTGATTGATTGTTAATAATGTCTGAGTGGCTATATAATGATATGAAAGAGAAATTGAGATGTGGTGTGTGCCAGAGTGGCTACCATATGATTAATAAATGCCTGAGTGGCTAATTATTCATTTAAATGTTTGAGTGGCTAATTGTTCATTTATTTTCCTGAGTGGCTAATTGGATACCTTTTTCTGGTTTGAATTATATTGATGACCTTTGTGCTATTTTCTAAATGAAATTGATAAATAAACTCAGAGGAAATGACTTAAAATGAATCTATGTGATTTGTGTGGTTTGGATGATTATGCGGTATATTTCATCCCTTGTTTTTGGCTTTTGTGGTCAAATAGGATCTAATTAAGCTACTTGGAGGTGAAGTAGGACCCAATGGTTGAGGTGAGAGTCAAGCAGAGCTCGGTGGACCAAGTAGCGTTAACGGGGTGTCAAGTAGGACCCCTAACTAGCGGGCGATCCATTTTAGTATCTAGATACTATCGAGTCTAATTAAACCCTAAATGAGAGTCAGTGGTAAATTGTGTGTTTGATAATGTGAAATAATAGTATGGGAATATTGTTATGTGTAGCTTGTGTGGCATGTGATGTGTGAAAGAGAATTTCTATGTAATTAATGATTGAGTAATGTGTTATGATGGAATATTCCTAGTGGACAAGATTGTGATGATTGAATGTGTGTAGATTGATGGTTGAGGTATGAGAAATTAGAGAATGACTAATGAATTATGAAGTAAATGTAAATTTTTATGTGACGGATGACAATGAATGAGTTATATGATATCTGTATGATTATTGAGTGATTGAAGGTGAAGTAAGGAAATATATTTTGTGGTTGAGATTTAATGGACATATGTGTACATATGTAGTGTGATATTATAGCCTGAGTGACTCTTGATGTATTAGAACAAGAATCTTATGTTATTGACGGATTAAGCATGTGTGTAGTGAATAAATTATAATGAATTGGATATTGAAAGAAATTGAGAATAAGTTGTAGTGTAAGGCTAATATGATGCCTTTTCACATATTTTAAATTTCTATATTAATTAATGATTTTGACACTCACCCATTTTGTTGTCATTTTTAGTAACTAGGGACAGGGATATCATGAACACTCTAGAGGGATGCACTAAGTGAGCTAGGAAATGGCAAGGAAAGGAGAAAAAGATTATGTAATTACAATTATATCATTTGTTGATTTTATGTGTGTTATTGTCTCAGTTCTGATGTTTAGTTATGATTATGATGATGGATTATCTAATGTGTGACATAGCCAGGTTATGTTTTTGGGTATATGCAATTATGTGTTTTTGAATGACATTGAGCCATATAGGAATTACATTGATGATGTTGTCATGATTAATAATTATAATTGTGAGTTGTGTAATTGTCGTGGTAGATATTGACAAAGGTTAGCAATGAGCTAGGTGTGATAGAACTATAATGATGGGCAGGTTGTGTTTGATGATATTATGAATTGCTTAGTCAATGATGCTAGAGAATTATGAAGATTTCATCTCATTGAGAATTTAGGCTATTTAAGCCAACTAAAGAAGTAAAATTGAGTTCCGGTGGGATTCAAAATTCCCAAAAAGGGTTAATAGGATCCTATGCATGTTTAGAACTTGTGTGCATTAGTGAATTATTCTTTGAATGGAATTTGGTGTAGTTTTAGTATGGAAGTTGTATGAAAATGGGTAAAACATATTTTTCTATGTGACTCTGTGATACATAGGAATTTTTATGCACGAACTATGACAACAGGTTCAAAATAAGTCATAGATAGTGCTCATGGAGTTTTGTAGCATTCAAAGTTAAAATAAACAAGTTAGGGGTGTGGGAGTTTGCACGGAGGCCAAAATATACATAATTTTACAGGTATGGTCTGATGGTTATCGATTACCAAAGAGTAAAACTAAAATCCTACACAGGTTTCTCTCAAGTAATCAATTACTTGTAATCAATTATAGCCTTCTTGTAATCGATTACCAGAGTAAAAATAGGGGGTTCTGAGTTATTTTGAGTTACATGCCATTTAGGTTTTTAAGGTTTATTGTTAGGGACATACTTGATGTAAAATTTTTCCCTAATTTCATTAAACCCTGGGATAAATCTTAGGAATTTAGGTGAGGATGTCACATATGCGGTCTAAAAATGAAACGACTACGCCCTTCTATAACCCATCAAAGGATAAAACCTGAGAAGTAGAACGGAATGGTTAGAATCTATTCGGGAGAGATATTTTCCACAAACTCTTTGGGGAAGGTCATCCTCCACATAATATTACTTAACCCCCTATCCAACCTTTTTGCCATAACTTAAGCACCATGACAATGCCTCTCCCAAGTAAAGGATGAACCTAGGGCCTTAAAATCAACAAGTTTCTAAGGTCTACCACAACAAAAAGCTCCTCCATGAACCTCGTTTGGTGAAATGATCTCATTAAAATCTTTGATAATTAACCAAGGATCACTACGTGTTAGAACCAAGTTTGGTTTGTAAAAGATTTTAAAATCATTGTTTATTATTTACCAGACCTCAAGATTTGTTAATAACACATATCAAGACATTTAATTAAATAAAGTCTGCCTACGTGTTATCTAACATGTTTAATTAAATATTTTAGGTTACAAATCGATGATACATAGGTTATAAATGAAATGGGGAGTCCACCAATAAAAAGTTTGCCTTGAGTCATGCAAGTTATTTCTGAATAAGCCTGTTTGGGATCAAAAACAATTTGGGTATAAGCTCGTCCAAAGAAAAGTCTCATCCTAGAACAATGTTCAAGAGGAGTCTGATTCAAGTGCGCTCGTCCAGACTTTTGGACTGCTAAGTCATACATATTTTGTTCTCTAAACTTAGCACACATACTTGCTTCATCAACCAGACCCCAGACTTTTCAAGTAACAAGAACGATACTCCAAAGCTTACATCAAACAAAAATCAAGGATAATTTCAAAGATGCTCTAAACTGAGTTCTTATCAAGAAAAACTGTTCTTATCATCAAAAGAGGAAAGAAGACAAATTAGTGCAAGAACCAATGACCACATGGACAAAAGATCAAGGAAGCTACTCTAGGTATTTCAGAAAAGCTGATGAAAATCAGTACTTGTGTCTAAAAGCAATCAAAAGGTCAACCCTATATGTTTTGCACGTTTTAGTTGAAAAAGAATACCTGCAGAAGGTATTTTGCTCTGAAGCACTCGAGGAACACCATTTCAGTGCAAATTTTGAAGAACCTCGTTTCAGACCTTTTGTCCTCATCTCAACTTCAAGGACAAATGCTCACAACGACTATCTTTCTCCAACGGATTAACAACGGTCACCTATTGCTTGGCATATAAATATTAAGAGAACCTAGACCTTGAAGAATTTTACATCTCTAAAAATCAGAAACTCGAAAGCTTCTCTCTACACTTTCAAGTTCTTTGTCTAAGCTTTCTCCTCTAAAGCAAAGACTTTCTTTGTTTCTTTGCTTCTAGCAGACCTTAGTTTTTGTTTTCTATACATAGTGTATCTGCCCTTTATCTTGTATCTCTTTATGCATTAAGTTCTCAGAAACACAAACACTCTTTCAAATCTTTACTTGTGTAAAAGTTTGGTGTGTTACCAGCCTTAATTTCTATGGGAAACAGTTCTTGACTTGAAGAGACTTTTGAAATAATACTTGGGTATTGAGCTAGGAATGACTTGTTGAAAGAATATTTAGGATTAAGCCTGAAGTGATTGGAGTCAAGAATACTTGTGGCACAAGTGTAACACCCCTATTTTTATTTTAATCGATTACATAAATTTTATATTAAAAATCTTGATGGAATTTGACCATAGGCCTTTTGAATTTTTTGATCAGTATATTATTTCAGAATTTATAAAAACAATTATAAAAAAACATCAAAAAAATTTCTTTTGCACCCCGCTAAATTACTATTCGCACCACCCCTCATAACTCACAACAGCCTTCACGTGAAAAGTTACTGTGCAATTTTGAAATTTTTAAACTTTGCACAGTAATCTGAATGAAATTTTCAATTCTTGCACAGTACTTTTATAATAAAATATTCAAATACACAGTAAATTTCTTTGTTATAAATAGAGGGGCGAGGCACCGAGTTTTTCGTTGAAATTTAAAAACTTAGTAGTGTTGGGAGGAGAGTACTAAGTGAAGAGAGCAAGATATTTTCCAAAGGAAAGAGGTTCTGCAAAAATTCTAAGGTAATAATAAATTTTTTTTATAATCTTTTTATGATTATGAAGGTTATTTTTATATCACTTAAAAATCTATTATTATACTAGATATAATAATATTTTAAGTTACTATTCTAAATAGTAAATTACTATTTATTGTTACTATTTACCATTACTATTTATGTTTTACTATTTACTGTTACTATTCATGGTAACTATGTAAAATTTACTATTTACTGTTACTATACATAATTACTGTTTACCCCTTCTGTTTCAAATAGTAATCTAAATTTTCATCTTATAATTATATTAAATAAAATTGGTATATTTTAGAACTCAGACGAGATGCGCATGGATTTTCCATAACGAATCAAGATACAAAGAGGTAAGGGGGAGTGAGATAGGAATATAATATGAAAAGACATAAGAATAATGGGAGGAGTCCACTACTCCTTTTAAATTTAATAATATTATTTTAAAAATAATAACTTTTTAACTTAAAATTTATAATAAATTTTAAATTAAGTATCTTGTGTAACTTACTCTGACATACCTATGTAAGGACCTATACTTTTATAACCTATACGAACTGGACTGAACCTATACAAAAACTTTGACTATTATGACCTATATGGACTGAACTAAACCTATGCAAGGACTGGATTATATGGATTTACATAGACCTGTGCGAGGAATGGACTATAAGTACCCAAAATCAATTTTATTAATTAAATAATCATTAAAATTTGAATTATATTTATGAGTGATATTTAATTTATTTAATTTGATTATATTTGATTTTGATTAATGATATTTAATTATGATTGATAATATTAGATTGTGATTGATGATATGTAATTGTGATTGATAATATTTGGTTGTGATTGATGATCTTGTGATGTGGAGTTGAGCATATAGCAAGCATGACAGAAAGCTAAAACTCAGTAAGAATTTTCTTACCTGACTCTTTAAATTTTTATTCTAAGAGAAAGTATTTTATAATCATTTTTAATCTTTTATTCCTTCTTAGAAATTATTTTCATTAACCTTTACTTTAATATTTAGAATAAAAATCCAGTATTTATTTTAAAAAAAAAAGACATTTTATGAAAATTAATTTATAAAAAAGTTGAAATAATTAATTCTTGAATTAAAGAAATATTTTATAGTTTTAAGTATTTTTAGTTAATGAATTAAGAATTATTCTCTTTTAGTAAAATAAAATTTCCAAACGTAAATTATTTTGTTTTTTTTTCCAACCTAATAACTAAAGATATTTGAAAATAATTGAGATTTCTAAATTCGATCTTGCTAAGATTCAATTTGAGAAAGATTATATAAAGTTTTATATGAGAAAGTTTTGAGATATTTAAGGCTTGGAAACTCAATTTTGGTGAGATTTGAATTTGAAAACTGTACCAAATTTATTTCTGTATTCCAGAAATTCAGAGAAGAAGTTGAGGAAATGTACAATTTATTAAAATGATATTGTAAACCTTTATGGTATTTAATAATTGAGTTTCTAAAAGCCTTAACTAACTAAATACGTGAGTAGTTCATGCATCATGAATCATTAAAGTGAAACAAAATGATATTGCGAGCCTTGGGATGAGAGGGTGCTTTAGGGGACCTGGGGTAGCTCCCTAGTGTCGGGTACTTTCACAATAAAAACTCTCTCAATCTGACTAGTCTCTAAGTGTTTCCATGTCAGTTGAGCTGTTCATGTTATTATTGTCTGGAATTGTGGAACAGTGTAAACTCCTGGTTGACCCAATTAAAATTTAAGGGCCCACATATATAGGTAAGTTATGATGAAGATATTGCATCTTATTCATACATTCATAATTGATTATGTATGTGATTGTGATTGATACTATTATACTAGTTTGTGAAAACCCTTTATTGCTTATGTTCCATTTGGGAATATTATATTCTGTTTCTCACTCTTTTCTCTGTATTTTTGTTTCATATGTTTTAAATTGATAGTTCATACAAAGGGAAGTGTGAATACTTATTTTTGTCCAGCAAAATGTATATTAAAATATGTAAGAAAAAAAACAAAAAAAGAAGAAAGAAAGAAAAAAGAAGAAGAAAGAAAAAAAAGAGTATAGAATCCGGAGTCGATGTTGACTGCATTAACCGGGGTCCTAGCACGGTCTCCTGACCGGTGTTACCTCACCAACTCTAAGTTTGCACAGCCTTAGTAGAGTACGGTATTTTATACCTCGGATCTGTGGGAATCCGAGGTTCTTCAAGTTAGTGAAAACTGAACCGTACTCGAACTTCAAGACACACCGGAGGTGAACCTGCAGAAGATTCTCTAATGCTTAATTATCGACCGGGGTGGAGAGAAATGTCCATAGTTGACCAATGATTTCAGACCCCGGTTATGACTTACCAATTCTTATTGTTGACGTGGTGCAGTACGTAGAACCTTGTCCATTCCAGGTTTCCACCCCGGATCATATTAAAAAAAATAATATTAAAAATTGCATAGTGACCATTGGAATAGTAACTCTTCCCCATTTCTATAAATACTCAATCCCTCTTCATTTCCTACCACACCTCTCATTTCATCAACTTTCTTCATTTCTCTCAAGCAATAGCCGATGGATGCCGAAGCCAAGAGGAAAGAATAAGGGGAGGAAAACGATGTTTTGTGACTACCATTTTGCTTCTTATAGCATGGGTAGCAATTTTCTTTTTTGGATACTTTATTTCTTGCCACATATGTAATAAATAATTTATGTTTCCATAAGAGTAAATGATTACTCAATTCAAAAAAAAAATTTAAAGGGCCCAAAAAAATCTAAAAAAAATGAAAATGGGCCAAAAAAGGCCCAAAAAAATTGAAAAAAAAATATGAAAATGGGCCAAAAAAAAGGCCAAAAAAATCCTAATAAAAAAATGAAAATAAAAGAAAAGAAAAGAAATGAAAGTTTCGATGGATTATTGTTGTGGGACTTGGTTTGGTTGGATAATTGGAGAAAATTTGGGAAATTGACATCAAATTTGGACAAATTGGAAAAGTAAGAAAGTGATGTCATTTTATGAGGAATCCAAGGCCAATTTTCTTCTATAAATAAAAGGTGATATTGAGGTATTTTGGGGAGGAAGAAGAAAAAGAGGGGAGAGAGTGTTAAAATTTTATGAGATTTTTTAGAAGTTTTGGTTTTCAAAAATTATGTTGTGTAATCCTAGTTAGGAAAATGAGTACATTACTCTAGTATGTCTTAGTATGTGAGTTTTTATGAGCCAAAATACTGTCCAAGTGTTGTAACCGGTGTCTAAATACCTTCAAATCGAGTCCAAACGAAGCCAAAAGCAAAGGAAATATACACGAAATTGATTCTCCAACTTCCGTTCTAGTTCTTCTTTAATTGTTGTTGTACTAAGGTATTTTTTATTAATACAAGAATATTTATTTAGCTTTATTTATTTGTATTTATTTAATTGTTATTTATTTTTCCGCACTTTTATTTTTTTATTTACATTTTCGCACTTTATTTCCCTGTACTTTACTTTTCTGCAGTTATTTATCTATTTATTTATTTTTCTGTATTTTATCGTTATTTATTTATTTATTTGTACTTTTATTTATATTTATTTACTTTTCTGCACTTTTATTTTTGTTAATTTATTTATCCGCACTTTACACATCCGTAATTATTAGTTTATTTATTTATTTTTATTCCCTTTTATTTCTATTTATTTACTTTTCTACCCCTTTACTTTTATTATTTGCCTTCCCGCCCTTTTATTTTTATGTATTTATTTTTCTGTCCCTTTATTTTTATTATTTACTTTTCTACCCCTTTATTTTCATGTATTTACTTTCCTGCCCCTTTATTTTTATTACTTACTTTTCTACCCCTTTATTTTCATGTATTTATTTTTCCTGCCCATTTATTTTTATTATTTACTTTTTTGCCCATTTATTTTTATGTATTTACTTTCCTACCCTTTTATTTTTATTATTTACTTTTCTGCCCCTCCTCTTTATTTTCATGTATTTACTTTCCTACCCCTTTATTTTTATTATTTACTTTTCTGCCTCTTTATTTTTATTATTTACTTTCTTACCCCTTTATTTTTATATATTTACTTTTCTACCCCTTTACTTTTATGTATTTATTTTTCTGCCTTCTTATTTTTATGTATTTATTTTTCTGCCTATTTATTTTTATTATTTTTTCTTCTTCTTTATACTTTTTATTTTTATTTATTTATTTTCTGTACCTTTATTTTTTTAATTATTTATTTTTATGCACTTTTATTTTTTAGTTATTTATCTTTCTACACTTCTTTTATTTATTTATTTATTTTTCTATACTTTCTATTTACTTATTTATGTTTGACCATTTTTAAATAGTTTATAAATATATATATATATACATAATTATCCATTTTCATTATGGTCATGATTTCCTATTGTTTTCTCTTAGTAACCTTTGATAATTAAGAAAAATCATTATAAAAAAAAGTGACAAAAACCAAGACTAATAAATAATGTGTTATTTATTCATTTATCTTTTTCTTAAATTTAAAATGAGATTAATTTAGATGAGACATCTTATTAATCTTTTCTTTATTTTTTTCTTTTTTTCTTTTTTTTAAAAAATAATTAAATAAGGTTCCTTAGTCAATTTTAATTAATTAAGTGTATATATATTTCTTTATTTTCATGTTGATGTGTTTTATTCTTTTTTTTCTTTCTTATGTTTTTTACCTTTTTTTCATTTATTTATTTGTTTTGAACTTTATATTTCTCAATAAAATCAATGGATTTTTTTTACTAGAAAATAATTAAGCAAGACGTCTTATTGTTTTTTTATTTTTATGGTCTTTTATCATTTGTTTGTTTATTTTCTTAGAACTAAAAAATAACAAAACTTAGGAGATATGTTTTATTATTATTTTTGTTTTATTCTTATTTATATATAATTATTTTATTATCATGTATATTATTTATCATTGTTTTTATGAAGGATGAAATATTTGATAATTATTTTTTTGAAATTATGCGTGATCAATTTGGGTAACCGTTTTTTTTACGGACAGTGTGGGGTGCTAATACCTTCCCCTCCTGTAATTCGACTCCTAGACTAAATAGAATCTTATTGTTTTTAAAAAAAACCAGTGTTATTTAAAGGTTTTCCTAATATTTTCCTTAATAAATATTAGTGGCGACTCCTTGAACCCTTTATTTTCTTTAGGCCTCCCAAGGGCCTCATTTCAATGTAGTTTCAATTTTCTTTTATCTGTCTTTAACAAGTCCGCGTCGCGCGCCGGGACCCCGGTCGCGACAGATGGCGACTCTACTGGGGATATTTTGAGAGTCAAACCCGTTAAATTGATCTTGTGTATTTTTTTGATTGTTAATTATTTCATCCTTCATATTTATTTGTTATGTTATTTCTGTTGTTTATCTAATCTTCCATTAATTTTAGATTTTATATTGTTTTTTTTACTTCATTATTGCCTTAACTTAGAACCTTAGGGTAGAAGACTTGTGATATTTATTTTGCCTTGTGTTTGTTTATTGTGAAGAATGGGTAAAAATCCAGGTATGAATGCCTCACACACTTCACATTCACCATAATGCACACACTACTAGAAGGGACCCTATTCATGGGCCTCGCAAAAGACATAGGCTAGGGGAGATTATTAGCGGTGTCATTTAGGACGAGACATCCTACCATGATTCGTGTGAAAATCTCAGCCGGGGTGTTATCTTAGTTATGATGTCCGCACTAAATAGGATTCTTTATTTTTTGTATAAGACTCATAGCTAAAGATCAGAGATCCGGTGACCTTCTTAGAACCAATTAGAACAATCACCTTTTGAGGAAACACGATTAAAGAGCCTTAGAGCCAATTAGGTGGTTACCTTGTCTAAGCCACAATTGGGCAAACATTCTTTTTTCATTCGCACAAAGGTTTTCCTTTTTTTAAAAAAAAATAAAAAATGTATATTTTCTATACTTAAGTCATGATAAATATTATTACACTCTTATGTGAGGATATTTATCAAACTGTTTTCTTTGTTAATCTGATTCATTTATTTCTTTTGTTAAAGGTGAAATTTAAACATTGGTAAGTATCACAAAAAAAAAATGGAATTTAACATGAGATCAAGTGATCAAGAAGTGAATGCAAGGTTTAAAAAATTTGTTACACCTCAAAGTCATCAAATCAAATACTAGCAATCTATTATCCTTAAGCAAAAGGATGGATATTACTCAGAAAATGACCTTTACAAGGAAGTATGGAAAGATCCTAAAATTCTTAGAGGTCGAAGTGCAAGAAGTGGCCCTTACTGCTCTAGCTCAGTTTTATGATCCTCCTCTCCGCTGTTTTACATTCAAAGACTTCCAGTTAGCTCCTACTTTGGAGGAGTTTGAACAAATATTTGGCTTGCCATTAGAAGATCTGAAACCTTATCGTCGAATCGAACATCATGCTTCAATCTTCAACGTAGCTCGTATTCTTAAGATGGATCCTGAAATGCTTAAGAAGGCTCAATTAAACAGGAACCAGATTTCAGGATTCGCACTAAGGATCTTTGAGCAACAACTCCTCAGTCAGGCAGGGAAAGGAGAATGAGACATGTTTATTGACATTTTGGCATTGGCCATCTATGGTGTGATCCTTTTCCCAAGCCTTGATAACTATATTGATTTCAAGGCGATTGATGTTTTCCTAGCTAGAAAGCTTAGAGGTGAAAGTTCCATGACTGCTGTCTTGGCTGATATCTATTATACAATGGATTCCTGTCACAACCGAAATGGGAAGAAGATTGTTTGTTGTCTATCGGCCTTGTATCTATGGCTTACTTCTCATGTCTTCAATCAAGTTGGCAAGGTTAAATTTCTTATCTCTGATTTGAAGCTCCTTAGGTTAACCAAGAAGACTAATAGGGAGTGGGCAGGACATTTGGCAGGATTATCTGCTAGCATGATTTGGAGGTACCCTCAGTGGATGAACGTGGATTCCATTATTTACTGCTGCGGGAAATTTCCCAATGTGCCTCTCATGGGAACTCAAGGATGCATCAATTACAATCCTGGCATTGCGAAAAGACAACTTGCTTATCCTATGATACAGCCTCCAGAAGAAGAAACAGTGACACCTTTTCTTCATTATTATATTGAGAGAAATAGTGCTCTAGTTATTCGAACTGTCATTGATGCTTGGGGCGAGGTCCATAGGAAAGGAAAAGAATTGGGTGTCCAAAGTTATGTTGCAAAAGAAAGTTACCACCGGTGGATTTTAAATAGGGTAGCCATTGTCAAATTACCCTTCAAAGATCATGTTGCTCATGTGAAAAATCCAGTTCCCGATAAAAGCAAAGAGATTGAAAACCTGAGAAGTAAGCTAGCTGAAATGACAAAGAAAAACCAAGCTTTGGAGGATGATTTAATCAAAATTCAACAAGACAATGCTTCCCTTAAGAGAAAAAAGTGTGAATTAGAAAATGCCTTTAAAGATGTCAGTAAGAAGCAGTGAACTGAAAGAGAACATATGATGCAATTGGATCAATGCCTCCAAACAGCGAACAACCAATTGAAGACCAAAGAGAAACAAAAGGATGATATATTGGCTGACAAAGGGCGGTTACGAGAAATTCTAGCCAAGACAAAAGAAGAAGCTCAAGTTCAAAAAAAACCTTATGCAAGCACGAATTGATGAACTGGAACGACAAGTCAGAGATGTCGGCAGTGCTTGCGAGCATGAAATAAATGAAGAAAAATAGAAAGCCATGGAAGATAAGGATAGATATAAAGAGATTATACGTTTAATGACCCTAGAGAGGGTTGAGTTGGAAAGTCTCATCTATTCTTGGAGAAACCATTTTTCTGATCTAGATGGTCTTACTAATAGAACACTTGGAAATATTCCTCACTTGTTGAAAAAGGCCAAAGCAATGATGAATCCACTTTCTACACCAGAGGAAATTACAACATTTATCCAATATTGCAAGGGGCGATTGGATGAAATGAAGGTCTCGATTGCTAGAGCGAGAGAGAATTGATTTTGATTTGTTGTAACAAATAATGTATCAAAACTTGTTGATCAATGAATAAAATCTCATGCTGAATTTCCATTTTTTCCTAACTCAGTACTTTAGAAAAAGACATTCTAAAAGAAAGGTTTATCTTTTCTTACCGATATTTAAAATTTACCATGTATTTACTTTACATCTCTTTATGTCATTTAACAATACTTGTTTTTGTACAAAGGGGAGTTCATTTGTACTTACTCACATCTTAGGGAGAAAGGGCTCAAAGCATCCTTATCAAACCCGACTGCAAGCAAGACTCATGGCAGAGCAGGAAAGCTCAATTAAAGAGATGAGGAATAAACTTGGCTAGATCAAGGAACAGATGGCGGAAATATTATGCTCCTTGAAAAGAGAGGTACAGAAGGGGGTCCTCTGCAAGAAATGGGGATCAAACATCCGCTCCTCAGGCTCAAGCTCAAGAAGGAAGCCCAATACCTTTGACTATACTCCCAAGTGATCCGGCTCCAGTCACTGAAACTCCATTCATCTCACACCAACCTTATGGTATGCCATTGCCACCTTTTGTTTCCCAAGACAGGAATGTTCAGCAAGCATATGCTTGGCCTCCATATGGCCTACCTCAAGGATATTACACCATGCATCCTAATCCTAATCAAGAAAATCCTTCTGCTACTCAACAAATTCCCAATCCCCCGATATCTAACCCTCTAAATTTCACCCAATCAATAGTTGTTCCCTAAAACACTCAGGCTCTACCTAATGTCACCCCACGTAATACAATTCCACCATAAAACCATCATATTCCAAGTGATGCCACACAACCAAAACCATAAATAACCTTATACTATTTCCCTTATGGTTGCCAAATACCACAGGCAGGTGTTTCATAAAACTTGTCACACAAAGCTCGTGTCCCTCCACCAAATCCTGATCAGCCAACAGTGCCTTTGTCAAAAGGGTAAATGAAAATATTGAAAGAAAGGTTACATGTAGTAGAGGGAGGAAGTGGCTTAGGCATAACAAATGTTTCTGAATTATGCCTAGTCCCAGATGTGGTAATTCCTCCTAAATTCAAATTGCCAGAATTTGATAAATACAAAGGAACTACTTGTCCTCGTAACCATTTAACCATGTATTGCCGAAAGATGGCTGGATATACTTATGATGAAAAGTTGCTGATCCATTTTTTTCAAGATAGCCTTACTAGGGCAGCGTTGAGCTGGTACACTCACCTTGAATGAACTCGTATTTGTTGTTGGAAGGATCTAGCTGATGCCTGTCTAAAGTATTACAAATACAACATGGACATGGCACCAGACCGGCTGTAACTTCAAAATATGACCAAGAAGAATACTGAGTCCTTTAAAGAATATGCTCAACGATGGAGGGAAATGGCTGTACAAGTTGAACCACCCTGATAGAGAAAGAGATAGTGGCAATGTTCATTGACACTCTTCAGCCATCGTTCTATGAAAGGATGCTTGGGAGTGTATCATCAAGCTTTTCTGATATGGTGGTAATAGGAGAAAGAATTGAAAGCAGTTTGAGAACAGGAAAAGTTGTCCAAAGTTCACTATCAATAGGAAGACCTATGACAGGGGCAGGAAGAAGAAAGGGTGAAGAAGCAAATGCTGTAATGGGAAATCAAGGTCAACATAATCAAAAAATGTTCCATCCTCCCCCTTACCCTTTCCAGCCTCATTATCCACCATGCGGACCTTACCCTTATATAGCTGCTGCTTCTGGAAATCCATTTCCCTATCCTCAATTATATAGACCCCCACCTATCCATAATTTCAAGAATACACCACCTCCTCCTCCCCAACAATGGACGCAAAATCCCAACCCAAATCCTTCACCAAAAAACCCAAACAAATTCTGTCCAATTCGATCCAATTTCCATAACATATACTAAACTTTTGCCTCAACTTCTCAAAAGTTCTCTTGTTGTACAATGTCCTTTAAAGCCCGTAGAGCCACCATATCCTAAGGGGTATGATCCCAATGTAAAGTGTGATTATCATGCTGGGGCACCGGGGCATTCTACAGAAAATTACATTGCCTTAAAGTTTAAAGTACGTGATTTGATAAATGCCAAGTGGCTGGATTTTGAAGAAGGCTCCCTAAATATGATTAGGAATCCTTTGCCTAATCATGGAAATGCTAGGGTAAATGCAATAACACATGATTTGGGAAGTGATCATGTTAGGAATGTTTCAAATATCAAAACTCCTCTCCCATGGATCTATAAGGAACTTTTGAGGAAAGGATTAATATCTGAAACTCAGAGTTCTAATGAGGACATTCATAATCAGATGCCTGTTGATGCAAAGTTTATTGAAGTGCTTCAAAAATTACTTGACACACATCTGGTACAAGTTTATTGTCGCCCTTGCAATGATGTCAACATGATCCATGGACAGTATGGTACAGGCTCAGTAAGCCCAGTCACCCCGGTTCCTTTGGTGGTCTATTACACCAAGAAACCTCTGACCGAACCAGTCGTAAATCATCCGTCCTTGATAGTTAGGACCCCATCTCCATTTTCATACAAAGATACCCACGCAGTACTATGGAAGTATGAGGTGGATGTAATCCCTCAACTGCTAAAGGGATTGTCATCCTCGGTAACCAATATTTCTGAGACAAGTGGAATGACTAGGAACGGACGAGTTTATGCTCCTGAAAACTTGAGAAAAGAGGATGCGCCTGTAAATGAAAAAGAAAGTCATGGTAAAGAACAAGACCCTCCCCAAGGAATAACAGAGGAAGATGCTTGTGAATTTTTGAAATTCATTAAGCAAAGCGAATACCAGGTCCTCGACCAGTTAAATCGTACTCCTACAAAAATATCCTTGTTATCCCTCTTATTGGATTCAGAACCACATCGTGGAAGGTTATTGAAAGTCTTGAATAAAGCACATGTTACGAAAGATATTTCGCTAGAAAAGTTCGAAGGGATAGTGGGGCATATTACCTCAAATGACTACTTAACTTTCACCGATGAAGAGATACCTGCTGAAGCGAGAGGTCATAATAAGGCATTACACATCTCTGTCAAGTGTCAGGATCATATCTTAGCCAAGGTCCTAGTTGACAATGGCTCCTCTCTGAATATCATGCCAAAGTCCACTTTAAATCAACTACCTTTTGATGGGACACATATAAAGCTGAGCTCAATGGTGGTAAAAGCTTTTGACAGTACTCGGAGAGAGGCCATTGGAGATATTGAGATCCCTATCCAAGTGGGTCCATGCACCTTCAACGTATTGTTTCAAGTGATGGATATCAATCCTGCTTATAGCTGCCTATTGGGGAGGCCTTGGATATATTCTGCCGGTGTGGTTCCATCTACCCTTCATCAAAAACTCAAATTTATGGTAAACAACAAGCTAATCATTGTTTCTGGTGAGAGAGATTTCCTTATCAGCAAGCCCATGTCAACTCCATATATAGAAGCGGCCGAAGAAAGTCTTGAGACTTCCTTCCAATCATTGGAAATTGCTCACACCGCTTTTGTGAGTGAAGGGTTACAACTAGCTCGTCCTTCCAAAGCTTCTATGATAGTGGCTAAAGTGATGATGAAATATGGATTCCAGCCAGGGAAAGGGCTTGGGAAGATGCTTGACGGAGGAGTAGAACCATTATTGGTTAAGGAGAACAAGAAAGGCTTTGGGCTGGGATATCATCCATCTCCAATGGAAAGAGCGAAGGTTTTCACAGATAAAAGAAAAAAATGACTTGCACAGTTAGAAAACCGAGAACCCCTAACTGCGAGGATCTCTATCTGTGACCTTTACCAAAGCTTCAGGAGCGCAAGCTTGACATCTTCAGACCAAGTGGCGGTCATCGATGATGAGTCCAAGAGTGAAGAAGACTTGATTTACCCTTGTCCTTCAGATACTGAGCTGTGTAATTGGAAAGCCGTTGAGCTTCCAGAGATCATTTCAAAGTAATTGTTCACTTTGTAGGTTTTTGTTTGAATCCTTTGGCTATGCCTAAAGCCTTAGGATGAATTTTAATAAGGGCAAAACATGTTTCCTTTATCATTTTAAATAAATAAATGTTAAGTTTAATTATTATTTTCCTTATTTTGGCTTTTTATATTAAATAAATTGCATATCTGAAATTGAATTCCAAAATAATAAGATTGCTTTCTCCCATCATGATTTTAATCCAACAAGCGAAGAGGACGAAGAGTCTGATGAACCTTCCCCCGAATTACTAAGGCTGTTACATCAGGAAGATAAAGAAATTTCTCCCTATCTAGAAATTGTTGAAGTCATAAATTTGGAGAGTGAAGAAAACAAACAAGAAATCAAGATCGACACCTCTTTGAGTAGAGAACATAGGAGGGAATTAATAGAATTGTTGGTCGAATTGAGTGATGTGTTTGCTTAGTCGTACCAGGATATGCCGGGATTAGATAACTGCATCATTGAACACAAGTTGCCATTGAAACCCGGTTGCGTCCCCATAAAGCAGAAGTTAAGAAGGATGAAGCCAGAAATGCTCTTGAAGATTAAAGAAGAGATAACCAAACAGTTAGATGTTGGGTTCTTGGCTGTCTCCAAATACCCTGAATGGGTGGCCAATATCGTTTCGGTCCTGAAGAAGGATGGAAAGGTACGAATGTGTGTTGATTACCGGGATTTGAATAAAGCTAGCCCAAAGGATGACTTTCAATTACCACATATTGATGTTCTTGTTGATAACACGGCCCAACATTCTATTTTTTCATTCATGGATGGATTTTCTGGGTATAACGAAATCAAGATGGCACCCGAAGACATGGAAAAAACCACTTTCATTACTTTGTGGGGAACCTTCTGTTACAAAGTGATGTTGTCGCGACCGGGATCGCGGCGGCGCGGCCGACCCTCGAAACGGTTCGAAAAATAAACAGGGAGTCGCCACCAATGTTTTTTTAGGATAAAACAGTGGAAAAACCTTTTGCTAAAAGCACTGGTTATAAAAAATAAAATTCCAAATTCGGGATTCTGATTACAGGTGAGGAAGGTATTAGCACCTCACAACTGTCTGTTATAAAAACGGTTACCTCAATTTGATAGCGCGCATTATAATTAACCCAATAATCATTTTAACTTCTTCATGAAAAGAAAAATGTACGGAACAACAAAATAAACAAAAAAAAATAAACAAAGATCAACACAAAATATTTACATGAGATTAACAGGACGTCTTGTCCAAATTAATCTCGCTCCGCCTTTTTAAAGAGATATAAAAAATATGAGATTAACAGGACGTCTCGTCCAAATTAATCTCGCTCCTTCTTTTTTCTTTAAAGAGATATATAAAAAAAACGTGAGATTAACAGGACGTCTCGTCCAAATTAATCTCGCTCCTTTCTTTTTTTTCTTAAAAAAGATATTTAAAAATATGAGATTAACAGGACGTCTCGTCCAAATTAACCTCGCTCCTCCTTTTAACAGCAAGATGAAAATGGAAAAAAAACTTCAAAAATTGAATAAAAGAAGATGAGCCCGACAGGAACTGTTTCCCGCTCCTACGTATTCTCGAGCTTTCGAGAAATCAGGGTCACGTAGTTCTTTAAATGTTGTTTTTTTTTAGGAAAAGATTAGGAAGATATTGATGGGTATCATTTTAGTGAAGAATCCATACAAGCCGAAGTGCTTCGCACGTGCACGGATCTTATAGAGACTGTGTAGACGGAAGTATTTTTCGTACGACACTGATTAAGCAAATGAATAAAAAAACTGAGTGGGAGAAGAAAAAAAACGAGTGAAAAAGGGGAAAAACCGAGTGAAAAATGAAAAAAAACGAGTAAAAAGTGAGAAAACCGAGTGAAACTGGGAGAATCCAAGTGCAAAAATGGACAAATCTGAGTGAAATAGTGAAAATCCGAGTGAAACAGTGAAAATCTGAGTGAAACAGTGAAAATCTGAGTGAAACAGCGAGAATCTGAGTGAAACAATGAAAATCTGAGTGAAACAGCGAGAATCTGAGTGAAACAATGAAAATCCGAGTGAAACAACAAAAATCCGAGTGAAACAGTGAGAATCTGAGTGAAACAATGAAAATCTGAGTGAAACAATGAAAATCCGAGTGAAACAATGAAAATCTGAGTGAAACAGCGAAAATCTGAGTGAAACAGCGAGAATTTGAGTGAAACAATGAAAATCTGAGTGAAACAATGAAAATCTGAGTGAAACAATGAAAATCCGAGTGAAATAGTGAGAATCCGAGTGAAAATAAAGAAAATCAAATAAAAAAAGTAAAATCCGAGTGATAAGAGGATTACCGGGCGAAATTTGAACAGAACCGAACGATTGGAGCAAGAATGCTGATCCGAGAAGGAAAAGGGAAGTAGAGGGAATGGGAAAAGGCTGGGAGAGGTGCTGTTGAGTGAGAGTGATGACGGTGTTAGGGTAGAGAGAGTTTGAAGGGTGAGGGGTGAGTGAAGTGAAAGGAAGAGAAGACTTGGTATGAGAGAGAGAGAGAACAGAGGTTTCTTTGGCAGAGTTTTCCCTTCTCTTTTTTCAGCCTCTCCCGCAACTGCCCTCCCTCTTGCCTATTTATAGGCTGGCCTGAGTGGAATGCCAGCTCAGGCTTCCACTTCCGAGTGGAATGCCAGCTCAGGCTTCCACTCGGTTTTGGTAGTGGGGGGACAACGGCTGGTGGGAATTTTTAATTCCCTCCACTTCTGCCCCTGTCTGCCAGCCACCTCCAGGATTCCTGGATCCACTTAGGTGGTGGAATCCAAGTCAGCACGGCCAAACTGGAGGAAACTGGTGGAAATCCGAGAGATAATGATGGAATCCGATTGAGAATGTTGGAAATCCAAGTGGAGATAAGGGAAACCGAGTGCAAAATAGTAAATCCGAGAGAGGAGGGTGGGATTTCGAGTGAAAATCGTGGAATTCCGAGAGAGGAGGTTGGGATTCCGATTGAGAATGTTGGAAATCCGAGTGAAAATGTTGGAAATCCAAGTAGAGATAAGGGAAACCGAGTGCAAAATAGTAAATCCGAGAGAGGAGGGTGGGATTCCGAGTGAAAATCGTGGAATTCCGAGTGAGGATATTGAAATCCGAGAGAGGAGGTTGGAAATCCGAGTGAAAATGTTGGAAATCCGAGTGTAAATGACTCGGATCACCCTCTCAGTCAGCATTCCTCCACATTGGGAGTCAAATCCGAGTGGAAAAGGGGTCGGCCTTCACTTTTCCTCCTAAATCCGAGTGTAAAAAGCCCCCTTCACTCGGTACTGACTGAGAATTGGCCCGGACTTCACTTCCTCTCCACAATCCGAGTGACCAATGACCCGGAACCGACTGAAACGTGTCAAATTGTGACTCAGAAATGCGTGAAAAAGGAGGGGTGAGAGGGAGAAGGCAAACTGACTGAATTGCCAGTCGGTTCCGACTGAAATGGCTCGAAAATTGGAATTTTGGCCATTTTCACTCGGAAATAGGCTTCTTTTCACTCAGAATTGGAAATTTGAATTTCTTTACTCGGAAATAGGCCTCTTTTCACTCAGAATTGGAAATTTGAATTTCTTTACTCAAAAATAGGCCTCTTCCCACTCAGAATTGGAATTTTTGAATTTCTTCACTCGAAATGGCTCTGACAGGGAAGCATTTCACTCGGAACTGACTCATTTTGAGTGATCCCACTCGGATTTGATCATTTTTGAGTCATTCCACTCGGAAATTCTTCATTTTGACTCGGATTTGATCATTTTTGAGTTATTTCACTCGGTTTTGATCATTTCTGAGTTATTCTACTCGGATTTCTCTTCAACAGTGGCATATTCCACTCGGATTTGATCTGTTCCGAGTCCTTCCACTCGGAAATGATCATTTCCGAGTCCCCCCCCCCTTTTTTTTAAAAAAAATTTTTTTTTTCAAAATTTTCTTTTCATTTGCGGATGGGCTGAAATAGGTGTTCACAGATGCCCCTATTTACTTCTTTTCCATGAGAAAAGCATGAAGTTTCTTCTTGCTTTTGAAATGGAAAGGGAGTAAAGACGTGAACACCTTTGTCAAAGTATTAGATGAAGGGGAAAAACCCAGGAATTGACACTTGAGCCTTTCAGTTAACAGGAGGTGAGAAGATCGGGGTTGACTCCTGGTAGAAAGGAAAGTAAAGGATGCCTGAATAGGCGAACGGGAAGTAAAGGATGTGTCTGAATAGGCAGACAGGAAGTAAAGGATGCCTGAATAGGCGGAAGGAAAGTGAAGGATGCCTGAATAGGCGGACAAGAAAGTAAATGGTGCCTGAATAGGCGGCTGGAAAGTAAAGGGTGCCTGAATAGGTGAACGGGAAGGATGCCTGAATAGGCGGATAGGAAATAAATGGTGCCTGAATAGGCGGACGGGAAGTAAAGGATGCCTGAATAGGCGGACGGGAAGTAAAGGATGCCTGAATAGGCGGAAGGAAAGTGAAGGATGCCTGAATAGGCGGACAAGAAAGTAAATGGTGCCTGAATAGGCGGCTGGAAAGTAAAGGGTGCCTGAATAGGCAAACGGGAAGGATGCCTGAATAGGCGGATAGGAAATAAATGGTGCCTGAATAGGCGAACGGGAAGTAAAGGATGCCTGAATAGGCGGACAGGAAGTAAAGGATGCCTGAATAGGCGGATGGAAAGTAAAGGGTGCCTGAATAGGCGGACAGAAGGTAAAGGATGGGGCTGACCCTCAGTTTTGACAGGAAACGCAGAGATTGGGGAAACTAACAGGACAATCTCTTCCGAATTAGCTCACTGGTCCTATGGGCTGGTGGTGATGCCTCATTTTGACAAGACTGAAAGGATTGCTCTTTGATTGAAAGACAGTAATTCCAGGGAGATGCCCCAGTTTTGATAGGTTGGAAGGAAGTTTGGAGACACGCCTCATGACTGGAAAAGAAGAAATCCGGGAAGATGCCCCAGTTTGACATGACTGAAGGATTCTTGGAGAATGGTTATAACACAAGAAATTCGGGAAGATGCCCCAGTTGAGTTTTCCTGGGAAGCGTAGTTTCACTGGGGAAGAATTTCAATAGGTACGGACTTTAATAATTGAGGATAAGACTTTGAAGGTGCCTGCTTAGGCGATGAAAGAGTAAAACATTGAAAGGTGTCAAACCTGGCGATTTAAGGAAGGAGTTTTGAGAAGTGCCAACTCAGGCGATTCAAGGAAGGGATTTGAAGGACTTGATTGGGGTGTTAGTGCCTGGCATGACTATCTGTGAGATAACCTGCAGAAAAATGGTAAGTAGTGTAAAGATAAGTTTCAAAATCGGGTAAGTCCTGTGAAACCGCGACTCTTACGATAACTCATGGACGAAGTAGAACGAATGAGGCAACCATAGCTTTGGAGCACGTGCCTGGCCAAGTCCCTGTGATGATTACCTATGATGAGGTCGAGTAGCAGGAGCATCTTGTCCCTTGCGACTTTAAATGTTTACCATTCTTCCATTTTATTTTGTTAAATTACATGTTTTTATCAGATCAACTAAATTCATAACACGTATCGAAGAGGGTGAATTTTATTCATGCATGTTAAACAAATACAGAGAAAGAAAAATAAGGAAGGTAGATAAAATGAATGAGGTCACATAGAACAGGTCAAAGGATAGGTGAAAACTGGGAAGATTCATGGATCCTCTAGTGAATCTCTGAGACTGATGAGAGCCTTAACCCCCAACACGACTTCATGTTCACCCTTCGACCTTGCTTTTGGAAAGGTAAGTTCGACAGTGATTCACGTGCCTGAGCTTGGACTCGTACTTCTTTGAGCCAGAGGTCTTATTCGCATTGCCAAAAATTTGACCCTAACTTTTGCCTGAGCCGCCCTTTTCGGGTTTTCGACTCACCGGGTCACTCTAACTTTTGCCTAAGCCGCCTTTTCAGGTTTTCAGCTTAGCGAGCATTAATTTTCTTTTCTTCTTTCTTTTTTTTTGTTTTTTGTTTTTTTGTTTTTTTTTTGTTTTTTTTTGTTCTGACATTTCCTCCCTAAGCATAGTATTTTTTCACTGCATCCGTTTACAGGCATTGGCAAATCTTGGCCATCCATATTAGTGAGTATTAAGGCTCCTCCAGAAAAAGCCCTCTTCACAACATATGGTCCTTCATAATTAGGAGTCCATTTGCCTCGATTGTCCTTTTGAATTGGTAAAATTTTATTGAGTACCAGGTCTCCTTCTTGAAACTGTCGAGGCCGCACTTTCTTCTCGAATGCTCGTTTCATGCGCCTCTAGTACAACTGACCATGACAGAGGGCAGTCAATCTTTTTCCATCAATCAAGTTTAATTGGTCATGTCGAGCTTGAACCCACTCAGCTTCTTCTAATTTTGCTTCCATCATTACCCGAAGGGACGGGATTTCTACTTCAAAAGGCAAGACCGCTTCCATTCCATATACGAGAGAAAACGGGGTTGCCCTTGTCAAGGTTCGGACCGAGGTGCGATACCCATGCAGAGCGAAAGGGAGCATCTCACTCCAATCCCTGTAAGTGACTACCATCTTCTGCACTATCTTCTTGATGTTCTTATTGGCCGCCTCAACCGCCCCATTCATTTTAGGCCGATAAGGAGAGGAATTGTAATGGTGAATTTTGAAACTTTCACAGAGTTCCTTCATCATTTTGTTGTTCAAATTCGTACCATTGTCAGTAATGATCTGACTTGGTAGGCCATATCGGCATATCAGTTCTCGCTTGATGAATTTGACCATAATACCCCTTGTTACACTGGTATATGAAGCTGCTTCTACCCATTTGGTGAAATAATCGATGGCGACCAAGATGAAACGATGACCGTTTGAGGCTTTTGGCTCGATGGGTCCAATGACATCCATGCCCCACATTGAGAAGGGCCATGGTACCGTCAAGACATTTAGAGATAACGGAGGTGTATGAATATGGTCGGCATATATCTGACATTTATGACATTTTCGGACATAAGCGAAGCAGTCTGCTTCCATAGTCATCCAGTAATAACCAGCCCTCAAGATCTTTCTAGACATGGCATGTCCATTAGCATGAGTCCCAAAAGATCCTTCATGAACATCCTTCATGATTTCGTTTGCCTCATCAGCATCAACACAGTGAAGAAGGACAGAGTCATAGTTTCTTTTGTAAAGCACATCTCTATTTAAGAAGAAACCCATGGCGAGTCATCTTAGGGTCTTCTTATCATTTTCTGTAGCACCTTCAGGGTATTCTTGACTCTGGATATATCTCTTGATATCATGGTACCAAGGTTTCCCATCAGACTCCTTTTCCATCATTTGACAGTATGCAGGCTCACAATGCTTCTTTACTTCGATGAGAGGCATATCGTAGTCACTACTTACTTCAAACATTGAGGCAAGGGTAGCCAATGCATCAGCCATTTGATTGTCATCCCGGAGAACGTGATGAAAAGAGATCTCGTCAAACTCTTTGATAATTTCCTTGATATGGTCATAATAAGGAATCAACTTACTGTCCCTAGTCTCCCACTCGTCTTTCAATTGGTGGATAACCAAAGCAGAGTCCCCATAAACTTCCAACAACTTTACTTTTGCATCCAACGCTGCTTGGATTCCCAATGAGCATGCCTCATATTCAGCAATATTATTGGTACAGTCAAAACACAATCTGGCGCAGATAGGGATAAATTCCTTATTGGGCGAAATCAAGATAGCCCCAATTCCGTGCTCCAATGCATTAGAAGCTCCGTCAAATCTCAGGGTCCATTTCTCTTTCTGACCACCTTCTTCATTGAATAGTGTCATGATATCCTCATCCGGGAAGTTAAATTGCATCGGCTGATAATCATTGATGGGTTGGTGTGCCAAGTAATCAGCCAGGGCACTTCCTCTTATGGCCTTTTGAGTGACATATATTATGTCGTACTCAGTTAATAGCACTTGCCAACGAGCGATCCTTCCGGTCAGAGCAGGTTTTTCAAAAATGTACTTGACGGGGTCCATTTTAGAAACTAGCCAAGTGGTGTGACTCAACATGTACTGCCTTAGGCGCTTAGCGGCCCATGCTAACGCACAACAAGTCTGCTCTAAAGCGGAGTACCTCATTTCACAATCAGTGAACTTCTTGCTTAAGTAGTAGATAGCATGTTCCTTCTTTCCAGTTTCATCGTGCTGTCCCAACACACAACCCATGGATTCATTCAATACAGTCAGATACAATATAAGTGGCCTTCCTGGGGTTGGGGGCACTAAAATTGGTGGTTCTTGTAGGTACTGCTTAATCTTTTCGAAAGCTGCTTGACAGTTCTCATCCCATCGCCCCGGTTGATTTTTGCGGAGTAACTTAAAGATAGGTTCACAAGTTACTGTCAATTGTGAAATAAATCGGGCGATATAATTAAGCCTTCCTAAGAACCCTCGGACCTCTTTTTCTGTACGGGGAGGAGGCATCTCGAGAATCGCCTTGACTTTGTCGGGATCAACCTCTATCCCTCTTTCACTTACTATAAATCCTAGCAGCTTACCGGACCTTGCACCGAACTTGCACTTGGCGGGGTTCAATCTTAGCTTGAACTTTCTTAATCGTTCAAAAAGCTTCCTCAGATCGCTAATGTGCCCTTCATCTATTCTAGATTTGGCAATGATGTCATCCACGTAGACTTCTATTTCCTTGTGCATCATATCATGGAAAAGAGTCACCATTGCTCTCTGATAAGTTGCCCCAGCATTTTTCAACCCAAAGGACATCACCTTATAACAAAATGTTCCCCATAAAGTGATAAATGTGGTCTTCTCCATGTCTTCAGGTGCCATTTTTATTTGATTATACCCCGAAAAACCATCCATGAATGAGAAAATAGAATGCTGAGCTGTATTATCAACCAAAACATCGATCTGTGGTAGGGGAAAATCATCTTTGGGACTAGCCCTATTCAAATCTCGGTAGTCCACACACATCCGTACCTTTCCATCCTTTTTAGGGATAGGGACAATGTTGGCTACCCACTGAGGGTATTTTGCCACAGCTAGGAACCCGGCATCAAACTGCTTCTTAACCTCCTCTTTAATCTTTAAGAGCATTTCTGGCTTCATTCGGCGTAATTTCTGCTTTATTGGAGGGCACTCAGGTTTCAAGGGCAGTCTATGCTCGACAATGCTAGCATCTAGCCCAGGCATATCTTGATAAGACCAGGCAAAGACATCACAAAATTCCATCAACAACTTGATTAAATCTTCTCTTTGTTCTCTGCTTAGGGTAGTGTCGATCTTGACTTCCTTCCTATTTTCTTTATTCCCTAAATTAATGACCTCAACTATGTCTAGGTAAGGTTGAATCCCTTCATCCTCTTGCTCTAACAACCTTGTCAGCTCAGGCGATGGCTCACAATCTTCCCCACCTTCCTCATCAGCATAATCAACTGGGTGATCGAAGTCGGGAAACAGGATTGTGACCTCACTCTCCTCAAGAGAGTCATTTTCGGATCTGTAATTTAGTGTGATATGGAAAATAAAAAGAAAGAACAAGCGAGTAAAAAGAATGGTTTAAAACAAGGATAAGGGATACACGAAGAGTTTTTTTTTTGAATTACGATACGCGTTTATTGATGAAAATGATAAAAACAAGTTTTTTTTCACCTTTATTACATGGAAGGATCCCAAAGCTTTAGGCAGAGCAGAGGGACGAATAAGTACTTAAAGCATAAACAAATTACTTTGGCAAAACATTCAAAGTCGTGGGGAGCTCGATGGCCTCCCAGTTATGAAGTTCTTGGCCTGGTGGACAAGCAATCACAAAATCAACACTATCACAAGGACTTTCTTCAATGACAGCCACTTGGTCTGGAGGCATCAGTCCGGCGCTCCGAAAGCTCTGGTAGAGATCACAGATGGGGACTCTTGCAGTATGAAGATCTCTGCCGGTAAGACGAGCAGCCCTTTTTTCTCTCTTCTTTTCCTCTACCCTTTTTCTGTCGGCAGCCGTGGGCCGGTATCCTAATCCAAAACCATTTCTGTTATCAAGCAGGCGTATAGGTTCTACTTCTCCATTCAAAGAACGTCCTAACCCTCTTCCAGGTTTATACCCTCTACGTAGCATAATCTTTGCCATCATTAAAGATGCATTAGGCGTGTAAGCTTTTACCATTATGGCTCCTTCCCCTATATAGGTAGCGTTTGCTATCTCTAATGCTTGGAAAGAAGTTTCAAGGGCCTCTTCTGCTGCCTCGATGTAAGGGGTTGACAGAGGTTTGCTGACCAGAAGGTCCTCCTCACCAGAAACAATTATCAGTTTGTTGTCAATTATGAATTTTAGTTTTTGGTGCAAGGTAGAGGGTACCACTCCAGCAGAATGAATCCATGGCCTGCCTAATAAATAGCTGTAGGCCGGCGAGATATCCATGACTTGAAAAAGAACCTGGAATGTGCATGGCCCAACCTGTATGGGTAGCTCAATCTCACCCATGACCTCTCTCCGAGTTCCATCGAAAGCTCGTACTATCGTGGCACTTGGCTTCATATAAGTCCCATTAAATGGTAACTTGGCCAATGTAGACTTTGGCATGACGTTGAGGGATGACCCATTGTCAATAAGTACTTTTGCTAAGATGTAGTCTCAGCACTTTACGGAGATATGGAGAGCTTTGTTGTGCCCAATCCCCTCTGTTGGTATTTCATCGTCAGTGAAGGTCAGATAGTTATCTGTAATAATATGCCCCACTATTCCTTGAAATTTATCAACGGGAATGTCATGATTGACATGGGCCTCGTTAAGGACCTTCATCAACATCTTCTGATGTGGTTCAGAGCTCATCAACAATGATAACAAAGAGATTTTTGTAGGAGTATGGGTCAGTTGGTCAAGCACTTGATATTCGCTCTAGCGAATAAACTTTAAGAATTCATGGGCCTCTTCATCAGTCACGGCCCTTTTGATTTCACCATTGGCCCCTTCTTTGTCCACCTTGGCATTTCCGGTAACCTGATCCTTCTTCGGCTCTGGAGGGGCGTATACTCTTCCACTTCGGGTTATACCTCCTACCCCAACAATATTTATGACGGACGAAGGAAACGGGTCACTTGTTGCCGAGCTTGCAACGATCACATCTGCGTTGTACTTCCAAGGGACAGCCCGAGAATCTTTGAACGCAAACGGGGTGGGTGCTTAAATAGTGATGGTTGGTTGTACAGAAACAGGAGCTGCTTGGGGGTTCCTGGTGTAAAAAATTGTCAAGGGCTTAGGGATCCGTGCCCCTGTTTGTTCCTCGATCATGTCGACCTCATCTCCACGGCGTTTACAGACCTGCACAATATGGCTGTCCATAAGGCTTTGAAGGACCTCACAGAAACCTTGGTGTTCGGTAGTCTATTCGCAATCATGTTCCACACTCCAGGTTCCTTCAATTAATCCCCTTTCAAGCAAAAGGGAATGAACTACCCTTAATGGCATTCTTATGTCAGCAACATTCTTAACGCACTCCTCATCATTTTCCAAGGCGTTGACCTCTGAATTTCCATGGTTGGGCAGGGGATTTGTGGCAACATTTGGGCTACCTTCCTTAAAGTTAATCCAGTCGGCTTTGATCAAATCCCTTACTTTATACTTCAAAGCCAGGCAATTTTCTGTGGAATGCCCTGGTGCCCCAGCATGGTAATCACAATGAGCGTTTGGGTCATATCCCCTTGGGTAAGGAGGTTGCAACGGCCTCATAGGGGATGGAGCTACCAGACCTTTCTGAACGAGGATTGGAAAAAGTTCAGTATATGTTATAGGAATTGGATCGAACTGCACAGGGGAGCACTCATTGTTGGAATTCCTCGTGTTCTGATTATGATTGGGTGGTCGAGTCACTTGTTGCGGGTGATGGTATGGCACGGGTTGCGGCACTGGTGCTCTTACCATGGGTGGACGGAAGTGGGGAGTATAAGCTGTCGGGCTCTGAGTGGTAGCGGCCACATAAGGATTGGGAGCTTGAATCATAATAGGAAAGAATGGTCTTGGCGAAGGCGTCTTTTGATTAGAAGAGATGGAATTAGTTTCTCCATCCCTTTTCCCAGGCACCAGCCTTCTTGTCATGCTTGCCCCAGATGAGCCCTGAATGATCTTTCCTGTTCGTATTCCGCTTTCCACTCTTTCTCCAATAGTCACAATGTCGGAGAAGTTGGATGAAACACTACCAATCATCTTGCCATAGAAAGGTGATGGGAGCGTATCGATAAATATCGCGACTATTTCTTTTTCTGACAATGGGGGATCCACTTGCGCCGCTGTCTCTCTCCATCATTGGGCATATTCCTTGAACGTTTCACTGTCCTTCTTCACCATATTTTGTAAATGAACCTGTTGGGTGCCATATCCATATTATACTTGTATTGTCTAAGGAAGGCATCTGCCAGATCCTTCCAACAATGGATATGGTTCTGATCAAGGTGAGCATACCATGTAAGAGCGGCCCCTGCTAGACTATCTTGGAAGCAGTGGATCAAGAGTTGATCATTAGAAGAGTAAGATGCCATCTTTTGATAGTACATCGTAAGATGGTTCTTTGGACAAGTCATTCCCCGATACTTGTCAAAGTCTGGCATCTTGAATTTGGGTGGGAGGACAACATCTGTGACTAAACATAGCTCCAAAGCATCTATTAGTCCAAATCCTCCGGCGCCTTCCATCATCCTCAAACGCTCTTCTAAGATTTCTATCTTTTCCTTTCGAGGAGCTGCGACCATGCGGGTTGCATCTTGGAGATTGGTCCCATAGGGGGTTCCGTATCCATACGGATAACCGAATGGCTGGTTGAACAGAGGCAAAGCATGGGACTGGTTTGTCAGGCCTGTATTTGGTGAGGGACCTTGGGGTTGGGCCATAGTTTGTACAGCATAATTCGGTTGGGTCATCTGGACTCGTGTGTTTTGAGCTTGGGTGTTGTAGGTCGGCTAGGTCATCGGGGCTTGTGTATTTTGAGTTTGGTGAATTTGCGGGTCATGGGCTTGCGTGTTTTGGGTTAAGTAAATTTATGGGTCATGGGCTTGTGTGTTTTGGGTCTGGTGGAGTGACGGTATATTTGGCTGGTATGAAGCGTGAGGATTCACCATTTGTTGGTCGTGGGTTTCTTGTTGGTTGGCGAGGGGAGGAAAGTATCCTGGTGGTAGGCCATAAAGTGGAAAAGGTACTGGGTTGCCGTCAGGATCGACAAATGTATGTTGTGCATAAGACTGGCTGTAAGGTAGCTAAGTCTCAATGGCAGGGTTAGGCCTTCCAACATGAATGGTGACAGGGGTTGTCATAGTGTTAGGTAATTGGGTTCTTGCTGGGTCGGAACCAAGAGGGGGTGGTACAGTGGCAGGCTGCTGTTGGGTGTTCTCAATACCTGCAGAGGAGTCCCCTTCTGTGATTCTCTTTTCCAAAAGCTTGGTTAACTCGGCTACCTGTTCCTTCAGCTGATTGAACTCGTTTCTGAAATCTTCATCCCTGATTTCGGCTTCGGCCATGAGTCTCGTTTGAAGTCGGGTCGGATAAGGATGTTTACCCGTAATGTCTAATGTAAGTCAAAACACAAAATTGTTAAAAGGAAAGCATTTAAATAAAAGTGGTAAAAGAAAAACCATTAGTATGGTGCACGAAGCTATCGTGGAACTCGGCCAGTATCCTCCAACCGTTTCTCAGAATGTCATATTCAAGAGTAATAAGTATGTGATAAATGGAAATTAACATGAGATAGTTGTAGAGACAAAAGAATCCTTCTTTCTGAGTTTCAAAGTACATCACTGCTGCCAATCTTTTTTTATGTAGGAAAAGTAAATCAGCCATTCCTAGCTCGGGCAATCATGGCCCTCATTTTACAAATCCTTTCTCTACAGTAATCAAGGAAAGTTACAATTTCTTTTGGGGTACTAAGAGGGTTAACCATCCCCTCAGCTTGCTTAAGCAGGAGCGGGAGTTCTTCCAGGACTCCATTAGCCAAATGTGCCAAGTGGGCGAAGCGGTTCATCCATGAATGAATAACTTCATCTTGTTGTGTCATTTCAGCTTTCAAAATACGGATAGCCTCACGACATTCTTGCTCAGTATCTATCGCGTGCTGTCGCTCGCCGTTTATCTCTTGCTGGCAAGCTTCTACCACTTCATTAAGCTGATGCTCTAATTGGCCCACTTGCAATTGTAGGAGCTCTTTTTGCACCAAGGCAATTTGCTCGTTCTCTTTGGCTTTTTCCAACATATCTCTCAAGAGTTGCTTGTCAGCCAACATAGTATCCCTTTGCTTGCTCTTCATCCTCAGTTGGGTATTAGCTGTTCGGAGGCATTGACTTTGCTTCCTCAAGTAATCTCTTTCAATTTTCCGTTTTTTTCCAATCTCCTTGATGGTTTGCTTGCTTTCTAAGTTCTCCCTTTTTCTGAAGGGCGCATTCTCGTTGAGACTTTAGCAAGTCTTCCTCTAGCTTCTTATTTTTTACAATTAACTCTTTTATCTTGGCTTTCAAGGCTTCCTCTTCAAGGGTAGGTGTGGGAACAGGTGTTCTTCTCGGGAGATCAGATGGACTTCTGAAAGGTAGCTTGACAATGGAAACCCTATTCAGGATCCATCGGTAGTATTCGTCCTTCACGGCATGGCTTCGAGCTCTTAGTTCTTTTCCTTGCCTGTGGATCATCTTCCATACATTTGCTACATCTCGAATAACCGAGGTACAGTCTCCTTTTGAGTAGTGAAGGACAAAAGGAGTAAGTGATTCTTCATCTGGCGGCCCGAGCAATGGATAAGCTAGCTGACGTTTGGCTATGATAGGGTTGTAGTTGATACATCCTTGAGTGCCCATGAGAGGAACGTTTAGGTAGCTTCCACAATGATGAATAATGGTGTCAACCTTCAACCATTGTGGATACCACCTTACTTTGTCAGCTGTGAGCCCCATCAGGTGATTGGCCCATTCACGCCCGTTCTTTGTTACTAACTGGCATAACTTCAGATCAGAAATAGGACATTCAACTTTGCCGTCTTGGTGGAAAACATGTGACGTGAGCCACACATACAGAGCAGGTAGACAACAAATGATTCTCTTTCCACCTTGTGTACAACAGAAGTCCATGGTGCAGTATATATTTGCCAAGATAGCGGTGACAGGATTTTCAGATTTGAATTTACGGGCAAGGAAAATACCAATGGCATCATAGTCTATGTAATTGTCAATATTGGGGAACAAGATAACACCATAAATGGTTAAAGCCAAGGTATCCATGAAGGCTTCCCAATCTCCTTTCTCAGCCAGCAAGAGCATGTGCTTCTCAAAATATTCCCGATCAAACCCCAGGACCTGATTTCTATTTAGTTGCTTACTTCTCAAGACTTCCGGGTTAATCCTTAGGATATCAGCGATGGTAACAATATTCGCATGACGTCCAAGGTGGCGGTAAGGCATTTGTCTCTCTAGTGGCATCCCCAAGATCCGTTCAAACTCCTCAACAGACGGAGCCAATTGAAAGTCTCGGAAGGTGAAACAACGAAGAGGTGGGTCATAGAACTGAATCAAAGCAGTAACTGCCTCGACTTGTACCTCCACTTCTAGCAACTTTAGGATCCTCCCATATTTCCTTGAAAAAACCATTTTCTGATTCATGTCTAATTTCTTGCCTAATGCTTGCAAACTGGTTGTATCAACTTTCCTAGCCTTAACATGCAGTAATTTTTCAACCCGGGTATATTTGTACCACAACTATCTGATCTCATGTTAATTTCCATATTTTCACTCAGAGGTACTGGCTAAGCTCTTGATAGCTTCCTGCAAGAACATAAAGAAATGAGAAAATCAATCATTAGAGCTGATGTGTTTTGCAAATCGATACTCCCCTAGTAACTTTGAAAATATTTTTGTATTCAGGGAAGTTTCAATTTGACAAAACTTATGTCAAATCAAGGGTCATGTGAGCTACGGATTTTCTGATCATTGTCAATAAAAAAAAATTGATTTTTTTTTATTTTTTTTATACCCCTTTTTTTTGATTCAAAACATCCGTAACTCAAAACCCAAAGACTTGTGCATAAAAGAAAAGGACTACTTGCCCGTTAAAAGATCACTAGTTAAAAGTATGTCATTTTTTTTGAAAAAAAGTAATCCACTAAATGGGCAAGTAGTCCTCTATTTCAGATCAGAAAAGAGAAGTGAGAATGAGAGAAGGTATAAGTAAAGTTTGCCTCTTTTGTGCCTTAAGGTGGGTTTTTCTGGAGGTCTCCTAATGGTTCTAAAGCTCATCTATCAGTGATACCTCGCATTAGGTGGCTTGTTCTAAAACTTCTAAAGGTCACTAGAGCCAAGATCCTACTCATGATGTTGACCACAAATAGTAGGAAGTATACTAAGTGTGGGCACCATGAATAAGTCAAACTCTAGCTGAGATTCTCACGGTAACCAGACAGGAAGTACATCCCAAATGGCTCCGCTATCAACCTCCCCTAATCTTAAGTTTTATTTGGGCCCGGGTATAGGGTCCCACTCAAAAGTGTGTGCAAATTGTGAGTGTAGTGTGTGAAAGAGGCATTCAATACCTGTACCTTACTCATCCTGCACATAGAACAAACACAGAGCAATAAAATAAAGTCGACTACCCTAGGGTTCAATGATCATACAGATATTTACAGAACATAAATGATAGAATATAAACAAAACAGGAACCAAACATTGACAAGGAAATAAAATAAAAGAAGAAGTTAAATAATTAATATGCTAATTAAAACATGCGCTATCAAATTGACTGGCTTGACTCTCTTCGTCCCCAGTGGAGTCGCCATCTGTCGCGACCGGGATCGCGGCGGCGTGGCCGACCCTCGAAACGGTTCGAAAAATAAACAGGGAGTCGCCACCAATGTTTTTTTAGGATAAAACAGTGGAAAAACCTTTTGTTAAAAGCACTGGTTATAAAAAATGAAATTCCAAATTCGAGAGTCTGATTATAGGTGAGGAAGGTATTAGCACCTCACAACTGTCCGTTATAAAAACGGTTACCTCAATTTGATAGCGCGCATTATAATTAACCCAATAATCATTTTAACTTCTTCATGAAAAGAAAAATGTACGGAACAACAAAATAAACAAAAAAAAATAAACAAAGATCAACACAAAATATTTACATGAGATTAACAGGACGTCTCGTCTAAATTAATCTCGCTCCTTCTTTTTTCTTTAAAGAGATATATAAAAAAAACATGAGATTAACAGGACGTTTCGTCCAAATTAATCTCGCTCCTTTCTTTTTTTTCTTAAAAAAGATATTTAAAAATATGAGATTAACAGGACGTCTCGTCCAAATTAACCTCGCTCCTCCTTTTAACAGCAAGATGAAAATGGAAAAAAAACTTCAAAAATTGAATAAAAGAAGATGGGCCCGACAGGAATTGTTTCCCGCTCCTACGTATTCTCGAGCTTTCGAGAAATCAGGGTCACGTAGTTCTTTAAATGTTGTTTTTTTTTTAGGAAAAGATTAGGAAGATATTGATGGGTATCATTTTAGTGAAGAATCCATACAAGGCGAAGTGCTTCGCACGTGCACGGATCTTATAGAGACTGTGTAGATGGAAGTATTTTCCGTACAACACTGATTAAGAAAAATGAATAAAAAAACTGAGTGGGAGAAGAAAAAAAACGAGTGAAAAAGGGGAAAACCCGAGTGAAAAATGAAAAAAAACGAGTAAAAAGTGATTAAACCGAGTGAAACTGGGAGAATCCGAGTGCAAAAATGGAAAAATCTGAGTGAAACAGTAAAAATCCGAGTGAAACAGTGAAAATCTGAGTGAAACAGTGAAAATCTGAGTGAAACAGTGAAAATCTGAGTGAAACAGCGAGAATCTGAGTGAAACAATGAAAATCTGAGTGAAACAGCGAGAATCTGAGTGAAACAATGAAAATCCGAGTGAAACAACGAAAATCCAAGTGAAACAGTGAGAATCTGAGTGAAACAATGAAAATCTGAGTGAAACAATAAAAATCCGAGTGAAACAATGAAAATCTGAGTGAAACAGCAAAAATCTGAGTGAAATAGCGAGAATCTGAGTGAAACAATGAAAATCTGAGTGAAACAATGAAAATCCGAGTGAAACAATGAAAATCCGAGTGAAATAGTGAGAATCCGAGCGGAAATAAAGAAAATCAAATAAAAAAAGTAAAATCCGAGTGATAAGAGGATTACCGGGCGAAATTTGAGCAGAACCGAACGATTGGAGCAAGAATGCTGATCCGAGAAGGAAAAGGGAAGTAGAGGGAATGGGAAAAGGCTGGGAGAGGTGCTGTTGAGTGAGAGTGATGACGGTGTTGGGGTAGAGAGAGTTTGAAGGGTGAGGGGTGAGTGAAGTGAGAGGAAGAGAAGACTTGGTATGAGAGAGAGAGAGAACAGAGGTTTCTTTGGCAGAGTTTTCCCTTCTCTTTTTTCAGCCTCTCCCGCAGCTGCCCTCCCCCTTGCCTATTTATAGGCTGGCCTGAGTGGAATGCCAGCTCAGGCTTCCACTTCCAAGTGGAATGCCAGCTCAGGCTTCCACTCGGTTTTGGTAGTGGGGGGACAACGGCTGGTGGGAATTTTTAATTCCCTCCACTTCCGCCCCTGTCTGCCAGCCACCTCCAGGATTCCTGGATCTACTTAGGTGGTGGAATCCAAGTCAGCACGGCCAAACGGGAGGAAACTGGTGGAAATCCGAGAGATAATGATGGAATCCGATTGAGAATGTTGGAAATCCAAGTGGAGATAAGGGAAACCGAGTGCAAAATAGTAAATCTGAGAGAGGAGGGTGGGATTCCGAGTGAAAATCGTGGAATTCCGAGTGAGGATATTGAAACCCGAGAGAGGAGGTTGGAAATCCGAGTGAAAATGTTGGAAATCCGAGTGTAAATGACTCGGATCACCCTCTCAGTCAGTATTCCTCCACATTGGGAGTCAAATCCGAGTGGAAAAGGGGTCGGCCTTCACTTTGCCTCCTAAATCCGAGTGTAAAAAGCCCCCTTCACTCGGTACTGACTGAGAATTGGCCCGGACTTCACTTCCTCTCCATAATCCGAGTGACCAATGACACGGAACCGACTGAAACGTGTCAAATTGTGACTCAGAAATGCGTGAAAAAGGAGGGGTGAGAGGGAGAAGGCAAACTGACTGAATTGCCAGTCGGTTCCGACTGAAATGGCTCGGAAATTGGAATTTTGGCCATTTTCACTCGGAAATAGGCTTCTTTTCACTCAGAATTGGAAATTTGAATTTCTTTACTCGGAAATAGGCCTCTTTTCACTCAGAATTGGAAATTTGAATTTCTTTACTCGGAAATAGGCCTCTTCCCACTCAGAATTGGAATTTTTAAATTTCTTCACTCGGAATGGCTCTGACAGGGAAGCATTTCACTCTGAACTGACTCATTTTGAGTGATCCCACTCGGATTTGATCATTTTTGAGTCATTCCACTCGGAAATTCTTCATTTTGACTCGGATTTGATCATTTTTGAGTTATTTCACTCGGTTTTGATCATTTCTGAGTTATTCTACTCGGATTTCTCTTCAACAGTGGCATATTCCACTCGGATTTAATCTGTTCCGAGTCCTTCCACTCGGAAATGATCATTTCCGAGTCCCCCCCTTTTTTTTTCTTTTTTTTAAAAAAATTTTTTTTTTTCAAAATTTTCTTTTCATTTGCGGATGGGCTGAAATAGGTGTTCACAGATGTCTTTTGGATTGAAAAATGTCGGTGTCACTTACTAAAGAGCAATGGTAACTTTATTTCATGACATGATGCATAAAAAGATAGAGGTCTATGTGGATGATATTATTGCCAAATCCAAATCTGAAGAGGGTCACTTGATTTACCTACGAAAGCTCTTTGAACACCTGAGAAAATTCAAACTCAGGTTAAATTTGGCTACATGCACTTTTGGGGCTAGCTCTGGAAGGTTGCTTGGTTTCATTATCAGTGAGAAAGGTATCAAAGTGGATCCCGATAAAGTAAAGGCAATCATGGAAATGCCTGCTCCTAGCACTGAGAAAGAAGTACGAGGATTCCTTGGAAGGTTGAATTACATAGCTCATTTCATTTCTCAACTAACAGCTGTATGTAATCCAATCTTTAAGTTGCTTCGTAAAAATCAACCATCACAATGGAATGATGACTGCCAGGGGGCCTTTGACCAAATAAAGCAATACTTGCAATCCCCATCGATCTTGGTTCTCCAACCCCAGGAAGACCACTCCTGTTGTATTTGACAGTAATAGATGAATCTATAGGTTCTGTACTAGGGCAACATGATGAGTCTGGGAGAAAAGAGCATGCTATTTACTATTTGAGCAAGAAGTTCACTGAGTGTGAAGCACGATATTCTACTGTAGAACGAACTTGTTGTGCATTAGCATGGGCTGCTCGTCGCCTAAGGCAATACATGTTATCTTATACTACTTGGTTGATATCTAAGATGGACCCAATTATGTACATCTTTGAAAAACCAGCTCTGACGGGAAGAATAGCTCGTTGGCAGGTTCTTTTGACTGAGTATGATATCATTCATGTCACCCAAAAAGCTGTAAGAGGGAGTGCTTTGGCCGATCACTTGGCCCACCATCCCCTAAAAGAATACCAACCAATGTCATTCGAATTTCCTGACAAAAATATTATGATGTTGCCAGAAGAGAAAAATTGTCCTAACAGAACTTGGATTTTGATGTTCGACGGGGCGTCGAATACACTGGGGCATAGGATTGGAGCCATCCTAATCTCACCAGATAACAAGCTTTTCCCATTCACTGCTAGACTTTGTTTTGATTGTACCAATAATATTGCATAATATGAAGCTTGTGCTTTAGGGATTCAGGCGGCACTTGAAGCAAAGGTGAAATCTCTACAAATATACGGAGATTCTGCCTTGGTGATTCATCAACTGAAAGAAGAATGGGTACTAGAGATGGCAAATTGATTCCTTATCAAGCCCACACCATGGAACTAATCAAAGGGTTTGATGAAGTCTCTTTTTATTATATTCCTCGAGATGATAACCAGTTGGCTGATGCTTTGGCCACGTTGGCTTCCATGTTCAATGTGAGTAGGGAATGTGACATGCCCTTCATCGAGATTGAAAGACGTCTCGAACCTGTATATTTTCATGTGATAGAAGAAGAGCCTGATGGGAAACCATGGTTTCATGACATCAAAAATTATATTCAAAATCAAGAATATCCCCCTGGTGTTTCAGAAAATGACAAAAGAACCCTCAGGCGCCTGGCTATGAATTTCTTTATAACTAGGGATACACTTTATTAAAGGAATTATGATTCTATTCTCCTTCGTTGCGTAGACGTGATAGAAGCTAACAAAATCATGAAGGATGTTCATGAAGGACCTTTCAGAACACATGCAAATAGGCACTCGATGGCAAGAAAAATTCTCAGATTTAGATATTATTGGATGACGATGGAAAATGATTGTCATAACTATGCCAAGAAATGTCACAAGTGTCAAACCTATACAGACAACATTCATGCACCACCATCTTCTTTGCACGTTCTAACTGTGCCTTGGCCTTTTGCTATGTGGGGCATAGATGTTATTGGTCCCATTGAACCAAAAGCATCGAATGGGCATCGTTTTATTCTTGTAGCCATTAATTACTTCACTAAGTGGGTTGAAGCATCTTCCTACACCAACGTGACTAAAAATGTTGTGGTCAAATTCATCAATAGGGAATTGATTTGCAGATATGGTTTGCCAAATCAGATCATCACTGATAATGGCACAAACCTGAATAATAAAATGATGGATGAACTCTACGAAGAATTCAAAATCAAACACCTCTGTGACATCCCGAATTTTATAAAAATGAATAAATATATGGAATAAATATTGAATAAATATAAATGGACTAATGAGTGTCCCAAAAATATTGGAATTATTAAATTGGGATTTATTATGGATATTTATAATTTATTGAGATTTAAGGAGTTAAAATTATACCCGGTTAAAATATAGGTGTCGGACCAAGTATCTCCGATTGAGATACTGTTGGTCAGGGCTATTAAGGATATTAATGGGAGTCTGAATATATATTCGGAATAATTTTTAGATAATGTATTGAGCCCGAACTGAGAGCCTATTTGTTATAAAACGATGAAATTTTAATGTGAAGCCAAATATTAAAACATAAACTCTCATTTCCTCCCTTCACTTTCACGTTAGCTTCTACTCTCCTTGGGCAAACACTCTCTTCTTCTACCTTCCTTATTCATCTTCTTCTTTTTCCTTTCAAAACCTAAGAAAGAAAAATGATGTGTATTCCTTCTCCCCCATTTTTATTGTACACCAAGCTTGGAGGAGATGGCAATGGTGGTATGGAGCTCTTCCTCTCCCTCCCTTTTTCGTGCTCCTCCTTCCTCATTCTTGGAGCTCCTTTCTTTTGGCTTGAGGTAAGGATCTCCCTTCTTTCTTCTTGAGCATTATGTCCTAGGTTTTGGGTAATGGTTGTTGGGAGAAAGTTTAATGTATTGGGGTTATGAGTGGAAGCATTTATGATGGAAACCCTAAGGTGGGGTGATTTTAAATGCAAGTTTTATGAGCCTTTAATGGGGTACATGAAATTAATACTTGGATGGGTGGAAAATTTATGAGCATTTATGATGGTGATGAGTTTTTAGTGAAACCCTAACTCTAATAAATTGGGGAAAGTGTAAAATATGAGTTGAAAGTATTTTTAATGAAGTTAGAGAATGATATTAATGATAAGAGATAGCCATTGATGATGGTTGATGAATATTGGTAATAGTTTTTGGGTTTTGATGAAAACCCTTGCCTTAAGAATTTGGGGAATTGTATATATTATGACTTGTTGGGTTGAATTGAAAGTGAATAGGTGATATTTAAGATTGAAGGTTGCTTAAAATGGTAGAGGACCATTTATGGTGAAATCTATAGATAGGTGTTGTTATGAATGTGGAATGTGAGGGATTAGTGTGATAAGATTGTGGCTTGATGAGGTTCTAGACCATTTGTGTGCCAATTGAATGTGTTCATTAATTATGGTCATTAGAGGATTCATATGAAGGTTGAGTGCATTAAGAATAAGGGATATGATATTGTTGCTATTGTTGGGTGTAATTGGCCCTTTGAGATCTAGAGAACCTTGGTTTTGGGAAAGGAATTCCCGAAGCCTAACACAATTGCATAAATTAGTGTTTAGCAAGTCTAGGACTTGATGTTGAGCTTTATGATAAGCTAACAAATGTTTAGAATTATGATGGTTATTGATTATGTGTATGCATATGTATGTGGTATGTAGATTTCATTCCAGAATTACGTGGCAGAGCTTTCGGAGCGTGCATTCGGATTTCGGCTCTTCCCTCGAGGTAGGAGAGGAGTTTACATTCAAATTGCACGAGTAGATTGATAGTGATTAATGTATGTGTTTTAGTACTCATGCTTGCCTTGCCATGTATTTATTGAAGTGATATGAATGGCAAGTTGATGATTATTAACGATGGTGTGAGAATATGTGTTCAATTGTTATGGAAATATATATATATATATATATATATATATAAGATGATGATAAGTTTGAATTTAACATGATTAATAGATTGGAATGAATGTTATTGAGTATAAAGATTTGGGACAGGTTTTAAATGCCTAGTATGATGCATGTGCTATATTAATTTTGATAACTTTTGGTTGGTGTTAGTTTTGGCATGTTTGGTTGTGAATTCTTATGTTTTTTGCGCATAATCTGATAATCTCGCTCAAGTGAGATGGATTCTCGCCCAAGCGAGAATCCCCTGTACCATTATTATGGCCTCTGGCCTAATCTCGCTCAGGCGAGTGAGCTATTCGCTCAAGCGAGACGAATGTGAAGTGAGCAGGGGAGACACTGGACGAATCTTGCTCAAGCGGGCGTGGCCGCGCTTGAGCGAGCAAGAGAGGAATTTGTTCTGTAAGTTATTCACTTAGCGAAGGATGTGGCAAGCTGGGTCTCGCTCAAGCTAGCCAGCCTTGAAATAGGTACTGGATAATTCTCGCTCTAGCGAGTGGCTAGTTGAAAGGAGCCTCGCTCGAGCGTCCGCGGGTAGAAATGGTTACTGGAATAATTTCACCCGAGCGAGTGACCGGGTACAAGGGAGTCTCGCTCGAGCGAGCAAGCGTGGGAACGCTGCTGGATGGTTTCCGCTTACGCGAGGAAGTTCGCCCAAGAGAGCTATGTTATTCTCGCTTAAGCGAGTAAGGGCTCGCTTAAGCGAGTTGCCCATAATTGAAAGTTGTATTATTTTCTCAGTTTTGATGGTGTTGGGCCTTTTTCCCTTATATTGTAAGATGCTTGAGGGAATGTATAGGGGTATATAATCAGGACATATTATGGTGGTGTTGAATAATGATTAAAACATTCAGATAACTCGTTTACACCCATAATATACATAATGGGAAATATAAATCTTAACTACCAAGAATGAACATGTGAGAGCAATGTTAAGGATTTGATGATGAGTTATGAGATTGTACCCTTGGGTGATTACAAACCCATCAGGCGGATGATTGAATGGTGAGGGGTTGTTATGAGCCGATGTATCGGAGATAATATCGGTATCGTGTGACAATAAATAATGTAATGATTATTCCTTGTGTAAGAGGACATATGTATTATTGATGAACTGTGAAATGTTATTGTATTTTATAACAAGTGCAAAATTGTATGAGTGGCTTAGAATTGAAACGATGAGTTGATGTGTCGCCACACTGGTTACTAAGCAACGTTGATGAATGAGATAATATTGTAATACCACTATGGTTTAATACAAATATTGACTTGCCATATGATATGAAATATATATATATATAGTGTGTTGAGATGTAAAGTCAAGGACATGATTGCGATGGGCATATGTGTAATTGTCGTATGTGGGATGATGATTATGCCTCGAATAATTCTAAGTATGGATTAATATTATGATGCTTGCTGTGCCTTCTGATTCCCTTGTGTGGATTGTTATGAAATGATGTTTGTGGCCATTGAAATGCCAATTATATGAATGTTGTGCCTTGAGGGGCCTTGTGATTGCTTGAATGTCATTGACAATAAAACTAAATATACAACATATCCCTAATTGAGAGGGTGTGATATCCTTACGAGGTTGTTGGGCACATGCATTATTGTATTGTTGCATTCATGATATAACATGGCATTGATGTGATTTGTTATTGAAATATATCACCTTGCGGGGTGCCACGAAAGGTGTATCCCTGAGTGAAGATGATATCATGTGAATTGTTATTGAAATATATCACCTTGCGGGGTGCCACGAAGGGTGTATCCCTGAGTGAAGATGATATCATGATAATGGTTGTTGAAATGATTAAAAAAAATCTGATCCGTGCATATGCATTCTAAATACTAGCATGTGCATTAGCCATAAGAGCATGGCATTTGAGATGGAATGACCACGAGAGATGAGAAACCCCTTGCGAGGAGGAATTGAATAAAGATTTAATAAAAGGATGATGATGATGGTGAATGCCTTTGTTGATAAGTAGAAATATGATTGTGTATGCGCTTGTGCTTGCTTATGTTGTGAATTGCGATTCATGAGGCTTGTATGCCTATTATAATAATGTGATGATGATTGAATGATAATCTAATGGTTTTATAGCAAAGCACACATGATGACTGTGTGCATGTACACATAATCAAAATATATTTATATTTGTCATTTTGAATGTATAACTCACTCTCCCATGTGGTCTCCTTTTTAGCATTGTGATGCAGGTTGCCATAGAATGAGTTCGAATTTTAAATCAAAGTTTTAGTGAAGGTAAATAGTGGTAGAGGAAGTGCCTTGGCCAGCATCATTTGTGAACTATCATGTATTGAATTTATGAAATGAATAAGTCTCTTATGATGATATAGAGGATTTAGTGATTTTGGATATGTATAAGATAATCCTTTGAAATTGTGAATGGTGAATATAAATGTAGTATGTAAGAGATGATTTAATGTGTACTAGAAGGATTGAAATTGAATGATGAACATTGATGATTGTGGAAGTTGGGAGAAGATCCCTGTATGTATATGTATATATATATATATATATATATATATATATATATATATATATATATATATATATATAATTGTGTCTTAGGCAAAGCATGTGTATGTTGTGAGTGAATTAGACGAGCTTTGTTTCAGTAGGTATATGTCGGGTATTTGTATGCTTTTCCGAGCCTTTTCTCATATCGTCATATATAGGACTAGGCGTTTTCCCGGTATACACATTCTTCTTCCGCTGTAAACTTTATTATTTTTGTATACCGTTATGGGCATTTTAGTTATCGATCCAGTTTTAGTTTATTAAATCGTACGCTTTGGTTTTCTGTGATTCGGATCTTGATGTAATCGTTGAGGGTTTTCAAACGCGAAAAATTTACCCGCATTTTTATTAATTATTATCTTGGTTACATCGGGATCTGAGTCCGAAAAACCGGGGTATTACAACCTCAATTCATCTTCATACAGACCTAAGATGAATGGAGCAGTGGAAGCTGCTAACAAAAATATAAAGAAAATCATACAAAAGATGGTTGAAACCTATAAAGACTGGAGTGAATTGCTTTCTTTTGCTTTACACGGGTATCGTACCTCTGTACGAACTTCGACAGGGGCAACACCCTTCTCATTGGTGTATGGTATGGAAGTTGTTTTACCAATAGAAGTAGAAATTTCGTCTTTAAAAGTAATCATGGATGCCAAGTTAGAAGAAGCTGAATGGGTTCGATCTCGGTATGACCAGCTAAATTTAATTGATGGGAAAAGGTTAACTGCCCTCTGTCATGGGCAGTTATACCAAAAGCGTATGAAGAAGGCATACGAAAAGAAAGTGTGACCTCGTCAATTTTATGAAGGTGATTTGGTACTAAAGAAGATCTTGCCAAATCAAAATGATCACAGAGGCAAATGAAGGCCAAATTATGAAGGACCATTCGTTGTAAAGAAAGCCTTTTCTGGAGGAGCTTTGATTTTGACAAACATGGATGGTGAAGAGTTATCTTTCCTAGTCAATTCAGATGCAGTCAAGAAGTATTATTCTTGAAAAGATAGGGTAGTCGTTATGTCCTCCAAAAGTTTGGATTGAAATTATGATGCAAACCTGTAATTTCCCAAGTAAATATATGGAATTCTCGATTTTAGTCCCAATTCTTGTTTTGTTAGGTTTCATTTGCATGCATTTTGTGAAAATATTTTTTTAATAAAAAAACAAAAAAAATGTGAAAAGCATATTTTCAATCTCAAACAAGCTTGATACTTCCCAATTATACAACCCTTGGTAATCAAGGATATTCCGCTCTGCCATGAGTAATGACGAGTCCCACAAGGATTATGGTTGTCACCCAGGAGACGAGATCATTAATCTTTGATTTTCCACTTGACTATTTCTTCCATGCAGGGTTAAGGTTACAACAAGGACAAATGTTCCCCATGAAAAGTCAAGATCAACAGTTTCAGTTAGTTCATCACCTAACCCCAGGAAAGGTGATTTACTAAGATATAAAAAGGGAATTGTTGTATTCACTTGGAACCTTCAGTGAAGTCATATGACCAAAAAGTCAGTTTCCTTTAAATCTCAGTCTTTCAAAAGTCTCATCCTCAAACACATTCTTCGTGAGTATAAATCTCATGTTTCATATAATTTAATTTTCTCTTATAAATGTCAAAATTTTATCCTCCACCGTAAGTCACAGTGGCAGAGATATCTCCCTTACGTCTTACTTCATGTCCAAGCCTCAGGTATCCATCCCTAGGCTACTCAAACCATGTCAGGGGCATTCCCCAGTCATTTATTTTTCTTCAAAAGCTTCAGGTACCTATTCCTAAGCTATGTCATCCAATCAAACCAGTCAGGGGCATCCCCCTAGTCATTTATTCCATGATAAAGCCTCAGGTATCCTTCCCTAGGCTATTTCAACTAAAATCAGTCAGGGGCATCCCCAGTCATTTACTTCATGTCCAAGCCTCAGGTATCCATCCCTAGGCTACTCAAACCATGTCAGAGGCGTTTCCTCAGTCATTTATTTTTCTTCAAAAGCTTCAGGCACCCATTCCTAAGCTATGTCATCCAGTCAAACCAGTCAGGGGCATCCCCCAGTCATTTATTTCATGTCAAAGCCTCAGGTATCCTTCCCTAGGCTATTTCAACCAAAATCAGTCAGGGGCATCCCCCAGTCATTTATTTTCATGTCAAAGCCACAGGTATCCTTCCCTAGGCTATTTAGATCAAAATCAGCCAGGGGCATCCCCCCAGTCATTTATTTTATGTCAAAGCCTCAGGTATCCTTCCCTAGGCTATTTAGATCAAAATCATCTAGGGGCATCCCCCCAGTCATCTATTTTGTGTTAAAGCCTCAGGTATCCTTCCCTAGGCTAAATTATCAAAATCAGTCAGGGGCATCCCCCTGTCATCTATTTTGTGTCAAAGCCTCAGATACCCATTCTTAGGCTCCTCTAAATGTCAAGGCAACCTCATATATCGTTTATTTTCTTTCAAGGCTTCGGATATCAACTCATAGGTTATTTCGTTTATCTTCCTGCCATGTTCCAGATGCTTCTCCTTAAATTGTCTGGTATTGGGACAACACCATTCGGCTGTTTACTTCTTGCCAAAAGTCGTCGAGTATTCTTAGTGGTGTTCACGTCTTTACTTTCTTTTCACATCAATAATATGAATATATCTCATATTCTTTCATGAAAAGAAGTAAAGAGGGGCATCTGTGAACACCTATTTTTGTCCGGCAAAATGTATATTAAAATATGTAAAAAAAACAAAAAAAAAGAAGAAAAAAAAGAAGAAAAAAAAAAGAGTATAGAATCTGGAGTCGATGTTAACTGCATTAACTGGGGTCCTAGCACGGTCTCCTGACCGGTGTTACCTCACCAACTCTAAGTTTGCACAGCCTCAGTGGAGTACGGTATTTTATACCTCAGATCTGTGGGAATCCGAGGTTCTTCAAGTTAGTGAAAACTGATCCGTACTCGAACTTCAAGACACACCGGAGGTGAACCTGCAGAAGATTCTCTAATGCTTAATTATCGACCGGGGTGGAGAAATGTCCATAGTTGACCGATGATTTCAGACTCCGGTTATGACTTACCAGTTCTTATTGGTGACGTGGTGCGGTATGTAGAACCTCGTCCATCCCAGATCATATTAAAAAAATATATTAAAAATTACATAGTGACCGTTGGAATAATAACTCTTCCCTATTTCTATAAATATTCAATCCCTCTTTATTTCCTACCACACCTCTCATTTCATCAACTTTCTTTATTTCTCTCAAGCAATGACCGATGGATGCCGAAGCCAAGAGGAAAGAATAAAAGAAGGAAAATGATGTTTTGTGACTACCCTCTTGCTTCTTATAGCATGGGTAGCATTTTTTCTTTTTTGGATACTTTATTTCTTGCCACATATGTAATAAATAATTTATGTTTCCAAGAGTAAATGATTACTCAATTCAAAAAAAATTTAAAGGGCCCAGAAAAACCAAAAAAAATCTGAAAAAAAACAAAAATGGGCCAAAAAAGGCCCAAAAAAATTGAAAAAAAACGAAAATGGGCCAAAAAAAAGGCCAAAAAAATCCCAATAAAAAAACAAAAATCAAAAAAAAAGAAAAGAAATGAAAGTTTCGGTGGATTATTGTTGTAGGACCCAGTTTGGTTGGATAATTGGAGAAAATTGGGGAAATTGACATCAAATTTGGACAAATTGGAAAAGTAAGAAAGTGATGTCATTTTATGAGGAATCCAAGGCCAATTTTCTTCTATAAATAGAAGGTGATATTGAGGTATTTTGGGGGAGGAAGAAGAAAAAGAGGGGAAAAAGTGTTAAAATTTTGTGAGATTTTTTAGAAGTTTTGGTTTTCAAAAATTATGTTGTGTAATCCTAGTTAGGAAAATGAGTGCATCACTCTAGTATGTTTTAGTATATGAGTTTTTGTGAGCCAAAATACTATCCAAGTGTTGTAACTGGTGTCTAAATACCTTCAAATCGAGTCCAAACGAAGCCAAAAGTAAAGGAAATCTACACGAAATTGATTCTCCAACTTTCGTTCTAGTTCTTCTTTAATTATTATTATACTAAGGTATTTTTTATTAATACAAGAATATTTATTTAACTTTATTTATTCGTCTTTATTTAATTGTTATTTATTTTTTCGCACTTTTACTTTTCTTTATTTACATTTCCGCACTTTATTTCCCTGTACTTTACTTTTCTGCAATTATTTATCTGTTTATTTATTTTTCTATATTTTATCATTATTTATTTATTTATTTGTACTTTTATTTATATTTATTTACTTTTCTGTACTTTCATTTTTGTTAATTTATTTTTCTGTACTTTATTTATCCGCACTTTACATTTTCGCAATTATTAGTTTATTTATTTACTTTTCTGCCCCTTTATTTTTATTATTTACCTTCCTGCCCCTTTATTTTCATGTATTTATTTTCTCATCCTCTTATTTTTATTATTTACTTTTCTGCCCATTTATTTTCATGTATTTACTTTCCTGCCCCTTTGTTTTTATTATTTACTTTTCTGCCCTTTTATTTTCATGTATTTATTTTCCTGCCCTTTATTTTTATTATTTACTTTTCTGCCCTTTTATTTTCATGTATTTACTTTCCTGCCCCTTTATTTTTATTATTTACTTTTTTACCCCTTTATTTTCATATATTTTTTTCCTGCCCCTTTATATTTATTATTTACTTTTCTGCCCTTTATTTTTATGTATTTACTTTCTTGTCCCTTTATTTTTATTATTTACTTTTCTGCCTCTTTATTTTTATTATTTACTTTCTTGCCCTTTTATTTTTATGTATTTACTTTTTCACCCCTTTACTTTTATGTATTTATTTTTCTGCCCCTTTCTTTTTATGTATTTATTTTTTTGCCTATTTATTTTTATTCTTTTTCTTTTTCTTTATACTTTTATTTTTATTTATTTATTTTTGTGTACCTTTATATTTAAAATTATTTATTTTTCTGTACTTTTATTTTTTAGTTATTTATCTTTCTACACTTCTTTTTTTTATTTATTTTTTTATACTTTCTATTTACTTATTTATGTTTGACCATTTTTAAATAGTTTATAAATATATATATACATAATTATCCATTTTTATTATGGTCATGATTTCCTATTGTTTTCTCTTAGTAACATTTTGATAATTAAGAAAAATCATTATCGAAAAGAAAAAAAGTGACAAAAACCAAGACTAATAAACAATGTGTTATTTATTCATTTATCTTTTTCTTAAATTTAAAATGAGATTAATTTAGATGAGACATCTTATTAATCTTTTTTTTATTTTTTTATTTTTTCTGTTTTCTAAAAAATAATTAAATAAGGTTCCTTTGTCAATTTTAATTAATTAAGTGTATATATATTTCTTTATTTTCATGTTGATGTGTTTCATTCTTTTTTTTCTTTCTTATGTTTTTTTTTACTTTTTTTCATTTATTTATTTGTTTTGAACTTTATATTTCTCAATAAAATCAATGGATTTTTTTTACTAGAAAATAATTAAGACAAGACGTCTTATTATTATTTTTTATTTTTATGGTCTTTTAATCATTTGTTTGTTTATTTTCTTAGAACTAAAAAATAACAAAACTTAGGAGATATGTTTTATTATTATTTTTGTTTTATTCTTATTTATATATAATTTTTTTTATTATCATGTATATTATTTATCATTGTTTTTATGAAGGATGAAATATTTGATAATCATTTTTTTGAAATTATGCATGATCAATTTGGGTAACCGATTTTTTTGACAGACAGTGTGGGGTGCTAATACCTTCCCCTCCTGTAATACGACTCCCGGACTAAATAGAATCTCATTTTTTTAAAAAAAAAACCAGTGTTATTTAAAGGTTTTCCTAATATTTTCCTTAATAAATATTAGTGGCGACTTCTTGAACCCTTTATTTTCTTTAGGCCTCCCAAGGGTCTCATTTCAATGCAGTTTCAATTTTCTTTTATCTGTCTTTAACCAGTCCGCGTCGCGCGCTGGGACCCCGGTCGCGACAGGAAGGATCGAAGAATCTCGACAGTAAATATAGCACGCTCTAGAAATGGAGCTCGGTATGAATACCGTGGTCCAATGAATAAATAATGTTATTAAGTAATTGTTCTTGGGCCATGGAGTTTCCTCTCTTTCTAATAATGTTTAATATTTATTTAATGATATTATGAGATATTTCAAAAATATTATACATAATTTATTCTGATAGTTTCTTTTTAACAGTTATATTTTTAGTAAAAAAATTTGAATTTTTTTATAATTTATTGAGATGTAACAGAGGGCGTTACAATAGGTGGTGTTGTGATTGTAAAAAGACGTTTTTACAATAATGGAAATCCTTCAGGTCTGAAGGTATTGGATATAGTTTCTACGTTGAAAGTGAACCAATATAAATTTGATGTGTTATCTCTCTTGCCCTTATCTTTTAAAGTATGGTTTGTTAGAGACAAGTCTGAACTCATGATTGAGTAGTCTAAACTCCTTGTGATTTGTTAATAATGCACATCAAGACTCTCAGCTAAAATGAAGTCTGTACTATTTGTTTGTCTAACAATTCTGTTGAAGTGTTACAAGAGTATGAGGAACTCCATTTGTAAAAAATAGGGGTAGTATGTAGAAATCAATTCGCTTCTGAAATGAAGAAGTCTATACTTACTTAAAGCTTCTCTGAATCAAGCCAATTTGAATCTATAGACCACGAGAAGATCTCTCTACAGACTACGAAAGGATCTCTAACTCTTCAAATATTGAAAAAGGATCTTTCTTTTCCAAATATGAAGTTGCATGATCTTTCCCATGTCATCTCTGAAGTTGCCATCAAAAGGGCAATCAACAAAAAAGTTGAAGACTTTCTCACATGTATCAAGAAAGTGCCTCACATGTCTCAAGGTGTCAGAAAAGCTGAACTTGTTTAGAGCGGATAGCCTAAGGTCAACTGCTATAGAGTGTACGATGTAACACCCCTTTATATACATGAGATATGCTTTTAAATTTTTTTGAAAGATATACATATTTATCACTTCCTATCTCGCGTATACAAGGACATATATACATCTGATTTTCTTTGAATTTATAAAGTAAAAAGTTTCAAATTATTCAGAATGATAAAATGAACTTTTAAAAAATCATAAGTGATCAAAGATTACAGTATCATATCCAAAGAATAAGGTTTATTAAGGTTTAACCTTTACCTTGAATTATAATCATCCAACTTAATATTGTATTAAGGTAAACTAAAACTAAAGATTTAATACCTCTACTTCGACTGTAACCAATCATTTACTTATCTTTAAACCATGTGATTTTGGAATCCTACTCTTGTCACATCTCTTCTCCTATCCGATTGAGAATGAGACCAATTTACCTTCTTGTAATTTCATCCTTTTATCTTAAACTGCTAGCTATATATCATATAATATATATTTTGGACATAAAAATTCAAACAAGAAGGAGTGAGAAACAGAATATAATACTTTACGGATAAGACATAAGCATAAGAGTTTTCACAATCTAATATAATAATTTCAAACACAATCATATACATAATCAATTATGAATGTACAGTTTTTATAACATAACAATTATACTTTCATTCATAATCACCCACATAGAATGTCACAATCACATGAATGTCATGCAATATTTTTAATACTACCATCTCATTCATTCTATGCATATGGGCCCTTAAAGTTTTAGTTTACACTGGGCCAACCAGGAGTTTACATTGTTCCATAAATCTGGATAATAATAACATAAATGCCTTCATAGCATATGAACAGCTCAACTGACGTGGAAACACTTAGAGACTAGTCAGACTAAGAAAGTTTTTATTGTGAAAGTACCCGACACTAGGGAACGACCCCAAGTCACCTGAAGCACCCTTTCACACCCTCTCATCCCAAGGCTCGTAATTAAGCCTCCTCTAATGTATCCTCGATTTCTATAATCCGTCCCCAGGCAATATCTGTAACATCCCTGATGTTTTAATGAGAATTATAAGAAATGGGAAATGATTAGTAAATGTTTTAGAAGTTTTATTTAATATTTGTTCTGTCTTAGCCAAAGATAAGAAAGCCGGTGTCGAGGTCGGTATCTGAAGCGCGAGCAGGCGGAGTTAAAGATCGGGAGTGTAAGAGGAGAGCGGACAGGGCCAGGAGGTTTGGTCCGAACCGTTGTGAGGAGAGCGCCTCACACGGAGTCATAGCCCGGATTAACCTCATAATGACTAAAACAACGGATGTAGGTAACCAAGAGGTGAGCACGGATGAGGTATCCGATCTCTCAGGTTGTAGCTCGGATTTCCGAGGTATGAACACTAAGTTAAGACGTCGGGGGCCGATATTCATATTGGGCCTATACTCTTGCGAAGTATTAGAGAATTGTGAACAATTAAACGTTAAGGGAATAAATACGTGTAATTAATTTGATAACTATGCAATAGTTCAATATAGTGAAATTAATTAAATTTAGTAAGAATACAAATAAAATAAAGGAAAAGACGATCTTGCCCATGAGCTATACATATATATATAAGGAGATTCTCTTCCTTCCCTCCTCATTATTTACAAGTTACCTTTGCTGTTGGTCTATTCCTTCTCTTTCGTTTTTCTCTCCTCTCTTAACGCTGATTTGCATGCGCTGGAGAGGGACTCTATTTGTGTCTAAACTTCAATTGAACCTCATTCCTGTGATTGAGGCTTCAAGGTGAGTCTACTGATCCGTTCCAATTGTGATTCTCTTATTCCTTTTATTCTTTGGCTGTTAAGAGCCATGCATGGCTATATTCGTGGCTGTTCTCCACTCCTCTGGTGAGTGTGAGCCCAAATGTAGTCCATGAACTAAGGGTGTTGAAGTGACAAGCTGTACATTATGATCCGTAGGTAGTAGGCTAAGCAACGAAAGACTGAGTGACGGAGTTGAGACTGCGAACCCACTGCTTAGAGGAAGGGATCGACACAGAGAACAGATCGTCGAAGCGTGGAACCAAAGTAAGGGGGGTGTTCGGGTTATAATTAATTAGAATAGGACTCGCTTCTTAAACAGGTCATTGAAGTAACGTAAACAGGTTAAGGAAAATGTTGCTAAACGTAGTTGTGTGTTTATGCTTGTGCATGTGTGACTGAGTACATTAATTAATGGAGGATCGGGTGTAGATGAGTTTATCATGTACGATCTTGTGATATCTAATGTGAAATGATCAGTGTTATGTGATGTCGGGTTAGCAAGCAGGCTACCCGATTGATGAGGAATTGATATTATTATGTGAAAGGTAAACTGTTGAATGATTATGTGGTATGGGATGGCCGACGGTATATGATAGCCCCTCATTTCCGGCTCCCGTGGTTTTCGTGCCCAGTTGAGCTACCCAATGGTCAAGTAGGACCCAGTGGTCAAGGTGGAGAGTCAAGCAGGACTCGGTGAACCAAGCAGGGTTCACGGGGTGTCAAGTAGGACCCCCAGCTGAAGGCCAATCCTTTAGTATCCGGATACTAGGAGTCAGATTGTATGAGAGTCAGTTGTGATCGTGATGAATGTGATGGAATTGTGTAGATGGTTTAATATAGTTACTGTATGTAATACACTATGTTTCGGTATGCTTGCTTACAAGTGATGCTTGATGTGTATGTATAAATATGCATGTATATTTGTTAAGATCCATTCTAAATTAATTACAATGTCAAACACTCACCCTTGCAATTTTTTTTAGTAACCAGAGACAGGGAGGGGGAAGGAGCCATGGAGCCGCGCCAAGGGGGAGAACGGTGCCAGGGTCCGAGTGACTCTCTATAGAGTTATATGTGTGTATAAGAACTTCTTAGTATAATTATTAGTTGTGTTTAATTAAGACCGAATCGGATGTAAACCTATATTTTAAAATATATCACTGTTATTTGCATATGTTTTCATGGTAACTCTTTGGGTTCACAGAACCATTTTTAGAGTGAAATTTTGGGAGTCCAGTTGCATGTTTTGTTTAATCCGATGTGTGAAAGGTATTCGCTCAAGTGGATAGAACCTCATTTAAGTGAGAGTCCGGAATCTCGCTTAGACGAGTAGGGGACTCGCTCAAGTGAGAAGCCCTGATACCCTTTCTCCCATCCGTTGTGTTTAAATTAACTTGCCTTTCTTTTCATGACCTCATTTAATTAATCTAACTGTGACTGCTGTCACTTGAATAAGTCAGTAAAAATAAATGCTTTTTCACTAAATATCGATTAATTCTCAAGAAAAGGAAAAATTTATCGTAAGAGGTAATTGTTTGAATAAAAATAAATGCAAAATAACCTAGGATGTTACACTTGGTATCAGAGCGGTTCTTTCTAGAGCCGGTGTGTGGGCCGATCTAGTGATTGTGATAGTTTTATGAAAGTTGATTGTATTTTGTTGTGTTGAGATTGTGTGTGGTCTGGCATCTTTCCCTTGGCACTCCACTGGCGTAGTATTCTATGAATATAAGGTAAGTTTACGATCCCCTGACTGATCTTGGTTATTAATGGTGATGTGTTTGCTCATTGTAGAATTACTAAATGGCCGGAGAGACTAGTTCTGGGGGAAGAGATGATTTCTTCTCTAGATTTACTCAGCTGATGAGTAGGACCGAGTCCGGTCCCACTCTGGATAAATTCCTGAAAAGGAATCCTCCGACTTACAAAGGGGGACACGACTATGACGGGGCATACATCTGGATCAGGGATATCGAGCAGGTTTTTGAATATTTTGAGTGCTCTGAAGAGCAAAAGGTTTTATTTGTTACTTACCAACTAAAAGAAGAGGCTAGAGTATGGTGGTCCCGAGTGAAAGTGCAGATGAACGCAGCCAATGAGCCGTTGGTATGGGTGAATTTCTGAAGGAGGTTCCTTGTTAAATACTTCCCGGACAACTACAAAATCTGGAAAGAAATGGAATTCCTGAAGTTAGAGCAAGACCGGATGTCTATAGCTGAGTACACCAGCAAGTTTGATGAGCTGTATGATTTTTACCACCCTTTCTCGTTAGAAGGGACTGAAGGTAGCAAGTGCGCCAAATACGAAGCTGGACTACGGATTGAGCTCCGTAGTGTAATCGTACCGATGGAGATTAGGGACTACCCAACCCTGGTGAACAAAGCAAGATTGACTGAAGAGGTGCAGTTACAAAGGATGTCCCAGCCAAGAGATAAAAAGCCACTGAAGGCAAAAGGATTCAACTTCAAGAAGATGAGTCAATGGGTGGCAAGTCTTCTGCTACCTCCTCATCCTCTTCCGGTCGGGGTTCCACTGGTCGATCGGGTAATCCTTCTGGTAATCGTACCTGCTACAATTGTGGTCAGGAAGGCCACATTGCCAAACATTGCCCGGCCACTCAAATAGTGTGCTTCCAGTGCGGACAACCAGGGCACCTCAGGCCCGATTGCCCTCAGAGGCAGCAGCAGGGCAGGTCGGACAACCGAACTAACTCTTCTGGGACCCGGGGTTCCAACTTTTCGAGGAGAGGCTGGAATGGAGCTGGTAGAGGGAACCAACAATCGGGAAGATATGATGCCCAATCTAGCGATGCCCAGAACGCCATGACCGGGCGTGTATTTGCGTTTGATGCTTCAGAAGCTACGAGGAATGATAATCTGGTACAGGGTAAGTGCCTCATCTATGGTTATCTGGTTGATGTAATTTATGATTTAGGTGCCACCCATTCCTTTATTTCGGAAAGTTGTGTGCGACGGCTTGGTCTGCCAATCGGTTTAATGGAGAACGCACTTATTGTTTCCACTCCAACTGGTTCTACTTTTCGTGCAACTACAGTGTGTAGAGAACTGCCGATGCAAATCGAAGCCTGTACTTTTCGAGTAAATTTTATCTGTATGCCATTGAAGAACTTAGATGTTATTCTGGGTCTCGATTGGCTTGCTGCTAATCATGTGTTGGTCGACTGTTATCGAAAGAATATTGTTTTCTCTCAGGAACTTGACATGAAGAACGGGGTGAGCGATGTCCTAACCACGTATGTTGTTTTATTCGCTTCGGAGGGTCGGCATAACCTCTTGCTAAGTGATATTCCGATTGTTTGCGAATTTCCTGACATTTTTCCGGAAGAAATTCCGGAGCTACCTCCCAGTCGGGAGATTGATTTCTCTATTGACTTAATTCCCGGGGCAGAACCTGTGTCCCGAGCGCCATATAGAATGTCTTTGGTGGAATTAACCGAAGTGAAGAAACAAGTAAACGAATTACTAGAAAAGGGCTTTATCCGACCCAGTGCCTCACCCTGGGGTGCTCCGGTGTTATTGGTAAAGAAGAATGACGGTAGTATACGAATGTGCATTGATTACCGACAGCTGAACAAACTGACAATCAAAAATAAATATCCACTACCTCGGATTGACGATTTACTGGACCAGTTGCGAGGCGCCGCTGTGTTCTCTAAGATCGACTTGAGGTCGGGATACCACCAGATCCGAGTGAGGTCGGAGGATATCCCAAAGACAGCATTTCGGACTCGTTATGGGCACTTCGAGTACGTAGTAATGCCCTTTGGAGTAACGAACGCTCCTGCCATTTTTATGGATTATATGAATTGGACCTTTCAACCGTACTTGGACCAGTTTGTGGTAGTATTCATTGACGATATTTTGGTATATTCGAGGTCGGACGAGGAGCATGCTCAACATCTTCGACTTGTTTTACAAGTACTTCGGGAGAAGAAGTTGTACGCTAAACTATCTAAGTGTGATTTCTGGGGGAGTAGTGTACAATTCTTGGGGCATATAATTTCCCAAGAGGGAATTTCAGTTGATCCGACAAAAATTGAGGCGGTTATGGCTTGGGAGAGGCCGAAGTCAATAACTGAAATCAGGAGTTTCCTCGGATTAGCTGGATACTATCGACACTTCATTGAGGGGTTCTCTCGGATAGCACTTCCTCTGACTCAGTTAACAAGGAAAGGAAACCCCTTCGTGTGGTCGGAAAAGTGTGAATTAAGCTTCCAAACTCTTAAGCGATGTTTAACGACTGCCCCTGTGCTTGCACTGCCCGATGTAACACAGGAATTTGAAGTATATTATGATGCATCCAAATTTGGATTGGGGTGTGTGTTGATGCAAGCTGATCGGGCAATTGCTTATGCTTCGAGGCAATTGAGGCCACATGAGGAGAATTACCCGACTCAGGATCTGGAACTTACAGCAGTGGTGTACGCACTGAAGATTTGGCATCATTATCTGTATGGGGCTCGCTTTGTAGTATTCAGTGATCACAAGAGTCTAAAGTACTTATTTGATCAAAAGGAGTTAAATATGAGACAGAGGAGATGGGTAGAGTATTTGAAGGATTATGACTTCGATTTGAAGTATCACCCGGGCAAAGCGAATGTTGTGGCAGATGCGTTAAGCAGGAAGGTACTGCATGTGGCTTACCTAATGGGTAGAGAACAGGAATTGCTGGAAAGCTTTAGAGATATGAATGTTGGAGTTGTTATGAACGCACCAAACCGAATGACAATCGGAATGTTAAAAATCTCCAACGAATTTCTGGAGTCGATGGTAGCTGCACAGAAAGACGATAAAGAGTTACTGAGGCTGATTGATACTCAGACCCAAGGCAAAAATGTGGAGATAACTAGGGGTGACGATGGTATATGGAGATTCAGGAACCGAGTGGTGGTGCCTGCACATGGAGGCTTCAGGCAGGCAGTGCTATCAGAAGCACACAAGAGCTCTTTGAGTATACACCCGGGAGTGACAAAAATGTATCATAACTTAAAAAAGGAATTCTGGTGGCCAAGCATGAAGAAGGCAATAATCGAGTATGTGAAATCCTGTGTGATATGCCAGAAGTGCAAGGTTGAGCACCAACGACCTCCAGGTTTGCTTCGACCTCCAGAAATTCCGATCTGGAAGTGGGAAGGTATCACCATGGACTTCGTATCCGGACTACCCCGCACTCAAACCGGATACAACGCGATTTGGGTGATTGTTGATCGACTAACCAAAAGTACGCATTTCCTGGCAATAAATATGAAGTGGTCGCTAGATCGATTAGCTAAGTTGTACATTGTTGAGGTCGTACGACTGCATGGTGTGCCCTCAAGCATTATCTCCGATCGGGATCCCCGATTCACTTCAAGGTTTTGGGGGAGTTTGCAACAACAACTGGGTACTGAGCTCAAATTGAGCTCAGCCTACCATCCCCAGACCGATGGCCAATCAGAACGGACTATACAGACTCTTGAAGATATGTTAAGGGCATGTGTACTGGAACAGGGCGGATCATGGGAGAAATACTTGCCCTTGGTAGAGTTTGCATATAATAACAGTTACCATAACAGCATTGGGATGGCTCCATATGAAGCTCTTTATGGTCGGAAATATCGTACTCCATTATGTTGGAATGAGAACGGTGATGCCCTTCATTTGGGGCCTGAGATGATTCAAGAGATGAACGAACAAATCGCCTTAATCCGAGAGAAGATAAAAATTGCTCAAGACCGTCAAAAGAGCTATTATGACAATCGGCACAGACCCCTTGAATTCCAAGTGGGTGATTGGGTGTTCCTAAGGATTTCACCGACTAAGGGTGTAGGTCGAATTTTGAAAAGCCATAAGCTTAATCTGAAGTATATTGGACCATACCAAATACTAGAACGGATTGGTGAAGTCGCTTATCGACTGGATCTTCCCCAATCGTTGACTAACATTCATAACGTATTCCACGTATCACAACTTCGAGCCTACATTCCGTGTGATACCATGATTGTACCGAGTGACTCCATTGAAGTGAAGGAGAACTTGACGGTGGAGGCGGTACCAATCGGTATGAAAGAGCATCAAACCAAACGGTTAAGGAACAAGGAGGTCCCGCTGGTGAAGGTGAAGTGGCAGAATTTACATTGGATAAATTACACTTGGGAGTTAGAATCCGATATGAGACGAATGTACCCTCATCTTTTCCAACAGGAACACTGATTTCGGGGACGAAATCTCCTTTTAGGAGGGGTGGATGTAACATCCCTGATGTTTTAATGAGAATTATAAGAAATGGGAAATGATTAGTAAATGTTTTAGAAGTTTTATTTAATATTTGTTCTGTCTTAGCCAAAGATAAGAAAGCCGGTGTCGAGGTCGGTATCTGAAGCGCGAGCAGGCGGAGTTAAAGATCGGGAGTGTAAGAGGAGAGCGGACAGGGCCAGGAGGTTTGGTCCGAACCGTTGTGAGGAGAGCGCCTCACACGGAGTCATAGCCCGGATTAACCTCATAATGACTAAAACAACGGATGTAGGTAACCAAGAGGTGAGCACGGATGAGGTATCCGATCTCTCAGGTTGTAGCTCGGATTTCTGAGGTATGAACACTAAGTTAGGACGTCGGGGGCCGATATTCATATTGGGCCTATACTCTTGCGAAGTATTAGAGAATTGTGAACAATTAAATGTTAAGGGAATAAATACGTGTAATTGATTTGATAACTATGCAATAGTTCAATATAGTGAAATTAATTAAATTTAGTAAGAATACAAATAAAATAAAGGAAAAGACGATCTTGCCCATGAGCTATACATATATATATAAGGAGATTCTCTTCCTTCCCTCCTCATTATTTACAAGTTACCTTTGCTGTTGGTCTATTCCTTCTCTTTCGTTTTTCTCTCCTCTCTTAACGCTGATTTGCATGCGCTGGAGAGGGACTCCATTTGTGTCTAAACTTCAATTGAACCCCATTCCTGTGATTGAGGCTTCAAGGTGAGTCTACTGATCCGTTCCAATTGTGATTCCCTTATTCCTTTTATTCTTTGGCTGTTAAGAGCCATGCATGGCTATATTCGTGGCTGTTCTCCACTCCTCTGGTGAGTGTGAGCCCAAATGCAGTCCATGAACTAAGGGTGTTGAAGTGACGAGCTGTACATTATGATCCGTAGGTAGTAGGCTAAGCAACGGAAGACTGAGTGACGGAGTTGAGACTACGAACCCAGTGCTTAGAGGAAGGGGTCGACACAGAGAACAGATCGTCGAAGCGTGGAACCAAAGTAAGGGGGGTGTTCGGGTTATAATTAATTAGAATAGGACTCGCTTCTTAAACAGGTCATTGAAGTAACGTAAACAGGTTAAGGAAAATGTTGCTAAACGTAGTTGTGTGTTTATGCTTGTGCATGTGTGACTGAGTACATTAATTAATGGAGGATCGGGTGTGGATGAGTTTATCATGTACGATCTTGTGATATCTAATGTGAAATGATCAGTGTTATGTGATGTCGGGTTAGCAAGCAGGCTACCCGATTGATGAGGAATTGATATTATTATGTGAAAGGTAAACTGTTGAATGATTATGTGGTATGGGATGGCCGACGGTATATGATAGCCCCTCATTTCCGGCTCCCGTGGTTTTCGTGCCCAGTTGAGCTACCCAATGGTCAAGTAGGACCCAGTGGTCAAGGTGGAGAGTCAAGCAGGACTCGGTGAACCAAGCAGGGTTCACGGGGTGTCAAGTAGGACCCCCAGCTGAAGGCCAATCCTTTAGTATCCGGATACTAGGAGTCAGATTGTATGAGAGTCAGTTGTGATCGTGATGAATGTGATGGAATTGTGTAGATGGTTTAATATAGTTACTGTATGTAATACACTATGTTTCGGTATGCTTGCTTACAAGTGATGCTTGATGTGTATGTATAAATATGCATGTATATTTGTTAAGATCCATTCTAAATTAATTACAATGTCAAACACTCACCCTTGCAATTTTTTTTTAGTAACCAGAGACAGGGAGGGGGAAGGAGCCATGGAGCCGCGCCAAGGGGGAGAACGGTGCCAGGGTCCGAGTGACTCTCTATAGAGTTATATGTGTGTATAAGAACTTCTTAGTATAATTATTAGTTGTGTTTAATTAAGACCGAATCGGATGTAAACCTATATTTTAAAATATATCACTGTTATTTGCATATGTTTTCATGGTAACTCTTTGGGTTCACAGAACCATTTTTAGAGTGAAATTTTGGGAGTCCAGTTGCATGTTTTGTTTAATCCGATGTGTGAAAGGTATTCGCTCAAGTGGATAGAACCTCGTTTAAGTGAGAGTCCGGAATCTCGCTTAAACGAGTAGGGGCCTCGCTCAAGTGAGAAGCCCTGATACCCTTTCTCCCATCCGTTGTGTTTAAATTAACTTACCTTTCTTTTCATGACCTCATTTAATTAATCTAACTGTGACTGCTGTCACTTGAATAAGTCAGTAAAAATAAATGCTTTTTCACTAAATATCGATTAATTCTCAAGAAAAGGAAAAATTTATCGTAAGAGGTAATTGTTTGAATAAAAATAAATGCAAAATAACCTAGGATGTTACAATATCACATCTCATTTCTCTTTAATGATTCATGATGCATGAACTACTCGCATATTTAGTTGGTTAAGACTTTTAGAAACTCAATTATTAAATACCATAAAGGTTCATAAATTCATCTCAATAAACTGTACATTCTCATAAGTTCTTCTTTGAACTTCTGTTATACATAAATAAATTTAGTACAGTTTTCAAATTCAGATCTCACCAAAATTGAGTTTTCCAGCCTTAAATATCTCAAAACTTTTTCTTAAAAAACCACATATTTACATAATCTTTCCCAATTTGAATCTTAACTAGATTGAGTTTAGAAATCTCGACTATAACAAAATATCCTTTAGTTATTTCATTAGGGAAAATCAATTTAAATTTCTAAAAGATAAAAAAAATATATTTAAAATCATTAACTAAGAATACTTAAAACTATAAAAAAGAATTTTAATTCAAGAATTAATTATCTCAACCTCTGATTTTCATAAAATAGCTTCTTTCTAATACTAGATTTTATTCTAGAGATTAAAAATAAAGTTAATGAAAATTATTTCTAAGAAGAAATAAAAGACTAAAATAATGATAAAATATTTTCTCTTAGAATAAAAATTTAAAGAGTAAGGTAAGAAAATTCTTATGAGTTTTAACTTTTCGTCATGCTTGTTATATGCTCAAACTCATACCACAAGATCATCAATCATAATCAAATATTATCAATCACAATCAAAAAATATCAATCATAATCAAATAATATCGATCAAAATTAAATATCATCATTAATAATCAAATATTAATAATTATAATCAAATTAATTAAATATAATTTAAATTTTAATGGTTATTTAAATTAATAAGATTAATTTTAAGTCTTTATAGTCCATTCCTCGCATAGGTCTATGTAGGTCCATATAGTCCAATCCTCGCATAGTATATAGTTCAGTCCATACAGGTCATAATAGCCCAAGTCCTTGCATAGGTTCAGTCCAGTTAGCATAGGTTATCCAGGTATTTGCATAGGTATTCAGATCAAGTTACATAAGATACTCAATTTAAAATTTATTATAAATTTTTAAGTTAAATAGTTATTATTTAAAAATAATATTATTATTAAATTTTAAAGGAGTAGGGGACTCCTCTTATTATTCTTATGTATTTTCATATTATATTCCTATCTCACTCCCCCTTACCTCTTGTATCTTGGTTCGTTATGGAAAGTCTGTGTGGGCCTCGTCTTCAAGTTCTAAAATATACCAATTTCACTTTAATATAGTTATAAGATAAAAATTAAGATTTCTACTTAAAACAGAAATGGTAAATTTTGAATAGTGAATAGTAAATCGTGAATAGTAACAATAAATAGTAAACGTGAATAGTAATAGTAAATAGTAAAACATGAATAGTAATGGTAAAAAGTAAATCATGAATAGTAAAGGTAAATAATAACAGTAAATAATAATTTACTATTTGAATAGTAATTTACTATTGAAATAGTATTTTACTATTGAAATAGTATTTTACTATTTAGAATAGTAACTTAAAATAATATTATTTCCAGTATAATAATATATTTCTAAAAACAATATGAAAATAACCCTAAAAAATATAAAAGAGATGTATTCTTACCTTAGAATTTTAGCAAAACCTTCTTCCAAAAATTTTATTTCTCTTTCTTACTTCCACCACTATCTCACTAACACTACTATATTAAGAAAACTTAATCTGACATTGTGAATTCTAAAGAAGAATTCCTTCGGTATTTATAGGAAGAAAAATTACTATACATTCCATTATTTTAATATAAAAGTACGGTGTATTTTTTGAAATTTAAATCCTGGTTACTGTGCACTTTTTGAAAATTTCATACATGCATAGTGTTTTGCATAGTAAATGTCGGCTGAATTATTAAGCCAAATAGTAACCTTTCACTCGGTATATTTTAAATATTCAAAATTAGTCCTTTTTGAAGTTAGTGATATTATATCAGTTCTCATTAATTTTATGATAAGTAATATAAAATTTAAATTTTAAAAATCTAAAATTTTCTATTAATAAAAATTTATTGATATGTTTCCGATTTTTTAACGATTGGAAAAAATCAAGATTTTTCTCAAACCGATCATTTTTAGATAAGTCTACTTGAAATGGATCTTAGAAAATTTTCTTATAATTTAAATTCACTTTCTTATAAATATTTTTAATTTTAAGTCACTTTATATGAATTTAAAATTATTTAAAATATATTATTTTATTAAAATATTTCCAAAATTCCAAAAAATTTCATAAAATCATAAATAATACGTAGATCAAAAGGTTCTAAAGAACCATAGTCTAATTCCTTCAAAATTTTATTTTAAAATTCTAATAATAGTTAAATCACAAATATGTAAAAACATAAATATAAAAACATAAAATAAAATTTGTGAATAATAAATATATTTAAAATTCTTAATATAATTTCATTAATCAATGAATACTAATTATGTCATTTTAAAATTTCTCATTCAAAATACATAAATATTTTTATTTTATTTTTATTATTTTATTTTATTTTAAAAAATAAATAATTAAATATAAATACCAAAATTTCATAAAAAATGATAATAATAAACTAACTAATAGTAAGTATTTCTTATTAAAGATATATTAATATCTATTTTCTATTTGTGTTGAAAATGAGATGTTATATACGAGCTTTCCTAAAGTGCATATGCAAAAGGGATCTTCTGTTGAGGACTTTCGAAGCAACCTAGTTAATGAAATTTCTCTGAAGCATGTGTTTGCACTCACTGACAACGCAATCCTCAAGAGACCAACATCCTTCGAAGCTAAACCAACGGATATTTTTTAAAAGGACTATAAATACAAGAAACTTCTGAATTCAAGATAGTTACGCTATTTAATTTCATACTTGAACATTCTCTTGATTTCTATCTAGAAACCAAAGTCTGAAAGACTTTTCTTTTAAAGTTTCTAAGTTCTTGTATTCACTACTTAAGTCTTCTTTGTAGTTCTGCTTAGTGCAGACCTTGACTTATAGTATGTAGCTCAATGTACCTTGTAATCATTTTATATCTTTGTACATTGAGTTATTTGATTGTAACTTCAAACACTTTATCACTTCACTTTGTATATTTTGGTGTGTTGCCAGAATCCGTAAGTGTTGGGAAACACTGTGGCCTGAAGAGGCTTTTGAAAAAATATTTGGGTTTGTAGCCAGGAGTGACTAGTGTAAAAAATACTTGAGTTTAACCTAGAAGTAGCTAGAGTCAAGAATACTATTGCACTGGGCTAGTGCAGATTGTAAAGGTATTTTACAATAGTGAAAAATCCTTCGGTCTGAAGCGACTAGACGTAGCTTCTGAGTTGGAAGTGAACGAGGATAAATTCCGTTGTGTGTTTTTCTGCTCTATCCTCCAGTCTGTTAAAATTGAATATTTTCCTAGAGCGGTCTGTGTTATTTCTATTTACTATTATCTAAAAATAATCAAGTTATTAATGACTGGACAAAACCAAGAAATAACTCCTCACGTGCGAAATTATAGAGGATCCAACAAATTTCAAAAAAAAGTTTAAGGCTTATTTAACCTCCCCTTGTAAGTCTAACTCTGTACCATCATGGTTCATAAGCCTGCTGCTACGCTTCACGTTTGAAAAATCTTAAGTTCCGTGCGAAAAGAGTTTCAGACTTATTCAACTCCCCTTCTAAGTCTGACTCTGAACCATTACTACGCTTCAAACTACGAATAACATCCCACAATAGCTCACGTTTAGATGGGCTCATGCTGCCATAAACAAAAGAATAGAACCAAGAAGGACCATTGCCAAACTCTAAAGTGACAACTTGATCATGGACGTGAATCAACTTGTTGTAAAAACTTCTATCAAACTTAGCAAGAAGCTAGACTCCTTCTCTATGTCGTTTTGCTTCCCTAACACCACAAGCTTCATAACCCAAACTTCTCCAAAACCATTTAACAACATGAAACCAATAATAAGTTTCCATAACAACAAAAGTAAATGGTTGATATTGACCAACCAAGTCCCTAATTCTTCTTTGCCCTTATTTACTAGCACGACCCCCTAGCATTCCATACAATAATATTGGGAAGACAATCGATAAAGAGAACTGAGAAGAATCAGTGCGTAAGCCATGTAAATTACATGTCCATTCCAACTTCATCACTTGGATCATATGGATTAGTAGAATATTCCTCTGCCATACTCTCTATTGCACTATCCATAATAGTATATGAATAATCACCATTATGATTTAAATTTAACATGGGTTTAGCTCCATCAGTCGACACTGGTTTTCCAAAAATAGAAACTGGAGTATTATTAACCATCATTTTTGCATTAACTTCACGTGATGCAATTACACTTTTCCCCGCATCAGTTCGGGGAGGGATTATCTCTCTCCTAGTCCTTCTTTTAGTGGTAGGACCCTTACTTCAAAAAACATTAAATGGTTGTGAAGAGGTGGACCTACCATAACAGTTGCTATTTTACCACCATATCCATTATTGGAAAATTGTTTACTTGTACCTTTCTTTAAATTATTCCCATTATTACATTATGATTGGTAAAGTGAGATTTTGATTGCTTCTTCTTTCTTTCAACGGTTAGCCACACTCTATGTGGGTCCATGGAAAAGACACAGAGACTTGAATATCACTATTGAATGTGTGTTGTCCATCATTAATTTCCAGGGCTTTAGGAGCACGGTAATCTCCTCCAGGGCTGTCGGAGCAACTTCTCCTTGAACCATCATAGAATCCTTAACTAAGGAATGTGATGAGTAATTCCTAACCAAAGTGACTATAACATCCACACCCAAAACACAATAAATAAAGGCCTTCATCTTCAATATCATACCATGTCTACCCACAACAGGATGATTTAGGTCAATCTCCACACGAATTCTAGCAAAACGACCTCGGTGCATATCCACAATATTCATATCCATTATTATGAGTTTACCCTCTACAGTAACAAAATTTAAAAGAATACTCTCATCATAAAATTGTAAGTCCAATCTTGGAATACGAATCTAAACCATAGTGGTATTGATCTTAGAGTTTGCCGCCTCAATCCGGTGTCCACGATTTAACTGACAAATAATGCTAAAAAATCAACCATGACCCTATAAATGCTTTCTTAACTTCTCACGAAGAATAAAGAAGCCAAAATTCTTACCCAAAAGTTTAACCATCAAACAATCCGTCCATGGCTCGCACAACTTCTTATACTCATTTTCATCAAACGAGAGCTTTGGAAACAAGCAATTTCCTCCTATCAAATTAACCTCATCATGCCCTCATTAACTAGATTACGTGCTTAGGCCCTTCACATCTTTTTCCCATCACCTTCCTTTTAAAAGTTGTTGTGTCTGAGGATGTAGAAATACCCTTATAACCTTTCCGAACGCACCAGCTCTCCTCCAAAGTCTCCATCTCCCAAAAGAGAAAAAAATGTTATATTTACTTAAATTTCAAGACTAAGTAATATTTGCTCATCACATATGGATCCTCATGAATGAGGTAATAAATAAATAAATAAAACAATAATAAAAAAGGGGGTAAATTCCATGTCTGCGCGCGTTCAGAAACAGAAACCCTAGGCGCAGTGCGCACGAGGCCTTTCTCCCCGGCGCATTTTAGCATCACCCTCTCCTTGTCTCGGCAACTCTACTCTCTACTACTCATTTTGTTGCGGAGTGTGAGCTTCACGCGTTTCTATCATGGGAAGCACCTTTCTCTCTCCGCCACCAAAGCGTTCCGCGCCCGACCCGAACCCGTTTTCTCCAAATGGATCTTCCAAGCGCTCCAAGCCTCCGCCGCCTCCTCTCCCCGTACCGCCGGGCCACGCTGCCTTCCGCCTCATCTGCAACGCCTCGCGCGTCGGTGGCGTCATCGGAAAGTCCGGCTCCGTCATCAAGACACTCCAGCAATCCACCGGCGCTAAGATCCGAGTGGAGGACGCGCCGCCAGAATCGCCGGACCGCGTCATCCTGGTGATCGGCGACGCCGCCATCAGTGGCAAGATCGTGGTGAGCGACGCGGTGGTCGAGGTATCGAAGGCGCAGGAAGCGCTGCTGAAGGTGTTCGAGAGGATTCTTGATGTGGCGGCGGAGACGGAAGGCGTTGAGGTTGGAGACAGGGTGATGTCTTGCCGGCTCGTGGTGGATGCGGCGCAGGCTGGCTCTGTTATTGGTAAGGGAGGGAAGGTTGTTGAGAAGATCAAGAAGGACACTGGATGTAGAATTAGGGTTTTAACTGATAATTTACCACCTTGCACTTCCTCTTCCGACGAAATCATTGAGGTATGTGTATTTGTTCTTATTCTCTTCCACACTTGTTAGTTAATGAATAGTTTAGGTTAAAATCGAATTGGAATTAGGTTACTATCGCTAGTGTTTATTCTGCTTCGTTGTCTAGTGTTCATTCAGGGTTTTCGGGTTAGGCATTTTGTGTAGAGGTAATAGGTTTGTTAGTTAGTTAGTGTTGTAGAAGGATTCGTCTTTTTTCTTCTGATTCTGTAGAACACTGCTTTGGAGTTGTTCATAGATGATTTGTGATGTCGGTGAACTTCCTTGTGATTGCTGAAGGTGTAAATTAATGCCTCTGGACTCTGGAGTAGAGGGGACAGTTGGAAATTACTGTGAGCTTGCTTGGAGTTTAGGAGAATCAAGAATGTGGGAATTTCCTTTTGGGAAAACTATCCTCCATGGGAAACAATTATTATGGCTGCAACCTGCATTTGTGATTCTAAAGATTAGCGAGCAAAAGTGGTGTTAGATAGTTTTTTTTTTTTTTTTTCATGTGATTTGTGAAGTTCACATAAAACCTAATTCATAAGTAGTATAAAGCATAGTTGCCCTACTCCAAAAAATGCTATATCAGGAAAGCACCTAGCTGGTTGACCACAGGTTCACAATTCAGAATTTCATATAGATTAAACAATTTATTCTATATACATATAAATGCTCAAAAATTAAAAAAATGTTCAAAATTCATGACATATTCGTAGTCAACTGTAATCTGAAAAGTAGAGGGAAATAATAATGTTACCCATAAACAAAGACACTTTCTCAGCAAAGGGAGAGGTGTCCTTAATTCACATTATCTGAATCTCTTTGTTTTTTTTAATAGTGAGCTTGTAGTTGACTTTACCTTTTAATAACCTTAATTCCAAATTCTTTATTGTTTGATTTGAAGGTGAGAGCTTGGTTTTTTTTAGCAGTCTAATGTTGTAAGGGGGCTAGGGGGAGGTCTTGTGTCTTACAGACATTTTTTGCCTTTGACTACCTTTGGTGCATCTAAGGCAGGATTTAAATTTCATGAGTTAGGACTTGTAACATTTTCCAACTGACCAATGAAATAACAATTGAATAGATAAATGGGCTTCACATTATTTATTCCATGCAAAAATTATCCTTTTATGCTGAGAAAATCTTCTGGATTTGTGGATTGTGGTAGATAGAAGGCAAAGTGTCATCTGTAAGGAAGGCACTTATTGCAGTCTGCCAACGTCTTCAAAATTGCTCTCCTGTTGACGGAACAAAAAAGATAGGAAGCAAACCTTATGAAATGGTTCAGCATGAAGCTTTAGCTGCACTTTCTCGCGAGACTTCAACTGCAGCTCCTCGTGAGACTTTAACTGCAGTTCCACGTGACACTGTAGATCATCTTTTGCTGAGGAGCTCTGCCCTTTCTACTTTATCCAGTAGCTCTAACAGCTATGCCACCAGAGTTCATTCACTACCAGTGGAAGTTAACAGAGTCTCACCACTAGAACCAAAAGCACTTCAGCAGGAAGTCACATTCAGAATTCTTTGTTCAAATGATAGAGTTGGAGGAGTTATTGGAAAGGGAGGAAATATTGTTAGAGCTCTTCAGAGTGAGACAGGGGCTACAATTAGTATTGGTCCTTCAGTAGCTGAGTGTGAGGATCGATTAATTACTATTACTGCTTCAGAGGTCTGTTAAATTTGATGTTTCTATTTTTACTTGTCATGTGGTTTTATGTGTATCATTACTAGTCTGTTTTTATCTACAACTTCTTTAGTGGTTATTTTGTCTCATCTTCTTACAGAATCCTGAGTCAAGATATTCCCCAGCACAGAAGGCTGCTGTGCTTGTTTTCTCCAGGTCTGTTGAGTCTGGTTTTATGAAGGGGCTAGACCCTGGATTAAATAAGGGGTCAACTGTTACTGCACGTCTTGTAGTCCCGTCAAGCCAAGTTGGTTGTTTGTTAGGAAAAGGTGGAGTAATAGTATCAGAAATGCGAAAGGCAACGGGGGCTAGTATAAGAATAATTGGGATTGATCAGGTGCCAAAATGTGCTTCAGATAATGATCAAGTTGTACAGGTTTGGAGGCAATACTTTGTTTTATTTATTATCTAATTCTGGCTTTGTTGTTTTTGACTTGTGTGTCTAGCTTAAGACTACAAGTCTCTGACTTTTGAGTATTAAACATGAATGTGTTGTTAATATTGTTTTTTTAACATTTATATACGTGTACTGATTATGTAGCATGAATTGTGTAACTTGTATCATCAATCTTCATCATAGCAGCTATCCTGCTATCCTTTCTTCTGTGATAATTGTTCTGGTGTCAGCCCCTCCCCCCCCCCCCCCCCCCCCCCCCCGGGATTTGTAACTATGACATCTATGATAGCAATTTCCATGAGCCTGTGACATTATGATTCTACTGCTGTTTCTCTGCAGTAATTATGAATTACTGGACTTTTCAAGATGCGGCTAGTAATTTTGAATCCATGTGCAGATGTTTGTGATTTCTTTTTTGGTCTTTGATTCCTTAACCTCCACCCTTTTGTACTTTTTTCTTTCTATTTCTAATTACTATTTCATTTTTAAAAGAAAAGACCCTTGTGCACTGATTAGAATTGACCAGTGGTGAATCTTGTTTCCCAGAGCATTTCTCTGTTTGCCTAAAACTCCTAGTATATATAGTTCACTAAATTTGTTTAAGTAATCATGATAATCCGTGAGATGACATTTAGGATTTATTATTTACACTATCTATATCCTCTATTTTCCCTCAGATATCAGGAGAGTTTTCAAATGTGCAAGATGCATTATATAATGCAACTGGTAGACTGCGAGATAATCTTTTTGTCAGCACACAGAATGGTGCTGGAATAAGGGGCCTTTCTTCTATAGAAGTTGATACCAGTCCGTATGGGAGACTGCGGGATGTTGTTCCTGTTGTCAGCACACAGAATAGTGCTGGAACAAGGGGCCTTTCTTCTATAGAACTTGATACCAGTCCCTTTGGGAGACTGCGAGATGTTGTTCCTCTTGGGATCCAACCAGCCACTGCCTCTTCTCATAGTTTAAGTAGACATACTTTTGCTCAAGGAATTGATCATCTTCCTCTTTCTAGAAATTTAGACCATCCTTCTTCACCAGGGTTATGGACTCCACCGGTATATTGCTCAATCTCTTTGTACTGGTTGGTTTTACCTGCACATGTTATTATTTTTATTAATTATTTTGTGATTAAAATTTGATTGCAGGCGGTGGCTGGGATAAATTCAAGAGGCATTAACGATGTTAGTTGGGGATTGACACCTCGAAAAGGCGGCTTAGAACTTGTCAGGTTGTAGATTTGCAAAACAAAAATAGACTTGTTTTAATCTAATTCTAAATCGTAAATCTATGTATTGATCAGAAACGGACACCAAGTTTTCTTGTTATCCCGAATTTTAAGATTTTTGTAGTATTAAGAGGCATTTATGGTGTGATGTAGTGGTTGTAGATGTCTTTGGCATACATTTCCCTTAACATTTTCAAATCATGTTAGTGATAAATTGTTTTTTTGTCCCTTATAACATCTTTTGACATACAAAAAGTTCTGTTACACTGTCACAGCCATGTAAGTGTGTCTGTTTAAACCTCTTCTGTAAGATTGAGGGTATCTGTTTGTTTGGAATTGGAACTCATGAATATTTAGTGATACTGTACCATGCATTATAAGTACATTGTTGTTTATGATGGGAACTGATAATAATTGTCATGAGCAGTAATGTGTTACTGTTATTAGATATAATTATAAGTGCCTTGAGATGACTGTTTTCATAAAGAATAACCCATGGAAGTTATGCATTAGGGGTATATTTGACAGTAGGGTGTATAATTAGGCAGAAGGTGGTCTTAGTGGTAGTTTGTGGACAGAAAATACTCTGTTGGGGACTTGGCTCTGGGACAGCAAGAATATTGTTGTACTGTGCAAATTCTATGTTCAGCATTACAACTTATCGGTTTATCAATTGGTGTTCTATCAGTCAGCATTATACTTGACAAGCATATAGAGCCATATACCATCTGATTTGACATTGCTTTTCTCGGATCATTGCCTGTTTGCTCTTATTTGAAATAATTGCTTTTGAGTGAAGTTGTAGCCAACAAGAACACGGTTTCTGAATGAGTGATGGAAATATTCTGTTGAACTGGTAAAATAGACCAACACAACCTGTCCAATTTCTTATTAAATATTCTCTTTTTGGTCCGCAGTGGAAGTAAATCTGCTATTGTGACCAATACTACAGTAGAAATTGTGGTTCCTGATGATACTATTGATTCGGTATATGGGGAAAATGGTAGCAATTTGGCTCGTCTGAGACAGGTACACAAACTTGGATAAGTTAATATATGTATATTTGATCTATTTTTACTTGTTCACCAGCTCACCATGTTAGCCTTGTGACATTTGTGATCATTAATTTTGCTTTATATCAATTTACTTTATACTCTGTTTCAGTTTGTCTATCCGTTCAGAAAAAAATGTTTTCAGTCTATCTGCCATTTTATAAAACCAAGGAAGTATGATTTATTTTTTTGTAGTTATCAACTTCATCTTTATGTAGACGTTTTCACCAAATGGGACAAGCAAGATCATTGATGGAGATTCAATACCTTTTTATTGAAAGATAAAATAGTCCAATGCTCTTACCTTTCCAATAATTGAGACGATTCAATAACTTTTTAATCCTTTGATAATTACATTAAATAAATAATTTAAAATGCAGGGAGTATTTTATGTCATTATTTTCTATTTTTTTAGGCATGTGGCATTGATATTACGAAGGATGGAACTACATAACGAAAATATTAGAAGCCTCTTATTTTTCGCCATCTTTTAACCTTTGTTTTCCATACTATCAGATATCCGGTGCAAAGGTTGTTATCCATGAACCTCGTCCTGGAACAGGTGACAGGACTATTGTCATATCCGGTTCCCCTGATGAAACCCAAGCAGCGCAGAGTCTTCTCCAAGCATTTATTCTTAGCGGATCATGACATATCCGCCCACACATGTCCCATTATTTTCATTTATAGTTTTGTTGACTATTATTTTTTGTTTTCCTTTTTGTGCCCCACCCGAATTCATGTAATATCCAGCCTTGTAATATTCCCAATCTGTCATCTTTGGTTAAATTGATTCAGCTTAGGCTGTCCACTGATTATTAGTGTAGTAATATAACATCAATCGCTTGATTCTTTAGTGCATACCTCAGTAACATCCAACAACTTTGCTGCTTTCTTTACCTGCAGGGTGTCTTGACTCCACAGTTTAGTTCGGTTGATTTAAGTGAATTTCCGATGAACATTTTTTTGTCCAGAATATATTGAGCATATGTGAAATCCCAGGAATTCAGTTAACTGTGATTATTTGCATCTGGTGTACAATCACATTACTTGGTAGTCGAAGCATATAATGCTAGAGTTTATTGGCATCCAGGTTTGTTCATAACAAGGAGAGATAATTAATTTTTGCTAAAAACAGAATTATTGAATTGAAGCATAAGAAAACTATAGGATTCAGAGTTCTAAACTGCTCACCTTCCAAAAAAAGTAGCAATCACAACAGGTATTTTTGGCGTTTCGCACATTTTTATATATTTATTACTTAATCATCTTTGTGCCACAAAGCGTTTCAAAGATTTATTCCTCGTGCCTCAAGCTGAATGGCTACGTGAATTGAACTTCCAAAGTCGTAACATAACATATACTACACAATTCAGGACATCTCAAGAAAGCAGCGACAAGTTTAATGCACTGGGAAGCAAATAAACGGAGAATCAATTACGTCTGGATCATCAAATCATATCAACAACACCACAGCCAGTTATTATTATGTCCAAAATATTAATAGTGTTTCACTGTTTCTTCTATGTTTCTGATGATATATCACATACGTGTCTGTTTGGTATGCAGTTAGGGAGACAGAATTATGAAAATGAAAAAAATTGAAGTTAATATTGATCTTTTATCTCATTCAAGATAATGTTTGACCGTAAGATGTTTGACCAACCTAAAAAAAAATCTTATGGTTAAACGGTGTTTGACCAATCCTAACTTTTAACCAAATAAGCGAATAATTATTAAGTAAATTAGTCATTCATTTATATGTGACACATCTTAAAAAAAATACCATTTTAACTTTTCAACATCCTAGCAAAATGCTTTATCACAAATCACCTTTGCACCCTTCATGAACTTTCTCTCTCCTTTAATTCATCATCATTATACCACTTACGAACAGTTAAGTTTTGATCGGTACTGCACCGGGGTCAAGAGATCCGGTGTGGGGTCAGTCACAAAAGTTGAAGATTGAGTGATGCTGAAGACCGGTTCTGTGAGTATACGGTCTATGTATCTGATGTCTCTGTATGAAGAGAGTGGTCTTGACGTCCTGGAGGTCCTTCACACCGACCTCACGCGTTGATGTGGGCGAAAGGTGGTGTCACCTGCGAAGATTCTCCGACGCTCAAGTCAGTAAATATATTCCAAGTATGGAATGTAAGAGATCACTTTCTTGGATCCAGATAAAGGTAGTAAAAAGAAAAAAGAATTAGGACCCCCTCCAATAAACTGAAGTGAGTTCTTATACCTGATTGGCTCGATATATGAGAACGTGTTAGTGGGGAACCACTAATCTCCATTATATAAGTATATTATTATTTAATGTGCACTCACCAGCGTGATCGAGACAAGTAGCTATTTTATATTGAGCGTAGAGAGAGTAGGACTAGTCTTTGTTAGCCCAGGTGGCCTCTAGGAAACTCAAGAGGGGGGGTGAATTGAGTAGTTAGAAACTTTTTCACTAATAAATTTCTCCTTTAAAAACTCAATATGCAATGATATGTGATTTGAATAATAATGCTTAAAACATAAAGAGTTTAAGGGTTAGAGAAATGCAAACAGAGATTTATACTGGTTCGGCCAACCACTGCCTACGTCCAGTCTTCTCAAGACACCCTTGAGGAAATTCACTATAATCAAATCCCTTGATTACACCACAATGGGGACTCACACCTCGATCACAAATGCATTGGATGCTACACCACACCCAAGCACATCACCCTTGGATACTACACCATACCCAAGAACATCACCCTTGGATGCTACACCACATCCAAGAAGAACACCCTCAGAGATACACCACTCTGAGTATCTATCTAACTTTAGAGATAAAGAACTCTATAGAAAAACTCTCTTCAAGAGTATGATGAACAAATTGAGGAACAAGAAGAGTAATAACTCTATTAAGAGAATATGGCCATTATTGCTCTTAAGAAAAGATTGGAAGTATTTGGTGTTCGTGTTATTGGTGTGCTTTTACAAATGAAATACCCTCCTATTTATAGGAGAAGAAATGCCTTCAAGAGGTGTGAAATTATTGATTAAAATAATTGGAAAGGTACCTCTTGGATAAAATAATATTTTATGAAAAGTTATAATGTTTCAACATGATTTTTTGCTTTCTGATCACGTTGTAATCGATTACATAAAATAGGTAATCGATTACAGCCTTTTAAAATCAGTTTTAAAACATAACGTTCATATTGTAATCGATTACTTAAACATGGTAATCGATTACATTGCTGAGGTAATTGATTACACTAATGAGGTAATCAATTACACGATGTAATTGATTACACTAATGAGGTAATCAATTACATTCCATCAGAATGTATTCTTATTTTAAAACCTTTTTATATTAATGGCCGTACTTTCTTTTTATAGAGTCTTACTTTAATTATGCCTTGGTCTTGGATCTTCATTCTTGATCTCTGGCATTGGCCTTGTCATTATCAAAATCCTTCATGGTCTTCATTCTCCCCCTTTTTGATGATGACAATATTTTATTGATTTCATGACTCTTTTTGTGCTTGACATGGTATACTAAATCTTCAAGTCTTGCGTCCATGTTGTTAATCATGTCTTGCATATATGTTGTTGATATCAAAACCTTAGTTCTTCATTCTCCCCCTTTTTGATATTGACAACAATTCCTGAGAAGAAAAATAAACAGCATGCAAGATACAAGATTTTCTCCCCCTTAATTTTGGTTTAGTTAACAAGGTTTGATTGATTTTTCTCTTATTTTGCTTCTCATATATTAACCAGGTTTGATTGATTTTTCTCTTATTTTGCTTCTCATATATTAACCAGGTTTGATTGATTTTTCTCTTATTTTGCTTCTCATATATTACTCCCCCTTTGTCAATGGCAAAAAGAATATAAGAGCATAAAGTTTTAGTAGAGAGTGATGCACTTTGTTGTTTGATGTCACTCGTTATTTTGATATTGCTCTTTGTTACTTGTTGATTGATAGATGCTTCAAGAAATGTGTTGACTTTTCTTGTGGGTGAGAGTTAATCCTTAAGTGCCCCCCATCAATGATAATTCCTGCACTATTATAAATATTTGATCTTGGTACCCAAATTTTCTTGGGTCCTTGTGGGTTAGACGTGGATACTATATTCTTAGGAACCCAAATCATTTTTGTCTCAGTATAGCCTTTGTTCCTTATATGACATGTTGGTGCATTGTGACCTTTTCTCACATAATGAAAGGATTTAACAAATGGGCTAGTTGAGGTCTTTTGTGAAATAAAGAGATTTTTCTGCAACTTTTGCTTTTTGGAAGGATCAGATCCTAGTTCCGCTTTTAAATGACATTTTTGTTTTCCAAGAAGAATATCTAGGTTATCTCTTCCTATAGTAAATTTAACTAATGCATTTTTCAAATCATCAATCTCTTGAATATGCTTTTGACATGTTGAACATGTATGTTTAATGATAGTTTCATTTTTAAGCTTAGTTTCTAAGTTTTCCTTTTCTTCTTTAACTTGTCCTAGTTCATGATTGACCTTTGATAGACTTTCTTCTAAGATTAGGTTAGAATTTTTCATATTTAAGAATTTCTTAGCTAGTTTTTGATATTCATTATGAAGATCTTCAAAAGCTTCTTGCAATTCATCAAATGTAGGATTTGAGTCATTTACCTCTTCGGTGTTAGTCATTAGGCACAGATTTGTGTCTTCATGGTCTGATTCCTTGGACGAGCTTAAACCATTTTCATCCCAGGTAATATAAGCTATTCTTTTATTTTTGGGATGCTTTTTCTCTTGCTTGTCAGACTTCTTATTTAGTTTCGGACACTCTATTTTCATATGTCCATATTTTCCGCATTCAAAGCATTTTGGACCTTGGTTAGATTCATCATTTTTGAAGGAATTCTTGAAGTTCGGCTTCCTTTGCCCTTCCTCTTTCTTTAGAAACCTGTTAAATTGTTTAACAAATAATTTAAGGTCATTATAATCATTTATACCTTCTTCATCATCTTCTTCATCATCTTCTTCATTACTTTCTTTAATGGTTGATGATGATGCTTTTAGAGCAATACTTTTCTTCTTTTTATTGCTTTCCTCATGTTGATTCAATCTTTCAAGCTCGAGTTTATGCTCTTGTAATTTTCCAAAGAGTGTTGCAAGGGACATGCTTGACAAATCTTTTGATTCTGATATAGCAGTTACTTTTGGTTGCCATTCCCTGTTCAAGCATCTTAATACTTTATCAATCAAATCTTCATTTGAAAAGGTTTTTCCTAAGCATGCAAGATGATTGATTATATGAGTGAATCTCTTTTGCATGTCTTGTATGCTTTCATTGTTGTTCATTCTAAATAATTCATATTCCCTAGTTAGGGTATTTATTCTTGATCTCTTAACTTCGCTTGTTCCTTCGTGAGTTACTTCTAAGGTATCCCACATCTCTTTTGCTGTCTTGCAATTAGATATTCTAAAGTATTCGTCCATTCCTAAGGCTGAGGTTATTATATTTTTAGCCTTGAGGTTATATTGGACTTTTGTTTTATCCGCACCAGTCCATTCACTTCTTGGTTTAATCATGGTCACTTCTCCAACTACTTTGGTTGGTATGAATGGACCATTTTCAATGGAGTCCCATATGTCTATATCAATAGCTTCTATGAATATTTGCATACGGGTTTTCCAATATTGATATCCTACTCCATTAAATACAGGAGGTCTATGTATGGAGTTTCCCTCAGGAAAGATAGGATTGAAAGAGGCCATGGATCTTCTTGAGGTTGTTAAACCTTTTCCAAGATACGAGCTCTGATACCACTTGTTAGCCCAGGTGGCCTCTAGGAAACTCAAGAGGGGGGGTGAATTGAGTAGTTAGGAACTTTTTCACTAATAAATTTCTCCTTTAAAAACTCAATATGCAATGATATGTGATTTGAATAATAATGCTTAAAACATAAAGAGTTTAAGGGTTAGAGAAATGCAAACAGAGATTTATACTGGTTCGGCCAACCACTGCCTACGTCCAGTCTTCTCAAGACACCCTTGAGGAAATTCACTATAATCAAATCCCTTGATTACACCACAATGGGGACTCACACCTCGATCACAAATGCATTGGATGCTACACCACACCCAAGCACATCACCCTTGGATACTACACCATACCCAAGAACATCACCCTTGGATGCTACACCACATCCAAGAAGAACACCCTCAGAGATACACCACTCTGAGTATCTATCTAACTTTAGAGATAAAGAACTCTATAGAAAAACTCTCTTCAAGAGTATGATGAACAAATTGAGGAACAAGAAGAGTAATAACTCTATTAAGAGAATATGGCCATTATTGCTCTTAAGAAAAGATTGGAAGTATTTGGTGTTCGTGTTATTGGTGTGCTTTTACAAATGAAATACCCTCCTATTTATAGGAGAAGAAATGCCTTCAAGAGGTGTGAAATTATTGATTAAAATAATTGGAAAGGTACCTCTTGGATAAAATAATATTTTATGAAAAGTTATAATGTTTCAACATGATTTTTTGCTTTCTGATCACGTTGTAATCGATTACATAAAATAGGTAATCGATTACAGCCTTTTAAAATCAGTTTTAAAACATAACGTTCATATTGTAATCGATTACTTAAACATGGTAATCGATTACATTGCTGAGGTAATTGATTACACTAATGAGGTAATCAATTACACGATGTAATTGATTACACTAATGAGGTAATCAATTACACGATGTAATTGATTACACTAATGAGGTAATCAATTACATTCCATCAGAATGTATTCTTATTTTAAAACCTTTTTATATTAATGACCGTACTTTCTTTTTATAGAGTCTTACTTTAATTATGCCTTGGTCTTGGATCTTCATTCTTGATCTCTGGCATTGACCTTGTCATTATCAAAATCCTTCATGGTCTTCATTCTCCCCCTTTTTGATGATGACAATATTTTATTGATTTCATGACTCTTTTTGTGCTTGACATGGTATACTAAATCTTCAAGTCTTGCGTCCATGTTGTTAATCATGTCTTGCATATATGTTGTTGATATCAAAACCTTAGTTCTTCAGTCTTAGGGAACAGGTTGATTATTTCCAAGAGGAAAACATGGCTCGTAATATGGGAAATGGAATCTTCATCCTATTCCTGTAGCAATGCCCATTACCTTCTGTATGGTGACGTGTGTGTTATCCGGTGTGTATGGCGTTATCCTGGACAACCGGTATAGGGAGAACGCCCGATACGGATTTAGAGTCCGGATGTATACCGATGACCCCGGTGACACGTTGAAGATAGGTCAAAAATGTTGTTATACAGCTTATGGTACGGATACCGGTATTGAGTCCGAATCAAGTTTATTAGTGTTTTCCTTATTTCAACACTTGCCTTCGCCCTGCTTCAGGTGGCAAGGGCAATATGAATCCAATATCTATCTCATGGAAAATAGAAATTATCTAACACCATTATATATACAAATGAATTAATATAGTATTAACAAGTAGTTAGTTTAAATGATATATGTAACATCCTGAATTTTTAATTAATTATAAATTCCAGATTAAGGTGATGGATTTGTAAATTTAATGGTGGATCAAGGTTAATTGCCAATTAGGCAAATTGATTTAATAATAATAATAATAATAATAATAATAATAATAATAATAATAATAATAATAATAATAAGATAATATGTGCCTTGGAAGCTGGTGGGCCCGGCTCTCTCTCCATTTCTTTCTCTCTATGCACGCTGGTGGTAGGTGGTGCCTTAGGAGTTTTGGTTTCCTTTTTCTCCCTTGTCCACGTTGGATGAGAGTAATCATTGCTGAGAGAGTTTGCATTAAATGCTGATGGACATGCATTAATGAGGACGTGATGGAGCTGAGTGGGACACTGATAAGGGCAGAGTGATGATAAGAGTTGGTGCACATTTTCCCTTCCCTCATTCTCTTCACTTCGCTGGTGTTGCATGCTCTGTGGGGGAGAGGAAAATGCTCTCCCTTCTCTCTAAAAACTCTCTGGAGACTCTTCTTCTCCTTCGTCTCTTTCATTTTCTTCCTCTACTCAACGCTGTGTTGAGCCTGAGTGGAGCTGCATGGTGATGGTGGTCAGAGTGACTATGTGTAACCATGTAGGGCAGCATGGTGGCTGTGTGCTTGGAGGCTGGGTGCGGGTTCCTCCTTTGTTATCCTTGGTGATTCTTATTCTTCTTCTTCCTCTCTTCCTTATCTTCGTTGATGGGCTGTTGTGCCTTGGTTTGTGGATGGTGGTCCACTATGTGAGGCAGTGATGTTGTAAAGAAGAAGGCATACATGGATGATGTTGTATGAGTGAGGAACAACCTTGTACTGAGCTTTGGAGATTGCTGCTCGAGTAAACAGCATGGATTCTCCCATGGCTGTGAGCAGAGTAGAGCTTGGAGTGTTGATGCTCACGTGTTGCGTTCAGATGGGCTTCTGGGAGTATCTCGCTCAAGCGAGAATGGTCACGCTTGAGCGAGCCAATGAAGAAATGGTCACTGGACCATCTTCGCTCAAGCGAGTGCATGTGTGGCTTGAGCGAAAGGCTGTGGACTGATACTGGTTGGCTGGGAAGCTGTGTGGTTCTTCCCACTGCTGGAATGCCAAGCAGGGAGCTGCTGTGGCTGGATCGAGTGGTCCTGTGATTTCTGGAACTCCATTCCAGGTAAGGGGGGCTTTGCATCTCAAATGAATAGGTTATGGACGGATTTTCGGGTGAAATTGTCACTGTGTTGTGTTTTAATGTGTATGGTATGCTGTAATTGAGTAGACAACCCGGATTATTGATGCTTATTATTTATGTAATGTATGATACCCGTTCATATGATGTGTGATGTTTATTTATAATGTTATGTTGAGATGTATGAGATGCACATGATGAATGTTGTGTTCTTTGTGTGATCCTCTATTGTCCCTGAGTATGTTGTACATTTGAATGCATGTGATGCTTGTTGATGCTTATGCTCGTGATGAATGAATGAATGGGGACTGTTATGATGAATGCCGAGTGGGCTTTATAGAGGAAAGCAAGAAATGCTTACTGTAAGGGATAAATCCGAGTGAATAGAGGACAATCCGAGTGGATGGCATTGGAATGCCGAATGAATGTAATGAGTTACTGAGTCATCTGATTATTGTTGAATTGCCGAGTGCATATTATGCTGAATGCTAAATACCGAGTGGGCAATCAGATGAATATGAGTTTAATGAAACTGAATGTGTTGATGTGATATGAGACCCGGGTTGGACTCGGGCAGTGCCTAGGGCACTAAGCGTGAATGAGACGCTTGATGAAAGTCCTTGGGTTGGACCCAAGGCAAATGCCGAGTGCATTGGAGTTGAACTCCGAGTGAATGTGAATGTGAATGTGACCATATGCATCCGATTCGCCACTGGAATGCTTGGAGCATGTATATATACCGATCGGCAATCAGATGATGAAATCCATGTGAATGTGGTTAAGTCCTTGAGCTGCGCTAAGGCAGACTTTTTGAGTAGGGCTCGGAGTTGAGTGAAATCCGAGTGGATCAGTATAGTAGTTACTGAGTGAGTTGAGCTTTATAGCCGAGTGAAATGGGTAAGAAACCCGATCGGAAGATGTTTGTGATTGTTCATATTGAATGGCAGTACATGTCAATTGATTGATGATATATGTATATAATTGAATTGTGGATTCCATGATTAATCCGAGCCAATATCTGTCATTTAATATGTAATGCTCACCCTACACCATTTTTCAGTGTTTGCAGGTCGGTTTGGATTGATATAAGGGCCTTAACCCGAGTGTTGGGCGGTTACAATAAGGCTGTATATATAATGTTATATTCCGAGTACATTTGATGTACTAAAGCCTTGGCCGGCTCATAATATTAATGTTGTATAGCGAATTCAAATATATATGTCTAGAATCCGAGTGGATGAACATAATCATGAATATAAAATATATGTATTGGGATCCGAGTGCATGTCAATATATATATATACTTTGAGTGATGGTATTATATGCATACCGATTGAATGTGTTGGTGAATGGAAAGTATAAAGATAAGAATCCGAGTGTATGTGTGTGTATATACATATATGTTATGTTGATAACATGGTTATGAATCGGTGGAAGTGTATTGCTGTAATAGTAGTCGGATTTGGAATTAGAGAATATATCTATACAAGTAATTTATGTTGATTTGATGCTTCTTACCGACTAGGAAATGATGATGTATGAATATCACGAAGTCAATGAATCTTGAGTGGAATATATGAGGTTTAGTTGTTTTTCCGAGTGAGTCTTATGTATGGGACTCCATATCCGAGTGTAACTCATGTGTGAGCTTCTTACTGTGTGTTAATGGCTCTTGCGTATTCCGAGTGAGAACTGGAGGTGAACCCCGAGTGGGGGATGGGTTGTGTTTCCCGAGTGGAACCCGAGTGAATTTCTTTAAGGGAAGTGTGGTTGTAATGGTTTAGCTTGAAATATTCTAAGTATATGAGTTATGCTTATATTCCGAGTGAATTACTTGGGTAATTACTCTGAGTGTTGAGGAGTTAGTATTATTCCGAGTGAATGATTAAGGTATTCTTCAAGTAAGATTAGGCATGAATACCGAGTGTGTAACCGGATGAGTATTGCTCGGTTTTGGAGTAAGATTACCGAGTGGAGTATGATTGATTGAGGCCCCTTCTGGGTGAAGGAAAGTCTAGGTGATTTCCGGGTGAGAGACGTGAGTTTATGCCGAGTGATGAATGGAAAGTATATTCCGACTGAATGGTGGTTAAGTACACCGAGTGGTGTTTGGTTAGAGATTAATCCGAGTGTGGGGATGCATGGAATCCGAGAGGGATGAACCTCAGTTGCTGAGTGGATTATATGAATCCTTTGTGATTAAGAAACAAGAGACTAAGTTACTGAGACGTATGTGATGGGGTTAAGTGGTTGAAATTCCCTTTCTCCGAGTGGACTTAGGAATGAATCCCGAGTGCTCTAAGTCAAATCATGAGTGAGTGGATCTCCGTGTGAATGGTCCCCCGCTTCAGCGAGAGAGTCCTCGCTCCAGCGAGTGTGTTGGCTGGGAAGGTTCTTATGGTGGTTTCGCCCAAGCGAAAGGGGTTTCGCCCGAGCGTGTTACGCTGACTCGCTCAAGCGGAATCGGACCTCGCTTGAGCGAGTGCACGCTGTTTCTCACGGATTTGTTTGATTGTTGCTGGCTTTCACTGGGAGGCTATGGTTTGACCTTTATTTTCCTCTGTCTTCCTTTTATTCATGGTTATTGGACCTGGCTCCCATATCTTCATATATGGGAGTGGCTTTTTATTTTTATTATGATCCAGGTATACTTTAAACTAAACGCGAAAAATTTTCCCCTAAAATCAGGGTGTCACAATATATGTTTAATTTTCTGTTTGAACCTTATAGATAAAAAAAATTCATTGGGAGTAATCAAGTATGATTTGGATGTTCCTGACTTTAATATAATTACATACGTTGAAAAATACATATGGGTAAACTACAATATAATTATATAAATGACTAATATATTTAAACACCATATTGTTAGCCAAGGCCTCGATACTCAAGAGGGGGGGGTGAATTGAGTATTTCAAATTTTCGCGCTGAATCCCTTTCAAAACGGTTAGTAGTACACAAATGATGCAAGATAAAAGATATAATTATGAAGCACATATCATATTAAGATCATTTGAGTTGAAGGTACAATATTCAAGAATTGATTTTGATATACAAGGCAAGTTACTAGTTTAGGCAATTCTTGAAATACTTGGCATGCAATAGTTAATTCAATATAAATTTAACTTAACCAACTTCTAACAAATTAATTAAGCATGAATAATATTCTACTCCCTTATACAATAATTAAATCCAACAATATTTAAGTCAATTAATTCAAGGATTTAATTTTAGCAATTTACCAAATAAATTAAACATAAATATTTTGGCATGCAAATTAAATTCACAATAATAAAGGAGTTTAAGGGAAGAGAGAATTTGCAAACCGATATAACGAGTTCCACCACCCCGGTGCACGTCTCGCCTTCAAGCAACCCACTTGAAGGATTTCCACTATTGAGAATTTGAGATTACAAGCTTTGAGCAATCGCGGCTTTCTAGTGTCCCACACTCAAGAACCCAATTCTCATAAGCAACGGGCAACCCACCCAATCTCACAATCTCTCAATAACCCAAAGGTTGAACCCCAACCTTTGTGACCACTCAACCTAGAGTGAATACCTTGGTGTTTATAAAGTTTTGGTTTACAATCAAATAACTCTCTCACTAGAGTAGATACACAACTTGAAACTCTCACAAAGTAATAACTCTCAAAGAGAGGATATACAAATTTAGCTTACTCAATATTTTCTCTCTAACACTTGAATAACTCTTAAAAGAGGAATATGCAAATTAAAGAATAAAAGAGAGAAATGCAACGAAGGAGGAAGAAGAGAGGAAACGAAGGAACTGCTTCTTCGTTGGTGTTTTGCATCCTTCCTCAACATCCTATTTATAGGCAAAGCTTGACATACCATTTGCAATTAAATAATTCTTCAGCATGTTCCCATTTGCATATTTAATTTCTTCGATGTAGTGGAGCATGGAGCCAAGTGTTGTGTCTCTGTAGTGCGTTGATAATGCGATTCCAAGTTGTCCAACGTTCATCTTTGAATTCCTATACCAAATGAATTTACTGGGCCAAACAGCACACTTGAATCGATTCATATAAGGTGTGAATCGATTCAACCCTTTCAAAACTGATTTCCTGGGCCAAGTAACACGTATGAATCAATTCTTCATGGCATTCATTGTGTAATGAATCGATTCATTCAATGATTTAAAGGTTCTTAGACAATTAAACACGCATGAATCGATTCTGGTGCATTGTGAATCGATTCAATGATTCAAAAATCATTTCCTGGGCAGTTTGTTACGTATGAATCAATTTAATAAGGAAGGGAATCGATTCAATTGCCTGGAGCTTCCAATTCCATGTGCTTTTTGTTCCTTTTGATGAATAAATACGTGTGGCTTTGTTCCTTTGGACTCTTAGGCACGTTGATGATAATTTTCTCCTCATTTGACACTTCCTTAAATGCCTCAAATAAATTCTTTTGGACTTCATCAATTCTCATCCATTTAATTCTTTGAATGTCCTTGAATTGCTTCTAAATAATTGCTTTACACAATATCCATAATATCTCTTCATTTGTTGTGTCATTATCAAAACCTACATCAACATAAAAATACACATATATGTATATATTTATATTAATGATAATTAGGAAGATTAATTGTTCATTTAGTCAACATGGTCAATGACAGAGACATGAAAATCAACACCCACAATCAAATTAAAATAGAACAAAAATAAAATACTTCAAGTTGACCTCATCAATCCCACTGGAATGATGGTAGAACCCAACATGGAGGTAGATTCTCCTGAATGGGAAGATTGCAAGGGAAAATATTGCTAGAGGTGCCGTTCCTTACATTATATATCCCTAATCCGTATTGTGAACAGTAAATTGAATCCTTTTGCAGACAATTAGAGAAACAAGAAGCTGACACAGAAATTGAACTGTTGCAACTCAAAAACACAACATTGTCTCCCAAACTCCTGAGTGGCTCAAAATTCCAACTCTGCGCATCCATTTCCAACTCAAATACTTGGAAAGTCCTCCGGTGCCAAGATCTTGTCACCATCCACAAGTTCCCCTCCAATGATTTCAGTAGGTAAGCCCATTTGTAACAACTTCCCCGGGTTCCTTGGAAGACAACCTTTGGCACTATCCTCTGTCTATCATCCAAAGAACTAGGATTGCAAGACACAAGAGTACCAGATCTATTCACAGCATATATTAGACCTTTGTAGAATGTAATATCAGTGAACTTACTAAGATAGTTAGTGGTTACACAAGTCCAACCCTTTTGGCCTGCTCTTATGTAAAGAACAGAACAACAGCCTAGAGTTGTAGCCACATAAAAATTGGAGCTTGTTGTTGGGTTTGCAGATAAAATAACCTTACCAACACCGCACGGAACACAACAAAGTGGTGGCAGAATAATGGGAGCCACATTGTTATTGAAAGGGTTTACTAAAGTTATGACTTTGCTATCGTAACTTACTATTGCAAGCCAGCCATGACTGAAGCCACAAATTTCCTTACCATGATTTTGAAGGAAAGGTAATTGAAAGTGATCATACACTCTTGCAGTTGGAATGCCACACAAATTTATCTTCTTTTCCTTTCCTTCTCTTTCCGTGACAAACATTAGCATGGGCAGTGCATTGCTCTTGAATTGGTGGTTTTGGTGGTTAAGCTTTGCAACTGTGCGCCAATTCTTGCACACTGCACCAAACCAAACATGATCTATTCGTTCTTCCAGTTTTTCAAGAATCAAACTGAGAGCAAATGCTTCTAAATTTGCCCACTCTGGCTTCATCACTTTCATTATTTTTATCTGATATACCCTGTTTGAATTCCAATATGTGAACGACAACATTTACATGTCATCCAATGTACGTTCTTTTTAAGGTATGAGTTACCATACTTATATGGAGTATTACTGTAATCGGCTAGTTCCTAATTCAAATCAATATTATCTGATAAGATAAAGCTTTCGATTTTGGATTAAAATTCCTATTGATGAGCTTGATTTATTAATTATTTAGTAAGATATTTATCGTTAACTTTGCATTTAGATAGATTTGATTTTATTCAATTAGTTATGTATCCTTTTCTTACGGATTTTCAAGAAAGTTTAAACAGATTTTAAAAAATATCATTAGATGTATACTTTTTTTTTCAAAAGAAATCTTTTAAAAATACTTTCAAAATAAAAGGCCTTATCCAGGTTGTAAAATTCTTCAAGTAATCCGTCTTATCTAATTTTCAATATTCATTAAGTAATCAAAAGTTTTATCTAATTTTTATATTAAAAAAAACTTCTATCTGGGCGAAATAGCTAAAATTTTTCAAATGTTTAAAATTTTAGGATTGTTTGTTCCAATTTTTATTAGTATAAGATAGTTAAAATCTTTTGTAGGAGAATCAAATTCTCTTCAATCTTAAAATATTTTGTTTAGATAGAATATATTTACTATTTTTATTTTTAAAATAAATTATAATTCTATATTTTGTGTTAAATAATAATATCAAATTTATTTTTATTTGAAGTGATGTTATTGGTAATTAGTTATTTAATCATTGGCAATTTCTTGAAATCCGGTTATATATTTGATATGATAGATATCTCCTAAAGATATTTGTTAGGAGAGAGATGATAATGAAATTCAAATGAGAGTTGATTATTGAACTGGTCTGGACCGGGGTCTAGGATCCGGTGTGGGACCAGCCACAAGAATGCAGGTGTTTTTAGGGTTTGCACACCGGAACAGTGTATATCCGATGTATTAATCCGGTCTCTCAGTGGGTGAGGCCGGTCTTGTTGTCCTGGAGATCCTTCACACCAACGTTTCGCGTTGCAGGGGGGCGAAAGGTGGTGCCACCTGCGAAGATTCTCCGACGCTCAAGTTAGAAGAGTGTAAGAACTCAATGAATGCTTAAGCGAAATAACAGTAAAGAGTGAGATAGAACCACGATACCGTGCCCACGAATTGATATATACTTCTTATAGTTGTACGTGAGAAAAATGAGCATTGGATGCAGGTGGGTCCCTTGGCTCTGATAGCGTGTGTATTGTGTCAATCAAGGTGGCTCAACTTTCAGAATGAGTTAGGAGGGTAGGTCAATTATCAGAGTACGATTCTCTAGGAAGGAGAGAGGATAATCACCTTTTCCGCATAATCCGCTGACACACCCACTTGCTTTCTGAAGACATTGATGTGACGTATCCTAGGCGGAGTGACATGCCTAGGCGGAGTTATGTCCCTTGGCAGAGTAACATGCCTAGGCGGAGTGTCACTCCAGGGCGGAGTTACTTGCCTAGGCGGAGTGACATGCCTAGGCGGAGTTATGACCCTTGGCAGGGTAACATGCCTAGGCGGAGTGTCACTCCAGGGCGGAGTTACTCGCCTAGGCGGAGTGACATGCCTAGACGGAGTTATGACCCTTGGCAGGGTAACATGCCTAGGCGGAGTGTCACTCCAGGGCGGAGTTACTCGCCTAGGCGGAGTGACATGCCTAGGCGGAGTTATGACCCTTGGCAGGGTAACATGCCTAGGCGGAGTGTCACTCCAGGGCGGAGTTACTCGCCTTCGTCGTATATACTCCGTATTTGAAGCGTGCTTACCTTGTTCGAAATGCTGACCTGGCAAAGCATTAAAGCCATGCTCTTGGGGGCCGGTGTTAGGACCGGATCATTAGCCTCTTAGCTTGTTATAGTGACTGGCGGAGTCACTGTAATGAGCTATAACACTTAGCTTTTATAGGCGTGGGTTTAGGCGGCATTTGCTAGTTCAGGATTTACGGACAAGTGTTTTCATGCGTTTGTTGCTTGTCATTACTTGTCACGCCTGTCATTAATGGATTACGTAAGGAGGCGGGATAGCCTCTTAGGAATTTTAATGAGATTGGATTCCGTAAGAAGGCGGAGTAGCCTCTTAGGAATTTCAATGAGGTTGGATTCCGTAAGAGGGCGGAGTAGCCTCTTAGGAATTTCAATGGAGTTGAATTCCGTAAGAAGGCGGAGTAGCCTCTTAGGAATTTCAATGAGGTTGGATTCCGTAAGAGGGCGGAGTAGCCTCTTAGGAATTTCAATGAGGTTGGATTCCGTAAGAGGGCGGAGTAGCCTCTTAGGAATTTCAATGAGGTTGGATTCCGTAAGAGGGCGGAGTAGCCTCTTAGGAATTTCAATGAGGTTGGATTCCGTAAGAGGGCGGAGTAACCTCTTAGGAATTTCAATGAGATTGGATTCCGTAAGAAGGCGGAGTAGCCTCTTAGGAATTTCAATGGAGTTGAATTCCGTAAGAAGGCGGAGTAGCCTCTTAGGAATTTCAGTAAGATTGGATTCCGTAAGAAGGCGGAGTAGCCTCTTAGGAATTTCAATGGAGTTGAATTCCGTAAGAAGGCGGAGTAGCCTCTTAGGAATTTCAGTAAGATTGGATTCCGTAAGAAGGCGGAGTAGCCTCTTAGGAATTTCAATGAGGTTGGATTCCGTAAGAGGGCGGAGTAGCCTCTTAGGAATTTCAATGAGGTTGGATTCCGTAAGAGGGCGGAGTAACCTCTTAGGAATTTCAATGAGATTGGATTCCGTAAGAAGGCGGAGTAGCCTCTTAGGAATTTCCAAGAGTTGAATTCCGTAAGAAGGCGGAGTAGCCTCTTAGGAATTTCCAAGGATTCGGATTCCGTAAGAGGGCGGAGTAGCCTCTTAGGAATTTCAAGAAGCACAATTTTACAAATGTTGAACTTACTTGAACTTGTTGGGTAGTGCTTGAGTTTGTTGCTCATGTACTCCGTAAAACATTGGTAGTTAGGCGGAGTCAAGCTTTGGATGGAGTGTTCATCCTTTTGAGCTTGGACCGGAGTGTAACTCCTGATCAAATGTGAATTGTTGAATCCAGGATTGCTATGGTGCAGCATATAGCTGTGACACCGATTTTTCCTGTGAGAATTTTGGTTAAACCTTTGAGGCGTATGGTGCAGCATATAGCTGTGACACCACTACATCTGGTGTTGGATTTTACCCATTCACCATTTTCTTCACCCGGTGTTGGATTTTACCCATTCACCGGTCTTCTACATCTGGTGTTGGATTTTACCCATTCACCATTTTCTTCACCCGGTGTTGGATTTTACCCATTCACCGGTCTTCTACATCCGGTGTTGGATTTTACCCATTCACCATTTTCTTCACCCGGTGTTGGATTTTACCCATTCACCATTTTCTTCACCCGGTGTTGGATTTTACCCATTCACCATTTTCTTCACCCGGTGTTGGATTTTACCCATTCACCGGTCTTCTACATTCGGTGTTGGATTTTACCCATTCACCATTTTCTTCACCCGGTGTTGGATTTTACCCATTCACCGGTCTTCTACATCCGGTGTTGGATTTTACCCATTCACCGGTCTTCTAATGGGGTTCGGTTTGTGGCCTTTGGAAAAAGACCAGCCCTACAACCCATGTTGCCTCGAGGAGTTACATCGTCAATACACAGAGTGTGTGAATGAGGTCATCCGTCCTGAGGATATCTTATCACAACGGAATTATGCGTTGAGTAAAATAATGAAAACAACAGGTAAGCAGAAGGAAATTTTCATTAATTATGAAGTACTATACAAAAGAAAGAAAGAGAGCCAGGTCGAGGTTACACCTCATTAAACCTTCTTGGTAAAACCCGATCGAAAAAGCCCAAGTAAGGAAAAAAGAGCGCATACCGTCTTACCGACTAGCTATAACAGCTAAGGGCGTCCTTAGCTTTAATGGCTTGATACTCAGTCAATAACCTCTCGGGGACCCTGATGTTGTTGGGGCATAACACTTTGCTGCTCATGCTTGCTAATCCGGACTTCCCTTGGCTTCTCCGAAATAGCTTCTTTTAAAAGATACTGTTTAAGTTTACCCTCCCTGATCAGGGTCTCGATAGTATTCTTCAGGGTATGACATTCATCCGTTGAGTGGCCCCCTTGCTCATGGAATTCGCAGTATTTCTGAGAGTCTCCATGTTTGCGAAGCTGGGGCGGCATCTTGACCCCGTACGAAGTAAGCGTTGACCATCCGATCTCTCTTAGAATTTGAGACCGCTTAGAGTTTAACGGAGTGTAATTGCCAAAGGCATGTATCCGCTCTTCCTGACTCAGATTATTGAAGTCTCTGCCTCGGGCCGGACTCTCCATACGTTCCGATTTAGGCCAACCTTTATCTCTATATTGTTGATGGGGCGCTGGAGATTTCCTTTTGGCCGATGTTACCTCCAAGTGCATTTCTACGCCCACGTATTTCGAGGCTTTTCTTCGAAACTCCTCCAACGTCGTTGGGGGATTCTTAGCCAAAGACAAAGCGAAGGTGGATCCAGGCCATAAGGCTTCGACAATGATGTGAAGCTGAATAGCCTCTGTAAGGTTAGGCACCAAAGCAGCTTCTTTGTAGAATCTCTTCAAAAACTCTTTGAGAGTTTCATTTTCTCCCTGCCTTATCTGAGCCAAGGTATGGGAAGTCTTTGGGATGTCCCTAGAGATGATGAAATGGATTTCAAATGAAGTCACCATTTCTTCCCAAGAATCTATTGATTCCAAGGGCAAGCTTTTGAACCACCCGAGAGCTTCCTCCGTTAAGGTTCGGGGGAACATCCTGCACATCACATCTTCATCAGCTCCCAAGTACATGGCCTCATACGTGTAAACATCAAGATGCTTAGTGGGATCAGTTTCTCCATTATACTTTCCGATAGAAAGTGGTTGAGTCGTTTGCAAGTGCTTGGGGATAATCACGTTCATGAGTCTCCTAGAGAAAGGGACGTTGAATCGGTATGGCCCAGAAACCATCGCTGTTTGCCCCCTCTTCATTGAACTGATCCTGTCCCCAGAATCCTGCTCTTGTCTTCTCCTATCAAAGGTTGGGATCTTAGAATACTGGAGAGTTGTGGATCTTTCTCTCGCAGATGCATGGCGAGTATCCTCTGCCTGAGACGTCACTCTGTCCCCTATTCCTCCTTTCTCCTTTCGCAACTCCCTCAACTGCTCTCTGAGTTGCCTGATAACTTCATCTCGAGGATCAGGGGTTGCCACTGGTACCATTCTCCTTGAGTGGGTTGCGGGTGATTCAAAGACAAATCTCCCCTCCTCTTGTTGATGGGTCACATCTTTCACATGACCATCCACATAGTCGCGTCCATCTCCTTCCATGCTCGACTCCTAACTTCTGCAGAAAGTGGGAATAACTCTACCGTGTCCCACCGGGCGTGCCAATGAACTGGTCTGGACCGGGGTCTAGGATCCGGTGTGGGACCAGCCACAAGAATGCAGGTGTTTTTAGGGTTTGCACACCGGAACAGTGTATATCCGATGTATTAATCCGGTCTCTCAGTGGGTGAGGCCGGTCTTGTTGTCCTAGAGATCCTTCACACCAACGTTTCGCGTTGCAGGGGGGCGAAAGGTGGTGCCACCTGCGAAGATTCTCCGACGCTCAAGTTAGAAGAGTGTAAGAACTCAATGAATGCTTAAGCGAAATAACAGTAAAGAGTGAGATAGAACCACGATACCGTGCCCACGAATTGATATATACTTCTTATAGTTGTACGTGAGAAAAATGAGTCATTGGATGCAGGTGGGTCCCTTGGCTCTGATAGCGTGTGTATTGTGTCAATCAAGGTGGCTCAACTTTCAGAATGAGTCAGGAGGGTAGGTCAATTATCAGAGTACGATTCTCTAGGAAGGAGAGAGGATAATCACCTTTTCTGCATAATCCGCTGACACACCCACTTGCTTTCTGAAGACATTGATGTGACGTATCCTAGGCGGAGTGACATGCCTAGGCGGAGTTATGTCCCTTGGCAGGGTAACATGCCTAGGCGGAGTGTCACTCCAGGGCGGAGTTACTTGCCTAGGCGGAGTGACATGCCTAGGCGGAGTTATGACCCTTGGCAGGGTAACATGCCTAGGCGGAGTGTCACTCCAGGGCGGAGTTACTCGCCTAGGCGGAGTGACATGCCTAGACGGAGTTATGACCCTTGGCAGGGTAACATGCCTAGGCGGAGTGTCACTCCAGGGCGGAGTTACTCGCCTAGGCGGAGTGACATGCCTAGGCGGAGTTATGACCCTTGGCAGGGTAACATGCCTAGGCGGAGTGTCACTCCAGGGCGGAGTTACTCGCCTTCGTCGTATATACTCCGTATTTGAAGCGTGCTTACCTTGTTCGAAATGCTGACCTGGCAAAGCATTAAAGCCATGCTCTTGAGGGCCGGTGTTAGGACCGGATCAATTATTATAGTTACTAAAATTCTAAGGATTAAGAGCCATTGGAAAAGTTTATATGAAAAAAAACTTATATTTATATATGTTGTTTATGATATTTTGATAAGTTATTTTTAATTTATTTTAATAAATTTTATGATTAAATTTATATTGTAAACTCCTATTTAAAAATAATTTATTACATAAATTTTTAATTAAGTTACGTATTTAAATACATCTTAAAAATTTTGTTATTCAAATTGAATATTTACTGCATAATATTTTAAATCATCTCATAAAATAAATTTCCCTCCTAAAATTTTTCACACAAACATAGGAATATATAACAGTTGTGTACAAAAATATTTAATCAAAGAGGTATTGTACCAAGAATACACATAGTTAAAAAAATGCAGGATCAGTCAATCAATTATTTTTGCAGGATCATCTAACTTTTTGTAACAGGATCGTCTAACCTTTATAGTTGGTCAATTAAATGTACATTATATTTGCAATACATATCTTATTTTTTTACTTATACTTTTTTTTTTTGTTTTGGTAACTTACTTATACTTGTTATAAATTATACCTATGTTGATTATGTATAAACTAATTAAATATATAATGAATATTTCCTACCGATGATTTAATTTATCAGCAAAAATTTCATGAGTTTAATGTTATGCATGGTGGGTGTAAAGATTTTTATAAGTTCAAAAAGTTAAAAATTATCTAAAATATAACTTTTTAAAAGATAATTACCAAACAAACCAATAGTTTTATTTATACAATAATTTATGATTTGATTACAATGTAAAAAACTTGAATATTTACAATAGATTTTAATTAAATTTAAATTTGTTAGTTACTCTTAACCTTTGAAATTTCATCGTGATGAAGATATATTATTGTAACTGTTGGCCTTCAAAAAGGAAATTTTAGTAAGCGCGAGTTATAACCCGTTTGTTTAAAAAGTGATTCTTTTATAATCACTTTTTTAATAAGCAGATCAGAGTTGCTTCTTAAAATAAGCTGAAATCAGCTTATTTTCAGCTTTTGCTTGTTTTTAAAACTTTAAACAAACACGTTAAAATTTAAAATAAGTGCTTTTTTTAATTAAAAAAGCACTTATCTCTTAAAATAAGTTTAAACAAACGAGCCCATTAGCTCGCGTTGACTGTGTTCCTACCTTTTATACACATCGCCTATCGCTTTTATCGATTGAATGGTCTCAAGCAAAAATTACACAATTATAATTTAGTTTAGATAAAATCATACCGAAACAGTTATAGAATTCCAAAATAAAATAGATTAAACTTTTTAGATCAATTAATTTGGATAAATTATTATTTCAAACTCCTATATTTTTTTAGAAAATTTTAAGGTTCTTTATTTTTTCAAATGTTTCAGTTAAAATCCTTTGATTCATTCTTATTTTTAACTTTGCTAACGAAAATTTGATATGTTATTATCAACTAACGTAATTATTCGATTGGTCACATGTTAGATAAATATGTCAAAATGAATTGAGTTGAACGGAACCAAAATAAATTGGTTCATACATTAAAAAAAATCTAAGTTAAAATTGTACATTTAAACATTACATATTTGTTTGGTATTAAAGGAGGGAAACTGAATTTTATCAACACCATAATTTAACGATGATTAATGATTTAACATATTATTTCATATATTTTCAAATTCTACTTGATCAAGAAATTGAAAATTCACTCCTAATCAACCTGAGTTAGAAATCCCAATCCCAGTTAGAGTTGTATTGTGTTGTGTGAGGTAGCCCTTTCCCCAATCCATTTCCGGGTGCGAATTAAGGAGTGCTACTGTTAATATAGAAATTAGTGACGCATTAAACAGTTGAAGTCGCGAGTATAAATAATATACATGATTAATCTGTTAGTGGCTTCATTTCAAAGTGTCCAAACGGTGAAGGAATCACGGCAATTTCAAGTTTAAAAGTTTAAACACAAACATCAGAGCAACAAGCAACGGGTGAGTCTCCACTTCCCTCCACCAATCGATAAATCTAATTGGTTCCGAAACCCCATCTAGGGTTCGAGCAAAATCAAATCAAATCAATCAACCATGGCGGAAGAGGTTCCTCCTCCTCCTTCACCATCTTCTGCTCCTCCTCTCGGTTCCAGCGTGATCTCCTTAGTCAACCGCCTCCAGGATATCTTCGCCCGCGTCGGTAGCCAGTCCACCATCGACCTCCCTCAGGTCGCCGTCGTCGGCAGCCAGAGCAGCGGCAAGTCCAGCGTCCTTGAGGCCCTCGTCGGCCGCGACTTCCTCCCCCGCGGCAACGACATCTGTACCCGCAGACCCCTCGTCCTCCAGCTCGTCCAGACCAAGAAGAAGCCCGATGCCCCCGACGACGAGTACGGCGAGTTCCTCCACCACCCTGGCCGCAAGTTCCACGACTTCTCCGAGATTCGCAGGGAAATTCAGGTTTTCACTCTCTCTGCTTCCTCTGCCTCGAGTATGTATACATATAACCAGTTGCTGCAAAGAGAAATAGATATCTATGTTTAGCTTTACAAGTGATTATTAATAACTTGTTTTGATGGATGAGAGCTTTGTGATGATTTAGGTCATGCAGTAATTAACCTTGGAATCGGAAATAATGTAATTATCCTTCTCTCATGATTTTTGTTTATTATACTTATGGTGATCCCTTTCAATCGTGAATATTATCTTGTCTATGTGAAAATGGAGGCTAATTTGCTTTTGCTGTTCACTCGCACGCACCTTAACTATTATTGAACCAAGTTGAATTGGCATCCAAGGCTTGGACCATTGAGTGGAAAATATTGAAATTTTAGAGAGTTCATTTTTTGAATCAGCGAATATTGGAGTATAATTGAATGTAAATTAGTTGAATCAATGAGTTTTGAGGAGTGTGGCTTCCTTATTTGCCTCTTCAGCAGTTAGTGTACTGTCAACTTGGCTACCATGTTGACCGTTATTTCTGTCTTGGTTGAAGGTCCATTATCCGTTGGAACTAATTTTCATGTTTTAAGCTTGAGCAGTGGCTGATTTGAATTTGATATTTCCTTGATTTGTATCTGTATAACATGTAATACTCTTGATGGTGATGTACTGCTAAGGTATACAGTGTGCTAGTTTAATCCTTTTCTTTCATCTTGCTGTTGAGTTGTATATCTTTACCCTCTCTCTGCAGGCTGAAACTGACAGGGAAGCGGGAGGGAACAAAGGTGTTTCAGACAAGCAGATTCGACTAAAGATTTTTTCACCAAATGTTCTTGATATCACGCTTGTAGATCTCCCAGGCATTACAAAGGTTCCTGTTGGCGACCAGCCTTCTGATATTGAAGCCCGAATCAGAACAATGATCATGTCATATATTAAAACTCCCACCTGTCTCATTCTAGCTGTCACACCAGCAAATTCAGATTTGGCTAATTCAGATGCTCTTCAGATGGCAGGAATTGCTGATCCTGATGGTGGGCTTCTGCTTCTGTATGCTTAAATTTCATTCATTTTAACTTCTCCTTGATTGTTTTTTAAATGTTCACATATTGGTTGCAGGTAATAGAACGATTGGTGTAATCACAAAGGTTCAGTATACTCGTCTGACATTCTAACTTGCTCATGTTTGTGAAGTTTGATACGCTGTTGTCATGCTCTGACAATGTTAGGCACTTGTTATTTGGAATGTAGTTGGATATCATGGACAGAGGTACTGATGCTCGGAATCTGTTACAAGGAAAAGTTATTCCTCTCCGCCTTGGTTATGTTGGAGTTGTAAATCGTAGCCAGGAGGTAATGACGTTATACTACAATGATAAGGCAGTCTATGACTAGTTTAAACTTTCCCCATGTTCTTTTTGACGGTTTGTTAAAATTACTGGTTGCTGTATGCTCATGCCATACACATGGGTATGAATGAAAATAACTATGAACATGTGAATTGCTTGATTACTGATTAGTGTGGAGGTCAATATGTATGCTGCAACATGATTTGTCTATTGTTTCATCAAATTAGGATATTCAAATGAACCGGAGTATAAAGGATGCTCTTGTAGCCGAAGAGAAATTTTTCCGCAGTCGTCCTGTAAGGAAGTTCTTATGCATATTTAATGGTCAAGTTTCTTTTTTGCTTAATATATACTTATTTTTTATATATTCATGTTATTGACAGGTATACAGTGGTCTAGCAGATAGTTGTGGTGTTCCTCAGCTGGCAAAGAAGTTGAACCAGGTAGAGTCTTTATGATGCTTCAAACAAAATGTAATTTTCTTGTTGTATTTTAGTGTTCAACATCGTAGCCTTAATCAGGATTTTTACCTTTTCCGAATACCCCTTCATCCATGCAGAGTAAGGAGTACACATCAATCTTCACTTCTCTCTTTATTTATTCGACTCTGCAATATTTAGGATGTTACTTTATCTAAATGCAGTCAGAAACTTTCTCCATAGTATCATTGAATTATACTCTTTAACTATAGGAAGCCTTAGTTTCAAAGAAAGATACTGAATTGCTTCACTTTAAATGCTGATTTTGTGATGGCTTTGGAATACTGCTTTGATTCGGTTGTATCATCATCCCTTGAAAAAGTGGAGGAAAGAGAGTTTAAAGGATGAACTATTTGTTACTGGGTATGTCAGTGATTGAATGAATTTCAGTAGAGCAAAGTTAAAATGCCTTTACTTTCTGAGAGTAAATGCATATCATGTCAATATTGGAGAGGGGGAAATGTTAAACAATTCTTTGGATATAACCAAATTCTGACAAATCCTGTAAAAGGTTAAAATGTTCTGAATTCTTTTAAGATTGAGGTTTCTACTTCTAGTCTGATGCATGTCAATATGGCATGCACATTTACTTGTCCACTTATTTGCAGATTCTAGCACAACATATCAAGGCTGTGCTACCTGGGCTGAGGGCACGTATAAGCACTTCACTTGTTGCTGTTGCAAAGGAGCATGCAAGCTATGGAGAAATCACTGAATCCAAGGCATGTGCTAATACCGGGTCATGGATATGTTCCTATGGCTTGTTAGTTGTTAATACTTAAATATACTGTATAACTACTCACATTGTGATTAAAGGCACGGTATTTTCTACATTGGCTGGGATTTTGGCCTGATTTATTTTTCAAATTTTCATCTCTGATAGGCTGGTCAGGGTGCACTTCTCCTGAACATTCTTTCAAAATATAGTGAAGGTACCTAACTATGCTGAATATCTGGTTTCTTATCTCCTGTTCAGCCTTTCCATTCATCATTCTTGTTCAGGAAAAAAAAAAAAGTAGCATTTGTTGACTGATGAAATAACTCCGTATATTGTGTTATTTTTCCCGATTCACTAAATTCAATCTCCATTATGTTTCTTTTTGAAAACAGCATTCTCCTCCATGGTTGAGGGAAAGAATGAGGAGATGTCTACATCTGAACTATCTGGAGGAGCACGTATTCATTACATTTTTCAATCGATCTTTGTCAGGAGTTTAGAGGTATATAATCCTGTATTTACATTTGACAGTGTTAAAAGATATATACCCACTCTCAAGTTATACTTAAATTAGGACTGAAAAAGAGCACGCAGAAATCAACCCCTTGGTCCATTTTCAACTGTTTAAGGAAAATCAATGAGCCTATTTTCTATTTGTTAAAGTGGCTGTTTAACCCACCCATCTATCATCTATCTGCTTCATCCCTTCTTTGCATTTCATGGACAAATGCGCAATTACCCAATCATGTCTTATTGTTTTTGTTTAATTATTTAATGGTAACCAAACATTGTTAAACGAACAATACCATCAAATATTACTAATCATATATATGATTCTATATACAGAGAAATAATTTCTTTTTGTTTGGCATCACATTATCATCCTAATTTTTCATATGTTTAATGCTTTATTCTGAATTTTCTTATTATGGTATAAGCAAATCACATGGATTATAATTCAATGTTTTCAAGGGAAATGAAATTATGAAAATAGTAATTTTACAAAGGGAAATGTTAAAACAAGAAAAGAAGTTTTTATCAAAAACTATTTCAAATGCACCATGCTCACCCCCTGTGATTTCTAATGCATCCCAACTTACTTTTCTAGAATTCTCCATTCTTGATTCCGTAATCAATGTTCTGAGGGTACCAGTTGATTGGAACCTTTTATTATCAGCGCATCTATATGCTGTCCTTTGACCCTTTTTGTGAAACTTGATGCTATCTTGAAGGAGGTGGATCCATGTGAAGACCTGACAGATGATGACATTCGTACTGCCATACAGAATGCAACTGGGCCAAAATCAGCATTGTTTGTTCCAGAAGTAGGTCAATGTTGGCTTCTTTTTTTTTTCAGGAAGAGAAGTACTATTCTTAAAATTTTGTCAACTGATTTTCCCGAACATTTTTCTGTGCTTTGTGAAAAAAACAAATCATCCTCTAGACATGTTTGCCTATTTATTTCCATGTAAATTGTAATTAGGTACCATTTGAAGTCCTTGTGCGAAGACAAATATCCCGTCTATTGGATCCAAGTCTTCAGTGTGCCAGGTTTATATATGATGAATTAATAAAGGTAGGGGCAAGGCCTAGCTTGCCATTTTTACTGTCTTGCTTCATCAAATATGTGCCTAAATAAAAGATCTTCTCTTCAGATCAGCCATCGCTGTATGGTGACTGAACTGCAGAGATTCCCTTTCTTGCGGAAGCGCATGGATGAAGTTATTGGGAACTTTTTACGAGAAGGCCTTGAACCCTCGGAAAACATGATTGCGCACATCATAGAGATGGAGGTATGCTTAAAGCTAAAACTTGTTTGAAGTATAAGTGTATAATTTCACCATCACTCATATCAATAATAGCTCAATGAAACTCAATTTGGCTATGGAGCAAAAACTTGGTTTCACTTGAGATGTCCTAACAAAATTCTGTTTTTAAGTTATACCTGAATTTATAGTCTGAAGCTGATAAAAGTCTTCATGGAAGTGAACTCCTTGATTTCCTTAATGTTATCTCGCGTAACAGAATGAGTCACTTATTTCCATGTTAATAAGTGATGCTGTTGGTGGGTATGCCAACCCTTCATTTCTTAGAATGCATATCCCTTTTAATTGATGGGGTTGAGATTTCAGAAATTTCATCAGAATTAAGATTAGTTTTTACCTAAGGCTTGTTTAGTTCGTAAAGCATGACTTGGGTGCTGTGTTTAAAACATTGATGAATGGTGTTCTCTCTCATAAAAAAAAAATGGAAAAACCATCTTGATGATGGAATTTTTTGGAGTCTAGTACAAACCAGCATTGCACAAGTCAGTCGGTCAGCTTATTCATGTCATTGATGATGGTCAGTCTATCAGAGTAAATTGGCAATTTTCATGTCCATGATTTCATTCATATTTCAACTATCCAATTCTGCAGATGGACTACATAAACACTTCCCACCCAAATTTTATTGGTGGGAGTAAGGCTTTAGAACTTGCAGTGCAACAGACCAAGTCTTCTAGGGTTGCTATACCAGTTTCTAGGCAGAAGGTATACATATTATGAGATCTAATTCCAAACGTGTATTATATTTTTCATTTTCATCTGAGATACGAATACCAGTTTATACTAGCCTTTCTCTTGCTCTAAAATTCTCTTTTTTTTTTCTCCAATAGGATGCTCTTGAATCTGATAAGGGATCAGCCTCTGAAAGAAATGTTAAGTCTCGGGCTATTCTTGCAAGACAAGCTAATGGAGTAGTTACTGATCCGGTTTGTAATTGTATATTGTTTAATTGACTACTTGTTTTCCTTAATATCTTAGTTAGAATCAAGGTAAGGGCTACTAAATTAATATCTCATTGTTATCACTCAACTCATGATATAAATGAAAAACAGGGTGTCCGTGCTGCATCAGATGTTGAAAAAATTGTACCGTCTGGTAATTTGTTTCTTGTATTTATTTGTTATTTGGGTTCCTCATTTTATTTATGATATGTTTGATTTTGTGCTTTTATTTCAGTTATCCATCCTTAATCAAGTGATTTGATATATCAATGAGCATTATTATTATTTGAAGGTATGATTTTACATTTTTTAATGCTTGATATTTCTTCAGCACATGCTGGTGGATCAAGTTGGGGTATCTCATCCATTTTTGGTGGAGGTGATAGCCGTATGTCTGTGAAGGAGAATATAGCTAGTGCTAAACAACATATTGAACCAGTTCATGGCATGGAGCAATCATTGTCTATGATTCATTTGAGAGAGGTATATATATCCATATATATAGATATATATCTAGTACTTCTATCATCAGTTTGATCAACGTATGCCATAGAATATAAATATTCCTTGAATGTTCTAATGCTTTGGTTTTTGTAGCCACCTCCTGTCCTGAGGCCTTCTGAGAGCAATTCAGAGACAGAAGCTATTGAAATAACAGTAACGAAGTTGCTCTTGAGATCATACTATGATATTGTCAGAAAAAATGTTGAGGATCTTGTCCCCAAAGCAATTATGCATTTCTTGGTACTTAATATTCTTCTTTTAGACTTCACAAAGTATTGCAGTTTTAAATATAAAAGTAGTTATCTCTTGCTGTTGTGTTGCATATAGAAAAATACATTACAATTTTTTTTTATCTATTATATAATGAAAAGCTTCTGTAGATAGCAGGCAGTTGTGTAAACTGAACCAATTAACAACTAATACAAGTTACTTTAAATATATAATAATTGTGGTGTAGAATTTATGTAGTTTAGTATGAAATTATTGTATGTGAATATAAAATGATAGTTAGTGCACAAATTTCTGTTTTATCAACTTGACTAAGTGATGATGTATACTAGATCTAATGCATATTGTCTCTCTTATAGTAAATGCTGACTATGCTCAATAAGTTTAAATCCAGTAGGTGTTTTGCATCCTCATGGCTGGTATGTAGTATTATTCTTAATTCATTGTTGCGCTATGAGTAAATATATTATGTCCCATTCACAAGTATCTGACTCTGCTGATGGGCATTTTACTGGTGTGGAATAGTTCGTTTTTTTTTACTGGAGTGGAATAGTTCTTTTGCTAACAATGATAATATTTGATCATAACTATGCTATTTATTTTGAAGTGGTAGAGAATACTTGAAATTTCATGCATGCAATAAACCCTTAAAATCATATTGTATCCAGGTAAACAACACCAAGAGAGAGCTGCACAATGTTTTCATTAAAAAGCTATACAGGTAAGCAGTGGTTATGGCTTGCTGATTCTTTCCAATGTATATATATATATAAAATCATCTATGATGTTCCTTGCTGATTGTATTTTGCATGTTAAACTCAAACCAGAGACAACCTGTTTGAAGAGATGTTGCAAGAACCTGATGAGATAGCCATGAAAAGGAAGCGCTGTCGAGAACTTCTCCGTGCTTATCAGCAGGCCTTTAAGGTTGGTAGTCCTAATACTTCTAGTTGGCAATGTCTTAGCAAATTTGTGTTATTTTACATGGCATGTTTGGCTCTCCTTCATTTAAATTGGTTATACTGTCATGGTAGAGAGATGTTTTTGATCTTTGGTGCTCCCATTATTAGAGGAGTAGGTTATTGTAAGAGGTGAGGAAAAAAATTAGACCATTAAACGATATACAAATGGTTAAGATTAGAAGTTATGTGACCAATTTAAAAAGCTGCATGTTTTCATGTTTTAATCTTCATCGAATGTGAGAAGATGAATAATCAACATTTGTTCCTCCATAATAATTTGATCTGATGACAAATTTGGTTGTTGATTTAATTTGGTGACCCCTGACAATATTTGTTGTTGCATGGTGTAGTCTGTTTGAGAATCTCTATGAAACCTTTTTTTCTGTGAATAGTAAGTCTATCACAAAGGTTGTACATTGCAGAATGTGACTTTTCTACATGCAAGCTTATAGTTACAACATCATGTAACAAAGGTGTTGTCTGATTACTGTTTTTCATTTTGGGTAGGACTTGGAGGAACTTCCTCTGGAAGCTGAAACAGTTGAAAGAGGTTACAGTTTACCTGAGACAACTGGTTTGCCTAAAATTCATGGATTACCAACATCATCGATGTACTCTACAAGCAGTTCTGGAGACTATTATGCCGCATCTCCAAAGTACTCCAAGTCAAAAAGGTCTTCGCATTCTGGGGAGCTTCAAACACCATTGTATGCTAATGCAGATTCCAATGGAAGTGGAAGGCCATTCACATCAGGTTTTTATCCCACGGTTGATGCATGAGCCATAGCCGAATGAGTGAGAGCTGGCTGGTCCAAGTATTTTGACTCAAGGCATTTTATTCTTTTGATTACACTGCAACTTTCGGGATATGAAATCCTGCCTCCCGGAGTTGGACTGCATGAAATTACTATTATCTAACTAAAATGGTCTTGAATGTTGACAGCTGCTTTCTTTACATAATTTCACCTTTTGTTCTCATATAGCTTTGGCATTATTACAAGGCTCCAGAGAAACGAAAAATAATAGGAGCAGGCGATCTTTCACATTTTTTTAGAATCGGCTTTCTATATCTTCATGTATATGAGCTTATATTTTTTGGTGGTTAGTCAGATTTTTTTCATATCAATTAAGCAGTTCTAGGTTTTTTTTCCTTTGTTGATCTGCAGTTTCAGAGTTTTTTTGGCAGTGATATAGCAGGACGTATGTGCTCTCAATTTGCAGCAATAGTATTTTCAATATTTTTAGATAAGATGTTGGGGGAGACTGGTTATTGCAGTTGTGTTGAAGAATTGTTTATCGTACTGTTGACTCTATTTTTGCATATATCGTTTTGCTCCGAGTTCAATCCAGTGGAAATAGTATTACAAATCTTGATCTGTCCTGATACAGCTTGTTGGGTCACGCGTCGCATGTATGCTGTAACTAGGGATCTATAGAATAGGACTTTAAAATTCAAGCAGTTCATAATTTGTTTATTTTCTAGTGTTATTGTATTCTAATTTCTAGGCTCATTTTATAATGAAACTAAATCCCACATTCAGAGTTAATAAGAGTTTCACCATGCACCTACATTTAATTAAAATAATTTTTTTTAAATTTCTATCCTTATCTCAATAATCTTCCCTCTTCACTGTATTTGCTTTGGCGATTGCTTCACCCACGGATGATGGATCGGTCGTTTTTTTTAGGAGAAGGATCGGTCATTGTCATTGTTGCTCTTGCTAAAGTCAACATCGATTCTGCTTGCGGCTCCTACCTTACTGTCCAGTCCGTGACCGCACTTAACTAATTTGCTTGTGTTATCAGCTTTCCCGTTGTCATTGTCGAGGCTCGACTTAATGGTGCCTGTAATAGTGAGTGAGGTGAGGCACATTGTAGTGATAATTTATGCTTGTATGTGGACTATGGTTGTTTAAGTGTCCTTTTGGTTAAAAGTTGAATGAGCTTATCAGGAAAGTGAAGGTTTTAACATTGGATGGAGGAAACTTGGGTTTTTGAAGTATAATTTATGTTTGGCTATATTATTAAACAAGATAGTTGAGTAGGAGTGATTTATGTGTAGTGAAAAATAAAGTTTTGATGTAAAATTAAGCTACTAAATGTTAATTGCTATCATATTTTTTAACACAATTTACTATTAAAACACTAATAATTCATAATTTAAAATCTAATATTTAATAATTGCTAGATATAGACGTAGACTGTTTTTTGTTCTCCATATAAGTGTGTATGTATACATCAATAAGAGATTGAAGCAAGTATAAAATGTGTTTGAAATTTTTTAAGTAGTACTTTACGTTAAACGGAAGGAGAAAATAGTAATTTACATGTGTTATTGTGAACTGGAAGGAACTATTTTTTTTTTCTTTTGCTTAATCTCGTTTTATGAACTCAACCTCCTGTACCAAGATCAATTGTTAACCAAACAAGAAAAACACTTCAACCATGTTAAGTTTCGGTGGGTCTATTGAAAGGTTAGAAGATTACAACTTAACCATTATACCTGAAAGAATGGAGTAATGATGGTTGGGGAGGGCTTGAATGAGGAAAGGCTAAGAGCAAAACTCTTATTTCTTTTCAAATCTATGTTGTCTAAAGTATTCTTTTATTTTTTTATTTAACTTATTTAAATTAACGATGTGGATCAGTTGGTGCATTAGTGCACCACTTCTTGGTTGGTGCAGATCGTCTATGTTTAAATCACACTTTGGAAGACGTTCACCAAAAAAATAAAAAATGAAAAAATCACAGTTTGGAAGACATAATTTGGTCAACCGAAAATTATTATTTTTTCATTTAGAAGTGTAGTTTGAGATTACTTCTATGTTCTATAAATATTCAACTATAATTTGCCAATCATATTTTTTCAACTATACCAATGTATAGTTCATTGTCATTGAAAAACAGAGAAAGTAGTGAAACTTAACAATATATTAAATAATTAAACATGATGTAATTAGATATTAAGGATATGTTTAGAATAAAACGGTTAATAGTATTCAATAAATATTGTAAACCACTTATACAAAAGAATAACAAAAACCTTTCAATGTTACTTTTAATAAAAATGAAAATCAACATAATTATCAACAGTATATCATATTATGTCATGATAAACTACAAAAAAAAGCATATGCAGCATGCTTGTTTAAATTTTTCCTGCTATAAAAATAAAATTGAATCTCCCCATTAATGTTTTTTAAACGAAATGGAAAATACCTTAGTGAAATGGTTGAATAAATAACTAGTAAAGGAATAATTTATAGATTTGTATTAAACTTTTAATGAAAAATATATTTGTTGACCCTCTATCTTTTAAGTTGTTGTCACTTTGGTCTTCAATTATTTTTTGTTTTAATGAGGTCCCCCAACTTTTTAAAAATATGTCAAGTTGGCCCTTCCGGCAAACCAAGCGTAATGCCGTATGTGAGAGTTTCTAACATGGCATAGAGACGTTAGGGAATGGTCTGTTATCGTTCCCATGAAAGGTTTTCTCCGTTAAAGTCCCATTGAAGCTCTAGGGATTTAATTTTGCTTTCAAATTGGGCAAAAACTTCAACAACGTGACTTCCCACTTTGAATCCTCCATCATGGCCAACTCGGGTGTTTTTGTGTTCAACAATGGAAGCAACTTGATGCATGCAGATTCTCCTTAATATGAATATGTTGGGCACCATAAAGCCATGCTTCAAACCTCAAGAACCACAATCAACTATGGAAGACAATTCTGGGAGTGCAGGAAGTATCAGGTAAACTAATTATTTCTTGATTATGCCTTTTGTACTTCCAGGCAACTTGATGCGACTTTCGGTGTCCTTAATGTTGTGAATGGTGTTATTGTACGGTGTAGCAGGTGATGAGAGTTGTAATTTCTTCCAATGAGTTATAGATGCCGCTGAAGTTGAGAAGGATTTGTTGATTATTAGACAAAGGAAAAGAATAATTGCGTTACAGAAATCTCTTAAGGAGTCAAGAAGATGGAACAAGTGGATCTATTGTATTTGTGTGTTGTCAACCTTATGTAATGTGTTTGTGATATTTCTATGTTGGTCACAGTGAGAAACAATGGAAGTAGAGTGCATGTGTTTGTGGTGGAAATAGGAAGTTGTAAACTGTTGTTATCATAGGGTGTATTTGAATGTATTATAGTTTGGTTAAGTTTAAGTTGTGGACTCCAGTTGTTAATTTTAATTGTTAGTTTGAGTTGTTAATTTGAGTTGTTAATTTGAGTTCTTAATGTTATTTCAGTTGTTACATCTAATTCGAATGGATAAAAACATCATAAACACCACCATTGAAAATAAAACAACATTGGTTCTAAGATAAAAAGGCATTTACAATGTTTAAACATCACCATCTATAAAATACAATATTGTTCCAACATAGAAAGACTTAATACAAAACAGAAGACCTCTAAATATAAGAAAAGCCTAATTCAAAATAGTACAGTGGTCTCCAAACATAAGAGTCAAATGTTTCAAATATCTTTCCTTCTTGGTGTTAACTTTGGCCTCAGTTGGACTAGATCTGTAGAAGCAGCAGTGGCACGTTTTCTTTTGGTTGGGCTTACGGCAGCTTTCTCAGTTGGGCTTGTGGTTTGATTGTTAGAAGATTGTTGGGTTTGAGGCTCCTCTGGTGGTGGTTTGGAAGGACAGGTAGCCTTGTTGTGGCCTGTAGTTCCACAAACACTACATTTAGACTTCAATCTCTTCCTGGATATCCTGATGTCATCTTTCTTAGTTGAGTCCTTCTTCCTAGACTTCTTAGGCCTCATAACTTGTCTCTTGAATAGCGAAGGTTGTACAGTGTTTTCCTCAACCTTCTTCCACATATTGTTCTCAATGATGGGTAAGATTATCATATTATAACATTTTGCATATGTTTCTTTTTTGTACATTGTAACATCCTATTTTTTTACTCAAATAGAAAATAGATATTAATATCTCTTTAATGAGAAAATACTTATTATTAGTTAGTTAATTTTTTAACTAATTAATATTTTTATAAAATTTTGGTACTTATATTTAAATTATTTTTTTAAAAAAATAAAATGAAATAATAATAAAATAAAAATATGCATATTTAACGAAGATTTTAAAATGACTTAATTAGTATTCACTAATTAAGAAAATTATATTAAGAATTTTCGATATCTTTATTATTCACAATTAATATTTTATGTTCTTATATTTATGTTTTTACATATTTAAGATTTAACTCTTATTAGAATTTTAAAATAAAAATTTGAAGGAATTAGAATATGGTTCTTTAGAACTTTTTGATCTATGCATTATTTATGATTTTCTGGAATTTTTGAATTTTTTAATAAATATTTGAGAAAATAACCGAAATGCCACTGCCGACATCATTGCTTACATCATTGGTTGGTAAATACTCACATCATGAATAGTGACCGGTGGGTAAATACTCATATCATGAATAATGACCGGTGGGTAAATACTCACATCATGAATAGTGACCGGTGGGTAAAAACTCATATCATGAATAGTAAAATAAATAATTAAGTAATCTTAAATAGTAAATTTCTCTTCCTATAAATAGATGGCTCATTTACAATATTTCCACACCAAAATTAAAGAGAGAATCTAGAGAGATAGTGTGTAAGAAATTAGTGGAGAGTAAATTCTTTTGGTTAAAAGAGATTCTGCCGGAGGAGTAAGGTAATAATATTCTCTTCTAAATTCTTTTTATGATTATTTAGTTTATTCTTTTTAGCACTCTTAAACCATTAGTATACTAGTACTATTATGAATAAGTTACTACGGTAAAAATAAATTACCACTATGTTATTTTTTTACTGTTACTATTTACTATTACTATTCATAATTTACCATTTACTGTTATTATTCAAAATTTATTTACCGTTATTATTCAAAATTATTAGTTACTGTTACTATTCAAAATTTACTATTTACCATTACTATTCCAAATTTACTATTTACTATTACTATTCAAAATTTACTATTTACTGTTACTATTCAAAATTTACTATTTATCATTTCTATTTACGATTTATCATTTACCGCTATTATTCAAAAGTTACTATTCATAATTTACTATTTACCGTTACTATTCAAAATTTACTATTTATGATTTACCATTTACCGATACTATTTAAAATTTACTATTTAACATTTTATTCATGATTTACTATTTATCGTTACTATTTAAAAATTACTATTTACCGTTACTATAAAAAAAATTATTAGTTACCGTTACCATTGATGATTTACTATTTACCATTACTATTTACTGTTACTATGCATACTTACTATTTATCATTCTGATAGTAATCTTAATTTTTATTTTATGCCTATACTGAAATAAATTAGTATTAATATTTTTTAGAACTTGGAGGCACAGAGCGAATTCACTTTTGGTAGCAATTCCAGGTAAGGGGGAGTGAGATAAAAATATAATATAGAAATACATAGGAATAATGGGAGGAGTCCCCTACTCCTTTTAAATTTAATAATATTATTATTTTAAAATAATAAATTTTAAATTAAGTATCTTGTGTAACTTACTCTGAAATACATATGCAAGGATCTGGACTTTTATAATTTATACCAACTGGACTAAACCTATGCAAGGATTAGATTATATGGACTTGCATAGACCTATACGAGGAATGAACTATAAGGGCTTGGAATTAAGTTTATTAAATTAAATAACTGTTAAACTTTAAATTATGATATTTATGAATGATATTTATTTGATTTGATTATGATTGATAATATTGGTGATTGATGATATTTGATTGTGATTGATGATATTACAATACTTGATTGTGATTGATGATCTTGTGATGTAGAGTTTGAGCATATAGCAAACAAACACGAAGCTAAAACTCAGTAAGAATATACTTATTCCTTACTCTTTACAGTATTACTTTAAATGAAATTATTTATGATAATTTCTCAATGTTTATTCAGGATTATTATTAAGAAATTTTTCTTAATTTTCAATAAAAATATATAATTTCTATAACTTACATTTTTCTTCCAAAGTAAATTATTTAATTAAATTTTAGAATAATTTTTAGTTATAAAAATAAAGAAAAAGAAATTGTTTTATGAAAATAATATATTCATATATGTATATGATAATATTTGATTCTCAAATGAAAATAAGATACTTCAATAATATTTCATTTTAAACTTTTGAAAATAAGAGTTTTTAATTTCAAAAGTGCTTTATTATATACTTTTCAAGCATTATAATTTAAGAAGGAAAAAGATCGATAATTTAAACTTGTGCCTAAAGTAAATTAATTTCCTATAAATGATCTAAAGAAGGTTTGGAATATATTAAGACTTTGAAACTCAAATCACAGTAATATTGATTTGTGAGTGATAAAGAAAACTGTACTGAAATTCTTCTGCGGGAGGCAGAACTTATTTAAGAGTATGGAAATGTACAGTTTATCGGGGTGACTATGTTGTTATTTGTAGGCCCCGAAGATATAATTTATACTTGAGTTTCTAAAAGTCTTAACCAACTCAATACACGAGTAGTTCATGCATCATGAATCATTAAAAAGAAATGAGATGTGATATTGCCTGGGGACGGATTATAGAAACCGAGGATACATTAGAGGAGGCTTAATTGCGAGCCTTGGGATGAGAGGGTATGAAAGGGTGCTTCAGGTGACCTGGGGTCGCTCCCTAGTGTCGGGTACTTTCACAATAAAAACCTTTTCAATCTGACTAGTCTCTAAGTGTTTCCATGCTAGTTGAGCTGTTCATATGCCATGAAGACATTTATGTTATTATTATCCAGAATTATGGAACAGTGTAAACTCCTGGTTGGCCCAGTGCAGAATTAAAACTTTAAGGGCCCACATGCATAAACTGAATGAGATAGTAGCATAAGCATTACATAACATTCATGTGATTGTGACATTCTATTTGGATGGTTATGAATAAAAATATAAGTGTTATGTATGTGGAAACCCTGTATTCATAATTGATTGTGTATGATATTATGACTGATATTATTATATTAGTTTGTGAAAACCCTTATGCTTATGTCTTATCTGTAATATATTATATTTTGTTTCTCACTCCTTCTTGTTTGAATTTTTGTGTCCAAAATATATGTTATATGATATATAGCTAGCAGTCCAAGATGGAAGGAAATGTAATTACAAGAGGGTAAAGTGGTCTCATCCTCAATCGATTAGATGAAGAGATATGACAAGAGTAGGATTCAAAAAACTCGATGGTTCAAGGACTAGGAAATGATTGGTCACATTTGTAGTAGAGGTATAGTTTAGTTTTATTTTGCCTTATTACAATATCAAGTTAGATAATTGTAACAAGGTAAAGGTTAAACTTTGATAAACTCTTTCATTTAGATATAATATTGTAATGATTTATCACTTATGATTTCTATAAATTATTTTGTCATTATGGACAAATATTGAAAGACAATGTTTTTTTTACTTTTAATATTCAAAGGAAATCAAATATATATACGTCCTTGTATACGCGAGATAAAGAGTGATAAATATGTATATCTTTCTAAAAGTTTTTTTTTAAAGTAAGAAGAATACATATATATCTCGTGTATATAAGGGGGTGTTACATACATTGCAAGGATGTAGGTCTCTGGAGTTTCATTAACCTGTATGATACATACAATTGCATGGTTACATGGTATTCCTGTCAGCATCCACCTCCCGCAGTTACATTCCCTAGCTTTCAAATCTACGATAAATTTATCATCATGTCTAATGTAGTTAACCTTATAGATACTTTCCCCTGGCCACCTAACATGAAAACATCATAGTTAGAAACTTTAAACATGCCATATAAAAATGTAAACAACATGACAAATGGTCCAAATCTAACTTGACTTGGTACACATTTGAATTCAACGTTGATTTCTCAATCCTTTATTTTATCATTAGACGGACATCATCAGTGAAATTTAGCAGCTTAGTCCTGTTGTTGGCCTATCATTCCATCATGTAAGTCTTAACACCCTCCAGCATAGTGATAATGCATTTCCTCTTGCTCCAATAATGACTAAATTAAATGTTTCAAACATATTGTTTACCAATACATCACACTTAGGTGTATATGAAAACTTTGACTTGTTCTAGTGTATGGGAGGTAGTTTGATCAACTCCTTATAGGTAGCATCATTGACATCCTTGATCTTTAACATTGTCCTCTCCCATGCCTACATATATGTCGACTTAGATGCTTTCCATAGGAAGTCCTTTAGTTGTTTTCTTGAGTGCTTCTTTCCTGAAATTGTTGTATAGATATTTAACACGAGGGACTAAAATGAAACCCAAACTATCATGAAAGATTCAGAATCGGGTCATGAATCACAACGTAGAAGCACAATAACAGAAATAGGGCATAAGCAGAATGCAAAAATCAAAATAACATTGAATCAGAATGGAAAAAACATGGCACAAGTAGAATGTAAAGTCAGGTCACTAATAGCACAAATTAGAATCAGGTCAGGTCAGAATAAGCAAAAATATAGTCAATATGTATCACATATAGAATCAGGTCAGAATGGGAACAAGTAGGATTATGTTGCAAATTCAAGTTAAGCCAGAACATGCACATGGTTATGAATATGTTGCAAAATCAAGCCAGGTCAGAATAGGCACATGGTCATGAATATGTTGCAAAATCAAGTCAGGTCAGAATAGGCACATGGTTAGAATAGGTTACAAAATATAGTTAGAATTAGGGGACTCATGGCACATAGTCAAAATAGGATGCAAAATCAGAATCAATTGCAAAATAAGATTCAATTGAAAAATATAGTCAAAATCAGTTGCAAAATCAGATTCAGTTCACATATGGCACAAGTGGTATTATGTTGCAAAATTAGAATCAGGTCATGAATGACACAAATAGGATTATGATGTAAATTTAGATTCAGGTCATGAATGACACAAATGGATTTATGATGTAAATTTAGATTAGGTTGCAAAATCAAAATCAGGTTATGAATGAGACATACCTTTTGCTGGTCAGATATGAATGTAAAGCCACTACAAACCTCTGAGCCTCCTAGATCACCAACCATTAATTCCAAGAACAACCTCTATGAATCTGTGTTTTCACACTCCACCACACTAACAACAATTGGTAACATTTGATCATTTGGGTTTCTACTGTAACACCCCTATTTTTATTTTTATTAAAATTTTAAAGGAATTAAATTATGGTTCTTTAAAACTTTTTAATCTATGTATTATTTATGATTTTTTTGAAATTTTTTGAAAATTTTGAATTATTTTAATAAAATAATATTTTTTAAATAATTTTAAATTCATATAAGTGACTTAAAATTAAAAATATTTATAAGAAAATAAAGTTAAATTATAAGAAAATTTTCTAAAATCTATTTCAAGTAGACTTATCTAAAAAGATCGGTTTGAGAAAAATCTTGATTTTTCCAATCGTTAAAAAATTGGAAACGTATCAATAAATTTTTATTAACAGAAAATTTTAGATTTTTAAAATTTAAACTTTATATTACTTATTATAAAATTAGTAAGGACTGATATAATATCACTAAATTTCAAAAAGGACTGATTTTGAATATTTAAAATATATCGAGTGAAAGGTTACTATTTGGCTTAGTAATTCAGCCGAAATTTACTATGCAAAACACTGTGCATGTACGAAATTTTCAAAAGATGCACTGTAACCAGGATTGAATTTTCAAAAAATGTATAGTACTTTTATATTAAAATAATGGAATGCATAGTAATTTTCCTTTTAATAAATACCGAAGCAATTCTTCTTTAGAATTCACAGTTTCAGATTAAGTTTTCTTAATATAGTAGTGCTAGTGAGATAGTGGTGGAAGTAAGAGAGAGAAATAAATTTTTTTGGAAGAAGGTTCTGTTAAAATCCTAAGGTAAGAATACATCTCTTATATATTTTTTAGGGTTATTTTCATATCATTTTTAAAAATCTATTATTATACTGGAAATAATATTATTTTAAATTACAATTCTAAATAGTAAAATACTATTTAAATAGTAAATTACTATTTCAATAGTAAATTACTATTTACTATTACTATTCATATTTTACTATTTACTATTACTATTTATGATTTACTATTTACCGTTACTATTTACAATTTACTATTTACCGTTACTATTCATATTTTACTATTTACTATTACTATTCATGATTTACTATTCACTATTCACTATTTAAAATTTACCATTTCTGTTTTAAGTAGTAATCTTAATTTTCATCTTGTAATTATATTAAAATGAAATTGGTATGTTTTAGAACTCGGAGACGAGGCGTGCACAGATTTACAATAACGAATCAGTATACAAGAGGTAAGGGGGAGTGAGATAAGAATATAATATGAAAAGATATAAGAATAATGAAAGTCCCCTTCTCATTTTAAATTTAATAATATTATTATTTTAAAATATTAACTCTTTAACTTAAAATTTATAATAAATTTTAAATTAAATATTTGATGTAACTAACTCTAACATACCAATGCAAGGACTTGTACTTTGCAAGGACTTGGACCACTATGACCCATATGAACTGTACTATATCTATGCAAGGACTGGATTATATGGACTTATATAGACCTATGCGAGGAATTGACCAAAAGAACTCAAAATCAACTATATTAGTAACCATTTAAATTTTGAATTATGATATGTATTAATGATATTTAATTTAATTGATTTGATAATGATTGATTATATTTGTGATTGATGATGTTTAACTGTGATTGACATTTTTTGATTATGATTGATGATCTTGTGATATAAAGTTGAGCACATAGCAAGCATGACAAAAAGCTAAAACTCAGTAAGAATTTTCTTACCTTACTCTTTAAATTTTTTATCATTTATTTCTTCTCAGAAATTATTTTTATTAACTTTACTTTTAATATTTAGAATAAATTTTTTAGAAGAAGTAATTTTATGAAAATTAATTTATAAAAAGGTTGAGATAATTAAATTTTGAATCAAAGAAAAATTTTATAATTTTAAGTATTTTTGGTTAATAATTTAAAGATTATTCTCTTTTAATAAAATAAAATTTTTAAAAGAAAATTATTTTCTTTTTCCAACTTAATAACTAAAGATATTTAGAAATAATTGAAATTTCTAAATTCGATCTTTGTTAAAATTCAATTTGAGAAAGATTATGTAAAGTTTTATATGAAAGGTTTGAGATTTTTAAGGCTTAGAAACTCAATTTCGGTGAGATTCAAAAACTGTACTAAATTTATTTCTGTGGGACAGAAATTTGGAGAATTGAGAAAATATACAGTTTATTGAAATGATGTTGTAAATCTTTAAGGTATTTAATAATTGAGTTTCTAAAAGCCTTAACCAATTAAATACGCGAGTAGTTCATGCATCATAAATCATTAAAGTGAAACAAAATGATATTGTCTGGGGACGGATTATAGAAACTGAGGATACATTAGAGGAGGCTTAATTACGAGCCTTGGGATGAGAGGGTGTGAAAGAGTGCTTCAGGGGACCTGGGGTAGCTCCATAGTGTTGGGTACTTTCACAATAAAAACTTTCTCAATCTGACTAGTCTCTAAGTGTTTCCATGCCAGTTGAGTTATTCATATTATTATTATCCGAACTTATGGAATAGTGTAAACTCCTGGTTAGCCCAGTGCAAATTAAAATTTAAGGGCCCATATATATAGGTAAGTTATGATAAAGATATTGCATAACATTCATAATTGATTGTGTGTGTGATTGTCATTGTGATTGATATTATTATATATTAGTTTGTGAAAACCTTTTATTGCTTATGCCTTATTTGGGAATATTATATTCTATTTCTCACTTCTTTCTCTGTGTTTTTGTTTCATATGTTTTAAATTGATGGTTCAGAGGGAAGGATCGAAGAATCTCCGCAGTAAATATAGTACATTCTAGAAATGGAGCTCGGTATGAATATAGCGATCCAATGAATAAATAAAGTTATTAAGTAACTGCTTCTGGGCCATGGAGTTTCCTCTCTTTCTTATAATGTTTAATATTTATTTTCTTCAGATGAATGTAAAATTACTTTATAAAGTTTTAATAATATTTATGAGGTATTTCAGAAATGATGTATGTAATTTATTCCGATAGTTTTCTTTTAACGATCATTTCTTTAAAAAAATTACGAATTTTTCTAGTATTTATTAAGGTATAACAGAGGATGTTACAAAGTGGTATCAGAGCAGTTAATCCAATAGGCCTGGGGAAAAGGTCTATCTTGCTTTATCTGTAAACTCTGTGTAGGTAATAGAAAATAGAATATCTGACTTGGTAGTAACTGTGATTGATGTGACAAATCTCAGTTACTGTAAAACAGGAAACTAATGGTCGGAAATGATCTTGCTGGAGTTGTAGAACGCTTAATCAATGCAATGCGAGCACGTGAAGGTCAAGGTAACGATGCCTTGAAAAGGCTGGACTTATTCGAAAAGCGCAATCCACCTCGTTTCAAGGGAGGATATAATCCTGATGGAGCACAAAGCTGGATTCAAGAGATAGAGAAGATCTTTCGAGCATTGCAATGTAATGAAGCTGATAAGGTAGTCTTCGCTACTTATGCCTTATCTGAGGATGCCAAACATTGGTGGGATAACATGCGTAGACAATTCGAAGTCAACGACATGGAGATCACTTGGGATCATTTCAAGGATATGTTTCTGGAGAAATACTTTCTAGCTGATGTTAAAGAGAAAAGACAATTCGAATTCCTGTCGCTGACCCAAGGAAATATGACCGTTGGAGAGTACGCATCCAGGTTTGAAGAGCTGTCTCGTTTTCATTCTCATTATAATGATGCTACTAACGAAGGTGATCGGTGCGTAAAGTTTGTAAATGGATTACGGCCAGAAATTAAAGAAGTTATACGAATGCAGGAAATCCGTGAATTTTCTGTATTGGTAAATTGCTGCAGGATCTTTGAAGAGGATCATAAGGATAGAATGACCAAAAGTCGTGAGCCCATTCACAAGGCGGGAACAATGAGAAGTGGAGGACCTCACCATCACCAAAGAATAGACTTCAGGAGAAATAAGCCTTAGCAAGCGCCATTTCGCCGGTTTGGAGCAGCATCTGTTCCTAATAGACCCCAAGCTTCAACTGGAAGCTATTACCCGACATCTGCACCAAATTTTAAATGTTTTATCTATGGAGGACCCCATTTGAAAAGGGATTGTCATAAAAATACTTATGTTTGCTTTAAGTGTAACAAACCAGGTCATCACATCAAGGATTGCCCAGAGATGAAGAGGGAAAACCCTGAAGGTGCAAGTACAAGCATAAATACTCAGGGAGGCATACACAACGCAGTCGGAAGACCAAAGGTGAAAGGAAAGGTTTTTGCAATCACCGGAGAAGAAGCATCTCATTCTAATTCCATGGTGGAAGGTAAGTGTATCATTAATAAGATTCCTTTAACTGTTATATATAACTGTTATATATTATTATTATCCAGACTTATGGAACAGTGTAAATTCCTGGTTGGCCCAGTGCAAATTAAAATTTAAGGACCCACATATATAGGTAAGTTATGATAAAGATATTGCATAACATTCATGCATTCATAATTGATTGTGTGTGTGATTGTGATTGTGATTGTGATTGTGATTGATATTATTATATATTAGTTTGTGAAAACCCTTTATTGCTTATGTCCCATTTGGGAATATTATATTCTGTTTCTCACTCCTTTCTCCATGTTTTTGTTTCATATGTTTTAAATTGATGGTTTAGAGGGAAGGATCGAAGAATCTCGGTAGTAAATATAGTACGTTCTAGAAAGGGAGCTCGGTATGAATACCGTGGTCCAATGAATAAATAAAGTTATTAAGTAACTGCTTCTGGGCCATGGAGTTTCCTCTTTTTCTTATAATGTTTAGTATTTATTTTCTTCGGATGAATGTAAAATTACTTTATAAAGTTTTAATAATATTTATGAGGTATTTCAGAAATGATGTATGTAATTTATTCCGATAGTTTTCTTTTAACGATAATTTCTTTAAAAAAAATTACAAATTTTTCTAGTATTTATTAAGGTGTAACAGAGGGTGTTACATCTACCCACTGCACTAAGGAGTTTCCCAGCAAAAGGTCTATTTAGAAAGCAACCATCTAACCTAATGATCTTTCTACAATGTTTGAAACTGTCTTTGCAACCCTTCAGGCAAACATACAACCTATGGAAAGAAGTGGTTACTGCTCCTAGAACATCATCAGTTACTCTACTTGCCTCTGTAACTAGTTGTACATTCAACAGGACTGTTGAACCAGGGTTGGAGTTCACTAAAGTGTTACAATAGTCCCACAACTTTGTATACTATTTAGTGTACTCACCATCCACAATCCCTATTGCTACTTTTCTAGCCTTGTAAGCCTTGGACTTGCTTACTTTTTCATGCCAATTCTCCTGAGCCCTGCTGCATATATCTTGTAGTTTTAACTTAGGATTCTCGTTAACACCATTCACCAACTTTTTAGATAGCCATTTTGAACTCAAAAACTTGATCCTATGCTGCCTGCCACAACTGTGAGTATCAATTATGGTCCTTATCTGCCATGTATCGTCACTTGGCAGCTTTCCAAAATATGCATAAAATCACATCCTTCAATGCACCTCACCTTCACCCTCTTCTTATCATTTTTTCAAACGTTAAATCTTTACCTTGGCAATGGTGTATGTAATAATAGCATCTTTGAACTGCTCATTGGTCAAGAAAAAAGTACCTTTCTCCCAATGAAAATCCTTAATATGTGTAGGTATCTTAAAAGTTGGAAACCTTTCATTTTCACTATATTCTGAGTTACCACTATATAGTTCTTCAGATTCAGAATCTAACTCAATGTCAGAAACTACCTCTTTGCCCTTGCCTTTGTTCCTTTCACACCTAGACCCCTCACCTCTTCCAGCATCAACATCCTTCATGTATATCCTTGGGTTAATAGTTATTGAGATTTTTTTCTCTTCCACTTTTTTGCAATAGGCTCAGTAGTACCTTTGGTAGACTCATGTCTAGCACCACCTCCAATACTAACACTAGTGCCAGTACCACCATCAGCTACCGCAGGCTCATTAGTGCCTTCAACATGTACATGGTCAGAATTTGTAGGCATGACATAGGAAGTCTGACCATTCATCACATCCTCTTCATCCACCCCTTCATCATCTGAGTCATGGAAATGGATTTCCATTGCACTATCCTCCTTGTCTTCTACTTCAATATCACATACAATTGCTTCAACCTTTATTTGATCATCCCCAACTTCAATAGCTTCAACCTCTATTTGATTATCTTCAATTTCAACAACTTCAACCTCTATTTGATTACCTTTAACTTCAACAGCTTCAACCTCTATCCGATCACCCTTAACTTCAATAGCTTCAACCTCTATCTAATCATCCTCAACTTTAACATCATTTATTTTTTCTAGGTCAGTTAGGCCCAAAACAATCTCTGGCACCTCTATAGGGTGTACAATATACAACTGAACTTTCCCCTGAGAGTGTGTAACCCTTACCATCTCTAAACAAGCTTGATCATTCAACAATTGCTTCAGACCAACATGAAACTCCTTGCCTCCGATTTTGTACCGTAATTCTTCAATATTCATGTAACATCCCAAATTTTAAGTAAAATTAATTAATTAGAGCAAATAAATAGAAATATTTATAGAAAATAATTATTTGATGCCCTATACATGTAGAAGAATTAATTGAGAACCCCTTAAGTTAATACGGTGAATACAGCGGTTACTGTCGTCGTTTAATTAACGTACGAACAGAATACAGAGACGGACCCAATGGGCCGAGAAACATTAGATAATTATTGGGGATAAATATTTATGTCCGGACGATGAAAAAAATTAATTTGAGCGTTAGTCGAATTTATTGTGAATTATTCGGAATTTATCGACGTCGTTTAACGTCGAAAAATGATCGATTTGGGGAACGGGCCTCAATTGGGCCTCAAAATTCACTAACCCAAAAATAATTATTGAGTATTAGAAAACACTCAAATAAATATGTTAAACACAAAAATAAACCCGGAAAAATTATAGATAATTAATTAGACGTAAAAAGGGGTCTGGGCGACCAAAACGCTTCGTATTCGAACCAAAACACGATGAGTTTCACCCAACCAAATGGGCTGGCCATGAACACCTCAATGGGCTGTTTCCCATCAGCTTCTAAAGCCCAAACATGAGGAATTGCCAACAAAATGGGCCTTGGAGCCAAAAAATTTAAATAAAAGGCATGGTGGTAATTTTGGCCCAAAAAGCAAAAATCCCTCTTCTCTTTTTGCTCTTCATTCTAAAATCCATTCCACCAAAAGCCATGGCCAAAACTTGAAGGAAATTGAAGAAAGGTGCCATTTTTGACAAGTTTTTGAGGTTAGGACCTTATTCCTCTTCTCTTTCTCCTCATTCTTCATATTTTCATCATCTCTTTTTGGCCTTCACACCAAAACCAAAAATCCCACTTTGGTTTCCCCCATTTTATTGACAAAAATTCATCGTGTAGGAAGCTCCAATTGCACTTTTAAGAAGCTTAGTGGTGCATTGGATGTTTGGGCCACTCCTCTCCACTTCCTTTTTGCTCTCTTGAATCAAGGGTTTAAGACTACATTGAGGTAAGTTTAAGAACCTTTAATGAGCCCTAAATTAGTAGCATAAAGTGTTAGAGATTATGTTGTTAGTGTTGGAAAAATTTAGGAAATTACATATGGAACCCAAAACCTAGGTTAGGAGACCATTGAGAATTTGTTGATATTGTTGAATAATTGTTTTTGTGACTTGAAGTTGGTTTGAATTAGTTATTGAGATAGGATTAATTGTTGTTGAAATAAATAAATTAGTTTTGGATGGCATTAGGTGCAAAATTTGAAATTGGTAGCTTACTTTAATTTTAGGGAAAATTTGTGTTTTGGACTTAAAATGGCTTATGGATGGTTTTGATGTGGTTATGAGACCTTAGGTAACATTCTATAATTTATTGGTGTTGGTAGAAAGTGTATGCTAAGTGGTAAGCTTCAAAAATCCCTCTTGATGTAGGAAAAATGGTAAGTGGCAAGAATAGGCTCAAAAATATGTTGGCTTTGTTAATGCACTTGAAACCTCTTGTGAGATGTAGGTTAATAATTAGAGTTAGTGTTGGGTAATTATTGATTTAAAAAGAGTGTAATGCGTCATGAGTTAGGTGAAGGGCTATATGAATTAGTAAGGAATAGGTATGTTACTAAGATGAATAAATTTGTTAGAATACATTAGGACTTAAAAGGAATAATTATGAAATTGAGTAAGTGCTACTAAATGTAGTTTAAGAATTTGAATCATTATTAAGTAAGAGAGGTTGGAAAAAGAGTGTAACGTTAAAAGTGAACTAGATGAAGAACATGTACCATTGAGATTGAAAGAAGGGATTGATGGCCTAAAAATGATATTAGGTTATGTTAGGTATAAAATGGTTACTAGTTGGGCTTAGAGAATATTGTTGTAGGGGATAGGTGACTCATAATGATTAGGGATAGTTGTAGTGGAATGAATGAGAAGCTAGTATTTAATGAGAGGAAAGGATGAGATGTTAGAGTTAGGAACAAATATGAAGATTAGTGTGTTAGTTGGGACTTAATAATCAATTAGGAAGGAAAGGACTTGGTATTTTAAGGGATATTCCATGTGAATCATGTGTTGGGTAAATAACATGTATTTCTAAAGAATTATCATGATTTGATTTAACAATTAAAAATTACTACCAAATAAGTTATGTATTAATGGGTGAAGAACAAGTTAATTGAATTATTAGTAGAGTGAAACTCGTTATCTACAAAAGGAAAAGTGATCCGGTCCTAACACCGGCCCCCAAGAGCATGGCTTTAATGCTTTGCCAGGTCAGCATTTCAAACGAAGTAAGTACGCTTCAAATACGGAGTATATACGACGAAGGCAAGTAACTCCGCCCTGGAGTGACACTCCGCTTAGGCATGTTACCCTGCCAAGGGTCATAACTCCGCCTAGGCATGTCACTCCGCCAAGGCATGCTACTCCGCCAAGGTTCATAACTCCGCCAAGGCGCATAACTCCGCCAAGGCATGTTACTCCGCCTAGGCATGTAACGCCGCCAGAATGCATATCACTCCGCCAAGCCATAGGCTCAACACAGGCGGAATGTTGAATTCCCATACTGCGTAGCGAACCCATACTCACAACCCCGGCACGAGGTTGACTCTGTCTTGAGAGGTTAATAATGGGAATCACGCTGTCACGCATAAAGGGGAATAACAATAAAATAATAAAGCATTTACGCTTCCCAAGTAAGTGGAAATACCTACTACACTAACGGTGCCCGTGAACAACACAGGGGCCCACTACCTTTCTTGCTTTATGCTAGAAAACAAGGAACGGGCCCTACCAGTAATGGAGCACCAGTAACAGGTATATAAACCTCAGCAAAAAGGTATACAGGGGCTCTTTCCCCCATTTCTGAACCTTACTCTCTCTCTTACTTGCATAATTCTCTCTGACTGTCTTTCTAAGTCTTAAAGTATTCTGAAATACTGACTTGAGCGTCGGAGAACGATTGCAGGTACCACCCCCAATCGGGTCAAGGCTGAGAGGACTCCTCCAGGTGGACTGGGACACCGCCCAGTGTATACTGCACTCCGTGTCAAGGCATAGGAGGCAATTCTAGGCAGACTACTACATCGCCGTAGAGCGAGTTACACTCCTCCCCAGTATGGTTCAGACTCCGCCTCATCATACAAAGACACTCTACATCATCAGATTGAGCTGTCTGAGGATCATAACTTTACACCCCCCGTAACGGACGGATCATTGGCACGCCCGGTGGGACCCGATAAAGTTATTCCCATATCCTTTGACACAAGCAAGTAATCCACAATGGAAGGCGAAGCACAAGACTTCATGGAAAATCAAACTGAAGGTAGAACCAACCCCAACGCCTTCAGAAAGCTTAACTTTAATGCTCAAGGGGGCAGCACAAGGAAAATCGTACCAGCATCTAGCTTTGATCCTCGTGATGAGTTGATCAGCCAACTTCAAAGGGAACTCGCTGAATTGCGAAGAGAAAGAAGGCAAAGCGAGGATAAAGAATCACCTCGCACACGAAACACTCCCCACACAGCTGATGGTGAAAAGTCCACCACTCTTCAGTACTCAAATATCCCTACGTTTGAGTGGGGAGAACAAACTCGCGATTCTGAGGATGAAGCTTCCCGAAGGAAGAGAGAGTCAACGACAGCACCCCCAGTGTCTTACAAGCTAAAGGTTCCTTTTTCAAGGAGACTTATGAGCGTCCACATCCCCAAGCACCTTCAAACTACTCAGCCACTTTCCATCGGAAAGTATAATGGTGAAACTGATCCTACTAAGCACCTTGATGCTTATGTGTTTGAAGCCATGTACTTGGGGGCTGATGAAGATGTGATGTGCCGAATGTTCCCTCGAACATTGTCTGAGGAAGCTCTCGGGTGGTTCAAAAGCTTACCCTCGGAATCAATAGATTCTTGGGAAGAAATGGTGACTTCATTTGAAAGCCATTTCATCATCTCTAGGGACATCCCAAAGACTTCCCATACCTTGGCTCAGATAAGGCAGGGAGAAAATGAAACTCTCAAAGAGTTTTTGAAGAGATTCTACAAAGAAGCTGCTTTGGTGCCTAACCTTACAGAGGCTATTCAGCTTCACATCATTGTCGAAGCCTTATGGCCTGGATCCGCCTTCGCTTTGTCTTTGGCTAAGAATCCCCCAACGACGTTGGAGGAGTTTCGAAGAAAAGCCTCGAAATATGTGGGCGTAGAAATGCACTTGGAGGTAACATCGGCCAAAAGGAAATCTCCAACGCCCCATCAACAATATAGAGATAAAAGTTGGCCTAGATCGGAACGTATGGAGAGTCCGGCCCGAGGCAGAGTCTTCAATAATCTGAGTCAGGAAGAACGGATACGTGCCTTTGGCAATTACACTCCGTTAAACTCTAAGCGGTCTCAAATTCTAAGAGAGATCGGATGGCCAACGCTTACTTCGTACGGGGTCAGGATGCCGCCCCAGCTTCGCAAACATGGAGACTCTCAGAAATACTGCGAATTCCATGAGCAAGGGGGCCACTCAACGGATGAATGTCATACCCTGAAGAATACTATCGAGACCCTGATCAGGGAGGGTAAACTTAAACAATATCTTTTAAAAGAAGCTATTTCAGAGAAGCCAAGGGAAGTCCGGATTAGCGAGCATGAACAGCAAAGTGTTATGCCCCAACAACATCAGGGTCCCCGAGAGGTCATTGACTGAGTATCAAGCCATTAAAGCTAAGGACGCCTTTAGCTGTTATAGCCAGTCGGTAAGACGGTATGCGCTCTTTTTTCCTTACTTGGGCTTTTCCAATCGGGTTTTACCAAGAAGGTTTAATGAGGTGTAACCTCGACCTGGCTCTCTTTCTTTCTTTTGTATAGTACTTCATAATTAATGAAAATTTCCCTCTGCTCACCTGTTGTTTTCATTATTTTACTCAACGCATAATTCCGTTGTGATAAGATTCCTCAGGACGGATGATCTCATTCACACATACTGTGTATTGACGATGTAACTCCTCGAGGCAACATGGGTTGTAGGGCTGGTCTTTTTCCAAAGGCCACAAACCGAACCCCATTAGAAGACCGGTGAATGGGTAAAATCCAACACCGGGTGAAGAAAATGGTGAATGGGTAAAATCCAACACTAGATGAAGAAAAACGGTGAATGGGTAAAATCCAACACCGGATGTAGAAGACCGGTGAATGGGTAAAATCCAACACCGGGTGAAGAAAATGGTGAATGGGTAAAATCCAACACCAGATGTAGAAGACCGGTGAATGGGTAAAATCCAACACCGGATGTAGAAGACCGGTGAATGGGTAAAATCCAATACCGGGTAAAGAAAATGGTGAATGGGTAAAATCCAACACCAGATGCAGAAGATTGGCGAACGGGTAAAATCTAACACCGGTTAAAGCCTGGGCGTAGTAAGCTGGTTCTTCCGTAAAGCCACGCTGAACCCCAGGTAATAAAGACCTTTTATTCTGCAGGTCGAAGACTCAATTCCCCAGGATGGATGCCCTCAATCACATATTCTGTGAGTTGACGAGGTAACTCCTGGCGTGGACAATTCCCATCATCATCCTTATGATGGAAGTCTTTGAAGACTCAATCCCTAAGGTCCAGAAAACTCCTTGGGGGGAAAGGATTGGTGTCTCAGCTATATGCTGCACCATACCGCCTCAAAGGATCAACTGGTGTCACAGCTATTTGCTGCACCATACCGCCTCAAAGGTCTAACCAATTTCTTGCAGGATGAATTGGTGTCACAGCTATATGCTGCACCATACCGCCTCAAAGGTTTAACCAATTTCTTGCAGGATGAATTGGTGTCACAGCTATATGCTGCACCCTACTATCTCAAGGGTAAGAACCAACAAAATTCTTGCAGGATGAATCGGTGTCACAGCTATATGCTGCACCATAGCAATCCTGGATTCAACAATTTTCATTTGATCAGGAGTTACACTCCGGTCCAAGTTCAAAAGGATGAACATTCCATCCAAAGCTTGACTCCGCCTAACTGCCAATGTTTTACGGAGTATATGAGCAACAAACTCAAGCACTACCCAACAAGTTCAAGTAAGTTCAACACTTGTAAAATTGTGCTTCATGTGAAATTCCTAAGAGGCTACTCCGCCTTCTTACGGAATACAACTCATTGGAATTCCTAAGAGGCCACTCCGCCTTCTTACGGAATCCAACCTCATTGAAATTCCTAAGAGGCTATTCCGCCTTCTTACGGAATCAAATTCCTTGAAATTCCTAAGAGGCTATTCCGCCTTCTTACGGAATCAAATTCCTTGAAATTCCTAAGAGGCTACTCCGCCTTCTTACGGAATCAACCTCCTTGAAATTCCTAAGAGGCTACTCCGCCTTCTTACGGAATCTACTTTGAAATTCCTAAGAGGCTACTCCGCCTTCTTACGGAATTCAACTCTGTGGAAATTCCTAAGAGGCTATTCCGCCTCCTTACGGAATCTGTTCCATTAAAATTCCTAAGAGGCCACTCCGCCTTCTTACGGAATCCAATTCCATTGAACTTCCTAAGAGGCTACTCCGCCTTCTTACGGAATCCAAATCATTGAAATTCCTAAGAGGCTACTCCGCCTTCTTACGGAATACACCTCCTTACGGAATTCCTAAGAGGCCACTCCGCCTTCTTACGGAATCCTACTTCATGAAGATTCTTAAGAGGCTACTCCGCCTTCTTACGGAATCCAACTTCATTGAAATTCCTAAGAGGCTACTCCGCCTTCTTACGGAATTCAAATCTTGGAAATTCCTAAGAGGCTACTCCGCCTTCTTACGGAATTCAACTCCTTGGAAATTCCTAAGAGGCCACTCCGCCCTCTTACGGAATCCAACCTCATTGGATATTCCTAAGAGGCCACTCCGCCTCCTTACGGAATCTATCTCATTGAAATTCCTAAGAGGCCATTCCGCCTTCTTACGGAATCCAACTCCTTGGAAATTTCTAAGAGGCCACTCCGCCTTCTTACGGAATTCAACTCCTTGGAAATTCCTAAGAGGCCACTCCGCCTCCTTACAGAATTCAACTCTTTGAAATTCCTAAGAGGCTACTTCGCCTCCTTACGGAATTCAACTCTTGGAAATTCCTAAGAGGCTACTCCGCCTCCTTATGGAATCTACATGGAAATTCCTAAGAGGCTACTCCGCCCTCTTACGGAATACAACTCATTGGAATTCCTAAGAGGCCACTCCGCCTTCTTACGGAATCCAGTTCCTTGGAAATTCCTAAGAGGCGACTCCGCCTTCTTACGGAATTAATATCATTGAAATTCCTAAGAGGCCACTCCGCCTTCTTACGGAATCCAACTCCTTGGAGATTCCTAAGAAGCTACCCCGCCTTCTTACGGAATCAACCTCCTTGGAAATTCCTAAGAGGCTACTCCGCCTTCTTACGGAATTCAACTCCTTGGAAATTCCTAAGAGGCCACTCCGCCTCCTTACAAAATTCAACTCTTTGAAATTCCTAAGAGGCTACTTCGCCTCCTTACAGAATTCAACTCTTGGAAATTCTTAAGAGGCTACTCCGCCTCCTTACGGAATCTACATGGAAATTCCTAAGAGGCTACTCCGCCCTCTTACGGAATACAACTCATTGGAATTCCTAAGAGGCCACTCCGCTTTCTTACGGAATCCAACTCCTTGGAAATTCCTAAGAGGCTATTCCGCCTCCTTACGGAATCTATCTCATTGAAATTCCTAAGAGGCTATTCCGCCTCCTTACGGAATCCATGGCATACGTGGCAATGAAAGATTGAAACGACAAAACGTGGTTTCAAGGCGCTTTAATAACAGGCGTGACAAGTAATGACAAGCAACAAATGCATGAAAACACTTGTCCGTAAATCCTGAACTAGCAAACGCCGCCTAAACCTACGCCTATAAAAGCTAAACCTGAGTGTTGTAGCTCATTAAAGTGACTCCGCCAGTCACTATAACAAGCTAGGGGGCATATGATCCGGTCCTAACACCGGCCCCCCAAGAGCATGGCTTTAATGCTTTGCCAGGTCAGCATTTCGAACGAAGTAAGTACGCTTCAAATACGGAGTATATACGACGAAGGCAAGTAACTCCGCCCTGGAGTGACACTCCGCCTAGGCATGTTACCCTGCCAAGGGTCATAACTCCGCCTAGGCATGTCACTCCGCCAAGGCATGCTACTCCGCCAAGGTTCATAACTCCGCCAAGGCGCATAACTCCGCCAAGGCATGTTACTCCGCCTAGGCATGTAACGCCGCCAGAATGCATATCACTCCGCCAAGCCATAGGCTCAACACAGGCGGAATGTTGAATTCCCATACTGCGTAGCGAACCTATACTCACAACCCCGGCACGAGGTTGACTCTGTCTTGAGAGGTTAATAATGGGAATCACGCTGTCACGCATAAAGGGGAATAACAATAAAATAATAAAGCATTCACGCTTCCCAAGTAAGTGGAAATACCTACTACACTAACGGTGCCCGTGAACAACACAGGGGCCCACTACCTTTCTTGCTTTATGCTAGAAAACAAGGAACGGGCCCTACCAGTAATGGAGCACCAGTAACAGGTATATAAACCTCAGCAAAAAGGTATACAGGGGCTCTTTCCCCCATTTCTGAACCTTACTCTCTCTCTTACTTGCATAATTCTCTCTGACTGTCTTTCTAAGTCTTAAAGTATTCTGAAATACTGACTTGAGCGTCGGAGAACGATTGCAGGTACCACCCCCAATCGGGTCAAGGCTGAGAGGACTCCTCCAGGCGGACTGGGACACCGCTCAGTGTATACTGCACTCCGTGTCAAGGCATAGGAGGCAATTCTAGGCGGACTACTACATCGCCGTAGAGCGAGTTACACTCCGCCCCAGTATGGTTCAGACTCCGCCTCATCATACGAAGACACTCTACATTATCAGATTGAGCTGTCTGAGGATCATAACTTTACACCCCCCGTAACGGACGGATCAAAAAGTATTGTAAATAATTATAGTAAAGGGAGAGGTTTATTAGGAGCCTTGTAAGATCCCATGAATAATTCTTGAACATTGACAATTTGTAGACAAGGTTCTAAAATTTATAAAGCATTCAGAAATATTGAAAGAATCCATAATACTCCTAAAAATCTCAAGGATAAAACTTTTATGGGTTAGTGTGAAGTATGAATGTAAAAAGTAGAGTTGAGAACATCACAAAATATTAGTATGATGTTGACGTGTTTCTACATTTATTTAATTTAGGCTTTGACCATTCTTGTGAGGCGGGTCCATCTAACTCCTCAAACTCGTCGGAGTACTTCGCTTGAGCTAGGAAAAGAGTTTATTTTCTAAATGTATGGTCATGGAGTTGATAATGTATGCATGTGTAATATATATTTGCATGTTGGCCTTGGATATTTTTAGTGTTGCCATGTATGATGAATACGTGAAGTAAGATTCTTTGAATAACATGGATGGTGAATTGATAAGTGTGATGATGATGTACCCTTGATGCATCCTTTTGGCTTATGCATGATAATAAAGTAGAATTCATATGAAAATTGAGATCACCATGTTCACTTTTTGCATCTCATAGCATGCATAACACATCTCATATGTAATATTTAATGATCTTGCATTGATCTTAAGAATGATAACCTTGTGTTGGTTGAATGTATGAACGACTATGCATGGTCGTAGTGTATACCATGTGACATGTTTTATTGATCTTGCATTGATCTTGAGAATGAAACCTTGCGTTGGTTTTAAATATTGAACAACTATGCGTGGTTATAGTCACATGAGTAAAATATGCACATGAAGAGAAAATAGAATTATTCAAAGTTGGTCTCATTGCATATGCATTACTTATTGGATAACATATGCATGATTTATGAGGACATGACATTTGAATTGGAGTATCCAAAATGAATGTGTCTTATGAGTACCTTGAATTGAGAAATATTGTTGATGTTGTTTTGCTAGTGAACAAATGTAGTGATGACCATTGTTGGTGAAATTAGATTGATATTGAGTTGGTTTTTCGGTGTATGATGTATGAATTGAATTGTTAAATTATAGTCTATGTATTATAACAATGAGATTGGACATGTTGATGGAAAATGTATAAGATTGCTTTACTATGCATGAATTATCATTATGATTGCTCATCATTGAGAAAATATACTCACTCTCCATGTTGTCCATTTTAGCCTTATCATGTAGGTTGGAATGGTGGAGTGACATTCTTTTGAAGAGACGACTTGGTGTGAAGAGGGTATAATGGTTGCCTTGATCGACATTTCTTTTTGGACTTGATGATCTAAATTCTTTTGTAGAATTTAATGTGTATAGGCATTGTTTTGTATGGCTTGACTATTGGTGTAAATGCCTAGGTTTTTGAAATTATGAATGGATGTTTTTAAATTATTTAAAAAGGTTTTTTTACTCGTACCCTTAATTATTATAGTATCATTTATATGGAAACCATAGAAAATGAGTTAATTCCCTTGACTCGTATTGAAGATGATTTGACTACACTACAAATTGCACAGAAAGCTGAAGACTTAGCCATGTTTTTAAATGTGCCACTTTTGTATTGATCAGAATTTGACTCCACCAGAAATTACACCTAAAACTAGAAAATTGTACTATTCCTTGTGTGTACTGAAATATTTAAATTTTTACAAATGGGATATTATTTGGTTTAGAAATCTGACTAGAATATTCATTATTCAAAGTGCTCTTTCATATATTCATCAAAAGAAATAAAAGTTTTGAATCTTAGCAAGGGATGTCTTTTGACATAATTTGGGATGTAGAGATTGATTTATGATTTTGTTAATATGTTGGAGGTTAGTGTTTATGAACCTTCATGAATGAGGTTATTATGCATGAATATTGAGATTATGTCATGATATTGTGTATATTGCATGGATGTGGTTAAGGAATGGATTTAATCTTGGATGTGATCACATAAAGAGGGATAGGATATGAGAAGTAAAGATTGATGATTATCTAGTATGTATGAATGGTATTGTCATATAAGTAGACTCTTGGACACATCTTGTGAATTTACTTATGAATTTGGACTATTGGACTTGAAGTGAGGTTGTAGGTATGTACCCTTAAGAATGGATGATTAAGGTTCAATATGAGTAGTAGAGGACTTAGTGCATGATAATCTTATATGTTCATGAAAATTAATTAGGCTCATGCTTAAACATTCACCTTCTTATATCTTCACATATGGGTTGGTTTCTAATTAGATCTAGGGTAGTTCTTATGAGACTTGAATTATGGTGTGCCTTGATCATGAGTCAAAATAAACATGAAAAAATTTTCCCTACTTTTTATTAATTAGAAGTCGATATCCATAATATCGAACAATTCACGTACCCCATATCTTTTAGTATTCCCATATTCTCAAAGTAACTTCATCTATCCTCATCAATATCCTATTCAAATTCTGTACCATTATACCCAACTTCTTCCCATGTTCTTCAACAAAACACCCCCTATGAAAAATCTCCAACTTGAAATGAGGATTAATCCTACAATAATAATTTAAAACCATCTTGATGGTTTAGAGTCAGAATTAAAAGGGGGGTTGAATAAGTCTAAGATTATTTTTGCACGGAATATAAACTTTTTCGAATAAGAAACACAACAGACTTTTGAACCAGACTTTTAGAGATAAGGGATAGAGAGATAACACACAACAGATTTGGATTGGTTCACTTCCAAAATAGAAGCTACGTCCAGTACCTTCAAACCTGAAGGATTTCCACTATTTAAAAGCGTCTTTTTACAATCATAACATAGCCTATGTCATAAGTATTCTTGATTCCAACCACTCTTGGCTTAAACCTAAATATTCTTTCAACAAGTCACTCCTGTCTTAATACCCAAGTATTCTTTCAAAAACTTCTTTAGGCAAAATAGTGTTTCCTACACATACTAAGACTGACAATACACCAGATTTTACACAAATAGAAATTTGAAAGTTTGTTTATGTTATAGAGAACTTAGTGTACATGATGATACAAGATAAAGAACAAATACACTAAGTATGAAAGACAAAGACTAAGTCTGCAAGAAGAAGAGATGCAATGAAAGTCTTTTCTTTGGAGAAGAAAGCTTAAATAGAGAGCTTCTAAGAACAGATTAAAGTTTTCACATTTCTGATTTTCAAAATTTTGAACTTCTTCAAAGTCTGGGTTCTCTTCATATTATAGGTAAAGGAAGATGATCGTTGTTAATTCGTTGAACTTGCTGACCTTGAAACTAAGAACAGAATAAAAGGTTTGAATCTAGGAACTTCAGAACTTGCACTTAAATGGTGTTCCTCGAGTGAAACATGATGAAAGTCCTTTTGTATCCTTTCTTCTATTATGAAAGTCTCACAGACAATGTTACACTTGGCTTGATGGAAGGACTAACTTAATGCACTTTTAAAAAGTTAGGGGACCTCATTGAAACAAAAAAATAATAGGGGGACCAAAGTGACAATAACTTAAAAGATAAAGGACTAACAGATATATTTAGCCAACTTTTAAAGATGTCTTTTCTTCTCGCGCAAGAAATGAGACCTAACGGCACATTGTGAATAATCCTGAATAGGTCAACACATCCCTGAAACTAACAAATCATCAACCTCCACGTGTCTGGCTAACCTTACGAAATTTCCTCTCGTCGTTGTTAAACTCCCCATATAACACCCCTGATTTTCTAGACTCGAATCCCGATGTAATCGTCATAATTAAATAATAAAAACATGAGTAAATTTTTCGCGTTTAAAAATATTTTCTAAACACTATCTCAACTACACCAAGACTCGAACCACAGAAAACCAGAGAGTGATATTTAGTAACTTATGACTGGATCGTTAAATAGTTTGCCCATAACGGTATACAAAAATAACAGAGTTTTACAGCGGAAAAAGAATGTGTATACCGGGCATACGCCTAGTGTAACATCCTGTTTTTAGTAATAGCTCTATTTTGTAAATTTTGAAGGATGGAAGATCTGTTAGTGTTAATCAATGAATAAAACACTCTATGGATGGTTTATAATACTCCAAAAATTTCATTTTTGGGTTTAATTATAGAATTTATATAGATCTTTGTTGATAAGATCCATTTTCTGAGTGAAATATGCCTTAGAAAGGACTGTCCGAGTGAAAAAGGGACTCTGTTCCGAGTGAAGAATGAAAATTCCGAGTGACTAAGAGAAATTCAGAGTGAAATACGTAAATACCGAGTGAAGGTTGTGTTTTCCGAGTGGAACATGGCCGAGAGGGTTTAGTCCGAGTCGAATTCTTTCCCCAGAGACACTTTTGTGTGAAGTGGACTGACAGAACCACTTCTGGGTGAAAGAATCCGAGTGACTCACCTTGGAGTGACTCACTGCAGAGTCAAACATCTTAGAAAGACCCATTTCCGAGTCAAGTACTCTCCAAAGACTCGTTTCTGAGTCAAATGCTTTCGAATGACTTGTTTCTGAGTCAATCATAGTCAGATGTTGCAATTCTGACTGAAAGTTCACTGAGTGCCTTCATTTCCAAGTGAATTACAGAGGAAAATATACTTTCGAGTGGAAGGATTCCGACTGGGGACACACGGTATATGATTGATGTACACTGGAATAACTTCCTGAGTAAAGAAGAAAAGAGGTCAACTTTGAGGGTGAAATGCCGAATGAAAGATATCCGAATGTGACTCTGAGTGAGATGGTACCGAGTGGAACTGTGTGAGTGAAGACACGATTCAAAGATGAGTTTATAAATGAGGAACTGAGTGTTGAAGACTGAGTGAAAAAGGGAATTGGTTTGGATTATTTTTGCCGAGAGAAGAGTGATTGAATGATGATCAATAAAGATTATTTTACTGAGTAACAAATTTGAGTGCATGAGTCGGTTTTAGAAGAGTTCTACCGAGCAGAGACTTAAAGAGTTGGGTATCGGTTTTAATTGATTTACCGAGTGGACAGCCGAGTGAAATAAGTCAGCTTTGAGGGAATTCACCGAGTGAGAACTATTTAGGAATTGAGTCGGTGTTGTAAGGAATTTCCCAGTAAGAACCGATCGGCTATTGACTCGGATTTAAGATAAATAGCCAAGTGATGGATTAGGTGGGTATGAGTCGGCTCTGACTGACTTAATTGAATCGGTTTAAACTCTTATGCCAAGAGGGAAGCCGAGTGTGAGATGACTCAGACTTGAGTGATGATGCCAAGTAGACAGATTGAGAGTTGACTCGGTTTTCCTGAGTGAAAAACTGAGTGAAGAATGGCTCGTGCCGAGTAAAAACTGAGTGAGAAGGACTCAGATTTCCTTCTTTTCACGTTACTGACAATTTCCAGTCAGCATGGGTAGGATTCCAGTCGGCTTAGAGGCTAACCGAGTGGATTCCAGTCGGTATTCACTGTCAGAATAACGTTTGACTCCAATTTTGGCTCTTTGTGTATTTTATAATATATTTTTCTTCAATCATTCACCCTAGTGTGTAGAACGGCCAGTAGTGGACCATAAAGGAGCTCACTTTCTATCTAAACCACTATTATTTCCCACTAACAGCCATTAGAAACCCACTCATGGAAAACTTGTCCCCCACTTGCCTTTACCTTATTAAACTAACACTAACCCTGTAAGTTAGAAACTCTTAGAGTAAACAAGCTACCTCTCTCAACTTCTTCGAACTGAAACAAGCTACCGACTGAATTGGATATGTATAGCATGATTTATGATCAAAATACTACAGCATGTCCGATTGAAATACTTATCTTGTGTTTTGTGTATATATGAATATTCTGGGAATTATACATACGTTTTTAGACTTTTATGTCTTCATGAAAGTTGTAGATATTTATGTTAGGGATCTATAGAAAGTGGTTTTGAGTTAAAGAGATGCTTGTAGCTCTAGATATGCTCAAAATACAGAAGTATGTTCATGATGAAAATCTGTTAACTATGAAATCTGAATCTTATTTTTAAAACTGGGAATTTTGTAGTGAGAATTAGTGGTTGGTGCCTTCATGAAAGTTGTAGATATTTGTGTTAGTAATAATTTAGAAATGGTTTCATGCCAAAATTGTTTTTGTAACTCCCGAAACATTGAAAATACTAACCTGTGTACGTTTTAAAAATCCTCTTTGAGGCAGTTTTGTATTCTGTGAATAAGTGATGTTTCTGTTTCGAATTTGAATTTTTGGTCTTCATGAAAGTTGTATATATTTATGTTATTGAGCTATAGAAAGTAGAATCACATGAAAAGGATTTGATTTTCTCATGTTATGACTGTTTTACTAACGTATGTTGCTGTTGGAAATGCTGAAATTTGCTTATAATGGTTATTATGGGTAAAAATAATATTTTCCCTATAGGTAACAATTTATTATTGAATTCTTGAGTGATTATGAAGTATTATGAATGTTGATGAGTGTCTAATGAGCATCATTCAGTTTGTGTATTTTGGTGGTAAATAATTATGAATGACTAAATTAATATACATATACATGAATGCCTTGCGGTTATTGATATATGTGGTTGAAACAGTAAATCCATGATTCTAAAAATTATTATATGTGATGTGTCCTTTGAGGACTTGTGGTTTTCCAAGTGGTTTTGGAAATTGATATATCATGGTATGTTAAATGATAAAGAGAATTAAAGGCATTCATGCATCATAAGCATTTGGATGCACCATGGAATTTAGGGGTTCCATGATTGCCTACCCTGGTGGGGGGTTACTCTATGATGAGATTAAGCCCTATTTTCACAAGAACCATGGAAGTGTAGGGATCCATGGTTGTGCAAATTCCTACTGGTATACTTATTTGTGCAGGAGCCATCAAAGTGTAGGAATTTATGGTTATGCTAATTCCTACTTGTGCACTCAATTTCGTAGGAGCCATGAAAGTGTAGGGATTCATGGTTATGCTAATTCCTACTGGAGTCTCTATGAGACTTTTTACTGCAGTATTCCCACCAAACCAAATGGATCCAGCATGACATCATTGGACTAAATTAAAGACTTATTAAATATAAATGAACTTGTTTGGCATATTCATCATATCATTATGGTTTGTTGATTGTGTTTGTGCAATTTTATTTATTTTATATTTATTCTATATTCTGTCTTACTCTTACATTAATTTTTACAGTGAATGCCACACAGAATGAAGAGTGATGCCATGATTGATGCCTATATGAATTATTACTTGGACTTTGATTTTATGGGTTGTAATAAGTATAACGTATCATGTATCGTTATTTTCTAAATCGTTTCCGCTACTTAAATGTTTTCTTGAATTTAATTATTCACGAATAGTATGTATGATAATATTCCGCAATTATCAACTATTACGTGAACTCTGAATTTAATTTATGAATTTTAAAATGATCTTTTAAAAACGCGAAAAATTTATTCAGAAAATTATACGGGACGTCACATTGGTGGTATCAGAGCATTTTCAAAAATTCAGGACCAATTACTATGACATGTATTGATTCTTGATATACTATGTGAATTGTTTGATTAATTATTTGATAATATGTTACGTATGTGCTATATGACTTGTGCCTGACTGATAAATTACAAAATGATTTGTTTGATTACTGTTGGTAATATGATAAATGTGTTATACAATTTATTGCTTAACTGATAAGCTGTAGAATACTTATAGTTATGTTATAATACAATATATTTTCCCTTAGAATTAGTATAAACCAAACTACGAATGTAGGATGGCAAGAAACAACAACAACAACAACAACGATATGGCAGCAGCTTTCAATCGCTTAGCTGAAGCCATAGAACAACAAAACCAACCAAGGAGCACTGGAGGACTCCATGGGTTAGATCACTTCCTGAAAAGAAAACCTTCACAATTCAAAGGGGGTTATAATCCAGAAGGAGCGTATCTCTGGGCCAAGGAAATGGAGCGCATCTTTCGAGCATTGCCCTACACAGAATGCGAAAAGGTGGAGTATGCCACCTATATGTTGGTGGAAGAGGCAGAAAACTGGTGGATTCATGCTAGAATCCGTATGATCGAGGCTGACAGACCCTTGAACTGGGTCAACTTCAAAGACTGTTTCCTAGAGAAATATTTTCCAGCAAGTGTGAAAAGCCGTAAAGAGCTGGAATTTATGGAGCTGAAACAAGGCTCAATGTCTGTTGGAGAATATGCTGCAAAGTTTGAAGAACTATCTCTCTTTTACCCTCATTTTCAACAGGCTGGTGCCGAAGAATCAAAATGTGTTAAATTTGAGAACGGGCTGAATCTGGAAATCAAAAAGGCGATAGGGTACCAAGAAATTCGGAGTTTTCCTATTCTGATCAACAAATGTCGAATTTTTGAAGAAAATCACCAAGCCAGACTAGCACATGAAAAGGCCAATAGACAACTGAAACCTCAGTCAGTTGATTTCAAAAGGAGATAATTGTTCTATCAAAGTCGTTTCAAGGGAGGATCATCATCATTATCTTCTGAAAGACGTAACAATATAAGATGTCTAAAGTGCGGAGGTAACCATCACATACGTGATTGCAACAGACGTCTTGAAGATGTCACTTGCTATCGTTGTAATCAGAAAGGACACATCAGTCCAAATTGCCCTCAGAACCGTCAAAACGACAGCAACACTATGAATAATCAGAGAGGCTCTAACTATTAGGGAGGTCATGGAGGAAACACGCGTGTTGATCAACCTCCAAGACAGAACAGGGAGTCAACAGACCAAAGGTTACAACCAACAACTGGAAGAGTCTTTGCCATCAGCGGTTCAGAGGCAGATCAAGCTGATGACCTCGTGCAAAGTAAGTATAAGATTAATGGTACAATCTTATCTGTGTTATTTGATTCTGGTGCTACACATTCATTTATTTCTGATGAGTGTGTTGGACGTCTTCAATTACCTGTGAATCCTATGAGATATGATATGATTGTTTCCACTCCCACTGGTACATAACTTAGGACTACTAAGGTGTGTAACGATTGTTCTGTGCTCATAGAAGGTAAAAACTTTCTTGTCGATCTTGTTTGTTTACCTTTGAAGGATCTGGAAGTGATTCTAGGGATGAACTAGTTATCAGCGAATCGAGTCTTGGTGGATTTTCATAACAAGACTGTGATATTTCCATCAGAAGAAAATCTTATTTCTGACAACCTCAAGGTCTTTACCTTACAAGGTGAAATTCAATTATTTGCCTTGTTTACTCTTTCCAAAGGAGATGGTGAATCTAAAGCAATCGAGATGCCAGTTGTTTCTGAATTCCCTGAAGTATTTCCCGAGGATGTCTCAAGTTTACCTCCAGAATGCGAGATAGAATTCTCAATTGATTTAATTCCAGGAGCAGAACCAGTATCTAAGGCTCCATATTGCATATCACCTATTGAACTGGCAGAACTAAAGAAGCAAATTGAAGAGTTATTAGAGAAGCATTTCATCAGGCCCAGTGTGTCGCCATGGGGAGCGCCAGTATTACTTGTCAAGAAGAAAGATGGAAGCATGAGATTATGTGTAGATTATCGTCAGTTGAATAAATTGACGGTGAAGAATAAATATCCTTTGCCCAGAATTGATGATCTGATAGATCAATTGAGGGGTGCTACAGTATTTTCCAAGATTGATCTGCGATCGGGTTATCATCAGATTCGTGTCAAGTCTGAGGATGTTCCAAAGACAGCTTTTAGAACACGCTATAGCCATTACGAGTATCTTGTGATACCCTTCGGAGTAACCAATGCCCCAGCTGTATTCATGGATTACATGAATCGAGTGTTCCATTCATACTTAGATCAGTTTGTTATTATCTTCATTGATGACATTCTAATTTATTATAAGACGTGGGAGGAACATGAAAAGCATCTTCGAGTGGTATTACAGATTCTGAAAGAGAAGCAGTTGTATGCCAAGTTGTCTAAATGTGAATTCTAGTTGAAGGAGGTAAAGTTTCTAGGCCATGTAATCTCAAGCGAAGGAGTGTCTGTGGACCCTTCTAAAATTGAAGCTGTAACGAACTGGGAGAGACCTACTTCAGTCACTGAGATACGAAGCTTCCTGGGATTAGCTGGTTATTATCGGAGATTCATTGAGGGGTTTTCTCAAATTGCCCTACCAATGACTCGTCTAACCCGGAAGAATCAACCTTTTGATTGGACGCCAGAATGTGAGAGAAGTTTCCAGGAACTAAAAATGAAGCTTACATCTGCTCCAGTCTTAACCTTGCCTGACCCACAAGAAGACTTTGTGGTTTATTGTGATGCTTCTAAGATGGGCTTAGGTTATGTTTTGATGCAACAATAAAGAGTGGTTGCCTATGCTTCTAGGCAGTTGAGACCACATGAAATGAACTATCCAACGCATGATCTAGAATTGGCAGCAGTGGTATTTGCTCTGAAAATCTGGAGACACCATTTGTATGGAGTCAAGTTTGAAGTGTTCAGTGACCACAAGAGCTTGAAGTATTTGTTCGATCAAAAGGAATTGAACATAAGGCAGCGAAGATGGATGGATTTTCTTAAAGATTATGATTTTGATTTGAAGTACCATCTAGGAAAAGCAAATGTGGTGGCAGATGCACTTAGCCGAAAGTCCATTCATATGGCATCTTTGATGGTAAAAGAGATGGAGATGATAGAACAGTTCAGAGATATGAACTTGGGTGTGGAGTTGAAATCTTCAAAAAGTATGACTTTGGGAACTTTGAAAATAACCAATGATTTTCTAAAGCTGATAGGTGAAATGCAGACAGAGGACTTGCAACTACAGGAGTTGAGAGAGTTGCAGGCGAATGGAAAGGATATGGGATTACAAGAAGGATCAGATGGAATTTGGAGAATCAGAAGAAGAATTTGTGTACCAGATGATGTTGATCTGAGAATGACAATTCTAGAAGAAACGCATAAAAGTATATTGAGCATTCATCCTGGATCAACTAAGATATATCAAGACCTGAAGAAAAGCTTTTGGTGGCCAAGGATGAAGAAAGAAATAGCCGAATATGTGTCTTCATGTCTGGTGTGTCAAAAAGCCAAAGTGGAACATCAAAAGCCATCTGGTGAACTAACACCATTGGAGATTCCTGTCTGGAAATGGGATGACATTTCAATGGACTTTGTGTCAGGATTACCAAGGACTCGTTCAGGAAACGATGCAATTTGGGTTATTGTAGACAGATTGACTAAGTTAGCTCACTTCCTTCCAATGAATATGAAGAATTCTCTACAAAAGTTGGCACAATTATATGTGAAAGAGATCGTGAGACTTCATGGTAGACCATCTAGTATTGTGTCAGATAGAGATCCGAGGTTCACTTCCCGATTTTAGGGAAGCTTGCATCAGGAGTTGGGTTCGAGACTTTGATTAAGTTCAGCTTATCATCCCCAAACAGATGGACAGTCAGAGCGTACCATACAAAGTTTGGAAGACTTACTGTGATCTTGTGTACTTGAACATGGTGGTAGTTGGGAGCAGTTTATTCCACTGATTGAATTCACGTATAACAATAGTTACCATAGCAGTATTGGTATGGCTCCATTTGAGGCATTGTATGGTAGAAAGTGTCGAACACCCCTTTGTTGGTTAGAAACTGGTGAAAGTTTGGTGTTAGGACCTGAAATTGTACAACAGACTACTGAACAAATAGAAATAATCAGAGAAAAGATGAAGGCATCCCAAGATAGACAGAAGCACTATTACGATAAGAGGAGGAAACCACTTGAATTCCAAGTCGGTGAGCATGTATTTTTGAAGGTTTCACCTCACAAGGGGTTTGGCCGAGCATTGAAGAGTAAGAAGTTGAGTCCAAGGTTCATTGGACCATATGAGATCCTAAAGAGGATTGGTACAGTGGCATATCAGATTGCACTTCCTCTTCACCTGGAAAATTTGCACAATGTGTTTCATGTATCACAGTTGAGGAAGTATGTACAAGACCCCACTCATGTGATTGCTGCTGATGATGTTGAAGTTAGAGAAAATCTAACCATCTCTACAGAACCCACACAGATCATAGAAAGGTCGATTAAACGCCTGAGAAACAAGAATGTACCATTGGTGAAGGTTGCATGGAAACAAGGAAATGATGTAATTCTGACTTGGGAGCGTGAAGATGCTATGAGGACATAGTATCCAGAATTGTTTCACTGAAAAGTGCGTTATGTTAAATTTCGAGGACGAAATTTTTATTAGGGTGGGAGAAATGTAACATCCTGCTTTTAGTAATAGCTCTATTTTGTAAATTTTGAAGGATGGAAGATCTGTTAGTGTTAATCAATGAATAAAACACTCTATGGATGGTTTATAATACTCCAAAAATTTCATTTTTGGGTTTAATTATAGAATTTATATAGATCTTTGTTGATAAGATCCATTTTCCGAGTGAAATATGCCTTAGAAAGGACCGTCCGAGTGAAAAAGGGACTCTGTTCCGAGTGAAGAATGAAAATTCCGAGTGACTAAGAGAAATTCCAAGTGAAATACGTAAATACCGAGTGAAGGTTGTGTTTTCCGAGTGGAACATGGCCGAGCGGGTTTATTCCGAGTGGAATTCTTGCCCCAGAGACACTTTTGTGTGAAGTGGACTGACAGAACCACTTTTGGGTGAAAGAATCTGAGTGACTCACCTTGGAGTGACTCACTGCAGAGTCAAACACCTCAAAAAGACTCATTTCCGAGTCAAGTACTCTCCAAAGACTCGTTTCCGAGTCAAATGCTTCCGAATGACTTGTTTCTGAGTCAATCATAGTCAGATGTTGCAATTCTGACTGAAAGTTCACTGAGTGCCTTCATTTCCGAGTGAAGTACAGAGGAAAATGTACTTTCGAGTGGAAGGATTCCGACTGGGGACACACGGTATATGATTGATGTACACTGGAATAACTTCCTGAGTGAAGAAGAAAAGAGGTCAACTTTGAGGGTGAAATGCGGAATGAAAGATATCCGAGTGTGACTCCGAGTGAGATGGTACCGAGTGGAACTGTGTGAGTGAAGACACAATTCGAAGATGAGTTTACAAATGAGGAACTGAGTGTTGAAGACTGAGTGAAAAAGGGAATCGGTTTGGGAAGCCGAGTGTGAGATGACTCGGACTTGAGTGATGATGCCAAGTAGACAGATTGAGAGTTGACTCAGTTTTCCTGAGTGAAAAACTGAGTGAAGAATGACTTGTGCTGAGTGAAAACTGAGTGAGAAGGACTCAGATTTCCTTCTTTTCACGTTACTGACAATTTCCAGTCAGCATGGGTAGGATTCCAGTCGGCTTAGAGGCTAACCGAGTGGATTCCAGTCGGTATTCACTGTCAGAATAACGTTTGACTCCAATTTTGGCTCTTTGTGTATTTTATAATATATTTTTCTTCAATCATTCACCCTAGTGTGTAGAACGGCCAGTAGTGGACCATTAAGGAGCTCACTTTCTATCTAAACCACTATTATTTCCCACTAACAGCCATTAGAAACCCACTCATGGAAAACTTGTCCCCCACTTGCCTTTACCTTATTAAACTAACACAAACCCTGTAAGTTAGAAACTCTTAGAGTAAACAAGCTACCTCTCTCAACTTCTTCGAACTGAAACTAGGACAGCAAGGGGACTTCTTTTCAGTCAGCCAAAGATCATCAAACCAAGTAAGAGGGGACAGGGTTGTGAATAACTATGAAATGGGTAGAATTATATGCTGTTCTAGGATTCCAGTTTTAATTTCTTATATTTTTGATCAGTTTTGAGATTGAAAACATGTGAATTTGATTCTGACTTCTTCATGAAAGTTGTAGATATTGTTGTTATCTGAATTTTGAGACCTGAATCAATTAATTTGAATATGTATAGCAAAAGTTATAGCCAAAATACTACAGCATGTCCGAGTGGAATATTTGTTCTATGTTCTGTGTATATATTGATATTCTGGGAATTTTACATGCATAATCAGCCTTTGATGTCTTCACAAAAGTTGTAGATAATTGTGTTATGGATCTATAGAAAGTGGTTTCAAGTCAAAATGATTTTTGTAGCTTGAGTTATGCCTAAACTACTGAAGTATGTTCAAGCTGTAAATCTGTTAACTTGAGATACATATTTTATTTTTAAAATTAGGAATTTTATGGTGAGAATTAGTGATAGGTGTCTTCATCAAAGTTGTAGATCTTCTTATTATGTGAATTTTTAGACCTTAACCGACTGAATTGGATATGTATAGCATGATTTATGATCAAAATACTACAGTATGTCTGATTGAAATACTTATCTTGTGTTTTGTGTATATATGAATATTCTGGGAATTATACATACGTTTTTAGACTTTTATGTCTTCATGAAAGTTGTAGATATTTATGTTAGGGATCTATAGAAAGTGGTTTTGAGTTAAAGAGATGCTTGTAGCTCTAGATATGCTCAAAATACAGAAGTATGTTCATGATGAAAATCTGTTAACTATGAAATTCGAATCTTATTTTTAAAACTGGGAATTTTGTGGTGAGAATTAGTGGTTGGTGCCTTCATGAAAGTTGTAGATATTTGTGTTAGTAATAATTTAGAACTGGTTTCATGCCAAAATTGTTTTTTTAGCTCCAGAAACGTTGAAAATACTAACCTGTGTACGTTTTAAAAATTCTCTTTGAGGCAGTTTTGTATTCTGTGAATAAGTGATGTTTCTGTTTCGAATTTGAATTTTTGGTCTTCATGAAAGTTGTAGATATTTATGTTATTGAGCTATAGAAAGTAGAATCACATGAAAAAGATTTGATTTTCTCATGTTATGACTGTTTTACTAACGTATGTTGCTGTTGGAAATGCTGAAATTTGCTTATAATGGTTATTATGGGTAAAAATAATATTTTCCCTATAGGTAACAATTTATTATTGAATTCTTGAGTGATTATGAAGTATTATGAATGTTGATGAGTGTCTAATGAGCATCATTCAGTTTGTGTATTTTGGTGGTAAATAATTATGAATGACTAAATTAATATATATATACATGAATGCCTTGCGGTTATTGATATATGTGGTTGAAACAGTAAATCCATGATTCTGAAAATTATTATATATGATATGTCCTTTGAGGACTTGTGGTTTTCCAAGTGGTTTTGGAAATTGATATATCATGGTATGTTAAATGATAAAGAGAATTAAAGGCATTCATGCATCATAAGCATTTGGACGCACCATGGAATTTAGGGGTTCCATGATTGCCTACCCTGGTGGGGGGTTACTCTATGATGAGATTAAGCCCTATTTTCACAAGAACCATATAAGTGTAGGGATCCATGGTTGTGTAAATTCCTACTGGTATACTTATTTGTGCAGGAGCCATGAAAGTGTAGGGATTCATGGTTATGCTAATTCCTACTTGTGCACTCAATTTCGCAGGAGCCATGAAAGTGTAGGAATTCATGGTTATGCTAATTCCTACTGGAGTCTCTATGATACTTTTTACTGCAGTATTCCCACCAAACCAAATGGATCCAGCATGACATCATTGGACTAAATTAAAGACTTATTAAATATAAATGAACTTGTTTGGCATATTCATCATATCATTATGGTTTGTTGATTGTGTTTGTGCAATTTTATTTATTTTATATTTATTCTATATTCTGTCTCACTCTTACATTAATTTTTACAGTGAATGCCACGCAGAATGAAGAGTGATGCCATGATTGATGCCTATATGAATTATTACTTGGACTTTGATTTTATGGGTTGTAATAAGTATAACGTATCATGTATCGTTATTTTCTAAATCGTTTCCGCTACTTAAATGTTTTCTTGAATTTAATTATTCACGACTAGTATGTATGATAATATTCCGCAATTATCAACTATTACGTGAACTCTGAATTTAATTTATGAATTTTAAAATGATCTTTTAAAAACACGAAAAATTTATTCAGAAAATTATACGGGACGTCACACCTAGTCCCATATATGAAGATATGAGAAAAGGCACGACAGAGCATGCAATGGCATACCATAAGCCTAATAGATAACCATCATCTTTTCACATAATTTCATGAACATGCAGTGCCTAAGATATATTATATACATATCTATATGGTCATTCAGCATACATCTCCAACATTCATATTCATAATTGACCATAACCAGTTCAACCTCAAATTTATATATATAATCATCACTTATGTTTTCCCAAAATAATTACACAATCGACATTCTATTATATACCAAATGGGTATAAATCCAATGCCTCCAATGGTAATACATCATCCACATTTGTACGTATTCACAGTTCATCCATCAACATCAATAATTAACAACATCATAATATTCATTTTATACATAACTCATTAAATTACAAACGCTGCCGGCCAAGGCATTCCATTACCACTATTTTACCTTCACAAAAGATTTACTTTAAAAATGTTCCCTTCCCATGACATCCCTGCATCAGTACTAAAAAGTAGACCACATGGGAGAGTGAGTTATACATTTCAAATGACGATATGAATACAATTGAAATTATGTGCATATGCATATCAACATCATGTATGCTTTGCTAAATGCATCACTAATCATCATAATTTGTCAATTCAATAAGATATACATAATTCATATTATTTCATCTTTTCATAGCAAAGCAAGCATATACACATCTATCACATCGCCACAATGGGCCAACATCACCAATGCCGATCATTTAGGTCTTTTCTCAAAGCCACCATGGGCTATCATCATAATCATCAATTCATAATTAATCATGCCTAACATTATAATGGGCTATAGTACACATATCATCATATTCAACATCATTTTAGATATACTCATATCATTTATTAATCATATATGGTCTTTTAGGTATTTAATTACCCATCTCATCAACACCATACCACCATCTCAATCATCATCAATCATCATCATATTATGGCATATCTCCATGCTTATGCAAATGCTCTTATGGCTAATGCATATGCACAATGGAATAATCAACAAATGCGGATCCGACTGTGGGAATAAACACCAAATTGTGGGTCAAGCATAGGTGTGCTACTATGCCCCTACTACAGTAGTAAAATGTGTACACATATCTCCAAGCATGCATGCATCTCAACAACATCTTTTACTGGTACCAAACCGCTATCGTCCATTTGTAGCACTAGTCACCCTGTGACTTGCGGATCAACATCGTGGCCTTAATTACCACAAGTGCTACGGGCCCCTCTCGAACACACATCGAGAGAGCCGTGCCCCGTCGGACAACGAGGTAACTTGCTCATCACAGAGCTGCCCGCCCACTGGGCCCGCCACATAGGGTGCCTCGTCACCAAACTATGGACAGCTTCGTGACTCACACACCGAGTCACAGGGGAAACAACAAGAATGCTCGTGCACTGAGCCGCCCTCCCACTGGGCCCGCCTAGTGGAACCCCCTAATATTCCACATAGACAGCGATCGATATGCCATGGATGCAATGCAATGCAAATCAAATGCATTCTTACTCTGTGCATCCTAAATGCCACTCATCAAACATCATCATCATAATCACCAACACCACCATACACCTTAGTGGGTTTCATCATTGTTGGTTTCTTAGCCATTGTTTTCAAGTTTTAATGTGGCATTTTCATCTCAACATATTTCATAAATGTTTCACATCATACACACAAGCCAATACTTGCAATCAACCACAATGGCATTACAATATTACATATCATTTATCAATATTAACGCACTTTCATCTAGTGGATTTTCATCTCATTATTCATTACCATTGTCTCATGTATACATATATATGTATATATATATATATTGGTTTGGCATTCACAACATTTTCATTATCATATTTCATACCACACATACAAGATCATGCTTGTATCACACACAATAGAACACAATAATTTATCAATATTAACGATCATCCTTTACTCAAGGAAATGATCCACAACCTCATTCATCTTCACGTAATACCAATGTCATTTTCGATTCATTGGTATATAACAATTACTAAGTCATCCATTCATTCACTCATCGGTCTTATAATTATTCTAGGGTATCTCTCATAACCCCACCATTATATTCTTATTATCATCCTTTCGCTATTCCATTTTAGGTGGTAGATACATCGTAATTAATTAATCCCAATATGCCAATCCATCCCAATCTCCACCATGTTATATCATCATTAAATTGCCTTTTATACACCCCGTCAATCATCTCATAATAACGAGGAAGGGGTCAATCAATAGTCCAAGGCCAAGAAAATAAAATAATTTCAAACTGGGGAAAACTCGCTCAAGCGAGCCCCAGCGCGCGTAAGCGAAAAGCTCCCAGGGGCGTGTCTACGCTTGCTCGCTTGAGCGAGACTGCCTTCCACATGGTCACTTTCTTGAGCGAGTAAAGTCACAACATCATACCCCTCACGTCCGCTCAAGCGACTCATGCTCGCTTGAGCGAAAATCATCCAGTACCTATTCTAGGCTTGCTCGCTTGAGCGAGACCCAATATACCTCATCACTCGCTTAAGAGAGACTCACCCAATGCCACATTTCCATCACGCTCGCTCAAACGTGGCCACGCCCACTTGAGCGAGATTCATTCAGTATCTCACTAGCCTTATTGTACGCACCTCAGTTGAGCGGAACACTATCTCGCCTGAGCGAGATTGAGCTAGAAACAATAATACTGGTCCAGGGGATTCTCGCTTGAGCGAGAATCCATCTCGCCTGAGTGAGATTATCAGAACTTATGCAGGGAAACGTAAATTTTCCTAACCCAACACATAAAATCTCATTCTAAACCAATTTAATTACAACCAACACATCATACACATCACATAAGGCATAAAAAACTTGCTCTAACCATTCATACTCAGAAATTCTCATTCCAACTCATCAATCACTCTTACTTATTTAATCTATGAGGGGAAGATTTTAACTACACCCCACATCACTCCCTCATTCATTTTTCCACACAATTGCTTCAAAATAATCCTTTACAATTTATGTAGTTCATCCATTCATAGATTTTCACCATCATATAATTTATGTCCAACCAAGGCATCATCAAACACTTATCATTAACATCATATAAATACATATATTTTCATAACAATCAACATAAGCCAAGCCATCATTCATCACTTCAGCAACTCAATCATATAAGACATTTATGGTAAGGCATTGCATGAGTTCAACATATACATAATTAGCAATTAATTCATTCATGCGATTTGAAATGTAAACTCCTCTCCTACCTCGGGAGAAGAACCGCCACGCAATTACATCGATCATTCCGCATCATCGTCTGGAATACAATCCTATCAACAAATACACATACACATGTAATCAATAAACCATCACAAGACATCATATCTATTAACTTATTATCAAGTCCTAGACTCGTCTAAACCCCAAATTCATATGCTTCTATTAGGCTTTGGGAATTCATTTCCCAAAACCAAGATTCTCTAAGTTTCAAAGGGTTAACTATACCCAACAACATAATATTACACCCCTTATCAATATAGCATCCAATCCCCATATAAGTCATCCATTTGCCATCATTCTCATCCATAAGCAACATGCGCTATCTTAGCTTCATTTAAGGCCACCAAGAATTCATAATTCCCAAGTGACATATATTATGGCCTAAGGCCTCATTCAAGACCATCAAGTACTCAACAATGGATATCATGTACTTATCCTCAAAGTCAATTCCTATAACCACATGTATACTTATGTGTACTCATCTCCCAAATCTCAAGAATCAATATCAATATTTCAAACATTCATTTCTTCATATACAATCGTTCCAAAGCATCCAAAATCATCATAATCACTAACTTAGTCCAAAAACCCCCAAATAATCATACTTAGGGTTTTCTCTAAAATTTTCCCAACAACACCCAATATCCACCATTTTCCAAGAACCCTCATAAACCCAATAACCTTATCCCTATATACTCACAAAACCTTAATCAAAACCACTCTTCAAATATTCAAGCCTAGGGTTTCCATATTTTCATTATCATGAAATGTTTCTAACCATTACTTTTTAACCCAAATAACATAACAATCATCAATGGAATATCATAGAGGCAAGAAACTTTACCTCATCTCCTAGCCCAATGTCAAATATGAAAATAAAGAGATGAGGAGGGAAGACCATCAAACATTTGCTCCAATGTCACTTTCATGCTCCATGAATCCAAGCTTAGCTCTTGATTTTAGCAAGAAATAGAAGGAGAAGGAGTGGGGAACGGTTTTGGGATAAGGAGAAGATAAAGAAGAAGAAAAAATGAAGAGTGAATGAAGGGAGAGAGTACCTCACAGTGATAGAGGGAAAGAGAGAGGAATTCAGTGTAAATTAGGTATTACCCAATGGGTAAAAGAGTGTACCAAGTAGCTTTTACCAATGGTTAATAATCCCTCATTGTCCAATGGATAAAAGGACCAAAAGAGAGAGGGAAAGATGCTACGGTTAAGTGGAAAGGAGGAGATAAGAATTTATATTTTCTTTTAATTCTATTTGACTCGTATTTTCTCCGTTTAATAACATATGTTGAGTCCAATTAATTATCTCCTTAGCACTAAAAATTATTCTAACTATAAATTTACACCGGTAATCGATTACTCTTTGCTTGGTAATCGATTAGGACATTATAATCGATTATCCCCAATCCTTTAAAGCTTTGATTATGCAAGGGATAGTCGATTATACTATTCAGAGAACAAAATGGTATTGTTAAACATATATTGCGTACTCTGATACCTTCTCATATCTTCATATATGAGTTAGGTTATTTAAAATGATCTGGGGTTACTTGTTGAAAATTTATTCCGCGAGGCCTTCTTTTCCTAAATTGTTTCCTCTTTTAAATCGTGAAAAATTTTCCCTGTATTTTGGGGGCGTTACACTATATGCTTCTAAAATCGGTAATAATAAATTATTTTATTTGACAAGGCTAGTCTAGATGAAGTACCAGGAGGATACATTGATGACAGATCATTTAAATGACATGCAGGGAATCGTGGAGCAGCTGTCAAGGATGGACATTAAATTTGACAATGAAGTACTTGCTCTTTTGGTACTAGCTTCTCTACTAGAGTCTTCAGAGACACTAAAAATTTCAATCACAAATTCTATACCAAATGGTGTGTTGGATATGGAATATGTCAAAAATGTTGTCCTAAATAAAGAAATGAGAAGAAAAGCACAAGGATCCATATCATTGTAACAGGATATTCTTGTTACAGAGACAAGAGGGAAGAGTCAGACCAAAGGTTCAAAGTCTAGAGGAAAAGTAGAGGAAAATTAAATACATATGCAAATTTGGAGTGCCATCATTGTAAACAAAAAGGCCACATAAAGAAGTTCTACTGGATATTCAAGAAATCTTGGAAGAAGAACAAAGACAAGAAAAAGGCCGAAGATGACATCAATGATGATGAACAAACTAATGTTGCTAATGAGTTCCACATCATCTATGAAGAAGACATTGTCAACCTTGCAACCCATGAGACCAGTTGGGTAGTTGACAATGGAGCTACTATTCATGTGACATCTCAGAGAGAGTTCTTTTATTTTTACACACCAGATGATTTTGGTGTTGTTAGAATTTGAAATGAAAATCAGTTAAAAGTTATAGGAAAATAAGATGTTTGTTTAGAGACAAAGAATGGTACGTAATTAGTCCTGAGGGATGTCAGTCATATTCCATACATGCGCCTAAACTTGATCTCATTCAGGAGGCTGGATAACGAAGGTTACTGTAACACCTTCTACAATGGCCAGCGGAAGCTCACCAAAGGATTGTTGGTGGTGGCCAAAGGAGATAAATACTCTAAACTATACATGATGTAGGAAAATATTTTACAGGATATTATGAATACAGTGGAGAATGACGGTGAAGTTGAATTATGGCACAAATGGCTCGGTCATATGAGTGAGAAAAGTATGACCCTTTTAACCAAAAAGAATATACTGCCTGAATCGGATCAGGTTCATTTGAAAAAGTGTGTTGATTGTCTGGCGGGAAAGCAAAATAGAGTTGATTTCAAGAGTTTCCCTCATTCTAGAATGAATAATATATTAGACCTAATACATTCAGACTTATGTGGGCCAATGCAAAAGTCACTTGGAGGTGCTTAGTACTTTGTGACTTTCATTGATGATTATTCGTGAAAGATTTGGGTGTATCTTTTAAAGACTAGAGACCAAGTATTGGATTTCTTTAAACAGTTCTCATCTCTGATGGAGAAGCAGACCGATAAGAAGCTTAAGTGTATTTGTACATACAATGGTGGAGAGTACACATGACCATTTCATGCTTACTGTGAAGAACATGGTATTCGATATCAAACGACACCGCCAAAGACGTTGTAATTAAATGGTTTAGGTGAGGGGATGAACTGGACTTTGATGGAGAGAGTTAGATGTATACTCTCATATGCAAAGTTGCTAAAGGTGTTCTGGGGTGAGGCTATATTAGTAGTTACTCATATATTGAATTGTTCACCTTGTGTTCCTCTATAGTACAATAGTCCAGAGAAAATATGATTAGGAAAAGATGTTTCCTATGATCATTTATAGGTAGGACTGAGCAAAAATGCAGAATTTGAAATATACCAAAAAAAATGAAGAAATCTGGCATAGAACGTTTGCTTAAGTTTAGGCCTAGATAAGAAAAAGTAAAGTTTCTAACATAAATGGGTAAAATTGGATGGATTTGGATTTTAAAAAAATTAACCCATCAGTGTTCGAATTCGATCGAGGGAAGCTGTTAAAGGCCCATTACAAAGGCCCAATTCACTTTTTCAAAATCCGTATTCTTTACCTCTAGTCCAGACCCAACCAAAGTGCTCTCTTTCATCCCCCTTTCATTTTAAATGTTTGTCATTTATGTATCTAAGTCTAACCTTAAAACCAAACAACTCTAAACCCTAGCACACATTGTTGTACTGCCGCATGTTAGACCCGGATGATATAATGTTGCAGAAAACTTATTAACTTTGTTTTACTGTTGGGTCTTTTAATTGGCAAGCACACCAATCGTTTGTAGTTTTCAAAATTTAGATATCGTTCCACTGGGATTAAAAGTCCAATAGTTACAGTAATTTTCTAGTTACTATGGTAAATTTATCAAAACTTATACAAAAAATAATTTATATACAATTTATACAATATTTACAAGATGGCATAATTGAGTTGTTCATGTGGTAAAAAGAGAATAATGATCTATCTAAGAAGTTTGAGTTACAATTTTAGAATAGGCAAGATACTTGAGATAAAACACAGATAGACAAATTATGTTGGAAATTGGATCCCTAATCTAGAATAACAATGAGGAACTCAAGACATGCATATTTAATCATCAAGTTTCATGTCAATGCAGCTTAAATTCATTATAACCGATCCCTCGTGATATAAATTCTAAGAATTCACCGTAAAGTCTAATCCCTTGTGAGCTTTCTTAGTAAAAACTTGCATTAAGTCCTGGCCTTATGACAACAATGGTTAACAACCCCTATAGAATTGAGATACCAAGGGTATTCCAACTTTTACTTTCGTCAAAACAAGTTTCAATACGGAATGAATAATCATTCTCCCATTTGACATTCACACTAATAAAACAAGTTTCAATGCACATGAAAATCATTCTCCCGTTTGACGTTCATATTAATAAAAGATTGAAATACTAACATGAACTTGAATCATAAACATGCAAAGGTCGAATTCACAACATTATACTCAATAGATTAGTTCACCAATTCCAACAAAAATAGATTAGTTAGACATGGTGAAATTAAAAACAACACTTACAGTGATTGACATTACAAAGGCGATGATGGAAACTTCACGATACAACGATCACAATACTACACAACACTCAAGTATCTAGAAAACTATTCTAGAACTACAAACTCACAAAAGAAATACTCAAACTCGAGTGTATACGAGAAGATAAGAGTGGGATTGGATCAAAATGGGATGCCTAGAAGTGTTGGAAATGGCCCAATTTATAGGGCTGAAGAAGGGTCCTGACGCTACGCGTCAGTTCCCTGACTCAGCCTCCATTAAACAGCTCGAAGTGGCCATGATGGAATTATTTAATGAATCATGCCCTGCCACTTGGCCCTATTTCCACTTCGGTTTGGACGTTTGTGAGTAGTGGAGTGGCCAAAAGTGGGTCAAAAGGTGAGTGCTTGGCCAACCTGGCTGTGGAGTCCATGCAGCTCTGACGCTATGCGTGAATGTGACGTGTAGCGTCAGCATCTAAAGTCCCCACGCTATGCGTGGTGTTGATGCTACGCGTCAGGTTCCTGATCTTCAATTTTCTCTTTAAATTCATTACTTTTTCACTACAAAACTAGAGAAAATTGATCAAGGGCAGATTATTTCTGACAACATCTATTTATTGAATTTAAAACCTAATTTTCTAACAATTTAAACTAATTTTTATTATTTTTATAAAATTTTTATTAAAGATTTTATTGTAAATTTAAGGACTAACACCGCACACCCTAAACCACCTGTCATTTTCCCCTCGGCTTCCTCTCGTGTTCCCCTCGTGTTCCCGTCTTCCTCTTGAGACCTTCGGTCTTTCTCTAGAGACTAGAGCCTGGACCAAACCTTATCTCCTTGACCTCGCAATGCTAGTTGAACTGGTCTAGTCCGGGGTTAAGGATCCAGACTGGGAACTAGCCATAAAAGTTGGTGATTTGAATATTTATACACCGGTACAATGGGTATCCAGTATTATAATCTGACCTCTCAGTGGGAGAGACCAGTCTTGTTGTCCTGGAGATCCTTCTCACCATACTTTCGCGTTGGTATGGGCGACAGGTGCTTTCACCTATGAAGATTCTCCGACGCTCAAGTTAGTGAAGATACTGAGAACACAAAGGACTTGAACGATGCAATAGTAAGTTATGAGTGAGAACAATGTAACCTTGCATGTGTATAAGAATATGCTATTTATAGTTGAATGTGGAAAATGAATCGTTGAGTGTAAGTGGGCCAGAAGGCTCTGATGCCGTATGTAGAGTATCATTCAGAGTAGTTCAATACTTAGTGTATGATCGAGGGTAGGTCAATGATCAGTATACAATTCTGACACAGGAATGGGGAAGATCCACCTTTTCCGTATATCGATCCTGTAGTTGTACTTTGCACCTTTTGATGGGTGACATAGACACCTTCCACTGTGCATGATATCAATCGTGATAAGTGGTAAAGCCATTTATCCTATCGTAGTATAGGCAAACGGTTATGCGTAACAGAAAAATAAGAATGGATCAGGTGCCTTAGATGCTATCTCGGATAACTAGTGAAGAGAGAGCTCCTAGCACGGTATTTTATAATCCGGATATTGACCTGTAATACCGGTTAGCCTTCCAGAACAGTCAATATGATGTCATAGTTTGGAGGCCGGTATCCAGACCGGATCATCTATCCCCTAGCTTGTGTGAGGGACTGTTAAGTTGCTCATATAAGCTACATTATCAGCAAGAGATCTGGATGCCAGTATAACATGCTGAAAATACTTGTCAAGACGTGTGTCAGTTCCGTGCTGATTCTCTGCCTGTGTGGCCATTCTGCTAGTGAAGGAACCGCTCTCATAATGTCCCTACAACAGATTTGGACAAAGATTTGTAATAAGGAGAATCCCAAGAGTTTTTGGAACTCGTAACTCTTGGTATTTGAGTGACTGCTGGAGTGTATTAACGCTCCGAATGATTGGAAAATAAATGCTTTTTAACACGTGAGTCATTATTGCTCCAAATGTATAACTGTCGCTGGGCTATCATGGGCCTAAAATTTGAATTTTTGGCCCATTTCGAAAGGTACTTTTTCATGAATCGTCACCATTTTGGCGCGCTTGGGCTTGAAACGACTGCGTCGTTTGACTTGGCGATGTTGCATTTTGCTACAAACGACACACCCTCTGACTGACGGTTAAACACCCTCATTACCTATAAAAAGAGGACTTGGCAAGTTTCGAAAATACATCTTCCTTCAAGCTTTAGCGAAACTCTGCAAAAATTTCTGAAGAAACTATTGCTGCCATTTTTTGAAGCTTTCCTTCTCTTCCAACCTTAACTTCTCTTTAAGTAACCTCACTTCTCCTTCTTTCCAATTTTTTACCTTCTATTTCCTCTGTATTTCAACCATTCGCCCTAGGCAGAACCATGCTGGTCCTGCGAATAGGAGGGGAAGTAACCCTTATAGGCTCTCCGATTATCATGGTGGAAGGATTTCTATGGGTCCTTCCAGAGTGGGGCTTCGTGGTTCAGGGAGAAGTGAAGCCTCTTTCCCGAGGTGGCCCGTGGTTAGGCTTGACCTTGAACCCTCCTCTCGTTCCGAGGCCACTGGTTCACAAGGGAGTTCGTCCAGTTTGGACTGGTTTCTTTTTGATGACGTAGCATTCTACCACTGCACAGACGTTTTTACTCATGCCACAGATGAAATAGAGATCGAGGGGTGTGGCAAAGTCCCAGTTCTACACACTCAGGAGGGGTGTGTAAACGTCGTGGCACACCGTCTAGATTGGGAAGCCTTAAATAGGACCCACCCCTACTGCTGGGTAGAAGAAGAGCTCAAGGAGATTGCCTCCCGGCATGCTCGTGAAGATGGTGGGCCGGTGTCCCCACGCTTTAGAGTCTTTGTTGAAGAAGAATAGCGTGGGAGGTTTTTGGTCTTAGCACCTCAGCCAATGGAATGGATCTGCCACAGAGTGCTAGACAAGCGCTCTGTATACATGTATGATTACGTCTTCCAGTACCTCGGAGTGCGCTTCCCATTGAACGATTTTCAAATGGGAGTCTTGAGGTTCCTGGAGTGTGCCCCCTCCCAAGTGCATCCCAACGGATGAAGCCTCATCCGTTCTTTCAAAGTCCTGGGGGCACATTTCAATTTTTAAGCCACCGTGGCCATGCTATTCTACTACGGCCAGGTGGTCCGCCGTGCTAACAGGAAGGGTGGTCTGGGATTCGTAACTTTCCACTATGACGCAAAGGTTATTAACTTTAAATCCTTCACGGAATCAGGGAAGATCGATGGGCGATCCTTCAAACAATATTATACAAGGATTCGTGTAAAGCCCAACAAGCCGATGTTCTGGCTCAGCGAGGACGGCATCCCCAAGTTCCCTTTAAACTGGACTCATGAGCACTTCTTGCTCACCAGCCGGGCTTACTTCACGGATGAGAGTGAACTCTCTTCTCATTCCATTGAAGTTTTGAGTGCTTTGCGGGCATTTACCGCCGTTCGTAAGGAATTCTCATGCAAGCGACTTCTGGAGTATGCATCCAGCAGAAACGTATATCTAAGTAAATAACTAGACTTTAAATTTGCATATGATAATCCGATGTCTTCTTGCAACTTATGTTTTTCTCTTTACTTTTGCAGATTGGATAAAAAGAAACAGCTCGGAGATGCTTGCCTTGAAGTCTCTGTTGGTTGACGATGACTCCTCCTCTAAAGGTAAAAAGAACAATGTTCAGCCTAAAAGAAATGCCGTCAAGGCGAAGCTGATTTTATTCCTCTAACTTCCGAGGTGGGTGACGACGTCCCTCTCTTGGACTCTTAGGCCAACAAGGAGGAGGCTTCTTAAGAGGAGCCACAGAAGGGGAAGAAGAAGAGAGGTAGGCTTGTTAATAATACCGATAAGAAGACCTCTACTACTGTGCCAGAAAAAAGGAAAAAAATTTGTTCATGATGCCAGCATAGAGAAAGGAACAACATCTTCCGGGAAGACCCCACAGCCCTCTGATCATCCTAATCCTCCGACGTTTTCGCGGTGAGGATGGATCCATAGATCCGCCCACCTATTCTTTCCTCTCCCTTTTCTAGTCTATGAAGGGCCCTCTCCTGCCACTTTTCCTCCTCCATTCTACAAACTCCGTCCTACTCTAGAGGTGGATGAGATGAAAGAAGCCATTGTAGCTGGCAAGTGGCAACTGGCTGAGTTGACCGGCTTCTTGAATTCCCTCAGCCACACCGTCGACAACGTGAAGGAGGCGGATGAACTAGCTTCTAAGCTTGAGCATCTGAACGTCTCTGCTGCAAAGGACAAGGCTCATCTGAAGACAGCAGAGGAGAAGCTAAAGAAGGTTCAGGAGCTGGAGCTGGAGTGATCGGTGGAAACAGCCTCCCTGAGAAATTCAGTCAAATCTCTTGAAGGGAAGGTTTTTGAACTTTAAGAGGATCTCAGGATGGAGAAAAAAAAAGCTCCCAGCTTTCTAAAGACTTGAAGGCATCAGAGGCCAGCAAGTTCAAAAACCAGGAGGAATTTGCTGCCAAGGAGAGGGAATTGCTCAAGCAAATAGAAGAGTTGAAGCTGGGGAGTGTCCCAGCCGGGTCATTAGAGAAGGAAAATGCCAACCTGAGGAAAGACCTGGCTAAAGCAAAAGTCAGGGCAACCAAAGCTGTGGAGGCCTACACTGCTGTGGCCCATGAATCATTTGGCCTGGTTGTCTATCAAGTTTTCTAGCACAACCCTAGAGTGAAGTTCAATCTGTATAGTATGAGTCCTTTTTATGAATTGCACGACAGGAAACTAGTTGCAGTAGTGGATGATCGACACGAGGATCCCCCTTTTCTTTATTCGAAATTCCCTCTTTCCCAGAAGGTCAGAGCTTGGGTCTCTTTTTCCCTACTCCGATCCTAGTGGATTCTCAAGAAAATGATCAAGATCAAGAAAGGGAGCCCGGGGGTGATAAAAAGGGAGAGCAACCCTCCAAAGAGGACGGTGGAGAAGACGACAGAGGTCAAAAGGTGCACACGACTGAAGATCCTAAGCCTTCCTCTTAGTCCTGTACTTATCTGCTCCTACTGCTGTGTACTGGGATCAGCTCTAGTTTTATTTTAACTTGCATAAAATTTTATCATGAATGAATAGAATTTTCTTTAATCTTCTGTCTTCAATACTTGCAAGAGAAGAACTGCTATGGTATAGCTTCAGACGTTGTCAATGCACTCACTTGTCGTATTTTTTCCTTCGTAGTACTCTTTACACCGTTCCGTAAAAATAACTTAATATCGGATAACCATAGGTACCCCAAAAAAAATTAGTTCAGATTTAAAATGAACAGATTATAGAACGGAGAATCATACATGCGAATATTGTCCCCAAGTATGAGTGTGTTGGGGGATGGGTATCCGTTGTAGGATGCTGCTCTTAACTCTTTAGGGATGAGGGATTTAGTCCACTCTGGTAGTAGACAAAGCTATTGAATCACTTGTAGAGTTATATCGTCTGAGATAGAAATATCTAACTATAAGAAGCTGCCTCAATCATAAGGATGATGATTGGGCCCTCAATCACAAGAGTGGTGATTGGAATTATCCATGCCAGGAGTTACATCGTCAATTCACAAAATAAATGATTGAGATTATCCGTCCTGGGGAAAGTACCTCAATCATAAGGATGATGATTGAGTCTTCACCGATGTTCGGCTAAACCTACTAGTCATACTCAAAGTTCGGTTTAATCCTACAATCCGAGCCTTTGAGTGGGGTTCGGTACAACCTTAGAAAAGGTTTGATCCTACAATCCATTTCTTGAGGTTCGGTTTAATCCTACAACTCAAGTCTTCAACGTTGTTCGGCCAAACCTACTGACCGTACTTGGTGTTCGGTTTAATCCTATAATTTAAGCCTTCGAGAGGGGTTCGGTATAGCCTTGAAGAAGGTCTGATCCTACAACTCATTATTCCACTCGAAAAGTTACATCGCCAATCATAGAATAGGTGATTGGGATCATCCGTCCTGAGGGTCTTCATATACATCGGCGTAAAACTATAAATCATGACATAGAAAGAGAGTGAAGATATCATGTTCATGAATTGCATTCTCATTAAATTGAATAAGGATTACAAAGAAAGCGTAGCTGGGGTCATGCCTTGTTAAAACCTTCTTGAGAAAAATCCATTGGGAGAAAGCTCAAGTAAGGAAAAAGAGTACATGCCATCTTACCAACTAACTGTAATAAATACGCAAATTTTGAGTGTTCCACTAGTTGTAGATCGGCGTGCCATCAAGTTCTTCTAAATGGTATGATCCTTTGCTAGTCACCTCAGACACTCTGTAAGGGCCTTCCCACGTTGGTGCTAACTTTCCTTGGTGAGCGAACTTATTTCCCATACTCGCCTTCCTTAAAGCAAGCTCTCCTGTATTGAATGCTCTGTGTTGAACACGTTTGTTGTATCTGAGGGCGGCCTTGGCTTTAATCGCTTGATCCCTAACAAAAGCTTCTTCTCGAAGTTCCTGAAGAACATCTAACTCCAATGCCAAATTGGCACTATTGTTCTCCTCAGAAAAGTATTCCACCCTTGTCGATCTGGACTGGAGCTCCACTGGAATCATCGCCTCAACTCCGTAAGTAAGACGATATGGAGACTCATTAATGGAAGAGTAGGGTATGGTGCGGTATGCCCATAAAACATGGCACAGCTGGTTAGTCCATCCGCCCTTTGCTTCACCAAGACATTTCTTAAGTCCCTTCAGCACTTCTCTATTGGCAACCTTAGCTTGGCCATTCGTCTGAGGGTGTTCAACAAATGAAAAGATTTGCACTATCCCCAGTCCTTTAAGCAACTCTGTGAACTTCTTGTCAATAAACTGAGTGCCATTATCTATGACAATCCGTCCTGGCACTCTGAACCGTGCTTTGATGTTCTTATATACAAAGCGTTGTGTCCGAGCTGAAGTGATATGCACTACGGGATCTGCTTCGATCCACTTGGTAAAGTAATCCACCTCAACTATCAGATACTTGATTCCACCAGGAGCAGTTGGGAATGGACCTAGGATGTCGAGGCCCCATTGATGAAAAGGCCATGGCATGGCTGATGAAGAAAGTTCTTGGGCCGGTGTGTGATGAAGATTGGCGAATCTCTGACATAGATCACACTTTTTTACAAACTCGATGGAGTCTTTCTTCATCGTGGGCCACCAGAAGCCGACCCGGAGAACCTTCCTCATCAAACTACTTCCTCCGGCGTGGTGTCCACATTGTCCCTCATGCACGTCTTCCAACATACCCTATACCTTGTTCTCATTCAAGCACCTGAGGTATGGCACAGAGAATCCCCTCCGTATAAGCATGCCATCCACTATCGTAAAATAAGGTAGCTTCCTTTTCAGCTTCTTTCTCTCCAGGTCATCAGTGGGCAGCTGTTCCTCCATGAAGTATCGAATATATGGAACCACCCATGAGTTCTCATCAAAGGATCGATACGATATTGCATTTAACGATGGTGCCAAAGGTATATCGGGTGATGATAAAGTGCTTTGCACCACTGTAGTTGTACTACTAGGCTGCTTCGTGCTCGCGAGCCTCGAGAGAATATCCGCCCTAGTGTTTTCTTCTCTTGAAACATGCTTAAACTCCAGCATAGAGAGTCTTCCCTTCAACTCATTCACATATAGCTAAAGCTGGGGCTCATGGACTTGGTACTCACCTTGAATCTGCGATATAACCAGCTGTGAATTGCTGCATAAGGTTACTTCTGTTACTCTGATATCGATCGCTGCTCAGAGTCCGACAAGACATGCTTCGTATTCAGCCTGGTTGTTGGAGGTTTTAAAATTGAATCAAAGAGAGATCTCTAAATGCACACCATCATCACTCTCCACAATGACGCCAGCTCCACATCCTTTACTATTCGATGACCCATCTACATAAATGGTCCAGTAAGCATGAGGTATGGCTGAATCTACCCCCATCATCTCTATGACAAAATCAGCTAGGACTTGGGCTTTGATAGCTCCTCGTGGTTCATAGGAAACTTTGAATTCAGAAAGTTCGATAGACCACTTAATCATCCTCCCTGCGAGGTCCGGCTTGCTTAGTACAGAACGAAGTGGCAAATCCGTTCTCACCAATATTGGGTGTGCATAGAAGTACGACCTCAATCATCATGAAGCCTAAACAACTGTGAGGGTGGCCTTCTCAATCTTCCGATACCGGCCCTCTGCTCCTTGCAGCGTCTTGCTGGTGAAATATACTGGCCTTTGCCCCTCTGGGGTTTCCTTGACCAATGCTACTCCCAAAGCTTCATCCAAAATAGCCAAATACAAAATGAGGGTCTCACTGGGGTCTGGCTTTACTAAGATTGGGGGACTCGACAACACCTCCTTGAGCTCCTGGAATGTCTGCTCTTGTTCTTGTCCCCACTCAAACTTCTTGGCCTTCTTTAAGACCTTGTACAGGGGAAGGGATCTATGCACCATTTGGGCATGAACCGAGCCAAAACTGCAACCTTTCTGTTTAGAGATTGCACTTCCCTCAAGTTCTTCGGACTCTGCATGCCCAGTATTGCTTGGCACTTCCCTGGGTTAGCCTCAATACCACGCTGAGTTAACATGAAACCCATAAACTTTCCAGCTGGGACAGCAAAAATACACTTTAATGGGTTTAGTCTCATGTTATATTGCCTCAAGTGTGTGAATACCTGGTGCAAGTCTTTAATATGATCACCCCCAGCTGGGGTCTTGGCAATGATGTCGTCAATGTACACCTCTACTAGCTTGGTGTGTATGCCTTCAAACACTTTGTTAATCATACGCTGGTAAGTGGCCCCAGCATTCTTTAGACCGAAAGGCATGACGGTGTAGCAAAAGACACCGTGGTCATTGACGAAAGCCGTCTTCTCCTAATCCTTCTCCCACATCGGGATCTGGTTGTAATCCGAATATGCATCCATGAAACTTAAGTATTGATAACCAGAGGAGTCATCCACCATACGATTAATATTTGGGAGAGGATATGGGTCCTTCGGGCAGTAACGGTTGAGGTCCACATAATCAGTACATATTCTCCACTTGTTGTTAGCCTTCTGAACCATTACCACATTAGAAAGCCAAGAGGAATAGTGGATTTCTTTGATAAATCCGGCCTTCAACAGCTCCTCTGTCTGCTCACAAGCTGCCTTCTGCTTCTCTGGCCCCAATCTTCTCTTCTTCTGGGCGACCGACCTTGTCTCTGGATAGACAGATAGTTTATTTCAGTAGAAATTAGGATCCATCCCAGGCATATCTGCAGCAATCCATGCAAAAAGGTCTTTGAATTCCTGGAGGAGTGCTAGCAGACGTTGCTCCATAATCGACTCCAACTTATCATTGATATGAGTGACCATTTTTGGGGAATCTCCTAAGACGATGTCCTTGGAACCTCCATCCAGCGAGGGCTTTGAGGGGTTGAGAGGATCAATCTTTAACTTCGCTCTAGGATCAAGATCAATCAAACTGACAGACCCATCCACTATTCCTCCATCGTTCAACTTCCTCTTCTTGTTAAATGCCTCCAGCTTCACCATATTCAGGCTCAGGTTATAACAATACCTGACCATCTCTTAATCACCTCGGACGGAAGAAACACCATTGTCTTTATTAATAAACTTGATAAAGAGATATGGAGTGGATATAATTGCTTCCATGGCATTCAGCGTAGGACGACCTATAATCCCGTTGTAGGGTGACTCCACATCAATCACTGAAATCTTGGATTTCACCATTCTTGCTTCGGGCTCACCTTCAAAAGACATAAGGGTGTCAAGGTACCCCTTGGTGGGTTTCTTTGCTCCGTTGAAGGCCGTTAGTTCCTGTGTGTAAGGCTGTAAATCTGAGTCATTAAAACCCATTCCTTTAAAGCAATTGTAAAAAATAACATCACAAGAACTTCCCTGGTTAACGAGAATTCTCTTTACGTCTTTGTTGGCTATTACAGCGATAATAACCACTGCGTTGTCACCTTCTGGGATGGTTGGGCCAAAGTCATCGTCTGTAAATGACACCACTAGTGCTGCCACACCGTCTCTAAAAGGGCAGCTATCCCTAGGCTTCCCTTGTATAGATAGAATCATTCTATGATGATTCTTATGAGCTGTGATCGACGCTCCTCCCCCAGCAAACCTTCCAATGATCATATCAATCACCTCGTGCCGGCCTTGCCTCTGCTGCTGGGGCATGCTGTCCTATTAAGCTCCTTCGCTGATATCAATCCCCTTTTGTTTTTTAGCGGCTAAAAACCTTCTAACTGGATTACGACCGTCGTCACCCTCATCATTGCAATCTTGTCCTCTCTTCTCAATCTGGTCTGGCTCATCCAAGGATTTCTCCTTGAATAGGTATTATTTCAACTTTCCCTCCCTGATAAGGGTCTCCACCGCGTTCTTCAAAGCCTTGCATTCATCTGTGGTGTGGCCCACCTGCTCATGAAAACCACAATACTTCCATGGATTACCGGGCCGTTTCATTGAAGCAGGCTTCCTTATACCATACACACTAAATGTGGGCCATCCAACCTCCCTCAAAATTTGGGAATGCCTAGAGTTCAATGGGGCATAGTTACTGAACGAGGCTACACGTCTGTCCTGTTGTTGAGGTCGAGGGCTTCTAAAATCATCTCTTTGAGCATGCCTCTCTAGTATCACCCTCTCCTTATCTCTTCGTGGCTGAGGGGAAGGCACTGGTGGTTTGAGCCTAGCTGTTGTGGCTTCCAAATGCATCTCTTTGCCCACATACTTCAAGGCCTTCCTCCAGAATTCCTCAAACATCATCAGAGGGCTCTTTGTTAGAGACAAGGCAAAGGTTGATCCAGGTTGTAGAGCCTCGACAACAATATGGAGCTGAATGGCCTCTGTAAGATTAGGCACCATAGCTGCCTCCTTGTAGAACCTTTTTAGGAACTCTTTAAGAGTTTCACTCTCCCCTTGCCTGATTTGGGCCAAGGTATGAGAAGTCCTGGGGATGTCTCTTGAAATAACAAAATGACTCTCGAACGTAGCTGCCATTTCCTTCTAGGAGTTTATCGAACCTGAGGGTAGACTCTTGAACCAGCTAAGAGCCTCTTTCGTCAGTGTTCGTGGGAACATCCTACACATTACAACTTTGTCTACTCCCAGATACATGGCTTCGTACATATAAGCATCAAGATGCTTAGTGGGATCCGTCTCTTCATTATATTTTCTGATCAAGAGTGGTTGTGTTATTTGCAAATGCTTGGGGATAGGCACACTCATGAGCCTCCTTGAGAAAGGAACATTGAGCTTATACTTCCCAGAAGTCACCACCGCCTGCTCCTTCCTTCTTCCACTGACTCTGTCCCCAGAGTCTTGAGTTTGCTCCCGTTCCTCGTAGGTGGGGATCTTCGAATATTGGAGAGTGGTGGACTTCTCTCTCCCAAATGTGTGGTAGGTCTCCTTATCCTGAGATGTTGCTTTGTTCTCTGTCACCCTCTTCTATCTTCTCAACTCTATCAACTCCTCCCTGAGTTACCTTATGACTTCATCTCAAGGATCTGAAGTTGCAACAGGTATCATCCTCCTCGAGTTAGTTTTGGAAGATTCAAAAACAAGTCTCCTGCTAGTATACTGATGGGTCACATCCTCTACATGACTATCGACGAACTCTCATCCATCTCCTTCCATGGCTAGCTACTGAACTTCTGTGAAAAGTAGGAATAACTCTATCGTGTCCCACTGGGCGTGCCAATGAACTGGTCTAGTCCGGGGTCAAGGATCCGGACTAGGAACCAGCCACAAAAGTTGGTGATTTGAATGTATATACACTGGTACAGTAGGTATCCAGTATTATAATCCGACATCTCAGTAGGAGAGACCGGTTTTGTTGTCTTACAGATCCTTCTCACCAGACTTTCGCGTTGGTGGGGGTGAAAGGTGGTGTCACCTTCGAAGATTCTCTGACGCTCAAGTTAGTGAAGATACTGAGAACACAAAGGACTTGAACGATGCAATAGTAAGTTATGAGTGAGAACAACATAACCTTGCATGTGTATGAGAATATGCTATTTATAATTAAACATGGAAAATGAATCGTTGGGTGCAAGTGGGCCAGGAGGCTCTGATGCCGTGTGCAGCGTATCATTCAGAGTAGTTCAATACCCAGTGTACGATCGAGGGTAGGTCAATGATTAGTGTACGATTCTGACATAGGAATGGGGAAGATCCACCTTTTCTGTATATCGATCCTGTAGCTGTAGTTTCCACCTTTTGACGGGTGACATAGACACCTTCCATGGTGCAGGGTATCAATCGTGATAAGTGGTAAAGCCACTTATCCTATCGTAGTATAGGTGAACGGTTATGCGTAACAAAAAAATGAGAATGGATCAGGTGCCTTAGATGCTATCTCGGATAACCAGTGAAGGGAGAGCTCCTAGAACGGTATTTTACAGTCCGGATATTGACCTGTAATATCGGTTAACCTTCTAGAACAGTCAAGATAACGTCATAGTTTGGAGGCCGGTATCCAGACCGAATCACTAGTTTCTTTTTCCTTCCTCTTGTGAGATTGGTGGTTCCTATAATGGTTATCTCGCATAGCATCAAGATCAGATCAAGGTATGTTAGAGTTCCATTTCTGGTCTGGCTTTACATCGTGTATGTTTGGCTTGAATCTAAGCTTATTTTATGGTCTGGTTTGGTGTAGGGTTTTAACTTTTAAGGGTTGGGGTTTTTCTAAAATCGGAATAGGGGTTTTTTGCTCCCTGGTTTTCTTAAATTCCATCAACAATGATTTTTCCAAACATGGTTTTGGGTGTCTCGAGTCTTAGGGTTTTCTGCATTATGGTAGTTCTTGATTTTTCATAGGAATGCTAAGTTTCTATTTTTAACTTTTAATTTTGTTATTGATTTCTAATTGGACGCTTATTTGTTTCATTATTTTTTTTGCTAGGAGGAACTTAATGACAGATCTGAACAAAAGGGAAGGGCTTGAGTCGCTTGGCAGCTAGTTAATAACATGATGGTATGATATGCTTGTCCCTTTGAAATTTATTGTATGCTTAGTTTATCTGTTTATAGTCTGTTTGGAGGTCATTTTTGTATGTTTGTCCCTCTAAATAATATGCTGGTTGTTCCTTTTAATGTTGAGTTGTGTACTTTAATTTGATATAATCTGTTTTAAAGTGTATACTTTGTATATTGTTATTGCATAATAAAAATGAACCAACATCTTTACATGTCTAGTTTCATTCCAAGTGTTTGATTAATTGTTATTGACTTATTCTTTGTGAATTTGCCTCTTGGATACTGCTTTACATGTCCCTCTAAATAATATGCTGCTTGTTCCTTTTAATTTTGAGTTGACTACCTTAAGTTGATATAATATGTTTTGGAGGTCATTTCTATATGCTTTGTATATTGTTATTACTAATAATAAAAATGAACCAAGATCTAAACATGTTTAGTTCCATTCCAAGTGTTTGATTAATTGTTATTGACCTTACTGTTTATGAATTTGCCCCTTGGATGCTGCTTTACATGTCCCTCTAAATAATATGCTGGTTGTGCCTTTTAATTTTGAGTTGATTACTTTAGTTTTATATAATCTGTTTTGGAGGTTGTATTTAATTTTATTTAATGGACAATCAATTCTTTATATCTAAGAACATAACACATAAGACACTAATAAGCTTTGAATAATTTATAACATAAAACATTAATAATATTTTGAATACTTTAATTTATAAAAACATATAAGTGAGTCAGGAGCTTTAAGCTACTAGAGATATAGTTCAAGGTCAGTTCATATCCATCATTTTTTAAATTATTCATTATTCACATGATTCAAAGTTATTTTTAATTTATTATATAATTGCTTGATATTTATTTAATTAATGTCCAGAAATTGAGGATGCCAAGAAGACAACAAGGAGGAATATTGGACAACCATCTAAGGCTGTCACTGGATTAGGATATGTAGCAGGTTGTGCTGCATCTCATTAGCCTTAACAGGTATACAATTATGTAATAGTAATACTGATTAATTATATATTTGGATGCTGTAATTTGATTATTTGGCCTTGTCTAATATATTACTTGTGGCTGGATGAATTAACAGGTATTATCAACAGTTGTGTTATTTATTGGTAATTTATACATGCTTTCTCATAATCAATTGACTATGTTGTTTAATGTTTATCTTAATCAAGTCTTACTTTTTTTTTTCAAAATGATTTCAAGACATAAGGTCTTACATAATTAGAAAGGTATAATGTATTTGCATTTTATTTAATAATTACTACAATATGTAATTTTGATTAATTTGTAAATAAGGTCAACACTAATTGATTTTTTTTTGTGTTTGTAGATAGGTTTAAGTTTTGATGCAAGGGAATTACAAATTTTAAATTTTTTGAATGTTGTAATTTTATTGCTTGGCCTTGGTATATACTATGTCTTTATTTTATTTTGGATGGTTGTTTATTTTATGTACATATTAAACATATTTAGGATTAGGTGTTTATATTGCTACAAACTATATAAACTATTTCACTATTTTAGACTTTAATTTTTGGATAGTTATTTGTGCTTATACAAATTAAGCACATTCTGGATTTAGACATTTAGGTATTAATATTGGTACAATGTATTTCATACTTGATTTTGCATAGTTCTTTATGATTATAAATATTCATGTACATTATACAAATTAGGTACATTTTAGTTTTAGTGTTTATATTAATACAAAGTATGCAATTGAGTTTTATTAGTGTTTGTTTATTTTTTTATAAGTTGTAAATGTTTTGGATAATGGATGTCATTGTCATTCTGTTTGGCAATTGATTTGAGAATACTAATTTAGATTTTGTAAAATTATGAAATAAGATAAACAAATAGGTTTGGAATTTGAAATGGGCTAGTAGAGGTCCAAAGTTGTACCAAAGATTTTATTTTAATAAAATAAGGTAATAAAAAGGCCCAGAATAAAGCCCAAATTGAATTAGGAAATTGATTATTAAAGATATCTTTAAGTATAATTAAAAAAAGGTCAAAAAAATATTGGGCTAAATGCTTGAATGGGCCAAAAGGCCCAAACTGATAACTCACCCATTGAAGGCCCGAATCCGAACTATCCACAAATTGACAAATTTGAAACCCACTAGTCAAAAATGGGTCTTTTTTAGGATTCTGGTCAGATTAGACTAATATAGGCATGAATATGACCTGTCCATCCGATGCTCACTCCTATTTGCGGGTGTTTGGCTACAGGGCCTTTATGCATGTACCGAAGGATGAAAGATCCAAACTTGATGTTAAGACACGACAATGTGTGTTTGATGGCTATATTCAAAGATCAACTTGGTTATAGATTTTATTATCCGATGCATAAAAAGCTTGTTAGAAGCTGTGATGCAGTGTTTGTTGAAAATGAGACCATTGAAGATAAAGAAAAAGTCTAGAAAAATGCTTTCAAATTCAATAATGATTCAATAAACATAGAGCTAGTTTCTTCAACAATGGTGCCGAAAGAAGTTGAAGATGAAGCTTCGAATAATCAAACTGAGACAAGTAATCTGATTACTCCATTTGAGATGCCATCAAATGATTTTGATAATGAAAGTGTTCATGACCAAGCATTTGTTGTTCAAGTGGCCTTAATACTCAAGGGGGAGGGGGGTGAATTGAGTGTTTAAAACTTTTCTTTGGAATGTCGTTGAAATTTATTCCTTTTTCACAAAATATGTTTATATGCAAGAGATAGCAAGTGTAGTGCAAGAATCAATGTAAAACGATGTATAAATGTCACTTAGGCAATATATCAAATACTTGGTATGCGGAAACTTAATTAGGCTAAATTATTCAAGTTCAAGCAATATTATCATAACCAAATCAATATACCAACCAAACACAATAAGTAAATGCAAGAGAGTAGGGAAGAGAAGCTTGCAAACCAATTTAACGAGTTCCACCAACCCGGTGTACGTCTCGCCTTCAAGCAACCCACTTGAAGGATTTCAACTATTGAAGTTTAAAGATACAAGCTATGAGCAATTGCAGCTTCCTAGTGTCCCACACTCAAGAACTTAATCCTCACTAGCACAAGGGCAACCCACCCAATCTCTCAAACTCTCAATACCCAAAGGTTGAACCCCAACCTTTGTGACCACTCAACCTAGAGTGAAAATCTTGGTGTTTTGGTGTTTGGTTTACAATCAATTAACTCTCTTAATAGAGTAGATATACAAGTATAAGCTCTCAAGTTCTAACTCTCAACAAGAAGAGAGGATATATAAATGTAAGCTCAAAGTTTCAGAAATTGAAACTAGACAAAGAAATGGACTCACAAGGCACAAATGTAAGCTATGAATGATTCCCCTTTGATGTTTTTAATATCTTGAATGAGTGTTGCATTTATAAGCCTTGGAGAGGAGCCCTAAAGTCTTCAGAGCCATTGCACAGCATGGGTGTTCGAATTGTAATGGATAGCTAAGCTGTTTTTGCACTAAAAACCACTTTTCCCACTGTCAGGCACTAGTGTAATCGATTAGGCCTCGAGCTGTAATCAATTACACTTTGAATTCTTTAGTGTAATTCATCTCGTAATCGATTGAGCTTGTCCATGTAATCGATTAGCTTGAAGACAGAGATTGGCTAATCGATTATGTATGCCTTGTAATCGATTATAAGTGATACCTGATGTATTTAATTCAGTTACGCAGCATGGTAATCGATTGTGACTTGGTTTGCAATCGATTTTTGAGCAAACAGAGACTTGGTAATCGATTGTGGCTTGGTTGTAATCGATTAGTAACTTCACAGAACTTAGGTAATAGATTGTGACTACCCTGTAGTCGATTAGGCATTGTACCTGATGTATTTTATCCTTTTTTTCAGTTGGTAATCGATTGCCCTTCTTGTTGTAGTCGATTATGTAACAAACAGGGGCTTCATAATCGATTAGATGGCTTGGGGTAATCGATTAGGATTGATGAGGTAACCGATTAGGGGTTAGACAGAAGCTCTGTAATCGACTAAAGATGACCCTGTAATCGATTAGGCTTCGTACTGATGCTTGACTTTGTTGATTCTTCTTTGTTTTCATCCTTGTAATAATACTTCATGAATCTTGTACTCTTTGTCATGATTTCCATAATTTCTTTGTCATTATCAAAATCATATAACTTGAAACACATATTCAAACACACCATTAACTTTAATGGGTTCTCCAAATCTAAGGAGATTTAATAGAGTCAGGCTGTAATGCCCCAGCCGCTTTTCAGGAATGAATGACTCTCCCCACAGACCAACACGAGGACCTTTCCAGTGTGCTTTTGTCCTCACTCACACATTTCCTGAGAACTTCCTAGGAGGTTGCCCATCCCAGAATTACTCCAAGTTAAGCATGCTTAACTTTGGAGTTCTTAAGTGATAGGATACCGAAAAGGCTAATGCATTTGTTGGTATAGGTAGTACGAATTCATTTCTTTAAGTTATCCTCGACTGTATAGTCCCATACCTATACAGTCTTTGGATCCCTCACATTCTGGTATGTATTCGGTTCGTTCATGTGTCCCTCCCACTGGAAGCCTGTCAAGAGCCGATCCTTGTCCGTGCCTATGCACCGGCGATCACTCCCTGCCCTCAACAGTGCCCGGGATGCCACATTCCCCATTGGAAGCCTGCCAGGAGCCGCTCCTTGTCCGTGCCCATGCACCGGCGATCACTCCCCGCCCTCAACAGCGCCAGGATGTCACACAGGCAACGCTCTACAAGATATCCTGAGGAATAATATGTATTACTGATTGACAGGGGAGAACCAGAAAGCTTCCAAGAAGCTATGGATGATGAACACCGAACAAGTTGGATTGAAGCCATACAAGATTAGATAACCTGATGCTAAATCTCTGAGTCATTATTTTGATGTGTAATTCTCAGAGGATTTATTCTTTGGCAAGCGCACCAGTCATTAAAATTGTATTATATTTGATCGTCCCACAGAGATTGTGGTAAGTACCTCAATCTCAGACTAGTACAAGCTGAACCAACACAAGGCACAGAAAGTTCATTCGGTTTTTGTTGTTTTAATGTTTTCTAGTTGTTTTTGTATTTCCAGAAACAATGTTAAGATGAAATGTGAAAGGTGATTAATAGAAAATAGGTCAAGGATTGCTTCGGTTCACAAATTCATCAAGAAACATGCAATTAAAGTATAATCAAACTTCATAATCCAGAGGACAATCCGCTTATGGTTATTCCTTAATTCCTTAGGTGAAAAATACTAATCCTTAAGCATTGGACCTTAATTCCTTAAGTGCTCAATTAGCCTAAGAATCTAATGTGAAATTGGAGGTTGAACTCTAACTATTCACCTAAATTGATTAGGCCTGAACTAGTTAGAAAGCTGGAAGTTACCTAAGCTTCAACCATGATTCCTCACTGGCGAAGTTCTTCATCAGATCTGGATTTGTCAATCCAGCAAAACAGATCCACTCCTCAGCTTGTTCACCTCAGGATCTAGAAGTTGATTTCCTCACTCACGTCTTCAAGATTCCAGTGCTAACCTTCATAATCCTAACCTTAGGAATTTAGAAATCCATCGACATTGGTTCTATCGAAGGAAGTTGGAAAGACATGGATGAGAGAGTTTAGAGAGCGAAAGGAATTAGAGAGATGTTGGAAATGGAAAATGAATTGTATTCTATGTACTCTATTTTCTGGTTCTGTCTGTGTGTTGTTACAGAGCATATATATAGACATCTAACTAACTAACTAACTTAACTAATCATTAAGAAAGCTGAGTTAAAAATTAAACTAACTAACTAATTACATAATTACGGAATAACTAACTAATTATAGCTCAGCTCTTAACAAATTACAGTTCATCATTAGCTAATCACAGTGCAACACCAACTAATAACAGCTCAGTACTTAAATTACTAAGGTACAGAAGTAGGAGAGAAGGCAGCAGGAAATAACACTAGTGCCGAGTGTCTTCTGGAGGGAACAATTAGTGTTTTAAATAACTACCTTCACGCTTGAGCGAACTGGGTTCTCGCTTGGGTGAGCTCGAAATATGTACTGCAATATTGCTTTCTCGCTTTAAGCGTTAAGGAAAAGCTTGGACGAGGGGTGATGTTTTGGAGTCACGCTTGAGTGAACTTGCTCGCTTGAACGAATTTGACTCTCGCTTGAGCGAATGGACTATTCAATCAGCATTTTGAAGTTGACGCTCGGGTTCTTCTTTTTTTCAATTGGTGCTTTTAAAGTCTCGCTCGGAATCTTCATGCAATATTCGGTTCCCTGTTGCGATCGGTGTCTTGAAGCATTTCCCAGTCGGACTTTTGGAGTTTCACTCGGATTTGTGACATCTCACTCGGCTTTTTAGAATTTCACTCGGATTTTCCTTCTTGGCTTGAACGCAACCTGTTCTTGCACCACTAAACACATACTTCCTAGCATTTGTACGCTGGCTGCTTAATGAAATTACAAATAATCATAAACTCTTATCTATTCAATGTTTTAAATCATTTTCTTACGTAAATAAAACACTTTTGAAATAAATAACTAAAACACGAATTATTAACAAATTATTAAATAATAAAATCAAAACTAAACAATAAATAATGAATTATGTTAAATAAAAGGTGAAATAAATAAGTCTTTTCAAGACTTATCACATCCCCAAACTTAAGACTTGCTTGTCCTCAAGCAAATACTCAAATTAATTAACTAACAAGCTGTTATTCAACACAATTCCTTAACTTAGTTCATGCTATAATTATTGAATACCAACCATGCTTTCTTTTCGCAATTTCTAAAAATATAATAACTTATACCTCTTTTGGGAAACAAGCTGTTGATGCTTTCCTTACTGGGTCGGTGTTTCACTCTTCTCTCGGTGTATAGGGTAAATAGAATGCACTCATCACCTGCATACTTGTTAGATAAACATAGGCTTGCAACAGTTCTAAACGTCATGCCATATGCCAACACAATCGGATCAGTAAGGGCTTTTTAAGCTTATAATGGGGCTGGGCTACAGGCTCTATTATTGTTTTCCGAGTCAGAGACGGGTTACAAGATGTATCCACTGATGCCTTGACTCAATTTTAACTTAATTGCCTCTACTTAGCAAGCTCTATTATTTTCTGAGTGAATGCTAACTTAACAACTTACGGTGCTTTGCACTTTTTTTTTTTCAGTCCTTTGGACTTTTCTTTTCTTTTCTTTCATCTTTTTCCGATCACAAAATTTTTTTTTCTTGTGGTGCTTTGCACCTTTTTCCTTGCTGATTTTTTTCATTTTTCTTCTCGGCTTTTCTATTTCTCCCTTCATTTCTCTATTTATTCATCTATAACCAAGGTCGGAGTGTGTCCTTAATTACTGTTAGGCACACTCTTCATCCCCAAACTTAGAACTTGCTAGTCCCTAGCAATAAGTAAGACCGAGCAATTCATCAGTGGAACATCCAGGGGTAAATCAGTCGATTTTTTCTAGATATATAGGCTTGTAACGTTAGGTGAATAAACAAATAAAAGGGTCTCAGGCTCAAACATAATTATTGGGTCAAAGGATAATTTAAAATATTAGGAAGGCTAATTTTTGGCCCTGGCTAATTTAACAAAGAAGGCCTTCATCATTTCCGATTGGCTAGCATACAGTTAATTAACAAGTACTGAAGCAAATTCTGTCTTACTAACTAGTATACAGGCTCACTCGGAAAGAATAATAGAGGCTCAAAAGCTACAAATATAACAGTTAATCAGCCAGTCATGTCCCCAAACTTAATGTAAGGTCATACATTTAGATTGCTAACTAGCATGCCGTGTAAACAATTAATTAATAATGAAAAATAGTTATGGGCAGAGATCATGAATCAAACAAAGCCGATCAATTAATTTATCCGACTAAAGCTTAAGATATTTTATCAATTAATGAGTCAGAATATCAATTAAGGAGTCGGAGTAATAAAATACTTCCCTTTTACCTGAGTGGCAGTGAATGGGAAACACGTGGTCGGATTGGGATGCATGAATTTACTGATACATTCGAAAAATAGAATAATAACAAGCAATTTAACAAAGAAATAAAATTTCATTACAACTAAAACAAAAGAGAATTCATTGTTCAGGAAAACACTTAAAATAAAGTCAAGTCATTACATAAAAATAGCATAATAAAAAAAATACGGAGCAATAAATCAATTATCCTGATCCTCATTCTCTTTGTTCTGCTCTGAAGATGGTGGGAGGTCAGCTGCCAGGGGTACGTCCTCAGAGGGAATAGTGAATCCAATGGAGGCCAACCATGCATCTTTGTCAGGTGGGGCTCCCATTTCTGCTGTGTGCTCTACCCTCAATCTGGTGGCAATCTTCCTAAGCATGAGATCGTGGTTCAAGACCCGATCATAGATTCCAAGTTGCATCTTCTTCATGACCTGCAATTCCTGCAACACCATAGAAATGTAAAAAGAAGAAGAACCGGCTCCTGCTGATTGCCTGGGACGCTTGGGCTCTTTGGGCACAAAATTATCAACATGGCTTATCACCCACTGCTTATCCATCACTCTTTCAGGCTTGACCTTCGTCAACTCAGCATAGTTGACCTTAGCCTGATACCTTTAGCTAGCAAGGTGATAACCGAGCAGTATGACAGTTGAAGATTCTTGTCCAGGTTTTTCATCATTTCTTCTAAGATCAGCTCACCGAGATTCACATGCTAACCCTTCATCAGGCAGAACATCAATACCAACCTTTTAATGGTGATTTCTGTTGCATGCATCACCGGTTGTAGAGATGAGAGGATATAATGGCACCACAACAGTGGAAGATGGTTTAGAGAATTTTTCTTGACACTCTTTGGTCGACCATCAGCCTTTGTCAGATAAGCAGCACCTGGTTGACAGCATTCTTCTAATAAATCTTTCCTCAAATTTGCATTCTCTGCCCGATGAAAAATATCAACTTTCCACGTGTACTGGCATCCTTCCTCCTCCAGAATTGGTACTTTCAGAAGCTTATTCAGGATGTCACTAGTTAAAGGAATGGTGACCTCTCAGGAAGGAAGAAAATGGAAAGTCGTCTTCTCTTGAGTGGGTTCTGAGGTTGGCATAGAACTCTCGGGTGAGTTCCTGGTAGCCATTGCCCAAATTTTTATTAAAGAACTCCCATCCCCTCTGCATTATTGCAGATTGTACCTCAGCATCGGCACATTTCTCACCATCAAGGACCAAAGCTCTGTCCCTGATGACTCCCCTGGTTTTAAACTTTATATCATATTCTTCAGCCGCCTTAGCATCTCTGGACCTGTGCCTGTCAAAACTTTCAACTTCTGGCGATTCGTTCCTCTCAACTACAGGGGATACGTTCCTCTCAACTGAAGGAGAGTTATTTCTTTCAACTGAAGGAGATGCATTCCTCTGAACCGAAGGAGAGTTATTCCCTTCAGCTTGACTTTGACTGGGTGTAGGTTTAGGAGAATCAGATATACTTATGGTTGCCACCTCCTTTTCGTTATCTTTTTGCTTTTTTCTCACACTTCCTTCTGCAAAATTTGGTCTAGGTTTTTGCAGGAGTCTCTGTGATCTTCTTTTCATGGTGAATAATAAAAATGCTGATAAACAACCTAAATGAAAATAAGTACAGAAATCCAAAACAATCATAGCAAACCGAAAATATGAGATGCATGGCTATGAACAATGGAAGAATATTAACAATGAAACAGGAAAATACTATGCATGTATTTAGAAGTTAAAGAAATAAGTGAAAAGATGGTACCTTTCTTAGGAATTAGAAGGTGTGCCTTTTCCTCTTCAACCCAAGTTTTAGTGTAGGAATTTAGGGTTTGTACACTGAAGGGTTTTTATAATGTTAGACCCTCTACCTGAGATACGCGTAAGCACGCTGAAATGTTGGCGTACCAACGCTCCATTTTCTTTTATTATTTTTATTTATTGTTATTTTTTTTATGATATTTCAATAGGCTCTCTCGCTCGGCTTACACACTGAATAAATGGAAGACCGAGTGAGACTGGGAAGAGATGCTGAGTGGATACACAAAAAAAAGTGACAATGAGGGTGGATGAAAAAAAATGAGTGGAAGGAAGAACGAATGAAAACAAATGGGACGAGTGAAAGATATACCGACCGGATGAAGGCGATAAGTAAATGAAAGAGTGAGTGGAAGAACAAATGGAAGAACGACATGTGAATAAATGAACAGGATCCCGAGTGAATGAAAACTGAATGGAAATGATCCTAAGTGAATGAAGGACGAATGGATACAAGAACGAGTGAAAGAATGAATGAATAAAGTAGAGTGCATGAGAGACGAGTGAACAATGAATAGACGAGTGAACAACTGCAGTGAGATACGAGTGAACAGAAAAATGAGTGGGAGAAAGAACAATAAAAGTAAGGCCGAGTGAAAGAAAGAACGAGTGGAGGAACACACGAGTAAAATAAATGACGATTGGAAGAGTGAAAGGGTGAATGAAAGAATGGGTGGAAGAGATACCGAGTGAATGAGTGAGAAACTGAGTGAATGAAAACTGATTGAATAAAGAGTGACAGAAGTGAAATTGACCAAATAAATGAAAGACGAGTGGAAGATTGACAGAGTGAATGAAGGACGAGTGAATTAGAGTGACCGAATGAATGAAGGACGAGTGGAAGATTGACAGAGTGAATTATACAGAGTGGATGAAGAACCGAATGAAAAATAAGGTGAAAAACGAAAATCCGAATGAAATGGAGTGATTGAGCGAGAAAGACGAGTGGAGGAAAAAGAAAAATACAGAGAGGTGTGTAAGAAAACCGAGAAAGAATTTAGGTGGAATGAAACAACGAGTGAATGAATACCGAGTGGATTATACCGGGTGAGAATGAAAAACGAATGAATGAACAATGAGTGGACGTAAGAACAGAAAAACGAGTGAAAGAAAGTGAAAGAGTGAATGACTGACCGAGTGGATTAAATGAGAGACCGAGTGATGAAAGGGCCGAATAAGACAAGTCACCCTCCATCATCTGATCCGTTCATTAAATCAACGATCAGAAATCATTTATTAAAATCTCCCTTTTTATTCAACATCAAAATTGGGAGTTTATAGAAGAATGACGAGTGAAGTTCAGTCGGGAAAAGGGTTAAGAATGAGTAACAGTGATCCGAGTATGCCATTCTCGCTCAAGCGCGTTAAGCAATCGCTTAAGCGTGAATCAACAGCAGAAGCTTCTCGCCTAAGCTAACAATGTTTCGCCTGAGTGAAATGGAAGAATCAGGATCGGACTCCATTTATGTTTAACTGAAAAAGAGTTACGCTTGAGCGTAAATAAATTCGCTCAAGCGAACCAAATACTGATTCTAATTCGAACCAAGGAATGGATGAAATCTGATCACCGACACTTCTTTAAAACTTCACAAATTTTATTCAAACATTATTCACAAACTCTTTAGTTTTCTTTTTATTAATTCCGACATAAAACACAAAATGGAACACTCGGAACGTAGGGCTGCCTCCCTAGAGCGCTTCTTTAAGGTCACTAGCTTGACCTTTTGGCATCTAAGAGGATGCCTGCAGCAGTATGGAGGTTTTCTGCGTATCAAACTCTCCTCCAAAGTAGAGTTTGAGTCGCTGGCCATTCACCTTAAAAATCCGATCGGTGGTCGGTTCTTTCAACTCAACTGCACTATGAGGAAAAACCTCATTTACAAGAAAAGGTCCCGACCACTTAGATCTAAGCTTTCCAGGAAAGAGTCTGAGTCGGGAATTAAATAACAAGACCTTATCACCCTTTTTAAACTCCTCTTATTTATCCACTTATCGTGCCACCTCTTTGTTTTCTCCTTATAAATGGAGGCACTTTGATAAGCGTTGAGTCGGAACTCCTCAAGTTCATGGAGTTTAAGGACTCTTTCCTCCTGGGATTGGTCAAAATCCATGTTTAATAGCTTTGTGGCCCACCACGCTTTATGTTCCAACTCCACAGGGAGATGGCAAGCCTTACCATAGACTAACTGATAAGGGGACATGCCAATCGGAGTTTTAAAGGCTGTCCTATAGGCCCATAATGCATCATCTAATTTTACCGACCAATCTTTCCTAGATTTCCCGACCACTTTCTCTAAAATTCTCTTAATTTCTCTATTTGACAGCTCAACTTGTCCATAAGTTTGTGGATGGTATGGAGTGGATACCTTATGCAAAACCTCATAGTACCGCAGGGCTTTTTCCATTATTTTATTACAAAAATGTGAACCCCCATCACTAATGAGCACTCTCGGAACTCCAAACCTAGAGAAAATGTTCTTCTTTATGAACCTAAGCACCACATGTGCATCATTGGTTCTGGTCGGGATTGCCTCCACCTATTTGGAGACATAATCTACAGCAACAAGTATATATCCATTGGAGAACGACTTTGGAAATGGTCCCATAAAGTCGATACCCCAGACATCAAATAATTCCACAACTAAAATGTTTGTCAAAGGCATGCCAGCTTTAGCAGAGAGACCTCCGCTCCTTTGACATTTATCACACCTTTGCACATACACTTTAGCATCCTAAAAGATAGTCGGCCAATAAAAGCCACTCTGTAAAACCTTTGCTGCTGTACGGGAGGCACTATGGTGTCCTCCATAATAGGAGTCGTGGCAATGCCACAAGAGCCTTTCTTGCTCGGATTCAAGCACACATCGCCTGATCACTCCATCTATTCTTATTTTATACAGAAATGGATCATCCCAAAGAAAGGTTTTACTATCATGAAAGAATTTTTTCTTCATTTGGGATATCCAGCCGTCAGGTACCACCGAGGCACTTTTGAAGTTGGCCATATCAGCATACCATGGCCCGGTGATAATTGCCATCAACCTCTCGTCTGGAAATTCTTCTTTTATTAAAACAGAATCCGATTCACCTTCCAGACGAGACAGTTGATCGGCAACTGAGTTCTCTACTCCCTTTTTGTCTCTTATTTCTAAGTCAAACTCCTGGAGTAAAAGAACCCACCTGATCAGTCTTGGCTTAGATTCTTTCTTAGCTAGTAAGTACTTGATTGCCGAGTGATCTGTATATACAATGACCTTAGCACCAATCAAGTAAGCACGAAATTTATCAAATGCATACACCATAACAAGCATTTCTTTTTCAGTAGTGGTGTAATGTATTTGATTTTTGTTCAACACTTTACTAGCATAATAAATTACATGAGTTAATTTTCCTTTTTTCTGACCCAGCACAGCTCCGACTGCAAAGTCACTTGCATCACACATTAATTCAAACGGTAAAGACCAATCGGGTGCTGCAAGGATCGGAGCTGAAGTCAAACTTTGTTTCAAATTTTCAAAAGCCTTGACATAGTTTTCATTAAACACAAACACATGATCTTTTACGAGCAAGTCGGTCAAAGGCTTAGCTATTTTTGAAAAATCTTTTATAAATCTTCTGTAGAAGCCAGCACATCCTAGAAAACTCCTCACTCCTTTCACATTGATCGAAGGAGGAAGTTTTTCAATGATTTTTATCTTGGCTCTATCCACTTGAATACCCTCAGTAGAGATTTTATGGCCAAGGACTATCCCTCCCTTAACCATAAAATGACACTTTTCCCAGTTAAGGACAAGGTTAGCCTCCTGGCATCTCACCAGCACCTTAGATAGGTTGCTGAGGCATGTATCAAAACTACTACCAAAGACAGAGAAGTCGTCCATGAATACTTCAATGAATTTCTCCACCATGTCCCCAAAGATTGCCAGCATACACCTTTGAAAGGTTGCTGGAGCGTTGCACAAACTGAATGGCATGCGCCTATAGGCAAAGATTCCATATGGACAGGTGAATGTTGTCTTCTCTTAATCTTTTGGGTCAACCACAATTTGGTTATAACCCGAGTAACCATCAAGGAAGCAGTAGTATTCATGACCCGACAGCCTCTTAAGCATCTGGTCAACAAACGGTAAGGGAAAGTGGTCTTTCCTAGTGAAGTCATTCAGCCTTCTATAGTCTATACACATCCTCCAACCTGTGGTCGGTCTAGTAGCTATGACTTCACCTTTTTCATTTTTAATAGTTGTCATCCCTCCTTTCTTGGGCACCACTTGGACCGGACTGATCCAAGCACTGTCCAAGATAGGATAGATGATTCCTGCATCAAGAAGCTTGACCACCTCTTTCCTGACAGCCTCTTTCATTATGGGGTTCAATCTGCGTTGTGGCTAAACTACAGGGGAATAATCATCCTCCATCAGAATTTTGTGCATACAAAATGATGGACTGATTCCCTTCAAATCAGAAATGTTCCAGCCAATCGCAGATTCATGTGTCTTTAAAACCCCTATTAATTTGTAAACATCCTCTTCTTTTAAGTCAGCATTAATAATGACAGGATGTGTTTCGTCCTCTCTCAGAAAAACATATTTCAAATGAGAAGGCAAATGTTTTAAATCATATTTTTCTTCAGAAACTTCCTTTCCTTTCTCAACTTTAGTAATTTTCAAATCATTTTTCTTTTCTTTTTCAAAATCACCTACTTCCAATACTTCCAGTAGGTTCAGCATTTCCGAGTGAGAGTCATGTAACTCCTCAGTCTCGGAGTCAAAGTCATCCTCCAAAAAGGTTTGTAAGACCTCTTCTTCAGTTTTTAAAAGCATTAAAGTCTTGTAACTTTTAATTTCTTCAATCATTAAGCAATCCATCCTTTCAGTCGGATGTTTCATGGAATTAAAGACATTAAAAGTTACTTGCTCCTCCTAAACTCTCAGCATGAGTTCACCCTTTTCTACATCAATCAATGTTCTGCCTGTAGCTAGAAAGGGTCTGCCTAAGATCAAAGGAATTTCTCGATCAGCCTCCATATCCAACACTATAAAATCTGCTGGGAAGATAAATTTGTCTACCTTAACTAACAGGTCTTCCAGCATCCCCTGGGGATATTTAATGGACCTGTCAGCCAACTGCAAAGACATGCGAGTCGGTTGCAGGTCATTAATTCCCAATTTTTTCATCAAAGATAGAGGCATCAGATTTATACTAGCTCCTAGGTCACAAAGAGCACTTCCTACATGAATATCCCCAATTGCACATGGTATTGTAAAAGATCCAGGATCTTCTAGCTTTTGAGGAAGTTTCTTTTGGATGATTGCACTGCACTCTTGAGTGAGAGCAATCATTTCATCCCCCTTAAGCTTCCTCTTCTTAGACAACAGCTCTTTCAAAAATTTTGCATAGGAAGGCATCTCCTACAATGCCTCGGCAAAAGGGATATTTATGTGAAGTTTCTTAAATACATCTAAGAACCTAGCAAACTTTTGCTCTTCTATTTGCTTTTTAAACCTGTGTGGAAATGGAGCATTCCTCAGTTTTTCAGGAGTCAGCTTAGAAGCTTCCTCCAGAATCAGATCAACCTTTTTCTTTTTCTTTTGGTGGACTTTATTTTCTTTTTCTGTTTCATTTTTATTTTCAGCTTCATTATTAACCTGCTCAGTTTCTTGCACTATTTCTTTTTCTCTATCTTTTTCTGAGCTTATTTCCTGACTCGGAGATGGAGAAAGAATTTTTCCACTCCTAGTGGTTATAGCTTTGCAATATTCCCTTGGATTTACCTCGGTATCTCTAGGGAAATTGCCTGCTTGCCTCTCAGCTAATTACTTAGAAAGCTGTCCGACTTGATTTTCTAGATTTCTTATGGACGCTTCCTGGTTTTTAAAACTGGCCTGAGTGGCCTGGATGAACTGAGAAAGTACATTCTCAAGTTCTGACTTTTCTTTAACAGGAGGGTGAGACGGTTGTTGTGGTCTATTTGTAGGTTGATTTTGTGGGATGTTCTGATTCAAATGTGGACCTTTCTGCCAGGAAAAATTGGGGTGATTCCTGTAATTAGGATTAAAGGAATTAGAAGGATAATTCCTTTGATATTGTTGCTGCCCCATATAGTTCACTTGCTCGGAAGACACATTTGGATCAAACATTCCATTTTCATAGTCTCCACCACAAAAGTCACAACTTATCATAGAAACTTGACTCGGCTTTTGGAGTTCTGAAATCTGTATGCTTAGTTTCTCCAAAGCCTGAGTCATCAGCTTACTCTGAGACAGATAAGCATCTTGTGCTTCTAGTTCTAATATCCCTCTCTTAGGGACTTGGCTCCTCTCACTAATCAGACATTCATTAGAATCCATAACATCAATCAGCTCTATGGCTTCTTCTATAGTCTTAGTTGTTAATGAGCCTCCAGCCGAGGCATCAATCAGGACCCTGGTAGCTGGCCTGGCACCATTATAGAAAATAGTGACTTGTTGCACATCAGAGATTTGATGATGAGGACATCTCCTCAAACTCTCTTTATACCTATCCCATGCTTTCATTAAGGATACACCTTCTCTTTGTTGGAAACACGTGATTTCATTGTGCAGCTTCGCATATTTAGAAGGAGGAAAGTACTTAATCAAAAATTTTCTTTGCAAGTCCTCTCAAGTAGAAATACTGCCTCTCGGTTGACTCTGCAACCAGGCTTTAGTTCGGTCCCTTAGAGAAAACGGAAACAATCTCAGTCGAATTGCCTCTTCAGGGACTCCGTTCATTTTTACTGTATCACAAATTTAGAGGAAGGTTGCTAGATGCAAATTTGGATCCTCAACCTCACTTCCTTCGAACTGTTCATTTCTTACCAACTGCAGTAAAGCTGGTTTAAGTTTAAAATTATTTGCTGAAATCGGTGGCCTAAGGATGCTAGATTGCGATCCTTCTTCAGTCGGCCGGGAGTAGTCACCTAATGTAACTCTCCTCTGTTCCATTTCTTTTTGTTCTTTTTGCTTTTTCTCTTTTCTTAATTTACGTTCTAACAAATCGATATCAGGATCAAAGAAGAAAGGCTCTCCTCTGTTCCTTGACTGCATACAACAAATGTTAAACAAAAGAACACTACACAGCTATGGCTATAGCTACACGAAAACAAATAACTACTACTACTAAAAACAAAAATCAAACTATGTACTAAATGCAAACAAAAGTAAATGGTTCAGTCTAGTACCGGTCCAAGGATTGTTGATATTACTCAACAATCCCCGGCAACGGCGCCATTAACTTGATGCTAAACCTCCGAGTCATTATTTTGATGTGTAATTCTCAGAGGATTTATTCTTTGGCAAGTACACCAGTCATTAAAATTGTATTATATTTGATCGTCCCATAGGGGTTGTGGTAAGTACCTCAATCTCAGACTAGTACAAGCTGAACCAACACAAGGCACAGAAAGTTCATCCGGTTTTTGTTGTTTTAATGTTTTCTAGTTGTTTTTGTATTTCCAGAAACAGTGTTAAGATGAAATGTGAAAGGTGATTAATAGAAAATAGGTCAGGATTGCTTCGGTTCACAAATTCATCAAGAAACATGCAATTAAAGTATAATCAAACTTCATAATCCAGAGGACAATCCGCTTGTGGTTATTCCCTAATTCCTTAGGTGAAAAACACTAATCCTTAAGCATTGGACCTTAATTCCTTAAGTGCTCAATTAACCTAAGAATCTAATGTGAAATTGGAGGTTGAACTCTAACTATTCACCTAAATTGATTAGGCCTGAACTAGTTAGAAAGCTGGAAGTTACCTAAGCTTCAACCATGATTCCTCACTGGCAAAGTTCTTCATCAGATCTGGATTTATCAATCCAGCAAAACAGATCCACTCCTCAGCTTGTTCGCCTCAGGATCTAGAAGTTGATTTCCTCACTCACAGCTTCAAGATTCCATTGCTAACCTTCGCAATCCTAACCTTAGGAATTTAGAAATCCATCGACATTGGTTCTATCGAAGGAAGTTGGAAAGACATGGATGAGAGAGTTTAGAGAGCGAAAGGAATTAGAGAGATGTTGGAAATGGAAAATGAATTGTATTCTATGTACTCTGTTTTCTGGTTCTGTCTGTGTGTTGTTACAGAGCATATATATAGACATCTAACTAACTAACTAACTTAACTAATCACTAAGAAAGCTGAGTTAAAAATTAAACTAACTAACTAATTACATAATTACAGAATAACTAACTAATTACAGCTCAGCTCTTAACAAATTACAGTTCATCATTAGCTAATCATAGCGCAGCACCAACTAATAACAGCTCAGTACTTAAATTACTAAGGTACAGAAGTAGGAGAGAAGGCAGCAGGAAACAACACTGGTGCCGAGTGTCTTCTGGAGGAAACAATTCGTGTTTTAAATAACTGCCTTCACGCTTGAGCGAACTGGGTTCTCGCTTGGGCGAGCTCAAAATATGTACTGCAGTATTGCTTTCTCGCTTTAAGCGTTATGGAAAAGCTTAGGCGAGGGGTGATGTTTTGGAGTCACGCTTGAGCGAACTTGCTCGCTTGAACGAATTTGACTCTCGCTTGAGCGAATGGATTATTCAATCAGCATTCTGAAGTTGACGCTCGGGTTCTTCTTTTTTTCAATCGGTGCTTTTAAAGTCTCGCTCGGGTTCTTCATGCAATATTCGGTTCCCTGTTGCGATCGGTGTCTTGAAGAATTTCCCAGTCGGACTTTTGGAGTTTCACTCGGATTTGTGACATCTCACTCGGCTTTTTAGAATTTCACTCGGATTTTTCTTCTTAGCTTGAACGCAACCTGTTCCTGCATCACTAAACACATACTGCCTAGCATTTGTACGCTGGCTGCTTAATGAAATTACAAATAATCATAAACTCTTATCTATTCAATGTTTTAAATCATTTTCTTACGTAAATAAAACACTTTTGAAATAAATAACTAAAACACGAATTATTAACAAATTATTAAATAATAAAATCAAAACTAAATAATAATTAATGAATTATGTTAAATAAAATTGAAATAAATAAGTCTTTTTAAGACTTATCATAACCTCATTGCATGAAAATAAAACATTTGAGTTGGTGGAGTTACCAAAAGGAAAAAGAGCTTTGAAGAACAAGTGAGTGTTCAGGATCAAGCATGAAGAACACAGTTCCTAGCCATGATTCAAAGCCAGATTAATTGTCAAAGGATTCAACCAAAGGAAAGGAATTGACTTTGATAAGATTTTCTCGCAGGTGGTGAAGATGACATCCATTAGAACAGTGTTTGGGTTAGCAGCAAGTCTCAACCTTGAAATCGAACAGATGGATGTGAAGACAACCTTCCTTCACGGTGACTTAGAGGAAGAAATATACATGGAGTAGCTAGAGGGTTTCAAAGTAAAAGGGAAAAAAGACTATGTCTGTAAGCTTGTATGGTTTAAAGCTGGCACCAAGATAATCTGTGATGAAGGAGCAAGGCTATAAGAAAACCACTTCAGATCATTGTGTGTTCATATAGAAATTCTCTGATGATAACTTTATTGTTCTCTTACTCTATGTAGATGACATATTGATTGTTGGACAAAATGTTTCCAGAATTAATAACTTGAAAAAACAATTAAGCAAGTCTTTTGCTATGAAAGTCTTGAGGCTACAAGACAAATTCATGGCATGGAAATAACCAGAGACATGAACGCCAAGAAATTATAGTTGTCATATGAGAAGTATATCAAGAAGATACTACAACAGTTCAATGTGGACAAGACTAAAGTGGTTAGTTGTCCTCTTGCTAATCACTTTAGACTAAGTACCAAGTAGTACCCTTCCATAGAGGATGAGAATGATGATATGGATAGAGTTCCATATGTGTCGGTAATTGGGAGTTTAATATGACGTCCTACATCAATTTATATTTATTTCTACCTGTTCAATTAAATTCAGAATAAATTTTTTTTTCATGTTTGAATAATTAAATTACATCATAATTAGAAAATATGTATTTTTAAATAAAAGTACCAAGTTATAAATTAAATGATCAATTTATAAACCATAAAATCATTAAAGTTGAAAATAAATCAAAAACCTGAAACAGGGGTCTGACGCAGTGCGCTAGCCCTACGCGTAGCGTCAGCCCTGTCCTGCGCATCTCACGCTACGCGTCAGCCTCATGTGTAGCGTAGGCATGACAGTAAAATCAACAGGTGCTGTTACATATTTTAGGCCAACCGGCCAACTTCTAACCTACCCAATTGGCCCATTTTAAATTCGATTGCTACGAAACTTCGTGGGCCATATGTTTTCCTTTTTCCGGAACTATTGGCGCCATCTGTTCACCAAAATTCCAATATATGCACAAGTTATACATAAAATGCAATTTAAACCATTTAGGTGCAAAACCTTTGCACCAAACACCCTAAATGGGTTCCAAATGGCCTAAGGCCAATGCACACAGATTCTAAATGTCCTAGGGGACCTATTGACACCTTCCGGGGGTCCCGAAACCCGCCAAATCTCCAAATCACCTATTTAGTTCCTTAATTCCACAAAACGAACTACATGTATAATTGCTAAGAATCATCCAATTCATCAATCACTTCATCACTTTATCAATTTGTTATCAAGCACATCACACACAACATTCATGCAATCCAACAGAACCTGTCAATAGCATTCAACATTCACGCGGTGTTGGCTCCGTGCCACAATTCATGATAGTTCACACATAACACATAATTAACATCACTTACAGTGCGTCCATCACACAAGTGTAACATAATTTAACAACCACACAAATGGAATTATAACTAGTTCATCACGTAAAATTTAGCAAACTATCAAATACTTCGACATACTACATAAATTCACTTATTTTACAAATCTTCTGCATTTCTTGGCATCAATCCTCCGCTTGGCATACCTCTGGGGCATTGGCATCCTCCCTGTCACTGGTCACTAAAATTAAACAATAGCAAAGGTGAGTGTTTGACATATCATCATTAATATAAAACAGAATAATGAAACCTAAAAATACCTATAGTTTACATTATGAAATAGTTTCCTCCAATTCCCTGCACTTATGCATATAAGTGTGTGTGTGTGTGTATATATATATATATATATATATATATATATTCATATATCTACTATCTCTTTCCTTAATTTCCTTCTCCACAAACATATGTATATTATTTCTCAACTTAATTAACATTGCAAATTCATCACCCTGCCATAGAATCACCCAAGTCATACATGCACCAATTCACATCACATTCTCAATTCATAATTCATTCTAAGCATGCATCAATAATCAATTTCACATAATGCACAACTGACTCGCATGCATCTGACTCCTGGTATCTGGATACTCTAAGGATCAGCCTTCAGCTAGGAGTCTGACTTGACATCCCGTGAACCCGACTTGGTTCACCGAGCCCGACTTGGCTCTCCACCTCAACCACTGGGTCCGACTTGACCACTGGGTAGCTTAACTAGGCACAAAGGCCACGGGAGCCAGAAAACGAGGGGCTATACATACCATTGGCCGTCCCACACTACATAATCACATCAAACATGACATACATGGCATATCATAATCATATCACATATACATATATATAGTCAGAAACTGACTTATATCCATAACACAGGGCGACTGACTTATCAAGCCCACATCGTAAGCTATGTTATTCATATACACCATCTACATCATGCCATACACATTATTTCATCAAATCATGCATAGTACCATTAACAATTATCATATCGCATACCACTATCCTCCATCAAAGTTCATAATTTATTTGATATGCACATGCTTTACATATTTATTTCCTTACTTTTTGGCTCACATTTACCCAAATCAACATAATTCTTTATCAAACAATAACATAATTACATTTAAACATACTTATAAAATTATATGAATTATATTTAACCATTCTATGTCGTCCCCAATATTTTCTAAATAATTACTAAGCCTCCCGAAGCTATCATATTATCAAATCCTAATTAATTATGACCCGAACACCCCCTTACCTCGATTCCAAGCTTCCACAATTTGTTTGAGGTGTCGGTTGCGTCCTCCAGCCACTTGATTCATTGCTCCTCTTTCAAATCCTATGCCCACTTCGCCGCTCGCTCGACCAACACTCGTTTCGGCATCTACGGTTACCGAAACACTAAACCAATTAGTACACTGCCTTCCTCACACTTCCTAATTCAGCATCTAAGCTTCATATCTCATCAAAACTCAAAATCAAAGCCCCTTGCACCACATGTAAATTCAGTTTCATGAAAAAGGAGGAGGAGAAGAACAGAAAACTTATAATCGGGGGTTTTGCATGCCTTACCTCACCTCCTAAGCTCCCAAAACCACTGAAAATTAGTGTTTCACAAAGACCCTAGCAGAATCACCTTGGAGAAGAGAGAAAATGAAGGAAAGTGTCTCTGCCCAAACTGCTTGCATGCGTTGTTTAAAACTAAATCGCGACACTGGTGCTACGCGTCAGCTCATTAATTCATACCTGACGCTACGCGTCCCAGCCATGCTACGCGTCAGGGTCCTGATTCCATTTTCCATAAAATTCCATTTTAAATCCTTATTTCCCCCTTTTTATTATTATTACAACCCATTTAATTTCTTTATTTATTTTTTAATATAAAACATTAGGGATGTTACATTTAATGTGTGCCATGGTGTGTACACGACCAGATATTGCTTATTATGTGGGCGTAGTGAGTCGTTTCCTTTCAAATCCTAGAAAGGAACACCAGACTGTAGTTAAATAAATTCTTAGGTATCTTTGTGGTACCTCCAAAATGTGTCTATGTTTTGGAGATAAAAAACCAGTTTTAGTAGGCTGCATAGATGCTAATATGGCTAACGATGTTGACTCAAGAAAGTCTATATCAGGATACCTGATTACTTTTGTAGGAGGAGCTGTGTCATGGCAATCAAGATTATAGAAGTGCGTTGCTCTCTCGACAATTGAAGTAGAGTTTATTTCATCTACTAAAGCCTATAAAGAGTTTATTTTATATGTACCTAATTTATTGATCCGTTATTCCATTAAGTAGAGGTAGAATTAATCTATGTCAATTTTCCCAATACTTATGTGATGTATTCTGTAATGTAATCAAGTTTTTTTAGGATCACAGTAGAAAACTTCAATTAGAATAGAACTATAGATGCCACTGCAGTTTATGTGAATTTTCTGACAGTGAGAAGAGAATGCACTACTACAATGCTCTTCGCTCAGCTATTGTTTATGCCTGCAGGAAGATCTGGTCGTTCTCGTGCATCACGTCCTGCTCCTAAACCAGGTATGCATGAATATGGTACCATAAAATTGTTGGAAATTTTGCTTATTTCAAAAGTTTCTAGTCCCACATTGCTTGGACAACATTTCTCTTAAGGCTTTATATATAGAAAGAGAACTTATGGTGGTAAACAAGATAGAAAGGAAGTGGGCTCGCGCGCAAGTGAGTTTGGGCCGAACTTATATATACGCCGTTCCTTTTTATTTTTAAATTCTTTTTCTTTAATTTGAATTTTAAATTTGAAAAGCCTATAGGGAATATCTTACCAGGTTATCTGATTAATTTCCGGTTAATGAGTATGATTAATATTTGAATTTTGTAACGTCTCATTAACACAGAATTAATCGGTTATGGTTCTGATATTAAAAACAAATAGTACACGTTATGTTTATAATATATTTCTTTCTGGTTTACACACAATCACGCTCAACCTTTTGCTAGTTCTGCTCCTGTACTATTCAGACGGACTGTTGTATCCTGGGGAGTCACGCGCTACACGAACAAACCCTTAAGCCCAGTGTGCTTCTCACACGCCTCAGTCTTACATTTTCTCCTACAAAAATTAAGGATAATCTTTGAGAGTATAGGTTATAGAATGTGTATGCTAATTTGGGGATTTATAATGTTCTGCTAATTTATCATATATTAATGTCTTGATGCAGTTAACCATGCTCCTGTTCCAGCTCCTGCTAAGAGTGGCAATAGTGGATCTCTGCTTGGGGGTATTGGTTCAACCATAACAGAAGGTATGCAAAGGAACATGACCATTTGATGTGCTATATGGAACCTATCATTATGAATTTTCATAAACTTTTCTGCTACTGGAATGAGTTTATTTTCATTTTCTAGGAATGGCTTTCGGGACTGGAAGTTCTATGGCGCACAGGGCTGCGAATGGTGTAATGGGTCCTCCTCTAACTATTCATCATGAAACAGTAGTTGCTGGGCCTCCTGCTACTACCGCTTCTGCACCTACTACTAATAGTCTTGGTGATGATGCTTGCAATGTTCACTCAAAGGCTTTCCACGAAGTATACTGTTATTTTATCCGATACTGTTATATTCTGTTGAGAAAATTTCTCCTCCACTGCATTTATCAAGCTGCTATTAAGTCTATTGTAGTATTAGAAATCAACTCATACAATTACAAATGTTTCCCCATATTTGATGTAATTCAGTCAGACAGTCACAGTATCAGGCCCGAAATCTTTAGTTACTAAATTATTCACCTAAAGATTTAATCTTTTACTGAATTAGCCCCTCAGAGTTCTAAAATGTCACCATATTCCTTTCTTATAGTTCACTACAGTATAAAGAGTCTTTAAGGGATTTGTTTGGTAACCAAATTTTTTGGAGGACCACATTGACAGTTTTCTCTTTAACATTTTACGGTGCATATTATTTATGACTCAGTGTAAGTAGTTTCTTTACTCATTACACCTGTCTCATGTAATGGTTTAGTTTCTCTACTATTGAGGTCTGCCTAAATTTATTACTGTTTTCCTTAAAACAGCTGTGATTCATGGCTTGCCATTATTATTCTTGGGATGGCCATTGGTATATAAATATTTAATTTATTGAAGTTTATTTTCAAGTATCATTTTATATAAAATAGCTGAATTCATTGTATCATTAGAGATTATAACTGAGTAATGCCATAATTGATATGGCTGATTAGAACCAATTTTGGAGTAATTGTTAGCTACCGCTTGCACCCTTCTCCTAAAAGCTATTTTAAATGGGAGTTTCATGGCTAACACCTCATTCTTATTATCTATTTTATACTAGAAAAACTGAACCTGGACATGTGGCACAATCTCCCTAATCTATTTTCCCGCTCAACAACTTACATGTCTCACGTGACTTCCTTTTTCATTAAAGCAATCACTTAATTTAATAATAATTTTTAAAAAAATCACCTTGAAGATGTCAAAATATTATTTTGTTTATAATTACTAACCACATGTGCTTGCGTGTTGACTCACAATTTCACTACTATCTAACATGTAAAGGTGAAAATTATGCCAGTTTTACTACTTACCATGTGCAGGTGGAAATAAATTAATATAAAATATTTTTTTTCAATTATCTTTCCGCACTACTATTGTTATTTTTATCGAAAAACATGATGTTTTTGCTTGCCAAGTTACTATGTATTTTTTACATCAATTATCTCTATAATACATTATATATTAATATAATTGAACAACATAATACAACACTATGATGCACATAGAGATTTATATTTAATTATTAAAAACATATTAAAGATACAAATTAATTGATTGCTAATCCTTTGAAAGGCAAAGATTGAACTTAATAATTATTCTATTACCATATTTTATATTAAATGATAATAAATTATAATTATTTCTTAAATTTAAAAAATAAACCTTAATTATAAATATATATCTTTATATTTTATATTCTAATTAGTGCATGTGTGAGCACATGGATATAGTACTAGTTAGCTTATAAAAGTTATCAAAGATTTTGTTTTTACGTATGTTAGTTTATGTGTTCTTCTAAGTGAATGATACTTAAGGTGATGCTTGTTCAATTGGTTGCAGTTAGGGATGGAAATGGACCAGGTCGTCCGTCGGGGGCCTATGGGCCGGCTCATTTAAAGTCTACATAGGCCAGGCTTGTCGGGCTAGAAGGCCAGGCTTAGGCTTTTAAAAAGGCCTTTTTAACTAAACAGGTCAGGCCACAGGCTTTCTGAAAAGCCTTTGAAGCCCAACAGGTCGGCCTATTTAATTAAATTAATTGTTAATTAGTTATACATATATAATATTTATAACATAAACTAATATATATATTACATATTTACATTTATATAATATAAAATAATATTACAAGTTTACAATTAAAAAAATTAGGAGGGAATGGAACATAATTTTTTTTTAGGTTGTTTTTAGCATTTTAAAAGTTTCACTATAAACAGACTTTTTAAACAGGCTTTTAAACAAACCAGGCCTTCAAAAGGCCATAACAAGCCTTCAAACAGGCCATAACAGGCCTTAAAAAAAGGCCTATGACAGGCTAATAGGCCAGGCTCAGGCCTTGAAAATTTGATGTAGGCCAGACTCAGGCCTTTCAAAGCCCGGCCTGGCCTGGCCCATTTCCATCCCTAGTTGCAGTGTCTGAACAGCTATGGCAACGACATTAGCAAGTGCGAGTTTTACATGGACATGCTAGCAGAATGTAGTAGAAACTCTAAAGCCACACTGAATGCATGAACATGTTTCATTGGAGTTTGCATTTCCATTGTGTCATGGTTAGAACTGCTTTTTTTTGTTCTTATTATTGATTTTTTACAACTCCATGTTGGAATACTCTCACAAATTGGCATGAATACATAATGAATTTGTTGCTGAATTTTAGTTTTTTAGAAATAATAAAATCCGTTTGGCCTGAAATTTGCCTTGGAACAAAAAGTATCGGCGATCAAATAACAACAAAGTTAACAGAGGATCTAGTTCAATTAATTAAATAGAATTATAAGTTATTTTAAACCCTTTACAAGTGTTTGATTTTTTTTTGCTAAAACTAAAAAAAATGACAAGTTAAAGAATTTGGATTCAATGCATTAACTGTTCCGTATATTTGGTATATTCATATTTATTAGATTGATTATCAATAATCAATGTAAAAAGTATAAGAAAAAAGACATTTTACACCTGGTATTAAAAACAACCAATTTAATAAGTGTGAATCATATAGGTGGTGTTTGGTACGAGGTATCTTTGAACTTTCTTGGGAATGCTACTTAAAATATTTCCTTACCCATGTTTGGTATGAGATAAAAAAAATATTCCCAGGAATGTGAGATTCCCGGGAAACTTAATTATGAAAAAATTTAAAACTTCATTTTCCCATTTCAACAGGTGGGTATCCTATACATTCCCGGGAAAAAAAAATTTAGGACAAAAATGCCCCTATTTTCTTCCCAAATCCTCATAAAACAAAAAGATTCACGGTAAGTTTTTTAATACCAAACATGGGAAATAAGTTACCCAGGAAACTCATTCCCGGGAAACACATTCTCGGGAATCTCACTTAAAAAGATCCCTCGTACCAAACACCACCATAGGCTGTCTTAAAAGATGCGGGTAACGAGATAATGGAATGTGAAATGACCCGTATTTTGATCAACCTAATTAAATATTTCCTTTATTTTCTATACATATAGCCTAAAAAGAATCACAAAACATGACATAAAATTAAATTTAAAACCATAATAATATATTTTGGACTAAAAATAACCATGGTACCATATTCATAACAATTGAAGTAAACATCACATAAGATAGCATAAAATTCATAAGCCCTCGAGGGGTTTTGAGAATAATGAAAATGAGAGGGGGTGTTGTTGTCGGCTAACACCTCGTAAATCTTTTGGATGGAAAAAAATACAAAATTATCCTTAAAGGGTTAAAACGTTACTCTAGATGGGCTTGGTATGGAATAACCACTAGTGGAAAAAGTGGATATAATCACGGTTAAAAATGGCCTTTAATCACGGTTAATGAACCGTGGTTGTTGCAGCTGTGGTAGTAGATAAGTACCACGGTTCACAACCGTGGTTATAAATCATATCTAATCACGGTTGTTTTTAACCGTGATTAAATAAATACCTATTTAACCACGGTTGTCAACCACAACCGTGAATACAAGTGGTCATAAAAGGTGAATTTGCAGACTATATATAATGATGGTTATGGTAGCAACCGTGAATAAAGAGGGTATATAATCACGGTTGTCAAGCATAATCGTGAATATATATGACATAAAATAATCATTACAGACTATGTATAATCACAGTTGTTGTAGTAACCATGAATAAATATGGTCTATAATCACGATTGTTACCATAACCGTGAATAAATAATTAGTTTTTTTAATATGGGCTCTGTTTTATTTATTTCCCAAACCTGCAATATGAAACAGCCAGCACAGTATATCCCCAGTATATGCAGCAACAATAAATGAAACAAATGGTATGTATATATTACTAAGTTGCTATAAAATCATAACAATGTTGTCAAATGAAACTATATACAATTTAAATGAAAATCCTAAACCCTAAACCCTACACTAGGTATAACTATAAGAGAATGAATATCCTATATCTATCTAATACAACGATAAGAGAATGAAAATCCTATATCTATTTAAGTCTTTGCCTCACTTGAATGAAGTATGTGGCCCATTGGTTTCTAATATTATCTACCAAAGCTGTATGGAAGTATGACCGGTCCTGGAAGTACTGCAAATAATACACTAAACAATTAGAACAAAAACTGTATTTATTATATAAATTTGATCAAATTGTTAGAAAACTAGGCAAGTGGAACTTACATCTGTCCATCCATCTACTAAATGTTGTTGTACAATGGTCAGCATGGTGTGCATGACATAATAGCCATACTCAAAGGTACCCTCCTGCCTATAGGACTACAATGGACATAAAATATAGAACCAATGAATTCAAGTTTTCAAAATATAATAAAGATTTCAGTGAATTCAATTGACTTTTGGGTACACCCATACGGGTTTCTTCACGTTTGACTTAACACCATGTAGTCAATTATATCCAAGCACAGCCCTATGTCAGAAAAAACACAAGATAAGTTAGAATCGTAGAAGAACAACAATGACATAAAAGAGTTTGTAAAAAGTTAATTTGTTTTTTACGGTTTAACTTACGTGTCTACTATCCTCCTGAGGTCTGGTGGAACTGTCCCGTGCATAGAATCAAAGTATAAAGCCACTAAATCCCGGGGACAGATCACCAAGAGCATCCAATGAGCGCTGCAATTACCAATGATAAGTAAGACTTCAAAATGCAAAAAATAATAGACAATAGTTATGGAATAGTTATGATAGGGGCCCAGGTATACCGTCTTCCTAGACTCATACATCCAATTCTGGATGTATGCCTGGGTGTCCTCCCTATTATTCCCTTTCCTCTGTATGAAAGAGGGCTCTAAGAAACCATAAGTTTCTTCGAAACCCAAGTTCACACAAATTTTATGCAGAAACCTAAACAAGTTTAGACATGGTTAGCAACAAATAACTTGTATAATAAAATAATTGGACATAAAATGATATACTTATAGCTCCCACAGCTGAATGATGGATATGTTCAGCATCGTCGACCCCATCATAATCTCACACAAGTCACTCCGTATAATGTAAACCGGTAGTGAACTTGGACGGCCGAACACCAGTGGCTTCCATGGGACCTGAAGAGCGTCCTCTCTTAACTCAGCCTCGACCTGCCATAGCATCTGGATCAGATTGTCCATGGGGTCTGGCTTCTTCAATGCTAGTTCCTGTTGAACAATTAAAACCATCACAGCTTATACCCTAATTGACAATATAACAAAATCAGTTAGTGTTTCAGGTTTATACCTGTGTAGCAGTAACCAACAGGAGTCTGTTGGGCCACATAAGAAAGCATCCCACCGCCTGACCGACGGTCTTCACCTCTGGAGTTGCCATAGGTATAGCAGCATCCTCTTCGAGGATGAGCACAACAGAGACCCTGGACATACCATCAGGTAATGACTGATGGTGAACCATATGGCCTAAGTTATAGACCATGCCAGTGGTAACTGGCTCCTCCGACCCATCAATGAATAGGTCACATTGATGGGTATCCTTAGGCTCGACCCCATCATCGTCAGGGTCAGCTGCAGTGCACGACCCCTTAGTGCTAACCCTCTGTACCTACATATTTACACATCAAGCAGAAGTTATTCAACAATGAAAGAAACAAAGTATAAACAACGAACAGTTAAATAGTATAAGGAATCTAACCTGTGGGTCGGCAACTGGTGCAGTAGTCTCCTAGTGGTGGCTGAGTGAGGCCTCCATCTCCTCCTTGAATCGGGCCATCTCCTGCTACAACTTCGTAATCTCCTCCTGATACTCAGCCTTTACAACAGCCACCCTCGACTCAACCTTATACTCCACCAACTGCTCAACAGAGGGGGCAGGGTCGAGAGCACTGTAATAGCTCTAGAGGCCTGTGAAATATGAATGATTAGCCTATAATTATTTAATAGATAATAAAATGAAAGGATACAGTTATGACCAACAACACGCACCTTTCCTGGGTGCTCTAGCCTGCCGATGGCGGTAGTCAAAATATCCTGCCTACCATGGGCTACGAAAGACCCTTGGGTTGATTGCTCAACCAAGGAATCCTGAAACCAAACAAGTTAGTATTCACTTGCTTCACGTAAACCAAAAAATTGACACATTTACAAGGGGAATACTTACTATCCATGAGGTGACCTCCTGAGCTTGTGAGGAAGTGTATTCCCTACTCTTCTTGATCCTGGCCCATTTCTATTTCTCGTGGCGTGCAGGTGGGGAAAGGGGATCCACAATACCAGTGTCAGGATGGCTAGTCTGACACTGACTCAGCCTCTGCTGGGCCATCTGCTCCTCCAATCTACGGTAACCCCCATGTGACAATCTGTGGGGGCAGTCATTCAGCTTCCTAATGTTCCGTGCTTTTAATCTGACCACCTACAACAAGAAAAAAATTATTTAGAGTTAGACTTTTAAATTATACATAATTTAAGCATTTAAACTCCAACGTACCTGAAACTGGTCAGAATTCCTAGATGCAACGAAAGCATCCCAAGTCTCCTGATCAATGAAGGCATATTTCTCTCCGAGGAACTATCCTCGGTCCTCCCCGAATACATACCTACAATTCATATACTTTTAAACTAAGGATTGGTACAATTTGGCAAAGTGTTGATTAAGAATTTAAAGTCCAAATATACCTCCTGGTGAGTATGGATTTGAACGACCTCCATCGCTCAGCAATAATACTGAGGATCTTCCTCCTCACTGTGTCATGTTCTGGTATCTTGACACGCTATAGTTGTCGGGTCAAATAAAAAGTTAAATTAATATAGTATAAGGTGAACTACCTTAGTCGTCTCTCGAGGACCTTAGTTCAATTAGTTACACTCAATTTAGTTATAACAAAGGGGGGTTTGTGTTGAGATTGAAAGGAAAATTAAGTAATTATATAATAGTGCAAAAAGTAAATTTATGAGTAAGAATAATCAAATTTAGAAACAACCAACCTAAGGAATTAATAAATCTTTAGTTAACTAATCATTGATCATAAATATGATTAAATATAATTAATTTCTTAACCTTGAATCATTTGGAATCCCTAAATGATTATATTCTAGAAAATCTTCTAGAATTAAATTAATGAACTAATAAGAATAATCAATCGATATATTCTTATTAATTACTAAAATAACTTTAAACCCATAATTTGATTGAGTTAAGAAACTAAATAGAAATCTCTTATTTAGTGACTTAATCTTTGTTCTCAAATTGTTTATTGATTAACCAACCAATATCAGTTTAGATTATAGATTATTTAATTATATACCAATCGGTTATACACTTAAATAATCTACCATCATAAGTGTCTGAGAAACAAAGAAAAGTAATTATCTTCAATCAAAATATTAAGAGCAAGAACTCAAAGTTAACATAAAGAAAAAATTAAATTCCTTGAGTTGATTTTAAAAGATTAAGCTTCCATGATAATTTTTAACAATGAAAGCTAATATTAAATTAACTATAACTTTGATTATAAAAGTAAATAATAAATAATAAAATTAACTTACTTGATATTGAGGAAGGGAAATGAAAACCATAACTTGAGGGATAAAATATAGAACAAAGAAATAAAGCAAGAGAAAGAACTAAAACTTAAGAAACTAAAGCAAAGATATAGAAATATAATGAAAACTAAAGCATGTATTTCTTATGTATCTCTTGTGTATCTTCCTTAAAACTTCAAGCATATATTTATAGGCAAGATATAATGATACTATACATTCATTTCTGATCATTAATGCATTTTTCAACATTGGTGGGCTTGAAATTACAATAATTCAAAAGAAGATAATGGTAGGTGTTGAAATTCATTCTCCTCTTTATCATCTCCACGTTGCGAGTCAAATATGACCATCTATATGGCTGAATTTTACAAAACCTTCAACATAAAAGTTGTATATCTCTGGCTTATCGAGAATTTGGCGCAAGAATGAGGTCATTTGGACATCTACAGCTCCAGATATGTGTATTTTGGTAAACTATGTCAATGCTGGTGGGACACATGAGGGCTGATTGATTCAAGCTCTATTTCTTCATTTGTTTTAGATGCAAAATAACCAAATTTGATCATCATGATGTAGGCCTCTATCTTAGCTTTCCATGGGCTCCAAGATTAGCCCATTTGGATCACAAAATCCCAAGTTATAGCCAAAACAAGGCAAGATACTCAGATACATACAAAAAAATGAAAATTGAACCATATATACATAATACTTCAATTTAACTAAACAACATAAAACTTAATTAAAATACTATTATTAAACATTGTAATTATATAATAAACCCCAAGTGTAAAACTAGAAGAAGTGTATTAAAATTGATTTATCAAATTCCCCCACACTTAAGCTTTTACACTCTAGAGCAAAACCAAACCAAAAACTAAAATGAGAAACAATAGAAAAAGGTTTTTTTAATTGATTTTTGACTTTTTTTTGAAGTCTAAAATAATAAGTAATACACATTATCCCTTATATCAAGAAGTCATGATAAGTATGAATAAGAAGCATTACATACTAGTTACACAAATTGAGTGATCAAATCAAAGAGTGGATGAAAATGTGATAGATGTTCTCTTCATGCTCTCTATATCTCAATTGTTTGGGCTTGTGTATACTCTCAGAAATCACCCAAATAAATTAGTACTATCATAGGCTTGACAAATTTCTAATTTTCATATTTGAACACATATGCATGCAGAGATCAAAAGGACTTTATTAAGGTTGTAATGGGGCCAAGGTGATATAGGGTGGATAAAATAAAATAGTATGGGTAAACTTAGGGTTGAAAAAGAGTAATAGAATAAGTGATTCAGTGATTGTGGAAGTTCATTTCGAAACTCAATACTTAGTAAAATGAAACATAATGGAGGATAAAACAGGAGAATAAATCCTCCTAATTATTTTTATACATATATTCACCACTTCTTCTTTTTCTTCTTCTTTTTTTTAACATTTCCTTATTTTTTGAACAATGAAACAACAACATACATATCTTGGGTACATTTCCACAATCATCAAGAATCTTTATTCATAGTAATTCCAAAACTCCTAATCAATTCCTAAGCAAAGGTGATCATGTTTTTTTTGGGCTATTGGCTAATTATGTAGCTGAATCAAGAAATGGATATAGGCTCAACGTGGGTAACAATGGAAAATATGTAAGGTAAGGCATATGGCTAGTGTTTGGTAAAAACAAAAATGGCCTTAATCATATCAAAGCATGCATATGGAACATAATACATCAAAAAGAAACAAGTCAAGTTCTAGAATACTAATAAATAAGGGTCAATCAAAAACAAAAGAAAGATGACATAATCTGGTCCATCCAATTAAGCTTAAAATCTCACCGAGGGTGGTTAATCTATCACAATTCATATACAATTTGATCTTCACAAACAACTTATTAAATTAATATGCAAGGAAATTATTCACAACATGTCATGAAATATTGGACAAGGGTGATGTAATTACTCATTACTCAGACAAATTAAAAAAAATCAGTGAAAAGCATGTAGAATTTAAAATGAAAAACTGGAAATGATGTTTTTTTTGTGAATAAGAAACAAAGAAGGAAAAATAAATCATAACTAAATATTGGTGTCAAGATCCGGTTCCTTATGCTTCTTGCTCTGTACTTTTTTTAAGGGCGCTTAGTAACGAAGATACCTACAACAAATTGATTATTTTTCACACTTACCAAACACCACGTTGACGTCTTTCACCTTTTCATATGTCTCGCGACCAGACAGTGGTAGAGGAGCCATTTCAAAATCTTGGGCACCGTTGAACGACTTCTTCAACCTTCGAAACGGATGATTCGCTTTAAGAAACCTTCAATGTCAAAGATAAACATTTTTCCTACCATGGTACAGCCGCAAAGAACTAGTTCCCTCCTCACATACAGGACAAGCTTTATGACCCTTAACGCAACCCGGATAAGTTACCATACGCTGGAAAGTCATTGATCGTGCAAAATAGCACGACATGCAATTTGAATGATTGCCCAGTATGTATTTGCATGATGTAGATAGGTTTTGATAATGACAAGTATCCAAGAACAAGAAGAGCATCATTCATGGATCAAAAATAAATGAAACGAACAAATCAAAAGAATACATTTGATGTACTCAAAGATTCAAGGAATCATGAAGAACATGCTTCCATATGATCAAAGAATCAAGAAAACAATGCATGAAGATCAAGGAAAGGAACCATGACTTAAAATACATCAAGAAAACATCAAAAAGCATGGAAAAACAACAAACAACATTGCTTGAATTGATTCACATACGCATGAATCAATTCAGAGGCCTGCAAGTCCCAAAAATATGAAAATAGAATGTTTTGAATCGATTCACCAGAACCCGAATCAATTCACACGAAGCCGACAACCCAAAAATTCAAAATAGAACAGCCTGAATCGATTCACCATGTCTTGAATCGATTCACACGCTCCTGGAAGCCCAAAATGCCTAAGTCAGAATCCCTTGAATCGATTCGAAAACACATGAATCGATTCAAGTAGTGGGAAACATCACTAAAAAGACATTTTTAGGTGGGAAACATAGATCTAAAGCCCACTATACGCAGAGACAAGCTGGAACCATGATGTGCAACGACTATGAAGACCTGCAAAGCTCTATAAATGGATCTCCAACTCAAGCACAAAATACACCAACTAGAAGCAATCAATCAAAGCTTACATTTGTGCTTAGTGAGTCATTTTTTGTACAGTTTCATTATTCTGAAAATTTAAGCTTGTATTTGTAAATCCTCTCTTATTGTTGAGAGTTACCATTGTGAGAACTTTCATTTGCTTATCCACTCTATTGAGAGAGTATAATCTTGTAATCCAAACACCAAAACACCGAGGTATTCACTCTAGGTTGGTTGGCGTTCAACCTTTGGGTATTGAGAGATTGTGAGATTGGGTGGGGCGCCCTTTGCTTGTGAGGATTGGGTTCTTGAGTGTGGGACACTAGGAGACAATTGCTTAAAGCTTGTATCTCAAATCTTCAATAGTAGAATCCTTCAAGTGGGTTGCTTGAAGGCGAGACGTACACCGGATTGGTGGAACTCGTTAAATTGGTTTGCATTTCTTCTTACCTTAAACTCTTTACTTGCTTGTGCATACCAACTGTTTGTGAAATTGTTTGAGTTGATTGGTTAGGTTAATTGTGTCCCTAAGAAAATACTTAATCATTGCACACTAACTGTTTGATAAAATTACTGAACCAGTATTCTCTCTTGATTCTCATTTCTCTTTTAAGTTTCCAAGAGTTTTCTATCTCAAATCAAACATTTGTTGTATGTTGGATTATTGCTGCTTGAAAATATTTATATATCTCATTTAGATTGCAAAAATAACCAAGTTCAAAGGTATTCCAAGCTAAAGTTTTTAAACACTCAATTCACCCCCCTCTTGAGTATTGAGGCCACTTGAATAACAAGTGGTATCAGAGCTTGACTCTTGATAGATCAAGCTTAACAGCTTCAAGAGAACAATGGCCTCTAATTTTCTAAATCTTTTTCCTTAGGGTGGTGCCACAAATAGACCTCCTGCTTTCAATGGGGAAGGCTATGCTTTTTGGAAAGAAAGGATGAAAATTTTTGTACAATCTATTGACCTTAAAGTGTGGAATGCAATTGAAAATGGTCCTTTCATACCCATGCATATTGTAGATGGTAAACAAGTAGAAAAATTGATGGATGATTGGACTAGCGAAGAAGAAAAGAAAGTCCAATATAACTATAAAGCCAAAAATCTAATCACCTTAGCTTTAGGCCCTGATGAATTCTTTAGAGTAGTTACATGTAAATCCACCAAGGATATGTGGGATACCTTACAAATAACCCATGAAGGTACAAGTGATGTTAAAGACTCTAAGATTAGTACCTTAACTAGTCAGTATGAAAGCTTCAGATTAAATTTTGGAAAAACAATTGTTGATATGCAAAAGAGGTTCACTCTTATTATAAATCATCTAATTACTCTTGGCAAGACTTACACTAACAAAGAACTTATTCATAACGTGTTAAAAAGTCTTACCAGGGAATGGCAACCTCTTGTCACCGCCATCAAACAATCTCCAAGCATTAATAAAATGTCTCTTGCTACACTATTCAGTAAGTTACAAGAACAGGAATAAGAGTTGAAAGAATTGAAGATGGTAGAAGAGGAAGAAAAGTCTTCCAAGAAGAAAGGTCTAGCTCTCAAGGCCACTTTTATCAATGAAGAAGAATCCGGTAGTGAGCTTGATGAAGAAGAAGAGTTTGGACTGTTTATGAAGCGTTTTGGAAAATTTATGAGAAACAAACGCTTCCAAAAGAACTTCAAACCTCAAGGTAAGAAACCAATCTCAAATGAAAATTCTTCCTCACTAAATTGCTTTGAGTGTGGTAAGGAAGGGCACTTCAAAGTGGACTGTCCAAATATTAAGAAGAAGAATAAAGAGAAAAGAGGAAGAAGAAGAGCTTACATTGCTTGGGATGAAAATGAGATAAGTAGCTTGGACGAATTCGAAAACAAGAAAGCCAACCTATGCCTCATGGCAAATCATCAAGATAAAGATGATGAGGTAAGCTTTCTTGACTTAGATAGAGATGAATTGCTTGATGCATTTGAGGAATTGTATGACAAGTTTGTTAAAATCTCAAACAAGTATAAGTTATCTAGGAAAACTATTGATACTCTTGAAATGTATCTTGTAGAACTTGGCAAAGAAAATGAATGTTTGAAAGAGGAATTAGCTAATGTTCAAACGTGCTCCAAGAATAAACCTTGTGATTTTGTAAAGAAATGTGACATCCTAGAAACTAAGGTTTTAGACTTAAATAAAACCTTAGAAAAATTTACAAATGGTAGAGATAATTTGAATGTATTACTTGGAAATCAAAATTGCATATTTGACAAAACCAGATTATGATACAATTCTACCAAAAAGGAAAAGCATTATAAAAACGTTTTTGTACCACCTAGAAAATCTTTATCACCATTCACTAAATGCAATCATTGTGGTACTAAAGGACATAATGCTTTAAATTGCCATATTAGAAAGCTTGGACCAAAAGTGGTAAGAAAGGTGTGGGTTCCCAAAGGGACACTACCACAAGCTAACCAAAAAGGACCCAACATAAAATGGGTACCAAGTTCTCTAAACTAATTTTGTTTTGTAGGTATGCTTCAAGGCAAGCAACACCTGTTGGTACTTGGATAGTGGGTGTTCAAAGCACATGATGGGTGATATAAGCAAGTTCACATCATTCATACCCAAAAGAAAAGGAAGCGTCACCTATGGGGATAATACCAAAGGAAAAATTCTTGGCATTGGAAAAATCGGTAAAAATTCTTCTACTTCAATCAATGATGTATTATATGTAGAAGGACTCAAACACAATTTGCTTAGCATAAGCCAATTATGTGACAAAGGATATAGAGTAATATTTGAATCAAATGGTTGCATAATTGAAAATAAGCAAAATAAAGAGGTAAAATTTGTTGGTCAAAGAGTTGATAATATTTACATGATTGATGTTGATTGTTTGTCCTCAAATGATATACAATGCTTCATGACTAGAGAGGATGAATCATGGCTATGGTATAGAAGAATAGCTCATATATATATAGACCATCTAAATAAACTTGTTTCTAAAGAATTAGTGATTGGTTTGCCAAAGCTAAAGTTTGAAAATAAATTTTGTGATGCATGTCAAAAGGAAAAACAAGTAAAGGCATCTTTTCAAGCTAAAAACATTGTTTCTACTCAAAGGCCTTTACAACTTTTGCACATGGATTTATTTAGACCCTCTAAGGTCAAGAGCTTTAGTGGTAATTACTATGGTCTTGTAATTGTAGATGACTATTCTAGATATACATGGACCTTGTTTCTTGCTCATAAAAATGAAGCATATCATGCATTCAAGAAACTAGCCAAGATTATCCAAAATGAACAAAATTCAAAGATTGCATCCATAAGAACCGATCATGGGAGAGAATTTGAAAATCAACTATTTGAGAAATTTTGTGAAAAACATGGTATTGGTCATAATTTTTCAGCTCCTAGAACTCCACAACAAAATGGAGTAGTTGAAAGGAAAAATAGATCTTTGGTGGAGCTTGCAAGAACCATGTTAAATGAAAATAATGTTTCAAAACATTTTTGGGCCGATGCAGTAAACACTACTTGTCATGTTATGAATAGATGTTTGATAAGGCCTATTCTAAAGAAAACCCCCTATGAACTCTACAAAGGAAGAAAACCTAATATTTCCTATTTTCATATTTTTGGATACAAATGCTTTATACTTAACAATGGAAAGGATAATCTAGGAAAGTTTGATGCAAAAGCTGATGAGGCAATCTTTCTTGGATATTCATCATCAAGTAAATCTTATCGAGTCTTTAACAAACAAACTAGTACTATTGAAGAATCAATTCATGTGAAATTTAATGAAAATAGCCATAACCCCCCTGAGGAAAGAAGATGTTGATGACATTGTAGGTACTCTCCAAGAATTAAGCTTGAATGACAAAGAGGAAAACAAAAATGAAGGAGATGTAACACAAAATGATCAAGCTCAATAAAAGGAGTGGATCACCTCAAAAGACCATCCTTTGGACAACATTATAGGTGATATCACTAAAGATGTAAGTACTCGCCGCTCTTTTAATACTTGCAATCATTTAGCATTTGTTTCTCAAATTGAACCTAAAACCATTGATGAAGCTATTATTGATGAACATTGGACATTGGCCATGCAAGAGGAACTAAATCAATTTGAAAGAAATGAAGTTTGGGAACTGGTGCCAAGACCCAATGATCACCAAATAATAGGAACTAAATGGGTATTTAGGAACAAGCTAGATGAAAATGGAGTAATAACTAGAAACAAAGCTAGGCTGGTAGCTAAGGGTTACAATCAAGAAGAAGGAATTGACTATGAAGAAACGTATGCTCCCGTAGCTAGATTAGAAGCTATTAGATTATTATTAGCCTTTGCATGCTGTAGAGATTTCAAATTGTACCAAATGGATGTCAAGAGTGCCTTCTTGAATGGATATATTCAAGAAGAAGTATATGTTGATCAACCTCCTGGTTTTGAAAACTATCAATTTCCAAATCATGTTTTCAAACTAAGAAAAGCACTGTACGGTTTAAAACAAGCTCTAAGAGCTTGGTATGAAAGATTGAGCAAATTTCTTTTGAAAAACAATTTTAAAAGAGGAAAGGTTGATAAAACATTATTCATTAAGCATAAAAAGAATGACATACTCTTGGTTCAAGTATATGTAGATGATATTATTTTTGGTGCTACTAATGAATCACTTTGCAAGGAGTTTGCTAAGTTAATGCAGGATGAATTTGAAATGTCCATGATGGGAGAACTTACATTCTTTCTTGGACTACAAATTAAGCAAACGAAAAAAGGTACATTCATTAGTCAATCCAAATATTGCAAGAAGTTACTTAAGAAATTCAACATAGAAAAGGTAAATGAAATTGCCACACCTATGAGCACCTCATGTTATTTTGATAAGGATGAGAAAGGTAAGGATGTAAAACTCACAAAATATAGAGGTATGATTGGATTCTTACTTTACTTAATCGCCAGTAGACTGGATATCATGTTTGCTGTTTGTATGTGTGCTAGATATCAAGCATGTCCAAAAGAATCACACTTGACTTCCATAAAATGAATAATAAAATACTTGGTTAGAACTCAAGATGTTAGTTTATGGTACCCCAAAGGGGTTGAATGCACTCTTATTGGTTACTCTGATTCTGACTTTGCAGGATGTAAACTTGATAGGAAAAGCACTAGTGGTACTTATCACTTGCTTGGTAGTTCTCTTGTATCTTGGCATAGCAAGAAATAAATGAGTGTTGCATTATCAATAGCTGAGGTAGAATATGTTGCAGCTGGTAGTTATTGTGCTCAAATCCTTTGAATGAGGCAGCAACTTCTAGACTTTGGTGTTATATTAGACCATGTGCCTCTTAAATATGATAATACAAGTGCCATTAACATTTCAAAGAATCCTGTCATGCACTCTAAAACCTAACATATTGAGATTAGACACCATTTCATTAAAGACCATGTGTTAAAGGGTGATTGTGTGCTTGAACATGTTGAAATCTCTAAGTAATTAGCTGACATATTCATAAAACCACTTGCAAAGGAACAATTCATAATCATTAGGAGAGACTTAGGAATTTTAAAGATGTCTTCTTTTAAATAGTGTAAAATTTGTCCATAGATGTTTCTTAAGTTGAATATGAATTTTTCTTGATGAATCACAAATGTTGATTAAATTGATTACTTTATAAAGTTCATAATCCTTATACATGAATAATGCATTAATTAAGTCTTATATTGCACAAATGATTAAGTAAGATGTTGCTCATAAGTGTTTGATTGAATTAGAAGGCATAAAGAGTCATAAAAATAAAGTTTTTAATGATCCAAAAGGGTTTCCCTGTGCCTTGAATCGATTCAGCAATTCAAAGGGAAACAGAATCGATTGAATCAATTCAACCATCCCCTAACTCGATTCAAAGACCTGATTCTTTAATTTTTCACAAACAGGGAGGTCTGAATTGATTCACGCGCAGTTCAAATCAATTCAAACCCCTGATTCCCCCAAAACCTCACAAACAGCAACATTTGAATTGATTCACAGCCACCTTGAATTGATTCAAGCGACCTATTATACCCATATGAACGCTGTTTTGGCCCATTTCTTACTTGTTTCCTAAAATCCTCTCATTCCCTTTTCTCCTACCTCTCTCTAAAACATTCTTTTCTCTCTCTAAAAACCTTCTCTCCAAACCTCCATTCCTCATGGCTTCATCCTCCCAACCAAGAAAGAAACAAAAGGCAAATATTGCTGGTTCCTCCGTCCCTCAACATTCTGATTTGTCACGCTTCTTCACCACACAAAAGGAATTAGAAAGGTATCAAAACACCTTTTCTAAAAAATAATTGATTTCACCACATTGGATTGATATTGCATTCTTTGAATCCTCTGGTCTTCCTCTCATTACTACTCTTCACCAACAAGAACTTGTTGGCTTCATGGCTCTTGAGGAAATTTCTATATACCCCGAATTGATCCGTCCACATTGCACCTACAAGATGGTCGATATTATGCCAAAGTGAAAGGCAAGACCATTGTTCTTGACAATGAAGTCATGAACCAAGTTGGAAAACTTCCTATAAGTGATGCTCACTTCCATGGCAAAGAACCCTCTCCTTCCTGGAACTACAACCCATTAGAGGCAAAAGCATTCTTTAATCTCACCACTCCTACAAGTACCGTTGGCACACTAAGCATTGAACACTGCCTCTTACACTATGTTCTAGTCAAAATCATCCTCCTATTAGGCGGAAATTATGCAAGACTCAATGAGTCTCAAATTCTACTGCTTTGGGCTATTCTCAACCAGAAAGAGATCAATTGGATCAACATTGTGAGGCATCACATGCTCGATGCTCAAAACCTCACTCGCCTCCCATATGCTATTTTTATCACCAAGCTGCTTCATTACTACAAGGTGGATCTAAAAAACAAAGTCAAATAACTGATCGGACCAAAAGGACCCATTGGGAAATCTCATCTTACCAAGATGAACATTATTGAGCATCATGGATTTTGGCAGTATCTCTGCCGTCCTCATGATGATAATGAACCTGCTACTCATCCACCTCCTTCACCCGCTCCTGCTGATGATCTTTTTGCTCGCCTCATTGCTCATATGGATCATCTCTTTGATGCAATGGAAGCAAATATCAACACCCGACTTGATAAGCTTAAAGCAAACATGGAGGAACGCTACACAGAGCTTGCTACCCAAATCTCCAGCCTCCAATTCCCTCAGCCTTAGTTGGACTTCTTTTCTATATTTTGCTTGACATTAATATGTTTTATGGTTATCTTGCTTAAACTTTGTTGCCCTTCTATGGTGTTTTCATTGTTATATATGATGTGCTTGGATTTTATGTTGTTACTTTTCACGGTTGTTCAAACTTGATGGTTATTAATCCTTAATTATGCAATGATTATTTCCTTTTCTTTCCTAAAGCTTGTATTATTTTTTGATAATGACAAAGGGGGAGAGATATTAGATATTGAATACTTTTCTAAAGGGGAGAGTAATAAGAGTAATGTATGATCAGATGAATATAAATAAATGTAATGATTCAATACATATCTAACTGAAAAACAAAGAGGGAGACACACTCTGTTCTAAAAACTTGAAATTTTACAACAAGTGGTTCTTTCTCATTGTTAATTTAATTGTTGATACTAATACCCCAAGAGATGGCCATTGGTTATCATCATAAAAAAGGGGGAGAATGTATTTGCATGATGTAGATAGGTTTTGATAATGACAAAGTATCCAAGAACAAGAAGAGCATCATTCATGGATCAAAAACAAGTGAAATAAACAAATAAAAAGAATACATTTGATGTACTCAAAGATTCAAGGAATCATGAAGAACATGTTCCCATATGATCAAAGAATCAAGAAAACAATGCATGAAGATCAAGGAAAGGAACTATGACTCAAAATGCATTAAGAAAACATCAAAAAGCATGGAAAAACAACAAACAGCATTGCTTGAATCGATTCACATAGGCATGAATCGATTCAGAGGCCTAGAAGTCCCAAAAATATGAAAACAGAATGTTCTGAATCGATTCACCAGAGCCCGAATCGATTCACACGAAGCCGACAGCCCAAAAATTCAAAACAGAATAGCCTGAATCGATTTACCATGTCTTGAATCGATTCACACACTCCTGGAAACCTAAAATGCCCAAGTCAAAATGCCTTGAATCGATTCGGAAACACATGAATCGATTCAAGTAGTAGGAAACATCACTAAAAAGACATTTTTAGGTGGGAAACATAGATCTAAAGCCCACTATACACAGAGACAAGCTGGAACCATGATGTACAATGGCTATGAAGACCTCCAAAGCTCTATAAATGGATCTCTAACTCAAGCACAAAATACACTAACTAGAAGCAATCAATCAAAGCTTACATTTGTGCTTAGTGAGTCATTTTTTGTATAGTTTCATTATTTTGAAACTTTGAGCTTGTATTTGTAAATCCTCTCTTATTGTTGAGAGTTACCATTGTGAGAACTTTCATTTGCTTATCCACTCTATTGAGAGAGTATAATCTTGTAATCCAAACACCAAAACACCAAGGTATTCACTCTAGGTTGGTTGGCGTTCAACCTTTGGGTATTGAGAGATTGTGAGATTGGGTGGGGGGCCCTTTGCTTGTGAGGATTGGGTTCTTGAGTGTGGGACACTAGGAGATAATTGCTTAAAGCTTGTATCTCAAATCTTCAATAGTGGAATCCTTCAAGTGGGTTGCTTGAAGGCGAGACATACACCGGATTGGTGGAACTCGTTAAATTGGTTTGCATTTCTTCTTACCTTAAACTCTTTACTTGCTTGTGCATACAACTGTTTGTGAAATTGTCTGAGTTGATTGGTTGGGTTAATTGTGTTCCTAAGAAAATACTTAATCATTGCACACCAACTGTTTGATAAAATTACTGAACCATTATTCTCTCTTGATTCTCATTTCTCTATTAAGTTTCCAAGAGTTTTCTATCTCAAATCAAACATTTGTTATGTGTTGGATTATTGCTGCTTGTAAATATTTGTATATCTTATTAACATTGCATAAATAACCAAGTTTAAAGGCATTCCAAGTTAAAGTTTTTAAACACTCAATTCACCCTCACCCCTCTTGAGTATTGAGGCCACTTGAATAACACGGTAAACCCATCAAACACATCAACCCCGTCTTCCTACAACATTTTAAGGTCTTCAAGTAATGGGGTTAAATATACATCAATGTCATTCCCCGATTGTCATGGACCAGAAATCATCATTGATAACATGGCATATTTGCGCTTCATGCACAACCATGGCGGCAAGTTGTAAACAAACAACAAAATAGGCCACGAACTATGGTTTGCGCTCAGGTTCCCAAACGGGTTCATGCCGTTTGTGGCTAGTGCAAGCCTAACATTTCTTGGTTCATGGGCGAAATCCAGAAAAATCATATCCATTTTCTTCCATTGCGATCCATCGGCCGGATGCCTAAGTAGTCCGTCAACAATCCTTTCATCAGCATGCCATCTCATAAGTTTTACATCCTCTGCATTGGCAAATAGACGCTTTAGTCTTGGAACTATGGGCAGATACCACAACACCTTTACAGGAGACCCTTTAGTACAGACCTCATCAGAATCTGCCTCTTTCTTCTTATACCTTGACACCCCACACCTAGGATATCAATGCAGCATTTCTAACTCACCCCGGAATAATACACAATCATTTGGGCATGCATGTATTTTCTCATACTCTAAACCCATAGGACACAACACCTTTTTGGCCTCATAGTTACGATTCGGCAAGGTGTTTCCAGCTGGGAGCATTTTTTTCAACAACTTCAGTAAGTTAGTGAAACTTTTATCCGTCCACCCGTTTATGGCCTTCAAATTAAACAATCGCAAAACTGCTGATAACCTCATGAAATTGACGTAGTTTGGATACAACGGCTACTCAAAATCCTTAACAGAGTTGTATATACATGAGCTTTCTTAAAACCTTCAACCCCCATATCACGGATCATATCCTCGAGTTGGTCATCCATGTCAACATCGGTGTCATGCATCGAGCTTCGATTTTCAGTTTGAGAGCTTGTACTTGGCACTACCACATCTTCACCATGCCGTATCCAATGAGTATAACTACGCAGAAATCCATCACACAGTAGATGGTCTCACACCTCTTCCAAGTCTAGCCGACATAGGTTCAAGCATTTAACACAACAGCAAAAATACTTTCCATTCACCTCCTCAGCATTCCTCACCATGAATTCTATAAATGATTCAACTCCCCCTCGTACTCTAGACTTATGCATGATGCAGTTATCCAACTCCGATCCATACCAACTGTTTACAAGGTGTTATGATCAATCTCACTTTTTCTACAAAGGTGGTGGTCCTATACCCATTCAGGATGACAATTATTTTTATACGTCACTGATATATATAGGTTACGAGTTATTTTAAAATTTGATGAAATTTTGGTATCATTTCGCATTAGTCTCTAAGTACACAAAATGAGAGTGGTCAAATCAAATTCAACCACAACCAAATATGCACCCAGAGAACAACACAAAATACAAGTTACCGAAAGTTTATCAAATTTTAAAATAACGCTTAACTTGTACATACTAATGATGTATAAAAAATAATTGTTCATCCTAAACTCTCCAAACAGACAATTCAAGATTCAACACAAACGATGAAATTAATTAATTTAATGATCATTTGTGTCGAATCTCAAACGGGGAACTACGGTTCACTCATTCACAACAACTTTCATACTAATTAACTAGTATATGAGCCTACGAGTTCACAAGATTAACAACCACACATATACAACACTAATAGAAATAACATATAAGAGCAACCAACAACAATAGAAATAAAATGGATAAAAATTTAGTTAACTTTTTTCCTAAATTAGTATGATGTTTTTAATTTGTGTTATTTTGAAGTAGAAGTATGGTGTTGGAGTATGGATTATGGATTATGGATTATGATGTTGGTTTATAAGACTTTTAAACTTTAGACTTTTATTTAGTAATTAGTATGATGTTTTTAAATTCTGTTATTTTCAAGTAGAACTATGGTGTTGGACGATGGATTATGGATTATGTGAATTTTGAAGTTTGAACTTTTATTTTATGGATTACGGCTTATGTATGGTGTTGGATGTTGGATTATGGATTATGGATTATGTATTATGTATCATGGATTATGGATTACAGATGTGGTGAAGGAACTAGATTATTTACACCTCAACAAGATTATGGATTATGGAGTTACATGTTTCACTTAAAACCTAAATATACATACTTATATATCTTATTTTATTTCTTTATTGATGTATATGCTCAAAATATTTTAATTAACTAGGAGAAGATAATAGGAATAAACTTTTCTAAGTGATTCTTGCAACATGATGTAACAATGAATATTGTAATTAGCAATGAATCATGAGTTGTTATTCAAAAAAATATTGTAATTAGCAATGATAATATATACCCTCTTAATATTTAAAATAAAAAACTTTATATTATTATATAAATGATAAAAATTTTATATTGTAATTAGCAATGATCCTAAAAATTACATTTTTAAACTAGTAAAGGTAAACTCTCCTTGAAATCTGAACATGAACAAAACTCTCCTTGAGATCCTAAAAACTTCATTTTAATTGCCCAAATAAAAAGAATTCTTCTGACCAAGTCTATTTAGTATGCTAGTGGCAGGGAAGTTCTTTACTATGAAATCTGAACATGAACAAAACCATGCACATTAATTGGAGCCAATAGCCATTTCAATGTCATAGTAAAACTAAGCTAGTAACATTGAATCACCGAAACAAACGCTAATTGTCAAATCAGGACAACTAAATGGGTACTTATAAACTCACAGAAACTAACCATAACCACTCAATAACCTAAACTCATACAAACTATTAACTAACTTAATAACAGTTCTAACAATAGTAAAATAAACAGAGACAGAGCCAAGTGAAAACACACACACAGAGACAAAGCTTCGACAACCTTCGACTAGGCAAGTGAAAACACACACACAAACAAGCTTCGACAAATACAGATACAGAGGCAAGATTAACATCTTCAATACTAATAGTTAACAACATAGGCAATGTACGTTCAGCTTCAACAATGAAAACACACACACAGAGGCAACATTGGTTCAGCTTCCACTATGTATGCATGACAATGAGGGGTTCAGGGAACAGAGGGTTCTTAGCAGCAAGTGAACGAATGACAATACACATGACAATGAGGGTTCAGGGAATAGAGGGAACCTACCTGAATGAAGAAAAGACAAAGATGCTAAACAGAGAAGGGCACGAAGTTCAGGGAACCACCAACCTTTGTGCCAGTGGGGACGATGACAACTAGCGTGAAAGAAGAAGAGAAAGTGAAAAAAGACTGAAAGGCACGGCTTTTGAAGTTTTAGAAAAGATATATAATCACGGATTCCCTTGAAATCATGAATATATTACACATATATTCACGGTTGGACAAACACCCGTGGATAAATGTTAACTCTATCACCACGGTTAAGACCACAACCGTGGATAAATATTAATTCTATAATCACAGTTATAGAAATAACCGTGGACATATAGTCCCCAATGATTAAACCCTAAAACTGAACTATATATCCACGGTTGGAAATACAACCGTGATTATAGAGATTAATATATATTCACGGTTAACATCAGAGCCGTGATCATACCCATAAATATATAGCCACAGTTGTGTAGTTAACCGTGGATATATTTTTTAGGTATTGTATATCCACGGTTGACTACTCAACCGTGATTATATATTGATGGGTACGATCACGGTTATAATGTTAACCGTCGATATATAGTTTTCCCTGATTATATCGTTTATCTTATAATTTCAAAAATGCCACAGCGTATGTTTTTATCACTGATCTACTTTAACCCGTGATTATTCCCATTGTTATATCCAATTTTTGCACTAGTGAACCAATAATGGCCTGGGTACACTACTATTTCCCATTCTTTGGGTGTTGTGGTCACTAGAAGAATTTGCTTGTAGAACGTAGGACATGGTCTTATGCCTAAATGTAAAAAATCTATGTTATAGTCCTTAGGTGGGGGACATGTCTGACGATGCTAATTCCTCCCATACAACATTGACATGGGACTCCTACGTCATTCATCAACGTAGATAAAAGCATGAAACTATAGGTGGATCTATGTATATCTCACAATGTGCACTTGCATCCACCGAGTCTGATAAAAAAAGGCACTTATTATTTTAAAATGTTATACTGTGCCCCTACTTGTTTGATATATTTGAACCTATTGATTAATAGTATGTAGTGATAAAGATGTGTTCTAAGTTTCTTACACATGTTACTTTATTTTTTTAAGTTAAAATATATGTTTAGTCTTGTATTATTTTAAATCTCAATTTAATCCTAAATATTTTTTATCCTAATTTGACCTGTTATATTTTGAAACGACTTTAAAAATGGCCATTTCTGTTTAAAAAATATAATGGAAACTTACCTTTAAAATCAATTATTACAAAACCAATTTAAAATATACTACCTCTGAACCTCTTTATAAGACATGATTTTGAAGTTTTTTGTGGTCCTTTTCATAAAACATAATTTTGTTGGGTCTAGGGTGGCCTTTCTAGGTTGGGCCCTTCTGCCAATAATGTCCATCCATAGTTGAATCCTTGTAGCCACCATAAAAGACTCGCTTCCACCTTCAAGCTTAGTTAAATGTTTGTTGTACTCTTACTCATTAATACATTAAAAATTATCAATAATGCTAAGTTAATCAAACTTGAAATGGAATTAAAGTTGACTACAACTTACAATCATGTGACTCAAGTGATTATCAAAAAGACCCCTTTGCCTAATTGTTTCTGGTGAGTCACCATAAACAACTTAGTTGGGCCGATAGGTCACCTACATATCTCCTCCAAAAAAATTAAACAATTTAATGGTTATTAAATTCATATTATATAAAAACAAATAAACAGATAAATAACTTATCAACAAGTTAACAGTGTAAGCATGTGATAAGCTACTCACAATGGGCAACATACCACCCTTATCGCTATTCTAGTTGTATCTATTGCATTCCTAAAGCACCAAGTATAATTCAAATCTCTAACCATATATAATGGTGATTTTAGTTTGTCTGTCCATTATTCATTTGTGGCATTAGAAAATAATTAAAGGTATGGGTTATAACGATCCGCCTTAATTATACTTCTAATTTCACTTAATCAACAATTTTCATAATAAAATTTTCATAATTTAAATAAGATAAGTGATGATTCATAATTTTTAATATAACCATTATTCAAGTATAGCAAGTCTTCCCACCAAAACAGCTGGCTAGCTAGCTCGAGATAAGTGATGATTCACACTGAGAAGACTTGGCAAGTAGGTTGGCTAGCTCGACAATCCTTGGCAAAATGCCCTTCCTTGCCACAAGTATAGCAAGTCTTCCCACCAGAACGACCACTACCTCGGTCTCAAGAAGAAGATGAAGAAGTAGTAGATGATCCACCATGACTAGGTTGCCCTTGTTTCTTGAAATTAGGTCCACTGGCCTTCAAATATTGCCTATCCTTCTTTATTGATACTCTCTTCAATTATATTTCTTCTGTTAACTGTGTCTTGTTCACCTACATGGCATAATCTTTGATCTCTAAAGGAACAATGACACTCTGAAGCTTCACTCTCAGGCCAAATTCATATTTTGCATATTTATTGCCTTCAGTACCCTCCAGTGTAAAAGGGTAACATAAATCACTAAGCTCATCAAACTTGGCTGTATATTCAGCTATAAACATCATTCCCTGTAACATCCTTAAATTTTTAATCTTTAAGAGATGAATAAACAAGAACGATAAATTAAATTGTGGGAAATATAAAAAAGAAATATGGTGAGTTCTTCCAATTAAATTAAAAATTTAGGTGCTTAGATAAATTGGGAAATTATTGCCTAACCTAAAATTAATTATACACTAAATCCTATAACCTTCTAAAATGACCTTACTTAATTTAATTTTCCCTGGCAAGGCAATCCTGCTCTTTCTCTAGTGCGTACACTTGCTCCTTCGGGAAGAATATTGCTTCATCTTTCTCCCTTTCCAATTTGGCACCTCCTGTGACGTCCCGTATAATTTTCCGAATAAATTTTTCACGTTTTTAAAAGATCATTTTAAAATTCATGAATTAAAATCAGAGTTCACATAAAAGTCGATAATAGCGGAATATTATCATGCATACTAGTCATGAATAATAAAATTCAAGGAATAATTACGTAGCGGAAACGATTTTAAAAATAACAGTACATAATACGTTGTATTTATTACAAATCATAAAATTAGAATAAATTTGAAATCTAAGCAATAATTCACATAGGCATCAACCATAGCATCACTCTTCATTTTGGGTGGCATTCACTGTAAAAATTAATGTAAGAGTGAGACAGAATATAGAATAAATATAAAATATATAGAATTGCACAAACACAATCAATAATACATAATGATATGATGAATATGCCAAACAAGTTTATTTAATAAGTCTTTAATTAGTCAAATGATGTCATGCTGGATCCATTTGGTTTGGTGGGAATACTGCAGTAAAAATCTCATAGAGACCTCGGTACGAATTTATACAGTCATGGATCCCTACAGCCCCATGACCCAAACATCAGTAGGAATTTATACAGTCATGGATCCCTACAGCCTCATGACCCAAACATCAGTAGGAATTTATACAGTCATGGATCCCTACAGCCCCATGACCCTCATAACAAAAATAGGGCTTTAACTCATCATAGAGTAACCCCCCACCAGGGTAGGCAATCATGGAACCCCTAAAATTCCATGGTGCGTCCAAATGCTTATGATGCATAAATGCCTTTAATTCTCTTTAGTCTATTTAACATACCATGATATCAACATTTCCAAAACCACTTGGAAAAACCACGAGTCCTCAAAGGACACATCACATATAATAATTTTCAGAATCATGAATTTACTGTTTCAACCACATGTAACAATAACCACAAGGCATTCATGTATATATATAAATTTAATCATTCATAATTATCTACCACCAAAATATACAACTGTATGATACTCATTAGACACTCAACAACATCAATAATAATTCATAATCACTCAAGAGTTTAATAATAAATTGTTACCCTTAGAGAAAATATCCTTTTCATTCATAATAACCATTATAAATAAGTTTCAGCATTTCAAACAGCAACATATTCTAGTACATCATCCATAACTTAACCAAATCAAATCCTTTTTAGGTGATTCCACTTTCTATAGATCAATAATATAATTATCTACAACTTTCATGCAGAACACAATTTCAAGTTCCAAACAGAAATACCCCTTATTCACAAAATACCACACTGCCTCAAGGTGAGTTTTCAAAACGTACATATATTAGTAATTTGAACGTTTCTAGTGCTACAAATATGATTTTGGCATGAAACAAGTTCTAAATTATTCTTAACAAATATCTACAACTTTCATGAAGGCACCAACCACTAATTCTCACCATAAAATTCCCAGTTTTAAAAATAAGATTCGGATTTCAGATTAACAGAATTACAGCTTGTACATACTTCAGTATTTTAGGCATAACTAGAGCTATAAAAATCCTTTTGACTTGAAACCACTTTCTATAGATCCATAACATAAATAGCTACAACTTTCATGAAGACATCAAAGTCTAAAAACGTATGTATAATTCCCAGAATATTCATATATGCACAAAACACTAGATAAGTATTTCAATCGGACATGCTGTAGTATTTTGATCATAACTCATGCTATACATATCTAATTCAGTCAGTTTAGGTCTCAAAACTCACATGACAAGAAGATCTACAACTTTGATGAAGACACCGATCACTAATTCTCACCACAAAATTCCCAGTTTTAAAAATAAAATTCGTATCTCAAGTTAACAGATGTACAGCTTGAACATACTTCAGTATTTTAGGTATAACTCGAGCTACAAAAATCATTTTGACTTTAAACCACTTTCTACAGATCCATAACACAAATATCTACAACTTTCATGAAGACATAAAAGTCTGATTATGCATGTATAAGTCCCAAAATTTTAATATATACATAAAACATAGGATAAATATTCCACACGGACATGCTGGAGTATTTTAGCTATAACTTTTGCTATACATATTCACATTAATTGATTCAGGTCTCAAAATTTAGATAACAAAAAGAACTACAACTTTCATGAAGAAGTCAGAATCCAATTCACACGTTTTCAATTTCAAAACTGAGCAACAATATACAATATTAAAACTGGAATCCTAGAACAACATACAATTCTACACATTTCATAGTTATTCACAACCCTGTCCCCTCTTACTTGGTTTGCTGACTGAAAAAATGGCCTCCTTGCTGTCCTTGCTCCTGTTCAAAGGTGTATTGAGGAAGAAGAGTAAACGAGAGGAAGAAGATTTACTGACTTTGTTCTAAGGAGTTCTGGTCTTAGCAGAGGCAATGTTAATAATGCAAGGACAAGTGGGGGACAGCTTTCTTGTGAGTGGATTGCTAGTGGGCTATTAGTGGAGATAATGGAGATTTAGATAAGAAAGTAGGCTATATTAGTTGTCCACTTCTGCCGCCTGCCTAATGGAGTGGGTATGATTGAAGAAAAGTATATTAAAATATGCATAAAAGGACAAGATTGGAGTCAAACGTTAATCTGACACTGAAAACCGACTGGAATTCTACTCGGTCAGCCTCTGAACCGAGTGGAATTCTACCCAGTCAGCATATATGCCGACTGGAAATTGTCAGTAACATGAAGAGAGGGAAATCCGAGTCCTCTCGCTCAAGCGGAATCCTATCTCGCTTGAGCGAGTGCCACACATTACACTGGCAGAGGAGTTTCGCTCAAGTGAATACTGACTCGCTTGAGTGAGACACACAAGCCTCACTTAAGCGAAATCCGACCAGAGGTCGTCATTCCCCAAAACTGACCCTTCACCCACTCGGTTTTCACTCGGCATAATTTATTCCCAACCGAGTCATCCTTCTCTGTTTTTCACTCGGCAATATATTTCAAAACCGAATCAACTCTTTTACTCAGTCTTCAACACTCGGTTCCTCATTTGTAAATTCATTTTCAAATCCGTGTCTTCACTCACACAGGTTCCACTCGGTAATTTCATTCCAAATCTGAGTCTCCACACACACACGGTTCCACTCGGTAAAACTTTTCAGAAACCGTTTCTCCCTCATAGTTGTCCACTCACTCGGAATCTCATTCCAGGGTTGACACATCTGGGCAATCATACACCGTGTGTCCCCAGTCGGAACCCTTCCACTCAGAAATACATTTTCCTCTGTACTTCACTCGAAAATGAAGGCACTCAGTGAATCTTTCATTCAGAATTGCAACGTCTGACCATGATTGACTTGGAAACGAGTCTTTGGAAAATACTTGACTCGGGAATAAGTCTTTCTGGGGTGTTTGACTCGAAAACGAGTCATTCAGAAATAATTGACTCGGAAATGAGTCATTTGAAAGCATTTGACTCGGCAGTGAGTCACTCCAAGGTGAGTCACTCGGATTTTCTCACCCAGAAGTGGTTCTATCAGTCCCACTTCACACATAAGTGTCTCTGGGGCAAGAATTCCACTCGGAATAAACCCTCTCGGTCATGTTCCACTTGGAAAACACAACTTCACTCGGAAATTTAAATTTTCACTCGGAAACAGAGTCCTTTTTCACTCGGACAGTTCTTTCTAAGGCATTTCCACTCGAAAAATGGATATTATCATCAAAGATCTATATAAATTCCATATTTATATTCAAAAATGGGATTTTTGAAGTAATACAAGCCATCCATTGGATGTTTTATTCATTGATTATTACTTATAGACCTTCTATACTTCATAATTTACAAAATGGGACTATTATTAAAAACAGGATGTTACACCTCCACCGTCCCATTCAACTCCCTACTCATCTTCACCAAGCATAAGATTGGTTTCAAGTTGGGTGCATGTGTTAATTATACATTCCTTTTCTTTTTCCTTCTTCCTCATGGGTTCTTCATTACATGTATTAGCATTAATGTATACTCCTTTCTTCTAGTTATGGTTGTGAGCCACTATGTCTATCCCTTGAAGCTTAGAAGCTTGAGCCTTATAAAAGAAGGCTTTAGAGGTGAGAAACTACTTCCCTTTTTCATTTGTTATCTACGACCATGGTTAGGTATATGCCAACATTGTGTAGTTGCTAAAATTTTACGTAATTACTAACGGGCAACTGGTGGGCATGCGATTCAAAAGTCATTAATTAGTGTTTGGAGCTCAGAACCTGGTCAGAAGTATGAGCGGAGTAGGTAGCGCCACTCTGGTAATTTACCCTTCGCCGAAGCCTCATTGATTTCCTTGATTGACCTTCAAAACCTTGTGAATGTATCCTTTCATAACTAAATACAATGACTCAGTATTTTAGGAATTTCTATCAGTTGTGGTCGAAAGCGTAAAGTGAGTCAAAGCACTTTCAAGTACGTTTCTATACGTACGAGGGGTTATCGTTTGAGTAATAGGGAGAAATTAGGTCCTCACATATGTCCCAGGTAGTTTTGGAAATTCTTATCGCGCGAGGAAAATGATTTGAACTATATTTTGTATTATGAGATTGGTAAGCCTAGTGTATTTGGAAATATATGTATATATGCATTGTGTTGCATTGCCAATGGTTGATAAGTCTTGATTGCACATAAATTGATTATTGCTTATTTTTGAACATGTCATATGATGTATTGATAAAGATGTATGGTTACTCTTGTTGGATCCTTTATGATGGTAATGTGATCATGAAATATGTTGAGATTGTCTTCTTGTGCTCTTTGGTTCACATTTCCAGCATAGACATAGTTCATGAGATCATATGCATTTCTAGCACTTTGGTTTACTAAAGAGGCTGTCACGATTATAGTGCTTTGGTTCATTGTGCAGTCTGTAGCATGTTGCTCTGAAGGCTATCAATTATAGTGCTATGGTTCACTGATAGTCCTCGGGTACCACTGCTTATAGTGCTTTAGTTTATTGTATAGTTACCCAGATGCCCCGCGATTATAGTGCTTTGGTTCGCTGAGTGGGTTAGCTTCACACTTGCTCTATATTGATAAGTTGGATCCGCATAACATGATTTTGTGCATAATTGAAATATGGAATTTTAAGAGCCATGGCATATCATACCGCATTGATGAATTTACTTGATTAATAAAATTAGAATTCTCAAATTGTCTAAGTGGTAATGTGATTACTTCTATGGTTGATTATGGTATGTATAGTTCTGGATTATGATTTCTTGTTATTATTCAAATGGTACTCACTGTGGACTTTCAGTAAGCACACAAGGAGATGATTATGTTAGTTGATTCGGTGTGGAAGTTGCATTGCAGGCCATAGTGGATGTAGCTATGATTGTTTACCCATGTATATAATGTAAAGAATATAGTTTAATATTTTGGATAACCTTGACATGGTTCTATGTTTTTGGTTGATGATAATGGACCTATGGTGTTAGAGTATGATTACAACTCTATGAATTGAATCTTGTGGTCCCTTGGTTGAAAGGCTGTTAGGTCAAGTAGTTTATGTGAGATTGATAGAGTAGTTGTGTATACACTTATGTGCACACCAATGACTTGTATTTATGATGGAGTTTGGAACCGAGCCACTATTGCTTTCATATTATGATCGGTATTAGGCCATTTATATTCTTGTAGGGTGATTGATATTGATAGGTGAGTGCATATATGGTTGTGTTGTAAACTAGCTTGTGTACGTAGGTGATAGAACGAGACTCCCATATTTAAATTATGTAGTCGTAAGGCCATTAGTTAAGAGGATGTTGAGACTATATATTTCTTGGGCGTTTAAAGGGAACCAAGTACATCATATTGTGTGACTGTGAGATTTGGACTTCCTAAATGGTCTCCCCAAGTCTGAATATACGGATCTAATGTGTGTGTATGATCACTGCATAGCTAGTGTTGCATCTAGTCATTTTCATCCTTCTAGTTGAGTATAAAATGTCCAAACTGTATTTTATTGCATATCTTGTCTATATGACTGGATTTTAGCAAACAAACTTTGCCAACAGCTTTGAAATAATGAAAACATGTCGCCTAAGAAATTTGGCGTTAATCGGAGCCCAAATGGAAAAGTTAGTTGTCTTGTAAAATTCCAATTTTGCCAAAATTTGTATTTCTCGCTTGAGCGAGTGCGCCCTCGCTCAAGCGAGCCCTTCCCATCTGCTAATTTTGTGTGTTTCTCGCTTAAGCAAGATAAGTCTTACTTAAGCGAGATAAGACCTATTTGATTCTGTGATATCCTCGCTTGAGCAAGACAGGCCTCCCTTAAGCGAGACAATGCCTGTGAGGTTTTGTATGGGCTTCACTTGGGCAGGTATCACCTCACTTAAGTGAGTTTATCTTGAATTGCCACTGTGGGATTCCCGCTCAAGTGACAAAGGCCTTATTTGAGTGAAGAAGAGTAAATCTGATACTGTAAGTTTCTCGCCCAAGCGAGTGTGGCTTCACTTGAGCGAGTTTGTCCAGGTTGCCTCTGTCTCTTTTTTGCTTGAGTAAGTATGGCCTCACTTGAGCAAAAAGGATATGTTTGTTCTCTATAAGTTTCTCTCCTAAGCGAGTGGACCTCGCTTGAGCGAGGTGTTATACTTGGCCCCCTATTTGTTTCTCGCTTGAGCGATTAGTGTCTCGTTTGAACGAGAATTGTACATTTGATTCTGTTCCTTTCTCACTCAAGCGAGAGTGGTTTTGCTTGAGTAAGTTCTTGTTAACTGATGCAGTTTGCTTGCTCGCTCAAGTGAGTTGATCTCTCTTGAGCGAGGGATCCCCATTTTAGCCTCTTTTTATATTTTAAATTATTGTATGGTAATCTTTAGGGAACTTTTGTAATTCTTTCCTTTGGTTCCCTTGTTGTGCATAATATTAGTAATTCTTTATGAACACCTATTTCGTTCTAATCAATTTTCACCAAGAATGGGGAATTCACAAGGCAAAAGGATAAATGAAAGAAAGAAAGAAAGAAAGAAATAAATAAAAAATAAAAAAAAAAATAAATTTAAAAAAAAAAAACTCTGACTCGGAAATGATCATTTCCGAGTGAAAGGACTCGGAATGATCATTTCTGAGTGAAAGAGCCTCCAAGTGGACCTCAAGTGTCAAGGAAGGACACAAAGAGGGCTGAACCCGAGTGCAGAAGCCAAATTCCAACTTCTGAGTGGAAAGAAGACCAGAATCCGAGTGAAAAATAGTGAAATTCCAACTTCTGAGTGGAAAGAAGACAATTTCCGAATGACAAACGTCCAATTTTCAAGTTCCGACTGAAAAGCAGGCAGATTCCGAGTGAAATTGTTCATACTCCAAATTCTGAGTAGGAAACAGGCAGGATCTGAGTGGATGTGTCAAAGTCTCCAGGTTTTGAGTGATGATAAGGCAGTTTCCGAGTGATCGATGCACATATGGAACGATGTCCACAGAAAGACCGAGTGAATGTTTGTAGAGTAAGAAGCCTCCAATTGATGATTGACGAGTGAAAGAAATTCCGAGTGAAAATCCACTCGGAACCAAGGGAAGAAGGAGTCTGCCGATCGATGTTCTTCAATCAGTACCAAGTAAAGGCTTTCCATTCATAACCGAGTGAGGTATTTCCAAGTCTGCACCGAGTCATTCCCTTTTCAGTCGGCTCCGAGCCATCACCCTCCATTCCACTTATTTCCGAGCCATATTTAAATATCACTGAGCTCGTTTTCACCAAACCCGAGCCACCAATTTTCACCCAAAGCTGGCTCACCATTCTCACCCGGATTCCGAGTCAATTATTACCAAGTTCCGAGTCATCATTCTGAGTCATTTTTAATCAGTTCTGAGGCAATATTCGATCAGTTTTTGAGTGACATTTTCCGGTCGGTTCTGGGTCAATCTCCAATCATATCCGACTCCCAAATGACCACTCTCACTCAAATCTCCAATCGAACCAATGCTCACTCAGAACCGACTGGCAATTCAACTAGTTAGCCCTCCTCAAGCCAATTACCGAGCCCATTGCAACCATTTCAGTCGGTTCCGAGTCATTTTCCACTCGGCTCCGACTGAGTGTCTCACAGCAACCTCATACCGAGCAATTCTCACTCGGAAAGGTGTGTTTTCGCTCGGTTTACCATTGGAAATGCTTCATTCCACTCGGGACTCACTCCCAATATGGATAAATACCGATTGAGAAGCTGACTCGAGTCATTTCACTCGGAATTCTGTCTTCCTCACTCGGATTTTCGTTACTTTCTCTCGGATTTTCATCTTGCTGAGTTGGATGTCCACTATCCAAGTGGATCCTTGAATTGCGGAAGGTAGTTGGCAATAAGACAAGGTGGAAAGTGATAAAGAATTGCCACCAGCCTTCATTTTGCTTAATTGTCAAAAATCCAGGTTGTTGCCAACACCACCATGCAAGTTGTTTGACAATTTCAAGGGGCGGCTGACAACAAGACAAGGAGGAAATATTAAAAAAAACTTCACTAATTGGCGGCCAGGCTGTCTCTGTTCCTGTTCAGGCAATCAACGTGCTTCTCAAATGCTCTATAAATACAGCAAGCGAAGGAAGAAGAAAGGATCCCTGGAGGATTCATTAAAAGAGAAGGAAAAAAAAACTTTCTCCCTCATCCACACACCACCCAAATCTCCTTCCCAGTCCGTTCTCCACACTGCCCCACACACCGCCCAAACCTCCTTCCCAGTCCGCTCTCCACACCGCCCACATTGCCCTCTCCACACCTCCCCACACACCGCCCAAACCTCCTTCCCAGTCCGTTCTCCACTCGCCCCACATACCACCCAAACCTCTTTCCCAGTCCGTTCTCCACTCGCCCCATACACCGCCCAAACCTCCTTCCTAGTCCGTTCTCCACACCGCCCTCTCACTGTCCAACATCCTCTTCTTAAACACCGCCCCAAATCTTCCTCACAGTACCCTCTACACCGTCCCACTTTACTTTCCCCCATATCATCCTCTTCCTTGCCTCACACCGACCTCAAACACCGCCCCCTACACACTGTCCTCAACACCGCCCCCCTTTAATACTGTCCTCTCCACACCGCCCCAAGACACCGTCTTCACCTTCCTCACAGCCTTCACCTCACTCCACTTTCCACACCGCCCCAAACCGTACTCTCCCTCACCTCACCTCATTCTATCCCCTTCCTCCTCTCACTCTCCAGCTCCTTCTCTCCACAACACTGTATATCAATAGTCCATTTTTCTCTACACAGCCCTCACCATACTGTTTCCCCTCTCCTTCCAACCCACATATATACCACACGGCTCTCTCTCTCTTCACCCAAAACCATACAGCTCTCTACTCTGCCCCACACCGTCCCCTTCTCTCCTCACTCAACATCTCACTGTCCTTGTTTCCTTCTCCAAACACCGTCCCCCTCCACTAAAAAACCACATCATTTCTTAAAAATCCCTCCTTTCCTCTCTGTCCAGGACCTCAAGCCCACAACACCATCCAATTCCTTTCTCACCACACCGGTCCCACTCTTCCCCTTATTTTTAATACTTATATTTATTTTATTTTCTGCTAAATCAATTGTTATTCGATGATTTTGTCTTCCTTTTCAATTATCAATTAATCTTTATTGATTGATAAATATTAATAAAAATGAGTGCTTCACACATTCTATTTAAGTTAACATAAAAGGTGTAATTATTGTTGTAGTTATTATCATAACAATTTTTATTTTTTCTATTTTAAAAAAGGAGGAGCGAGTTTAATTCGGACGAGACGTCCTGTTAATCTCATTTTTTAAAGGGTGGAGCGAGTTTAATTTGGATGAGACGTCCTGTTAATCTCATGTAAATATTCCGTGTTTATTTCTGTTTATTTTTATATATTTTGTCGTCTCGTATATTTTCTTTTCATGGAAAAGTTAAAATAATTATTGGGTTAATTATAATACGCGCTATTAAATTGAGGTAACCATTTTTATAACGGACAGCTTTGAGGTGCTAATACCTTCCTCACCTGTAATTAGACTCCCGGATCTGGAATCTCATTTTTTGACCAATGCTTTAATTAAAGGTTTTCCCGGTATTTTATCCTAAAAATATTGGTGGCGACTCCCTGTTCATTTCATTTTCAAAAATCGTTTTGAGGGTCGGCCGTGCCGTCGCGATCCCGGTCGCGACATTCTTGTAAGTATGTGTTTGTGTTATTAAACTTGGCACTGTCTTAGGGTTTCCATAGTTGCTATCGGGGTGTTGAACATGAAAATTTACTCCTATTTTACCTAATTCCCCGAAGTGAATTATGCAAGCTACTAAGGGGATGCCATATTCTCGGTTCAAGTTTTAAGAATTCCATCTCCTTTTTGATTTTATAGTTATCGGGAAAATATTTTGCAAGAAACCTTTTCTTGAAATTTGCCCAAGTCAAGGCCTCAGTAAGAACCACCATTTGGGTTTTGGTGCGAATCCACCAAACCCCAGCCTCCCTCTTTAGTTGATAAGTAGCAAATGAAGCTTTCTATTACTCAGAACATTCAAAATACTTAAATATCTGTTCCATGTCACGGATCCATATATAAGCTCCATCATGATAATGCCCATCTTTTTAAATAGGGGGCGACCACTTTAGAAATTTGTCCAAGATTGGGCCAGACTCTGCCCGTTCCATGAACTGAGAGAATCTAGTAATGAAATCGTCATCTAGCTGAGAACCAGAACCACTCGCCATACTACAATATAACAACACTAGATTAATACTTAATTTAATTCATTGAATTCAAATTATACCTCATCACAGGGATATTGCAGCCAACGGAGTACCACTAAGTGCAATGCCAAGGTGGCCGTGTTAAATTCAATCACAGTAATATACAACCACACACATATTTCACACATAATTTCAATGTAATTCAACAAATTATTGCATATTAATCATCTAATTTTAAAAAGTATTCGGTCCGGGTTGGAACTGCTTTGATACCACCTATAACAATCCCCCTTAATTATACTTTTAATTTCAATTAATCAACAATTTTCATAATAAATTTTTCACAATTTAAACAAGATAAGTGATGATTCATAATTTTTAATATAACCATTATTCAATCATGCTTAGCTTTAATATAGCGTTCTATCTAATAATCAAAATACATATATCCTAATGACACAGACTATATATTTCTTAGTTTAATTTAATGACCAATAAGGAATACACACAAAAGTATTAAAATGCAAGACAAAGGGCTAAGAATTAGACCTTGGGCGTGGGCACGCCCAAGGGTGGGCGTATAAACGCCAGGAGGAAACAAATAAAAGGAACAAACTAGGGGACAAACAGAACCCCAGTGTTAGTATGCTGGGGTGGGCATATAAACACCTACACACAAAAAATGGGACCAACGCTCATAAGCTGGCGTATAGAAGCCAATACCAGCGTGAAGGCACGCAGGAAAGACACCAAAGCGCAAGGGTACATGCATTAGACCAAACTCTCATACAGGGAAGGAACCAGACCAAGGCACTAACTTATAAGTGCTGGTACGGGCGTGTGGGCGCCCAAGCATGCAAAGAAATTACAATGCCCATCAAAACCACACAAAGTCCAACGTAAGGACGCCAATACGAGCGTGTGGACGTGCAAGTGAGGGGGGAAGTTACCATAATCAATAACACTCAAGAAAGAGGAATGTAAAAGAGGTAATGAGTCCCACGCTATGCACCAGTGTGGGTACACTGGTTCCAATGTCCCAATGCGCGTAAGGGAAGCTACCACACGGAGCCTGGGTGTATGGATGCCTAGACTGAGCGTTTACACGCCCATATCGGACTCCAAGTTACAAAAGTTATAGTTAGGTCCCTTCCACATGCTTTTCTCATTTTGTGAATTACAATGATGCCTAAATCCCCCATTTTGACTCTGATTAGTACTAAAACTCATAGACACCATGTTTTTCATGTTCCAGACCTGTTGGCGCAGTCTGTTTGCTAAAATTCATTTGTATGAAAAGGTTGTGTGCAAAAATCCAATTTACCACTTAATGCACAACTTAAGGTATCAAATCAATGAAATGTAATTCTCAACTGGTTCCAGCTATGCACACACCTTTCCTAAGAACTCACAAACCTATGGAGTCCATCCAGGAAGTCTAATTCCCACAAATGCCAAAGATGACCTATTCAGTTCCACTAATAACATAAAAATAACACATATGTTTACATTTCAACATAACTTGTCAAAGAACCATGCATATCAAGCAATTCAGAATGACCTAGATGTCTCAACACCTACTATCCTAAAACTATGTCAATCATGGCTTAATTCCTATATCCATTACAAACAGCAATACCTGGACATGATTCTAAAGTTACAAATATATCTCCTTATTTCCTTATCACATGCATATTATATCAAGGCACATAATCTCATTTACATCATCCCGCGTCAGCATTTTCTGCCTCAGAATCATCACTCTTTATCTAATTAAACATCACTAATATCACTCAACTTCATTAATTTCATCATAATATAAATGTTATCATATACATATAGAACATTAATATCTCAAATCTAAAATGTTTGGACAGTTCATCACTAATATAGTCATGCATAAACACATCACCTAAGCTCTAATCACCATTATCAAAATAAATCATGCAAACCAGTATTAGTCATCAACTCATAAATCATCATCTCAAGTCATTAACATCAGCAAACAATCTCAACAACTAACATTAGACATCATACATATACACATATATCAAAATATCATCCGAACATTAAAATATCATCTTGGTATTGCCTCTGAGATCACTTCGTACTGGTATCCAAAACATCTACGACATCCATGTCTCCAGTCACTTAAACAATTGTAATGGTGAGTGACTAGTCATATAATTTAATATGAATAATTTCAATAATAGATATAAGATAAATTAATTAAGAACCAACAATTGATAACATCATTATCAAGTTTTAATTGGCATAATCAATATCAATGTAGTCATCATAGGTATCTCAATCATTATCCACATATTTCCATAACTGGCTCTTAATCAAGCAGAGCATAAGACGCTCTAGTATCTGGATATTAAAAAGATCAACCATCAGCTGGGAGTCCACCTGACATCCCGTGAACCCACCTGGTACCTTAACCACTAGGTCCTACTTGACCACTAGGTAGCTCAACTGGGCCACTAACGACCATGGAAGCCAAAAATGAGAGATAAATCATATCGAATGACTGTCTCTACCAAACAACATATATCATTAACAGGTATCGATGAGACATCATCCAACATCATCATTATATAGCATCCCTAGCATAAGGGCCATCATTATATACAAAATCGAGCAGTTGAATTTTTGCATGCTTTTTTGAGGCCATGCCTAGAAAGACATTGTAAGGATGTCCCTGAAGTTTCCTCAGATCTCTCCAAGGGAAGTGACAGATTTTCTCCAACGATGAATTCTTAACTAAATTTAAAATTTAATGCCCACGAAAATATAACAAAACTGTGCGGTTGAATTTTTACATGATTTTTTACAGCCATAGTTAGATAGGCATTGTAAGGTTTCCCCTAAAGTTTCATCAGATTTCTCCAAGGGAAGGGGTAGATTTTCTCCAACAATGAATTTTTAGCTAAATTTGAATGCTAAAACCCATGAAAATATGATAAAACTGAGCGGTTAAATTTTTACATGACTTTTTTTCTCCATGCTTAGAAAGGCATTATAAGGATGTCCCTGAAATTTCATCAGACTTCTCGAAAGGAAGGGGCAAATTTTCTCCAACGATGAATTTTAAGCCAAATTTGAACGTTAATGCCCACGAAAATATGACAAAATAGAGCGGTTGAATTTTTACATGCTTTTTTACGACCATGTTTAGAAATGCTTTGTAAGGTTGTCTTGAATTTTCTTCAAATCTCTCCAAGAAAAGGTGTAGATTTTCTCCAACGATAAATTTTTAGCAAAATTTAAAGGCTAATGCCCATGAAAATAAGTCAAAACTGAGTGATTGATTTTTTGCATGCTTTTTTACGGCCATGCTTAAAAATGCATTATAACGTTATTCCTAAAATTTCATTAGATTTCTCCAATAGAAGGGGTGGATTTTCTCCAAACATGAATTTTTAGCCAAATTTGAAGGCCAATCTCCATGAAAATATGACAAAACTGAGCTGTTGAATTTTTTCATTATTTTTTGTGTCCATGCTTAGAAAAGCATTGTAAGGTTGTCCCTGAAGTTTCATCATATTTCTCCAAGGGAAGAGGTAGATTTTCCCATATGATGAATTTGTAGCAAAATTTAAAGTCATTCCCATGAAAATATGACAAAACCGAGCGGTTGAATTTTTTCATGATTTTTTCTGGCCATGCTTAGAAAGGCATTGTAAGGTTATCCCTGAAGTTTCATCAGATTTCTCCATGAGAAGGGGTAGATTTTCTCCAACGATGAATTTTTCACCAAATTGAAAGGATAATGCCTATGAAAATATGACAAAATCAAGCGGTTGAATTTTTGCATGTTTTTTAACGGCCATGTTTTCAAAGGCTTTGTAAGATTCTTCATGAAATTTCTTTAGATTTACCAAGGGAAAGGAACATTCTCTCCAGCGATGAATTTTTAGCCAAATTTAAAGGCAATAGCCTACGAAAATATGAAGAAAATCGTGCGGTTAAATTTTTACATACTTTTTTATGGGAATATTATCAAGGACAACCTTACAATTCCTTTCTAAGCATGACCCCAAAAAACCATGCAAAAATTCAACCGCTTAGTTTTGCAATATTTTCATGGGCATTAGCCTTCAAATTTAGCTAAAAATTCATCGTTGGAGAAAATCTGCCCATTCCCTTAGCGAAATATAATGAAACTTTAAGGAGAACTTTATAATGCCTTTCTAAACATGGCCGCAAAAAATCATGCAAAACTCAACCACTCGGTTTTGTGATATTTTCATGGGTATTAGCCTTCAACATTGGCTAAAAATTCATCGTTGGAGAAAATCTGCCACTTCCTTTAGAGAAATATAATGAAACTTTAGGGACAACCTTATGATGCCTTTTTAACCATGGCCGTAAAAACTCATGCAAAATTTCAACCGCTTGGTTTTATCATATTTTCATGGGCAATTGACCTTCAAATTTTGCTAAAAAATCGTTGGAGAAAATCTACCCCTTCTAATTGAGAAATCTAATGAAGATTTAGGGACAATGTTACAATGCCTTTCAAAATATGGCCATAAAACAACATGAAAAAATCAACTGTTTGATTTTGACATATTTTCACAGGCATTAGCCTTTAAATTTGGTTAAAAATTTATCATTGGAGAAATCTGCCCCTTCCCTTAGAAAATTCTGAAGAAACTTTAGGGACAACCTTACAAAGCCTTTCTAAACATGGTCAGAAAAAAGCATTCAAAAATGCAACTGCTCAGTCTTGTCATATTTTCGTGGACATTAACCTTCAAATTTGACTAAAAATTTATCGTTGGAGAAAATCTGCTCCTTCCTATGGAGAAATCTGATGAAACTTTAGGGACAACCTTACAATGCCCTTCTAAATATGGCCGTAAAAAAAAGCATACAAAAATTTAAGCGTTCAGTTTAGTTATATTTTTGTGGGCGTTATACTTTCAAATTTGGCTATAAATTCATTGTTGGAGAAAATCTACCCCTTCCCTTGGAGAAAATCCGCCCTTCCCTTGGACAACCTTACAATGCCTTTCTAAGCATTGCAAGAAAAATACATAGAAAAATTCAACCACTCGATTTTGTCATATTTTCATGGGCTAATTACCTTCAAATTTTGCTAAAGTTTGAACATTGGGAAAATCTACCTCTTCCCTTAGAGAAATAGAATGAAACTTTAGGGATAACCTTACTATGCTTTCTAAGCATGGACACGAAAAATCATGAAAAAATTCAATGGCTCAGTTTTGTCATATTTTTATGGGTATTAACCTTCAAATTTGGCTAAAAATTAATCGATAGAGAAAATTTACCCATTCCCTTAGAGAAATCTGATGAAACTTTAAGGAAAACCTTACAATGCCTTTCTAAGCATGGATGTGAAAAATCATGGAAAAATTCAACGGCCCAAATTTTACATATTTTTGTGGGCATATAGCCTTCAAATTTGGCTAAAAAGTCATGTTTGGAGAAAATCTGCCCCTTCCATTAGAGAAATCTGATGAAATTTCAGGGAACACGTTACAATGTCTTTCTAAGCATGGCCGTAAAACAAATACAATAAATCAACTGCTCAGTTTTAACTTATTTTCATGGGCTCCTTTAAATTTGGCTAAAAATTAATCGTTGGAGAAAATCCGCCCTTTTCCTTGGAGAAATCTGAAGAAAATTCAGGGACAACCTTACAAAGCCTTTCTAAGCATGCAAAATTTCAACCGCTTGATTTTGCCATATTTTTGTGGGCATTAAAGTTCAAATTTGGCTAAAATTTCATCGTTGGAGAAGATCTGCCCCTTCCCTTGGAGAATTTTGATGAAACTTTAGGGACATCCTTATAATTCCTTTCTAAACATGGCAAAAAAAAATCATGAAAAAATTCAACTACTCGATTTTGTCATATTTTCATGGGCATTAGCTTTCAAATTCTACTAAAAATTCATCGTTGGGAAAAATTTGCCCCTTCATTTGGAGAAATATGATGAAACTCCAGGGACAACCTTATAATGCCTTTTTAAGCATAGACGTGAAAAATCATGGGAAAATTCAACGGTTCAATTTTGTGATATTTTCATGGGCATTAACCTTCAAATTTGGCTAAAAATTAATCGTTAGAGAAAATTTGCCCCTTCTGTTGGAGAAATCTGATGAAACTTTAGGGAGAACCTTACAATGCCTTTCTAAGCATGGACGAGAAAAATCATGGAAACATTCAACGACTTGGTTTTGTCATATTTTCATGGGCATTAGCCTTTAAATTTTGCTAAGAATTCATCTTTGAAGAAAATCTGCCCCTTCCATTAGAGAAATTTGTTGAAATTTTAGGGATAACCTTACAATGCATTTCTAAGGATGGTCCCAAAAAAACATGCAATAAATCAACCGCTCAATTTTGACTTATTTTTATGGGCATTAGCCTTTAAATTTGGTTAAAAATTCACCATTGGAGAAAATCTGCCCCTTTCGTTAGAAAAATCTGAAGAAAATTAAGGGACACCCTTACAAAGCCTTTCTAAACATGACTGAAAAAAGAGTGCACAAAGTCAACCGCTCAGTTTTATCATATTTTCGTGGGCATTAATGTTTAAATTTGGTTAAAAATTCATCGTTGGGTAAAATTTGCCCATTCCATTAAAGAATTCCAAGCATGGTCGTAAAAAATATCCAAAAATTCAACCGCTTGGTTTTGTCATATTTTTGTGGGCATTACCCTTTAAATTTGGCTGAAAATTCATCATTGGAGAGAGTCTACCCCTTCTTTTGGAGAAATCTGAAGAAAATTCAGAGAAAATCTTACAAAGCCTGTCTAAGCATGGTCGTAAAAAAGCATGCAAAAATTGAACTGCTCAGTTTTGTCATATTTTTATGCGTATTAGCCTTTAACTTTTGCTAAACAATCATCATTGGAGAAAATATTCCCCTTCCTTTAGAGAAATCTGATGAAACTTTAGGGACAACCCTTCAATGTCTTTCTAAGCATGGCCACAAAAGTTTAACAGCTTGATTTTATCATATTTTTGTGGGCTAGCCTTCAAATTTGGCTAAAAATTCATCGTTGGAGAAAATTTTCCCCTTCCCTTGGAGAAATCTAATGAAACTTCAAGAACAAGCTTAAAATGAAAATTCAACCACTTGGTTTTGTCATATTTTTATGGGCATTAGTCTTTAAATTTGGCTAAAAATTCATCGTTGTAGAAAATCTGCTCATTCCTTTGGAGAAATCTGAAGAAACTTCAGGGACAACCCTACAAAGACTCTCTAAGAATGGCCGCAACAAAACTTGCAAAAATTTAACCACTCAGTTTTGTCATATTTATGGGCATTAGCCTATAAATTTTGCTAAAAATTCATATTTGGAGGAAATATGTCCCTTCCTTTAGAGAAATCTGATGAAAGTGCAGGTTACAATGTCTTTCTAAGCATGGCTGCAAAAAAAAATACAAAAATTCACTTGCTCGATTTTGTTATATTTTCGTGGGCATTAGCCTTTGAATTTGGCTAAAAATACATCAGTGTAAGAAATCTGCCCCTTCCCTTAAAGAAATCTGAAGAAACTTCAGGGACAATCTTACAATACCTTCTGAAGAATGGCCATAAAAAAGCAAGAAAAAATGCAACTGCTCAGTTTTTTCATATTCTCATGGGCAATTAGCCTTTAAATTTTACTAAAAATTCATCATTAGAGAAAATTTACCCCTTCCCATCGTGAAATCTGATGAAACTTCAACGATAACCTTACAATGCCTTTTTAAGAACAGACATAAAAAGTCATGCAAATATTCAACCACATGGTTTTGTCATATTTTTATTGGCTAGCCTTCATATTTGGTTAAAAATACATCATTGAAGAAAATCTGCCCCTTCCCAAAGATAAATTTGATGAAACTTCAGGGACAAGCTTGCAATGTCTTTCTAAGTATGGCCGTAAAAACTCATCGTTGTGGAAAACCTGCCCCTTCCCTTAGAGAAATTTGATGAAACTTCAGGGATAACCTTATAATGCCTTTTTGAGCATGACCATAAAAATTATGCCAAAATTTAACCACACAGTTTTGTCATATTTTTATGGGCATTAGCCTTTAAATTTGGCTAAAAATTCATCGTTAGAGAGAATTTGCCCATTCCCTTAGAGAAATTTGAAGAAACTTCAGAGACAACCTTACAATGTGTTTCTTCGCATGACCGCAACAAACCAATAAAAAATTCAATTGTTCGGTTTTGTCATATTTTTGTAGGCATTAGCCTTTAAATTTTGCTACAAATTCATTGTTGGAGAACTCTAAGGAAATTTCAGGGACAACCTTATAAGGTCTTTCTAAGCATGAGCGCAAAAAAGCATGTAAAAATTTAACCCCTTAATTTTATCATATATTCGTGGGCATTAGCCTTTAAATTTAACTAAAAATTTATCATTGGAGAAAACTTACCCCTTCCTTTGGAGAAATCTGATAAAACTTCTTGAACAACCTTATAATGTCTTTCAAAGCATGGCCGTAAAAGATCATACAAAAATTAAACCGCTTAGTTTTGTCATATTTTTGTGGGCATTAGCCTTCAAATTTGGCTAAAAATTTACCGTTGGAGAAAATCTGCCCCTTCTATGGGAGAAATCCGAATAAACTATAGGGACAACCTTACAATGGCTTTCTGAGCATGGCTATAAAATATCACGTAAAAATTTAGCCATACAATTTTATTATATTTTCATGGGCATTAACCTTTGAATTTGGCTAAAAATTCATCGTTGGAGAGAATGTGCCCCTTCCCTTGGAGAAATCTGAAGAAACTTCAGGGACAGCCTTGCAATGCCTTTCTTAGCATGACCGTAAAAATGCATGCAAAAATTCAACCGTTGAGTTTTGTCTTATTTTCATGGGCATTTAGCCTTCAAATTTGGCTAAAGATTCATCGTTGGAGAAAATTTGTCTCTTCTCATGGAGAAATCTGATGAAACTTCAGGGACAATCTTACAATTCCTTTCTAAGCATGGCCGCAAAAATTTATTTAAAAATTCAACCGTTCAATTTTTTCATATTTTCGTAGGCATTAGCCTTCAAATTTTCCAAACCAATCATTGTTGGAAAAAATCATCCCCTTTCCTTAGTGAAATGTAATAAAACTTCAGGGACAATCTTACAATTTCCTCAAAGCATGACCGTAAAAAAGCATGCAAGAAATCCATTGTTCAGTTTTGTCATATTTTCATGGGCATTAGCCTTTAAATTTTGCTAAAAATTCATTGTTGGAGAAAATCTGCTCCTTCCCTTGGAGAAATCTGAAGAAACTTTAGGGAAATCCTTACAATGTCTTTCTAAGAATAGCCATAAAAAAGCATACAAAAATTCCATCGCTCATTTTTGTCATATTTTTATAGGCATTAGCCTTTAAATTTGGCTAAAAATTTACCATTGGAGAAAATTTACCCCTTCCCTTGGAGAAATCCGAAGAAAGTTTAGGGACAACCTTACAATGGCTTTCTGAGCATGGCTGTAAAAAAATCACATAAAAATTTAACCACATGATTTTCTCATATTTTTGTTGGTATTAGCTTTTAAATTAAACTAAAAATTCATCATTGGAGAGAATCTGTCCCTTCCCTTCAAGAAATTTGAAGAAACCTCACGAATAACCTTACAATGCCTTTCTAATCATGGCCATATAAAATTATACAAAAATCAAACCGCTCTGCTTTGTTATATTTTCATGAGTAATAGCCTAATTTGTCTAAAAAATTCATTGTTTGAGAAAATCTGCCCCATTCCTTGGAGAAATCTGATGAAACTTTAGGGACGACCTAATAATGTCTCCCAAAGCATGGTTGTAAAAAATCATACAAAAATTCAACCGCGTGGATTTGTCACATTTTCATGGGCTAATGCCTTTAAATTTGATTAAAAATTCATCATTGTAGAAAATATACTTCTTCCTTCTTAGAAATCTTATGAAACTTTAGGGACAACCCTGATAGGTCTTTCTAAGCCTTACCGCAAATAACAAGGAAAATATTCAAGCACTCAGTTTTGTCATATTTTGGTGTGCTATCCTTCAAGTATTGCTAAAAATTCATCATTGGAGAAAATTTGCCCCTTTTGATAGAGCAATCTGATGAAACTTCAGGGACAACCTTATAATGTCTTTCTAAGCATGATCGCAAAAACTCATCCTAAAATTCAAACCTTATATTTTGTCATATTTTCGTGTGTATTAGCCTTTAAATTTTGTTACAAATTCGTTGTTGGAGAGAATCTGCCCCTTCCCTTCAAGAAATCTAAAGAAACTTCAGGGACAACCTTATAATGCCTTTTTTAGAATGACTGTAAAAAATCATCTAAAAATTTAACCACACAGTTTTGTCATTTTTTTAATGGGCATTAGCCTTTAGATTTTGCTAAAAATTCATCATTGGAGACAATCTGCCCCTTACCTTTGAGAAATTTGAAGAAACTTCAGGTACAACCTTACAATGACTTTCTTAGCATTGTCGTAAAAAGTATGCAAAAATTTAACCGCCCAGTTTTTTAATATTTCCATAGGCATTAGCCTTTAAATTTGGCTAAAAATTCATCGTAGGAGAAAATCTGCCCCTTCTCTTGGAGAAATCTGATGAAACTTCAGAGACAACCTTACAATTCCTTTCTAAACATGGCCGCAAAAAATCATGCAAAAATTCAACCGCTCAGTTTTGTCATAATTTTGTGGCTATTTGCCTTCAAATTTGGCTAAAAATTCATCGTTGGAGAAAATTTGGCCCTTCCCTTGGTGAAATCTGATAAAACTTCAGGGACAATCTTACAATGCCTTTCTAAGCATGGCCGTAAGAAAGCACACAAGAATTCAACTATTCGGTATTGTCATATTTTTATGGGCTTAAATTTTGCTAAAAATTCATCGTTGGAAAAAAATTGCCCCTTCCCTTGGAGAAATCTGAAGAAACTTTAGGGTTATTCTTACAATGCCTTTCTAAGAATGGCCATAAAAAAGCATGCATAAATTCAACCGCTCAGTTTCGTCATATTTTTATGGGCATTAGCCTTCAAATTTGGTTAAAAATTTATCGTTTAAGAAAATTTGCCCCTTCCCTTGTCGAAATCTGATGAAACTTAGGTAAAACGTTACGTCTTTCTGATCATGGTCATAAAAAAATCATGCAAAAAATTTAACCACATGGTTTTGTCATATTTTCATGGGCATTAGCCTTAAAATTTGGCTAAAAATTTATCGTTGGAGAGAATCTGCCCCTTCCCATCGAGAAATCTGAAGAAACTACAGGTACAACCTTACAATGCCTTTCTTTGCATTGCCACTAAAAAGTATGCAAAAATTCAACCACTCAGTTTGGTCATATTTTCATGGGCATTAGCCTTTAAATTTGGCTAAAAATTCATCGTTGGAGAAAATCTCTCCCTTTCATTGGTGAAATCTAATGAAACTTTAAAGAAAATCTTACAATGTCTTTCTAAACATGCCTGCAAAAAAGCATGCAAGAATTCAACTGTTCAATTTTGTTACATTTTTATGGGCATTAGCCTTTAAATTTGGCTAAAAATTCATCGTTGGAGAAAATCTGCCCCTTCTATTGATAAAATCTGATGAAACTTCATGGACAACCTTGCAATGCCTTTCTAAGCATGGCCGTAAAAAAGCATGCAAGAATTCAACTATTCGGTCTTGTCATATTTTCATGGGCAATGCCTTTAAATTTGGCTAAAAATTCATTGTTAGAGAAAATCTTTCCCTTCCCTTGGAGAAATATAAAAAAACTTCAGGGATAACCTTACAATGTCTGTCTAAGCATGGTAAATCTTGTAAAAATTCAAGCACTCGATTTTGACATATTTTTCATGCTTATTAGCCTTCACATTTGACTAAAAAGTCATCGTTGGAGAAAAATTATGAAACTTTAGGAACAAGAAGATAGCGTATTTCTAAGCATTGCAGCAAAAATGCAAAAATTCAAGCTACGGGTACTATTTTCCATTTATTGGGATTTTACACTGAATATGTTTGTTTTAGAAAATTCTGCCCATTTCCTGAGAGAAAACTAATGAAACTTTGGGCACAACATTACAATGCCTTTCTAAGCATGAGCATAAAAAATCATGCAAAAATTCTATCGCTTGGTTTAGTCAAATTTTTCATGGACATTAGCCTTCAAATTTGACTAAAAATTCATCGTTGAAGAAAAATAATGAAACTTTAGAAACAAGAAAATAGTGTGTTTCTAAGCATTGTTGGAAAAAATTATGTAAAAATTTGAACTCCAGGTACAATTTTCTCTTTGCTGGGATTTTATAGTAAATATATTTGTTTTACACCACTAAAAAAACAGTTGTTAGCGACGGAAGTAATTGGTCGCTAATCCATGGAAAGGCCGTCGCTAAAACCATTAGCGACGGCATTTCAGACGGGAAATAGGACGTCGCTAAAACCCTCGTCGAAAACACATCAGCGACTACATACATGTCGTCGCTAACATATTGACGGCGTAACGCCGTCGCTAAAATCGTCTCTGCCCCAATAAGTCCCGCCGTCGCTAAGTGGAACATACAGCGACCTCGAAAGCCCGTCGCTACTAGCAGCAGACAGCGACAGCATCGGTGGTCGCTATATATACTCATTTAGCGACTCCTTAGGGTCCGTCGCTAGTAGTATTCATGTAGCGACGACATCATCCGTCGCTAGTTGCATTCATGTAGCGACGACATCATCCGTCGCTAGTTGCATTCATGTAGCGACGACATCATCCGTCGCTAGTTGCATTCATGTAGCGACGACATCATCCGTCGCTAGTTGCATTCATTTAGCGACGCCATCCTCCGTCGCTAGTGTGGAAAACACAGCGACGGTCCAATACCGTCGCTAACTGGAATTTTTAAATTTTTTTAAAATTGGTTCTATATTGACTGGTTTTGTTAATTTAACTTTAAAAATATATTAATATTTTGTATTGACCGATAAAATTTTATAATTAAATTTAAATAATTTTTTAGGGTTTAAAATATTAAATTATTATTAAAAACAAAATAATAGATTAAATTAATTTATCAAATAGGTTGAATTATTAATGATCGCTATAATAAGGCTTTTTGATTTGAGTGTAATTACCAATCAAAAATTGAGATAATAAATAAAAAATGACAAAATAAATACTGAATGAAATATAACATAACTAAAAATCGAATATACAATGTGTATAAATAATAAAAATACAATCATGGTGGTGGGGGATCCTGGGGTGGTGGTGGGGGCGCCTGGGAAGTAGGGGGAGGTAGCCTCGCCATCAACTGCATCAGTAGCTCCTGCTGCTGAGCAAGTTGCCGACGAGTCTCGGCGTGCTGCTCCTCGGCCCGCTGTCGGTCCGCCTCGGCCTTCTGTCGGTCCGCCTCGTGCCGCTCCAACAGCAACTGCCTCTGACGTCGCTCCTCCTGTAGCTCATCGTTCAGGTTTTGAATTACCTGAACGACCTCAGTCGGAAGACCAGAGGAAGACGAAGAGGAAGGGGTCTTCCCCTTTTTCGCCAGCTGCGTGTCGACGCCACCCAATCCAAACACCCTCCCTTTCTTGTTCACACAGCCAACAGCCTCCATAAATTAATAACGGGTCTATTTTACAAATCAAGTCACAATAAATGAGCTAGGAACTTACCGAGAAGGTGTCAAACCACCTATCTTGCATAACCTTCCCAGCATCTGTCCAAGATATATATGGACCATCCCACTGGGCCTTCAAAACCTTAGTAATCGCTTTGGTAGTGCGACTACTATCAACAAAGCTGTAATGACAACAATTATGTTAGGAGTAAAACAACACACAATCTAGGGAGACTCCCAAAATTTCGGCAGAGTCTCCCCTGTAAATGTAACATTTCCAAGTTTAAATAGTTACCCTGTTACAAACAGAAGAGTGCCCAGTACAATTCAATCTATACAAGTACTAATTAAAGTATTATCCAATAAACCAACAAGTCTTTCCACTAAACCCTAATATAAAGTATCATACAAATAACATAAAAGTATATGAAATTTAGTCACTTACTCGTCTCCGGCCGGCACGGGTACCAACATGGGCAGAGGGGATGCCGGAGGTGGGGTCGCCTGATGGCCATGGTCCTCCAAGCCACCAACTCCAGGAGTCTGCTCTGGGGTGGTCAGCTGTGGGGGTGATGGGGTGGTCTGCTGTGGTGGTGGTGATGGAGTGGTCTGCTGTAGTGGTGATGGAGTGGTCCGCTGTGGTGGTGATGGAGTGGTCTCCTGCCCTGGGGTAGGAGTCCCCAGACGGGAAGCCGGGGTCCTGGACCCACCACCCCTACTGAAGGGCAGTCGACGTCCCGTCATCTGTGGATAAAATCATGAAAAGAAAGGTTAGTCTCAGGATATATATAAACCTATGTATATATGTTTAATAACTACATACTCTGTGTCTGTTTCAGTTTCAAATTCCCCCTCAGTTCCAGTGTCACTGTGGTTATCAAAAGAAGCCGCACCGATGCCTTTGGAAATCCAAAGAAAAGAACCTCATGAGTTATCATGGCCAAGCAAGGACTACAATATTCCACGGATAGAGGAAGTACAGCAAGAAAAGGAGAGGGAAAGGTCAATTCATGCACTAGAAGTAACCACTTCAAAAGAAGAGAAACCTGCACAAGTAAATCAAGTGCCATCTCCATCTTCTGAAATATTGTGCAAAGAGCCTTCTGAATTGGAGAAATTTAGCATAAAAGGTGATGGTTCAAAGGCAGAGAGTTTAGTGCAAACGCAAGAGGGAAAAGAATCCATTCATTCCATAGAAGAAACTACTACAACATCACAAGAAGCAGCGGATGAATTGGATGAACCATTGAAGTTATCAGGCTCATCATCCACTCAACAATTTGAACAAAAAAGTGGAGTTGGAAGCAAACAATCTGAAGATTCAAAGGACTCTAAAATAGATGGTCGAGAATCAACCAAAGGTGAAACAAACCAAGAAGTTGAACAGCAAGAGCCTCAACAACCACAGTACCCTGCCGTTCAACAATGCAGAAACAATGATCTAGCAGAAAGTCATGCAATACACGAAATTGAAGAAGAAAAAGCCTACGGGAAAGGAGATGAAGCGAGCAAAGAAGAGTCTCAAGTATTAGAGGAGCAAAAGGAATATACAGAGGAAGCCATTGGAGGGGGAAAGGACAACAAAAAACGGCCCAAGAAACTGTTTGTTTCCTTAATCATAGCAACATCAGCCCTTCTTTTTTCTGGGATATTCTTCTTTATTCGGCAAAGAAGATCCAGAAAAAGGTAAATTTGGAATATTCATCTTTTTTCTGGTTTTACTTTTAATTACAAAACTGTCATCTTAGTTTTAATTATAAAATTATCATATTGTTTTTTTATTTTCACAAAAGTTGCTGCAAGAAACAATGAAAACAAGGAAATATGATTTTCCTATGTTTTATCAAAACTATCATCTTAGTTTTAATGTTTACTGAATCCTGTGTTTCATTTTTACTAAAAAGAAAAATCTTATGCAGTGTGTTTGTTTTGCTAGTTGTCTTAAATGATTCTCAAAGTGAATTGAAGTTCACATTACATATCAATATTCAGCGTCGAAGAGCTATTCAAAGGTAAATTCATGTTCACTAGAATCCTATTTTTCATTTTAACTAGGATGAAATCTTATGTAGTGTGTTTGTTTTGCTAGCTGTGCAAGGTAATATTCAAAGTGAACTGATGTTCATGTTACATATCAATTTTAAGCACAAGCAAATTTAATGGAGATGTGCATGTGGTAGTTTCTTGATTGGTTCTGTACATCTTTGTTCTTTGGCAAGCAAATTGGTATGCAGGACTTGGGTGTTCTCATGCTTGCGTTTATGAAAAAATAAAATTATCATCATACTTTCTACACAATCATTCTGAATCTAAAATTCAAACATAAGCAACGATGGTAAACACAGATGTAAGGATACAAAAAATGCCCTGAAACTAAAATTCAAACACAAGCAAAGAAGAAAAAATCCACCCAAAGTAAAGACTAACTTTCCAAAAAGCTGAAGAAGCAAATTTTAAATTATATCCACTGAACTACAAGGATGAGGGGCTCACTAACCAGTTTGTGAGAGGGGCTGACGGAGGTGGAGGCGGTGGAGGTGGAGCTTCCGCGAAGGCTTTGTGAGAGGGGCTCACGGAGGCGGTGGAGGAGTAGCTTCAGTGGAGGTGGAGCTTCGGTGCAGGTGGAAGTTTGGTGGAGGTGGAGGAGAGGGAGGGAGAGGTGAACGGAGACAGGGAGGGGGAACACGGAGGTCAGGAGAGGGAGGGAGAGGTAAACGGAGGGAGGGAGGGGGTGAACGGAGGTGAGGAGAGGGAGGGAGAGCTGAACGGAGGGAGGGAGGAGGTGAACGGAGGTGAGGAGAGGGAGGGAGAGCTGAACGGAGAGGTTAGGGTGAGAGGGGGGAAAGTTAGGGCAACTGAGAGGGAAAGGGGCTGCTGTCGAGTAACATTAAACGTTAGCGACGGCACTAACGCCGTCGCTAAAGACGTCACTACCTTTAAACACTTAGCGACGGTAAACCAACTCCGTCCCTAATCCCCTGAACCGTAGCGACGGCCTCAACCCACCGTCACTAACTTCAATCATTAAAAGGAAAAATTGGAGGGAAGTGAAATACATAGCGACGGGAGGAAGAGTCCGTCACTAATATACTGAATCGTAGCGACGGTTACACACCCCCGTCACTACCTTCCATTATTTTTCAATTAAGTAGAGCGAAGACGAAAACATAGCGACGGTAGACCGTACCGTCACTAATCTCCTAAAATTTAGCGACGGTTGGATAACTCCGTCACTAATCTCCTAAACATTGCGACGGTATCGCCCAACCGTCACTACCCGTCACTAACTTCAACAGAAAAAATAGCTGGAGCCTAGGTGAAAATATTAGCGACGGTATTGTACCTCCGTCACTATTACAAACCATAGCGACGGGGACTGACCGTCGCTTTAGTTGGAGGGAACATTAGCGACGGGAGTTCACCGTCGCAACCTTTTGCCGCCAACTGAAAACCGGGGCGGGAAAGAAAAAATGGTGGAGTTAAAATATAGCGACCCTTCTAGCGACGGTGGTGACAAGGATTAGCGACCACGTATTATACGTGGTCGCTAATTTAGTCGCTAATACCTTTTTGGTCCTTTTTGGCATCAGGCGGTCGCTAACACGGTCGCTATTTAGCGACGGCAGGTGGTGGTCGCTAATTTGAGGTAGCTGTTTGGGGTCTTTTTAGTTGTGTTAGAAAAATTTGCCCCTTCCCTTGTAGAAAACTAATGAAACTTTAGGACCAACCTTATGATGCCTTTCGAAGCATGAGTGGAAAAAATCCTGTAAAAATTCGAGCTCCGGGTACCATATTTAATTTGTTGAGATTTTACACTAAATATCTTTGTTTTAGAAAAATCTGTCATTTCCCTTATAGAAGACTAGTAAAACTTTGGGGACAACCTTATAATGTCTTTCTAACCATGGGCACTAAAAAACATGCAAAAATTCAACCACATAATTTTGTCATAATTTTCGTGGACATTAGCCTTCAAATTTGACTAAAAAATCATTGTTGGAGAAAAATTATGAAACTTTAAGAACATGAAGATAGCATGTTTCGAAGCATTGATACAAAAAACCATGTAAAAATTTGAACTTCGGGTACCATTATCCATTTGCTTGGATTTTAAACTAAATATCTTTGTTTGAGAAAAATCTGCCCCCACTTGGAGAAAACTAATGAAATTTTGGTGACAATCTTACAATACCTTTTTAATCATGACATATTTTTCATGGGCATTAGCATTCAAATTTGACTAAAATTCATCATTGGAGAAAAATTATGAAACTTTTTGAACAATAAGATAGCGTGTTTCTAAGCATTGTTAGAAAAATTCATGCGAAAATTCAAGCTCCGGATACCATTTTGCTAGGATTTTACATTAAAAATCTTTGGTTTAGAAATATCTCTCCCTTCCGTTGGAGAAAGCTAATGAAACTTTGTGAACAACCTTATAATGCCTTTCTAAGCATGGGCGTAAAAAATATGCAAAAATTCAATCGTTCGGTTTTGTCATATTTTTCATGGGCAAAGCCTTCAAGTTTGACTAAAAATTCATCATTAGAGAAAAATTATGAAACTTTGGGAACAAGAACATACTGTGTTTCTAAGCATTTCTACAAAAAACCAAGCAAAAATTCAAGCTCGAGGTACTTTTTTCCATTTGCTAGGATTTGACACTAAATATTTTTGTTTTAGAAAAATATGCCCCTTCCTAGTGTGAAAACTAATTAAACTTTGGAGACAACCTTACAATGACTTTCTAAGCACGGGTGCAAAAAACTTACAAAAATTCAACCGTTCGATTTTGTCATATTTTTCGTAGGCATTAGCCTTTAAATTTGACTAAAAATTATTGTTGGAGAAAAATTATGAAACTTCGAGAACACTAAGATAGCGCATTTCTAAGCATTGCAGCAAAAAACCATGCAAAAAATCAAGCTACGGGTACCATTTTCCATTTGTTGGGATTTTACACTAAATATGTTTGTTTTAGAAAATTCTGCCCTTTCCCTGGGAGAAAACTAATGAAACTCTGGGGACAACGTTATAATGCCTTTCTAAGCATGGGCATAAAATATCATGTAAAAATTCAACCGCTCGATCTTGCGATTATCAACCAATCATACAATGCCTTAAACCCTAAACCATAAGCTTCAAACCCCGAACCCTAGACCACAAACTCCAAACTTGAAACCATAAACTCCAAACCTTGGACCTTAAACCCCTAAACCGGAAACCTCAGTCCCCCCACCCAAACCTTAAACTCAAAATCTTAGATGCCAAACCTCAAACCCTAAAACCCTAAATCACAAACCCTTAGCCCCACAAGCTAAAACCCTAAAATATAAACTTTAAACCCTAAACACTAAACTACAATTTATGATTAATCTATTAAAGTAAGTATATTATGATATTAAACCTATGACATCTTATGAATTTATCTGTAGTTAATGTGCTAACTTGGTATGGATATACTTGTATTTTATTCCAAACTGATTGGTTGATAATCTCAAGTAAATTTTATTAGAATGTCTTAAGTTTCTGATGCTATAAATAACTTGAAGGCTTGAAATCTAAGTCAACGCTCTATAAATTTTAATAGCCGACCTAAAGTTACATTAGCTTTCTCCAAGGGAAAGAGGCATATTATTCTACACCAAAGCAGGTAAAAATTCAACCGCTTGATTTTGTCACATTTTCATAGGCATTAACCTTCAAATTTAACTAAAACTTCATTGTTGAAGAAAATGTGCCCCTTCCCTTGGAGAAATCTGATGAAACTTCAAGGACAACCTTACAGCGCCTTTTAGAGCATGGCCATAAAAAATTATGCAAAAATTTAACCATATAGTATTGTCATATTTTCATGAGCATTAACCTTTAAATTTGACTAAAAATTCATCGTTGGAGAGAATCTACCCCTTCCCTTAGAGAAATTTGATGAAACTTTAGGGGTTACCTTATAATGTCTTAGCATGGTCGTAAAAAATCATGCAAAGATTTAACCACATGGTTTTGTTATATTTTCATTGGAATTTCATGGGCATTAGCCTTTAAATTTGGCTAAAAATTCATCGTTGGAGAGAATCTGCCCCTTCCCTTTGAGAAATCTGAAGTAACTTCAGGTACAACCTTACAATGCCTTTCTTAGCATTACTGCAAAAAAGTATACGAAAATTCAACTACTTAGTTTTTTCATATTTTCATGGGTATTAGCCTTCAAATTGGGCTAAAAATTCATCGTTGGAGAAAAGTTACCCATTTCATTAGTGGAATCGAAAGAAACTTTAGGGACAATCTTACAATTCTTTTCTAAGCATGGCCATAAAATAGCATGCGAGAATTCAACTGTTCGATTTTGTCATATTTTTGTAGGCATTAGCCTTCAAATTTGGCTAAAAATTTAGCGTTGGAGAAAATCTGCACATTCCTTTAGAGAAATCTGATGAAACCTCAAGGACAACTTTACAATGCCTTTCTAAGCATGGCCGCAAAAAAAAAACATGCAAAAATGTAACCGCTCAGTTTTGTCATATTTTCATGGATATTAGCTTTTAAATTTGGTTAAGAAATCATTGTAGCAGATAACAGGAAGTAGGTTGCAAGTTACAGGTTATAGGTACTAGTGGGTACCTTGTAGTTGGTAACAAATAAGTGCATAATATATCAACTTCAAAGTCAAGGTAACAAGTACCTTGATCCCTTGCGAAACCTTAATTAAACTCAGAATCGCAAGTTTAAGCCCTAACCATCCTAGTTCCAAAACCCTAAATAACCATATTCCCTTAAAAACCTTAAAACCTAAACCCTAAACTTTATTTATAAATTTTTGAAAAATATGATTTTATTAAAAATTATTATTTTATTGTATTACTTTATTAACACTTTCAACCGCTAAACCCTGTATTACTGACTTGACCAATTTAATCACTGGTTGAGTTTGTAAAATATTGAGTAAAACAAAATCATGTAATTATTTGTTATCACTATCTAACTAAAATTCTTTTGAGAGAACAATCACAAGTAACTCAACTTTCACTATTAATTTTTTAATAAAAGTATCATAGAATATATTAATGAGCAAATGAGTAAATTCATTAATAATAAATAAGAACTTTGTGTCATGGTTTGTAGTTAGAAAAGCAAACACAAGAAAGGTTTTTCCTATTTAATTTAATAACAACAAATAAATTAAACCAATAAATAAGAGATGCGTGTTTCTAAGTATTGCTGTAAAAAACCATGCAAAAGTTTGAGCTTCAGGTAACATTTTCCATTTGCTGGGATTTTACACTAAACATCTTTGTTTTAGAAAAATCTGTCCCTTCCCTTAGAGAAATCTGAAGAAACTTTAGCGACAACCTTACAATGCCTTACTAAGCATGATCGTAAAAAATCATGCAAAAATTTAACCCCATGATTTTGTCATATCTTCTTGGGCATTAGCCTTTAAATTTGACTAAAAATTCATCATTGGAGAAAAATTATAAAACTTTGGGAACATGAAGATAACGTGTTTCTAAGCATTGCTATAAAAAACTATACAAAAATTTGAGCTCCAGGTACCATTTTTGATTTGCTGGGAATTTGCACTAAATATCTTTGTTTTGGAAAATTCTGCCTCTTTCCTGGGAGAAAACTAATGAAACTTTAGGACAACCGTACAATGCCTTTCTAAGCATGACTGCAAAAAGTCATGCAAAAATTCAACCTCTCAATCTTGCCATTATCAACCAATCATACAATGCCCCTAAACCATAAACTTTAAACCCTAAACCCTTGACTATAAATGATAAGTGTGCATGTTGTCTTGTTTTTAAGTGTTTTTATATGGTAGTTTTTGTTTATTTTTGCCTTTATTCCTCCCGATTTCCTTTGATTTTTAATTTCCTTCCACATAGACTACTTGGTTGTCTCTACTTTTATAGGACTATTGATGTTTCAGGTTTATTTTGATGAGAAATGGCCATTTCGATGCAAGAAGAAGCCTTTGGGAACCTTAGCAGTGTGATTGGGCAAGGTTAGAACAAACCACTAGCAGTGGTTGTCACTGGAATGAAGAAAATCAAGAGGGTCAAGTGGAAAAGATAATCACTGGCCATGGTTGGCTCTGTTTAAGCGAAGGGTCATCCAGCAGTGGCCATCACTGGCCATGGTTTCTCACCACTAGCCGTGGTTGGCACTATGGCAAATTAAATCAGGGGTCAGAGATAACCACTGGCCGTGGTTTCCCACCACTGGCCATGGTTGTCATCAGATGCCATGATACACTGAATTTTTAAAGGATTTAGATCATCAGACTCTGAACCACTACTAGTGGTTTGCTACCATTGGCCGTGGTTACCCACATGAAGCCTTGTTTCTTGATTTTTAGGGTGCATATTGGGGGAAGTTAAGGGGATTTCTGGACAGACTTGGACAGGGAAAAAAAGACATGAAAAAGAGAGAATTTACGGAGGTTTTTGGAAGAGAAACAAGAAGGATCTTGGCATCTAACATCGTGTTTTAGAAGATCGAAAGGATTTCTGAGTGAGAACTGGTTTTCTTTTCTTCTTTTACTCCTTCAAAGTTTATCTTGAGTGCTTTTGTATTTCTTTGAACATGGAGTTTATTATGGATTGTATCAAATTTTGCATGTGTAACTAATTTCAAATCTTAGGAATTAGAGATTGTGACATGATTATATATTGAATGACGTTTTATCCGTATGGTTTATGAATCTTAGTTTCTATTCAAATTCTGTGCATGCTTAATGCTTTTGATGATCTAGAGATAGACCCAATTGAACCTAGAACGTCGGGATAATTGAAAGATTAACCGTTGTTTTGAAACGCCTAAATTTGAACTTAGGGTTATGGATCATGAAAGTGGGCATAACACTTTTAGGTTAAATAGGATTTCACTGTTCTTAATAAGTACAAGAAATAAATAGAATGGTGTTCTTTATTAATTGAGCATGCTATCGTTGTTCTGAGAGGAAAGCATTAACAAATTTAGGAAGTCTCGCCTTAGAATGTTAACTCATAAACAGAAGGTCTTAGGTAAATCAATATGTAATTCATTCACACACCTAAATCCCAAGAAGTTAACCATCGTGCAATCCAATTTAAACGAAAAGTTTTATTCTCTGTCATGATTTTGTTGTATTTAGTTTACTGCCTTTTTTCCATTGTTGAACAAATTTTCTAGATAATTGAATTATTGTTAAAACCAGTACTTGGGCACAATCGTTGTGGGAACGATCATTTTGTTTACTTCAATAAACCGTATACTTGCGGAACGACTATCAAGTTTTTGGCGCCATTATCGGGGATTGTGTTTCTCCAATATTGGCTAAGCGGTACTAGTCGTGGTTGCCATCAGGTGCATGTTCCAAGTTGTTATAAATAGTGCGGACTTTATTCTTTTAGCAAAAATACTTGATGAACGGTATAAACAAATTCAGGAATATATAAAATCTGAGGTCAGGTCCGAAGGGACTTAAAAATTATATTTTCAACCAGACTTTTTCCCAACAGAAACCTCACGGACAATCTTACAATGCCTTTCTAAGCATGGCTGCAAAAAAGCATGTGAAAATTTAACCGCTCAGTTTTGTCATATTTTGGTGAGTATAGCCTTCAAATTTAGTTAAAAATTCATCCTTGGAGAAAATTTATCTCTTCCCTTAGGTGGTGTTTGGTATGAGGGATCTTTTTAAGTGAGATTCCTAGGAATGTGTTTCCTAGGTAACTTATTTTCCATGTTTGGTATTAAAAAATTTACCCGGGAATCTTTTGTTTTATGACGATTTAGGAAGAAAATGAGGGCATTTTTGTCCTAAAATTTTTTATTCCTGGGAATGCATAGGATACTCACCTATTGAAATGGGAAAGTAAAATTTTTAATTCCTTTATAATTAAGTTTCTTGAGAATCTTACATTCCTAGGAAATATTTTTTTATTTCATACCAAACATAGGGAAGGAAATGTTTTAAATATTATTCCCAGGAAAGTTCAACGATCCCCCATACCAAACACCACCTTAGAGAAATCTAATGAAACTTCAGGGACAAACATACAACGCCTTTCGAAGCATGGCGGTAAAAAAAACATACAAAAGTTCAAATGCTCAATTTTGTCAAATTTTTGTGGCCATTAACCTTTGAATTTGGCTAAAAATTCATCGTCATAGAAATTTTGCCCCTACCTTTAAAGAGTTTTGAAGAAACTTCAGGGACAACCTTACAATGCCTTTGTAAGCATGGCCGCAAAAAAGCATACAAAAATTTAACTGCTCGATTTTGTCATATTTGTGTGGGCATTAGCCTTCAAATTGGCTAAAAATTCATAGTTGGAGAAAATTTGCCCCTTCCCTTAAAGAAATTTGAAGAAACTTTAGAGACGTCTTTACCATGTCGTTTTAAGCATGGTCGTAAAAAAGCACGCAAAAATTTAACCACTCGATTTTCTTATATTTTTATGAGCATTAAGCCTTTAAATTTAGCTAAAAATTCATCGTTGTAGAAAATCCACCCCTTCCCTTCGAGAAATCTGAAGAATTTTAAAAAATAACCTTACAATGACTCTAAGCACGGTCGTAATAAATCATGCCAAAATTTAACCACATGGTTTGGTCATATTCTCGTGGGCATTAGCCTTTAAATTTGGCTAAAAATTCGTCATTGGAGAGAATCTGCCCCTTCCCTTCGAGAAATCTGAAGAAACTTCAAGAACAACCTTAAAATTCCTTTCTTAGCATCAATACAAAAAAAAACATACAAAAATTTAACCGCTCGATTTTGTCATACTTTTTTGGACAATTAGCCTTCAAGTTTTACTAAAAATTCATCTTTGAAAAAGATCTACCCCTTCCCTTAGAGATATCTGATGAAACTTCAAGGACAACCTAATAATGCCTTTCAAAGCATTGCCACAAAAATGCATGAAAAAATTTAACCGCTCGATTTTGTCATAATTTCATGGGCATTAGCCTTTAAATTTGCTTAAAAAATCATCGTTGGAGAAAATCTTCCTCTTCCCTTGGTGAAATCTGATGAAACTTCAAGGATAATCTTAAAATGTCTTTCTAAGCATGGTCGTAAAAAAGCATGCAAGAATTCAACTGCTCGATTTTGTCATATTTTCGTGGGCTACCTTTAAATTTGGCTAAAAATTCATTGCTGATAAAAATATGCCCTTTCCCTTGGAAAAATCTGATGGAACTTCAGGGATAACCTTACAACGCCTTTCTAAGCATGGCCATAAAAATCATGTAAAAAATTAACTGCTCAGTTTTGTCATATTTTCGTAGGCATTAGCCTTTAAATTTGGATAAAAATTCATTGTTGGAGAAAATCTACCATTTCCCTTGGAGAAATCTAAAGAAACTTTAGGGATAATCTTACAATGTCTTTCTCAGCATTGCCGTAAAAAAGCATGCAAAAATTCAATAGCTCGGTTATGTCATATTTTCGTGGGCAATGCCTTCTAATGTGGCTAAAAAATCGTCATTGGAGAAAATATGCCCTTTCCCTTGGAGAAATTTGATGAGACTCTAGGGACAACCTTACAATGTCTTTCTAAGCATGGGCGTATAAAATCTTACAAAAATGCAATCGCTTGATTTTGTCATATTTTCCTAGGCAATGCTCTCAAATTTTTCTAAAAATTCATCGTTAGAAAAAATATGTCCCTTCCCTTTGAGAAATCTGATGAAACTTCAAGGACAATCTTATAATGTCTTTCTAAGCATGGCCGCAATAAATAATACAAGAATTCAACCGCTTGATTTTGTCATATTTTTATAGGCATTAGCCTATAAATTTGGCTATAAATTCATTGTTAGAGAAAATCATTCTCTTCCCTTAGAGAAATCTGATAAAACTTTAGGAACAACTTTACAATGTCTTCCTAAGCATGGCCATAATAAATCATACAAAAATTCAACCACATCATTTGTCATGTTTTCGTAGGCAATTAGCCTTTAAATTTGACTAAAAACTCATCGTTGAAGAAAATCTGCCTCTTCTCCTGGTGAAATATGAAGAAACTTCAGGGACAACCTTACAATTTCTTTCTAAGCAAGCATACACGCAAAAACATTGTGTTAAAACCAAGAAGGATTTTCGGAGTACCCTTAGATTTGTTGATAATCAACATCAAGCATCTTAATTAGTTAAGTTATGAGTTGATAAAATGTTTGATAAGATCATTCGAGTGTTTCAGGATATAAAGCACATGTTATAAATCAAAGGGGGGGCATGTATCCAATAAGTCTGGTAAGGCAAATCTATGAAGGCTATGCATCAAAGAAATGCACACAAAGTCTAGAAACATCTCTTCAGAGAAAAATGTTATTCTAAACTATAACAGACCCATACCCTTCATGTCTTATAGCAAGCCTTAAAGAATCTAAAAGAACTCACTTTTTAAAGGCAACCCTTTTCAAACAGATTTTGTCTCTACATAGAAGATGCTGAAGACCTTCTTCAAAATCACAAGAAAGGATTGGAATATTTCTTGAAGTTTTGAGTCTTATCATCAATGCTTTATAATTCCCCAGACCTCAATCTAATCTCAGGTACTCTCTCTGAACACATCAAGTCTGGACCTATATATGATGATTCAACAAAGCATATTTCCTTCTCAGCTTAAGGTCTTATCACTAGAAAGGAAATTTTGAAATAACGTAGTTCAAAGATCCATCTTTCAATAAAGATCTCTCCATCTTAGTGAAACTGACTCTAGGCCTACAATTGTACAAATCTCAAAAACTCTCTAATCTATACTTAGCAAGAAGAAAGACTCTCTCTAAAGATCATATCCGTTAAGAAGACTTCTCTCAAGCTTTTGAAAGATTCACTCTCAACGGTCATCTAATGGATCTATCTCTATCAACAAGAATACCATGTATATATATATATATATATATATATATATATTGTAACTCTCCTCAAAAAGTGAAGTAGGAGAGAGACTTAGAGATATATGTTTGTGTGCACAAGATAGTAAAAGACATAGATGTCTCCAAAGAAAAGAAAAAAGATTACAAAAGAAGAATAAAGACCTATATGAAGAGAGAAAAAAATATGGAAAAAGAAAAGAAAAAGAGAGAGAGCTTGTGACATTGAATTAGAAACACAAAGATAGAGATGTCACACAAAAAGTAGTGTGATAGAAAGAAAAGTAGAACATAAACAAGCCCTAGATGTTTTGTGTACAAAAGCCTTAAAAGCAGAATGCAAGTTTTATTTTAATATAATATTTCCAAATTCTTGTAAACACAGGTCAGTTGATCTATCGGGAAACACTATGGCTTAAAGAGGCTTTGGAAAGAATACTTGGGTTTGAGCTAGGAGTGGCTCATGAAAGAATTCTTGGGTCTGCCACAGGAATGGGTGCTTGCAAAACAATACTCAGAAGCACGGGTTGTGCTTAAGCCAGGAGTGGTTGGATTCAAGAATACTCAAAAGCACTAGGTGTGCTTAAGCAAGGAGTGGCTGGAATCAATAATACTCATAAGCTCAGTCTGAGTTGATTATGTAAAAGAGATATTTTTACATAGTGCAAATCCTTTAGATTTGAAGATACTGGATGTAGTCTGCGGGTTGGAGGTGAACTGGTATAAATTGCTTGTGTGATGTCTCTCTCTCTGACTCTTTAACTATCAAAAGTCTGATCCATTATCATTAATATCTTTGATAGTAAAAGTCTAGTAAATAACACTCATTCAATTAAATAATCACGCTCTCTATCTCGCAAAAGAGAAAAGACTTATTCAATTCCCCCTTCTAAGTCTGTTCTGTGAACCATCACATTGCAAAAGTTTAACCGCTCGGTTTTGTCAAATTTTCACGGGCTCTTTCAAATTTGTCTAAAAATTCATCGTTGGAGAAAATTTACCTCTTCCCTTTGTGAAATCTGATGAAACTTTAGGGACAACCCTACTATGGTTTTTCAAAGCATAGCCGTAAAAAATTATGCAAAAATTCAATCGCTCGGTTTTGTCATATTTTCATGGGCTAGCCTTCAAATTTGGCTAAAAACTCATCGTTGGAGACAATTTACCCTTTTGCTCAAAGAAATTTGATGAAACTTCAACACCACCTTACAATGCCTTTCTAAGCATGGCTGCAAAAAATCATGCAAAAATTCAACTACTCGATTTTGTCATATTTCTGTGGGCATTAGCCTTCAAATTTGGCTAAAAATTCATCCTTGGAGAAAATCAGCCACTTCCTTTGGTGAAATCTGATGAAACCTCATGAATAGTCTTACAATGCCTTTCTTAGCATGGCTACAAAAAAGCATCCAAAAATTCAACCGCTCAGTTTTGTCATAGTTTCGTGGGCATAGCCTTCAAATTTGGCTAAAAATTCATCGTTAGAGAAAATTTACCCCTTCCCTTGGTGAAATATGATGAAACCTCACAGACAATCTTACAATGTCTTTCTAAGCATGGCCGTAAAAAAGCATACAAAAATTCAACCGCTTAGTTTTGTCATATTTTCATGGGGATAACCTTTAAATTTGGCTAAAAATTCATTATTGGAGAAATCTGCCCCTTTCCTTGGAGAAATCAGAAGAAACTTTAGGGACAAACTTACAATGTCTTTCTAAGCATGGTCGCAAAAAAATATACAAAAATTCAACTGCTCAATTTTGTCAGATTTTTATGGCATTAGCCTTTGAATTTGGTTAAAAATTCAACGTTATAGAAAATTTGCCACTGCCTTTGAAGAGTTTTGAAGAAACTTCACGGACAACCTTACAATGCCTTTCTAAGTGTGGTCGTAAAAAAGCATGTAAAAATTCAACTGTTCGATCTTGTTATATTTTCATGGGCATTAGCCTTCAAATTTGGCTAAAAATTCATCGTTGGAGAAAATCTGCCCCTTCCCTTGAGAAATCTGAAGAAACTTTAGGGATGTCCTTACCATGTTGTTTTAAGTATGGTCGTAAAAATATAAAAATTCAACCGCTTAATTTTGTCATATTTTTATAGGTATTAACCTTTAAATTTGGCTAAAAATTCATCGGTATAGAAAATCTACCCCTTTCTTTAGAGAAATCTAAAGAAACTTAAGGAACAACCTTACAATAACATTTTTAAGCACGGTCGTAATAAATCATGCAAAAATTTAACCACACTGCTTTGTCATATTTTCGTGGGCGTTAGCCTTTAAATTTAGCTAAAAATTCATCGTTGGAGAGAATCTGCCCTTTCCCTTCGAGAAATTTCAAGAACAACCTTAAAATGTTTTTCTTAGCATGGCTGCAAAAAAGCATGCAAAAACTCAACCGCTTAATTTTGTCATTTTTTTTGGGCATTAGCCTTCAAGTTTTACTAAAAATTCATCTTTGAAAAAAATCTACCCTTCCCTTACAGATAATTGATGAAACTTCAAGAACAACCTTATAATGCCTTTCAAAGCATTGCCACAAAGATGCACGAAAAAATTCAACCGCTCGATTTTGTCATATTTTCGTGGGTATTAGCCTTCAAATTTGCCTAAAAATCATCATTAGAGAAAATCTTCCCCTTCCCTTGGTGAAATCTGATGAAACTTCAAGGATAATTTTACAATGCCTTTCTAAGCATGGCGGTAAAAAATCATGCAAAAAATTCAACCATATGATTTTGTCATATTTTCATGGGCATTAGCCTTTAACTTTGGTTAAAAATTCATCGTTAAAGAAAATCCGCCCCTTCTCTTGGTGAAATCTGAAGAAACTTTAGGGATAACCTTACAATGCCTTTCTAAGAGAGCATAGGCGCAAAAACATTGCAAAAGTTCAACCGCTTGATTTTGTCATTTTCGTGGGCTCTTTCAAATTTTATCTAAAAATTCATCGTTGGAGAAAATATGCCTCTTCCCTTGGTGAAATCTGATGAAATTTTAGGGACAACCCTATATTGTCTTTCGAAGCATGGCCGTAAAAAATCATGTAAAAATTCAACCGCTCGGCTTTGTCATATTTTCATGGGCTAGCCTTCAAATTTGGCTAAAAATTCATGGTTGGAGAAAATTTACCTCTTTCCTCAAAGAAATTTGATAAAACTTCAGGGACCACCTTACAATGTCATTCTAAGCATGGACACAAAAAATCATGCAAAAATTTAACCGCTTGGTTTTGTCATTTTCATAGCCATTAGCCTTCAAATTTGGCTAGAAGATCATTGTTTGAGAAAATCTACCCTTTCCTTTGGAGAAATCTGAAGAAACTTTAGGGACAACCTTACAATGCCTTTCTAAGCGTGGCCACAAAATAGTATGCAAAAATTCAACCGCTTGGTTTTGTCATATTTTCGTGGGTATTAGCCTTTAAATTTGGCTAAAGTTTCATGTTGGAGAAAATTTGTCTCTTCCTTTAGAGAAATCTAATGAAACTTTAGAGACAACGTTGCAATGCCTTTCTAAGCATGGCCGTAAAAATTATGCAAAAATTCAACTGCATAGTTTTTTCATATTTTCGTGGGCATTAGCCTTTAAATTTTGCTACAAATTCATTGTTGGAGAAAATCTACCACTCCCCTTGGAGAAATTTGATGAAACTTCAGAGATCACCTTACAATGTCTTTCTAAGCATGGCCACAAAAAAACATGTAAAAATTCATCCGCTCGGTTTTGTCATATTTTCGTGGGCATTAACCTTTACATTTAGCTAAAAATTTATCGTTGGAGAAAACATACCCCTTCCCTTAAAGAAATGTAATGAAACTTTAGGGACAACCCTGCAATGTCTTTGTAAGCATGACTGCAAAAAATCATGTAACAATTAAATCGCCTAATCTTTCCATACTTTCGTGGGCTAGCTTTCAAATTTGGCTTAAAATTCATCGTTGGAGAAAATTTGCTCCTTTCCTTGGAGAAATCTGATAAACTTCAGTGACACATCATTGGGGAAAATCTACCCCTTCAACGTTGAACTTTTAGCTAAATTTGAAGGCTATGCACACCAAAAATATGACAAAATCGAGCTGTTGAATTTTTGCATAATTTTTTAGGTCCATTATTAGAAAGGCATTATAAGGTTGTCTGTAAAGTTTCACTTGTTTTCTATATAGGAATGGGAAGATTTTTCTAAAACAAAGATATTCAGTGTAAAATCTCAGCAAATGGGAAATTTCACCTGGAGCTCAAATTTTTGCAAAGTTTTTTACAGCAATGCTTAGAAACACGCTATCTTCTTGTTCCCAAAGTTTTATAATTTTTTTCCAACGATGAATTTTTAGCTTAGTTTAAAAAGTAATGCCCATGAAAAATATGAGAAACTCGAGGAGATGAATTTTTGCATAATTTTTTGGCTCTTGCTAAAAAAGGCCTTGCAAGGTTGTCCCCAAAGTTTCATTAGTTTTCTCCAAGGGAAATGGTAGATTTTTCTAAAACAAACATATTCAATGTAAAATCCCAAGAAATGGAAAATAGTATCTGGAGCTCAAATTTTTGCATGGTTTTTTGCAACCATGCTTAGAAACACATTATCTTCATGTTCCCAAAGTTTCATAATTTTTCTCCAATGATAAATTTTTAATCAAATTTAAAGGCATCCATGAAAAATATGACAAAACCAAGCGGTTGAATTTTTGCATGATTTTTTGCATTTATGCTTAGAAATATATTGTAAGATTGTCCCTAAAGTTTTATTAGTTTTCTCTAAAGGAAGAGAGAGATTTTTCTAAAACAAAGATAATCAGTTTAAAATCTCAACAAATGGAAAATGGTACTCGGAGCTTGAATTTTTGCATATTTTTTACAATAATGCTTCGAAACACGCTATCTTCCTGTACCCAAAGTTTCATAATTTTACTCAAACGATGAATTTTTAGTCAAATTTGAAGGCAATGCCCATGAAAATTATGACAAAACCGTACGGTTGAATTTTTGCATGAGTTACGCACATGGTTAGAAAGCCATTATAAGGTTGTCCCCAAAGTTTCACTAGTCTTTTATAAGGGAAGGGGTTATTTTTTAAAAAACAAAGATATTTAGTGTAAAATCCTAACAAATGAAAAATAGTACCCGGAGCTCAAATTTTTGTATGGTTTTTTGTTGTAATGCTTAGAAACACGCTATCTTCTTATTTCCAAGGTTTCATAATTTTTCTCTAATGATGAATTTTTAGTCAAATTTGAAGGCTAATAATGCCCATGAAAAATTTGACCAAACCAAGCGATTGAATTTTTGCATGATTTTTTACAGTCGTGCTTGGAAAGGCATTGTATGGTTGTCCCAAAGTTTCATCAGTTTTCTCCAAGGGAAGGGGTAAATTTTTCTAAAACAAAGATATTCAATGTAAATTCCCAGCAAATCAAATATGATACCTGGAGCTCAAATTTTTGTATGTTTTTTTACAACAATGCTTAGAAACACGCTATCTTATTGTTCTGAAAGTTTTATAATTTTTCTTCAAAGTTGAATTTTTAGCCAAATTTGAAGGTTATGCCCGCAACAAATATGACAAAACCAAGTAGTTGAATTTTGGCATAATTTTTTACGTTCATGCTTAGAGAGGCAATGTAAGATTGTCCCTAAAGTTTTATTAGTTTTCTCCAAGGGAATGGGCAGATTTTTCTAAAATAAGGATATTCAGTGTAAAATCCGAATAAATAGAAAATGGTACCCAAAGCTTAAAATTTTGCATAGTTTTTTGCAGCAATGCTTAGAAACACGTTATCTTCTTATTCTCAAAGTTTCATAGGTTTTAGGGTTTAGGAGTTAGGGTTCAGGTTTATGGGTTTAGGGTCAGGGTTTGGGGTTTGGGGTTTGGGGTTTGGGGTTTGGGGTTAAGGGTTAGGTTATGGGTTTAAGGGTTTAGGGTTTAATGGTTATAATTTATGGTTTAGGGTTTAGGGTTTAGGGTTTAGGGTATATGGTGTAGGGTTTATGGTGCAAGGTTTAGGGTTTAGGGTGTAGGATTTAGGGTTAGGGTTTACTGTGTAAGGTCTAGAGTCTAGGGTTTAGGGTTTAATATGTAGGGTGTAGGGTGTAGGGTCTAGGGTTTAAGGTTTAAGGGTTATAGTCTATCGGTTAGGGTTTATGGGGTAGGGTCTAGGGTTTAGGATTAGGGTTTAGGGTTTATGGTTTAAGGTTTAAGGTTTAGGGTTTAGGGTTTAGGGTTCTAGGTTTATGGTTTATGGTGTAGGGTTTAGCGTCTAGGGTCTAGGGTTTAGGGTTTAAGGTTTAAGGTTTAGGGTTTATTATTTAGGGTTTTGGGTTTTGGGTTTTAGGTTTTAGGTTTTGGGTTTCAGGTTTTGGGTTTTGGGTTTAGGGTTTTTCAGTTTAGGGTTTTAGGGTTATAGGGTTTATGATTTTAGGGTTTTATGGTTTAGGGTTTAGGGTTTTAGGGTTTTATAGTTTTAGGTTTAAGGTTTTACGGTTTATGGTTTTATGGCTTAAGGTTTATGATTTTAGGGGTTAGGCTTTAGGTTTTAAGGTTTAGGGTTTAGGGGTTAGGGTTTATGGTTTAGGGCTTGGGGTTTATTGTTTATGGTTTATGGTTTGGGGTTTGGGGTTTGGGGTTAGGGTTAGGGTTTAGGGTTTTATGGTTTGGGGTTTGGGGTTTTGGGTTTTGGGTTTAGTGTTTAGGATTTTGAGTTTAGAGTTTTAGGTTTCGTGTTTTGGGTTTTAGGGTTAGGGTTTCGAGTTTAGGGTTTCAGGTTTCATGTTTAGGGTTTATATTTAGGGTTATGGTCTAGGGTTTATGGTTTATGGTTTATGATTTATGGTTTATGGTTTATGGTTTATGGTTTAGGGTTTAAGGTTTAAGGTTTAAGGTTTGGGGTTATGATGTATGGTTTGGGTTTTAGGGTTTAAAGTTAGGGGTTAGGGTTTGGGGGTAGGGTTTATGGTTTATGGTTTATGGTTTATGGTTTAAGGTTTGGGGGTGGGAGTGGGGTTTATGGTTTAGTGTTTAGTGTTTAGGGTTTAGAGGTTAGGGTTCAGGGCTTAGGGTTCAGGGTTAGGGTCCATGGTTCAGGGTTTAGGGTCTAGGGTTCAGGGTTTATGGGTTAAGATTCATGGTTTAAGGTTTAGGGTCTAGGATTCAAGGTTTAGGGTTTAGGGTTCAGGGTATAGGGTTCAGTATTCAAGGTTTAGGGTTAAATGTTTAGGGTTCAGGGTTTGGGGGTTAGGGGTTAGGGTTAGGGTTCAAGGTTCATGGTTCATGGTTTAGGGTTTATGGTTTAGGATTTAGGGTACAAGGTTTAGTGTTTAGGGATTAGGGTTAGGGATTAGGGATATGGTTTAGGGTTTAGGGTTTGTGGTTTTAGGTTTAGGGTTGGGGTTTGCGATTTGGGTTTTAGGGTTTAGTGGTTAGAGTTTATGTTTATGGTTAGGGTTAGGGTTATAGTTACGGTTTAAGGTTTTGGGTTTGGGGTTTTAGGGTTAGGGTTTGAGGTTTGAGGTTTGTTGTTTAGGGTTTGGGTTAAGGGTTTAGCGTGGGTACACTGGTTCCAACGTCCCAACGTGCATAAGAGAGGCTACTACACAGAGCCTGGGTGTATGGATGCCCAGGCTGGGAGTTTACACGTCCATATCAGACTCTAAGTTACAAAAATTACAATTAGGTCCCTGCCACATGTTTTTCTCATTTTGCAAATTACAATGATGCCTAAATCACCCATTTTGACTCCGATTAGTACCAAAACTCATAAACACCATGTTTTTCACGTTCTAGGCCTGCTGGCAAAATTCTTTTGTCAAAATTTATTCGTATGAAAAGGTTATGCACAAAAATGCAATTGACCACTTTATGCACAACTTAAGGTATCAAATCAATGAAATGCAATTCTCAACTAGTTTCAGTTATGCACACACCTTTCCTAAGAACCCACAGACTTGTGGAGTCCATCCAGGAAGTCCAATTCCCACAGACACCAAAGATGGCCTATTCAGTTCCACTAATAACACACAAATCACACATATGCTTATATTTCAACATAACTTGTCAAAGAACTATGCATATCAAGCAATTCGGAGCAACCTAGATGTCTCAACACCTACCATCCTAGAACTATGTTGATCATGGCTCAATGCCTATATCCATTACAAACAGCAATACCTGGACATGATTCTCAATTCACAGATATGTCTCCTTATTTCCTTATCACGTACATATTATATCAAGGCACATAATCTCATTTACATCATCTCGCGTCACCATTTTCCACCTCATAAAATTATCACCCTTCATCCAATTAAACATCATCTCATATCACTCAACTTCATTAATTTCATCACAGTATTAATGCTATCATATGCATATAGAATATATATCTCAAATCTGAAATGTTTGGATAAATCATCACTAATATAGTCATGCATAAACATATCACCTAAGCCCTGATCACCATCATTAAAACAAATCATGCAAACCAGTATTAGTCATCAACTCATAAATCATCATCTCAAGTCATTAACATCAGCAAACAATCTCAATAACTAACATTAGACATTATATATACACACACACATATCAAAATATTATCCAAACATCAAAATATCATCTTGGCATTGCTTCTGAGATCACTTCGCACTAGTATCCGAAACATCTGCGACATCCTTGTCATATAATTTAATGTGAATAATTTCAATAATAGATACAAGATAAATCAATTAAGAACCAACAATCGATAACATCATCATCAAGTTCTAATTGGCATAATCAATATCAATATAGTCATGATAGGTATCTCAATCATCATCCATATATTTCCATAACTGACTCTCAATCAAGCATAGTATAAGACGCTCTAGTGTCAGGATATTAAAAGGATAAGATATTAGCTGGGAGTCCACCTGACATCCCGTGAATCCACCTAGTCCACCGAGCCCACTTGACTCCCTATCTTAACCATTGGGTCCTACTTGACTACTAGGTAGCTTATCTGGGCCACTAACAATCACGAGAGCCAAAAACGAGGGGTAAATCATACTGAATGACTGTCCCCACCATATAAAATATATCATCAACAAGTATCGATGACACATATACGCTCTAAAAATATGAGTGATTTTTACTAAGGATTTTTATCTTTAGAACCAACAGGTCGGCCACGTTTTACTTTGGCTTCAGATTCATTTGCAATTTTAGATTGTCCTTTAGGGATATCAATCTTTATTGGAGTATTAACAGCTGGTATATGTGACTTAGTCACTCTTTTTGGATCAGCAAATGCATTAGGCAATTGGTTTGCTAAATTTTGCAAACTAATTATTTTCTGAACTTTTAGTTCAGATTGCTTTGTTCGAGGATCAAGATGTGATAGAGATATCTCATTCCAGCTAATCCTTTTGTCCAACTATTTATTTTCTCCCCCTAATGGTGGGAAAACAGATTCATCAAAATAACAATCAACAAAACGAGTTGTAAATAAATCACCTGTTAAAGGTTCAAGATATTTTATTATGGATGGACTTTCATATCCAACATATATTCCCAACTTTCTTTGAGGTCCCATCTTAGTGCATTGTGGAGGAGAAATAGGAACATATACCGCACTTTCAAAAATTCTTAGATGGGAAATATTTGGTTCTTTACCATAAACCAATTGTAAAGGGGAATATTCATGATAACTTGTAGGCCTGATGCGAATAAGTGCTGCAGCATGCAAGATTGCATATCCCCAAGTTGAAATTGGAAGTTTTGATCTCATTAGCAATGGTCTTGCTATTAATTTCAAACGTTTAATCAATGATTCAGCAAGTCCATTTTGTGTATGAACATGTGCTACAGGATGTTCAACATCAATTCCAATGGACATACAATAATCATTAAATGATTGAGATGTGAATTCACTAGCATTATCAAGACGTATTTTCTTAATTGGATAATCAGGGAAATGAGCTCTTAAACGAATTAATTGAGCTAGTAATCTCGCAAACGCCTGGTTACGAGTTGATAATAAGCATACATGTGACCATCTAGTTGATGCATCAATTAAAACCATAAAATATCTAAATGGTCCACATGAAGGGTGTATTGGCCCACAAATATCACCTTGTAAAAATATGAGTGATTCACTTCCAATTTTCATTGGTGATGGTCAAGTAATTAATTTCCCTTGAGAGCAAGCAGCACATGAGAAATTATTAGTTTGGAGAACTTGTTTACTGGACAAGCAATGACCATTTGAATTCTCAATTATTTTTCGCATCATAATTGATCCAGGATGGCCTAATCGTTCATGCCAAATAACAAAGTCATTATTATTTGTAAACTTCTGGTTTACTATGGCATTTGTTTCAATTGTACTAATATATGTATAGTACAAACCGAGGGAAAATAAAGGTAATTTTTCCAATATAGATTTCTTATTAGAAATTAACTTTGTGATGTAAAGATATTCATCTTTTCCTTCATTTGTGGGCTCAATATGGTATCTATTTCTACAGATATCCTTAAAACTCAACAAATTTCTTTGAGACTTTGTAGAATATAATACACTATTAATGTGCAATTTTGTTCCTCCAGGTAACAAAATACTGGTTCTGTCGGAGCCTTCAATTATATTTATACTACCAGATATAGTATTAACATTAACTTTTTATTTTACTATATGGTAGAAATATTTCTCATTCTTGAGAATAATATAAGTTGTTGCACTGTCTACAAGATATATATCTTTGTCATTCATATGAGCATTCATTCTTCATCAAATAATAATAATAATAAAATTATGAGTGAAAAATATAATTAACAACAATAAATATTTAACATAAAAATTTAAAGACTAAAATTCATAACAAAATCAAATTATATGAAACATAAAATAATTTATTTAGAACCGAGTGGTCAATGTCTTCTTCAGGAAGACTAAGGAAATCATCAACATCAAAGTGACTATAAACATCATCTATACTAGCAAAATTTATTTATATTGTTTTCCCTTTATTTTTAAAGGATTTTTGGTATAGATCAATCAAATGTTTTGGTGTGCGACAAACCTGAGACCAATGATCTTGGCTACCACAACGATAACAAATATTTATAATTTGTTCGCTACTTTGAACATTTTTTCCTTTTTCCATACGTTCTTTATTTTTTCATAGAAATAATGATTTATTATCATTTCGACCACGACCATGAGTATAATGATCATGTGTTGCTACATTCACTTCTAGGAATGAAACAGTTCCAGTTGGACGGGACTTATGATTTTACATAAGTAATTCATTATATTTTTTTTTTCGGCCACAAGGAGACAAATATAAATAAAATTTCACATAAGTAATCTGGTAGTGAAAATTTAAAATTTTCATAAAACATCATTCAAGTACTAGTGGCCTAGTAGTAGAGTGATAACTTATTCCTGGATTCAAATCTTCATTAATGTTATCATATTTATTAACTCCTTTATTTATATAAAATGTATTATATTATAATATCAATTATAACAGGAGGTATATGGAATATAAAATCAATTTAATAATCAATAATCAATAATTATTTATGTAAAGTGCTAATGGATAGAATTAAAATAACATAGCATTAAAATAATTATTGGTGTAAAGTGCTAATGGACAATATTAAAATAACATAGCATTAAAATGACATAGCAAGCATTATGCAAGTGGACAATCACGGACAATCACGCATCAGGTATAGCGTAAAAGCAATGCACTAAGAGTTATTATATTAGTGCCAAGTTACAATGATATTGCTAAAGTTACACAGTTATATATTTCTAAAGCAAGCGTTACAGAGTTAAGGAAGCAATCAGTGATAAAATAATATTGCATATAAAATAAGAAGACATAATTAGTGCGCATATAAAATACGCAACATCTCGTGACATATAAAATAATGGATCAGTATATAAAAGTTAACGCATGCAGTATAGTGGGCAATTAAGATCAGAATGGATCAGCAAGCAAAATAATCACTATTGTATTTAATAATATAAAATATATTAGCATTAGCATCAGGACAGGAGTAGCACACAGCATGTGGTAGCTAGTAATGTATTTAATAATATAAAATATATTAGCTATTAGCTATAGGAACAAGCACGTAGTAGCAATCAAGAGAAAAAGCATTACTAACATATAAAGTGCAATTCAATATAGGTTGTGTGGTAAGCAAAAGCAAATCAGAGCAAAATTTAATATTTAATTTGCTAAAGCAAAACGCAGTATGTAAACATAATACCAAATAATTAAGAATTTGGTTTTATTCTTCAATTTTCTTAGATTGTTATAGTTCTCCAGGAACTATTAATCAAATGGTTTAAACCATTTAATTATTAACAATTATACATCCTACAAGGATGTTTATGAATAAGTTCTTCAGGAACTGTATATTTTTTTTTATGATATAGATATAATCTTATACATCCTTCAGGGACGTTTAAAATGTAAGTTCTCAGGGAACTTTATAAAATAACGTAAAGTATATAAATTAAAATTATCAAGAATAATAATAATAATTATATATTACCTTTCGTAGACTTTACGAGATACCAATTGGTCAGAACTTCATGTTGATAACGTGTTATGAAATAACTGAAATTTAAAATGATGGAAGAAAGAAAATGAAGGGATCCACAATAGAGAAGGGAATGCGGAGAGAATGAAACCCCTTAGCCAAATTAAGCACTCCACATGAAGGGAGTAAGTCTTCTTTTATAAGGCCAAGGGGGGCATCCACTTTATTTAAATATTCATAATTCATCTTTCTTTTTTGCCTCGTCCACTTCATAACTTAGTGACCCTTTAGAAAGGTGACACACAGTGTTCTCAATATCTCTTGATCCGGCTCTCTCGATGCTGCTTTAGCCATTGCATCCTTAGCAAAAGCTTCCTGAAATTCCAAACATCCAATTCATTCTAATTAGAAGCAACCTTATAATGCTAGACATTAAAAAGGAGTATAAATATAAATATATATACCAGGACCAAATTGCGGTTAATAAGATGGTGAACAAAGTGAGAGAGGATGTCATAGGTGAATTCAGGGTGGCCTTGGATGCCCATGATGTGGTCTCCATACTTAAACATCTCGATTCCAGTCTTTTCTGACCAACCAATCACTTCTGCTTTTCCTGGCAGTTCTTGGATCTATTTATTTCATATGGGTTATTCATCAATTATGGAATCAAGTTTCATTTTAAATAAGTAAGAAAGAAAGTTTAAGCCTGTATATATTAGATTTTGAATTGAGTTTATATTCAATTTAAAAAGTTTAATGGTTAATATTAATTATTTATATTATTTAAAATAATTAAATTTCTGTTAATCAAATTTTATTTTAATTCTAATCACCTTAGAATATAAACGAGTAGGGTTTAGAGTTTAGGATAATTAGTAAAAAAGTAAAGGTAAATTAATTAATTTCCAATCACATACCTCATCCCGATGGCATTGGAATATGGAAAGCTTTGATGGGAGGTTGAGAGATGAGAAAGGGAACGGTGAAGATGATGACACGTTTATGGTTCTAATGCCAATGTCCCAACCATTCGGGGATCGATCCACCTTGCCTCCTAATGCACGCCCAAGTATCTAAATTAACATAACGCACGTCAACCATCTTATTTATTCTTAATTACAGAAAATGAATGTCAATGGATACACAAAACACGCATCCTTGCTGTTGCACTATGCAAAAATAAAAAATAACCCAAAAACAAAATCTATTAGGATACGCTGAAAAGGAAATTTCAACGTACAAACTATTCAGGGGAGTTTGAAATAATTTATTAGTACTTTATAACAATATCTAAAAATTTAATTTTCCTGTTACAGTCAATTTTAATATATAAAAATTCATTTAATTTTATATTTTTAATAATATTTATTAAATCATTCATACTAATAAGTGGTTGATTTATTTGATTCCTCTTAAGTGAAGTATTAGGCTTAAAGTCCAGTGGATGGCAAAAAATTTCACAAAGTAAATATCATCATGCAAATATTTCTAACTTAAATAAAATTACGTAAAAAAATTGATACTTATGATTAAAACAACATCATATTTTTTTCCTTTTTTTTTCCTTTCAAACTGACGAAATAATTATTTTTTTAATATATCATATTCCAATTTTAAGTTACAAGGATAATATTTAGAACTAGGGATTAGTTTTATAACTTCCACTCCGAAAATATCAGAACCTTACTTGAAAAAAAAATTGACAAGGATAATATGAGCCGTAATCCTAGTTAATTTGTCCCTACCAAAATAAAGCTAGCTGGACACATATTTCATGTTATTTAACTGATCTTGTGTAAATTTTAACCAATAATGTAGTGCAAGATAGAATAAAAAGAGAGAGAATCATTTTACGTTATCTTGGACTCTATTAATTCGCATCAAATAATATAACAATAACTTATCTAAATGCATACGTGGATTTTTATAATACTGATTATTTATTAAATTTTTTAAAACAAGGCAGCTCAAAAAATGAGAGAGAAGAACCCAAGCAAACAAAAACCAACAAGAGATAAAAAAAAAATGAGCAAAACCAATTAAATGGATCCTTGAAATTTATATAGGGAAAGAATATTGAAATGAGTTTGATATTGGTTAAGAATAAAATCAATACCCAATTTTTAAAATTTAAGATAATTTTTAATTTATAAGTTAAGTTTTAAATTGAGTGAATTCTGTAAGTTTATAATATAGATAGAAATGAAGGTGATGTTTGATAATGGTACCTGGTGGCCAAAGCAAATGCCAAGGATCTTTTTGTGCATGGAGTCCAATTTGTTGACAAGAGTGAGGAGGGAATGGATCCAAGGGTCATTGGCATGAGCATCACAGCAGCTGCCAGTGATTAGAAAAGCATCATAAAAAGGCAAATCATGATCTTGAGGGAACTCTTGTTTGACCACCTTGTATAGGTCCCATTCCTCCCCTTCATCTCCCAACACTCTCCCAAATATCCCATAAAACCCTCCATGCCTCTTCACCAAATACTCTGAATCTTCCCCACACATTAACAACGCATACCTCTTCTTCCCCAAACCCATCGATCCTCACTCTAATTAACTCCTAAGGCCCTCTTTTAAAGGGTCCTTGCTCCCTCCCATGGCCCCACTAACCTTTTTGGATTTGTCATCCAACTGCCAATTTTTTAAAATTAAGTATATAACTTTAGACTTTCCATTAATTTTTAAATAAATTTAATTCTTTATTATATGTTCAAGTGGCCTTAATACTCAATAACCCATATTACATATAAAAATTTTTTGCAAGATGCTTTTGGGAACATAATTCTTTGTTCAATTTCAAAAACATGTAAATAGAGAAATAATAAGCTTTGAAGCGTGAAGCAAATAAAGACTTAATTAAGAAGGGAAATCCATATAAATACTAGAAATACAAACAATAAATCAAACGTAAATATAAAGAAATAAGTCGAAGAGTTTGCAAATCGATTTATCCTGGTTTCGTCATCTTTATCGTGGTGCATGTTCAACTACCACAAATCACCTGAGATTTTTCACTATGAATAATTTGAGTTACAAAAAGAGCAATTACAATTTATTGATGTCTTACACCAAAAGTCTAACTCTCTCACTTATAAGGGTATAGCTAACCTTTACTCAACCATTCAATCTCAACCAAAAGGTTAAACCCTAACCTTTGTATCACATCTTAGTAAAGATTTAAGAAATGAACACACTCTAATACAAATTGAAAGCACTTGTAGAAAGCAATAGGCGGAAAATAATAAGCTCAAGGAATGTTTCATAGAGAAATTACAACTCACTTGACTTTACATGAAAAAATTAAAGGGTTTGGACCCTATTTATAGAATTTGAGGGTCAAGGATCCATTATACTCATTCTGCTTCATTAATGACCTAGAGTAATTGGTTACTCAACTTAGTAGTTGATTACTTAACTATGATAATCGATTACTTTGGCTGAGAAATTTCAAATTTCAAAACTTTAAATTTCTAAAAGTGAGATTTGGTGGTAATTGATTACTAAACTATGGTAATCGATTCTCGATATCAGAAAATTTTGAAATGTTAAGTGCGTGTGTGTGTGTGTGTGTATATATATATATATATATATATATATATATATATATATATATATCAGATGTATCTTATAATAAATGTTCTTTTAAGTGAGAACAACAAATCTATATAGTACAACTATACATGGATGATTATGATTAAAAAAATTTTAAAACCATATGATCACTTAAAATGACATATGACTTTTTAAACAACTTACATGACTTGATGTATTATAATCTCGACCATCCATGTATATATATATATATATATATATGCATTTGAACTAATGGATGATTACGGGTCGGTTGTGTATCGAAGATGAATACTTCCTATGTTATGAACGAGATTATGTCATAAATTATATAATAAATTCTAAAATATATTTTGAATTATATGGTAATTAGTTAGATATATAAAATACTGATCATTTAATATTTTGTATATCATTTTAAAATTTTCAGCATATAGGATTTTGTACTTCTAAAGTATATACTTTTGCAGATATGGAAAAAAAATTATATGATTGAATATTTAGCATATTATTATTAAATCATGCATGAATTATATTAAATTATAGGCTAAATACACGGTTTGGTCCCCTAACTTTTTAAGTTTTTTCAAATTGGTCCCCTATTTCTTTTTTTTTCAAAGAGGTCCCAAAACTTTTAAAAACATGTCAATTTGGTCCTTCCGTTAGAAAATCCCTTAACGCCGTTTGCTAACATGGCATGCTAGACACGTGTCAATTTCTTATTCGCACGCGTGTCACCATCAAAATATAGGACACGTGTCAGATTTTGATTGGGTGATGATTAAATTCGAATTTAAATGAAATGACACTTGGTGGGATTTGAACCCAGGACCTTAAACACAAATACCAAATGCACTACCACTAGACCACATGTCACTTTCAACATATAATTGACAGAATTTGTATATGAAGGTAACATTTCATTATCTTCTAAATATAAATGTAACTTAATTTAATTATTATTAATAAGATGTTTATAAGTATATTTAACTTATTTATTGTTAATAAAATATCTAAAGGTATATTTAATTTTATTATTGTTAATAAAATATTTCAAAAATATATTTAATTTAATTATTATTAATAAAATAACTAAAAATAGTTAAACTAATTATTTTTGATAAAATATTTGAAAATATATTTAGTTTAATTATTATTAATAAATTATTTAAAAATATAATTAAATTAAATAATTATTAATAATTACTATTAATAATTAATTTTTGAATATTATTTTTAAATACTATTATTATTATTATTTTTAAGTAATATTTTATTAATAATTACTATTAATAAATTATATCTAATTTAACTATTATTATTATTATTTTTAAATAATATTTTATTAATAATAATATTTTTTAATAATTACTATTAATAATTAATTTAACTATATTTTACTAAAATATTTTATTTAAATTAAATATTTTAATAATAGTAATTAAACTAAGTATATTTTATTAATTTAATTTAATTTAAAGTATTATTTTTAAATAATATTTTATTAATCATAGTTAAATTAGATATAATTATTATTAATAATAATTATACTAAAAATATTTTAAATATTTTATCAAAAATAATTAATTTAACTATTTTTTAGTTATTTTATTAATAATGATTAAATTAAATATATTTTTCAAATATTTTATTAACAATAATAAAATTAAATACCTTTAGATATTTAATAACAATAAATAAATTAAATATACTTATAAACATCTTATTATTAATAATTAAATTAAGTTACATTTATATTTAGAAGATAATGAAATGTTACCTTCATATACAAATTCTGTCAATTATATGTTGAAAATAACATGTGGTCTAGTGGTAGTGCATTTGGTATTTGTGTTTAAGGTCCTGGGTTCAAATCCCACCAAGTGCTTTTTTTTTAAATTCGAATTTAATCATCACCCAATCAAAATCTGACACGTGTCCTATATTTTGATGGTGACACATGTGCGAATAAGAAATTGACACGTGTCTAGCATGCTGTTAGCAAACGGCGTTAGGGGATTTTCTAACGGAAGAACCAAATTTACATGTTTTTAAAAGTTTTGGGACCTCTTTAAAAAAAAAGGAAATAGGGGACCAATTTGAAAAAACTTAAAAAGTTAGGGGACCAAACCGTGTATTTAGCCTAAATTATAAATGGCATTCAGTGTCTTGGAATTCAATTTCTCATTGTTTAATATTTTCAAATAACAGTTAAAGTGAATTTGAGTCTATGGAAATAATTCTTTTAGAATTATATAGCTTTTATGATCTTAATAGCTTTTACTATTTCTATTCTATGTGTAAATGGAATTTGATAGCGAGAGCCTATGTTTCGTTACCTACGCACAAACGAAAAATCAAACAACTATTTTAGAATATAATTATCCAAATATCTAAAATGCCAATATAAATTTAATATTTTGTATATTATTTTGAAAATTTAAAAGCATAGAATATATTTTTATTACATTTAACGGTTAGAGTTTTGCAGATATGGAAAATATCTATATAATTAAATATCCAGTGTATCATCATTACATTATATTAAATTAAAAATGACATTTAGTTCTTGGAATCCAATTTCTCGATTTTTAATATTTGTTAATAAGAGTCAAAGTGAATTTGAGTCTATGGAAATAATCTTTTTTAGAATTATATAGCTACTAACACTCCTAATAGCTTTTAATTAGTATTTCTATATAATGTAAATGAATTTTCTCATCTGAAAGAAATAATATACACTGGTATATTTGATGGCGTCAACCTACATTTTGCATCCTACACGTACAAAAAATAATTAAACAATATAATTAGTTTAATCGAAAATTAATTAATAAATAAATGAACTTGAATAGGTAAAACATTTCTTTTACACAGACTTGAACTTAAAATATTTTTATAGTAAAAAAATAAATTAAATTAAATTGCTAATATGTAATAATGGTATATTTTTGTAGGAGAGATATTTTTAAAATGAATAAAAGATTATTTAAAGTATATGTAATGTAATAAGTAATTTCTAAATAAAAATGTTCACATTCTAAATTGACATGAAGCTAAATAGCTAATTATATAATAAATAATAAATATTAAATATTAAATAATTGATTAAGTTGTTAAAAGTGACATAAAACTAAATTTAAGTAATTGATAAGACCTCATAAAAATGATTAATAAGAAATTTAGATTTTTATTTTTGAATTGATTATCATTGATATATGAATATAAAATGTTAGAATAATTGATCAAATTTGTTAAAAATATTATTTTTTAGCACAATTTTATAAATCACCAAACTGAGACGAAATTTATTTATGTATTCTAAAGCTCATCTAATCAATTTATATAATATATAAAAATGCTCTCACTAACGTATCACATTACATTTACCCTAATTTTCATTTTTAAAAAAATTCTTTTAATTGTTTCTAACTAATTCTATTATCTATTGACTTTCATTTACCTCAACCAAATTCTTAATCTTTAGTACTTTTAACCTATATTTAAACTAATTTTTGGTAATGTTTTTTCCTTGAGTATTTTCTTAATTGGGAATCCAGAGACTAATATCTAATTCTAACTATCAACGTATAGAAATGGACAATGCTGACCTTATGACGTGAAAATTTTTAATCATGGAAAATTTTTCGCGTTGGGTGAGTCTTTGACAATAAACAATAGGAATCTAAGAGATATGTAGCTGAGAACCACTCAAAACCCTCTAATTTCACTTTGATAATCGATTACCCAAGAGAAACCTGTGTAGGATTTCAGGATTTGCTTTCTGGTAATCGATTACCAATATACCAGAATGCAGAATTATGGTATTCGGGTCAACTTTTGCACCCCTTAACTTGCTCGTTTTAACTCCAAATACTACAAAACTTTATGGACACTACCTAGGACTCATTATGGACTTGTTTTCGTCGACCATGCTAAAAAATTCCTTTGGATCATGGAGTTATGTAGAAAAATTAATTTGGTTCCATTTCAAACAACTACATTGCCAAAACCATATCAAGTGTCATTCAATTGACAATCTCTTTGTACACATAACTTCTAAATATGCTTAGGGTTCTATTGATACCTTTCGGGGACTCTGAATCCCACTAGAACTCAAAATCACCTATCTAATTGGCTTAATTATCCATTTTCCTCTTGCAAATCATGTCCTTCACGTATGATGTCAATCAATCCCCACTTATGCACATATCTAATTCCTAAATAAACTTTACTATACATATGCGTATCATACAATTCATAATCTCCATCATTAATACTACATTAGCATTTCACTCTACTTACTATCAATATTTCTAACATTATACTTAACGTAAACATGTAATTAGCTCAATGTCATTCACACACATACACACATATTTCCATAATTACCTGCCCATAATCACAATATCAAATCAAATGGCTTATTGTCATTCCATAGTTCCTAATCATCAATTACTATACTCATCATCAATAACATGAAAGCAATCATTCCAAGATACTTAGTGTATTCATCCACCATATTAACAACATAATCCATCCACTAGGTAATCACAAGATGCCTCAGGCATCAATCCCTTATTTCCATAGATATCAAAATGATTGTGATCATCAACCACACATGTAATAAACATATATTTACACCAACCAACATCACAATATTAAATTCTCAAAGAATAACCATATATATACGTATTTACATTTGAACTTTAAGTCTTCTTGGCATTGCTTCATTAGCTCATCTGGTACTGGTCTCCTCGGTATCAACAGGGTCCCTGTCTTTAATCACTAAAACAACAGTAAGGGTGAGTGACTGAAAATATAAATCTATCCAAATAACTTAACCTTTATAGGAAAAATATAACATAGTTAATTGCTTATTCACTTAAACATCCAATTGATTCATTCACATTCAATTCTCTAAACAACTCAAGTAATTAATTTCATCAACATCATTATTAACAATCCAAACTTTTAACATAACATTCAGTTCACTAGATAACATAACCTAGTCAAATAATTGTTAGGGAATCCCTCAAGGTTAGGCAGCGGAAACATAAAGGATTCCCCAAAAAGATTGCAAAAAACAGATGTCTCAAGGCATTATGTAAAATTAAAATTTTGTTTTAGAATTTACCTCTTGTAGACGCAAAGTGAGTTCCTCAATCGAAGTAATTGTAGCTTCGCCCTTAGGAGTCCACACAAGCACTCCCACCAAAAAATGAAATTTCGAATGCTAGTACAGAAATTCAGAGAGTAATCCTAATATTATTGAGCAGTAGCCTATGAGCATCTCATGCTCTATATATAGGCTTAGGTCTTAACCTAATGAGCTCTCATTAAACATTAGGCTTCTGACTCATTCTAAATGAGTTAGGCCTAATAATTTTATTTTTATAAAACTATCCTCTGGTGGGCTTACTCTATATGTGTGACCCTATAGGTAAAATATCTAGTTATATTAATAATAAACTATTGTATTATTAATATAAAATAAGAGCGGCATCTAGCAATGCATCATTATGTCTGAATATTATTTATCATCAATATGACCTATAAGTGATAATTATTTTATATATTTATTCCTTTTGTCACGATATCTAATTAGGCCTAAGGCATGGTCATCGTCATCCTTGTATGACCCAATTCATTTTACTCGATACCAGAGTAGACTTTACAGAATAAATATTTATTGTTCCTGGCATGGTCATGAATTTCGTTAGTCTTACTCCATCAAGTGGCCCATAGATATCACCCCTGTCACATAGGAGAGACAAATCTCATCTACATCACTCACATCCCTCTACATAATTTATCCATTGCCTAATCACAATCTTTATGGTCATCCTATTACAGATAACATTTGATTGTATTAAAACAACAAACTTCTTATGTAGGAATCATAGTGACTTCAGATCGAAGGACTATATACCATTATCGCATTAAGAACCGTTTATGACACTCATGTAACGATCCATGCAACGTTCTCATGGTGGGTCTGTCCCTACAACATTACTCTTAATGTGTACCCATGTGAAGACTTGATATCATATATCCATGATTTGAGAGATCAAATCATCAGTACATTTATACACTAGTCTTAGTGTATTTACATGTCCCCATGTAAAATACTTGATTAGGGATGTTTTAGGAATAATTCTCATATAACCTATTATTCCAGGATAAATAGTTCTAAAACAATCTTAAAACTAAAAATACTTATTTTATTGATAAGTTAAAATTGATACATTAATAGCTCGTAGTGCATACACCAACAATAATTGCATCACTGACTCTTAATCAATATCATATAGGATTATCTAGTATCCAGATACTAAATTGGATTGGTCGTCAGCTGAGAATCCTACCCGACCACCCGTGAACCCTACCTAGTCCAGCAAGCCCTGTCTGGCTCCCCACCTCACCACTGGGTCCTACTTAACCTCTGGGTATTTCAAATGGACCACGTTCGACCACTAGAGCAAAAAATGAGGGGTAAAATATATCGATTGACCGTCCACACCATACAATAAGCACATATATCATTTTTATCACAACATTAACTCAATTAATTCTCAACAACTTATCCCGACACTATGACCATTAACCTGGGATCTCAATTAAGCCATTTAGGCATATTAATCTCTTCTATTTTAGTCATATCACATTTCACTTTCTCTAATTAACAACAGATTACATTTTATCACATGATCCTATATTAACAAGGTCGACAGTTCTCAATTAACTAAAACATATTCTCATAACACATTAACATCTAATTTCATAATTTACAACATAACTCTTAATGTACTCACATTTTTAAATTACAAATCGTTATTCAAGCATTTCATGATTCACTTTTCCATAGCTTTAATTATACTTAGATTATAAATCAATTCATTACTTATCACTACAATGTAATTAAATATGCCTAACATTATATACATCTATATATTTATATAAAACTTAATATACTTAAATTATCCTACCCTTTTCTCACTCGTTGGAATCATCGTTAATATTATTTTCATTAATTCATATACCGAGTACACTCCTTTACCTCGCTTCTAAGCTTTTGAGACTTTCACTTCAATGTCACAATCACCAAATATTTAGAACCAAGGAACTTTACAAATCAAATTAACATTTCAGCCTTTGGAATTAAAACCCATTATATCAAAACAAACTTAAATACATCTTTAGGGTTTCCAAAGCTTACCTTTGTTAATTTCGACCCCCATTTTAGACTCTGCCTCACCTAACATCCTTCTGGCACTTAATTCAGCACCAAATGACACCGAGTCAATTACCCATTAAACGTTTGTCAACACCCACTACACCAAGTTTCATTTTTAAGCTTCCAAATATAACAAATAATGGAAGCTGAAAGCCCCCCATGAATTATGTCATTTTCAGTTTTGCAAGAAGATGGATGAAACCAAAAATTGAAGGAACCATTTTGCTTACCTTGTTCCCATGATTTCAAAAGTGTGATCAATTTTAAGTTTCGACGAGAAATCAGACCTCAATCATGTAATGTCCCCTTATCAATTCGTAGAGTTCATCCCAGGATTTGATGAAAAGTAGAGTAAATTTTTCGCATTTAAAACATCTCTGGCAATAAACAGTAGGAACCTAAGGGTTGAGTCACTCAAACTACTCCAAATTCCCTATGTTTGGCTTTGGTAATCGATTACACCAGGTTGGTAATCGATTATCAGAATCATAAAATGGTGTTAGTTGATTACAGGGAGATGATAATCGATTAGACCAGGTTGGTAATCGACTACTAGGATCATAGAATGATGGTAATTGATTATAGAGAGACTGTAATCTTTTGCATGGTTAGCATTTTGGCCAACTTCTGTCCTTTCTACTTTGTCCGTTTCAACTCCAATTGCCATGAAACTTCATGCGTACTATGTTTTCCCCATTATGGACCTATTGGCGCAATTCGTACTAAAAAATTCCTTCATATGGATAACATATAGCAAAAATGTAATTTACTTAACTTCATTCAATTTCAACCACCAAAACCCATCATAAGCAATGTAAACCTTCATTTCTTTGCCCCCACAAGTCATAAATATTCCTAGGATCTCATTGGTACCCTTTGAGGTTTCTAAATACCATTGAAACTCTATTTCACCCTCTCAATTGGTTAAAAATCACCCTTTTACACAATTTTTACCTATTTTCATATAATCAACTATATGATTAACTTACAATTAGCTTCATGTCATTCAACTACCATATATTCACGTATACATGTCATACACATAATTGCACAACCTGTCCATATTCAATTTAACATCATACTATTGGCTCAATGCCATGGAAATCCAATAAAACCTGTTAATCATCATCATATATTCGTAATCATTGGCTCAATGCCAAACAATAATCAAAACATAACCTGCCCATATGGCATATATCCACAATTAATGGCTCAATTCCAAACCACAATCAAGCATAACCTGGACATCATCTCATGCATTCATCATCCTAATCATCGTTATGCTAGTACCAAGCATAAATCATCATTAACGACTATCAAATCACATATATTTACAAAACCATCAACATGGTACCCAACGAATCAAAATATACTATATACATAATATAACTACACATATACATCCATCATCAAAATTTCCTTCCTTAGCATTGCTTCCCGCCTACTGGGCACCAATCTCTCCAGCCTCTACAACATCTCTGTCTTTAGTCACTAAAAATAAATGTAAGGGTGAATGACTGACTATATAAATTAATACAAATAATTAACAACATATATCCATATATTGGGAAAAACATAGTATAGTCCACAACACCTTAAATCATATTCAATGACTAAACAACCCAGTTAGTCCCTCACTCCAACAGAGTCGGACACTTAGGTCCTCCAATTAATAAGTGAGGCCTGTTAGTCCTCCACGTCCGTCATCGTCCGACAAATAGATCCCCGCCTTTAATGAAGTGTTAACGTCTGACAGAGTTAGCTGACGTGGATCGTTAAATTCCAACAGGGATGCCACGTCAAAGTCGGTGAGGATCTATTTGTCCGACGATGACAGACATGGAGGACTAACGAGACTCATTAACTGGAGGACCTAAGTGTCTGACTCTATTGGGGTCAGGGACTAAATGGGGGTGTTTATGCAAAATATTTCATCTCTGACAGCCATGTGACACAAATAAAAACAATACGACGTCGTTTTGATGGTAACCCTAAGTATTTTCATCGTTCTCCTTCTTCTTCTTGTCTTTTTGTATTTTCTGGTTTTCTTCATCTTCCCCCACTAGCTTCTTCTCTTGTTTCTGTTCTCTTTTCCCTCTCAACAACTATTAAGTGGTTGCATTTGGTTGGCTTCCTTCTCCGTTTCGTCCATCGAAGCTCCGTTGGAGGTTTCGTAGAGGCTGCTCCCTGGTGCTCCTTGCCAACGCAGTTTGGGGAAAAAGTCTTGCATGCCCCTGCGATTAGGGCTAAAGCACGAGCCCCACATACCCAACTATGGCAGCTTCACACTGAGAGAGCGTCTATTCCACGAAAATGAAGGAGCTTCGCCAGTTAAGAGGGTCTATATTGCATAAAGGAAGGAGCTTTGAAGGATCGATCTCATAGGTAACATTCCTCTCCCCATTTTTACATCTCTGATTTTCTATTCTTTGAGTTTCTTCTATTTGGTGGTTCTCTATTTTGTATGGGTTTTGTGTTTTGTTGAGTTAAGGGTGGTGGGGTTTGGGTGTTGGTGTGTAGGTATTGGTGGTGGTTTAGGTTTTGGTTGTGGTTGTGGGGAGGCTACGGGTGTGGGTTGGGTCAGCTGTTTGACTAGATTTAAGGCTTTCAAATATATTGGTACTATTCTGCAAGAAATTATCACTTTGATCGTCAGTTGTTCATCATCTAAATATAATCTGCTGAAAGACACCAGGGAGACTACTATATTGCACTTGACACACTGATTGGATTTTTTATTGTTAGTTCTATAATGCAGGCATCAGACTCTAAATCATCAGCTATACTACAATGATGGAGGCCATGGAACTCACTTCTCCAATCCAAGTTTTGAACTTTATTGCACATTGGAGTCTTCCTCTGCAGTTGGAAGTTTCACTATTTATAACTCCCCTTCAACTGTTAGTTTCTCACCTAATGATAGGCCCGTGTCGCAGCAAGATTCACAGTCATATCCAACTGACCATTATCACTCCCCTGAAAATAACTATGGCTCTCCAATAAGTGGATCCTGCATAACCGATGATTTAAACATCTTTAAGCACAAGCTAAGAGAGTTGGAAAGTGTGATGCTTGGCCCTGACTCTGATAACCTTGATAGTTATGACAATGCTATCAGCAATGGAACCAACTTGGTTTCACTTCCTTGGAATAGAAGAGTTAAGACTCTGATAACCTTGATAGTTATTGAAATAGAAGAGTTTGACAAAACTTATATAATTTGTGTTAAATAACTTTTAAAGAACATATATTATAGTTATATGGAAGGTTAAATATTTTGAGTAAACACCCCCACTTAGTCGCTGACCCCAACAGAGTCGGACACTTAGGTCCTCCAGTTAATGAGTCTCGTTAGTCCTCCACATCCGTCATCGTCGGACAAATAGATCCTCGCCGACTCTGACGTGGCATCCCTGTTGGAATTTAACGATCCACGTCAGCTGACTCTGACGGACGTTAACACTTCATTAACGATAGGGATCTATTTGTCCGACGATGATGGACGTGGAGGACTAACATGACTCACTTATTAATTGGAGGACCTAAGTGTCCGAATCTGTTGGTGTGAGGGACTAACTGGGGTGTTTAGTCCATATTCAATTAATTCATCTCCCATTATTTTCAATATTATTCTCAGTTCATCTATCTTATTCACATGATAACAACCACTACAATTACAATACTACAATTAATTCATCAACTGTCATAATCAATTCCAATAGCATTAATCTCATCATCAATTCAAATAATATCATACTCATCATTAATTTAAATAATATCAAACTCATCATCAATATAAATAAGGTCACCACTGATTCTCAATCAATCATAATATATGACTCTCTAGTATCTGGATATTGAAAGGATCAACCGTTAGCTGGGGGTCTTACTTGACACCTCGTGAACTAGTGGGTTTAGGATTTAGGGTTTGGTATTACTGAGTCCTGCCTGGCTCCCCACCTGACCACTAGGTTCTACCTGACTACTAGGTAGCTCAACTGGGCCACAACCGACCACTAAAGCAAAAACGAGGGGTATTATCGATCGGCCATCCAAACGACACAGCATGCATATATGGCATTTATAAATCATTAATTTTCATCATCATTCAAATAATTCACCATAACTTATTCTCGGCATTAAAGTCATCACCCTAGGACAATTAGATAAGCCATTCATGCAACAATTTCATCAACGCCACATTATACTTCTCAATTCATTATTACAACATCTCATAACTTCTTAAATATCAAGTGTTCATCATATATCATAAGTATAAATATTAGCATCATCATCATTATAATGCAACACACAGGCATAAATCAACATCATACAATTTAGCTACCAATATCATCATACCCATTATCAATAATTCCTCATTTAATTCATTTTTTTTATCACTATAATTTAACTAAATCTGATTCTAATCATACATATATATATATGTATATATCGTTATACTCATATACATACATATATATATATACATACATACATACATACATATATAGAAAATCAATTTATTTAACTATCCAACCTTTTCCCCTTACTTGTCGAAAATGACATCCTCTATTATTTCCATTAATATATACGCCTAGCACACCCCTTACCTCAACTCTGCGTTTTCAAAACTCCGGATCAAGCACCAATTTCACTAACCCCTCCAGATTTCCTGAAATTAAAGAATTCAAACAACGAAATTAGTCGTCAGCTTCTAAAATAGTAATTTAATTTACCAAAATAACTTCAAATCACTTCCAAGCGTTTTAGAAACTTACCTCGACATATTTCGACTTCCAATTTGAAATCCCCCTCTCGTTTAATGTCGTTCCAAGGTCTGTTTCAAACCTAACGACGCGGAAACAGAATTTTGTCAGTTAATATTTAATATCTACTACATTCACAATCATTTTTAAGCTCTAAAATATCTTAAAATGGATTGAAATCCTCTTTTCTCAAGCACATGCCATTCCGTTCTAAAGAGAAAGAAGAGAGACAAGAAATTGGGACCACCCATTACCACTAGATTCATTCCTATGCTGTAAAATGCCATGAAATTGCAAAAATGAAAACCCTTACAACAACCCCATGTTCGGTTATAGAGAGAAAAGAAGAAGAAAGAAATTGATGGTGCCTATATGGTCCTTTCGTTCTCGGGATTCCAAAAATACGTTCAATTTTAAATTCTAGCAAGAAATCAAAGCTCCACCGCCACCTCTCTTTCATGTTGCCATGGACACCAAGAAGAAAAAGGAAGCATGCGTGAAATGTAATTGGTAAAAGGGAAAAGGAAAAGGATTATACATTAAGGATGTTTTGGTCATTTTGCTCCTTTTTAATTTCACTCCCATTTTCTTTCTCTTCAAAAATCTCTTTTTTATTTTATTTTTATATTCCATTTCTCTTTTTCTTTTATAATTTCTTTTATTTAAATTTTAACTAAAATAATTCCTATTTTACTTTCTATCATGCCGTAATTAATAATTTACTCTCACAATTTAATTTATCACTTTCTTAACCACTCTCCTCTAATTAATTAATTTACTTCTAAATTTATTTAATTTAAAATTCAATAATCGTCAATTAATTTCTACGACATGAATAGAATTTAATATAATTATTAGTATGTTACAAATCACCTTTCCATATGCACAGCCATGGAGGAAGATTTGAAACTTCTATTTTTTTCTTCTCACACGCAATGAGGAGAGAAAGGGAAATGAAATTCATTTTATGCCACAAGGACATTTTCATCCTTTCACCTTTTCTTTTCTATTTCCTTTTATTTTCTTTAAATAAAAACTTACCTTAAGTAATTGCTCATTCTACTTTCATCACATGGTAATTAATATTTTACCATCATAATTCAATTTAAATATAATTTCATAATTAATCACCCTTGATTTATTATTTTAATTTCTATTGTCACTTAAAAATTTCCTAATTAATTTAATGCTCAATAATATTTCAATAATTCATTAATTAATTTTATACGACACAAATAATTTATTTTAATAATAAGGATGTTACAATACAACTTCACACACTATATAGGAATTGAACCCATGACCTATTACACAAAAGACTACCCATTTCACCATTAAATCATAATTTATATGTGCAACCATTTATATGCATGTGATAAAAATAATATTTTTCTAGTTATAGCTAAAACACAATGTGGATGAGGAGAGTATGTATGATAAAAATGAACTCAAGGATCAAATTAAAATTTAAAGCATTTAAAAAGGAAAAGTTACTATCTAACTTAAAATTTACTAAAAACATATAAAACTGGAATAATGATTTATCCATTTAAAATGGAACTGAATTGGTTTAGACCAGGGTGTAAGGGTTGGCCTCGGGATAGTCCTTTATAATATTTGTAAGCTTATATTTTACACAGGTCTAGTGGGGATCCGATTTTATATCCTTCATTTCAATGGGCAATAAAGGTCTTGGAGTGATTCCTCGTACTAAACCACCAGCCTTACGCCTTGTGGGGCAAAATGGGGTGTCACCTGTAAGATACTCAAGTTAGTGAATATTCAAAGGGAATATCAGAGCTCAAGCGTAAGTTCTAGAGCGAATGTTCTACCTTTGTTACGTTGATGCATGAGTATTTATACCTAAAGGTAGCGGAAGAGCCTTCTTGCTCCCGAAGTTTCCTATACACTGTGTCAGTATGATTCTGATCCTTCGTAGAAAGACTTACACATGAATAGGACGTTTCCAAATGGCTCTACCTACCAATCAGTCACTTTACAGGCTACTCTTTTAACACGTTGATACATAGGTCAACTCTGACTTTTCAGTATTGAGAGGAAGACTCGTACCGGAGTCGGTTCACGTACCATACGTGTGATACCAGAATATCAGTGTTGTGACACCGAGCTATATAAGATACTGGTCATGTATAACGGATTATGGTCAAATTACTGTGTCCCATGGGCCGGTATCAGGACTGGTCATTTGCCCCATAACTTGTTGGAGTGACTATGTCGGTTGCTCTAATAAGCTATAACTTTTATTATGACACTGGTTATAGGCGTGGTAAGAGAAACCTTTTAACTTAGAAATTTTTTCTACCTGTTCCCTTTATGTTCATAATTGTTGTTCATTTATTTCGTCCCCTTAAAATAATATTGCATGCATTGTGGGTTGTGTCAAGGATGGGATAATTACTCTTGATCATGCATGGCAGTTACACTTCTTTCATCATTTTGGTGGTTACTTTTGAGCAATAGGCCTTGGAAATTGAAGATACTTGGCCCTTATCATTTGAACAAAAACGGCTTCATATTATTGCCCCCATCTAAGGCTATAAGAAGAATCATGTGAATTAGAGTCTTCTTCATTGAACCCTTCTTCTTGCTCAAATCTGCTGCATTCTACTCTCACAAAAAATCTTTCGAGTTCGACTATTTCAAGTACCAAACTATTTCCTTTTGCTTCACCTTTTTCATGTTGTTTTTTGATTTTACCCTATTGTTGAGTGTAAAAAATAAAGGCACAAGGGAGTGCTAGTGGGTATGATAGGGTAAGGATCTCTATAAGAACTCTGGGGGCTATGTCACAAAGGTCAAGCCGAGGGAGAGGGAGACAAACACAACCTTGGTTACACAAAACCCTATTGAGTCTAGGTTCTCTAGGGAGGGTAACTGTTGTAACACCCCCTTATATACATGAGAAATGTATATTCTTATTGCTTTAAAAACTTTATAAAGATATATATCATTTCTTATCTCGTGTATACAAGGACAGATATATACCTGATTTCCTTTGAATATTGAAAGTAAAGAAATATTGTCTTTCAATATTTGCCCATAATGACAAAATAATTTTTAGAAAATCATAAGTGATAAACAAGATTACAGTATTATATCCGAATGATAAGTGTATCAAAGTTTAACCTTTACCTCATTACAATTATCTAACTTGATATTGTAATAAGGAAAAGTAAAAATAAACTATACCTCTACTACGACTATGATCAATCATTTCCTAGTCCTTGATCCATCGAGTTTTAGACTCCTACTCTTATCATATCTCTTCATCTATCTGATTAAAGATAAGACCGCTTTACCCTCTTATAATTACGTATCCTTCCATCTTGGACTGCTAGCTATATATCACATAACATATATTTTGGACACAGAAATTCAAACAAGAAGGAGTGAGAAACAAAATATAATATATTACATATAAGACATAAGCATAAGGGTTTTCACAAACTAATATAATAATATCAGTCATAATCTTATACACAATCAATTATGAATATAGGGTTTCCACATACATAACACTTATATTTTCATTCACAACCACCCACATAGAATGTCAAATCACATGAATGTCATGTAATGCTTATGCTACTATCTCATTCAGTTTATGCATGTGGGCCATTAAAGTTTTAATTCTGCACTAGGCCAACCAGGAGTTTACACTGTTCCATAATTCCGAATAATAATAACATGAATGCCTTCATGGCATATGAACAGCTCAACTGGCATGGAAACACTTAGAGACTAGTCAGATTGAGAAGGTTTTTATTGTGAAAGTACCCGACACTAGGGAGCGACCCCAGGTCACCTGAAGCACCATTTCATACCCTCTCATCCCAAGGCTTGCAATTAAGCCTCCCCTAATGTATCCTCGGTTTCTATAATCCGTCCCAGGCAATATCACATCTCGTTTCTCTTTAATGATTCATGATGCATGAACTACTCACGTATTGAGTTGGTTAAGACTTTTAGAAACTCAAGTATAATTATATCTTTGAGCCTACAACATAGCCACCCCGATAAATTATACATTTCCATACTCTTAAATAAGTTCTGTCTCACGTAGAAGAATTTCAGTATAGTTTTCTTTATCATTCACAATTCAATATTATTGTGATTTGAGTTTCAAAGTCTTAATATATTCCAAACCTTCTTTAGAGCATTTATAGGAAATTAATTTACTTTAGACACAAGTTTGAATTATTGATATTTTTCCATCTTAAATTATAATACTTGAAAAATATATAATAAAGTACTTTTGAATTTAAAAACTCTTATTTTCAAAAGTTTAAAATGAAATATTATTGAAGTATCTTATTTCCATTTGAGAATCAAATATTTTCATATATATACAAATATGAATATATTATTTTCATAAAACAATTTCTTTTTCTTTATTTTTATAACTAAAAATTATTCTAAAATTTAATTAAATAATTTATTTTGGAAGAAAAAGGTAAGTTATAGAAATTATATACTTTTATTGAAAATTAAGAAAAATTTCTTAATAATAATTCTGAATAAACATTGAGAAATTATCATAAATAATTTCTTTTAAAGTAATACTGTAAAGAGTAAGGAATAAGTATATTCTTACTGAGTTTTAGCTTCCCGTCATCTTTGCTATATGCTCAAACTCCACTTCACAAGATTATCAATCACTCATCAATCACAATCAAGTATTGTAATATCATTAATCATAATCAAATATCATCAATCACCAATATTATCAATCATAATCAAATCTAATAAATATCATTCATAAATATCATAATTTAAAGTTTAATAGTTATTTAATTTAATAAACTTAATTCCAAACCCTTATAGTTCATTCCTCGCATAGGTCTATGCAAGTCCATATAATCCAATCCTTGCATAGGTTTAGTTTAGTCCATATAGTTTTAAAAAGTCTAGATCCTTGCATATGTATTTCAGAGTAAGTTACACAAGATACTTAATTTAAAATTAATTATTTTAAAATAATAATATTGTTAAATTTAAAAGGAGTAGGGGACTCCTCCCATTATTCTTATGTCTTTCCACATTATATTTTTATCCCACTCCCCCTTACCTGGAAGTGCTACCAAAAGTGAATTCGCTCTGTGCCTCTGAGTTCTAAAAAATATTAATACTAATTTATTTCAGTATAGGCATAAGATGAAAATTAAGATTACTATCAAAATGATAAATAGTAATTATGCATAGTAATAGTAAATAGTAATGGTAAATAGTAAATAATCAATAATAACGGTAACTAATAATTTTTTTAAATAGTAATGGTAAATAGTAAATCGTAAATAAAACGATAAATAGTAAATTTTAAATGATAGCGGAAAATGGTAAATCGTGAATAGTAAATTTTGAATAGTAGCGGTAAATGGTAAATTATGAATAGTAACTTTTGAATAGCAGCAGTAAATGATAAATCGTAAATAGAAATGGTAAATAGTAAATTTTGAATAGTAACGGTAAATAGTAAATTTTGAATAGTAATAGTAAATAGTAAATTTTAAATAGTAATGGTAAATAGTAAATTTTAAATAGTAATAGTAACTAATAAATTTTTGAATAATAATGGTAAATAAATTTTGAATAATAACAGTAAATGGTAAATTGAGAATAGTAATAGTTAATAGTGAATAGTAACAGTAAATTGTAAAAATAACATAGTGGTAATTTATTTTTACTGTAGTAACTTATTCATAATAGTTCTAGTATATTAATGGTTTAAGAGTGCTAAAAAGAATAAACTAAATAATCATAAAAAGAATTTAGAAAAAAATATTATTACCTTACACCTCTGGTAGAATCTCTTTTTACCAAAAGAACTTACTCCCCACTAATTTCTTACGTACTATCTCTCTAGATTCTCTCTCTAATTTTGGTATGAAAATGTTGTAAATGAGCCATCTATTTATAGGAAGAGAATTTTACTATTTAAGATTACTTAATTATTTATTTTACTATTTATGATGTAAGTATTTACCCACCGGTCACTATTCATGATGTAAGTATTTACCAACCGATCACTATTCATGATGTAAGTATTTACCCACCAGTCACTATTCATGATATAAGTATTTACCCACTGGTCACTATTCATGATGTAAGTATTTACCAACCGGTCACTATTCATGATATAAGTATTTATCCACCAGTCACTATTCATGATATAAGTATTTATCCAGCAGTCACTATTCATGATGTAAGTATTTACCAACCGATGATGTAAGCAATAAGTAAGCGATGATGTCGCTAGTGGCATTTTGGTTATTAGATAAAATGTTAAAGGTATTCTGGTCATTTTTTCAAATATTTAAAAAATTCCAGAAAATCATAAATAATGCATAGATCAAAAAGTTCTAAAGAATCATATTCTAATTCCTTCAAAAATTCTAATAAGACTTAAATCTTAAATATGTAAAAATAATAATATAAGAACATAAAATAAAAATTGTGAATAATAAAGATATTAAAAATTCTTAATATAATTTTCTTAATTAGTGAATACTAATTAAGTCATTTTAAAATATTCGTTCAATATATATATTTTTATTTTATTATTATTTTAAAGAAATATTTAAATATAAATACCAAAATTTTATAAAAATATTAATTAGTTAAAAATCAACTAACTAACAGTAAGTGTTTTCTCATTAAAGAGATATTAATATCTATTTTCTATTTGAGTAAAAAATAGGATGTTACAACCCTACTCCCCTAAAAGAAATTCTGTCCTTGAAATTTGATATTGTAAATAAATCTTACCAAGGATAAACTAAGTGAACTATCCTAATATGTTTTCTAGTTTTATGGACAATTACGTATCCTATCCTTGATGTTGCCATTTACTTTCTTTTAATCTTATCAGGTACTTTCTCCTCAACTCAAAAATATCACCCTCTTAATTTTGTTAACCATGATTATTTTAAACTGATGATTAACTCTAAACACCTCAATAATTACATTTTCTTAAATCCATCAAAACATCACCTAATATAATCTGTAACATTTATAAATTAAAATTCTTACTCGTAACATAGTTAAATAGACTGCTAAGAACTAATTACTAGACAACTAGCCGTTGGACTTGTAACAGCCTAATTTTTAATTAAATTTGAATCGGTAATTAAACAGTGAAAAATTAAAGTTTCTTAGAAAAATAAGAAATAAATCTTAGAAAATAGGAAATTTTATTCCGGTTACGGGGATATTTTTATTTCATAAATTGGACTTAAAATGAAAACAAACAGAGTGAGAATATGACAATAAAACATAGAATTATTAAGGAACCCGTTATTAAATTCCTTCTCTCTCTCGAAGACTCTCTGCTTCTCTCCAAGCTTCTCCACCGCCTCATTTCCACCGCCTTTCTTTGCCTATATAAATGGCCTCCTACTTCATTTTTCTTCAATTAAAATTACCCAAATGCTTCTATCCTCCATTATCTTCTAATTCAAACCTTCAAACCTTCGTTTCTATAACTCTAAGGCCTTCAATTTTGGAATTCTAGAAACCATTTTCCAGTGAAGATTTGAGGAGAAGCAAGGAGCTTGAGCACAAAATGAGTTTGGGAATCTGAAATTAAGGTAAGAAAGAGGGGATAAAATATCGGATAGATAGAAATTAGATTAGAAATATATCAGTATTTGACTAAATAATATTGAATGTGAATAGTTAAAATTTTTATTTAAAGGAATTAAATTTTGAAATTAATATTAATACATTGAAATATGATATATAATATATTTCTAATGTTATATGATGATTTAACATCATTTGGTATGCTTAAATTGCAATTGGAATGGGTAAAACATATATAAATCACAAAAACAAGATGTTGTTTTCGTAATGCAGAACCCTATTAGTGCGGTTCCTGTTACAACCACACTAATAGGTAGCGCACTAATAATTTAAGAATTTCTATTTTAAGTTCTTATTGGTATTTTTGTCAATTTTCTTTATACTATACTACCTTATATGGATATATCATTATTAAAATCTACTTTAATCTTAATTACTAAGACATTACAATTTATCAAAATCTGAATTTTTTTAACAAAATAATATTAAAGTTATTTAATTAAATAAATGGATAAAATAACCATTTTGAAAACATGTTTCTATATTCCTTGAAATAGAGAGTATGATAAATCAATAAATGTTATGGAAAATGTGTTTCCATAACCCTTGGAATAATAATTATAGTAGTTTACATGAAAAATGTTTCCTTCTTGTTTGAATTATTAAATATAGTAATTAGTTTATATTATGTTTCCATATTTTTAAATATAGTATATGGATTATACTTGTAAATATAATGAAATGTCGTATCTTCTTGAATTTTACAATAAATTCTTATTGTTAAATTATGAATAAATTTATTGATATAAATTTACTGCATTCATGCATCATATGCATTGGCCGTTCAAAGAATCCGCAGGGGGGTTCTTTGAGGGGGTTCCCGGTGGGGGAACGCGCTCTGTTGACTACAGACCTCTGTGGTGGTTTTATACCATGGTCGTCTTAAGGGCTAAGCAGTGTGTCCTTAAGGGGGGCCCCGTAACACTTGTTATTGATATTATGGTATTGTTATCCGATGTTGGTGTTGCATTATGGGGCGCGGTATCGGTTGGATATCTGTAAAAATGTTATTGTTGGAAATCACTGCAGATGTTTCCACCAGAATGGATCCATCATGCATTTTCATTCATATAAAAGAATAGAATATAATACATAAGTATATTACAAAATACTTGTTTGACATCTGCATCGTATAGCATCCTACTTGTGGATGTGTTTGTTCTAATTTAATTTCTATTTATTTGACATTTTATCTCACTCTTTCTGTTACTTGTGGCAACCCTTTAGTGGTTAACCAGGATGATATGTAATAAAGTGGATGATGCTTGATGTGGATAAATTATGAAGACTTTTGAGGCTGATGCTTGCTTACGTGACTACTATGGCTGTATTATGTGTATGCTATGTTTTGGTATTTTACATCTTTATATTTTATAAGATCTAGGTGCCTGTTATAAAATATAATATGTATGGAACTCTGATGTTATGTATAATAATAAGAAGTTAATTATATAAAGGTTGCGTACTCTGATATTGTATCAGTAACCTCTGGAATCAGGTTGTGAATCACTTGATAATTACCAGTGAAAAATAAGTTATCCATGAGATTTTATATGGTGAGGGTAATTATCTTGGGATTTGCAAGTTGGCTCCAGGGTGTTACAACTGAAGTGGTATCAGAGCAATGGTTTATAAAATATAAAGAAAACCTTAGGAAGTGACTAGAGATTAATATAGAATGACTTGAAGTATGTGAACCATGATTGCTATTTGTTTGAAATTTGTGTGCTTGTGTGTTATGTGTGCTCTTTGTATGTTTTTGTTTAGTATAATAGTTAGTTAGATAGTGTAAAATTGTTAAAACTTTGAGTATATTAGATACTCAGTAACTGAATGCAGTGGTACTCATACCTGTAGGATAAGAAATGGCTAGACGACAGAACGATGATGCCATGGCGGCTGCATTCAGTCACTTTGCTGAGATCCTTGAAAGACAGGAACAACAAAGGTTAGCTGAAGGAACCCATGGACTTGACCGTTTCCTGAAAAGGAAACCTACCCAATTCAAAAGAGACTATAATCCAAAAGTGGCTTATCTATGGATTAAAGAAATGGAACGTATCTTCTGATCCTTACCTTGTACTGAAGCCCAGAAGGTAGAATATGCTACCTATATGATGGTAGGGGAAGCAGAGAATTGGTGGATCTTCGCTCGTGATAGGTTACTAGAAGCTGGTAGACTACTTAACTGGGAAAATTTTAAAGAAAGTTTTCTCGAGAAATATTTCCCTGCTAGTGTCAAGAGCAAAAAAGAATTAGAATTTTTAAAATTAAAGCAAGGGAATATGTCTGTCGGAGAATACACTACCAAATTTGAGGAACTATCATTGTTCTATCCTCCTTTCCAACAACCAAGGACTGAGGCTTCTAAATGTTTCAAATTTGAAAATGGCTTAAGGCCAGAAATTAAAGAAGCCATAGGATATCAGGAGATTAGGAGTTTTCCTACTTTAATCAATAAATGCAGAATTTTTGAAGAGAACCATCGGGCTAGGATCGAGCAGGAGAAAAACAGTAAACAATTGAGACCTCAACTAGTAAACTTTAAAAAGCGAGGAGCATTTAATCAGAATCAATTTCGAGGAGGATCATCTTCATCATCTGGAGGACACATGAACTAACCAATCACATGGAACTGCTACAAATGCGGAGGAAATCATAAAACCCGTGATTGTACACAGACAGATGTTACCTGTTTCCAATGCAACCAAAAGGGACATATTCGTCCCAACTGCCCACAACTTCACCAAGGCGCTAACACTGTGAATGTTAAAACTGAGAACAACAACAATGGAGCCAACAGAGGAGGAGCCAATATTCGAGATGGACGTAATACCAATGGTCGCGGAAGACTTAAAGTCAAAGGCACAACTGGTCGAGGACGAGAAAATGGACAGCTAGTGAAGAATCAAGACAAATCACCCATAGCTGGTAAAGTATTTGCAATCAGTGGATCAGAGGCATCGCAGGCAGATGACTTAGTACAAAGTGAGTGCATTCTTAACGATACTACTTTATCAGTTTTATTTGATTCTGGTGCAACACATTCTTTTATTGCTGAAGAATGTGTTAGGCGTCTGAATTTACCTATGAAATCTATGTAATATATCTCTACTCCTAATGGTAACCATCTTAGGACAGCTAACGTGTGTGAAGGCTGTTCTATACATATAGGAGGTAGAAATTTTAACGTGAACCTAGTATGCTTACCATTAAAGGACTTGGAAATCATTTTGGGGATGGATTGGCTATCTGCTAATCATGTTCTTGTGGATTGCCGTAATAAAACCGTGATCTTTCCACCTGACAACATGGAGTGTCAGGAGTATGATGCCTCACAAAATCCTATAGGATATTCTTTAAACAATGAAGCCTAATTATTCATGGTATTTGCACTTACAGAAGGAAAAGTTATTCCTGATGTAAGTAAGATACCAGTAGTCTGTGAATTCTCAGAAGTATTCCCTGAGGATGTTCCAGGATTACCTCCTGAACGAGAGATAGAATTCTCTATTGACCTAATTCCTGGAGCAGAACCCATTGCTAGAGCACCCTATAGAATATCTCCAATGGAACTGACTGAACTAAAGAAGCAAGTGGATGAGTTATTAGAAAAACAATTCATATGACCTAGCGTATTTCCTTAGGGAGCACCTGTACTACTAGTCAAGAAGAAGGACTGTAGTATGAGACTTTGTGTCGATTATCGCTAACTGAACAAAGTGACGGTTAAGAATAAATACCCGTTACCAAGGATTGATGACCTTATTGATCAACTACGAGGAGCTACTGTGTTCTCCAAGATAGACCTGAGATTTGAATACCATCAAATTCACTTAAAGAAAGAAGGTATTCCAAAGATAGCCTTTAGAACATGCTATGGCCATTATGAATATTTAGTTATGCCTTTTGGTGTAACTAATGCTCCAGCCGTGTTCATGGACTGCATGAACCGGATATTCCATCCATACCTTGATCAATTTGTCATTGTCTTTATAGATAATATTCTCATCTATTCCAAAACTAAGGAAGAGCATAAGGAGTATTTATACTTAGTGCTACAAATATTAAAGGAGAAGTAGCTATATGCCAAACTATCCAAATGTGAGTTTTGGCTTAATAAAGTAAAATTCTTAGGCCATGTGATATCTAAGAATGGAGTGTCAGCCAACCCTGTGAAGATTGAAGCTGTAATAGATTAGGAAAGGCCGAAGACTGTCACAGAAATCAGGAGTTTCTTAGGACTTGTGGGTTACTACCGAAGATTTATTGAAGGATTCTCTCGAATTGCTCTACCCATGACTCGATTAACCTGTAAGAATAAACCTTTCATTTGGACTACTGAATGCGAAGCAAGTTTCCAAGAATTAAAGAAAAGATTAACAACTGCACCAGTTCTAGCTTTACCAAACCCCCAAGAAAACTTTGAAGTTTATTGTGATGCTTCAAAGTTGGGACTTTGTTGTGTCCTAATGCAACAAAGAAAAGTAATTGCTTATGCTTCAAGGCAATTACGACCACACGAACTTAATTACCCTACTCATGACTTAGAATTAGCGGCTATTATCTTTGCTTTAAAAATTTGGAGGCACTACATATACGGTGCAAAGTTTGAAGTTTATAGTGATCATAAGAGTCTCAAATACCTATTTGATCAAAAAGAATTAAATATGAGACAACGTCGATGGATGGAATTTCTCAAGGATTATGACTTTGAGTTGAAGTATCACCTGGGGAAAGCCAACGTAGTTGCTGACGCACTTAGTAGAAAAGCTATTCATGTGGCAACTTTAATGATAAAAGAATTAGAAATGATTGAACAATTTAGAAACTTAAACATAGCAGTTGAGGAGAAATCTGCAGTAAATATAGTTGTCGGAGTTATGAGAATCACTAATGATTTTTTGAAGATGGTGCGTGAAAAACAAAGATTGGATGTATGTCTCCAAGAAATGATCGAGACACAACATAATGGAAAAGATCTGGGATTACAAGAAGGTTCAGATAGAGTATGGAGGATGAAAGGAAGAATATGTATCCCAGAGGATACAAAACTAAAGAAGATGATTCTAGATGAAGCACATAAAAGCATGCTTAGTATCCATCCTGGATCTACGAAGATGTATCAAGACTTAAGAAAGGATTTCTGGTGGAAGAGAATAAAAAAGGAGATAGCTGAATATGTTTTATCTTGCTTAATATGTCAGAAAAGTAAAGTTGAACATCAAAAGCCATCTGGTGGATTACAACCACTAGAAATACTTGTATAGAAATGGGATGACATTGCCATAGACTTTGTGTCAGGCTTGCCTAGAACACAAAGAGGCAATGATGCTATTTGGGTGATAGTTGATAGATTAACAAAGTCAGCCCATTTTCTTCCAATCAACATGAAGTATTCACTTGAGAAATTGGCTCAAGTGTATATAAAGGAGATAGTGAGATTACATGGAGTACCGTCAAGTATAGTGTCTGATAGAGATCCTAGATTTACTTCTCGATTCTGGGGAAGCTTGCATAAAAAGCTTGGTACTAGACTGAAGTTAAGCTCTGCTTATCATCCACAGACTGATGGACAGTCAGAGAGGACTATCCAGAGTCTGGAGGATTTACTGAGAGCATGCGTGTTAGAACATGGTGGAAGCTGGGAACATTACCTTCCACTAATCGAATTCACATATAATAACAATTATCACTCAAGCATTGGGATGGCACCATATGAAGCATTGTATGGTAGAAAGTGCAGGACACCAATCTGCTGGTTAGAGACAGGTGAGCACCTGACTCTTGGACCAGAAATTGTCCAACAAACGACAGAGCAAATTTGGATGATTAGAGAAAGGATGAAAATTGCGCAGGATCGGCAGAAGTCATATTATGATCATAGGAGGAAGCCATTAGAATTCCAGGAAGGAGACTATGTATTCTTGAAAGTATCACCTAATAAGGGAGTTGGAAGAGTGTTAAAAAGTAAGAAGCTTACTCCAAGGTATATAGGACCATATAAGATCCTGAAAAGAATTGGTTAAGTGGCATATCAGATCGTATTGCCGCCTCACCTTTCCAATCTTCATAATGTGTTCCATGTCTCACAATTACGAAAGTATGTACCTGATCCAGACCATGTGATCGAGACTGATGATATAGAAGTTAAAGAAAACCTTACGATTCCAGTAACACCAGTGAAGATAATGGACAGAGATGTCAAGCGACTAAGAGGCAAGGAGATCTCATTAGTGAAAGTAGCTTGGCAACAAGGAGATGAAATAAGCATGACTTGGGAATGAGAAGATGAAATGAGGAGTCAATATCCTGAATTATTCTAACAAGGTACGTTTAAATTTCGAGGGCAAAATTTTTATAACGGGGGGAGAGTGTAACAGCCCAATTTTTAATTAAATTTGAATCGGTAATTAAATAGTAAAAAATTAAAGTTTCTTAGAAAAATAAGAAATAAATCTTAGAAAATAGGAAATTTTATTCCGGTTACGGGGATATTTTTATTTCATAAATTGGACTTAAAATGAAAACAAACAGAGTAAGAATACGACAATAAAACGTAGAATTATTAAAGAACCCGTTATTAAATTCCTTCTCTCTCTCGAAGACTCTCTGCTTCTCTCCAAGCTTCTCCACCGCCTCATTTCCACCGCCTTTCTTTGCCTATATAAATGGCCTCCCACTTCATTTTTCTTCAATTAAAATTACCCAAATGCTTCTATCCTCCATTATCTTCTAATTCAAACCTTCAAACCTTCGTTTCTATAACTCTAAGGCCTTCAATTTTGGAATTCTAGAAACCATTTTCCAGTGAAGATTTGAGGAGAAACAAGGAGCTTGAGCACAAAATGAGTTTGGGAATCTGAAATTAAGGTAAGAAAGAAAGGATAAAATATCGGATAGATAGAAATTAGATTAGAAATATATCAGTATTTGACTAAATAACATTGAATGTGAATAGTTAAAATTTTTATTTAAAGGAATTAAATTTTGAAATTAATATTAATACATTGAAATATGATATATAATATATTTCTAATGTTATATGATGATTTAACATCATTTGGTATGCTTAAATTGCAATTGGAATGGGTAAAACGTATATAAATCACAAAAACAAGATGTTGTTTTCGTAATGCAGAACCCTATTAGTGCGGTTCCTGTTACAACCACACTAATAGGTAGCGCACTAATAGTTTCAGAATTTCTATTTTAAGTTCTTATTGGTATTTTTGTCAATTTTCTTTATACTATACTACCTTATATGAATATATCATTATTAAAATCTACTTTAATCTTAATTACTAAGACATTACAATTTATCAAAATTTGAATTTTTTTAACAAAATAATATTAAAGTTATTTAATTAAATAAATGGATAAAATAACCATTTTGAAAACATGTTTCTATATTCCTTGAAATAGAGAGTATGATAAATCAATAAATGTTATGGAAAATGTGTTTCCATAACCCTTGGAATAATAATCATAGTAGTTTACATGAAAAATGTTTCCTTCTTGTTTGAATTATTAAATATAGTAATTAGTTTATATTATGTTTCCATATTTTTAAATATAGTATATGGATTATACTTGTAAATATAATGAAATGTCGTATCTTCTTGAATTTTACAATAAATTCTTATTGTTAAATTATGAATAAATTTATTGATATAAATTTACTGCATTCATGCATCATATGCATTGGCCGTTCAAAGAATCCGCAGGGGGGTTCTTTGAGGGGGTTCCCGGTGGGGGAACGCGCTCTGTTGAACACAGACCTCTGTGGTGGTTTTATACCACGACCGTCTTAAGGGCTAAGCAGTGTGTCCTTAAGGGGGGGCCCCGCAACACTTGTTATTGATATTATGGTATTGTTATCCGATGTTGGTGTTGCATTATGGGGTGCGGTATCGGTTGGATATCCGTAAAAATGTTATTGTTGGAAATCACTGTAGATGTTTCTACCAGAATGGATCCATCATGCATTTTCATTCATATAAAAGAACAGAATATAATACATAAGTATATTACAAAATACTTGTTTGGCATCTGCATCGCATAGCATCCTACTTGTGGATGTATTTGTTCTAATTTAATTTCTATTTATTTGACATTTTATCTCACTCTTTCTGTTACTTGTGGCAACCTTTTAGTGGTTAACCAGGATGATATGTGACAAAGTGGATGATGCTTGATGTGGATAAATTATGAAGGCTTTTGAGGCTGATGCTTGCTTACGTGACTACTATGGCTGTATTATGTGTATGCTATGTTTTGGTATTTTACATCTTTATATTTTATAAGATCTAGGTGCCTGTTGTAAAATATAATATGTATGGAACTCTGATGTTATGTATAATAATAAGAAGTTAATTATGTATAGGTTGCGTACTCTGATATTGTATCAGTAACCTCTGGAATCAGGTTGTGAATCACTTGATAATTACCAGTGAAAAATAAGTTATCCATGAGATTTTATATGGTAAGGGTAATTATCTTGAGATTTGCAAGTTGGCTCCAGGGTGTTACAGGACTAGCCGTTGGACTAGCTTTTTATGACCGTTGCAAACTCTCTCTCCCTTGCTTGCTTATAAATTCTCATTCCATTCTCACTTCCTATCACAACTTCAAGGTTTCTTGGTTCTTCTATTCTATTTAATTTCTTCAATCTTTTTCTTAAGTACTATCATACTATTCGATGGCCAACCTTCCTAGAAGTGAGGATGAACGAAGGCGAGATGGACTACGGTTCGTGGTAACAAGTGCCTCACTTCTTATAATCATTATGATGATTTCTCTAGTTTGGATATTTTTTGTATTGCCAAGACTCTTAGACCTCTATCTATGATGTACTAGATGTTCTACTTTATTTTCCTTAATGTAATCGTGTATAATAAATTATCCTAGTGAGGAAGGATAGATATGTCTTAGTCCATGTTGTACTTGTTTATCTAGTTAAATCCTTGTGTTCTTTGCTTCATGACAATCCAGGCTATGTAATCATTTCTTATTGTCTTCTATAATGAATTAAATATTCCTTAACTAAGTGACTGCACATTCCATCATAATTGACGACAACCATTACATAGATTTGATAAATTCTCTAATCTTAAATGATCATAAATCACTATGTTGACTTAGAAATACCTACTAATTTTTTTTTGTTAACTAAGGTTTATGTAACTCACTTCATAGGAACTATGCTAAATTAATAAGTAAGGGTTCATATCTATTTACCCACCGTTCACTAACATATTTTTTTTTATTTCAAGTTTACAATTAATACTATCTAACAATGATTTATATAAGGTACATATTCATTAGACAAAATTAATGACTAAAAGAAAATAATTTATTAAACATGTATCAAATTGTTATAAATCACAAAAACAATTTATGATAAAATTTTCCAATATTAAACCAATATCAATATTTTCCAAAGATCTATAGTACTTATTTAAGATCCTTTATAAACAAATTTACCACAATAAAATACTTAGGAAGTTCAATACATGGTTGATTACATTCAATGTCACAACCATAAAAGTTTTATTAATTCATATATTTTTATATATAACCATCACATATATTATTCAATCGAAGGCATCATAAAGGAAAACTTCATCAAATTAAACAACAATTAACATATCTTATATGTCATACAAAAGAAGAATCAATACAAATAGTCAAAGATACAATTCCTATTACGATTACTTGTCACACTAAACAAGTTAGTGAACAAACTACCATATTCCTTTCATAAACATACATCTATATTTTTTTTATTCAAAATATATCATCAAAGGAAAAAAAATATGATCCTATCTTATACAATTTGTTGTATTAGTTTTGGATTACAAAAATTATCTACCCATTAAAATTCACATAAGTATCTATACGAACTCAAGGAGATGGCAAGGAATATCCTAATAGGGTTTATTGAGTTTGTCTCCACTTCTCCATATACCACATTAAGCTAGGGTTAAATTCGTTGATCTTAACATCCTTCATTTGACATATCTTTCACTACTTAGTGTAAATCATTTGGGGTGATCAGTCTCGATAATTTGTAGCTAAGTAGTTAAAGTCATGACAGCTCCAGTCTAAAATCCATATCAAAATATTCCTAAGAATTTTTCCTAAAGCTTAACTTTGAATTCTTAAAGATCTTTTATTGCCTTATCTCCCTTATTGTCCCTACATGTAATTAGATAAAACATGCGCACATAATTTGTTTAACTTCTTTCGTTAATAAATGCTAAGACTGACAAAACATTCAAACAAAATATCAAACACCTTGTCTCTTTATATACAATATGTCTCATACCATATTGTAAAAAGAGGCAAATGTTGAATATTTCATTATCACATATCAACTAAAGAATCAAACACCATAGATCACATCTGGAATAAAAGGAAATAACTATATTACCTTATTATTCCATCATACATTAGCGCCCATACTTAAATAATGTCAAGAAAGACTTCAGAATGGCCAGTCTATGATAATCCCTACAATAACATTTTTCAAGTAATAGGCTATAGAGTTCTAACTTATACTTCTTATAAACTAAACTAGTTCCTTCTTTATCTCTAAATTTTCTCCACTTGTTTGTTGACATCTACTCCAATTTTAAAATTTCCTCCTTTATCAAGCATATAATCTTTTGACTAATTTAACCATCAGAGTACACAACACACTAGTAAGAGCATACCTCAAGCCGATTTGGATTGAACTGCTCTGATACCACTTGTAACACCCCCTTATATACACAAGATATGTATATTCTTATTGCTTTAAGAACTTTATAAAGATATATATCATTTCTTATCTCACATATACAAGGACAGATATATACCTGATTTCCTTTGAATATTGAAAGTAAAGAAATGTTGTCTTTCAATATTTGTCCATAATGATAAAATAATTTTTAGTAAATCATAAGTGATAAACAAGATTACAGTATTATATCCGAATGATAAGTTTATCAAAGTTTAACCTTTACCTTGTTACAATTATCTAATTTGATATTGTAATAAGGCAAAGTAAAAATAAACTATACCTCTACTACGACTATGATCAATCATTTCCTAGTCCTTGATCCATCGAGTTTTAGAATCCTACTCTTATCATATCTCTTCATCTATCTGATTAAGGATGAGACCACTTTACCCTCTTGTAATTACGTATCCTTCCATCTTGGACTGCTAGCTATATATCACATAACATATATTTTGGACACAGAAATTCAAACAAGAAGGAGTGAGAAACAAAATATAATATATTACATATAAGACATAAGCATAAGGGTTTTCACAAACTAATATAATAATATCAGTCATAATCTCATACACAATCAATTATGAATATAGGGTTTCCACATACATAACACTTATATTTTCATTCACAACCACCCACATAGAATGTCACAATCACATGAATGTCATGTAATGCTTATGCTACTGTCTTATTCAGTTTATGCATGTGGGCCCTTAAAGTTTTAATTTTTCACTAGGCCAACCAGGAGTTTACACTGTTCCATAATTCCGGATAATAATAACATGAATGCCTTCATGGCATATGAACAACTCAACTGGCATAGAAACACTTAGAGACTAGTCAGATTGAGAAGGTTTTTATTGTGAAAGTACTCGACACTAGGGAGCGACCCCAGGTCACCTGAAGCACCATTTCATACCCTCTCATCCCAAGGCTTGCAATTAAGCCCCCCTAATGTATCCTCGGTTTCTATAATCCGTCCCAGGCAATATCACATCTCGTTTCTCTTTAATGATTCATGATGCATGAACTACTCACGTATTGAGTTGGTTAAGACTTTTAGAAACTCAAGTATAAATTATATCTTCGAGCCTACAACATAGCCACCCCGATAAACTATACATTTCCATACTCTTAAATAAGTTCTGTCTCACGTAGAAGAATTTCAGTATAGTTTTCTTTATCACTCACAATTCAATATTATTGTGATTTGAGTTTCAAAGTCTTAATATATTCCAAACCTTCTTTAGAGCATTTATAGGAAATTAATTTACTTTAGACACAAGTTTGAATTATTGATATTTTTCCATCTTAAATTATAATACTTGAAAAATATATAATAAAGTACTTTTGAATTTAAAAACTCTTATTTTCAAAAGTTTAAAATGAAATATTATTGAAGTATCTTATTTCCATTTGAGAATCAAATATTTTCATATATATACAAATATGAATATATTATTTTCATAAAACAATTTCTTTTTCTTTATTTTTATAACTAAAAATTATTCTAAAATTTAATTAAATAATTTATTTTGGAAGAAAAAGGTAAGTTATAGAAATTATATACTTTTATTGAAAATTAAGAAAAATTTCTTAATAATAATTCTGAATAAACATTGAGAAATTATCATAAATAATTTCTTTTAAAGTAATACTGTAAAGAGTAAGGAATAAGTATATTCTTACTGAGTTTTAGCTTCCCGTCATCTTTGCTATATGCTCAAACTCCACTTCACAAGATTATCAATCACTCATCAATCACAATCAAGTATTGTAATATCATCAATCATAATCAAATATCATCAATCACTAATATTATCAATCATAATCAAATCTAATAAATATCATTCATAAATATCATAATTTAAAGTTTAATAGTTATTTAATTTAATAAACTTAATTCCAAGCCCTTATAGTTCATTCTTCGCATAGGTCTATGCAAGTCCATATAATCCAATCCTTGCATAGGTTTAGTTTAGTCCATATAGGTTTTAAAAGTCTAGATCCTTGCATATGTATTTCAGAGTAAGTTACACAAGATACTTAATTTAAAATTAATTATTTTAAAATAATAATATTGTTAAATTTAAAAGGAGTAGGGGACTCCTCCCATTATTCTTATGTCTTTCCACATTATATTTTTATCCCACTCCCCCTTACCTGGAATTGCTACCAAAAGTGAATTCGCTCTGTGCCTCTGAGTTCTAAAAAATATTAATACTAATTTATTTCAGTATAGGCATAAGATGAAAATTAAGACTACTATCAAAATGATAAATAGTAATTATGCATAGTAACAGTAAATAGTAATGGTAAATAGTAAATCATCAATAGTAATAGTAACTAATAATTTTTTTGAATAGTAACAGTAAATAGTAAATTGTGAATAAAACAGTAAATAGTAAATTTTAAATGGTAGCGGTAAATGGTAAATCATGAATAGTAAATTTTGAATAGTAGCGGTAAATGGTAAATTATGAATAGTAACTTTTGAATAGCAGCAGTAAATGATAAATTGTAAATAGAAATGGTAAATAGTAAATTTTGAATAATAACGGTAAATAGTAAATTTTGAATAGTAACAGTAAATAGTAAATTTTAAATAGTAATGGTAAATAGTAAAATTTAAATAGTAACAAAACTAATAAATTTTTGAATAATAACGGTAAATAAATTTTGAATAATAACAGTAAATGGTAAATTGAGAATAGTAATAGTTAATAGTGAATAGTAACAGTAAATTGTAAAAATAACATAGTGGTAATTTATTTTTACCGTAGTAACTTATTCATAATAGTACTAGTATATTAATGGTTTAAGAGTGCTAAAAAGAATAAACTAAATAATCATAAAAAGAATTTAGAAAAAAATATTATTACCTTACACCTCTGGCAGAATCTCTTTTTACCAAAAGAACTTACTCGTCACTAATTTCTTACGCACTATCTCTCTAGATTCTCTCTAATTTTGGTATGGAAATATTGTAAATGAGCCATCTATTTATAGGAAGAGAATTTTACTATTTAAGATTACTTAATTATTTATTTTACTATTTATGATGTAAGTATTTATCCACCGGTCACTATCCATGATGTAAGTATTTACCAACCGGTCACTATTCATGATGTAAGTATTTACCCACTAGTCACTATTCATGATGTAATTATTTACCCACCGATCATTATTCATGATGTAAGTATTTACCAACCGATCACTATTCATGATGTAAGTATTTACCCACCGATCACTATTCATGATGTAAGTATTTACCAACCGATGATGTAAGCAATAAGTAAGCGATGATGTCGCCAGTGGCATTTTGGTTATTAGATAAAAGGTTAAGGGTATTTTAGTCATTTTCTCAAATATTTAAAAATTCAAAAAATTCCAAAAAATCATAAATAATGCATAGATCAAAAAGTTCTAAAGAATCATATTCTAATTCCTTCAAAAATTCTAATAAGACTTAAATCTTAAATATGTAAAAACATAAATATAAGAACATAAAATAAAAATTATGAATAATAAAGATATTAAAAATTCTTAATATAATTTTCTTAATTAGTGAATACTAATTAAGTCGTTTTAAAATATTCATTCAATATATATATATTTTTATTTTATTTTTATTTTATTATTTTAAAGAAATATTTAAATATAAATACTAAAATTTTATAAAAATATTAATTAGTTAAAAATCAACTAACTAACAGTAAGTGTTTTCTTATTAAAGATATATTAATATCTATTTTCGATTTGAGTAGAAAATAGGATGTTACAACTATGACTTGTATACATCTGATTATGTGTGTAGGTGGCTTAAAGTATGTGGTAATGACTATCAACACCCAGAGAGGAAGGAAAAAATTTGTGGTAACAATGTTGAGGTACTTAACGATGATTGAGCACAAGATTGATTGGCAAAGACTGTTGGATCAGAAACTGTACATTTAGGTACGAGAGGTGATGAAGATGGCCTCCAAACACGTAAAAGCCCAAGGGGGTCATGGAATACAGATACCTCATTCACTCCAAAGAAAAATACAAGAAGCAATATGTTGTTCTTCACCTAAGGCTTAGGGAGGGTGTATGCCATATTCCCCTCAATGCGTGAACCATTTTTATGTATGATATCTTCTTCACTCACCTTGGGGTAAGGTTTTCGTTGACAGAGTTTAAGATAGGTGTTCTCCGATTCCTTGAGTGTGTCCCCACCAAATTGCATCCTAACAAGTGGGGCCTTGTGCGAAGTGTTGAAGTGCAAGAGGAGCCCTTCTGTTTCATTCCTACATTGGCTCTCTTTTTTCCTTTTGCTGGGTTATACGTCGATCCAACTTAAATGGCGACTTGAGTTATGTCACCCTCCGGAGTGAGGCAAAGATTATAAACTTATAGGCCTTTACAAAATCATCCTAGTCGGATGGATGTTCTTTTAAGAAATGTTTTGTGAAAGTACAAGGGCGGGTGAACAAGCCTCTCTTCTGGAAAAGTAAGAATAAAATCCTCAAGTTTCTAATCTTATGGATCCATGAACATTTCCTACTGATCGGGGTAGCCTATGTCATAAAAGAGAGTGAATTATCCTTGGAGTCTGTAGAGGTAGTTTGGGACCTATGAGAATACAAAGTCGTGCACCAGAAAATTTCATGCAAGCGACTTTTGGGTACCTCAACAATAAGAGAAGCTTACCTGTGTAACACTTCTTAGGAAAAATACCTTTGTATTGTGTATTTAGATTTTTGTTGTCTAACCCTTTTGCTTTCACTACTACAAGTGAGATTGAAAGCTTTGGCCCCATGAGTGCTTTGAAACAATTACAAGCTAAGGTTACCGCCACAGCCGTGGAAAATCTAATTCTGGCCAAGAGAAACATACCAAAGGCCAATGTTGTCACCCTCAAGTTTAGGGATGAAGACATCCTGGACATTCCTTTCAAGGAAGACTTTGGAGAAGAAGAATGTCTAGGAGTAAAGGATCAAGAAAAAATAAGACCCTGGGAAGAGTGAGAAGAAGTGGGCAGAACCCTCTAGAAGCAGCTAATCTCCGCCCTAGAAAAAATAAAGAGGGAAACAGATCACCATTGTTGATGCTGGTAAGGAAAAGATGACAGCCAACACGAAGGTCTTGGGTAGTGTTATCCTAATCTAGCCCAGCATCGAGGTTGCCAAGTCGGGAGAGGGTACGCCTGAGCGATACTTTATTCCTTTCGTCGGGTCTTGGTTAAACCCTTACATCTACTACCAGGGTAGTAACCAAGACTAGAGCAAGCAAAAGGTCTCCTCGGTATATCTTGTGCCCCAAAATGGATTATAAGGAGGTGAAAGGCGCCATCCACGCTACACGCTATCATCTAGCTGAAGTAGACGACCTGTTAGAATCTTTCACTGAAATCGCAGACCAGGCCGGGGAAAGCGCCTTATTTTTTGAACAAAATGAAAGGCTTAGGGCAGAACAAAGACTCTCCACAAGGAGAATAAAAACTTGAATGATGTCATTAATGCCAAGGACAAGGCTAGTGACAAGAAAGATGAAGAAATTGCCACCTTCCAAAAAGAATTCAAGAAACTTCATGCTGAGAGAAGTATGGTAGAGTCTTTGAAGAAAGAGAATGAGGAATTGACATGTGTTAAACAATAAACAGAAAAAGGCCAGTGATGACATCCAGATGAAGGAACTAAAAAGGAAGATCTTAGAGACTAGTTCTCTAAATAAATTGCTCAAGACTTTGAGGGCCAGAGCTATGAAAAGTGATAAGAGGGTGGAGGAAGCCCTTTAACTATATGAGAAAATTGTTGAGGAGTCCTTTAGTGCAACCATTAGGCAGATGCTATACAGGAACCCTAACATTGATATCACCCTTTATGGCATCAACCCTTACCATGAATTCCACAGTGGTAAGCTTTTTGACGTGGTGGGAATTGAGTGTCGGGAGCCTGATGACATCCCATACGAGTTGGTGGTTGTCCTTGAACCTAAAACTATAGAAGAGTAGCCTAGCTAAAAGTCCAACAATGATGCTAACACCACAGATAAGTGATAAGATATTTTTTTAAATCATACAAAGAAATGAAGTGTTCAAGGAAAAGAATCAAGTTTGTATACTATGAACTCAATGGAATGTTTGTGCCAAGTTTAAACACAGTAATTGTAGTATAGTATAGATGTTGTTCCACTGAGGAGGTGTTGGTTTGAAGATCTTAGTTCTTGAATTGATTTTGACAAAAGATTTTGTTTGATTTTGTTGTGCAAAAGATTGAATACAAAAAAAACAACAAGTGTTGAATGAAAATAATGATAGTAAAGTGTTTGAGAAAAAATCAGATTTGGAAAACTGGGATTGGTTTCATCGCATCTCACCTTTCATAAGCTGAATAAATTGCATGTATGTAATTTGAAATGATAATTTCTACGTCATAATCAAAGTCATTTGTATCGATCCCTCAACTACAAAATTCATAAGAATGATTTCAAACCACTGATCCCTCAGTCACTTTGAAATCATTCCAGCATTAGCGATCGATTGTTTTGACGTTCATTGCGTTAGATACCATCCCTGGTCAGCTACTCACAATGAGTATTTCATTCAGATCTACTTCCAAAAGTTACTTCCCAGTATACTTAACAAAACTTAAAACAAGAAAATAGTGATCAAGTACTTTCAGGCATTAATGGCAGAATGAAATACAGAAACTATCAAATCTTATTAACATACGTAAGAACTTACAGCAACATTACTTCAGATTTGAATTGATTACAACCAATCCCAAAAAAGGAAAATTAGCTACTCATGCTTTGCATTTTCACTTCAAGAAAATTTAGAAATGAATACAGAAGGTAAAAGGAATAATAAAGAGGTTGGATTTTGTAGGAGATGTAGGGGATGATTGATATCCCGGATATCTCAGATGCACTGTTTTCTACTTGATTTATAGGGGTTATGCTTCAGCTTCCCTTGCCCACTTGCATAGACCCCAGGAAGGAATATTCAGAGACATACAGAATTACTTCAAAGTGGTTGAGTTGGCATCGCACCATTGGTTAATATTAAATTAAAAATCCCATACTGCATGAGTCACGCTTGAGCAAGCGTCCATGTCACGCTTAACCATGGGAGGTCCTAATGCTCTCTAACTTGCTCAAGCTTAAGCTTGCTTTGCTCAAGCTCAAGCTTGTTGACTTTACATTCTCAGATTTCATGTTTAAGCTTTCTCTAGCTTAAGCTTGCTTTGTTCGAGCTTAAGCTTGGATGTTCAAGCTTAAGCTTGCTGTCTACACATGCTCCCGATCACGCTTAAGCTTGCTCTTTAACGCTTAAGCTTGCTTTTTCAAGCTTGAGCTCTCAAGCTTAAGCTTGCCTTGCTTTCTTGTTGAATTTCCTGTAATTTTCCCTATAACTTTCCAAGAGTTTTAACATAATTTTTCTTTTATACACCTATCCATCACTACTTGAAAGATTCATGCTCAATTCTTTCAATAATTCATCGATTCAGCTCAAATCTTTACAAAATCAGTTCAAATGAGTCATGAAATCAATGCTTAATCAACACTTATCAAACTCTCCCCAACCTAGAGTTTTGCTTGTCCTCAAGCAAAAAGAATGAGATCTTAAATAAGAAAGCAATCATGCTGTTCAGATTTTAGTTACAAACAAAGTTAAAGAGACAGTAATCATAGTTTAACTTCTTTAAGGTAAATAACATCCTTAATACCCATTTCATTGAAATGTAATGCACCATTTAATTTTTCACAAAGCAAGTAACCAATTGCTGTAAGAATAAGGAGCTTCTCATTATTCTTCACCAGGTGATTGTTTCACACATCCATCATGAGAACTGCCTAGTTAACATTGCCAGTCATTTCCAATCAAACCAAAATCAAAAGAACAGCAAGGATCAAAAAGGTCTTTTAGGGTTGTAATGAGGCTGGGCTAAACAAGAATTCTTGGTTTTTATTGGATTCAAGAGGCATGCACAAAGAAGAGCATAAGTTATGAAATTTTCAAAGTTTATGAGGCTTCTTCCTTTTTGAGCTACAAAATTCTTTATTTCTCTTTTTCTAGTTCTCCTTTTTGTTTAAATTTTTGGATGGAGAACTTACTGTTTTTCTTTAGCATTGCCTTTTTAAGCCTCCATTTCTTACATCACCCTTTGAAAAGTATTTTATGTTCTTTTCAAAAATAAGCATAATGATGAGGTAGGAATTTCTTTCTCATGCTTAGGTGTTTTTATAGAATAAAAGTTTTAGCTCAAAATGGGCTACCAAAGAATGGGATGTATTTTTGAGGTTAGTTTTTTGGCTCTTGGCTTGTGTTTTCAAAAATTGCCTTCATCATTTCCTTGTTTTATTTCTTACGAAAAAGGTTAATTAGAGAATTTAGGCAATGCAAACTTAACAAATTCTAATGAGACTCTCAGTGTTTAAATTTCTCACTTCTCACCGGGTTTTAAGGCTTACTTCCATATTCTAACAGAAAAAGGTTCAAGCATGTAAACAATTTCAACAGTTCATTTATTTCATTTTCATGGTTCTTAAATCAGCTGATTTGCCTTTTCAAAATCAATGTTACTGTCTCAAAAGAATTGCTACTCAGAATCTTTTCTTGCTTAAAAATTAATTCTTGGTTGGTTTTTCAAAAATGTTTCAGCTTCAAGCATGTAATGTTGCATTCAAATAGTCATAACACATATTCACCACACAGAGAAAGATAACAAAATTCAAACCAATAATTATAAATGAAAACTACTACAAGAATATCAAAAATATTAAAAACTAAAGAGAATGCAAAAAAAAAACAAAAACTGTTAGTTTGAAAACTCATCACTCATCATCTTCTTCCTCTTCTACTAATTCTAACTCAACCTCCTCAGGTCCCTTGCAAGAAGTGGGTGTGATGATGATGGCCCTGCTGTCTCACCCCTCCTAAGTAAAGTAGGACTGTCCCCAGGCCATACAATGTATGCCTCAAACTGCAAGGTCCATCCAAGGGTTGATTTAGCCTATAGGGATACTGTAGTGTTTTGTTCTGACCATCTGAAATATATTTAATAATCATCATATCAAATGGTAAAAGGCAGAGTAAGTCTTTAACAGTGAGCCTAGAGACGTTTTTAATCAATTGAATCAAGATGCATTAATTTCTAGATTAAGCATGCATATCGGTGACTAAACAATAGTGTATTGACATGGCAATAAGAATCGAATCATTTAATATCAAGCATGTATAAGACATTCTGGACTTTTTTTTATCAGATAGTTAGTGCACCCTTAAAATAGAAGAAATTTTCATAATTGTTAATTTGAAAGCAAATACTCATTTCAAGATTAAATGAACAATTTCAAATGAGGAAGAATATTAAATCATATAAGCAAGCAAAACAGCGTAATTAAGTCCTTTTTAAGATCAAGCATGCATTTTGATTCCCCTACTTAATGGTATCAAGTGGGGTAGTTTAAAAACTGCTCGCTTCAGGCGTCATATTGCACACTTAAGCGTGATTGAAATAATGGCCAATATTCCTGCCCGCTTGAGCGTGAATTGCAAAGAGGAATATCACGCTTAAGCGTGAATTCCCTGCACTTGAGCGCGGTCGAGGTGCCTTGCTTCCATGTTTCCTAATTTGAGAGGTTGTTTAATTAGAAGCACAGGGGGACGCTTGAGCTTGGAGGGGTCACGCTTGAGCGTGACTGAGGTCTAAGAACTACGCTTAAGCACTCTTAATACACGCTTGAGCGTGTATGGAAAAATTAGGACCTGCTCAATTTATTTCTTCCCTCACTTAAGCTTGCAGTCATTCGCCTGAGCGAATTAGAAATAGAACCAAATTTTACGTTGCTCGTTTAAGCGAGTGTGATCACGCTTGGGCGTGATGGTGTTCCTAACTTGAGTGTGGCAAGTCACGCTTAAGCGTGTAACTTGTCCTTCCTTCCCCTTTGAACTTGGCACTTATCATTTGGATAATGAGTGGGATGAATTTGATGAGTTTCCTGAAAAATAAAAGAAAACTTCAATCATAAGATAAAATTTACTTAAAGTAAAATCAACAGGATGAAAAGAAAACATAAAAGATTGGGTTGCCTCCCAATAAGTGCTTGTTTATCGTCTTTAGCTTGACGCCTGATAGACTTTTCAATATGGATCATGGAGCTGGTGAATGAGAGTGTTGAGTTTTTCCACATCCTTTCCCAAGTCAGACCTTGACTTTCTTTCGTTCAGTTTTTCAAGTGCACCTTCTGAGTATTTATTTGTTTCAACAATAACAAAATTGGCTTCTTCTTTCTGCACTCGAATTTTTACTTTTCTGTCATCCACATCTATGATGACTTTGGCTGCTTTCATAAATGGTCTTCCCAAAATTAGAGGAACTTTAGAATCTTCCTCTACATCTATGATAACAAAATTTTCATGAAATTCAAATTTATCAATTTTGACCACAACATTTTCAGCAATACCATAGGGGATTTGTGTTGATTGATCTGCCAATTGTAAAATCATTTTTATTGGCCTTATTTCAGGATCCCTATCTTTTTAAATATGGATAAAGACATTAAATTTACACTAGCACCAAGATCTAATAAAGCCTTTCTTTCTAAAAGATTGCCAATAGTTATGGGAATAGAAAAACTCCCTGGATTTTTGGTGTTATAAGGTACTGCCTCATGGATGATAGCACTATGTCCATCTTCCAGCTCAGTTGTTTCCTCATTTAGTGTGGTCACATCCTTGCATTGCTCTATTGGGTTTGTTTCAGTGTTTGCTCCATACTGAGGCTTCTGGTTTTCAGCAACTTGTCAGGCTAGCTGTCCCACCTGTGTTTCCAAGTTCCTAATGCCTCAGTATTCTTTTGACTTACGAGATATGCTTGCATAAACTTTTCCAAGGTGTCCTCTAATATAAAAGTTCTCTCCATCAAGGACGGACCATTGTTTTGATATGGTTTATTTGAAGAGCTTGGCTCTTGCTTCCATCCTTGGCCTTGATTTTGGTTACTTCTCCATCCCTGAAATGGTTGGTTAGAAAAATTTAAATTGAAATTACCAGACCTTCCTTGGTTGTTCATGAAGTATACAGCTGCTTCTTGTGAGCCACAGTTTTCATTTGGATGGTCTCCTCCATAGAAATTACATGTTGCAGGTATTTATTGTTGTACTGGTTGTGATGACTGCACTGCATGTAATTGTTGTGGAAGATTGGATATCTTTTTAGTCAATGCTTCCAATTGTTGGGTGAGAATTTTGTTCTGCGCTAGAATGGCGTCTGTGGTGTTTAGATCAAGGACTCCTTTCCTTTGAACTTGCTGACGATCATGTTGAGCTTGGTAATCTATTAAGGATAAAGCTTTTATTATCCTTGTGGCTTGGTCAGCATCCACTGTCATCATGGTCCTTCCTGCTGCTGCATCTAGTATCATTTTAGTGTCAGCCTTTAGACCACTGTAAAAGATATTGAGTTGTGCTATATCTTCAAGTCCATGGTTTGGGCATTTCCTGAGTAGTGATTTAAAACATTCCCATGCCTCATAAAAAGGTTCATCTTGGCCTTGTCTAAATGTTGTAATATCTGACTTAGCCTTGATGAATCTAGATGGAGGAAAAGGCCTTTGTAGAAATTTTTCTTTAACTATATTCTAGCTATTCAAACTTTGATTTGGATAAGATTGTAACCACTCCTTTGCTTTTCTTACTAAAGAGAAAGGAAATAGTCTCAAATATGTAGCATCAATAATATCTTGGTCAAATCCCATTGTTCCAACTAATTCATAGAAAGTTGCCAAGTGAGTGTATGGATCTTCACTTGACATTCCAGTAAATTGGTGTGAACTAATCAAACTAAGAAATGCTGGTTTCATTTTTAGTGCTCTGACAGTGTTTGGAATTGCAATGCTTGAGAAATGTCTTGGCCCTTGCTATAAAGCATAGTCTCTAAGTGTTCTCCTTGGTGGATTTTGATTGTTGCTATTGACATCCGCCATTTTCTCAGAGGAAGTTTTTCCTGTGTGGAAGTTCTGCTTCTGCTTAGCTTTCTTGATTTTCTTGAGGAACCTATCTATCTTTGGAACAAAAGCAAGTTGTTCTTTTGGTCCTTGTCCTTTCAAGATCATAAATTAAGCACTCACTCCAGCAAAGTTACCACACAAAAATGAAAAATACAAACAAATGAAATTTATTTACAGAGTCTTGTCAATTCAATGCTAAAATATTCAAACTTGAATCACATCCCCGGCTGCGGCGCCAAAACTTGATAAGAATTTTTTTAAATCATATAAAGAAATGAAGTGTTCAAGGAAAAGAATCAAGTTTGTATAATATAAACTTAATGGAATGTTTGTGCCAAGTTTAAACACAGTAATTGTAGTATAGTATAGATGTCGTTCCACTGAGGAGGTGTTGGTTTGAAGATCTTAGTTCTTGAATTGATTTTGACAAAAGATTTTGTTTGATTTTGTTGTGCAAAAGATTGAATACAAAAGAAACAATAAGTGTTGAATGAAAATAATGATAGTAAAGTGTTTGAGAAAAAATCAGATTTGGAAAACTGGGATTGGTTTCATCACATCTCACCTTTCATAAGCTGAATAAATTACATGTATGTAATTTGAAATGATAATTTCTACGTCACAATCAAAGTCATTTGTATCGATCCCTCGACTACAAAATTCATAAGAATGATTTCAAACCGCTGATCCCTCAGTCACTTTGAAATCATTCCAGCATTAGGGATCGATTGTTTTGATGTTCATTGCGTTAGATGCCATCCCTGGTCAGCTACTCACAATGAGTATTTCATTCAGATCTACTTCCAAAAGTTACTTCCCAGTATACTTAAGAAAACTTAAAACAAGAAAATAGTGATCAAGTACTTTCAGGCATTAATGGCAGAATGAAATACAGAAACTATCAAATCTCATTAACATACATAAAAACTTACAGCAACATTACTTCAGATTTGAATTGATTACAACCAATCCCAATAAAGGAAAATTAGCTCCTCATGGTTTGCATTTTCACTTTAAGAAAATTTAGAAATGAATATAAAAGGTAAAAGGAATAATGGAGAGGTTGGATTTTGCAAGAGATGCAGGGGATGATTGATATCCCGGATATCTCAGATGCCCTATTTTCTACTTGATTTATAGGGGTTATGCTTCAGCTTCCCTTGCCCACTTGCATAGACCCCATGAAGGAATATTCAGAGACATACAGAATTACTTCAAAGTGGTTGAGTTGGCATTGCACCATTGGTTAATATTAAATTAAAAATCCTATACTGCATGAGTCACGCTTGAGCTCAATGATCACGCTCAAGCGTGAAAGGTCCTGATGCTCTCTGTTTGTCTCACGCTCAAGCCAAACTTAGCCCCGCTCAAGCATGCTCTTCTTGTCAAGTCACACTCAAATCACGCTCAATCCACGCTTAGGCTTCAAAAGGGTCTGATGCTTAGTTCGAGCACGCTCAAGCGTCCATGTCATGCTTAACCATGGGAGGTCCTGATGCTCTCTAACTTGCTTAAGCTTAAGCTTGCTTTGCTCAAGCTCAAGCTTGCTGACTTTACATTCTCAGATTTCATGTTTAAGCTTTCTCAAGCTTAAGCTTGCTTTCTCAAGATTAAGCTTGCTGTCTTCACATGCTCCCATTCATGCTTAAGCTTGCTCTTTCACGCTTAAGCTTGCTTTTTTAAGCTTAAGCTTGCTTTGCTCAAGCTTAAGCTTGCTTGCTCAAGCATAAGCTTGCCTTGCTTTCTTGTTGAATTTCCTGTAATTTTCCCTGCAACTTTCCAAGAGTTTTAACACAATTTTTCTTTTATACACCTATCCATCACTACTTGAAAGATTCATGCTCAATTCCTTTAATAATTCATCGATTCAGCTCAAATCTTTACAAAATTAGTTCAAATGAGTCATGAAATCGATGCTTAATCAACACTTATCAATAAGGAAGACACCGGACCCCCTCCTTCTAACAACTAGGCTCAAACTTCTAATGGAAACATTACTGCTACTTTATGACTAGCCTCAGATTTAATGAATTTATCTCTCTGTCCACTGTTATTATGGTTTCCCCAATATCAGTAGCCTTATACCAGGATAGGCTCCAGTTGCTAACTTTTAATGAATAATTTTTTTTCTTGTCTCTATTATTATCTTATTTTACTCTACCTTGTATGTAAGACTTACGTGTAGCATTATAGATAATATCCCTATCAAGGCTGTAATGCTTTGAATTTTGTATAAAACACTGCCATCATTTATTGCATAAGACACCGGTCTTTTTTTGCTACACTTGAACTGAAAACCTTGTTTACTTAGTCCCTTAGGATCTACTAGCATCGCTCGTTGGGGTTCGGTATGGTTTCGATAGAAACCAATCCTTGCCACTCATTAGGCCTAAATAACCAACCATCTATTGGGGTCTGGTATGGCCTTAAAGAGGTTTGATCCTCGCCACTCATTTGGTCTAAGTTCTATTTACACCGCTTATCGGGGTCCGATATAGCCTCTACAGAGAACCAATCCTCGCTACCACTTGGGGCCGTAGCCAATCCTTGTTTAAAGGATAGGGGTGCCACTTGTTGGGATCCAATACGACCTTAAAGAGGTTTGATCCTCGCCACTCGTTGGGGCTAAAAGAATTTTTGTTAGTAAGATAAATGATTGATAAATGAAACACAAAAAATTAACAATCATAAATTTTTTTAATACTGAATATACATTGGAGCTATATTGGGACATGCCTCGTTAAAACCTTCTTGAGAAAAACCCATGGGGAAAAACCTTTAGGAAAAAGAGTACATGCCAGAAGATCCAACTAACTATAATAAATGCATAAATTTAGAACATTCCATTTGTTTCTTATTGGTGTCCCATCCAAGCATTTGAGGCAGTATGTTCCCTTACCTAATACCTCAGAAATGCGGTAGGGACCCTCCCAAATGGGTACCAGTTTGTGCTGGTGTGTGAGCTTATTTCTGATGCTGGCATGTCATAACACCAAGTCACCTACTTCAAAATGCCGTTCTATGACCCGTTTATTGTATCAGAGTGCGGCCTTGGCTTTTATTGCTTGATCCCAAATAAAGGCTTCTTTCCTAGAGCTCACCAATCACGTCTAGCTTGTTCAACAAGTTCTCTCCATTATTCTCAGCATGGAACCATTGGACCTGACAGATGATGTCTGAAGCTCGATCAGGATTATGGCTTCAACCCTTTATGTCAACCAAAATTATGATTCGTTGGTGGATGTATGGGGCAGTAGTTCTGTACACCCATAATACATGGCAGAGTTGATTTGTCCAATCCCTTTTAGCCTTACCCAAGCGCTTCTTCAATCCCCTTAAGATTTCTCTGTTTCCCATCTTGGCTTGCCTATTAGTTTTGGGGTGCTCAACAGAATAAAAGACTTATACAATCTTTAAACCCTCGAGTAGCTCAGTAAACTTGTAATCAGTGAATTGGGTATCGTTGTTAGTGATGACCCTTTTGGGGACCCCAAATCTCACAATAATGTTTTCATAAATGAATTGTCATGACCTGGCTAAGGTGATGTACACCATAGGCTCAGCCTCAATCCATTTAGTAAAATAATGTACATCGACGATTAAGTACTTGACGCCCCCAAGCGCCATTGGAAAAGGACCTAGAATGTCCAGACTCCACTAGTAAAACGGCCAAGGTACAACTAACGTGGATATTTATTTTGTTGGCGTATGATGCAAGTTGGCAAATCTTTAGCAAGGGTCACACTTCTTCACATACTCTGTTGTGTCATGCTTCATTATGGGCCACTAGTAGCCAACCCAGAGGATTCATCTCATTAAACTTCTAGCTCTAGAGTGGTGTCCGTTATTGCCCATCGTGGATTTCCTCCATAACTTTCTAGACTTTATTTTCATTGAGGCATAAGAGTTAAGAGACGTAGAAGGCACACTTGAAAAGCATCCCATCTACCATAGTAAAGAATGGTAACTCTCTCTTTACTCACTTCTGTTTTGACTCATCTGTAGGGAGTTGTTCATTGACCAAGTATCAAACAAAGGACACCACCCATGAATCTTAAATGAACCTATAGACATGGATGATGTTCAAGGAAGGTGAGGGAGAAATTTTGGGCTCCAAAAGAGTGTACTCAATATGCTTCCCACCCTCTTCGTACTAGTTAACCTTGAAAGAACGTCAGCCCACATTTTTTCTTCCATCGACACATGCTTGAAAGTGATAGACTGAAATCTCTCTTTCAAGTTGTTGACGCAAGCTAAGTACTGTTGTAGTAAGGGCTCCTTGGCTTGGTACTCCCCAAGAATTTATGAGATGACAAGTTAAGAGTCTTTGCACAAAGTTATTATTGTAGCTCTGGTATCTAGAGCTGCCCTCAGACCAGTGAGGCAAGCTCCATATTCTGCTTGATTATTGGAGGTAGTGAAGTTAAAGTGTAGGGATATTTCCAAGTAGACTTTGTTGTCTCTTTCAACTATAACTCCCACTCCATACCCTTTACTGTTGGAAGATCCATCGACACACACCGTCCAATGAGAGCAGGCTTCAGCGGGATCAAACCCAGAAAGCTCTATAATAAAGTTTGCTAGGACTTGAGTCTTGATAGCACTGTACAGCTTGTAGATGATGTCAAATTATGATAATTCAACTGCCTACTTGATCATCCTGCCTACTAGGTCAGGCTTGAAGAGAATGGTATGAAGTAGCAGATCCATTGTAACGCCCCAGCCGCTTTTCAGGAATGAACGACTCTCCCCACAGACCAACATGAGAACTTTCTAGTATGCTTTTTGTCCTCACTCACACACTTTCCAAGAACTTCCTAGGAGGTCACCCATCCCAGAATTACTCCAAGTTAAGCACGCTTAACTTTAAAGTCCTTAAGTGATAGGCCACCGAAAAGGCTAGTGCATTTGTTTGTATAGGTAGTATGAATTCATTCCTTTAAGATATCCTCGACTGTATAGTCCCATACCTATACAGTATTTAGATCCCTCTCATTCTGGTATGTATTTAGTTCGTTCATGTGTCCCTTCCACTAGAAGCCTGCCAGGAGCCGCTCTTTGTCCGTGCCTATATACCGGCGATCACTCCCCGCCCTCAACAGTGCCCGAGATGCCATATTCCCCGCTGGAAGCCTGCCAGGAGCCGCTCCTTGTCCGTGCCCATGCACCAGCGATCACTCCCCTCCCTCAACAGTGTCGGGATGTCATATGCCTACCAGTTTCTGCCTGGTTTGTCCTCGAACCATACCGTACTAGGATCCCAATTTTTATATAAATGCCCAAATAAAAGAAATAAATGACAATTATTTACATATGGAAAGATTAATGCCCAAAAATATAGAAATAAATTAATTTGAGTTTATTATGATTTTTCACAAATTACTAAGTTTCATGAGCTAAAATTTATACCCACTTAAAATATGGGTGTCGGACCAAGTATCTCTGATTGAGATGTCGTTGGTCAGGGCTGTAGATAATATTATGGGGAATCCAAATATGTATTCAGAATAATTTTCAGAATGAGTATTGAACCTAGGGGTGGCTGTTAGTCCTCAAATTTATAATAAAATCTTTAATAAAAATTTCATAAAAATAATAAAAATTAGTTTAATTTGTTAGAAAATTAGGTTTTAAATTCAATAAATAGAATTTGTTGGAAATAATCTGCCCTTGATCAATTTTCTCTAGTTTTGCAGTGAAAAAGTGAAGAATTTAACAAGAAAATTGAAGATCTGGAAAGCTAAAGCGTAGCGTCAACCCCACGCGTAGCGTAAGGACTTTTGATGCTGACGCTACGCGTCACAGCCACGCGTAGCATCAGAGCTGCGTGGACTTTATAGCCAGCTTGGCCAAGCACTCAGCTAGTGACCCATTATTGGCCACTCCACTTTTCACAAATGGACAAGCCGAAAGAGGAAACAGGGCCAAGTGGCAGGGCATGATTCATTAAATAATTCCATCATGGCCACTTCGAGCTGTTTAATGGAGGCTGAGTCAAGGAACTGACGCATAGCATCAGGCTGGCGCGTAGCGTCAGTACCCTTCCTCAGCCCTATAAATAGGGCCATTTCCAACACTTCTAGGCATCCCATCTCACATTCTGAGTTCTCTTCTTCTCTTATACACTTGTGTTTGAGTGGTTCTTTTGTGAGTTTGTAGTTCTAGAATAGTTTTCTAGATACTTGAGAGTGTTATGTGGTATTGTGATCGTTGTACCGTGAAGTTTCCATCACCGTTGTAATGTCAATCACTGTAAGTGTTGTTTTTACTTTCATCATGTGTAACTAATTTGTTTATGTTGGAATTGGTGAACTAGTCTATTGAGTATAATGTTGTGAATTTAAACTCTGCATGATTATGATTCAAGTGCATGTTAGTATTTCAATCTTTTATTAGTATGAATGTCAAACGGGAGAATGATTTTTATGTGTATTGAAACTTGTTTTATTAGTGTGAATGTCAAACGGGAGAATGATTATTCATGCCTTATTAAAACTTGATTTAATAAAAGTAAAAGTTGGAATACCCTTAATATGCCAATTACTAGGGATAGAATTAGTAATTATTGTTGCCATAAGGCCAGGACTTAATGCAAGTTTTTACTGAGAAAGCTCACGAGGGATCGGACTTTACAGTGAATACTTAGAATTTATATCATGAGGGATCAGTTATAATGATTTTAAGCTACAATAACATGAACTTGATGATTAAATATGCATGACTTGAATTCCTCCATTATTATTCTAGATTAGGGATCCAAATTCCAACATAATTTGTTTATCTGTGTTTTATCCTCAAGTATCTTAGTTATTCTAAATTGCAACTTAACTTCTTAGATAGATCGTTATTCTCTTTTTACCACATGAACAACTCAACTATGCTATCTTGTGAATATTGTATAAATTGTATATAAGTTATTCCTTTGTGTATAGGTTTCGATAAATTTACCATAGTAACTAGAAAATTACTGTAATTATTGGACTTTCAATCCCAGTGGAACGATATCTAAATTTTGAAAACTACAAACGATTGGTGCGCTTGCCAATTAAAAGACCCAACAGCAAAACAAAGTTAATAAGTTTTCTGTAACATTATATTATCCGGGTCTAACAGTGGCAAAACGGGCCGGACCGGGCCAAAGCCCCATAGGCCCGTCCATACGAGGCGGGCCGGGCCATAATAGGAAAACGGGCCAAAAGTATTGGCTTGGCCTGTTTTCTTTGTGGCCCGCGGGTCAAAACGGGCCAACCTATTTTTTTAATATAATTATACAAACTATTTTTTATTTTAAATTTAAACTATTTTTAAATATTTTTAAAGAAAAATTAGAAATAAAAATTAGATTTTACCTTTCTAAGGCAAAGTTTTTATAATTAGTCCAATTTATTTCATTAAATGGAAATAATAAATACAAATAATTAAAATTATAACTAACTAAATATTAATATTATACATATAATATATTAATATATATTTTAATAAAGGCCTGTCGGGCCGGGCTGGGCTGGCCCGGGATGGGCCCGTTTTTTTACGGGCCAAAATGGGTTGAGACGGGTCTCAAAGCTTGGCCCGGCCCATTTTAACGAGCCAGCCTACGGGCCCAACCTATATTGTCATCCCTAATTGAACCCAAACAGAGATCCTGTTTGTGGTAAAACGATAAAATTTAAATGAATGAAGTTAAAATTAAAACAAAACTCCCACCCTTCACTTTCTTTTCACGCTGGATTCTCTCCCTTGGCAAGACACACTTTACTCTTTTTCCTCTTCTAAACTACCTCATTTATCTTCATCTTCTTCTCCTCCAAAAACCTAAGTATAAGTGGTGCCCCTTCTCTTCTATTCATTTTCGTTCTCAAGGAGCAAGGAGGAGGTAATGGGTGCTTGAAGTTTCTCTTCTCTTCTCTTTTATTTTCATCACCATCTCTCCCCCTTGGTTCCTATTTTTGTTTTTGGAGTAAGGACTTGATAACACTTGTGAGGCGGGAACATCAAACCCAGAAGTCTACTTCTCTTGAGGTAGGAGAGGGGTGTATTTTCTAAATGTATGATGCCTTGTATGTTGATAATGTAACATCCTGAATTTTATAAAAAAAATTAAATTAAATAGAAAGAATAAATATTAAATGATTATAAATGGGTTAATAAATATCCCAAAAATATTAAAATGATTAAATTGAGATTTAAAAGAATTATTTATGATTTATTGGGACTTTAAGAGTTAAAATAATACCCAATTAGAATATGGGTGTCGGACCAAGTATCTCCGATTGAGATGTCGTTGGTCAGGGCTATTAAGAATATTATTGGGAATCCGAATATACCTTCGGAATAATTTTTGGAGTTAGTATTGAGCCCGAACGGAGACCCTGTATGTTGTAAAACGGTAAAACTTAATGAGGGGATTAAGTTAAAAACCCAAAATCCTTCTTTCCCCTCCCATTCTCGGCAGCTTCTCTTCTCTCCCTCTCAACATTTCTTTTCCTCCTCCTTCTCCATCCCTTCTCTTGTTAAAAGTGACCAACACCACCCATGACCATTTCCACCTAAAATCAAGAGGATCCCTTGGGTTTATGAAGCTTACATTGGACATGGAGGCAAGCATGGCTCATCTTCTCTTCTCTCCCTCTTACTTTCGTTTTGGAGCTTAAGCTTGGAGGAGAGGTATGATTTTTTACCACCCATGGTTTTTATTGATAGTTTTTGGAGTTATTGAAGTGTTATGATGGGAGGTTAGATGTTGTTTTGATGAATGATGGTATATGGAATCAAACCCTAGGTTAGAAAAATTATTGGGGTATTGAATGAAGCCATTAATATAGAAAACCCTAAGGTGCGGTGGCTTAAATACAAGCTTTTATGAGCATTTAATGTTGTATTTAAGATTAATGTTGAAAGGTAATGAGAAATTAATAAGTATTTATGATGGTGGTGGGTTCTAGTGAAATCCTAACTTTAATAAATTGGGGAAAGTGTAAAATATGAATAGGATGTATGTTTAATGGTGTTAATGATAAAAAATGGTCATTGATGATGATTGGTGAATATTGATGATGGTTGTTGGGTTCTCATGAAACCCTAGCCCTAAGAATTTAGGGAAAATGAATATATTATAATTTGGGAGGTTAGTTGAATATGGATAGGTGATATTTAAGGTTGAAGGTTACTTGAAATGGTAGAGGACCATTTATGGAGACATCTATAGATAAGTGTTGTTATGAATGTGGAATGTGAGGGATTGGTATGATGAGATTGTGACCTGATGAGGTTCTAGATCATTTGTGGTGTGCCATTTAAATTTGATTAATTAATTATGATGTTTGAAGGATTGAGGTGATTTGGGATTACATTATGTAATGGATGAGATGATGATGATGTTGGGTATAGTTGGCCTCTTAAGATCTAGAGGATCTTGGCTTTGGGAAAGGAATTCCCGAAGCCTAACACAATTGGATAAATTGGTGTTTTGACAAGTTTAGAACTTGTTCAAAAACTTTACAATATGTAAGTCATTATTCAGAATTTATGACGAATGCCTTGAGATGGTTATTGATTCTATGAACGCATATGTACGTGATATGTAGATTATATTCTGGGTGATGCGACGGAGCATTCGGAGCATGCATTCAGATTTCGGCTCTTCCCTCGAGGTAGGAGAGGAGTTTACATTCAAATTGCATGAGTAGATTGATAGTGATTGATGTATGTGTTTAATACTCATGCTTGCCTTGCCATATATTTATTGAGGTAATATGAATGGCAAGTTGATAATGTTTAGGAATGGTGTGAGAATATGTGATGATTGTTATGGAAGTATATATATGTGTGTTGGACGATGATAAGTATGATTTTATTACGGTTATTGAGTTTGGAATGAGAAATTATGAGTATGAATGTGTGAGTAAGTTTTACCTGTCCCATATGATGTATATGATGTGTTGGATGTGATTAAATTGGTCTTGAATGAGATTTCATGTGTTGAGTTATGAAAATTTTCATTTCTGCATAAGTTCTGATAATCTCGCTCAAGCGAGATGGATTCTCGCCCAAGCGAGAATCCCCTGTACCATTATTATGGCCTCTGGCCCAATTTCACCCAGGCGAGTGAGCGTTTCGCTCAAGCGAGACGAGTGTGATGTGAGAAGGAGAGACACTGGACGAATCTCGCTCAAGCGGGCGTGGCCGCGCTTGAGCGAGCGAGAGAGGAAATTGATACTGGATGTTTTTCACTCAAGCGAGCGTGAGACGCTTGAGCGAGTGTGGGGGTCTGATACTGGAACGATACTCGCCCGAGTGAGTGGCTGGAACTGGAGCGCCTCGCCCAAGTGAGACGTGTGTGGAATGAGGGGATGGCCTCTGGCTGAATCTCGCTTGAGCGAGTGGATGCCTCACTCAAGCGAGGGTTTGGGGAAATGGTTACTGGAACAATTTCGCCCGAGTGAGTGGCCAAGTATGTGGTGTCTTGCTCAAGCGAACGAGCGTGGAAACATTGCTGGATAATCCTCGCTCGCACGAAGGGGCTCGCTTGGGCGAGCTATGTTAATCTCGCTCAAGCGAGTAAGGGCTCGCTCAAGCGAATTGCCCAAAATTGAAAGTTGTATTATTTTCTCAGTTTTGATGATGTTGGGCCTTCTTCCCTTATATTGTATGATGCTTGAGGGAATTTATAGAGATATATAATCAGGACATATTATGGTGGTGTTGAATAATGATTAAAACATTCGGATAACTCGTTTACACCCATAATATACCTAATAGGAAACATAAATCTTAACCACCAAGAATGAACATGTGAGAGCAATGTTAAGGGATTGATGATGAGTTATGAGATTGTACCCTTGGGTGATTACAAACCCATCCGGGGAATGATTGAATGGTGAGGTGGTTGTTATAAACCGATGTATCAAAGATGATATCGGTATCGTGTGACAATAAATAATGTAATGATTATTCCTTGTGTAAGAGGACATATGTTATTATTGATGAATTGTAAAATGTTATTGAATTTTGTAACAAGTGCAATATTGTATGAGTGGCTTAGAATTGAAACGATGAGTCGTTGTGTCGCCACACTGGTTACTAAGCAATGTTGATGAATAAGATAATATTGTAATACCACTATGGTTGAATACAAGTATTGGTTTACCGTATGATATGAAATATGTATACGTGATTTGTTGAGATGTAAGTTCAAGAACATGATTGTATTAGGCATAAGTTTAATTGCCATATATGTGGATTGATGAATATGCCCTAATAATTCTAAGTATGAATTAATATTATGATGCTTGCTATGCTTTTGATCTCCATGTGTGGATTGATATGAAATGATGTTTGTGGCCATTGAATGGCAATTATATGAATGATGTGCCTTGAGGGGCTTTGTAAATGATTATACGATTAATGGAAATGCCAAATTAAATTATATCCCTATGTGAGAGGGTAAGATATCCTTGCAAGGTTGGTCGACATATGCATTATTGCATTTGCATTCATGGCATGGCATAGCATTGATATTTTGTGGTTGAGATCACCTGGTTGTTGTAATGAAAAAGGGCTTGCAAGCACCTATGATGCCAGTGGTTGCGATCACGAGGTGGGAGTACCCCTTGCGAGGCGGGAAACCTATGAGAATTGTTGAACGTGGTTGCGATCACGAGAAAGCACCTTGCGAGGCTGCTAGAGGGAGTACCCCTTGCGAGGCGGGAAACCCATGAATATGAATGAATGATTATGGTGGTTGCGATCACCCGTTGTTATGAAATCGGATCCGTTGCATATGCATTAAACAGTTGACATATGCATTAGCCATAGGTGCATGGCATTTGAGATGGGATGACCACGAGAGAAGAGAAACCCCTTGCGAGGAGGAATTGAGTAAAGATTTCATAAATTGATGATGATAATTTGTGAATGCCCTTGTTGATAAGTGGCAATGTGATTGTGTATGTGCTTGTGCTTGCTTATGTTATAAATTGAGATTTATGATGTTTGTATGTCTAATATAATAATGTGATGATGATTGATTGATAATATAATGGTTTTATAGCAAAGCACACATGACGATTATATGCATATACACATGATCACAATATATATTTATATTCGTCATTTTGAATGTATAACTCACTCTTCCATATGGTCTTTTTTTTAGCATTGTGATGCAGGTTGCCATGGGATGAGTTCAGATTTTAAATCAAAGCTTTAGTGAAGGTAGATAGTGGTAGAGGAAGTGCCTTGGCCGGCATCATTTGTAAACTATCATGTATTGAATCTATGAAATGAATAAGTTGCTTATGATGATATAGAGGATTTAGTGATTTTGGATATGTATAAGATAATCTTTTGAAATTGTGAATGGTGAATATAAATGTAATATGTAAGAGATGATTCAATATGTACTAGAAGGATTGAAATTGAATGATGAACATTGGTGATTATGGAAGTTGGGCGAAGATCCCTGTATGTATATGCATATATATAATTGTGTCTTAGGCAATGCATGTGAATGTTGTGAGTGAATTAGACGAGCTTTGTTTCAGTAGGTATTTGCATGCTTTGCCGAGCCTTTTCTCATATCGTCATATATGGGACTAGGCGTTTTCCCGGTATACACATTCTTCTTCCGTTGTAAACTTTATTATTTTTGTATACCGTTATGGGCATTTTAGCTATCGATCCAGTTTTAGTTTATTAAATCGTAGACTTTGGTTTTATGTGATTCGGGTTTTGATGTAATCATTGAGGGTTTTCAAACGTGAAAAATTTACCTGCACTTTTATTAATTATTATCTTGGTTACATCGGGATCTGAGTCTGGAAAACCGGGGTGTTACAGATAACGTATGTGTTAATGCCATGTTGCATGTTTTTCCTTGAATAGATGTAGTTCTTAATGTGTGTGATATGAAATAGAGATTGAATCTTGTGATGGTTGATTGTAAAATGGTACCTCAAAAAGGTTATGAGTTATATAATGTGTGATGACATGTTATTGTTTCCATGTGTGGCTTGATGAATATTTAAAATCCTTGGCTAGGATGATTCTTGAATATTATGAATAGTATATATATTTGATTGTGTGGGATTAACATTGTGATTGAGTATGAGTTGTACCCTAGATGAGAGGGTGAGATAATCCTTACGAGGTTAAGGCATGCATGAGCATTGTTGCATACATGGCATGGCATATCATGATATTTGAAAGTGGTTGCGATCACTTGATATTTAGAATATAAAGGACTTACAAGTTCCTATGGTACTGAGCTGGTGGTTGCGATCACTTGGTTTTTGAAATGAGAGGCCCTGCGGGACCATTGAGAATGAATGCCCGTGGTTGCGATCATGAGGCGGGAGTACCCCTTACGAGGCGGGAAACCATTATGAATTGTTGAACGTGGTTGCAATCACGAGAAAGCACCTTGCGAGGCTGCTAGAGGGAGTACCCCTTGCGTGGCAGGAAACCAATGAGAATGAATGATTATGGTGGTTGCGATCACCTGATGAAATGAAATTGGATCCGTGCATATGCATTCTTAAACACCAGCATGTGCATTAGCCATAGAAGCATGGCATTGAGTGATACCCTATTGAGGAGGTTATGTGAGGTGTATGTGGAACCCTCTTTGGACACTAAATATATTTGTGTTATTGATTTAGTTTGACTTTTATGAAACTCTATGAAATGACAATGAGTGTGATAGAACCATGAATGAATGATATGATTAAATTGATCTTAGTGTTATTTTAACTCCTTTTGGGAGAATGTGTTAACTTATATTCATATGTATATTATCATAAATTGTTGGATTTTTCATCATTGAGAAAGTATACTAACTCTCCATGTGGTCTATCTTTTTAGCTTTTCTGTTGTAGGACTTGACAATGGAGCTCATGTGTGGAGGAATTGTGTGAAGGAAGTCATTTTGTGGTAAAGACCCTTGGCCGGCATATATAGATTCATTTTGTATAGCATGTAGTGTGTATATACTTATTTTGTAATTAATTTGATGATAGTTGATTTTGGAGGTCATGTAGGAAAATTAGACCTTATGTGTATGGCTAATTTTCATTAATGACCTTGATAATGTATGAATGATAACTATAAGGTGGATTTGATGTAGATTTTAATGAATGAATGAAGACTTGTATAAGAAATTGTGTTTCATGTAGTATGTGAAGTGATAGGCTTGGTTTTGACATGACTAATGAATTGGAATGGAAATTATTGAGTATGATTGTTTGGAGCAAGTTCTAAATGCTCAATATGATATGTGTGATATGTTAATTTGGGTCAAATTTGCTTGGTAGGAGTTTTGGTATGTTGAGTTATGAAATTTTACTTGTTTTCTACGTATATGTTGATAATCTCGCTCAAGAGAGATGAATTCTCGCTTAAGCGAGAATCCTCTGCATCAGTTATATGGCCTCTGGCCTAATTCTCGTTCAAGCGAGAGTGGTCCTCACTCAGGCGAGATGACCCTGCATCAGGTGTGTGCATATTGGATATTTTTTGCTCGGGCGGGCTCGTCTCCGCTCAAGCGAGTGTTGTGTGGGGTTGTTCTAGGTGAGATTCGCTTAGGCGAGCTGGTATCTCGCCTAAGCGAGATTGCTTATGCATCAGGTATTAGCTACTGGATGAATTTTGCTCAGGCAGGCCTAGCCTCGCTCGAGCGAAATAAGGGCAGTAAGGTTCTGTCCCTTTTTCGCTCAAGCGAGTGGGTGTGCCTTAGATACTGGAGCTTTTTCGCTCACTCTCGCCTGCCTCGCCCAAGCGACCCATGTGGGTCTCGCTCAAGCGAGATGGGGACTCACTCATGCGAGATCCCCTGAATCCAGATTTCTCATTTTGGCTTCTTTATTCCATTTCCTTGTTTGTTTTGGAAACCCTAAATCATGAAAAGTGATATTATTATTATTATTATTTTGTATTTTTAATGTCTATAAATTAATAAGGCATCTTTTATCCTCCTTTTGTATACATTTCATTAAGTTTTAAATTTTATTCAATCTTGCACTTTTCCCTTGCGACGGTCTCGAGTCCGATCATCCAAAGAGCACTCTGATACCCTCTTATATCTTCATATATGAGATAGGCTATTTAATGATCCGGGGTAATTACTTGGTATTATATATATTGAGTTTCTTCTATTTATAATTATTTTTAAATCGTGAAAAATTTTACCCCTATTTTCGGGGTGGTACAACCTGGTATCAGAGCTTTGTTTGTTCTTTGTTGCTGTGATTGATTATTACCAGAGCATGGCATGCATTTAGGGAATGATTGACATTGTTGCTTGACTTTGTATGGATTGATTGTGGATGAAATTTGATTTCTATAAGCCCGGCCAAGCTTTGTTCATACTATTCTCCCTCAATGATGAATCCTTTTGATTATGTGAATGCATGTGACATCATAATATGATGATATGCTTTTTATGAGTTTTAATGTAGATTGGTCGATGTTGGACTCCATGATGGAGGGCTATGGCTTAGTTATATGATGAATTACTATAGCATGAGACTATAGGGAAGTTTTTGAGCTAGTTTACTGATGTTAGTTGAGTTTAATGTTATGGTTATAGATATTGTGATGGCTCGTTGCCATGAAGACAATGATGACGCTGTAGCTAGAGCTTTGAATCGCTTTGAATCGCTTTTTAGATCTTCTTGAGTCGTAAAACCGTGATAGACAAGAGGCGGAAAGGCAAACTACTCCTACTGCTCAAGGTACTCAAGGCCTTGAAGGTTCTTGAAGCGGAAACCTTCCGAATTTCATAGTGGATTTAGACCCGAGCAAGCTTACGTTTGGATCCGAGATGTTGAGTGGATCTTCGACAGTTTCGAATACACTGAGCTCTAGAAAGTGGAGTATGTTATTTTTATATTGAGAGATGAAGCTGAAAGTTGGTGGAGACTCACCAAGAGTAGGATGATTGTGCAGCTATTCCCTTGACTTGGGAAAATTTTAAGCTCGAACTCATAAGAAAATATGTGCCCGAGAGCTATAAAAGTAAGAAAGAGCTTGAGTTCATGGAACTTAAGCAAGGAACAATGACGGTGGAAGAGTATGCTTCCAAATTTGAAGAACTTTGTGAATTTTACCCTCCTTATCAGCAAGAAGGAACCAGAGCCTCTAAGTGTGTGAAATTTGAGAACGATTTACGCCCTAACATTCAAAGGGCCATGTGCCATCAAGAAATTCAAAGTTTCATGGTACTTATGAATAAGTGCCGCATCTATAAAGAACATGCTCCACCTCATTATTCCAAATTTGACTCTAAGTTAAAGGGTCAATCTTCCAGTTTCAAGAAGCAAGGGAATTTCAGAAGGGAATATTTTTAAAGGGGTGCTCATTCTAATGTTCAAGCTAGAGGCGGTGGTCATGGTAACACCTTTGGTCGGGGCAATGAAAATGCCAATGGGCTGAAATGCTATATGTGTGGTGGTCCTTACTATGTTTATGAGTGTGTGCACCGTGATGATGAGTGTGTTTTAATTGTGATCAAGTGGGACATATCCATCCTGCATGTCCTTTGCTCAAAAGACAGACTCCTATGCAAGCTAATACTCCATATCGTGCTATTGCACCCACTTATGTGAACCGCGGAGGCCATAATGGTGGTTGGGGCCATGGTAATGGAAACAATGGCGGTCGAAATGATGGCCTTGGTGGCTATAATGGTGGAAGGCATGGTAATGGTCATGGTAATGGCAATAGTACTCGTGAGGGAAATGGAAATAGTGGGAATCCCTAACCAACTGGTGGAAGGGTATTTGCTGTGACCGGTGAGGAAGCAGCTCAAGCCGATAACCTAGTTGAAAGTAAGTGTGAAATACTCAGAAATTCTGTGCATGTTATTTATGATTCGGGTGCAACCCACTCTTTTAAATCTGAGGATTGTATACAGTGATTGAAATTGCCGGTGTGTCTAATAAAAAATGCTCTTGTGATTACTACCCCAACCGGTGCTTACCTCAGACCGATTAGTCGTTGTGATAATGTTGATATGCTTCTAGAAGGAAGGAAATTTGTTACTTCTTTCATTTTCCTTCCCCTAAAAGACTTGGAGATCATTCTTGGTATGGATTGGCTTTCTGCCAATGAAGTCTTGGTTGACTGTCAACAACGGACTATCATTTTCCCTTCTTCAGATATGGGGAAATTCGATGTGCAAGGTATAACTCAACTTTGCATATTATTATCTCTTGCTGATGGGGCAAACGGTCCCGATCCCTTAAATATTCCTGTGGTGTCAGAGTTTTTGGACGTGTTTCCGAGGAGGCACCCAGTTTGTCGCCTCCACGGAAGGTTGAATTTGCTATCGACCTTGTGCCTGGCGCGGAACCGACGTCTACCACTCCTTATAGGATGTCTCCTATGGAGTTAGCTGACCTTAAGAAGCAAGTTGAGGAGTTACTTGAGAAAGAATTTGTTTGACCTAGTGTATCACCCTGGGGAGCTCCTGTATTATTGGTAAAGAAGAAGGATGGAACCATGCGGTATGTGTTAATTACCGCCAGCTGAATAGGATGACAATAAAGAACAGATATCCCTTGCCTCGTATCAATGATCTGTTGGATCAATTACGTTCTGGTTACCACCAAATTCGGGTGAGAACTGAAGACATTCCAAAAACTGCTTTTAAGACGCGGTATGGCCATTATGAGTACGTTGTGATGCCATTCAGAGTGACTAATGCTCCAGTGGTGTTCATGAGTTTCATGAACCGCATCTTTCATGATTACCTAGATCGCTTTATTGTGGTATTCATTTATGACATCTTGGTGTATTCCAAGAGTCGTGAGAAACATGAGGAACATTTGAAACTTGTGTTGAACTTTCTTAGAGAGAATCAGTTATACGTTAAGCTCTCTAAATGCGAATTCTGGTTGACGAGCGTCCAGTTTCTTGGACATGTGATATTAGAAGAAGGTGTTTCGGTGGATCCTTCTAAGGTGGAGGTCATTATGGCATGGCCTAGACCTATATCGATTACTGATATCTGAAGTTTCCTTGGACTTGCTGGTTATTATCGGAGGTTCATCGAAGGTTTTTCTCGTCTTGCTAAACCTTTGACAAACTTGACAAGAAAGAACCAACCTTTTGTGTGGACGGTCGAGTGTGAAAGATGTTTTGAAGAATTAAAAATAAGACTGACTTCTGCTCCTATCTTGGCATTTCCTGATTTACAAGAAGACTTTGTGGTGTACTGTGATGCTTCCAAGCATGGTCTTGGATGTGTTTTGATGCAAAAGGAACGTGTTATAGCTTATACTTCACGTCAGTTGAGACCTCATAAAGTTAACTACCCGACTCATGACTTGGAGTTGGCGGTGGTTGTATTTGCCTTGAAGATTTGGCGTCATTATCTCTATGGTTCGAGGTTCTTGGTCTTTAGTGATCACAAAAGCTTGAAATACCTCTTTGATCAAAAGGAATTGAACATATGCCAAAGGAGATAGATGGAATTCCTGAAGGATTATGATTTTGAATTAAAGTACCATCCGGGAAAAGCTAATATAGTTGCAGATGCTCTTAGTTGAAAGTCCTTGCATATGTCAGCCATGATGGTCAAGGAAATTGAATTGATTGAGGAATTTCAGAACTTAAATGTTGGGACCGAAATTCAATCTTCCAAGAAGTTGTGTTTTGCCACACTAAAGATATGCAATGAGTTTTTAGACCTTGTGAAGAAGAAGCAAAAAGATGATGATTACTTACAGGAGATGAGAAGATCTCATGGTGATGGGAAAAATATATTCCTTGTTGAGGGTGTTGATGGTTTATGGCGTGTAAAAGGTCATGTATACGTGCCTTCATTCGGAGATTTGAGACATACGGTGCTTGAGGATGAACACAAAAGCATTCTTAGCATCCACCCTGTTGTGACCAAGATGTACCAAGACGTAAAGAAGAATTTTTGGTGGCCCGAAATGAAATGTGACATTGCCAGTTTTGTAGCTTCGTGCCTTATTTGTCAGAAGGTGAAGGTAGAGTATCAGAGACCTTCGGGTACTTTAAGACCACTTGATATCCCCGTTTGGAAGTGGGATGCTATTGCTATGGACTTTGTGTCCGGTTTACCTAGGATGAGGCCCAGAAGTGATGGAATCTGGGTGATTGTGGACCGCTTAACAAAGAGCGCGTATTTTCTACCGATCAGTATGAAGAGTTCTTTGCAAGATTTGACACAGCTATACATCAAAGAAATTATGAGGTTGCATGGCGTGCCATTAAGTATTATTTCTGATCGTAACCCCCGATTTACTTCCCAATTTTGGGGAAGCTTACATGAAGCGATGGGTTCAAAATTGAAGCTAAGCTCGGTGTATCATCCTCAGACTGATGGACAATCTGAGAGGACTATTCAGAGTCTTGAGGACTTATTGTGTGCTTGTGTTTTGGAACACAGTGGTTCATGGGAGAAATATTTGCCTCTGATTGAATTTACCTATAATAACAGCTTTCACTCTAGTATTGATATGGCACCTTATGAGGCGTTATATGGAAGAAAATGTTGAACTCCTTTATGTTGGCTTGAAGTTGGTAAGAACTTGGCCTTAGGGCCTGAGATTGTTGAAGAAACCACTAAACAAATTAAGATGATCCGAGAGAATATGAAAATCGCTCAAGACCGATAGAAGAGCTATTATGACAAGAGGAGGAAGCCACTTGAATTTCAAGTTGGCGATCATGTGTTCTTACGAGTTTCGCGTGATAAGGGTATTGGGAGAGCTTTGAAGAGCTGAAAATTAAGCCCTAAGTTCATTGGACCTTATGAGATCTTAGAGCGAATCGGCAATATTGCTTATTGGATTGCGCTCCCTCCATATCTTGCAAACCTACATAATGTGTTCCATGTGTCGCAGTTGAGGAAGTACATTCACGATCCCTTACACGTGATCCCTATTGATGATGTTGATGTGCGGGATGACTTGTCTGTTCCTCCTGTTACTGTTCGTATTGTCGAGTATTCCGTGAAAAGGTTGCGGAATAAAATGGTACCTTTGGTGAAGGTAGCATGGAAGCATGGAAACGTGGAGACACTCACATGGGAACGCGAAGATGATAGTCAGAAACGGTACCCTCACGTATTTGAATCCGGTATGTCAAATTTCGAGGACGAAATTGTTTTTTAGGTGGGTGGATTGTAACATCCCAATTTTTATATAAATGCCCAAATAAGAGAAATAAATGACAATTATTTACATATGGAAAGATTAATGCCCAAAAATATAGAAATAAATTAATTTGAGTTTATTATGATTTTTCACAAATTACTAAGCTTCATGAACTAAAATTTATACTCGGTTAAAATATGGGTGTTGGACCAAGTATCTCTGATTGAGATGCCGTTGGTCAGGGCTGTAGATAATATTATAGGGAATCCGAATATTTATTTGGAATAATTTTTAGAATAAGTATTAAACTCAAACAGAGATCCTGTTTATGGTAAAACGGTAAAATTTAAATGAATGAAGTTAAAATTAAAACAAAACTCCCATCCTTCACTCTCTTTTCACGTTGGATTCTCTCCCTTGGCAAGACACACTTTACTCTTTTTCCTCTTCTAAATTACCTTATTCATCTTCATCTTTTTCTCCTTCAAAAACCTAAGTATAAGTGGTGCCTCTTCTCCTCTATTCATTTTCGTTCTCAAGGAGCAAGGAGGAGGTAATGGGTGCTTGAAGTTGGACCTCCACTTAGTTTCACCCAAGCTTTATCCTGGTCATGGATAGATCACCCAGGTTCGGGTCCATAAGCAGTGACAATTTCCCTATGAAGACTCGTTTTCGCTACAACGCTGGTGGTTTCCCTTAACCAAGCCACTACCTATGAGTCGCCGGCTCATTCTTCAACAGGTACGCAGTCAGAGTCCCGCTCTCTTCTCTTTTATTTCCATCATCATCTCCCCCCCTTGGTTCCCATTTTCGTTTTTGGAGCAAGGACTTGATAACACTTGTGAGGCCGGAACATCAAACCCGGAAGTCTACTTCTCTTGAGGTAGGAAAGGGGTGTATTTTCTAAATGTATGATGCCTTGTATGTTGATAATGTATGTATTGATGCCATGTTTCATGTTTTTCCTTGAATGGATGTAGTGCTTAATGTGTGTGATATGAAATAGAGATTGAATCTTGTGATGGTTGATTGTAAAATGGTACCTTGAAAAAGTTATGAGTTGTATAATGTGTGATGACATGTTATTGTTTCCATGTATGGCTTGATGAATATTTGAAATCCTTGGCTAGGATGATTCTTGAATATTATGAATGGTATATATATTTGATTATGTAGGATTAACATTGTGATTGAGTATGATTTGTACCCTAGATGATGGGTGAGATAATTCTTATGAGGTTAAGGCATGCATGAGCATTGTTGTATACATGGCATGGCATGCATATCATGACATTTGAAAGTGGTTGTGATCACTTGATATTTGGAATATAAAGGGCTTGCAAGTTCCTATGGTATTGAGTCGGTGGTTGCGATCACCTGGTGTTTGAAATGAGAGGCCCTGCAGGACCATTAAGAATGAATGCCCGTGGTTGCGATCACGAGGCGGGAGTACCCCTTGCGAGACAGGAAACCATTATGAATTGTTGAACGTGGTTGCGATCACGAGAAAGCACCTTGCGAGGCTGCTAGAGGGAGTACCCCTTACGAGGCGGGAAACCAATGAGAATGAATGATTATGGTGGTTGCGATCACCTGATGAAATGAAATCGGATCTGTGCATATGCATTCTTAAACACCAGCATGTGCATTAGCCATAGAAGCATGGCATTGAGTGATACCCTATTGAGGAGGTTATGTGAGGTGTATGTGGAACCCTCTTTGGACACTAAATATATTTGTGTTATTGGTTTGGTTTGACTTTTATGAAACTCTATGAAATGACAATAAGTGTGATGGAACCATGAATGAATGATATGATTAAATTGATCTTAGTGTTATTTTAACTCCTTTTGGGAGAAGGTGTTAACTTGCATTCATATGTATATTATCACAAATTGTTGGATTTTTCATCATTGAGAAAGTATACTCACTCTCCATGTGGTCTATCTTTTTAGCTCTTATGTTGTAGGGCATGACAATGGAGCTCATGTGTGGAAGAATTGTGTGAAGGAAGTCATTTTGTGGTAAAGAGCCTTGGCCGGCATATATAGATTCATTTTGTATAGCATATAGTGTGTATATGCTTATTTTGTAATTAATTTGATGATAGTTGATTTTAGAGGTCATGTAGGAAAATTAGACCTTATGTGTATGGCTAATTTTCATTAATGACCTTGATAATGTATGAATGATAACTATAAGGTGGATTTTATGTAGATTTTAATGAATGAATGAAGACTTGTATAAGAAATTGTGTTTCATGTAGTATGTGAAGTGATAGGCTTGGTTTTGACATGACTAATGAATTGGAATGGAAATTATTGAGTATGATTGTTTGGAGCAAGTTCTAAATGCTCAATATGATATGTGTGATATGTTAATTTGGGTCAAATTTTCTTGGTAGGAGTTTTGGTATGTTGAGTTATGAAATTTTACTTGTTTTCTACGTATATGCTGATAATCTCGCTCAAACGAGATGGATTCTCGCTTAAGCAAGAATTCCCTGCATCAGTTATATGGCTTCTGGCCAATTCTCACTCAAGCGAGAGTGGTCCTTGCTCAGGCGAGATGACCCTGCATCAGGTTTGTGCATATTGGATATTTTTCGCTCGGGTGGGCTCGTCTCCGCTCAAACGAGTGTTGTATGGGGTTGTTCTGGACAAGATTCGCTTAGGTGAGCTGGTATCTCACCCAAGCGAGATTGCTTATGCATCAGGTATTAGCTACTGGATGAATTTCACTTAGACAGGCCTGGCCTCGCTCGAGCGAAATAAGGGCAGTAAGGTTCTGTCCCTTTTTCACTCAAGCGAGCTTGCCTCGCTCAAGCGAGTGGGTGTGCCTTAGATACTGGAGGTTTTTTGCTCACTCTCGCCTGCCTCGCCCAAGCGAGATGGGGACTCGCTTAAGCGAGATCCCTTGAATCTAGATTTCTCATTGTGGCTTCTTTATTCCATTTCCTTGTTTGTTTTGGAAACCCTAAATCATGAAAAATGATATTATTAGTATTATTTTGTATTTCTAATGTCTATAAATTAATGAGGCATCTTTTATCCTTCTTTTGTATACATTTTATTAAGTTTAAATTTTATTCAATCTTCCGCTTTTCCCTTGCGACGGTCTCGAGTCCGATCGTCCAAAGAGCACTCCGATACCTTCTCATATTTTCATATATGAGATAGGCTATTTAATGATTATATATATTGAGTTTCTTCTATTTATAATTATTTTTAAATAACAAAAAATTTACCCCTATTTTTGGGGTGTTACATGCGTTCTTACCACAATGGGGTGGGCATGAAAATATGAGCGTAAATCTTGGGATGCCTATATAACTGCTAGGGAAATTTTCTCAATCTTCTAGTATCTGTATTTTGTCCCCTACAGTGTCTTGCTAGTGAAGTAGAACGGCCTCTATCCTTCTGGGGTCTCTTTCACCAGGGCGACTCCTAGAGCTTTATCTGAAATAGATAGATAAAGAATTAAAAGTTCACCAAGGTCAGGTTTTACTAAAATAGGAGGTTTGGATAAAAATTCCTTTAAGTTTTGAAAAGTTGCCTCTTGCTCTGGTCCCTACTTGAATTTCTTGCTTTTCTTGAGGATCTTGTAGAAGGGGAGAAACCGGTGGGCCATTTTTAGTATAAAGCAAGCTAAGGCCACAATTTTACCATTCAGAGACTGTATCTCTCATATATTCTTTGGGCTCTGCAGCTCTTAGATCACCTTGCATTTATCTAGGTTAGCCTTCATGCCTTATTGGGCAGCATGAATCCCAAAAACCTGCCTCCAGCCACTGCGAAGGTGCACTTCAAGGGGTTGAGGCACATGTTGTACTGTCAAAGTCATAAAAAATCTTGGAAAGATCCTTGACATGGTCTCTACTAACTTGGTATGCATGCCCTCAAAGACCTTGTTAATCATAGTTGGTATGTGGCCTTAACGTTCTTTAGGCCGAATGGCATGATGGTGTAACAGAATACGCCCTTATCATTGACAAAGACCGTCCTTTCCTAGTTTTTTTCCCACATCAGAATTTAGTTGTACCTAGAATATGCATCCATAAAAGATAGCAACGGGTACCTGGATGAATCATCCATCATTCTGTCGATGTTGGGTAAGAGGTAAGGGTCCTTTAGGTAGTACTTATTGAGATCCACATAATATGTACACATGCGCCACTTGCAGCTAGATTTATGGATCATGACCATGTTAGACAACTAGGAGGAATACCAAATTTACTTAATGAATTCCGCCTTCAATAGCTCCTCTGTTTGCTCACAAACATCTTTCTGCTTCTCCAAGACCAAACGTCTTTTCTTCTAGGCCACGGGCTTGGTTTCTGGATATATAGAGAGCTTGTGGCAGTAGAAGTTAGGATCCATGTCGGGCATATCAGTTGTATTCCACGTAAAAAGGTCTCTAAATTCTTTGAGAAACACCAACAATCGTTACTCCATCCCAAAGTTGAGTTTCTCATTAATATGAGTTACCTTCTCCAGGGCGTCTCCCAAAACAATCGCCTTGGATCCTCCATCTGGGGTGGGTTTGGATGGGTTAAGTGGGTCAATCTTCAACTCTGCTTTGGGGTCCAAATCCACAGTTTCACTGAAGCCACAGCTGCTCCACCCTCATTCAACTTGCATTTCTTATTTATACTTTCCAGCTTTACCATATTAAGGCTAAGGTCATAACAGTATCTTACCATCTCCTGGTCACCTCGTATTGAGGACACTCTGCTGTCCTTATCAATGAACTTAATGAGAAGGTAGGGAGTTGACACAATAGCCTTCATGGCGTTTAGCGTGGGATAACCTATAATGTCATTATAGGGAGATTATACATCGATGACCAAGACTTTACTCTTCACGGTCTGAGCTTTGGGCTCTCCATCAAAGGTAATATAGGTATCAAGATACCCCTTCATAGGCTGCTTAGCCCCATTAAAGGTTGTGACGTTCTGCATGTAAAGATGTAAATCAGCATTGGTGAAGCCCATCCTCTTGAAACAATCGTAGAAGAGGACGTCACAAGAACTGCCCTGGTCCACCAAAATTCTTTTCACGTTCATATTGGCGATAATAACTACTATCACCACAGCATAATCACCTTTGGGGATTGTTGGTCTAAAATCATCATAAAAAATAGGAGGGTTTTGGATTTTGTCCCTAAAAGGACAGTTATCTTGCCTTTTACCCTGCATGAACAAGATCATTCTATGATGGTTTTTATGTGCCGTGTTCGACACACTGTCCCTTGTGAAACCTCCAACTATCATGTTGATGACCTCGCGCCTAATTCTTGGACAACTTCTACCATCTCCCTTCTGCTTTTCTACAGTAGTAAACCTTTTGGGACCATGTGTATCATCAATGTCTGGAGAATGGTCTTTGTGCCTCTTCTCCATGCGGTCAGGTTCATCCAAAGACGTGTTCTTGAAGAGGTATTGTTTGAGCTTCCCTTCATGAATCAAGACCTCTATTGCTTCCTTCAATTGTCTGTATTCATTAGTTGAATGGTCAGCCTGCTCATAGAAGTCACAATACTTCCTAGGCTTTCCTAGCCTCTTTACAGGAGCGGGTCTTCTGACGTCATACACGCTAAAAGAAGGACAACCTACTTCCCTCAGGATCTGAGAAGGCTTAGCATTCAAGGGAGCGTAGTGAGCGAACGCAGTAACTTATTTCTCCTGTTAGCGGGGCAGATGATCTCTACTCTATTTCTTCTAGGGTGTCTTCTCACCTCTAAACTTTTCTTTTTCTTCCTCCATGCGTGGTGAAGAGTTAGATACCTTACTTCTTGCCATCGTAGCTTCAAGATGCATTTTGATACCCATATATTTTAACGTTTTACGCCTGAACTCCTCTAGAGTAGTGAGTGGTCCCTTTGCTTGAGATAAGATAAATGGAGACTTAGGCTGTAACACCTCGATGATAATGTGAAACTAAATGACCTCTTTCAAATCTGGGACCATGGTTGCCTCCTTATAGAATCTCTTCAAGAAATCTTTCAAAGATTGTCTCACCCTGCTTAATCTGAGCCAAGGTGTGAGATGCCATGGGAATGTCCCTAGAGATCACGAAGTGTTCCTTGAAAGCTTCAACCATTTCCTCTAAGAGTCTATAGATTCGAAAATGAGTCCCTTGAACTAACTTAGGGCTTTACTTGTTAGTGTGCAAGGAAACATATGACACATGACATCTACCTAAGCTCCCAAAAACATAGCCTCGTAAACGTAAGCATCAAGGTGTTTGCACGGATCTGTCTCACCTATGTATTTGCCTATAGAAAAAGGTTCGATGGGCTGCAGGTTCCTGGGAATAGGCACGCTCATGAGCCTCCTTGAGGAAGGAATGCTCAGCTTGTAGCCAGAGGGAGGAGTGCCGAAAGGTTGGCTCTTTTGTCTCAGGTTTTGGTGCTCAACATGAGAATGAGTCTTCTGCTCCTCCTCATACGTCAAGATCTTGGAGTAAGAAGGTATGCGAGACACCTCATGTCTAGAAACCTCAGGTTAGTGAAGTCCATGAAGACTCACCCTCTCAACCTGTACAGGGCATTCATGCCTTAACTCTGTAAGCTCTTCCCCAAGCTATCTAATGATCTCATCCCTTGGGTCAGGAGTGACCACTGGGACTATCTTCTTGGTGGATACACTAGAGTTTGTCAAAGGCTATACATCTTGGCTACAAGAACGTCAGGTCCTTAACATGGCCTTCTGGAACTCATGAGATATCTCCCTTGATGGTGAAAACAAATGTGGGAATCAATTTATAGTGTTCCACCGGGTGTATCAATGAACTGGTCTGGGTCGAGGTGTAAGGGCCGATCTTAGGACAGTCTTTTACAATATTTGTAAGCTTATATTATACATCGGTCCAGTGGGGATCCAGTATTATATCCTTTATTTTAATGGGAAATAAAGGTCTTAGAGTGATTCCTCATACGAAACCACCAGCCTTACGCGTTGTGGGGCCAAAGGGGTGTCACCTGCAAGGATACTCTGACGCTCAAGTCAGTGAATATTCAAAGGGAATATCAGAGCTCAAGCGTAAGTTCTAGAGAGAATATTCTACCTTTTGTTCCGTTGATGCATGAATATTTATACCTGGAGATAGTAAAAGAGCCTTTTTGCTCCCGAAGTTTCTCGTACACCGTGTCAATACGATTCTGATCTTTCGCCAGAAAGGCTGACACATGAAAAGTATGTTTCCAAACGGCTTTACCTACCAATCAGTCATCTTGTAGGTTACTTGTTTAATACATTAATGCATAGGTCAACTTTGACTTTCTGGTATTGAGAGGAAGACTCATACTGGAGTCGGTTCGGGGTACCTTACGCGTGATATCGAAATGTCGGTGTTGTGACACCAAACTATAGGGATACCGGTCCTGTATGACGGATTGTGGCCAAATTACTGTGTTGCCCATGGGCCGATATCAAGACCGAATCAGGGACATTAATATTTTTGAATGTAAATTAATTTAATTATCTGACCTCAATAAATTAATATAATTTTTTAAAATAATATATTCATAATATTCACTTTTAATTAAGAATATTAAACTCAACTTTTCACTTGGATCGCTATAGCTTACATAATTTTATAAATTGTATGATGTTTTATTTTAAAGTTTAAAATTTTATTAAATACTTTAATTTAATTTTATAATTATAGCAGTTATTAATAAACATTGCTTTAGTTCCGTATTATTGTGTTGTGTGTAGGTGGTTCACATCGGTAGGTGTAAGGGATATGTGGTCCGTGTCAAATGCACATGTAAAATGCGGTAATTTGCCATTTCCTTTTGATACGATGTCTGTCATGTACAAGAATGTCGGGAATAAGATTTTAAATTTGAGATATGACCCCAGATGAATATAATTGCTTCTAAATAAGACGGCTTTTTAATCATGCAATGGCTTTGGAGTCCAGCTAGTAATCTGTGGTTTAAATAATAAATAATAAATATATTTAAAATATTTAATTTATGATATTTTACTTATTTATTATTTATAAGAAAAATAAATAATAAATTTTCCTTTAAACTCTTCTAATCTTATCCATATGAAATAAAAATTATAAAAAGTTTTATTAAATTTATAGTTTTTTATTAGATATTATAATCAAATAACATAACATCAACAAATTTCTTTCGAGAGTATTTTTGTTATCGAGGGGTGTCTTTAAAGATAATACATGATATCCAATATATATATATATATATATATATATATATATATATATATATATATATATATATATATATATATACCGCACACTGATCTCGGCGAGGCGATACCGGAATGGTGTCCTATAAGGCACAGGTCCTCCGCACAAATGTCTCATGGCACCGGCTAGATCCATCGTAATTCTGATCCTATGATCGGTGAATGTTGTTGTCATGGTAAGTCTAATAGATTTGCTAGGAGCACATCAGTTATTAACCTCTAAAGGGTATCAGGAATGTTTACAACACTAGAATGGTATCCCGTAAGACGCAGGCCCTCTGCGTAAATGTCTCATGACACCGGCTTGACCCAACGTAATTTTGATCCCATGACCGAAGTCCCTGCAAGTTGTTATCCATGGTGAGCCTGGTAGATTTATTGGGAACACATCAGTCATTAACTTGTAGAGGATGTTGGGAGTGTCTGCAAATATGTCAGTTTTTCCCATGATTTACGGCTTCCTACTCACAACACCTCGTAGGACTCAATTATCACTCAACTCAATAAATACTCCTAATTTATGACTCATTAAGATATGTTATATTCTCATTAAGATATGTCAAAATTTTAAACTCTGTTATTAAATATTCAGATTGACTTGAGTCTCAAAGTGTCCTTAGAGGTAATATCATCTTTCGTCCATCAACACAATAGACCAGTGTGATAAAGAAAGAGAAAATGTCAAGACTATTTAGACTGTCAGGTATAATACTGGATCCCTATTAGACCGGTATAAGAGATAGTTTCCACTAATACTTGTAGCGGTTATGCTACCCTCGCACCTAATTGTTGATATATGTTTTGTTATTATTATGATATACAAATATATTTTGAAAAATTAACATTTGCAAGTTAAATTTTAACATTTTTAATGTTTAAACCTTTAAACACTCAACAAATATTAATTTAAGTTCACTATAATACATTGTTAATGTACAAATAAGAATTGAACGCACTTGGTAATGTAAAAACTTTTAAACTAGATTAATAAGTTAAATATCACTTGAGATATAAAATTTAAAATAAGAATTTAATTAGAACTATAATTGGAAATTAGTCCTAGCATAAAAATAAATTATTATATAAGCATTTTTTTTTAAAAATAATAGTCGTACTCAACCATGTTCAAAATTTTAAAATAATTATATTGATATAATAATTTAAAATGATAGATGAATATAGTGGTTCAACTGGAATAAATAATAGAATATATTTTTCAATTTAATAACTTATGTTATAATTAATTAGATAAGCAAATTATAGATAAATATGTAATCACCCGAGTTTAAGAAAGTCTTTTGATTGTTTTTAAATATTATATTTTTGTGAAGAACTTTTATGGTTTTGTAATGGTTTTTAACCGTCATAAAGTTAAACTTAGTGGGGAGTTATAAACTTTTTAAAAAGTTTAAAACAAAATGAAATATTTACAAACTTCTTCATAGTGTAATTTATTCGTGAAAAATATAAAATACTACAATAAGCTTATCCAGCATATGTTTATGAGGCTTGGATTTCCTTCTCTCTTAAATTAAACGCATTGGACCCTTCATAGTTTTATTAATTTTTCGTGAGAAATGCTATACGTGTCACATGTTGTAGCATCAACATAAAGGGTAAAAGTTCGATTAGTTAGTTAGTCTCCATACTAATCTCAGCAAAAGCATTTAGCATTAGCACCCTTAAAATATTCACAATTATGACAACAAAATTATCTTTATAATATTTTAGTATAAGCATGAAAAACGGGCTCTTAATCCCACTTACGCAAGTTTCTCACATGATTTTATATTCTTTTAAACAACTAACTACTTTAACTTATTCACTAATATTCTCAGACCTTTGACTTTAGCAGTGCCGTAGGGAAGGCCTCCATCAGCGACTCACGGTAACGTTTTCAATGTTTCCCAAACGAATAATAGTTTTTTCTTCGCCTTTTTTCATAAACCAAACAACTTATTAAGATTTCTTTTTGGGTTTATCCTCCACCAACCTAATCTAGCTGATACAGCAACAAATGTTAATAGGTCCAAAAGGATGTCAAAAGGACCCATATGGTTCAAGGACTTTATTTAGGATATCTGTTGTTTAGGCCCAATTTAATTAGGGCAACTCAAATTACTGTTTTCCTTTATATGGGGATACCTTATCTATTATAGAAATCAATCAATGAATTCCTTCTAGTATCTTCTATCTTTTAATTCTTGTAGCAGAACACTAGTTTTTCTTGTAGCTAAGAAATTGTGGATTGGATCCTAACATATTTGGTGCTTTCATTGTCCTCATGCCTCCTTAACCTTCTTCCTCCTCCTCCAAGGATCTGGAAGATGTCCTCACCTCTATAGCAGAAAAGCTGGGTTCTTTACAGTCCCAACTTGAAGATCACCGAACCCTTCAGGATGCTAGACACCATACCTTACAACAGACAATGGATTCTCGTCATGATGCCATGACCCAATTTATGGGCGGTTTACTTGAACAAGTTGCCTCCCTCCAACTGGGTTCTCAAACTCAAGGGCCACAAACCACCTCTCCAACCCCTATTTCGCCTACAATGACTACAGCCTACCTTGCTTCTACTCATAGCCCTATTGTTATCCCTTACTCCATTCCTCTATCGACTTCTGTTTCTACCACTCCCAGTAATACTACTACTTCAACCGTGTTTCCTACATCCCCCATTCCCACCCTTGGCCAACCTTTTGTTAGAACCAATAACAACACCCTGGGCCCAACATACTCAACTCACGCCACAACCTCAGCTTTTCCCTACTCTGGTTTCCCTCACTTCCCTTTTCCCCCTACTTTTCTAATACCCACTGCCCCAATTCCAGCCCCTTTGAGGCCCTCCAAACTTGACCTAGCCTCTTTTGATGGATCTGAACCCCTAGATTGGCTTTTTCAGGCAGACCAGTTCTTTACCTTTTACCAGGTACCACCTGACTTACGCCTTCCTATGGTTGCCTTTTATATGCGGGGTGACACGTTAAGTTGGTTTAAATGGATGTATCATAACCGATAGTTGACTAATTGGGGAACATTTGTTAGAGCTCTGGAACTCCATTTTGGACCCTCTACCTATGAGAATCACCAGGCTGAACTTTTTAAACTTCGCCAACAAGGTACTGTTTCCGATTACCAGGCCCAATTTGAAAAGCTTTCTAACAGGGTCGTTGGCCTACCCCCAGACACGCTTCTCAACTGCTTTATTTCTGGGTTACACACTGATATTAGAAGAGAATTGGCTATACTGCAATCCACTCATATTACCCAGGCTATCGGATTAGCCAAGCTGGTTGAGTCTAAGCTTAGAGACAACAAACCTCGCTTCAACCGCCCAACACCTTCCCCTGTTTTCCCTCCTAGCTTATCCTCTAAACCTACTTCAGTTTTCCCCACTAACCCCTCTTTGAAACTCTCACCTTCACACCTTCCTCACCCTCTCCCTATTAAACGCCTCACCCCAGCCCAAATGCAAGACCGAAGAGCCCTTGGTCTTTGTTACAATTGTGATGAGAAGTTCACCCCTGGTCATAAATATAGTACTAGCCGCTTTCTTTTACTTCTTGCTGATGAGGATTCGCCCTCCATGGACATAACTCAGCCTGATCAAGAACCTCAATCATCTGAGAACATAGACCATTCCCTGGACTCAGAAGCAATAAATTTTCAACTGTCTCCCCAAGTCCTTACTGGCCAACCCTCTCCTCAGACTTTAAAATTTCAAGGCTATATTGCTAGACTCCCTGTCCGCGTCTTGATTGACTCTGGCAGTTCCCATAATATCCTACAGCCAAGAATTGCATCCCACCTTAACCTCATAACCCAGCCTGTCCCAGCCTTTCCAGTCATGGTGGGCAACAGAGCTTATATTTGTCCCAGTGTTCTCATTACCATTCAAGGTCATGACTTTGCTATTTCCTTCTACCTGTTACCTATAGAAGGGGCTAATGTTGTTTTGAGGATTGAATGACTACGCACATTAGGGCCCATCACCGCTGATTTCTCTGTCCCTAGTATGTCCTTCACCCATGAATTGCAACCTATTACACTCTCAGGTGAGGCTAGTGTAACATCCCTGTTTTTAATAATAGTTCCATTTTTGTAAATTATGAGGTATAGAAGGTCTGTAAGTGTTAATCAAAGAATAAAACACTCTATGGATGATTTGTAATACTCCAAAATTTCATTTTTGGGTATAATTATAGAAATTACATAGACCTTTAATGATAAGATCCATTTTCCGAGTGAAACATGCCTTAGAAAGGACTGTCCGAGTGAAAAAGGGACTCTGTTCCGAGTGAAGAATGAAAATTTCGAGTGCAAAAGGAAATTCCGAGTGACTAAGAGAAATTCCAAGTGACAAATAGAAATACCGAGTGAAGATTTCATTTTCCGAGTAGAACATGGCCGAGAGGGTTAATTCCGAGTGGAATTCTTGTCTGAGGCACTCTTGAGTGAAGTGGGACTGAAGGAACCACTTCTGAATTAAAGAATCCGAGTGAGGATGGCACCGAGTGGAGATCTATGATGTGTTATCCGGAAGTATTCTGGAATAACTTCACTCGTAAGAAAATGAAAAGGGAAGTCGGTCTTTGAAATAAATAACCGAGTGAGTCTCATGTATATAAGCCAAATTCCGAGTGAGACTCGTATGTATGGGCCTTTTTCCGAGTGGTAATGACCCTGATGGACTCTGAATGAAACGTAGTTGAAGAAGTTGGTCTGATCTCGGCTAAGTAATGATTAACCGAGTGAAACCTAAGTGGGAAATACTTCTATATTCCTAAGTGTTGATATCCGAGTGAAAGATATTCCGAGTGAACCATGTAACCCATATTCTGAGTGACTATGTATGGAGTAAGTCCGAGTGGGACTTGACTTGGTGAATTTCTCCAAGTGATGAGGAGTGGAATAATTCCGAGTGGAATCTGATTGGGGAGTTTCTTCTGAAGAAGGATTAGTTAAGGCATTATCCGAGTGAAATGGAGGCATGAATACCGAGTGTGGGACCAAATGGATATTGGTCGGTCTTGGAGTTGTTTACCGAGTGGAAAACCAATAGAGTGATGGGTCGGTTTTAGTGTAATTACCGAGTGGAAGGCTGAGCAAGAGATGACTCGGAGTTGGAATGAAATTACCGAGTGATAGACTGATTGAGAGCTGACTCGGTTTCAGGGAGAATATGCCGAGTGAGATACTTTATGAGTGAGTCTGAGTGAGGCAACTCCGACTGAGTCACCACGAAGGAAGAGAAATCAGACCGAGTGTTTCAAGAAGAATCAGTTCCGAGTGAGTAATCAATAGGTGGAGAGTTGGTTTCAGAGAAATTTCGAGCGAGGACTTGATGACTCGCTCAAGCCAGTCGGATTTCGCTTGAGCGAGACTCACACTCGCTCAAGCGAGTCGGTTTTCGCTTGAGCGAAACCCCTCTGCCAGTGCATTGTATGGCACTCGCTCAAGCGAGTCGGTATCCGCTTGAGCGAGAAGGACTCAGTTTCCCTTCTTCTTCACACGACTGGTAGAATTCCAGTCGGTTTAGAGCTAACCGAGTGGAATTCCAGTCGGTATTCAGTGTAGGAGTAACGTTTTGACTCCAATCTTATCTCTTGCGCATAGTTTAATATATCTAAACTCATTATGCACCCCTAGTATGTAGGACGGCCAGAACTGGACCATTATAAGCCCACTTTCTTATTTTAATCCTCCATTATCTCCACTAACAGCACTATGATCCACTCACAAGGAGCTTGTCTCCCACTGCCTTGCATTATTAAACAAAGCACTATCCCTTCTGAAACTCTTAGAAACAGAAAAGATAGTGAACCTTCTACCTCTCATTTACTCTCCTTCCTCAAGACCCTTCGAACAGAAGCCAGGAGGACAACCAGGAAGCCATTTTCAGTCGGCAAAACAAGTAAGAGGGGACAGGGTTGTGAATAACTATGAAATGGGTAGAATTGTATGCTGTTCTAGGATTCCTGTTTTAATTTCGTATCTTGTTGCTCAGTTTTGAGATTGAAAACGTATGAATTTGATTCTGACTTCTTCTTGAAAGTTGTAGATCTTTTTGTTATGTGAATTTTGAGACCTGGGTCAACTGATTTGGATATGTATAACAAAAGTTATAGCCAAAGTACTATAGCATGACCGAGTGAAATGTTTAAGCTATGTTCTGTGCATATTTTGACATTCTGGGAATTATACATGCATAATCAGCCTTGGATGTCTTCATGAAAGTTGTAGATATTCATGTTAGGGATCTATAAAAAGTGGTTTCAAGTTAAAAAGATGCTTGTATCTCTAGATATGCTCAAAATACAGAAGTGTGTTCATGATGAAAATCTGTTAACTATGAAATCCGAATCTCATTTTCAAAACTGGGAATTTTGTGGTGTGAATTAGTAGTTGGTGTCTTCATAAAAATTGTAGATAGTTATGTTAAGAGTATTTTAGAACTGGTTTCATGTTAAAATCATTTTTGTAGCTCCAGAAACATTGAAATTACTAATATATATACATTTTGGAAACTCACTTTGAGGCAGTATGGTATTTCATGAATAAGTGATATTTCTGCTTGGAATTTGAAATTGTGTTCTTCATTAAAGTTGTAGTTAATTCTATTATTGACTTATAGAAAGTGGAATCACCTAAAAAGAATTTGATTTGCTCAAGTTATGGCTGTTTTAATAACGTGTGTTGCTGTTGGAAATGCTGAAACTTTCTTATAATGGTTATTATGAATGAAAATGATATTTTCTCTTTGGGTAACAATTTATTATTGAATTCTTGAGGGACTATGTATTATTATTGATATTGTTGAGTGTATAATGAGTATCATACAGTTGTATATTTTGGTGATGAATAATTATGAGTGACAAAATTAATTTATATGCACATGAATGCTTTGTGGTTATTGACATATGTGGTTGAAACAGTAAATCCATAATTTTGGGAATTATTATGTGTGTTGTGTCCCTTTGAGTACTTGTATATTTATCCAAGTGGTTTTGGAAATGTTAATATCATAGTTTGTTAAATGGTAAAAAGAGTTAAGTATTTGTGTGCCATGAAGTGTAGGGATTCATGGCTTATGTTAAGTCCTACTTATGATACTTGTGTACTTCGGTACTTGTGTGCCATGAAGTGTAGGGATTCATGGTTTATGTTAAGTCCTACTTGTGTACTTCGATACTTGTGTGCCATGAAGTGTAGGGATTCATGGTTTATGCAAAGTCCTACTTGTGATACTTGTGTACTTCGGTACTTGGGCGCCATGAAGAGTAGGGATTCATGGTATATGCTAAGTCCTACTTGTGTCTCTATGAGACTTTTTATTGTGGTAATTCCTCCATACTAAATGGATTCAACAAGACATTATTCGACTAAGATAAGGATTATTAAATATAAATGGACTTGTTTGACATATTCATCATATCTTTAACTTTGTTGTTTGCATTTGTGCAATTCTATTTATTTTATATTTATTCTATATTCTGTCTCACTCTTACATTAATTTTTACAGTGAATGCCATACAGAATGGAGAGTGATGCCATGATTGATGCTTATGTGAATTACTACTTGGACTTTGATTTTATTCTAAATTAATGGGTTGTAATAAATGCAACATATCATGTACTATTATTTTCTAAATCGTTTCCGCTACGTAAATATTTTTTTGAATTTTATTATTCACGACTAGTATGCATGATAATATTCTGCGATTATCAACTTTTACATGAACTCTGAATTTAATTTATGAATTTCAAAATGATCTTTTAAAAACGCAAAAAATTTATTCGGAAAATTACACGGGACGTCACAGCTAGCACATCTCTCCTTCCTTCTACATATACTCAAATTTGTCATCTCTTACACACTGATTCTATAGCCTCCTGCCATTTATTAACTTTTATCCCCATTCCAACGACCACCCCTCCGAGCCAACTGATCATTCGCACCCGTCCTTAGCTACCCTACCCCCGCCTATTTCCAAGGTCATCTTATCTTACCCACACATCTTTGCCAAACCTCACGATCTTCCCCCACCAAGAGCCCATGATCACCACATACCCTTTCTACCAAACTCTACCCCAATAAATGTTAAGCCCTATAGATACCCCCATTTCCAAAAATCGGCTATGTCCCAACTGATCCAGGAAATGCTCCAACAAGGAATCATTACCCCTAGCAAGAGTCCCTTTTCTTCCCCTGTTCTTTTGGTTAAAAAGAAAGATGGTTCCTGGCATTTTTGTGTTGACTACAGGGCACTGAACACTATAACCATTAAAGATAGGTTTCCTATTCCAACAATTGATGAACTGCTGGATGAACTAGGTTCTGCTACTATCTTCTCAAAAATTAATCTTCACTCAGGATACCACCAACTACGGGTTCACCCCCCAGACACTCACAAAACAGCCTTCAGAACGTGGGACGGACACTACGAATTCCTAGTCATGCCCTTTGGCTTGGCTAATGCTGCCTCAACCTTCCAGGCAGCCATGACTGACCTCCTAAGACCTTTTCTACGTCGGTTTGTTTTGGTTTTTTTTATGACATCCTTGTTTATAGTTCATCACTCTCTGATCATATTCATCATTTAGATTCAGTTTTAAATTTACTGTCAACTCACCAATTTTTTGTTAAGTTATCCAAGTGTTCATTTGCTACACCTAAGGTAACTTATCTAGGACACATCATTTCTGCTAAAGAAGTAGCTCCAGACCCTGAAAAAATACAGGCAATACTTGACTGGCCACAACCTCGTTCTCTCACGGCATTAAGGGGTTTTCTCGGCCTCACCGGTTTCTATCGAAGGTTTGTTCGTCACTACACCTCTCTCGCCGCTCCTCTCACCGATTTACTGCGTCAGTCAGAAATTACATGGACTACAGCAGCCACAGAGGCATTTACAAACTTAAAAAAGAAAATTACATCCACCCCTATTCTAGTTCTTCCAAACTTCTCCAAGATTTTTGTGGTTAAGACTGATGCATCTGCTCTTGCCATTGGTGCTGTCCTCATGCAAGATGGCCATCCCCTCGCTTTTTTTAGCAAGAAATTGGGACCCCGAATGGCCTCCGCATCCACCTATGTCCGGGAAATGTATGCTGTAACAGAAGCAGTGAAAAAGTGGCGTCAATATTTAATGGGTCATCACTTCCATATCATAACAGATCATCAAAGTCTTAAACACTTATTATCACAATCTTTCCAGACTCTAGAACAACAAAAGTGGGATATAAAACTACAAGGATATAGCTTTAAAATATTTTATAGACCTGGTTCTTCTAACTGAGTAGCCAACGCGCTCTCCCGTCAGCCTCCCAAAGACACACTCCTCCTGTTTGCAATCTCATCGGTGATCCCAACTCTCATCTCCTCCCTACAAACATATTACACTCAAGATCCAAAAGGCAAATTATTAATCCAACACTCTCAGAATACAACCACAGTTTTCCATACTTAATCGTATTGCCGAGCCGAGAAACGTTCCTCGCTTGGACTTTTCATACTTAAACGTAATTTTAAGTTTCCAATCGTATTGCCGAGGGGCGTTCTTCACTGGGACATTTCGTACTTTAACATAATTTTAAGTTTCAAATTATATTACCGAGGGGCGTTCCTCGCTCGAACCTTTCGTACTTAAACGTAATTTTAAGTTTCCAATCGTATTGCCAAAGGGCGTTCCTCGCTTGGACTTTTCATACTTAAACATAATTTTAAATTTCCAATCGTATTGCTGAGGGGCGTTCCTTGCTCGGACTTTTGTACTAGTGGCTAACTCTGACTTTCTTACCTAAATATTCAAAACTTCTATTGGAAAACAAGGGCCTCGTTAAAACCTCCCGAGAGAAAAACTCTGTGGGAAAAAACCTCTTGGGTAGGAAAAAGTGTGCCCTTGTTTACACTAATCAACTATAGTAAAACTTCAAGTAAGTGGCATTCCACGTCCTTGGAATTTCCTTTCCTGATAGTTCTTCTAGTCAGTAAGTTCCTTTTCCGATAGCTTCCCTAACCTGGTATAGGCCATCCCAAATGGCAATGAATTTTCCTTCTTCTCGTTGTCTTCGGTTGTTGTTTGCGATGCGTAAGACTAAATCTCCCCTTCGGAACGGTCGGGGTCAGAGTAAAGAGTTCCAACACTAGGTGGATGTTTGCTTGGCTGCTTGGATCTTGACATATGTAACATCACGCTCTTTTAAGTTGGGGTCCAAGTCTTCACGTCTTCCATCATTACTTGAGTCTTCATCATAGGCAAGACGTCAGGGAAATGGTTCCCTTATCTGGACCAGTATTATGGCTTCAGCCCTGTATGTGAGTCAGAACAGGGTCTCGTGGGTTGATGAGTGTGGAGTCATGTGATATGCCAATAAATCTCCAGGAAACTTTCCTCTAGCCTTCCTTTAGCTTGTCTGAGCCGCTTTTTGAGCTCTTGGAGAATTAGCTTATCGGCTGCCTCGGCTTGGCCATTGGTTTGCGGGTGCTCCACATAGGAGAACTTTCGCTTGATGCCCAAGTTCTTACAGAATTCAATGAAGCCTTTGTCTGTGAACTGTCAGCCATTGTTTGAGATGATTATGTGAGGGAGTCCGTGTCGGCAGATTATGTGTTTCCAGGTGAAAGTCTGGACCTTAGCTGCAGTGATGGTTGAAAGGGGTTCTATGCAACATCCCATTTTCAACACAAATAGAAAACATATATTAATATATCTTTAATGAGAAATACTTACTATTAGTTAGTTTATTATTATCATTTTTTTATAAAATTTTGGTATTTATATTTAATTATTTGTTTTTTTTTAAATAAAATAAAATAATAATAAAATAAAAATATTTATGTCTTTTGAATGAAAATTTTAAAATGACTTAATTAGTATTTACTGATTAATGAAATTATATTAATAATTTTAAATATATTTATTATTCACAACTTTTATTTTATGTTTTTCTATTTATGTTTTTATATATTTGTGATTTAACTCTTATTAAAATTTTAAAATAAAATTTTGAAGGAATTAGACTATGTTTCTTTAGAACTTTTTGATCTACATAATATTTATGATTTTCTGATTTTTTTGAAAATTTTGAAATATTTTAATAAAATAATATATTTTAAATAATTTTAAATTCATATAAAGTTACTTAAAATTAAAAATATTTACAAGAAAGTGAAGTTAAATTATAAGAAAATTTTCTAAAATCTATTTCAAGTAGACTTATTTAAAAATTATCGGTTTGAGTAAAATCTTGATTTTTACCAATCGTAAAAAAATAAAAAATGTACAAATAAATTTTTATTAACAAAAAATTTTAGATTTTTAAGATATAAACTGTATATTACTTATCATAAAATTAGTGAGAACTGATATAATATCGTTCAATTTCGAAAAGGATCGATTTTGAATATTTAAAATATACAGAGTGAATGATTACTATTTGGCATAATAATTTAACCGACATTTACTATATAAAACATTGTGCATGTATGAAAATTTCAAAAGGTGTACAGTAACCAAAAATGAAAATTTTGAGAAATTGCATAGTACTTTTATAATAAAATAATGAAATGCACAGTACATATTTTCGTTATAAATAGATGGGAGCACCGAAGGGAAAATTCACATTTTGGATTAAATTTTCTTAATATAGCAGTGCTAGAGAGATAATGGTAGGAGTAAGAGAGAGAAATAATTTTTATGGAAGGAGGTTCTGCCAAAATTATAAGATAAGAATAACTCTCTTTTATATTTTTTAGGTTTATTTTCATATCGGTTTAGAAATCTATTATTATACTGGATATAATATTATTTTAAGTTACTATTTTGAATAGTAAATTACTATTGAGCATAGTGAATTACTATTCAAATAGTAAATTATTATTATGAATAGTAAATTACTATTTACGATTTATTATTTACTGTTACTGTTTACGTTTTACTATTTACTATCACTATTTACGTTTTACTATTTACTGTTATTATTTACTATTCACTATTCAAAATTTACCATTTCTGTTTTACATAGTAATCTTAATTTTTATCTTATGCCTATACTAAAATAAGTTGGTATTAATATTTCTAGAAATCGAAGGCGCAAAGCGAACTCTCTTTTGGTAACAATTCAAGGAGAGAGGGAGTGGGATAAGAATATAATATGAAAAGACATAAGAATAATGGGAGGAGTCCCCTACTCCTTTTAACTATGAATAATTATTATATTTTAAAATAATACTTATTATCATCTTAAGTAAATTAAATAAATAAAATTTATTCAAAAGTTTAAAATATTTGGATGATTCATATTGATTAACTTAACATAAAGTTTAAAATATTTAGATGACTCATTAACCTAACATACCCTATCATTAAGATTTGGACTGTGATGGACTTATACGGACTGTTATGGACTTATATGGACTGTGATGGACTTATATAGACTATTATGGACTTATATGGACTGCTATGGACTAAATTATACCTTTGCATTGATTGGACTATGATGGACCCATATGACCATTAGACTATTTTGTACTTGATATGGACCAACTAACATTATGATTGGATTGTTATGACTTAAAATGAACTTTAATAATTAAAACACCCTGAAATAAATTGTGTAGATTTTGTATAGTGATTGTGTTATTTTTATTTGACTTGATTATAATTTATATTTGATTGTGAGTAATGATATTTAATTATGATTGACACTATTTAGCTGTGATTGATAAATGATTGATGATCTTGTGAGGTGAAGTTTGAGCATATAGCAAGCATGACGGAAAGCTAAAACTCAGTAAGAATATTCTTACCTTACACTTTAAGTTTTTATTCTAAGAAAAAGTATTTTTATAATTACTTTAGTCTTTTATTCCTTCTATAAAAAATAAATATTTCCATCAACTTTACTTTTAATATTTAAGATAAAATCTAGTATTCTTTTTAGAAAGAAATTATTTTATGAAAATTAATTTATAAAAAGGTTGAGATAGTTAATTCTTAAATGAAAGAAAAATTTATAGTTTTAAGTATTTTTATGACTATAAGAGTTAATTTCTTTTAGGTAAATTAGAATTTTAAGGTAAATTATTTTGATTTTTCTCAATGTAATAACTAAAGGATATTTTGATATAATTAAGATTTCTTAGCTCGATCTTATTAAGATTCAATTTGAGAAAGATTATGTAAATATGTGAAGTTTTCTATGAGAAAAATTTGAGATATTTAAGGCTTGAAAACTCAATTTTTGGTGAGATTTGAATAAGCTGTCCTAAATTTATTTCTGTATAATAGAAATTCAGAGGAGAAATTATGGAAATGTATAATTTATTGAAATGATGTGGTAAACCGTTATGGTATTTATTAATTGAGTTTCTAAAAGTCTTAACCAACTAAATATGCGAGTAGTTCATGCATCATGAATCATTAAAGAGAAATGAGATGTGATGTTGCCTGGGGACAGATTATAGAAACCGAGGATACATTAGAGGAGGTTCAAATGTGAACCTTGGGATGAGAGGGTGTGAAAGGGTGCTTCAGGGGACCTGGGGTTGCTCCCTAGTGTCGGGTAATTTCATAATAAAAACCTTCTCAATCTGACTAGTCTCTAATTGTTTCCATGCCAGTTGAGCTGTTCATATGCCATGAAGGCATTTATGTTATTATTATCCGGAATTATGGAACAGTGTAAACTCCTGGTTGGCCCAGTGCAAACTAAAACTTTAAGGGTCCATATGCATAAACTGAATGAGATAGTATTAAAAGCATTATATGTCATACATGTGATTGGGATATTCTGTATGGATGTTTGTGAATGAAAATATGATTGTTATGTGTGTGAGAACCCTATATTTATAATTAATTATGTATGAGATTTTGAATGATATTAATTTATTAGTTTGTGAAAACCCTTATGCTTATGTCTTATCTGTAAAGTATTATATTCTGTTTCTCACTCCTTGTTTGAATTTTGTGTCCAAAATATATGTTATGTGATATATAGCTAACAGTCCAAGATGAAAGGATATGTAATTACAAGAGGATAAAGTGGTCTCATCCTCAATCAGATAGATGAAGAGATATGACAAGAGTAGGATTCCAAAACTCGATGGTTCAAGGACTAGGAAATGATTGGTCACATTTGTAGTAGAGGTATAGTTTAGTTTTACTTTGCCTTATTACAATATCAAGTTAGATAATTGTACCAAGGTAAAGGTTAAACTTTGATAAACTTTCTCATTCGGATATAATTCTGTAATGATTTATCACTTATGATTTCTATAAATTATTTTGTCATTATGGACAAATATTGAAAGACAATGTTTTTTTTTACTTTAATATTCAAAGGAAATCAGATGTATATACGTCCTTATATACGTGAGATAAAGAGTGATAAATATGTATATTTTTCTAAAAGTTTTTTTTTAAAAGCAAGAAGAATACATATATATCTCGTGTATATAATGGGGTGTTACATTCTACCTTGATCCACTTGGTAAAGATGTTAATTGCCACGAGAAGGAACTTGACTAGGCCATTCCCGGAGGGGGCCAGGATTCCATGCAGAGGCTCGGGATGACTATGGATCTGATTTGTATTTCATTGACATGGGTTACTCTTCTTAACGATCTCGGAGCAGTCGGCTCGTAGGGTTGGCCAGAAATATCCTACCCGGAGGACCTGAGAGGCCAGGGGGCAGACTCCACCATGAAGGCCACAGATTCCCAAGTGAAGCACTTGTATCACATAGTCTGTTTGGTATTTGTTAAGACATTTCAAGAGTGGCATGGTGAAGCCTCTCTAGTAGAGCTGTCTGTCTAGTATAGTGTAATTGGCCACCTGCACCTGCAGCTTTTTGGCTTGCTGATGGTCTTTTAGAAGGATTGCCTGGCAAAGAAAATCGGTGATTGGGGTCATCCATGTGTTTCCATACGGTGCTGAACCTCTTGTATCATGGGCTCTTCTAAAAGGACTTGGATAATTATTTTGATATTTCCTGCTTTAACCATGCTGGCCAATTTGGAGAGCAGGTCAACACACTGATATGCCCGGCATTGATCTCACTATAATCTGCCATTTACTCAATATCGAGCCAGACGCTAAGCCTGTGTCCTAGAATCCCAAAAAGATAGGTCCCGATTAGAAAAGCGCAGCCAAGGAGGAAACAAACAAACTCGTGTCCACAAACTTCATAAGAGAAGTTAAGTATCTAACCTGGCTATCTAATGTTGTCATGGTGAAAAAGTCAAGCGACAAGTGACGAATGTGTGTTGAATTCATCGACTTAAATAAGGTATTCCCTAAGGATCCCTATCCTTTACCTAGTATTGATCATTTGGTAGAAGGTACTTTAGGTTACGGAATTCTAAGCTTCATGGGCGGATACTCGGGTTACAACCAAATCCGCATGGACCCTAAAGACGAGGAAAAAACAGCCTTCATTATAGACGGGGTAAATTTTTGTTACCAAGTAATGCCTTTCGGCTTAACAAACGCATGGGTCACCTATCAAAGGCTAGTTGACAAAATCTCCGCCAAGCAGATTGGCAGAAACATGGAGGTATACGTGGATGACATGGTTGTCAAGATCAAGAAGGCTGAATTGCATGTCCAAGATCTAGAAGAGAAATTTGCTGAGCTACGCAAACACAATATGCGCCTTAACCCTGAGAAGTGCTCTTTTAGGGTCCAAGGCAGGAAGTTTTTAGGGTATATGCTCACCCATCGGGGCATCGAGGCTAACCCAGATCAGTGTCGAGCCACATTAGAGATGCAAAGTCCTCAAAATGTTAAAGAGGTCTAGCGCCTCACCGGTCGGATTGCAGCTCTCTCTTGTTTCCTCTCAAAATTTACAGAAAATCCATGCCTTTCTACAAGGTGTTGAAGAAAATGGACTCGTTTAAATAGAATTCGAAATGTGAAAAGGCGTTCCAAGACTTGAAAGCCTACCTAGCATCCCCCTGATACCGACGCGACCAGACACGGGGTCAGAATTGGTCCTTTATCTTTCTGTTGGGGCCGATGTAGTCAGCTCATTCTTAGTCCATAAAGATGGCCCGGTCCAGAGGCCAGTATATTTTACAAGCAAAACATTACAGGGGGCGGAGGCACGGTACCAGAAGGTCAAAAAGTTCACATATAGCCTCGTCGTAGCCGTACGCCGACTCCAACTCTACTTTCATAGCCACCAAGTTGTGGAAGAACCGACTAGCCGCTCGGTAAGATCCTTCAAAAGCCCATGTTCGTAGGGAGGATGGTTGTATGGGCAGTTGAGTTATCTGAGTACGAAATCTGATACGAGGCTAAAGGTCCTATCAAGGCCCAGGTACTAGCAGATTTCTTGGTGGAACTTAGAGATGATAGAGATGGTTACGATACTGCACACAGCTTATGGACCCTCTCCGTGGATAGGTCCTCCAACATGAAAGATAGTGGAGCAGGCGTCATACTTAAATCTCCCACGGGGTTAGTAGTCGAAGAGTCACTCAGGTTCTTGGTCAAAGCCAGCAACCACTAAGAGGAATACGAAGCTCTCATCACCGGACTGCGAATAACTCCAGACTTGGGGCCCGGTGTGTACAAGTAAAAACTGACTCATAATTGGTAGCCAGTCAGGTAGAAGGGTCGTACTAGGCAAAGGACCCAACTTTGGCAAAGTACTTGGCACAGGTAAATGAGCTAGCAGGGGAACTTAAACATTTTCAAATAGTTCATGTTCCATGGGCAATGAATGAGCGTGCCGACCTGCTCTCTGAATTGGCCAGTACGGTTAAAGTAGGAAATCTCAAAACAATTGTCCAAGTTATTTTAGAAAACCCACGATACAGGAGGTTCAGCAAATGCTCCAAATAAATAAAACACCATCTGGAAACAAATGGATGACCCCAATCATCGATTTCCTCCACCAAGGAATCCTTCCAAAAGACCATCAGCAAGCCAAAAAGATACAGGTGTAGGCGGCCCATTATACTTTACTGGACGGATAGCTCTACAAGAGAGGCTTCACTATGCCACTCTTGAAATGTCTTAACAAAGACCAAGTAGACTATGTGATATGAGAGCTCCACTCAGGAATCTGTGGCCTTCATGGGGGAGTCTGCCCCTGGCCGTTTGGGTCCTCCGGGCAAGGTATTTCTGGCCAACCTTATGGGCCGACTGCTCTAAGTTCGTTAAGAAGTGTGACCTGTCAATGAAATGAAAAACATATCCACAGTCATCTTGAGCCTCTCCATGAAATCCTGGCCCCTTGGCCCTTCAACACTTGGGGGATGGATATCTTAGGACCATTCCCCCCCCCCCCCGGGAAAGGCCAAGTCAAGTTCATCCTCGTGGCAATTAACTTCTTTACCAAATGGATCGAGGCAGAACCCCTTTCAATCATCACCCCAGCTAAAGTCTAGACTTTCACTTGGAAAACACATAATCTGTCGACATGGACTCCCTCACACAATCATCTCAGACAATGGCCGACAGTTCGAAGACAAAGGATTCGTTGAATTTTACGAGAACTTGGGCATCAAGTAAAAGTTCTCCTCTGTGGAGCACCTGCAAACCAATGGCCAAGCCAAGGCAACAAACAAGGTAATTCTCCAAGAGCTTAAAAAGCGGCTCAAACAAGCCAAAGAAAGGTGGGGGAAAAAGTTTCCCGGAGCTTTATGAGAACATCACACGACTCCACACTCATCAACCCACGAGACCCCATTTTGACTCACAAACGGGGCCGACACCATGATACCGGTCAAGCTAGGGGAACCATCTCCCCGACGTCATGCCTATGATGAAGACTCGAGTAACAAAGGAAGGCGCGAAGACTTGGACCTCAGCTTAGAAGAGAGAGATGTTGCATATGTCAAGATCCAAGAAGCCAAGCAAAAATCCGCCCAACGTTGGAACTCCTTACTCCAACCCTGACCGTTCTGAAAGGGAGATTTAGTCTTACACATTACAAACAACAACCGAAGACCACGAGAAGAAGGAAAATTCACCGCCATCTAGGATGGCCCATACTGGGTCAGGGAATCAGAAAAGGAGCTTATCGACTAGAAGAACTATCAAGAAAGGAAATTCTAAGGACGTGGAATGCCACTCACTTGAAGTTTTACTATAATTGATTGTAAACAAAGGCACTCTTTCTCCTACCCGAGAGGTTTTTTCCCATAGGGTTTTTCTCTCGGGAGGTTTTAACGAGGCCCCCATTTTCTAATAAAAGATTCGAATATTCTGCCAAGAAATTCAGAGTTAGCTTCTAGTACAAAAGTCTGAGCGAGGAACGCTCCTCGGCAATATGATTGGAAACTCAAAGTTACGTTTAAGTACAAAAAGTCCGAGCGAGGAACGCCCTTTGGCAATACGATTGGAAACTTAAAATTACGTTTAAGTACGAAAAGTCTAAGCGAGGGACGCCCTCGGCAATACGATTTGAAACTTAAAATTACGTTTAAGTACGAAAAGTCCAAGCGAGGGACGCCCCTCGGCAATACGATTTGAAACTTAAAATTACGTTTAAGTACGAAAAGTCCGAGCGAAGAACGCCCCTCGGCAATACGATTGGAAACTTAAAATTACATTTAAGTACGAAAAGTCTGAGCGAGAAACGCCCATCGGCTCGACAATACGATTATTCAAAAAGATTAAAATTACTAGAAGTTATTGTAAAACTGAAGAACCCGGGTGTGAACGATCACTTGGGAACGCAACCTAGTGAATTTCAGATACGTTCAGAATATGTGAAAATAAAGGGCGGATTTCATTAAATTAAAAGACATTGTTCTATGTTAAAGACATGTAAGAGAAAAACAATGCATAAAAGTCACTAAGGACCAGCACCGGGCAATTCCTCTTGTCCCTCACGCTGCTCGATAGCTCCAGCAAAACGGGTTTCAGAAGTAAGCCCCAACTTTGGAATGGAAGTCCCCTCATCACGATCATCAGCTTCATCATTAGAGTCGGGAAGAGCCACAATCTGACAATCAACTATTATTTTAAATGGGTCAAGCCCCTCAAAGTTCAGCTTAGCGGAGGGGTTCAAAATAACAATCTTCTTCTGGCACACCTCAAAACCATTATAGTACTTCACGGCCATATCCCTCTCGGCCTCTTCTAAATGGACCATCGCTTCCTCCTTTAGGGACTCCATATCCTCCCGAGCCTTCTGAAGATCCTTCTCTAGCTCTTGTTTTTTTAAAGATAACGTGTTATAGGTCCCCTCCACCTCTTCAACCCGCTTATCCTAGAAAGCACACCTGTCCTCAGCCGCCGGTAGCTTCGACTCAGCCATCGCTCGCCCAGATCAAGCAATCTCTAAGTCATTCTCTGACTAGGTCAAGTCTTACTTTAGCTTCGTAATTAATTTTGTCACGTCAGACAAACAGGTATCCCCCTCACTTTTCTCATTCATAAAGCGCTCATTCTCCTTCTTCAACATCTCATTCTCACGAGTCAGAGTGGCTAGCGTCCTTCCTTGAGCACTTAGTTACTTCTCTAGGGATGGGGTCATTGATGTTAGCTGGAAGCCGAATATTTCAACAGCCCAATATATCACAATGAGGGTGGCGGAAGCATACTTCTCCTTGTCTTCCCTAAACAACACAACGCGGATCACAAAATGCGGTACTGGGAAACACGCATCCCACAACGACCGCGCAGAATTCCCGTCAGTGGTCATAGAGCCATTCATAAAGACCTCCCAAAGATGGTCGATAGCCTTTGTCTCGTTGGGTGCCGACTCTATAATCTTTTTAGCAGTGATAGAGGAAAGGGAGTTGTCGACCCCTCCAAATGATTTCTCCTAAGTCACCAGGGTCTCTTCCTCCGACTCAGGACTCTTAGAAACCCAAATCATGTTGGTTGCTCCCCCGCCAAGATCCCCAGTTGAAACAGAAATTGAAGGAGGTAGTGAGCTTCCCGATGCTTGCACCACCGGATCCCCCTAACGAGATTTCTTCTACATGCGGCCTACCTCCTTTTCCATCTATGATCGGCCAGGTACAATGGTAAGGGGTACAGCAGGGGTCGGAATAACAGCCTGAGTTGACCAAGGAGCGGTAATAGAAGATGTACCCGCTTTCTTGGAGCCACCCTTCTTCCCGACATCTTGGGAACTGGCTTCTTGGTACCACTTCCTCAAGGCTCTCACGAAAAGTGTGTGGGGGGGCCATGTCGTCTGCAACAAGCATAAAAAGGTTAGTAAAGACAAACAAATATCCGCACAAGTTAAATAATGATAAAAAACTTACTACTTGCGAATCCAGGCGTCTATGGCTTCCGGAAGGGAGAAAATTCCTACATCCTCAGTCAAGAACTTCGTATTTGGTTGCTCAGACACGGAGAAACCGTCCAACAACACTCGAGACTTAGGTCCAGTACAGGGAGAATAAGGGGCAAGAGTTTGAATAGTGCAAAAAATCCTCCCCAAACAAATCCAGGCTCGCACGAATCTTTAAAAAACCGGTCTTGAAATGTTTGTATGACTGATCAAAGGCTTGGATTAAGTTACGATAAGTGACACTGCTCAACGAAATCCACCCCAAGGGTACCCCAGCTTTGGGAACTTTGGCTTAAAAAAAATAATAAAAAGAGAGGAACGGAGAGACCACGACCGAAATACTCATAGACAAGCTCAAAAGCCCTCACGAAGGCCCACTCATTGGGGTGTAGCTGAGTTGAAGCAACGTTGAGGGTGTTTAAGACGCCAATCTTGAAATCTGAAAAGGGGAACGATAAATGGAGACGAGAAAATAAAGTTTCATATACGAAAGTGAAGTCTACCTCACTCGGGTCCGTACGATGGTGATAGGCCCGATTAGATGGTGAACAACCTACGCATTCTGTATTGGAAGCAAACTCAGAGTGGTTAAAACTATCTCCCTCCTACAACTTGGCAATGAATTCCTTATTTTGGAAAAAAGATGAAATACCTAAAACCTCTTCCCTCACCCAGGAGTGTGATGCCTTGACAATAGAAGCCATGAAGTCTTAACTCACAAAATAGAAGAAGAGGAAGAAAACACTGACCTAGCTAGTGTAGAAATAAAGAAGAACCCTTAGCTAAGAAAAAGAAAGGGAGAAATGAGCCTCTTAGTGCAAAAGAGCAAAAGAAAATAATCAAAGCAAGAGAAAACAGAAGTAGTAGAAAACCCAAATAAAATTACCATTGGAGATATTCATACTAGGTAGAATGTAGAAGGGCTACATGAAGGGTCGAAGGGATCCAACGATTGAGAACCCACTACACATAATCGTAGGGACGCAATGACGAGACAGATGAAGTGTCAAGAATATCCAATGGTTGGGGAGCCGTTAGGCATGAGCATCAGACAACGATTACGCCAACACTTCCATTAAGACAAGGCGACACCTCGTATCCCAAAAACGTATCATTGATGGTATGGGAAAGCACAAAAATGTCATAATCATTAAGCACACGCGCATGTTCATCGAAATGGAAAATGACGTTTGGCCATTTTCTGCCAGGTGGCATGAGGGGGCTCCACATAATAGGACCCTCCACGTGACATGGCCTGAACGTCTCTCACATGAACCTCTCTCACCCGAAACCTCTCTCACTCAAAACATCTCTCACTCAGACCTCTATTACTTGGACCTCTATTACTCGAGATTGATTGCTCAGGATCAATGGTACTTCACTAAGTCGACGTCAGAAAGATTCCATCCAAAGAGACAATTCGATGCCCATGCTTAGGCACTTCACTCGGCCTTACAACTAGAGCACGTGGCCAGGGGGCTCAATGTTCACACAAAAAGTATGTAAAACACAAAACCCTAGTGAATTCTCCTAGGGATTAGGTTTACTATTTCTTAATAATGTGTCACTTAGGTTACGTGTGTACACGAGTCTTATTTATATGAGGGCTCATTTAGGGAAAACTGGCTCAGGCCCACTAAGCTATGGCTAGTAGTACAAATGGTCATTCTCTAATCTTCAGAGCATTTAGTGGAACATCATAGGTGCCCCATGTAACATCCCTAATGTTTTAATGAGAATTATAAGAAATGGGAAATGTTAGTAAATGTTTTAGAAGTTTTATTTAATATTTGTTCTGTCTGAGCCAGAGACGGGAAAGCCGGTGTCGAGATCGATCTCAGAAGCACGGGCAGGGTTAGGTGGTTTGGTCTAACCGATGTGAGGAGAGCGCCTCACTCAGGGTCATAGCCTGGATCAACCTCATAATGACTGAAACAACGGGTGTAGGTAACCAAGAGGCGAGCGCGGATGAGATATCCGACCTCTCAGGCTGTAGCTCGGATTTCCGAGGTATGAACACTAAGCTAGGACGTTGATGGGCCGGTATTCATACTGGGCCTATACTCTTGCGAAGTATTAGAGAATTGTGAATAATTAAACGTTGAGGGAATAAATAAGTGTAGTTGATTTGATAAACTATGAAATAGTTTAAGATGGTGAAATTGATTAAAATTTAATGAGAATACAAATAAATTAAAGGAAAAGACGATCTTGCCCATGAGCTTTATATATATAAAAGGAGATTCTCTTCCTTCCCTCTTTATTGTTTGCGAGTTACCTCTGCTGCTGGTCTGTCCCTTCTCTTTCGTTTTCTCCTCTCTTAACACTGAGTTGCATGGCTGGGGAGGGACTCCATTTGTGTCTGAACTTCAATTGAACCCCATTCCTGTGATCGAGGCTTCAAGGTGAGTCTACTGATCCGTTCTAATTGTGATTCCCTTATCCCTTTCATTCTTTGGCGGTCAAGGGCCATGCATGGCTGTATTCGATTCTGTTCTCCACTCCTCTGGTGAGGGTGAGCCCAAATGCGGTCCATGAACTAAGGGCGTTGAAGTGACGGGCTGTACTTTATGATCCGTAGGTAGTAGGTTGAGCAACGGAAGACTGAGTGACGGAGCTGAGACTGCGAAACCAGTGCTCAGAGGAAGGAATCGACACAGGGAGCAGATTATCAAAGCGTGGAACCAAAGTAAGGGGTGTTCGGGTTATAATTAATTAGAATAGGACTCGCTTCTTATTCAGGTCATTGAGGTAGTGTAAGTAGGTCAAGGAAAATGTTACTAAACGTAGTTGTGTGCTTATACTTGTGCATGCATGACTATGTACATTAATTAGTTGAGGATCGGGTGTGTGGTTGAGTTTATCATGTTATGATTTTGAGATATCTAATGTTGAAATGATCAGTGTTATGTGACGCCGGGTTAGCAAGCAGGCTACCCGAGTAATGAGGAATTGATATTATTATGTGAAAGGTAAATTGTTGAATGACTATGTGGTGTGGGATGGCCGACGGTATATGATAGCCCCTCATTTCTGGCTCCCATGGTTTTCGTGCCCAGTTGAGCTACCCAGTGGTCAAGTAGGACCCAGTGGTCGAGGTGGAGAGTCAAGCAGGACTCGGTGAACCAAGCAGGGTTCACAGGGTGTCATGTAGGACTCCCAGCTGAAGGCCAATCCTTTAGTATCCGGATACTAGGAGTCAGATTGTATGAGAGTCAGTGGTGATTGTGATGAATATGATGGAATTGCTTGGTTGGGTTAACATAGTTATCGTATGTAATACGCTATGTTTCCGTGTGCAATTTGATAGATTTCCGAGTGAAAAGTTGATATCTTGTTAAGTATGGGCTGACCCCTTGATGGTTGTAAATGATACACTTGTTGAGTAAACTGTGCTTACTTTCGAATGATGCTTAATGTATATATATAAATATGTATGTATATTTGTTAAATTCCATTCTATATTAATTACAATGCCAAACACTCACCCTTGCCTTTTTTTTTAGTAACCAGTGACAGGGAGGGGGAAGGAGCCATGGAGTCGCGCCAAGGGGGAGATCGGTGCCAGGGCCCGAGTGACTTTGAGTGACTCTGTAGAGTTATATGTGTGTATAAGAGCTTTCGAGCGTTATTATTAGCCGTGTGTTAACCAAGACCGGATCAGATACAAGTCTATATTTTAAAATACATCACTGTCTATTTATATGCTCTCATGGTTGCTATGACAACTCGTTGGTTAACAGAATCATTTTCAGGGTGAGATCTTTCGGGAGTCTGTTAGTGTGTTTTGCCCACTCAGATTTGCGAAAGGTATTCGCTCAAGCGAATAGAAACTTCGCTCAAGCGAGAGTTTGGAATCTCTCTTAGGCGAGTTGGGGCCTCGCTCAAGCGGGAGGCCCTGATTCCCTTTCCCCCTTTTGTTGTGCTTAGATTAAATTGTTCCTCTTTTCTAAATTTCATTTATTTAATTTAACTGTAAATGTTTGTCATTTGAATAAGTCAGTAAAAATAAATGCTATTTCACTAAATCTCAATTAATTATCAAGAAAGGGAAAAATTTATCGTAAAATTTAATCAATTTCACCATATTAAACTATTTCATAGTTTATCAAATCAACTACACTTATTTATTCCCTCAACGTTTAATTATTCACAATTCTCTAATACTTCGCAAGAGTATAGGCCCAGTATGAATACCTGCCCACAGACGTCCTAGCTTAGTGTTTATACCTCAGAAATCCGAGCTACAGCCTAAGAGGTCAGATATCTCATCCGCGCTCGCCTCTTGGTTACCTACACCCGTTGTTTCAGTCATTATGAGGTTGATCCGGGCTATGACCCCGAGTGAGGCGCTCTCCTCACATCGGTTGGACCAAACCACCTGACCCTGCCCGCGCTTCTGAGATCGATCTCGACACCGACTTTCCCGTCTCTGGCTCAGACAGAACAAATATTAAATAAAACTTCTAAAACATTTACTAACATTTCCCATTTCTTATAATTCTCATTAAAACATCAGGGATGTTACATCCATCCCCCCTAAAACGGGATTTCGTCCCCGAAATCAGTGTTCCAGATGGAAAAGATGAGGGTACATTCGCCTCATATCGGATTCTAACTCCCAAGTGTAGTTCATCCAATGTAAATTCTGCCACTTCACCTTCACCAGCGGTACCTCCTTGTTCCTTAACCGTTTGGTTTGATGCTCTTCAATGCTGATCGGTACAGCCTCCACCGTCAGGTTCTCTTTCACTTCAATGGAGTCACTCGGTACAATCATGGTATCATACGGAATGTAGGCTCGAATTTGTGATACGTGGAACATGTTGTGAATGTTAGTCAACGATTGGGGAAGATCCAGTCAATAAGCGACTTCACCAATCCGTTCTAGTATTTGGTATAGTCTAATATACTTTGGATTAAGCTTTTGGCTCTTCAAAATTCGACCTACACCCTTAGTCGGTGAAATCCTCAGGAACACCCAATCACCCACCTGGAATTCAAGGGGTCTATGCCGATTGTCATAATAGCTCTTTTGCTGGTCTTGGGCAATTCTTATCCTCTCTCGGATTAAAGCGATTTGTTCGTTCATCTCTTGAATCATCTCAGGCCCTAGATGAACGACATCACCGTTCTCATTCCAACATAATGGAGTACGACATTTCCGACCATAAAGAGCTTCGTATGGAGCCATCCCAATGCTGCTATGGTAACTGTTATTATATGTAAACTCTACTAAGGGCAAGTATTTCTTCCATGATCCGCCCTGTTCCAGCACACATGCCCTTAACATATCCTCAAGAGTTTGTATAGTCCGTTCTGATTGGCCATCGGTCTGGGGATGGTAAGCTGAGCTCAGTTTGAGCTCAGTACCCAGTTGTTGTTGCAAACTCCCCCAAAACCTTGAAGTGAATCGGGGATCCCGATCGGAGATAATGCTTGAGGGCACACCATGCAATCGTACAACCTCAACAACGTACAACTTAGCTAATTGATCTAGCGACCACTTTATATTTATTGCCAGGAAATGAGCACTTTTGGTTAGTCGATCAACAATCACCCAAATCGCATTGTATCCGGTTCGAGTGCGAGGCAGTCCGGACACGAAGTCCATGGTGATACTTTCCCACTTCCAGATCGGAATTTCTGGAGGTCAAAGCAAACCTGGAGGTCATTGGTGCTCAACTTTGTACTTCTGGCATATCACACAGGATTTCACATACTCGATTATTGCCTTCTTCATGCTTGGCCACCAGAATTCCTTTTTTAAGTCATAATACATTTTTGTCACTCCCAGATGTATACTCAGAGAGCTTTTGTGTGCTTCTGCTAGCACAGCCTGCCTGAAGCCTCCATGTGCAGGCACCACCACTCGGTTCCTGAATCTCCATATACCATCGTTACCCCGAGTTATCTCTACAAATTTGCCTTGGGCCTGAGTGTCAATCAGCCTCAATAACTCTTCATCGTCTTTCTGTGCAACTACCACAGACTCCAGAAATTCGTTGGAGATTTTTAACATTCCGATCGTTATTCGGTTTGGCGCGTCCATAACAATTCCAACATTCATATCCCTAAAGCTTTCCAGCAATTCCTGTTCTCTACCCATCAAGTAAGCCACGTGTAATACCTTCCTGCTTAGTGCATCTGCCATGACATTCGCCTTGCCTGGGTGATACTTTAAATCGAAGTCGTAATCCTTCAAATACTCTACCCATCTCCTCTGTCTCATATTTAGCTCCCTTTGATCAAATAAGTACTTTAAACTCTTATGGTCACTGAATACTACAAAGCGAGCTCCATATAGATAATGGCGCCAAATCTTCAGTGCGTACACCACTGCTGCAAGTTCCAAATCATGAGTCGGGTAATTCTTCTCATGTGGCCTCAATTGCCTTGAAGCATAGGCAATTGCCCGATCAGCTTGCATCAATACACACCCCAATCCAAATTTGGATGCATCACAATATACTTCAAATTCCTGTGTTACATCGGGCAGTGCAAGCACAGGGGCAGTTGTTAAACATCGCTTGAGAGTTTGGAAGCTTAATTCACATTTTTCCGACCACACGAAGGGGTTTCCTTTCCTCGTTAACCGAGTCAGAAGGAGTGCTATCCGAGAGAACCCCTCAATGAAGCGTCGATAGTATCCAGCTAAGCTGAGGAAACTCCTGATTTTAGTTACTGACTTCGGCCTCTCCCAAGCCATAACCGCCTCAATTTTTGTCGGATCAACTGAGATTCCCCCTCGGGAAATTACATGCCCCAAGAATTGTACGCTACTCCCCCAGAAATCACACTTAGATAGTTTAGCGTACAACTTCTTCTCTCGGAGTACTTGTAAAACAAGTTGAAGATGTTGAGCATGCTCCTCGTCCGACCTCAAATATACCAAAATATCATCAATGAATACCACCACAAACTGGTCCAAGTACAGTTGAAAGGTCCGATTCATATAGTCCATAAAAATGGCAGGAGCGTTCGTTACTCCAAAGGGCATTACTACGTACTCGAAGTGCCCATACCGAGTCCGAAATGCTGTTTTTGGGGTATCCTCCGACCTCACTCGGATTTGGTGGTACCCCGACCTCAAGTCGATCTTAGAGAACACAACGGCGCCTCGCAACTGGTCCAGTAAATCGTCAATCCGAGGTAGTGGATATTTATTTTTGATCGTTAATTTGTTCAACTGTCGGTAATCAATGCACATTCGCATGCTACCGTCCTTCTTCTTTACCAGTAACACCGGAGCGCCCCAGGGTGAGGCACTGGGTCGGATAAAGCCCTTTTCTAGTAATTCGTTTACTTGTTTCTTCACTTCGGTCAATTCCACCAAAGACATTCTATATGGCGCTCAGGACACAGGTTCTGCCCTGGGAATCAAGTCAATAGAGAAATCAATCTCCCGACTGGGAGGTAGCTCCGGAATTTCTTCTGGAAAAACGTCAGGAAATTCACAAATAATTGGAATATCGCTCGGCAGGAGGTTATGCCGACCCTCTGAAGCGAATAAAACAACATACGTGGTTAGGACATTGCTCACCCCGTCCTTCATGTCAAGTTCCTGAGAGAAAACAATATTCTTCCGATAACAATCGACCAGCACATGATTAGTAGCAAGCCAATCGAGACCTAGAATAACATCTAAGTCCTTCAGTGGCATATAGATAAAATTCACTCGAAAAGTACGGGCTTCGATTTGCATCGGCAGTTCTCTACACACTGTAATCGCACGGAAAGTGGAACCGGTTGGAGTGGAAACAATAAGAGCGTTCTCCATTAAACCGATCGGCAGACCGAGCCGTCGCACACAACTTTCCGAAACAAAGGAATGGGTGGCACCTGAATCATAAATTACATCAACCAGATAGCCACAGATGAGGCACTTACCCTGTACCAAATTGTCATTCCTCGTAGCTTCTGAAGCATCAAACGCAAATACTCGCCCGGTCATGGCGTTCTGGGCACCGCTAGATTGGGCATCATATCTTCCCGATTGTTGGTTCCCTCTACCAGCTCCATTCCGGCCTCCCCTCGGAAAGTTGGAACCCCGGGTCCCAGAAGAGTTAGTTCGGTTGTCCTGTCTGCCCTGCAGCTGCCTCTGAGGGTAATCAGACCTGAGGTGCCCTGGTTGTCCGCACTGGAAGCACACAATTTGATTGGCTTGGCAATGTTTGGCAATGTGACCCTCCTGACCACAATTGTAGCATGCACGGCTACCAGAAGGATTACCCGATCGACCGGTGGAACCCCGACCAGAAGAGGATGAGGAGGTAGCAGAAGACTTGCCGCCCCGGAAGAATTGACTCATTCTCTTGAAGCTGAATCCTTTTGCCTTCAGTGGCTTTTTATCTCTCGGCTGGGACGTCCTTTGTAACTGTACCTCTTCAGTCAGTCTTGCTTTGTTCACCAGGGTTGGGTAGTCCCTAATCTCCATCGGTACGATTACACTACGGAGTTCAATCCGTAGTCCAGCTTCGTATTTGGCACACTTGCTACCCTCAGTCCCTTCCAATGAGAAAGGGTGGTAAAAATCACACAGCTCGTCGAACTTGCTGGTGTACTCGGCCACAGACAGCCGGTCTTGCTCCAACTTCAGGAATTCCATTTCCTTCCAGATTTTGTAGTTATCCGGGAAGTATTTAACAAGGAACCTCCTTTGAAAATTTGCCCATACCAACGGCTCATTAGCTGCGTTCATCTGCACCTTCACTCGGGACCACCATACTCTAGCCTCTTCTTTTAGTTAGTAAGTAGCAAATAAAACCTTTTGCTCTTCTAAGCACTCAAAATATTCAAAAACCTGCTCGATATCTCTGATCCAAATGTATGCCCCGTCATAATCGTGTCCCCCTTTGTAGATCGGAGGATTCCTTTTCAGGAATTTATCCAGAGTGGGACCGGACTCGGTCCTACTCATCAGCTGAGTAAATCTAGAGAAGAAATCATCTCCTCCCCCGGAACTAGTCTCTTCGGCCATTTAGTAATTCTACAATGAGCAAACACATCACCATTAATAACCAAGGTCAGCCAGGGAATCGGAAATTTACCTTATATTCGTAGAATACTACGCCAGTGGAGTGCCAAGGGAACGATGCCAGACCACACACAATCATAGTACAACGAAATACAATCAACCTTCATAAGACTAACACAATCACTAGACCGACCCATACACCGGCTCTAGAAAGAACCGCTCTGATACCAAGTTTGCAACAACAACTGGGTACTGAGCTCAAACTGAGCTCAGCTTACCATCCCCAGACCGATGGCCAATCAGAACGGACTATACAAACTCTTGAGGATATGTTAAGGGCATGTATGCTGGAACAGGGCGGATCATGGGAGAAATACTTGCCCTTAGTAGAGTTTGCATATAATAACAGTTACCATAGCAGCATTGGGATGGCTCCATACGAAGCTCTTTATGGTCGAAAATGTCGTACTCCATTATGTTGGAATGAGAACGGCGATGCCGTTCATCTGGGGCCTGAGATGATTCAAGAGATGAACGAACAAATCGCTTTAATCCGACAGAGGATAAGAATTAGCCAAGATCGACAAAAGAGCTATTATGACAATCGGCATAGACCCCTTGAATTCCAGGTGGGTGATTGGGTGTTCCTGAGGATTTCACCGACTAAGGGTGTAGGTTGAATTTTGAAGAGCCAAAAGCTTAATCCGAAGTATATTGGACCATACCAAATACTAGAACGGATTGGTGAAGTCGCTTATCGACTGGATCTTCCCCAATCGTTGACTAACATTCACAACGTGTTCCACGTATCACAACTTCGAGCCTACATTCCATATGATACCATGATTGTACCGAGTGACTCCATTGAAGTAAAGGAGAACCTGACGGTGGAGGCTGTACCGATCAGCATTGAAGAGCATCAAACCAAACGGTTAAGGAACAAGGAGGTACCGCTGGTGAAGGTGAAGTGGCAGAATTTACATTGGATGAACTACACTTGGGAGTTAGAATCCGATATGAGGCGAATGTACCCTCATCTTTTCCAACCGGAACCCTGATTTTGGGGACGAAATCCCCTTTTAGGGGGGGGTGGATGTAACATCCCTGATGTTTTAATGAGAATTATAAGAAATGGGAAATGTTAGTAAATGTTTTAGAAGTTTTATTTAATATTTGTTCTGTTTGAGCCAGAGACGGGAAAGCCGGTGTCGAGATCGATCTCAGAAGCGCGGGCAGGGTCAGGTGGTTTGGTCCAACCGATGTGAGGAGAGCGCCTCACTCAGGGTCATAGCCCGGATCAACCTCATAATGACTGAAACAACAGGTGTAGGTAACCAAGAGGCGAGCGCGGATGAGATATCCGACCTCTCAGGCTGTAGCTCGGATTTCCAAGGTATGAACACTAAGCTAGGACGTCGGTGGGCCGGTATTCATACTGGGCCTATACTCTTGCGAAGTATTAGAGAATTGTGAATAATTAAACGTTGAGGGAATAAATAAGTGTAGTTGATTTGATAAACTATGAAATAGTTTAATATGGTGAAATTGATTAAAATTTAATGAGAATACAAATAAATTAAAGGAAAAGATGATCTTGCCCATGAGCTTTATATATATAAAAGGAGATTCTCTTCCTTCCCTCTTTATTGTTTGTGAGTTACCTCTGCTGCTGGTCTGTCCCTTCTCTTTTGTTTTCTCCTCTCTTAACGCTGAGTTGCATGCGCTGCGGAGGGACTCCATTTGTGTCTGAACTTTGAACCCCATTCCTATGATCGAGGCTTCAAGGTGAGTCTACTGATCAGTTCTAATTGTGATTCCCTTATCCCTTTCATTCTTTGGCGGTCAAGGGCCATGCATGGCTATATTCGATTCTGTTCTCCACTCTTCTGGTGAGGGTGAGCCCAAATACGGTCCATGAACTAAGGACGTTGAAGTGACGGGCTGTACTTTATGATCCGTAGGTAGTAGGTTAAGCAACGGAAGACTGAGTGACGGAGCTGAGACTGCGAAACCAGTGCTCAGAGGAAGGAATCGACACAGGGAGCAGATTATCGAAGCGTGGAACCAAAGTAAGGGGGTGTTCGGGTTATAATTAATTAGAATAGGACTCGCTTCTTATTCAGGTCATTGAGGTAGTGTAAGTAGGTCAAGGAAAATGTTACTAAACGTAGTTGTGTTTTTATGCTTATGCATGCATGACTGTGTACATTAATTAGTTGAGGATCGGGTGTGTGGTTGAGTTTATCATGTTATGATTTTGAGATATCTAATGTTGAAATGATCAGTGTTATGTGACGCCGGGTTAGCAAGCAGGCTACCCGAGTAATGAGGAATTGATATTATTATGTGAAAGGTAAATTGTTGAATGACTATGTGGTGTGGGATGGCCGACGGTATATGATAGCCCCTCATTTCCGGCTCCCGTGGTTTTCTTGCCCAGTTGAGCTACCCAGTGGTCAAGTAGGACCCAGTGGTCGAGGTGGAGAGTCAAGCAGGACTCGGTGAACCAAGCAGGGTTCACGGGGTGTCAAGTAGGACCCCCAGCTGAAGGCCAATCCTTTAGTATCCGGATACTAGGAGTCAGATTGTATGAGAGTCAGTGGTGATTGTGATGAATGTGATGGAATTGCTTGGTTGGGTTAACATAGTTATCGTATGTAATACGTTATGTTTCCGTGTGCAATTTGATAGATTTCCGAGTGAAAAGTTAATATCTTGTTAAGTATGGGCTGACCCCTTGATGGTTGTAAATGATACACTTGTTGAGTAAACTGTGCTTACTTTTGAATGATGCTTAATGTATATATATAAATATGTATGTATATTTGTTAAATTCCATTCTATATTAATTACAATGCCAAATACTCACCCTTGCCTTTTTTTTTAGTAACCAGTGACAGGGAGGGGGAAGGAGCCATGGAGTCACGCCAAGGGGGAGATCGGTGCCAGGGCCCGAGTGACTTTGAGTGACTCTGTAGAGTTATATGTGTGTATAAGAGCTTCCGAGCGTTATTATTAGCTGTGTGTTAACCAAGACCGGATCGGGTACAAGTCTATATTTTAAAATACATCACTGTCTATTTATATGCTCTCATGATTGCTATGACAACTCGTTGGTTAACAGAATCATTTTCAGGGTGAGATCTTTCGGGAGTCTGTTAGTGTGTTTTGCCCACTCAGATTTGCGAAAGGTATTCGCTCAAGCGAATAGAAACTTCGCTCAAGCGAGAGTTTGGAATCTCGCTCAGGCGAGTTGGGGCCTCGCTCAAGCGGGAGGCCCTGATTCCCTTTCCCCCTTTTGTTGTGCTTAGATTAAATTGTTCCTCTTTTCTAAATTTCATTTATTTAATTTAACTGCAATTGTTTGTCATTTGAATAAGTCAGTAAAAATAAATGCTATTTCACTAAATCTCGATTAATTATCAAGAAAGGGAAAAATTTGTTGTAAAATTTAATCAATTGAATAAAAATAAATGTAAAATAACCTAGGACGTTACACCCCATCCCGATTCCTGGGGGAATAGGTTTAGTCATAAAAACATGAGTAAGAATACGCTCACTTGGGGATAATGACACTCTTCATTACGAATTATGTTAAGTCATGAAACAACTATACAATTCTCTTTTATGTCTCAAAACCCCTAGGTAGGTATATAAGCAATAGACTGGCTACACATAAACATTTTAGATTGACTTCAAAGATAAGCCAGAAAAGGTACAAGTTCTTCATTAACAAAATCTTCATTACTCAAATAAACGTTACACTTTTTCAAAAACAAGAAATTACAAGAGAAAGAAAAGATAAAGGACACAAGAAGCAGCAACAGTAAAGATGGTGTTCACAATGAGAACGTAAAGCACAAAAATCCTAGGCAATCACCCTAGGAGAATTAGGTTTGTATTACTCAAAATGTGCCACTTGGTTAGAGGGGCCTAAAGGCTGTATTTATATAAGCAGTAAAGAGGGAAAGGGGTGAGGGGTGTCTGAATATAGATATAACTGAATCCTTCTAAGATTAAGAGGAAATTAGAATCCCCTATATTTCTACCTATAATGGGGGAGAAGGGGTGTCGTTGGCCGTCCTCTCTATCCATGGGGAACAAAAGCCCTCAATCACGAGCCTCGGGTGTAGAGCCGAGTGAAGTGACTAGCTGCTGAGCCAAAAACACTTCATATGGTAGTTGCTGCCGAATGATCTTTCCCGAGCGAGTGGTTCCGGGTGAAGTGATTTTCTGAGTAATCACAAAGAAGTTTTCTAGGTGAAGTGGTTTCCCAAGTAAAGAAGTTCTTTGAGTGAAGTGATTTTTTGAGTGTTCATGAAGAGGGAAAGGAGCAAATATGATAGGGATTTAGGGGGATTTCATACAATTTATCCTAAAAATGCCTACTAAATGCAACCTAAAATGATGTGTTTTAGATACACATCACTAACCCAGCCATTCTCTCCAAGGCGGCCTCGCGATCCCGTATACCCGCCAACTCGGTCAGCTTCTAGAGAGCTCCCTAAACTTAGCGAAGCTTGGCAACAGACACTTCCTTATCCTTCATCAAGGCTTCCTTCTCTTTGGTCAGGTTAATCAAAGCCCTCTCTTAAGCCACCAAGTAATCATCCAAGTAGCGCTCCATGGAAGTCACTCGGATATTGAACATCTCCATGGCCCAACAAATGGCCATGGGTTTGGCGTCCATATAACGAGCCTTTTCCTCCTCAAACATCACCGTGTGGTTGATGAATTGGGGGATCGAAAAGCGGCCATCCCACAAAGATTGCGCGACAATGAAACTTTGATTCATGAACCATTTCCACTTCCGAGAGCTAGAGTCATAGTCGCAATGAAAAGGAATGGTCACGCACTCGACTGAAATCCTCTCCCTCGTACGAAAGAGCCTTTTTAGAAATCCTGAGCTCTCGATCACTTGGGCAGTTGAGGTCTTAGAACGATGTGTGCCCTGAGCAGTTTCTACCCCACCAGAAGATGACCCTAGTAGCTAGATACGTTGTCTTTTAGACACATAGGCCTCGCCACCAATCCCACTAGGAATTAAGGAAGAATGAGAAAGGGTTGTCACGGGAACGGTAGTAAGGGGGGCAAAAGTCAGAGTCAGAGTAGGGGTCAGCACAACACAAGTGTCCCCTTTCGAGGAAGCACCTTTCTTGTAGGCCTTACATATATCCTTGGTAGACATGTGTTGAGGAGTCATATCCACTATAAAAGAAGAGACAACAGTTAGTATATGACAAAACCGAGTAAGAAGGACACACACCCTAAGAAATCTATACTTACTCATCCAGGAGACTAGAGCACTTGGGTCAGTGGATAACGAGATCGGACTTTGGGAACTGAAAAAAATACCCCATGTCCTTGACAAAAAACCTTACCCAGTTTTTAAAAAACAAACCTTTAAATTTCTTATATAACTGATTGAATGCCTTTATCAAATACTGACCAAAAACCCCGCTTAGAGAAACGCAGCTTACTAGGACCCTCGCCTTTGAAATTTTTGCTTGGAAGAAGTAAAAAAAGGCAGGGATAGAAAAAGTCCGACCAAAATACTCACACAACACTTCAAAGGCTTTAACGAAAGCCCATCTATTCGGGTGAAGCTGGATGGGGGTTTAGGGTCAAAAAATGGAAACACCAGATGTAAACGGGAAAAGAAAGTTCTGTATACATATGTATAATCTAATTTCGAGTATGACAAACCCTCTCTTCAAGGGAATAACTCAAACACTCAACGTTTGGCACAAACAAAGAGTTAAAGAAAGCCTCTCCCTACCATAAGTGAGCGATAGCTTCATCACTCACAAAGGAGGAAGATTTTGATAGAACCTCCTCCCTAACCCAAGAGTACGCATTTGAAGAAGAGGAAGTCATTTTGTCAAAACACAAATGAACAAAAAAAGCAAAGGGCAAAAAAAGGAAGACGAAGGAAGGAACGGAGGAAGAAGAAGGCTACTAATCTCTCTAAAAATGAAAGGGCTAGCAAAAAGCTCAAAACGTTTTGGTAAAGACAAGAGATAAAGGATGCAAGAAGCAACAATAGTAAAGATGGGAAATGAAGAAGAAAAAGACTATATACAGGCATAAGAACTAACCCCAAGTAATAGATCCAAAGGCTAGGAACAAATTAACCACCCCTACGGCCACGATGTCATGGTGACTTTTGAGGGAACAATTGTATTCAACATGTGGCACTGAAATTTGTTATTTTTGAAGTAACATGCCTAAACCCAAAGGGTGCATTTAAGAGCCTAGGGATACAGAAAAGTATCATCATTATAGAAACAGTGGGGTTTTGACAAGCGCGTGGAAAAACAAAGCAACGATTATCTACCAGGTGACACATGTCTTCTACAGGGGTCTTCCTTCATGTTTGCGATCACTCAGAAAACCACTTCACTCAGAAAACCACTTCACTCAAAGAACTTCTTCATGAACACTCAAAACCACTTCACTTAGAGAACTTCTTCGCGATCACTCGATAAACCACTTCACTCAGAGAACTTCTTCATGAACACTCAGAAAACCACTTCGCTCAAAACTTCTTCACGATCACTTGGAAAACCACTTCACCCAGAGAACTTTTTTGGGATCACTCAGAAAATCACTTCACCCCGAACCACTCGTTCGGGAAAGATCATTCGGCAGCAACTACCATAGGAAGCGTTTTTGACTCAGCACCTAGTCCATGGTACCCCTCTTCCTCTATTATAGGCAGAAATGGAGGGGATTCTGATTCCCTCTTAATCTTAGAAGGATTCGGTTATATCCACATCATCTTGGGCCTAGATCAGAGATCCCTTATCCTTTTCCCTCTTTACTGCTTGTATAAAACGGTTTTTAGGCTCCTCCTGTTATCAAGTGACACATTTTGAGTAATACAAAGTTAATTCTCTTATGGTGATTCTCTAGGTTTTTTGTGTTTTACGTTTTCATTGTCAATATAAGGGTTTGGAGCTCAACGTTGATATAACCATGCAAATGGTGTAAGATATTGATTCATGAGCAATAAAACATTTTAAATTTGAGAGTCTATAACCCCGAGACATTTCTCATTGGGTTGAAAATCTTTTCCTGCTATGAACTGCTCCATCCCCCAGAAATTTTTAGTTGGCTATAATTTTTTCCCACAATATTACTTTCAAAATCATTATTGTATCCTCCCAATTCTAAAAAACTTTTACCACATACATGTTAATTTGTTTTATAGTTACAGAAACTTAGTACATATTTTAATGTAAACATGACAAACTCATTAGCATTAGCATGTATCGTTGGCTTAACATATATTAACTCAATACCATGGTGAAGCCATGAAGGTTGATAACGTGGAGAAGTGGATAACAATAACCTGACAATACCTTGCAAGTACAACAATCTTCAAGCAAGTCAAGCGTTAGCTGAAATTGGGAATATATAAGGATCCTATGTCCTTGCTCTTTTAGTTTCACCATCATCTTATCCAACAACTGCAACTTCCCTAAAGATTCTAGCAACTATCTGTCAAATAGAAATGAAATTAAAAAAAATAAAGTAATCGATAAAAACATCAATTGAATTCGTGGATAGTACAAACCATACCACAATAATGCCTTCCAATATTTCTAAGTTCTAACAGCCAACCAAATCATCAATCCCAAAATCTGACATTAGAGATCTTACTTGAATGATTCTTTATTTTTATTTTTAGAAAAATCTCATGAGACAACCATGCCAAACCTTTGCCTTGAAATGATTTTAGTGTTGTCTCGCCACATCAACAAACCCTTCACCATACTCTTCAGTGCATTTGCAACCCATCCACTTTTTATTTGGCTACTAACATTTAAAAAACCTAAATAGGCCTGCAGCAAAAAGCAAGACTAACTTGATTAGCTACATAAGGAAATAGCATTACTGCCATCAGCAGAGCACTTAACCAAGTACCAAGAAAATAAGCAAGGGGAGAAACCTTGATTATCTCTGTTTTTCTCTTGAAAATACGAAATATGTGCAGAAGCCAGTTGAAAGTTAAAATAAGATCAGAGAACTCATAAGCCAAACAAGCAAAACCTTTGGTTGCTGCACTAATCATATGAGGAGTTTCCCCTAAAGTCCACCTGCAACCTAAACTCATGAGACAGCACAAAATCGAAGTAATCTATAAGAGGAAGCTATAAATCATACAATTTTCATTCAATTCAAAAATGATATCAACTCATACCAAATCCTCAAATCAAAAGCATGAGCAATTTCAACAAGAATTTCATTAGCCCTGTTTCTGGTTTCATTTATTAGCCTGCACTATATGCACATAAGGTAATGTCCATGTCCAAACATTTTGGGATTCTTTTCCTGCACTATATGCACACAATACTTAAAATCAATAATAATAACTGCATAGCTTATTGCCATGAAAAACACAAAAATAGCCATCATAAAAATCAGGTGAAAAATTCGTGTGAAAATGCAGTCGGCTTGAAAATAGTGATCAATATTGTTGATACATAGATTTTTCTTAAAATATAAAGAGACATGCTTTTAGCTAATATTGGTTTTTCTTAATATATTAAAAGAAGCATACAATTAATTCCTAAACATCTTCACAAGGGTGTATAATTCCAAAAACCATTACATGAGTTTCAAAATATCTAAATAAATAAGATATAAAAATGGATCGTAAACCTCGACAAGAAATGCAGAACAACTTGAAAGAATTTAGCCATTCTTGAAAAAAATTATAATTAGATGCAAAAGCAATCAACAAAGCAAAGAAAAATATAAATTCCTACGCAATAGAACACGGGAAACTAATTTTCTAGTAATGAAAAATCAATTTAATTTTACTTAAGCATGAGAGCGCAATAACCTAGATGATGCCAGTTCTCAGTTTAGTGTGTGTTGCGCCAATTTTTTATGTAAAATAAAGAACCCAGATAAATAATTAGTCTCATCTCAAAACAACCCTAATTCGATAATTATTTTTTAAAAGAACATTATTAAAAATACAAACCCTAGGTGACAACAATGGTTATTTTAATAGTCTTATTATTTTATTATTAAAAATTAATATATTTTATGTGATATTATATATAACTTATCTGACGCATATAGTAATTTTATTCAACTCGATTTCAAATAAATAAGTTAAACAAAAATAATGTATTCTCACCATCCTTGTCCGTTTTTAAAAAATTCAAGCTAATATTATATTATTTTAATTAGACAGATTCAACACAAGAATAAATATTTTTCTGATAAATATTGAGTGTTATTTTAAGAAAGAGAAAAATAAAACGTGATTAAAAAATGTATTAATGTATTTGTAAAATCGTTGAAAGATAAATGAATGAAAACTGACGGAGTAAAGTTTTGCATTAGCTTATATTTTAGACTTTAATATCTCGGTCGATTTGACCAGTTGGACTAAGAACCGGTCTGGGTAACGATGTAGACAAAGGAAAAAATTAGGCATCTCAGAACCAGTTGAACCAGTTAGAGTTTTAAAATTGTTTTTTTGTTATTTTAAAAAAAATCTATTAAAAAATATTTTTAAACAAATAAAAAACTTATATATAATACTTAAGTATTATTATTATTTATTATAATTTTTTAATCATACAAAACATGTAATATGATCCTTAGTTAACTTAGTTTTTATATAATTTATTGTTAATATGTTAAAAATAATATTATATTATATTAAAAATATATATTTTATTATGACCGGTTCGACTACAGTTGAACCAATAAATCTTGAATCAGTACTTTCACCGGTTCGGTTTTTAAAACCTTTGTAAATATAGCGTATTTCAGTTTTAATCATTTGAAAAGTTGTTGATTTTAGTTTTTATACAAAAATTTCAAAAATCATCCCTGTGACAAAATATTTATGATGTATTAAGGATGTTAACATAGTTCGTCGGTAATCATGCTGAAATCGCATGTGATATGACATGCTTAGATGTTTAACTAGTTAGAAATATACAGTAAAAAAAAACTTAAAAAATGTATAAGGATCAAGATAAACAAAATTCTAAAAAATTAATTATATTTATAGGACAAAAAAGTTTATATACATACAATTAATAAGATTTTTTGCGAATTAAAAAAGATACTATTTAATTGAGGAGATGAAAATTGATATTAACCACGTAAAAAAACAAAATATAATTCCCATAGTGCTAGCCCAACATATTTTACCGTGATAGTCCCTTCAAAGTTAATTATGGAGTTGAAAATTTGAGATTACTAATTATTATAAAGTATTTCCGCATATAACAATATTTTTCATTTTTCATTTTTCATTTTATCTATTGTTTTATCTCACTTTTTTTATTACATTTTCAAGGTTGATTTTAGATTGAAAAGTGACAATTTTTTATTCATTAAAAAAATCATCTATTGCATCTAAAATATAAATGTGTAATAAACATTTTTATCGTAGAATAATTTCACTTTTAGTTAATTAAAATCTACCCCTTTTAATCAATGAACAATTGATTTAAGTTACACATATTTATTTATTTTAAATAAGTTTTCTCAATATAAGGAAATTATTATACAAAAAAAAATTATGTTTTATGTAATAAGTGTATTAAAAATTATATTTAAAATATTTCTAATTACTGACACGCTTGTCAAAATTAAATTCAAACGTTTCTAAAAAGAAAGTACAATTTTTTTTTACATTTACAATAAAAAAAAAGGTATAATTTTCAAGTGTGAGTTGGCATTGTCGCAAGTTGCAACTGACAAGCATTTATATACGAAAGACATAATTGCTATCCTCCAACTGGATTAAAATTCAATTTTTTTAACTCAGTAAAAAAAATTAAAACCTCATTTTTAACGTGAATTTAAATTTCATTTTTGTTTGATCATGATACCAATATCTAAATCTAAATCTAAAATTAAAATTAATTTTTGTTAAATCCAGTTTTAAAAATCATTTTTTTAGTCATATTTCAGTTTTAAAATTAGATTTTAAGTCAAATCTATTTTTTTTTTGTTGATTTTAAGCTTAAATTATGATTAATTCATGGCTAAATTTTTTAGTTGCACAAATATAACTGACAAAAAAGGAACAAACTATCAATAGTGTAAATTCTTTATTTATAAAAAAATATACAAGGTAAAACCCTTTTCTAATTTTTCAAATCGTAAATTTATCATTTCAGTCTCACACATTAGTAACAATACATTCACTTAGTCTTTTTTGTGTAGAATACAATAAAAAACAAAGTAGCAAGCCACAAAAAGTGAATGGGTTTTTGCAAAGTCAGGAACTGCTTACAAGTTAGTATGGATTTATTAAAATTAGACTTAATCCAAATTTAATTTTTAATCTAGTTTTTAACTAAAATCTACTTTTAATCTAATTTTTTAATTCAGATATAGCTTTTTAAAAACTAAATCCATTTTTCAATTCAAGTACATTTATTAAGATCAACAACCACCACCACCGATTCAAAAATTGAGATTTGAACTTTGAAGAAAATAATTACTACATAAAAAAATGTTATTGATTTAGAAATTGAGATTTAAACCTTGAACAAAAATAATTATTACATCAAAGATAAAGTAAGTAATTTCAATTTCAATTTTGTTTGATCATGATACCAATATCTTTATCCTAATGACCATATCTACATCCAATCTACAACACTTAATGTCAACAAAACTCCCTCTTAAAGTGTAGTGTTAATGCAATTTATGATATTTACTATGAAACTTATATTAGTGTCTTTAATATTTCACTCATTTTATGAAAATATAATAACATTATCATTATTATAAGAGACACAAAAGTTCACCCCACACCACAAAAGAAATCGAAATGTACTTCAAACACCAATATCTCTTGTTTCTACTACTAGACTAGAGAAAGACACAGTAAATCTCCACTATGACTGATGTAAATCCATACATAAACTCGTTGTCCTTGCGCTGCCCAAATAATTTTAATGTGGGTGATGTGTAGTTATAATCATCTCCGTACTTATAAAAAAACAAATCTATATTTGGGGGAAATGGACATGAATATAACAAGTTCTTTCCTGTTTGATGGTTTAAAGTCACACTTATAGGGGGTTGAATAAAGCTTAAACTCTTTTTGTGAAATTTGAACAATTAAAGCACAAGCAATCAGACTTGACAAAGCAGACTTTTAGAGAGCAGGGAAAGAGAAGAATAAACACAAGAGATTTATATTGGTTCACTTCTAACATAGAAGCTACGTCTAGTTCCTTCTAACTTGAAGGATTTCCACTATTATAAAATCTCCTTTATAATAACAACACCAGACTTGTGCCACAAGTATTCTTGACCCTAGTCACTCCTTGCTTAAACCCAAGTATTCTTTCAAAAGTCTCTTTAGGTCACAAACTGTTTCCCACAGAAACTAAAGGTTGGCAATACACCATACTTTTACACAATAGTAGGTTTACAAAGATAGATTATGTAAGGTGTAACACCCTCGGTTAAATAAGATAGTCTCTTCTGTAGGATCATCCTATTTAACTGAGAGTGTTAACAGTTTTCAGAAAAAGTGAATTTTTTTTTCAAATAAAGTAATGGCAGATCAGTGGAAGCAAATAATAGATAATTCACATAGTCATTCACAAACTATAAGTAATTGTACTCTTAACAGAATGGGGCACGCAGGCACCCTTAAATAATTATACAGTCATCCATGGTCTTATTATTCATTAATAAATATTCAACTACATATATCTTCATTTAATGAGGGCTCCCAATTGGTTCAACGTATTGTTGTTTTTCGTATTCTGGTTCCTGGTTTCCTAGCTCCTCTGTTATTAATCAACAGAAAGGGTGAGTATAAACCCCAGACCCTGAAGGTTCCCGGTGTGGACATATCCAGTCAACAGATAATATCGTATAAATCATACAATTAACATATTTACAAATATAACAATAAAGGATGTTATCATGGAATGCATGAATTTGATTTATTATGATTTATCTTTAGTTAAGTCTCATGATGCATGTGGGCCCAATAAATCAATCCACCATCACCATTTTCTCATTCTTTTATAGTCATTCTACTCAATTTGCCTCTTGGGCACAACGTTTCCATTCTAGAGCGATCAGAGCTCACCAAGTCCTCCATTCATTATCATAGGTACGAATGAACTCACAGGTTCTCATTAATATATTATTTTGGGACTTGGCTCTACACGATCATAGATACATTCCGTCATTTAGTCAAAGTACACCAGAATTGTATCGTCTGACCTGGCTCCAGGCGCGACTCTGATGCCATTGGGTTTCCGTTTCGGTTGTACTCCCAAGATTCTCCTCAGAGATCGAACGTGAATATCCTCCAGCGTACCAGGTGTATGCTCTAGTTTTACTCCCTCAAAAATATTTTCATGATGCGAAATGCATTATTTTTATCATTTGATCCTTGGGTATCTATGTGTTTCCAGTCTCATACGAGTTCTTGGGTTCCATCGATTTTTCAGACGTTGTAAGTCATTTTTATTATTATTCTAAAAAAATATATCGGTTATATCTTGGCTAAAATAATGCTTCGTTTAAAGAGTAGATAATATATTCCTTATTTCATTACTCATAATTAAAATAATAATAATAGTTAATAATAATAATAATAATAAGAATAACAATAATAATGATAATAATAAGAATAATAATGATAATTGTAACATCCCAATCTTTATGAAAGGATTAAAGAAGAATTTCAGAATGAAATTCCGAGTGAAAATGTCGAAAACCAGATTTTCGAGTAAAACGAGTTTGATTCCGAGTGAAATTAATATAATTCCGAGTGAAATAAATATGATTCCGAGTGAAATCAGACTCAGAAGACTTTCTTAGTGAAGTTAAAATGTTTTCCGAGTGAAATGTGATTGAGGAAGAGTTTCCGAGTGAGTAATTGTTCTGTCTGAATGAGACACGTTCGAGTAAGGTAAAATCTGAGTGAAACGGAAACATCTCTGAGTGAAATGCTTCCAAATGAGTTATTTCCGAGAGAAGTGGAAGTACCTCTTGGACCGATTTTCTGATTAAGTAAACTCCCGAGTGAAATATATCTGGGTGGATGGTTTACCGAGTGAAGTATCTCTATGATATTTCCAAGAGAAACATTCTGAGTAAATCTTTCCAGGAATGGTGTTTCTGGATAAAGGATTCTAATTCCGAATGAATGTGTTTCTGAGTGAATAATTCTGAGAAGAATAAATATCTGAGTAATCCTTTCAAGCAGAATGATTTCTGAGGAAGGAAGTGGACTCTGACTCCGAGTGACCTTTCAGTGAATGAAGGGCCCAACCATGATATGTGAAGACACTCAGCAGCTCGGATTGTATTTTAGTGGAAGCCTTGGCCGGCTCCTGAGAATACCGAGTGAAACTATGTATTTGTATATTTTAGATGATCCGATCAGTTTATGTAAAACAAATATTTAATACAAAATCTGTTTGAAATTTAAATAGATTATTTGTATTTTTAGATAACCGGTCGGATTGATATAAAACCGAGCTTGTTATTTATTGAATCCGACTTCTGTTTTATAATTCCTCACTGGAATTCATATAGACACCCATGGTTCTTAATATTTTCACAATTCAACACTAATCATATCATTTAATTCATCATGGTTAATAATAATCAACACAACCAATTAATCATATACATGAAAATATATAAAACAAATATATAAACATTAAAACATTTAATTTAACAGCAATTCCTGAACCTGTCCTGGAAAGGTGAGGACTAGAAGTACCTTAACCCTTTACTAACACTCGGTTTTCCCCCAGAATACCAAAGAATATACCCCCTTACCTTAATGGAAGATCTTTGATTAGTAGATGACGTTCTTCTATTATCCTTGCTTCAGCTCATAGTGAGGAGAAAAGGAAAATGAGAGAGAAAGAGACTTGTATGTAGAGAAACAAATAAGAAAGTGAGGCCCTTGCTAATTTTCGTTGGTTCTGAGAGTTTAGACTTGGGAATGAGTTATGGTATTGGTTTAATAATGCAAAAGACAAGTGGGGGGAACAAGCTTTCTCGTGATTGAAGATTAGGTGAGTTAATTATGGGAATAATGGAGATTTTTGGATAGAAAATGAGTTGTATTTGACCATTTCTGCCACCTACGTACAAGAGTTAGTATGATTGAAGGGAATATATATTAAAATATATAAAAGGTGCTATGATTAGAGTGAAAAGGTGCAAGTTTGTGGAGCGTCTGTGATAAACTTTTGGATTATGTGAGCTAGTGGACTGGTCACTAGGAGGAGCGAATCTTTTTGGTTAAGAGTAGTGGCTCGGTTCAGCTTTGTTCCAGTCGGTTTCCATTTATCGAGTCCCCTTTCCATTCTGATGCTGGTTTGGCTAATATGTTTCTGAGAGTTACTGGAGTCCAAAAAAATGAAAACAGACTCCTTTGGATCACGCTTAAGCGTGGCCTCTCGCGCTTGAGCGTGAGTGTGCTATCACTCTTGAACACGTTGTCTTCAGGCTTGAGTGTGAGAAAGAATTAGGCCCTCTCCACATGTCCATGCTTGAGCGCGCCAAAAATATACATGAGTCATGCTTGAGCGTGAGAAAGGAGGAAGAATCAGGACCCGAATGCGCTTGAGCGCAGAACGCTCGCTTGAGCGTCGTTCAGCATAGCTTCGTTTGGAAGGGATTTCACTCGGAAGTGTTTCTGCTTGAAACACTCGGTCGGCTTTTCCTTCCCTGAAGGAGACTCAGTCGGAATTGCCTCACTCAGACTCCCTTGGCTCAAAAACGAGTCAATCGAAGGCGAGTCACTCGGACTTTTCACCCAGAAGTGGTTCTCTCGAACACACTTCACTCCAAATGTCTCCGAGGCCAGGACTCCACTCGGTAGTGGCTCTCTCGGTCATGTCTTACTCAAAAAACATAATCTTCACTCATAATTTCTCTTGGTCACTCGGAAACATAGCTTTCACTCGGAATTTCTCTCGGCTACTCAGAACAGATCCCTTTTTTCACTCGGACAGTCTTATTTAAGACATGTTTCACTCGGAAAATGGGTAATATCATTAATGGTCTATATAAATTCCATGATTTTACACAAAATGAAATTTTTGGGATATTACAGACCATCCTCATGGTATTTATCCACTTATTAACTCTTACAGAACTTCCAAACTTCATAATTTACAAGACTAAGACTGCTACTAAAAACAGGGATGTTACATAAGGTGTTTCTGAGAACTTAGTGTATGAAAAAATACAAAGAATGAATAAATACAATAAGAAAGATAGACAAAGGGACCAAGGTCTGCTAGAGGCAGAACAACAATGAAGGTCTTTGTCTAAGAAAACTAAGAAGAGATTGTAAGAGTTTTTCCTAAAGATCACAAAGGTTGTCTCTTGTGCATGTCTTCAAATTTGAATATTTTCATATATATAGGCCACTCAAGATGATCGTTTGATAATATGGTGAGGAGATATAAGCGTTAGAAATCTTTGAAGGCCTTTTAGTTGATTGTAAGCACCAGACCTTGAGAAGAAGATGAGATGCCCCAAAGGTCTGATATTAAGGAAATGTGGGGCTTGCATGAAATTGGAGTTCCTTGAGATCTTTAGAGTATAAAGATTAATTGTTGGCTTTCTTCTTTTGATTAACGTGTAGAGCACATTGTTGATGATCCTCTATAACTTTTAGACATAAAAGCTGACTATAATCAGCTTTTCTAGAATGCATAGGGAAGTTACATTGGTTTCTTTGCAAGTTGGCTTTGGTTGCTCCATTGTTTTGTCTCTTATCTTCTTTGATGATAAGCACAATTATCCTTGATAGGAGCTTGACTTGAAGCATCATCAAAATAGGGTTTAGAACGTTGCATGATAGGGACTCGAAGTAATGTTCTTGTTGCATGAACTTGTTGCTTCAAAAGTCTGAGATCTGATTAGTGGGCTAAAGGTCTGAAAGTCCTTAAATCAGACTCTTTTTGAGCAAGGTCTAAAATCAGACTTTGGTTGAATCAGACTTTTGTTTTGAAGGACTCCTCCTTTCTTTTGTAACCTGTGTACTTAGAATTTATTTCTAGAATAACTTAATTTAAATAGATTAGATATCACAAGAGCAGACTTCATTTAATTTAAATGTCTTGATGTGTGTTATTAACAAATTTTGGGGTCTAGCCAATAGATATTATCAAATTTCTTTTTCAAACCAGATTTGGTCTTAACAATTATCATTATTATAAGAGACACAATAATTCATCTCACACTACAAAAGAAATCGAAATGTACTTCAAATATCAATATCTCTTTTTTATACTACTAGGCTAGAGAAAGACACAGTAAATATCCACTATGATTAATTTAAATCCATACATAGACCCGTTGTCCTTATGCCAACCAAATAATTTTAACGTGGGTGATGTGTAGTTATAATCATCTTCGTACTTATAAAAAAACAAATCTATATTTGAGGAAAAGTGGACAAGAATATAGCAAGCTCTTTCTTGTTTAATGCTCTCATATCCTAGACCTAAAAAACATACTCTCATGTCTGACATAATTATAAAAAGAAAACATAATATTCTAACTTTTTTAAAAAACAACTATTATTTAAAAAAATCTAAAATAATTTTTAAAATTTTTCATTGTAAAAATAGACAAGTATTTCAAAATTTTCAAACATGAAAATAATGAAAAACACGATATTCTAAAATGTAAAAGAAAAATAAGAAATTAATAAAATTAAAAATTAGTTGCATTTCAATACATTTTTTTTAGTTTTTCAAACTAAAAAAACTGGTGTAGTATCTTAATACATTTTTATAATTTTTTATACTTTGGTTTTCTTCCTTCAGGCGGCGATTTTCTTCCCTTAGTTGTTCCACTTCCTGTTGTTGGGCCTGTAACTACTCAAATTCCTTTTTGAGGGCAACCAGATCATCCTGTCCATCATTCAAGGCTTTGTCCCTGACTTTGACAACCTCCCTCAACAGTTTGTTGTCATTGTTGGCACCTCAGAGCTCGATATCCAGAGTTTGAGTCTGTTCATAGAAAATGAAGCTTTGTTCAGCATGGTCTACAAGCCCGTTGAAGGACTCTAGCATCCCATTAAGCTCCGTCAGCTGCCACCTTGTAGCCTTTACTACCTCCTTCACCTCAACAAGGTCCAGATCCTTACGTAAGTAGTAGCAAGGCGACCTCAGCTTCCCTTGGTCATTTTTATTTCCCCAATAGAGCAAGAAAGGGCTCAAACGAGACCCTAGGGCCGTGGCATGATACTGCCTAAGAGTTGTCTCCCCAGGTTGAGCAATCTATATTCCTCCCGAAGTCACTGAGGAAGAGACTTCTATAAATATTACCTTAGGTATGACTTCCTCTTGTATCACTTCTTTATTTTTGACTTTTTTCAAGGGGCGCGGGCGGTAAGTTTCCACCTTGGTCCTAGTCTTTCCTCTTACGGCTTGGTTCAACTTTTTGTTTTTTTACAGCTTTTCCTGGGCGGCATCTTCTTCGACCTCTAGTAGTAAAATCAGATCGACATCTTTGGGAAACTTGATGTTGGCTTGTTGGGCTTGCAGATTGTTCCTCTTGACTTATATATATCGCTGCCATGTCAGCTTGAAGTTTCTTTAAGGCCTCTATTAGTGCAAAGCCTTCAATTTCTCATGAAACAAAAAAACAATAAATGTTAGAAGACAACAAACTTAAACTTAATAGGAACAAGACAAATCCTGGAGTTATTACGTAAGTAGGCGTCTCTCTCAAAAGAAGAGCCAATGAGACACTTTCAAGAGAACTTCCTATTTCCAGAGCAGAAAACATTCAATACATGAAAAACTTCAATGGACGCAGGGGATAGGTCACTCTCATCACAGACATAAGTTGCCCCGGTTAGGAGAAAATGTTCATGGGTCCATGGCACCAAATTTTTTTTGATCCCAATGTTATTTTCCCAGAAGACTAACTTGTTGGACTTTATTTGCACCTTAAAGAAACATTTTTTGATTGAGCCACCTTCAGACTTGGCCGACTCTTTGAAAGCTTCAAAATTTATTACTTTTGAGTCATATCGGAGCGTGACAAAGCTTAAATTTCCATCAGGGTTGGCCTGACGTACAACACAACAGTAGCAAAAGAACATTGCCATGGTAAGAGTGAAGTGGAAATGTTCCCCGAGCACTTCCAGGCTGCGGACTAATCCCCACTTGTTTGGATGCAGCTAGGTGGGGGCACAATGGGAATCTCACTGAGTTGTATGAATAAGATGTCATACATAAATATGGATCTCGTGTTTGGGGGCATGTGGTAGAGACATGGTCTCCAACCCTAAGGTATAGGGCAACATATCATTCTTTATACCTCTTTCTTGAATAAATGGGATATTAGAGATCCATTACTCCCTTATTAGCTCTAGCATGACACGAAAGAGTCTCCATGATCTCCTACTGTACCCAAACATAAGGGTTGTTACTCAACTCTACCTAGTTTATATCATGGGTAATTACAGTTGAGCACCCCGATTGAGCCTGAGAAACTTCTTTCTCTCCTTTTTCACAAGCCATTTTCCTTACCATGTGTCTAAATCCACCTACAGATTTGTAAAAATGGACGTCATCATAGGTGTAAAGACTAGAGTTATCTTCACCAGAGGCCCTAGGTGAACAGTCTCTCCCAAATAGAAACTCTCGCCCTCGTCTCACCCGTCCTCGCCCAGAACCTTCAGGTTCGGATCTTTGATATCTAACGAGGATTCCGCCCCCACAGCGTGTCGAACTTTCTCCTCTGGTTCTCATTTCTCCACTTTCCAAAGAAATAACAATAACCAAAACAAGGAAAGTGTATGTAAAGAAAAAGTAATAGAGAAAGGGTTGGGGCACTACCTAAGTTTTCTGGAAAATCCTAAGGTTTTGGAAGCAACTCACGAACCATTCCTTGAGTTTTGGGTGCCTTAACAAGAAAGTTCCTCTTCCTTGGAATTTCTAGGGCTCAAAATGTTCTCTTAGAAATTTGACGAAGTAATGGTAAGCAAATGTAGCAAAGTGTTGCTCGTGTCCTCAGAGCTACCTCTTATAGACATGGCCAAGGGGCAACTAATACAACGACATTTTACATATTTGAATTTTTGGGCCGAGTCTTTTCAATTTCCAAGGCCTATTCTCCAAAAGTAACCACTAAAATGAGTAAAGAAATGTAATCGTTATGCATTATTGGAAGCAACAGTTGCATGATTGGCGCAATTCACAATGCACGTAGCTGCATTTCATGAAAATAATAAATGTGTGAAAGTTGCGAATAAGAAGAGCAAGTAAGAGATTTTTTAGTTAATTAAGACTTTGATCTTACCCACGCCTCTAACAGGTATCTCGACTGAAGAACTATAGCTCATTGAAGCAATCGACATGGTCACTTTAACAAGCTAGGGGAAAATGATCCGGTCTTGATACTGGCCCCTAGGCACAATGGTAATGTGACCACAATTCGTCCCCAGGACCGATATCCCATAATATATGGTGTCCTAACATTGAATATCCGGAGTCGCACACAAGGTCTGTTAACCGACCCCAGTGTAAGTCATTCTCTCAACATCGAAAAGTCATGGTTGACCTATGCACCAGCGTGTCAAAAAAGCAACCTGCAAAGTAATTGACTGGTAGGTAGAGCCGTTTGGAGATGTCCCTTTCACGTGTCAGACTTTTTACAAGGAACTAGAAAAATACTGACACAGTGTACGAAGAACTTGGAGAGCAAGAAGACTTTTCCATTACCTCCAGGTATAAATACTTATGTATCAATGTTTTGGCATTAGACCAAATATAAATACCCACTGGAATAGAGGATATAATATCGGATCCCCATTAGACTGGTGTAAAACTTGAGCATTTCAATAGTTTTAAGGACTGTCATGAGGTTGGTCCCCGTACCCCGACCCAGACCAGTTCAATAATGATATATTAAAATGATGATAAGTTAGTGATATATATGTGTGTATATATATATAGGAATTGACCATATAGTGATGATATCTCTGAAATTGAATTATGGGTAGGTATTGTGGATGTTATGTTACATATGAGGTGAATGAATAATATAGAAATTGCCATGTAGTATTAAACTTGATTAAATGGCATGATAAATCATTGAGAATTATGCATAATTAAGGGACTGAATAGGCTAGATTTTGATCTGTGAGGTTCTGAAGCCTCCAGACAGGTTTGATAGACCCCATATAGTATTTGAAATGTGTAAGACTTGGTTTGGTTCCATTTGGAGGGGATTTGACTGGTTTGGTTGTTAGAAATGACCTAAATGTGTTTTTATGCATATTCAAAAATTGACGATGACAATCAAACCAAGACCATTTACCACCATTATCCAACCAAAAAGCCTTTGATGACCCCATGCAACATGGACAAGCAAATCTACCCGATGTTCTCCAACCAGACAACATCCCATATGTAGGAAAATCATTAATTGTCCACATCAATGTAGCTTTCATTATAAAATTTTTCTTTTTGGAGATATCATAAGTTAACACACCTTCATTCCATAATAATTTTAACTCGTCTATCAAAGGTTACAAATAAACATCTAGTTTATTTTTTATATTATCTGGCCCAAGAATAATCAAACTCAAAAATATATATGGTGTTGTCATGCATTGTTCTGGTGGGAGATTATAAAGGGTGACAATTACCGGCCAACAAGAATAAGGTGATGATGATTGACTATACGGTGAAAAACCATCTGTACACAAGCCTAATCTCACATTTCTAGGTTCAGCTGCAAAATTAGGGTATCTTTCATCAAATTATTTCCAAGCTTCACCATCTGATGGGTGGCAAAGCACTCCTATTTCTCGTTTATTTTCATAATGCCATCGCATATATGGAGCAGAACTCATTGAAGCATACAATCTCTTGAGCCTAGGAATTAGAGGTAAATAATGCATTCTCTTTATAGGAACCTCTTTGTATTTCTTCTTTCCAACCCTTTTTTTCACATAGTGGGGTCTATGACAAAATTTGCATTCTTTTAATTGTACATCCTCATTGTAAAACAACATACAACCTTTGGAACAACAATCAATTTTTTTTACAGTAAGCCCAAGTTTTGAAACTATTTTTTTTGTCCTATAGAAATTTTCAGGAATTACATTATCTACAGGATGTGTCTCTCGCATAAGAGCCACTGTTTGATTAAAAGATCGTTGAGAAATGTTTCCCTCTGATTTAATTGTCAACAATCTAACAGCAACAAACAATTCAGTGTGATCAGTACATCCAGACCATAATGACTTTTAGGCTGCATGTAATAAGTCATAAAACCTTTTAGCTTCAATATTTGGAGACTCATCATTTTCTTGAGGCATTTGAATCTTTTCACTAACTGCTTTATAAACCATACTTTCAAATCTACTACATTGTTCATTATGACCCTATTGAGCATTGTTACTAGTACCCTCATAACACAAGTTAGGATCACTTTCTCCATGACATATCCAACATAAATATTCAGGTTTAGATCCCTTTTGATAAAGATGAACCTTAACTTCTTCAGGATCTAAGAACTTGAGGTTTTTGCATTTAGAACAAGGGCACCTAATTTTTCCATTGGACATACAAGCTTGTTGGCATGCAAAAGATACAAATTCACCCACCCTATTTATAAATGCATTAGTAAGCCCTTTTCAGCTAGGAAGAAGTCTATTGTACATCCAATTACGATTTTGCCTAATATCCATATGATCTGTCCTGGATCGGGGTCAAGAGATCCGATCTCAAGCCAGTCACGAATAGTATATCAATACCGTCTAGTAGACCGGATGTATGTGTATCCGATATAGGTATCCGTTGTCCTTGAATGAGGAGAGCGGATTGGGCGTTCTGGAGATCCTTCACACCGACCTAACGCGTTGAAGTGGGCGAATGGTGGTGTCACCTGTAAAGATTCTCCGACGCTCAAGTCAGTGATTATATTCCAAGTAAGGAATGTATTCAGAGAGGAATCAGTCGTAAAAGAGCTGAGGAAGAAGATCCATCACTTCAATCATGAAGTTAGTTCATATACCTGATTGGCTCGATTAACGAGGACTCGTTGGTGGGGAACCACCAACTCCCATTAGCATTATTATATTGCGCACTTACCTGCATGATTGGGTCAAGTGGCTATTTTATATTGAGCGTAGAGAATGTAGACTAGGATTAGGGAACAAGTTGACCATTCCCGTGAGCAAAATTTGGCTCGTAGTGTAGGGAATTATTGATCGATCCCTGTAGCAACAATCCTAGTCATTAGCACAGTGACGTGTGTATTGTCCGATGTCATGGTGTTATCCTGAACAACCGGTATAGGGAGAACGCCTGATACGGAATTACAGTTCGGATGTATACCGATGACACCGGTTACACGTAGATGTCTTATCAAAGACGTTGAAATATGTATAGCAGATCGGATACCGGTATTGAGACCGGATCATATGTCCCCTAGCTTGTGTGAGGGACTGAATAGTTGTTCACATAAGCTACTCATCCTGCGAGAGGTCTTAATATCGGTAAGCCTACGTGTGTAACAGTTCCTTAGCATCTGTTGTCATTCGTAAAGAACCGCTCTGAATTTAATAGAAAAGACCTTTCGGTACTGTCACAACGGATTCAGACAAAGATTCGTTGTGTGAGAATTTCAAGAGTTTATTGGAATTGAAAGCTCTTGAAGTTCGTGTAACGGCTGTAAAGCGTAAATTGCGTTGCATGATTAGACATTAATGCTTTTAATCACGTGGGCAAGCAATTATTGCGCCTGAGATGAAAATCTCATTAACCGTCGCTTTGGGCTTAATGGGCCTGAAACTTTCGAAACTTTTGGGCCTAGTGGATAGCCCTTTGCTGAGTCGCTATCGTTTTGGCGCCCAAGAATTTGGAACGGTTGTGTCGTTTCGCTTGTGAACGGGTGCGTTTTATCGAGAACGACACAACTTCAAGAGGAGGTAACCGATCCTCTTTGTTTCCTATAAAAGGAATACTTAGTGGATTCTGGGTTCCACTTGCTTTTGCTTTCTCAACGAAACTCTGCAGAAATTTTGCAAGGAAGTTTATCGCCTACATTGCGAGGGTCTCATCGTTCCTCAAATTCATCACTGTCATCTGAGGTAACTATCTTTTCCTTGTCGCTTTAGTTTCGCTTTGACTTGTTACTCGTAGTTATAGAAAGTAGGCTTCATCAAAAAAGGGGGAAATCAGTTTCCCTCAACCCTAATAGTTGTGGGGAAGAATCCTTGTGATTCTTCCTAAGACTGAACCGCGTCGCTCAGAAAGGGGATCTTACTCACTGCGGGAAGTGACCTTTCCCTTCTCAGAGTCGCCCTCTGATTGTAATTGCTTTTAAAATGCAGTGAGTAATGATTGCAACTTTCTGACGACATTTTATTTCTTATCATAGATTAAGGAGTTCGGTCTAGATATTTCCAATGGCAACTGGAGAAGGATCTTCTGGAGATAGTGCCATTTCGAAGACAGCTGAAGGTCTCTTCAGCGTAGTTGCTTCGAGACTGAATTGGGAGGAGGTTCAGGCTAAATGGCCTTTCTGTTGGGTGTCCAGCGAATTTAAGGAATTGGCTTCTCGTCATGCGGATGAGGAGGGATCTCGGATTCAACCGAGGTTCACGCTGAGTACGGATGAAGAGACAAAAAAGTGGTATAGGGTTTACGCACCACTTCCGACAGAGCGGATATGTCATGTCGTCCCCAACGATCGTTCAGTGTACATGTACGACTTCATCTTTCATTATTTGGGTGTCCGCTTCCCATTAACCGAACTCCAGATGGGCGTTTTGAGGTTTTTGAACTGTGCACCCTCCCAACTTCATCCCAACGGTTGGGGCCTCATCCGAGCTCTCGAAGTGCTTGGGGAGCACTTCAATTTCACGCCAACTGTAGCGATGCTGTTCTACTACACTCAGGTAGTTCGAAGGGCGAATAAGCAGGGCGGAGTTGGTTTGGTGACACTCCGGACTCTCTGTTCTTTTGTGAACTTTGAGTCTTATACTGATTCGGCCAAGGTTGATGGGAAGTCGTTTAAGACCTACTTCACTCGCATCTCCATTAAGAAGGGCAAACCGAAATTCTGGAAGGACGAAGAGGATGTTGACAAATTTCCCCTGAGCTGGACACACAAACATTTCCTCTTGAGCTCACACGCGTACTACACTGATCAATCCGATCTGTCTCGTGAGACGTCGAGAGTGTTGTTCGCACTTGAATCGCACACTACAGGTCGTCACGTCTTCTCGTGTAGGCGTTTGCTAAGTAGCTCAAGCGGAGTCCGGGAGGAATATTTGCGTACTTCTCGTTTTATTTCATCTTCCTTCTTTACCAAATATATATAGAATATTTGTAGTTGCTGACATCTTGTGTTTGTTCATGTAGGTGAAATAGAACAAGAGACTCCGGAGATGGACAAATTAAAGAGATTCAAGGCGGCTGGTAAATCCGTTTCCCGTGAGAATGAAGTGAAGCCTAGGCCCTCAACCAAGGATCGTCCTGAGTTAATAATACTGACCTCGGATGCTGAAGGGGACGTTCCGTTGGTTGAGGGCGCTTCTTCTGTCGCTGATGAATCCACGGGTCATCCTCCAGTTTCTGAGAGGAGAAGAAAAATCAAGAATGACTCAGTGGGAGGCCCGTCCAAAAAGCGCAAAACTTCGGAGGGTAAGCTTGTTGAAACCTCGGAAGCAGCTGGTGCTCCCTCTGGTCTTAATAAAGAAACTGCTGCTGGGGCTTCTGGGTCAAATCCGACCTCCTTCCCAACGACCTCGTTTCTCACCCCCTTCCTCTCCTACGAAGGTTCTACTCCTGCCACTCTTCCAACACCGATGTACAAACTCCGGCCTACGCTTAGTGTTAAAGAAATTGAAGAAGCGTGTGAGGCCGGAAGGTGGCAGCTAGCCGAACTTGCTGGATTGTTATCTTCCGTCAGCGAGTTGGCTAAGAACGTCGACAAGGTTGAGGAGCTAAGTGAAAAATTAGAAGAGCTCAACCTTTCCTCAGACAAGGACAAAGCCGCCATGAAGTTAATGGAAGATCGTCTTAACAAGTCTAAGGAGTTTGGGGATCTCGTAACTAAAGAGAATCTCAAGCTCAAAGTCGATCTTAAAAACTTGGAAGGCAAGATGGCAGAGAAGGAGGAAGAACTCCGTAGCAGCCAGGATAAACATAAAGCTGATGCTGAGGAGTGGTCTCAAAGGGAGAAGAAGCTCCTTCTTGAGATAGAGGGACTGAAGGCTAGGAATGCGGAGTTCGAGGTGTCTAGTGAGGAGCTGTCCAAGTTGCGGGGAGAATTGGCTACAGCGAAAGCTGAGAGAGAAGAAGCTGTTGACATATGCAGCCGGGCTGTCGAAGAATCCTTCGGCCTAGCTATACGCCAAGTTTTCTACCGCAACCCCACTGCGAAACTTAACCTTTATGGAATGGATCCGTTCTATGAATTCCATGGGGGAAAGTTAGTCGCAGTGGTGGATGGTCGTCACGAAGATCCACCGACATCCCTGTATGGTTTGCCTCCTCTTCCTGAGGGTCAAACCATGGGACCGGATTATGTCTTTCCTGTGTCCGAGGTTCCCTCTTCTGAAGAAAGGGCTGAGGCTCCTGGAGGTGAGACTCCTGCGGAGGTTCCAAAGGAAGGGGGACGAGAGCCTTGTGCTGAGGAGGCGCAAAAAACTGAAGAACAGATTCCTCCTTCGTAATTTTGTTTTCATTTACATGTATAGTTGTGTACCGGGATCAACTCCGGATTTTGAACTATTGTATGTAATTTCATTTCAATGAATGAATTTTGGTTGAAGAAATTTGTCTTCATTGTTTCATGTATATATAAATCGTTACTAATCCGTTCAGTGTAATTAATCTTAAGGCCGGATTGAAATAATAGCCTAGGAAGATTAAATAACAAATAAAATTTAGAACGGATAAATATATACATGTCCCCAAGTGCGTATTAAGAAGAAGGTGCCTGTCTCTGGGGCATGATCCTTAATTCTTTTGGGGAAAGATGGGTCGATCCGCTGTTTAGCAAAGTAGTGTAACAGGACGGATGACTGCTTCTAATCCGTAATATTCTTACAGGAGATGATAATATTGTTCCAAGTTTAGGGAACCGCAAGGAAGTGGTGTTTGAGTCCTTTATCATAAGGATGATGATGGGAGTTTTTTCTACGCCAGGAGTTACGTTGTTGTATCATAGAATAGGTGATAAAGAGTATCCGTCCTGGGAGAATATCACTAGAAAGCGAAAGTGCGGACTGACTTTCGGAATTTTCCATCATAAAGATGATTATGAGTATTGATCATGCCAGGTGTTTTATCATTAAATCACTTCATAAGTGATTGAGATCATCCATCTTGGGGATGTGTACGATACCAGCAACTACATCATCAGGTCGCATATTAGGTGATTGAGATCATCCGTCCTTTGGGTGTGTATGGCGCCAGGAGTTACATCGTCAGATCACAGCATGGGTGATTGAGATCATCCGTCCTGGGCAGGTACACCGCGTTAGGAGTTACATCGTCATATCACATAATGGGTGACTGAGGTTATCCGTTCTGGAAAAGTACACATCGTCAAGAGTTACATCGTCAGATCACAGATTAAGTGATTTAGATAAACCATCCTGGAGACATTTTTCAATCGTAGTAGTACGGATTGAGTGAATACTTTCATCGTAAGAATGATAATGAGAATTGTTCATACCAGGAGTTACATCGTCGAATCACTGAATAGGTGATTTAGATCATCCGTCCTGGAATGATTCACACCAGGAGTTACATCATCGAATCACAAAATATGTGATTGAGATCATCCGTCCTGGAGTGATTAGTGGAGCTCTTCGTACCAGGAGTTACATCATCGAATCACTGAATAAGTGATTGAGATCATCCGTCCTGGAGAATCTTTCCAATCAAGGGAGTGCGGATTCAATTTCCAATTTTCGCTCCATCCGAAATCCGAGTCTTACCTCTACTATGCCCCCTAGCTGATGTGAGGAAGCAGTTGACTTGCTCATATGAGCTATATTGATCGTAGTACGTCTGGATTTCGGGTTTGTACCGAAGTGTAAATATCCGCTCTGGGAACCATGTTCCGTAGTGGTGAAATTTTAAGGGCGGATTCGACAATGGGAATATTAGAAGTTTATCGAATTTCGCAACCCTTGGTATTCGGGTAATGGTGGCCACGTTTCTAATGATTGGACATTTAATGCCTTAATTCACGTGGGCGCGCCATTATTGCATTAAGTGCGCATGTCTTAGTAACTGTCACGCATAGTCTTGTTGGGCCTAGGATTTAGTTTTAATAGGCCCATTTCGATGGCTCTGTGACAAAACGAAGGGATTTTCGCGCCATGAGGTACTAAACGACAATTTTGGTCCACTAAACGGGGAGTCGTTTGTGGGTAAACGACAGATTGTGTTTAGTGGGTATTTGAAAAAAAAATTTTTGTGCCCTGATACAGGCATATTTGGCAATCTCAGTTACCATTTCTTCTTGCTTCCTCGACGAACCTCTACAAAAGTCCCAAGAAGTTCTTCGTGTCCGCCTCTGTGAATTTCAATTCACTATCCTTAGGTAACCACTTTCCCTTCGTTTGTTTTTGCATCTCTTTTCAATATTCGAGAATGGCTAGGAAGGGTGTTAGCTTCAGTGGCGTTAGCCCTAGAGGAAGAGGAGGAAGGGCTTTGGCTCAAAACCCTAATGTTCGTGGTGGGAGGATCCCAGTGATCTTCCAATCGAGGCCACAGTATACAGGGGGGGAGGAATCGCAATATCAAAGGCGAAGGGTGATTATACCCTCTTCAGAGTCTTCCTCCTCCAGTGAGAGTGTCGAAAGTGGGGATTTGTATCTCTCTGATGATGTGAAATTTTATCGCAGCATCAAGGCTTTCACGATGGTGACAAAGAAAGCAACTGGGAGGAAGTCGTCTGAAGGGGAATCCCCTTCCGAGAAGTATATCTTGAAGACCCAATCCGGCCTCTGCAATGTGGTTGCACACCGGATAGACTGGGTGAAATTCCAACAGAAACGCCCATTCAGCTGGGTGGCTGAGGAATTTCGTGAGACACCGTCCGTCCACGCTCGGGAGGATGAAGGGGAGCTGGAGCCGCGGTTTACCGTATGGAAGAAGGACAAATACAAATGGTGTTTTCATGTATATGCTCCCCTTCCATCGGTTCGGATATGCCACACACCGGACGAGAGGTCCTTGTTCATGTATGATTTTCTATTTCTGAACTTGGGTGTGCGTTTCCCCTTGACGAAGTTTGAGATGGGAGTCCTGAGATTCTTGGACTGCGCCCCCTCGCAACTTCACCCTAATGGATGGGGATTGGTCCGCTCTCTTGAAGTGCTTGGGGAGCACTTCAACTTTAAACCGACGGTGGCCATGCTTTTCTACTTCACTCAAGTGGTCCGTCGTGCGAATAAGGAGAAAGGAGGAGTGAGCTTGATATCCCTCCGGACTATCTCCAAGATCATCAACTTCGAGGCGTACACTGACTCCGCCAAAGTTGATGGGCGTTCATTCAAGTCCTATTTCACGAAGATCAGCGTCCATCCGAATGAATCAATTTTTTGGTTAACTGAAGATGGGATTCCAAAATTCCCAGTGACTTGGACGCACGAACATTTTTTGTTGACCTCCCAAGCGTACTATACCGAGGAGGACGAACTGAGCCCAACTTCGATCTCTGTTCTTTCGGCTCTGCAGTCCTACACAGCCTCACACCAATTTTTCTCCTGCAGGCGTTTGTTAGGACCAAAGTCTACTCGCGAGGAGTATTTACGTAATTTCCCTGCCGTTCTTCTTGCGTTATTATGTCATGTCTTGAAACTTTTTCGTCTCTGATTGTGTCTTTTAATTGTGCAGGTGAAATTCAGAGCGAATCACCAGAGATGAATAGACTAAAAGGTCTCAAGGCCGGAGAGACTTCCGTTGCGGCTGAAAATGACATTCAGGCAAAGCGGAACTCGAAGAAGGCTACTGCTGAGACGATAATATTAACTTCGTCTGCTGGTGACGATATTCCTCTGATCGAGGGCGGATCTGAGAAGGTGGTCGAGAAAAAGAAGAGGACTAAGCGTGATCCTTCGAAAACCTCAGACCGTCAATCCTCGCCCAAAAAACCAAAAACTTCAAGAGGGGCTGCTGAGCTTGTGCCCTCTAAAGAGAAGAGAGCGGAAGAACCCACTCCGGATGCCCCCGGCAGTGTAATCACTTGTGGGGCGAAGCCAATAACGACTTATTTCGCGCCCAAAGCCCCCTGCTCTCTTGAAGGTAATTCCGGTCTTGTTCAACATCCGGTGTACGAGGGCTCCGTTCCTGAGGGCGTTCCTGAATCCTCACCCAAGGTGAAGCCCTCGTTAAAGAGTGAAGAAATGATGAGAGCTTGCGACGACGGACAGAAGCACTTGGCTGATTTATCCAAGCTCCTCAAGTCAGTTCGCGAGCTCACAGAAGAAAACGAGAGGCTCACCTCGATGGTTGGCAAGGACAAGGCAATCATCCTCCAATTAGAAGGAAAATTAAAAACTTCCAAAGAAGAGACTCAGAAGAAGGATGAAGAAATTGCCAAACTGAAAAATCTTGCCAAGGAGCTAGAGGGTCAAGTTTCTGATCAGAAGAAAATCAATGCTGACCTCAATGCTCATCTCTGCACGGAGAAGGAACGCTCTTCAAAGCTGGATGAGCGGTTGAAGGAGGCTAAGGTCGTCTATTCCCAAGGAGCGGATGATTGGTCACGTAAGGAAAAGGAGCTGCTATTAAAGCTAGAGGATTTGAATGGCGAAGTCAAGACCCTGAAAGCAGACTTGGATGATGCTGTAAACATGTGTGATCAAGCAGTCAAGGAGGCTTTCGGGTTGGTAATTCGTCAGGTGTTATACCGGAATCCCAAGGTGTCACTTAATTTGAACGGTATTGATCCGTTCTATGAGTTTCACCAAGGGAAACTGGTGGCCATCGTTGACAATCGTCAAGAGAGTCCGCCTAGAACTCCTTATAAGTTTGCTCCTTTACCTAAAGGTCAATCAATGAGACCTTCCCTCCTGAAACCCATAAGTACAGGATCGAGCTCTCGCACTGAAGGAGGCAAGACCGGAGACAAAGGCAAAGGGAAGGAGGGAGACTCAAGCCAGAAAGAGTAGCGCCTTTCTTGTTTTCTTTTTCGTTTTATTGATTTGAATTCGCTGTGTTCCGGGATCAGCTCCGGATTATTACACGAATTGTAATTCTTATTGAATCAATAAAAGAGTTTTTTACCTCCATTCTTGTTTAGTGAAAAACAACTTTAACAGAGGGACTGCATGTGTATTGTATTATTCCGGATTTAAGTAATGAAGATCGGATTGTAAAACAAAATCTCCATACCGGACATATACATGCGAAATGAATTTCATAATAAAACCACCGCTTGTGAGGGAACACATCAGTGCCTCAAGAACGGCTTAAGGGGAATGATTGTGAGATCATTTAGACGAGAGTTCATTCCTCAAATTATTCGTTAAACCGTTGATGTTGTCCCCCAGTATCATTTGGTGATTATCACGTGAGAGATCTTGAGAATGAGGATTTAAAATAGAAATTCCTCTTCAAATATTTCCGACTGAGGAGTTTCGGGTGAAAATGCCTTAGATTGTGGCGTACCCGAGTGAATTGTTTGTGTCAGAGTTATGAGTCAGATCTCAATTGAAGAATTGATGATTCAGAATTATAAGCTATAAAACTCTCAAATAAAGAACTTCACGAGAGTATTAATTTGGAGTTCAGTATAACTTACTTGTTATGTTTGGAGTTCGGTTTGATCCTACTGTCCATGTCATATTTGGTGTTCGGTTGAATCCTACTAGCCGTTCTTCAATTGGTCTTTGGTTTTACCCAATGACGATTCTTCACCGACGTTCGGTTAATCCTACTAGTCGTACTCAGAGTTCGGTTTAATCCTACAATCCGAGCCTTCGATACGGGGTTCAGATCAGGGTTAATCCTGAACCTACTGCGCCCGTCACTTGGGGTTCAGCGTGGTCTTGAAGAAGAACCAGCTTACTGCGCCCAAGCCTTCGCATGGGGTTCGGTTTGTGGCCTCGAAAGTGGACCAGCCCTACAACCCATGTAGTCTTCTAATGGGGTTCGGTTTGTGGCCTTGATGAAGGACCAGCCCTACAACCCATGTAATCTCTGAATGGGGTTCGGTTTGTGGCCTTAAAAAAGTGCCAGCCCTACAACCCATATCCTGAGGTTCGGTTTAATCCTACAACTCAGGTCTTCACCGACGTTCGGTTAATCCTACTAGTTGTACTCAGAGTTCGGTTTAATCCTACAATCTGAGCCTTCACCGGTGTTCAGCCAAACTTACTAACCGTACCCAGAGTTCGGTTTAATCCTACAATCTGGGCCTTCAATATTTACACACTCGAGGAGTTACATCGTCAATTACAGAATGGGTAATTGAGATCATCCGTCCTGAGTATGTTTTTGTGCGTTGCGCATATTCGAAGAGTTACATCGTCAACTACAGAATAAGTAGCTGAGATCATCCGTCCTGAATATGCTTTTGTACACCGGATAAACTGAAAATCACAACATGAGAAAAACTCGAAAGAGTTAAATTGTTATGAGAGATTCTTATTAAATCAAAAATAAGAATTACAAGGAGAGCGTAGCTGTGAAAATAAATTCTCCAGTATTCAATCCAAGATAAGGATAGGAGAGTGTAGAAACAGCTAGCTATAGTAGATGCGCAAGTTTTGGGTGTTCCATTTGTTTCGGATTGGAGTGCCATCAAGGTTTTCAAGGCGATAAGAGCCTTTGCCAGTGACCTCGGATACCCTGTATGGGCCTTCCCAGTTTGGGGCTAATTTGCCTTGATGGGCGAATTTGTTCCCTATACTTGCTTTCCTCAAAACCAAATCTCCAACGTTGAAAGTCCTTGATTGGACTCGTTTGTTATATCGGAGAGCAACTTTGGCTTTGATGGCTTGATCTCTGATGAAAGCGTCTTCTCTGAGTTCTTGTATGACATCCATTTCAGATGCCAAGTTTGCATTGTTGGTTTCTTCAGAGAAGTACTTAACCCTTGTGGAAGCAATTTGCAGTTCCACAGGTATCATTGCCTCGACCCCGTATGTTAGGCGATATGGGGATTCATTGGTGGATGAATGAGGCGTTGTCCGATATGCCCATAGGACATGACACAGCTGGTCTGTCCATCCGCCCTTGGCTTCACCAAGGCGCTTCTTTAGTCCCTTAAGCACCTCCCTGTTGGCCACTTCAGCTTGACCATTAGTTTGGGGATGTTCGACGGATGAGAATATTTGGGTTATTCCTAACCCTTCAAGTAAATCTGTGAATTTTCTATCCGTGAACTGGGTGCCATTATCTGTGACAATCCGTGCTGGGACCCCGAACCGTGTTATGATGTTTTCATACATGAAACGACGAGTTCGGGCTGAAGTAATATGCACCACCGGCTCTGCTTCTATCCACTTAGTGAAATAATCGACCCCTACAATGAGATATTTGATGCCCCCAGGAGCAGTTGGAAAGGGGCCCAGAATATCTAATCCCCATTGGTAGAAAGGCCATGGAACAGCGGATGTGAAGAGTTCTTCCGCCGGTGTGTGGTGTAGGTTAGAGAATTTTTGGCAAGCGTCGCATTTTTTGACGAAGTCAATGGAGTCTTGCTTCATTGTGGGCCACCAGTATCCAGCTCTGAGGATTTTTCGCATTAAGCTTCTTCCTCCGGCGTGGTGTCCACTTTGTCCTCCATGCACTTCCTCCATTACACCTTGCACCTCATCCTCTTTGAGACAAATTAAATAGGGCACAGAGAGTGCCCTTCTGTAGAGATTACCATCAATCATAGTGAAATACGGTAATTCTCTCCTTAACCTCGTCTTTTCCTTCTCATCTGTGGGTAGCTGTCCATCAGCCAAATAACGGATGTAAGGAGCCATCCATGTATCTCCGTAAAGGGAGTCAGTCATTATGGCGTTTAGAGAAGGGAAAAGAGGGATGCTGGGCGACGTTAGCGTGCTTTGAACCAGAGTAGTGGTGCTACCCGGTCGTTTAGTGCTTGCTAACCTGGAGAGTATATCCGCTCTCGTATTCTCTTCACGTGGAACATGCTTGAACTCCACCTTTGAGAATTTCTCAGTCAACTCCTTGACACAGTTCAAGTATAATTGGAGTTGAGGTTCGCGAGCTTGATAATCTCCTAAGATCTGCGAAATCACCAGCTGTGAATCGCTACAGAGTGTCGCCTCAGAAGCTCCGATGTCAATTGCAGCTCTTAGCCCGGCCAAGCAAGCTTCGTACTCAGCCTGGTTGTTGGATGTTTTGAAATTGAAACGAAGGGAGATCTCCAGGTGTACTCCGTCATCACTTTCGAGAACTACACCTGCTCCAGAGCCTCTTTGGTTTGATGAACCATCAACGTAAATGGTCCAGTGGACTCGAGGGTAATCCGGATCAGTCCCTGTCATTTCCACAATAAAGTCAGCCAGGACTTGAGCTTTAATGGCGCTGCGGGGTTCGTAGGATATATCAAACTCAGAGAGTTCAATAGACCATTTGATCATCCTCCCAGCAAGATCGGGCTTGATTAAGACAGAACGGAGTGGCAAATCCGTTCTCACTATGATTGGATGGGCGTGAAAGTACGGACGCAACCGTCGTGAGGCCCAAACAACAGCGAGGGCGGCCTTTTTAATTTTCTGATACCGGATCTCAGCACCTTGCAAGGTCTTGCTAGTGAAATAGACCGGTCTTTGTCCATCAGGAGTTTCTTTTATCAAGGCAACGCCCAAAGCTTCATCTGAAATAGCCAAGTACAGAATGAGTGTGTCTTCGGGGTCAGGCTTTGTGAGAATGGGAGGTTTGGACAACACCTCCTTAAGCTCTTGGAAAGCTTTTTCTTGTTCCTGTCCCCACTCGAATTTCTTGGACTTTTTCAGTATTTTGTACAGGGGGAGCGACCTGTGAGCCATCTTCGGCATGAATCGTGCCAAAGCTGCTACCTTGCCATTCAGGGATTGGACTTCTTTAAGATTCTTAGGACTTTGCATGTCTAGAATCGTTTGGCACTTCCCTGGATTGGCTTCTATACCACGTTGAGTTAACATGAAACCCAAAAATTTCCCAGCAGGGACAGCAAATGTGCACTTCGTTGGGTTCAGCCTCATGTTAAATTGCCTCAAACGGGTGAATACTTGGCGCAGGTCTTCAATATGATCGCCACCAGCCGGTGTCTTTGCTATTATGTCGTCAATGTATACTTCAACAAGTTTGGTGTGCATACCTTCGAAAACCTTGTTGATCATGCGCTGATACGTCGCCCCAGCGTTTTTCAGGCCAAAGGGCATGACTGTATAGCAAAAGACACCACGATCATTTATGAAAGCTGTCTTCTCTTGATCCTCTTCGCACATCGGAATTTGGTTGTAACCAGAATAAGCGTCCATGAAGCTCAGGTATTGGTAACCAGAGGAATCATCTACCATCCGATCTATATTAGGAAGAGGATAAGGATCTTTTGGACAGCAGCGGTTGAGGTCCACGTAGTCAATGCACATTCTCCATTTACCATTGGATTTTGGGACCATCACCACATTCGAAAGCCAAGAGGAATATCGGATTTCCCTGATAAATCCGGCCTTCAGCAATTCCTCAGTTTGCTGACAAGCTGCCTTCTGTTTCTCTGGGCCTAATCGTCTTTTCTTTTGGGCCACAGGTTTCGTCTCTGGATAGACAGAAAGTTTATGACAGCAGAATTCAGGGTCTATGCCTGGCATATCGGCTGCAGTCCATGCAAAGAGGTCTTTAAACTCTTGTAAGAGAGCCAGCAGTCGCTGCTCTACTTCAGCATCTAGCTTGTCATTGATATGGGTGATCTTTTCTGGAGAATCTCCCAAGACAATGTCCCTGGAACTTCCATCCGGTGTGGGCTTTGATGGGTTGAACGGATCAATGTTCAAATCCGCTCTAGGATCCAGGTCGACAAGACTTACAGATCCAGCCGATATTCCAGCATCATTAAGTTTCCTCTTTTTATTGGAGGCGTCCAGCTTTGTCATGTTGAGGCTAAGGTTGTAGCAGTACCTAGCCATCTCTTGATCACCCCGGATAGATGACACAGCATTATCCTTGTCAATGAACTTGATAAGGAGATGTGGGGTTGATACAACTGCCTCCATTGCATTCAGAGTAGGACGGCCTATGATGCCATTGAATGGTGATTTGACATCAATCACTAGCACCCGAGACCTAACCGTCCTGGCTCCTGGCTCGCCTTCAAACGAGATAAGGGTATCAAGATACCCTCTAGTCAGTTGCTTTGCGCCATTGAAAGCTGTTAGTTCCTGCGTGTAAGGCTGTAAGTCTGAGTCTTTAAAACCCATTCTTTCAAAGTAATTATAAAAAATAACATCGCAGGAACTTCCCTGGTCAACAAGGATTCTTCGGACGTCCTTGTTGGCGATCACAGCAGTGATGACTACAGCATCGTCACCACCAGGAACGGTTGGGCCAAAATCCTCGTCAGAGAAAGAGATTATGGGAGCCTCAATTCCTCCTCTGTAAGGGCGATTGTCTTTGACTTTCCCTTGCACAGATAGAATCATTCTGTGATGATTCTTTCGGGCTGTAATTGAAGTTCCTCCTCCAGCGAATCCTCCAGCAATCATGTCAATGACTTCACGTCGGCTCTGACGTTGTTGCTGGGGCATGCTGTCTTTCTGTGCTGCATTATCGGTCATTACACCTTTTTGCTTCTCTGCAGCAGAGAATTTTCGAACCGGACTGGGGTTGTTGTCATCCCCATCGTCGGGATCTCTTTCTCTTTTCTCATTCCGTTCTGCCCTGTCAAAGGATTTTTCTTTGAACAGGTATTGCTTCAATTTGCCTTCTCTAATTAGCGTCTCAACCGCGTTCTTTAGAGCTTGGCATTCATCAGTGGAATGACCATTTTGTTCATGAAAATCACAGTACTTTCGTGAATTTCCTGGTCTTTTCATAGGGGCTGGTCTCCTGATGCCATATGTGCTGAAAACTGGCCATCCGACCTCTCTCAAAATCTGAGATGGTCTGGCAGATAACTGTGCATAATGGCTGAAGGAATTGACATGCCTTTCTCGAGGTCGAGGAGGGTGGTTATCCACCTTAGGATTGGTGAATGGCCTCTCCATGCGTTCTGACCTCGTCTTTTCCTTACCCTTCTGGGTTTGGGGAGATGGTGTTGGTGGCTTTTTCTTTGCAGCCATTGCCTCCAAGTGCATCTCTATGCTCACATACTTTGAGGCTTTTTTCCTGAACTCCTCAAAAGTTGCTGGGGGGCTCTTTGCTAATGAAAGAGCGAAAGCTGATCCTGGCTGCAATGCCTCAATTACGATATGCAGCTTGATAGATTCTGTGAGGTTAGGAACCAGGGCTGCTTCCTTATAAAACCTCTTCAAAAAATCTTTTAAGCCCTCAGTTTCACTTTGCTTAATCTGAGCCAAGGTATGAGACGTCTTGGGTACGTCTCTGGAGATGACAAAGTGGGTTTCAAAGGCAGCTGCCATTTCCGTCCAAGAATCTATGGATCCAGAGGGCAGGCCTTTAAACCACCCGAGGGCTTCCTCAGACAATGTTCGAGGGAACATTCGGCACATCACGTCTTCATCAGCCCCCAAGTACATGGCTTCAAACACATAAGCATCAAGGTGCTTAGTTGGATCAGTTTCACCATTATACTTTCCGATGGAAAGTGGTTAGGTGGTTTGAAGGTGCTTGGGGATGCTGATGCCCATAAGTCTCCTTGAAAAAGGAACCTTCAAATTGTAAGTCAATGGGGGTGCTGTTGTTGAATCTCTCTTCCTTCGGGAAGCTGCATCCTCAGAATCGCGAGTTTGTTCTCCCTCCTCAAACGTTGGGATCTTCGAGTACTGAAGAGTGGTGGACTTTTCACCATCAGTTGTGTGGGGAGTGTTTCGCGTGCGAGATGACTCTTTATCCTCGCTTTGCCTTTTTTCTCTTCGCAATTCAGCGAGTTCCCTCTGAAGTTGTTTGATCAACTCATCACGAGGATCAGGATCAGACACTGTTACTATCTTCTTTGAGTTGCCCCCATGAGAATCAAAGTTGAGTTTTCTGAAGGCGTTAGGATTGGCTCTGCCTTCAGCTTGATTCTCCACAAAATCTTGGGCTTCGCCTTCCATGGAGGATTACTTGCTCTGTCAAAGGATATGGGAATAACTTTATCGTGTCACACCGGGCGTGCCAATGATCTGTCCTGGACCGGGGTCAAGAGATCCGATCTCAAGCCAGTCACGAATAGTATATCAATACCGTCTAGTAGACCGGATGTATGTGTATCCGATATAGGTATCCGTTGTCCTTGAATGAGGAGAGCGGATTGGGCGTTCTGGAGATCCTTCACACCGACCTAACGCGTTGAAGTCGGCGAATGGTGGTGTCACCTGCAAAGATTCTCCGACGCTCAAGTCAGTGATTATATTCCAAGTAAGGAATGTATTCAGAGAGGAATCAGTTGTAAAAGAGCTGAGGAAGAAGATCCATCACTTCAATCATGAAGTTAGTTCATATACCTGATTGGCTCGATTAACGAGGACTCGTTGGTGGGGAACCACCAACTCCCATTAGCATTATTATATTGCGCACTTACCTGCATGATTGGGTCAAGTGGCTATTTTATATTGAGCGTAGAGAATGTAGACTAGGATTAGGGAACAAGTTGACCATTCCCGTGAGCAAAATTTGGCTCGTAGTGTAGGGAATTATTGATCGATCCCTGTAGCAACAATCCTAGTCATTAGCACAGTGACGTGTGTATTGTCCGATGTCATGGTGTTATCCTGAACAACTGGTATAGGGAGAACGCCTGATACGGAATTACAGTTCGGATGTATACCGATGACACCGGTTACACGTAGATGTCTTATCAAAGACGTTGAAATATGTATAGCAGATCGGATACCGGTATTGAGACCGGATCACCATATTCTGTAATATGTTAAAGCAAAACCATTTAATCAGAATATACTTTCCATTCATGTAATAACTAACTACAACTTAAAATTAAACTAACAATATGTAAATATTTCTTTATATAGAATTAAAAACACAAATTAAATACGGTATCAATATTAATAGGCATATTAAACCTCACAACTTATCTACATGGTCAATGGAATAAGTACCTTGGTGAGGTCACTAATTAATTAACAAGCACAAGGTAGTAAACTGATAATGACTGTATGGAGATGATTCCCACCTAGCTAGTTGACAGGGCCCGCAAGCGCACAGGTTATGTCGCGTAATATAAAAGATTATCGTTCTCCACAGGGACTGTGTTTAAAGTACCAGCATAATGAAATTTAATTATCCACACAATTGATTTTTAAGGTTTTTGTAAAATAAAACACAAAATTAAGTTGCACAGAATACAAAAATAAGATTTACTTGACACTTAAAAAATCAGAGTTGAGAGTATCTTGGGATTTCGGGGGATTAAGACTCTATTTTATGTTAATGAATTTTAACTTTTCATAAATAAGAATCAAATTAAGTTTTCCAAGGCAAATTTTCCAAAAGCTAATTAATATGTTCCTCTCGGAATCCTATTATTATACCTAACCTATGGAAAGCGCTGCTTAATCCTCAGAAAGGCCCATTATCGTTTTATGAAAATCCCTTTTATTTCCTCAAAAGAATTTTGATTACTTTCACGGTTTTACCGAGGTCACAAAAAGCATTTCAAAAATCTTAGGTTTAGTTCAAAGCATTCCGGTAAAAATAAATCTCTCGATTCTATTTATTACCTAAACTTACTAATATACCCGTAAGTATACAGTTTTATCATTTAGGTTCTTGTTAGGAATTACTAAAAGCATTGAGCATAATTGAACTAAATGGAAAACAGAAATTTATTTAATTCCAAATCAAAATAACATTAAAATAAAATATTATCATACCCCCTTTATCCCAAGATAATTAATTTAGCTACTCATGAAATAATTTAAATTCATATAAATAATGGAAAAATAAAACATACAAGACATGGTAAAAATAAAGACTTACGGGTTTCTCCAAAAGCTCAGAATAATTTACCACTGTAATTCCTTGTTGCAATAATTTCTCCACCAATTATAAATTTAAATTCTCACTTTTACAGCCCCCATAACAGAATAAAAGAAAGAAAAGAAAATAAAAAGAAAGAGAAGAAAAACGAACAGAGAAAGAAAATAAGAGAAATAAAAAAAAGAAAGAAAGAAAAGAGAAACGAAAAACGAAGAGAAAGGAAGGAGGAATTGGAACGAAGCTGATGGAATTGATGCAAGTGATGATTGATGCTGGATGCTTGCAACTTCTTCTCCTTTTATAGGCGATGGAAAGGGGGGATCCAGCTAAGAAACGCGTTGTAATTGCAAGTGGGAGGAAACTTTCGGTGCATGTGAGTTCCAGCTGTGCCAATTTGCATTATTTTAATATTTCCAATAATTTGGTGCTTGGATTTATTCACCTGGGCAAATTCCGAGTGGAAAAGTGGGTCGGTTTTCATCTTTTCTGCAAAATTCGAGTGAAAGGGTGCCTTCTGTGCTCAAAACCGAGTGAAAATGGTACTGTTCGTACATAAAACCGAGTGAAATCTTCACTCGGTGTTGAGTTGAGGGGTCGGTATTTAAGAAAACCGGTCGGTTTCGCTTGAGCGAGAGTTTCTCGCTTAAGCGTTTGTTGAAGGTAACCGTCTCGCTCAAGCGGATAAAGGTTCGCTTAAGCGAGAGGTTCTCTTTTTCACTGTTTCACTTGGAGAAACCTTGCTCGGATTTGCTTGTGTTGCTCGGAATTGACTGAAGAGGGAATCAGATCTGACTGAAACCATTCACTCGGCTCAGGTTCAAGGAGTTCATTCGGAACTGATTGAATACTCACTCGGCTCAGATTCAATCGAATCCCAATCATTTTCACTCGGCTGTCTCTGAATTTGAACCACTCGGTGAAAGCTTTACTTTGGAATTCACTCGGATTTGCTTTGAAATATTTCAGTCGGCCTTCATGCTTTTTACTCGGAATGGCCTTCACTTTTACTCAGGAACTTGCTCTTGAAGGGTTGGAATTTGACTGATTGAATTTCTTCTTATGTCCGAGCCTTGCTTTGCTTGGAAATGCATCTTTCTGACCCAACTCACTCGGATTTAATGCGAAACTTAAAAGTCAGTCCGAGTGTGATTCACTCCTGGTCGGATTTCACCTTGTCCGATTAAGACACCACTCGGAAATGCCTTGTTCTCCGAATGAAACCACTCGGATTCTCCTTAGTCAGCATTTATTCATTCAATGGCATTCCTTCTGCTCGGAATCAATTCACTCGGAATCATCTTTTTGCCCAGAAAAGCACTTGTTCTTTGGTCAGACCTGCTTCAGTCAGCATTCTTCACACGGATTTACTTCAATCAGCAAATTCCCACTCGGATTCACTTCAATCAGCAATCCTTTCACTCGAAAAATACCTTTGGGTAGCATTTATTAAAGCTCAGTTCCTTTTTTTCACTCGGAATTGTTGCATTCGGATAGCTTCCAATCGGATTTTCCTAAAACCTAGACTTATTCCTTTTTAGCATTGATCCTTTACTCGAGTCAGCCATTTATCACTCGGAATAGCTTTGATAGGGAATATTTCACTCGGATTTTCCTCCAGCAGTGCAGTATTCCACTCGGATTTGGTCATTTCTGAGTTATCCCACTCGGATTTGGCCTATTTTGAGTTATCCCACTCGGATTTCGCCTATTTTGAGTCGGATTTCATTGCTCTGAGTCGGATTTCAGCTTTAAAAAGAGAATTCTTTCCACTTTGGGCTTGTTCTTCTTGTTTCTTTATCATTTTATGGTCGCTTTTCTCTTGTTTTTGACCCTTTGTTACCTTAATTCTTGCAAAATAACATACCTAAGTAGAATAGAGTGGAAAGAAAGCAAAAATCGCAATAAATAAAGGAAATACAGTGGATAATGACTAAAATCCTAAGCAATTTAGACCTAATTTATTGTATTATAAAGCACTTATCAAAATACCCCAAACCAAAGCATTGCTTGTCCTCAAGCAATCACCATATTCACAAGATAAATACAGAAAACACTAAACTTAATAACTTATGGAATCCAAAACAGAGAAACAGATTTATTCAAATGCCAGTTTTATTTTTCTTATGTGAATCAATTTTCAATGTCAAGACTTGAGATACTCTTCTCACAATTTTCACTCAAGTGTTTAAAGGTTTGTGTATCTCTCAAATCATCATAGTCAAAAAATATTACCATAAGCTTGTTAATAAACCAGAAACTCCACAGTTTAGATAGAAAATATGTCAAAGTCTAAAGGTCTTTCAAAGGTTGTAACGTGGCCTTGGGTTGTATTTTCAAGGTAGGAAATTCAAGAAAAATAGAATACAAAAGGGCTTTAACAGTCATGAATGATTCAAATTATCATCATAAATTTAACAGAGCAAATTTTTGAATTTTTATGGACTTTTTGGAATTCATTCAATATCATCCTTTTGATTTTCTTTTTCTTTTTCTTGCTTTTCTTTGCATCCAATACCATATTTTTCTTAAGTCCTTTTTTATTTCTTTGCTCCACTAAATTTCCAACTTTTTCACCATTAAGAGAATATCAGTCAATGAAAGGTTTCAAAGAAAAATTTTCGCTTTTAGGCTCAAAAGGGGCAACTAGGGGTCAAATTATACAAAATTCTGAGGCTTAAGAATAAGACCTAATTGTGCCTTTATCATTCTAAGACATATAATCAAAAACCATTTTGAATCGGTTGAAAAACAAGTTCTAGAATATTAATGACTATGAGATTCACTCAATTAAGAAAATATGGGTTTTGAAAATTTGTTTGATAAATAACCCATTTTGGCTCAAGTCTAATCATGGAAAGTCTTTTCAAAGAAAATTTTAATCACATAAGGTTCATTTAAGCATTTATTTGGCATTTAAACAATCAAATTTTGAAAATTTTACTCAAAATTTTGGGATCCTTAGATACTTTAGCCTTGTGTTTAAAGTGAATTTATCATGCAATCATGGTAAATTACAAGATTACAAACAAAATAAGGAAAACACACATGCATAAAAAAAATATAATCATCACACAACAAAGCAAAACAGTTAAGTTTTCTTACCTACCACCCCAAACCAGAATTTGACATTGTCCTCAATGTTAAAATGGATGATGAAAGGATAAGAAAACTTACCTGTAATAACCCCAAACCAGCATCTGACATAGTTGGTTTTTGGTTTTTTTTTTATAGAATAAAAGCTTAAAATAAAACAACAATTTTTGATAGGGTTACCTCCCTTTCAGTGCTAAGTTTTAAGTCTTCAGCCAGACTTCTCACCGTTTGGATTTACTTATCAGGAGCATCAAACAAGTCCAAGTCACTTGCTTGTTGTATTGGTTGATCTGTCAGATAGTGCTTTACTCTCTGTCCATTTACCCTAAATGTACCAGATTTCTCGCTCCATAGTTCAACAGCTCCAAAGGGAAAGACTTTTGTCACCTTGAATGGTCCCGACCATCGGGATCTCAGTTTACCTGGAAAAAGCTTCAGTCTGGAATTAAACAGTAAAACCATATCACCTGGATTAAATGTTCTCCGTTGGATGTGACGATCATGCTATTGTTTGGTTTTTTCTTTATAAATTCTGGCATTTTCGTATGCATCTAGACGGAGTTCATCAAGCTCATTTAATTCCAACAATCTTTGTTCACCTGCAGCCTTATGATCAAAGTTAAGAGTTAGCCAAAAAAGATTTATATTCTAGCTCAACAGGTAAATGACAGGGCTTCCCATATACTAGCTTAAAAGGTATGGTTCCAATGGGAGTTTTGTATGTGGTTCGATACGCCCATAAGGAATCATCTAACTTAATAGACCAATCCTTACGTGATGTATTCACCACTTTTTGAAGAATATTTTTAATTTCCCGATTGGATACCTCAACTTGTCCACTAGTTTGTGGGTGATAAGGTGTAGCAACCTTATGCCTAACTCCATATTTCTTTAGAAGGGTCTGAAAAGTTTTCTTAATAAAATGAGACCCTTCATCACTTATAACACATTTTGGGACCCCAAACCTTGGAAATATTATTTTCTTGAAAAGTTTAATAACAGTTTTAGCATCAGAATGGGGTGAAGCAATGGCTTCCACCCATTTTGACACATAGTCAACCGCCACTAATATGAACTGATTTCCAAAAGAGGAAGGAAAAAGTCCCATAAAATCAACACCCCATACATCAAATAGTTCAACTTCTAAAATGGTATTCAAGGGCATTTCTTGTCTCTTACCAATGTTACCTGTTCTTTGGTAAGCATCACAAGTTAGAACATACTTACGTACATCCTTAAAAATATTTGGCCAATAGAACCCAGCTTGTAATATTTTAGCGGCTGTTTTAGAGGTGCTCATGTGTCCTCCACAGGAAAGAGAATGGCAATGATCCAAGATAGCATGGACATCATCTTGTGAAACACATCTCCGAATCATACCATCTGCACATTGCTTGAAAAGGAGTGGTTCATCCCAATAATAATGCTTGACATCTGCATAAAACTTTTTCCTTTGCTGAAAGCTAAGATCAGGAGGTAAGATACCACATGCAAGAAAATTTACAAAATCAGCATACCAAGGAACACATTGGATACTAAGATTCAAGAGTTGTTCATCTGGAAAAGATTCATTGATAGGAATATTATCTGTTTCTTCTTTTTCAGATGTCAACCTAGATAGGTGGTCAGCGACCAAGTTCTCGGTACCCTTTTTGTCCTTAATTTCTAAGTCAAATTCTTGTAATATTAGAATCCACCTAATTAATCTAGGCTTTGCTTCCTTTTTATTCAATAGATACTTAATGGCAGAGTGGTCAGTGTAAACAGTAACATGTGAACCTACCAAATAAGACCTAAATTTATCAAAAGCAAAGACAATAGCTAAAAGTTCTTTTTCAGTTGTGGCATAATTTACCTGAGCATCATCTAGCGTCCGGCTGGCATAATGAATTACATGGAGCTTTTTATCCTTTCTTTGCCCCAACACAGCCCCCACTGCGTAATCACTCGCATCGCACATCAGCTCAAACGGGAGTTTCCAATCAGGTGGTTGTACGATGGGGGCCGAGATTAGAGCTTGCTTAATCCTGCAAAAAGCTTCCATACAAGATGAATCAAAATTGAAAGGCACATCCTTACCCAGAAGAGTTGTAAGAGGTTTTGTGATCTTGGAGAAATCTTTAATGAACCTACGGTAAAACCCTGCATGTCCAAGAAAACTCTAAATACCTTTCACATTTGTGGGTGGAGGCAATTTTTCAATTACTTCCACTTTAGCCTTATCAACTTCTATACCTCTTTCAGACACCAGGTGTCCAAGAACTATGCCTTCTCTTACCATAAAATGGCATTTTTCCCAATTTAGAACCAAATTGGTTTCTTCACAACGCTGCAAGACTTGGCACAAATTTGTTAAACAATTATCAAAATCCAAACCATGCACTGAAAAATCATCCATAAAGACTTCCATCACATTTTCAATAAGATCAGAAAAAATTGCTTGCATACACCTTTGAAAAGTCGCAGGTGCATTACATAAACCAAAAGGCATACGTTTGTAAGCATAAGTCCCATAAGGGCAAGTGAAGGTAGTCTTTTCTTGATCAGATGGATGAATGGGAATTTGATGAAAACCTGAATACCCATCCAAATAACAGAAATAAGAGTGTTTCATAAGTCTTTCAAGCATCTGATCAATAAAAGGGAGGGGAAAATGATCTTTTTTCGTGGCGCTATTTAACTTCATATAATCAATGCACATGCGCCAACCAGAGACAATCCTAGTAGGAATCAAGTTATGTTTATCATTTTCAATCACAGTTATTCCCCCCTTTTTAGGCACCACATGGACAGGACTTACCCATTTACTACTATCAACAGGATATATGACTCCAGCATCAAGCAATTTCAAAATTTCCTTTTTAACCACTTCTTGCATTTTAGGATTTAATCTCCTAAGTGGTTCTACTGTGGGCCTACTTTCATCTTCTACAGTAATCCTGTGCATACAAAGAGAAGGGCTAATCCCTTTGATATCATCCATTGTATAACCTATTACCTTTCTATACAACCTAAGTTGTTTCAAAAGTTTTTCAGTTTTATATGGATTCAATTCAGCATTGATAATCACAGGATATGTGGAATTAGGACCAAGAAATTCATACCTTAATGAAGCTGTAAAGGTTTTAATTCCACATTGGGGCTTACCACTTTGTCACACATGACCTCAGTATCATGTGGGGCCTCAGAGCAATCAGATGTTTCTGTCGGCTCAATCATAAAAATAGTTTCAAGTGGGTCATTAGGAAGGGTTGCTTCCTTTACCACTTGTTCGACAAAATCCACAGTACAGCAAACATCATTATAAGGTTTTTCTAAACATTTTGGTCTCCAACAGTTAGAGACAACTTACCATTCTTGACATCAATCACAACACCTGCAGTTGCTAAAAATGGTCTGCCTAAAATAATAGGAATCAAAGAATCTTCGTCCATTTCAAGCACAACAAAGTCAGCAGGTATAAAAAATTTTCCTATCTTAATAGGAACATCCTCTAAAATTCGTACAGGATATTTTACAGATCTATCAGCCAATTATAAAGACATCCTAGTAGGTTTTAGTTCACCCAATCCTAACTTTTTAGCAACAGATAATGGAATTAAACTCATACTCGCTCCTAAATCACACAATGCTTTATCTATATTCATGTCACCAATGATGCAAGGAATAGAGAAACTACCTGGATCTTGGAGCTTGGGTGGAAGTTTCTTTTGAATTAGAGCACTGCACTCTTTAGTAAGTGCAACTGTACCATCTTCCTCCAGTCTTCTTTTGTTGGACAGAATGTCCTTCAGGAACTTTGCATATGTGGGCATTTGCTGCAAAGTATCTGTAAAAGGAATATTAATATACAATTTCTTTAAAACATCAAGGAACTTACCAAATTGTTTGTCCAACTTTGCTTTGGCTAAGCGCTGAGGAAATGGAATGGGAGGTTGATATGGCTTAACCTCCTCCTTCTTTTCTTGTGGTTTCTCTTCTTCAATTACTGGATAAGATGAAGATTCATCTACTTTCTTTTCCTCCTTTGCAGTCTTGTCTACTGGCCCCTCGTATTGAGTACCACTCCTAAGAGTGACAGCCATGGTTTGGTTAGATGGTCCAACCTCTGGTTTCCCAGGAAATGTTCCCGGTGCTCTTTGAGAATAAGAGGCTTGTTGGGCAATTTGATTTTCCAGTATTTTGTTGTGAGTGGCAAGAGAGTCCACTTTTGAAGCTAAGTTTTTTATTGCATTAGAGAATTCATCATTTTGTTTAAGTTGAGTAGCTACAAATGTCTCCATCAAGGATTCTAGCTTTGATTTTTGTGGAATATAGGTTCCTTGTTGAGGTTTGTAGTTACTTTGGAATTGAGGTAGCCTATTTTGGAAGCCAGGTGGACCTTGTAGAGGTCTGTAGTTACCTTGATAATTTCCACCATAGTTTCCAATAGCATCTACCTGATGCATTTCTTGTTCTTGATTAGGGGTCATTGCTAAATGGCAGTTTGTAGCTCCATGTCCTGAAACACCACAAACTTCACAAACAATATTAGTAGCACCTGTTGACCCTATTTTATTAAGTTTTAATGTTAATGCTTCAACTTTGGCAGAAAGTAGGGAAAGAGCATCAACAGAATACTTACCTGGTGTTTTAGAAGGTAATCCTCTCTCAGAGTTCCACTGGTGAGTGTTTTGAGCTATTTCCTCAATCAGGTTCTCAGCTTCATCAACATTTTTACTCATGAAGGCTCCTCCAGCTGCAGCATCTAAAGAGATCTTTTGTGTGGAAGTTAGTCCATTATAGAAAATATGGATTGTCAACCACCTTTCTATCCCATGGTGAGGACATTCTCTTAGCAACTCTCTGTATCTTTCCCAGGCTTCATACAAGGATTCATCATCTTTTTGTGAAAAATTGATGATTTGTTTTCTCAGCACATCAGTCTTGTTCCTTGGGTACCATTTATTGATAAAAGCACTGGACAATTGTTCCCAAGTCGTGATGGATCCTTCAGGAAGAGAGTATAACCACGCTCTCGCTTTATCTCTTAAGGAGAAAGGGAAAAGTCTTAAGCGAATGACATCATTGGTGGCTCCGTTCATCTTCAGGGTGTCACAGTATTCAAGAAAGATTTGAAGATGAAGATTTGGATCTTCAGAGGGTAATCCTCCGAATTGGTTCTGTTGAACCATTGAGAGTAGTGAAGGCTTCAATTCAAAATTGTTAGCCTCCACTGTGGGTCTGAGGATGCTGGATCCTCTTCCATTAGTGCTTGGATCGGCAAAATCTCTTAAAGGTCTGTGTTGGTCTGCCATTTGTTTTTCTTTTTGTTCTTTTTGTTGTTTTTGTTGTTTTCTTAAGGCTCTAAGGGTACATTCTATCTCAGGGTCAAATCCTAAGTTTAGATCGACACTACGGCTTCGTCGCATAAATAGAAAATAAATGACAAATAAAATAAACAATTACAAAAATAAAATAACAGATACACAGAATATAGAACAAAATACAAAATTACAAAGAAAATAAAAATAAAAATAAAAATAACAATAAAAATATTAACAAATATGATCTAATCGAATTTCAATATTGCCGATATTTGAGGGACAACAGTCCCCGGCAACGGCACCAAAAACTTGACAGGGCCCGCAAGCGCACGGGTTATGTCGCGTAATATAAAAGATTATCGTTCTCCACAGGGACTGTGTTCAAAGTACTAGCATATTTAAATTTAATTATCCACACAATTGATTTTTAAGGTTTTTGTAAAATAAAACACAAAATTAAGTTGCACAGAATACAAAAATAAGATTTACTTGACACTTAAAAAATCAGAGTTGAGAGTATCTTGGGATTTTGGGGGATTAAGACTCTATTTTATGTTAATGAATTTTAACTTTTCATAAATAAGAATCAAATTAAGTTTTCCAAGGCAAATTTTCCAAAAGCTAATTAATATGTTCCTCTCAGAATCCTATTATTGTACCTAACCTATGGAAAGCGCTGCTTAATCCTCAGAAAGGCCCATTATCGTTTTATGAAAATCCCTTTTATTTCCTCAAAAGAATTTTGATTACTTTCACGGTTTTACCGAGGTCACAAAAAGCATTTCAAAAATCTTAGGTTTAGTTCAAAGCTTTCCAGTAAAAATAAATCTCTCGATTCTATTTATTACCTAAACTTACTAATATACCCGTAAGTATACAGTTTTATCATTTAGGTTCTTGTTAGGAATTACTAAAAGCATTGAGCATAATTGAACTAAATGGAAAACAGAAATTTATTTAATTCCAAATCAAAATAACATTAAAATAAAATATTATCATACCCCCTTTATCCCAAGATAATTAATTTAGCTACTCATGAAATAATTTAAATTCATATAAATAATGGAAAAATAAAACATACAAGACATGGTAAAAATAAAGACTTACGGGTTTCCCCAAAAGCTCAGAATAATTTACCACTGTAATTCCTTGTTGCAATAATTTCTCCACCAATTACAAATTTAAATTCTCACTTTTACAGCCCCCATAACAGAATAAAAGAAAGAAAAGAAAATAAAAAGAAAGAGAAGAAAAACGAACAGAGAAAGAAAATAAGAGAAATAAAAAAAAGAAAGAAAGAAAAGAGAAACGAAAAACGAAGAGAAAGGAAGGAGGAATTGGAACGAAGCTGATGGAATTGATGCAAGTGATGATTGATGCTGGATGCTTGCAACTTCTTCTCCTTTTATAGGCGATGGAAAGGGGGGATCCAGCTAAGAAACGCGTTGTAATTGCAAGTGGGAGGAAACTTTCGGTGCATGTGAGTTCCAGCTGTGCCAATTTGCATTATTTTAATATTTCCAATAATTTGGTGCTTGGATTTATTCACCTGGGCAAATTCCGAGTGGAAAAGTGGGTCGGTTTTCATCTTTTCTGCAAAATTCGAGTGAAAGGGTGCCTTCTGTGCTCAAAACCGAGTGAAAATGGTACTGTTCGTACATAAAACCGAGTGAAATCTTCACTCGGTGTTGAGTTGAGGGGTCGGTATTTAAGAAAACCGGTCGGTTTCGCTTGAGCGAGAGTTTCTCGCTTAAGCGTTTGTTGAAGGTAACCGTCTCGCTCAAGCGGATAAAGGTTCGCTTAAGCGAGAGGTTCTTTTTTTCACTGTTTCACTTGGAGAAACCTTGCTCGGATTTGCTTGTGTTGCTCGGAATTGACTGAAGAGGGAATCAGATCTGACTGAAACCATTCACTCGGCTCAGGTTCAAGGAGTTCATTCGGAACTGATTGAAGACTCACTCGGCTCAGATTCAATCGAATCCCAATCATTTTCACTCGGCTGTCTCTGAATTTGAACCACTCGGTGAAAGCTTTACTTTGGAATTCACTCGGATTTGCTTTGAAATATTTCAGTCGGCCTTCATGCTTTTTACTCGGAATGGCCTTCACTTTTACTCAGGAACTTGCTCTTGAAGGGTTGGAATTTGACTGATTGAATTTCTTCTTATGTCCGAGCCTTGCTTTGCTTGGAAATGCATCTTTCTGACCCAACTCACTCGGATTTAATGCGAAACTTAAAAGTCAGTCCGAGTGTGATTCACTCCTGGTCGGATTTCACCTTGTCCGATTAAGACACCACTCGGAAATGCCTTGTTCTCCGAATGAAACCACTCGGATTCTCCTTAGTCAGCATTTATTCATTCAATGGCATTCCTTCTGCTCGGAATCAATTCACTCGGAATCATCTTTTTGCCCAGAAAAGCACTTGTTCTTTGGTCAGACCTGCTTCAGTCAGCATTCTTCACACGGATTTACTTCAATCAGCAAATTCCCACTCGGATTCACTTCAATCAGCAATCCTTTCACTCGAAAAATACCTTTGGGTAGCATTTATTAAAGCTCAGTTCCTTTTTTTCACTCAGAATTGTTGCATTCGGATAGCTTCCAATCGGATTTTCCTAAAACCTAGACTTATTCCTTTTTAGCATTGATCCTTTACTCGAGTCAGCCATTTATCACTCGGAATGGCTTTCATAGGGAATATTTCACTCGGATTTTCCTCCAGCAGTGCAGTATTCCACTCTGATTTGGTCATTTCTGAGTTATCCCACTCGGATTTGGCCTATTTTGAGTTATCCCACTCGGATTTCGCCTATTTTGAGTCGGATTTCATTGCTCTGAGTCGGATTTCAGCTTTAAAAAGAGAATTCTTTCCACTTTGGGCTTGTTCTTCTTGTTTCTTTATCATTTTATGGTCGCTTTTCTCTTGTTTTTGACCCTTTGTTACCTTAATTCTTGCAAAATAACATACCTAAGTAGAATAGAGTGGAAAGAAAGCAAAAATCGCAATAAATAAAGGAAATACAGTGGATAATGACTAAAATCCTAAGCAATTTAGACCTAATTTATTGTATTATAAAGCACTTATCAAAATACCCCAAACCAAAGCATTGCTTGTCCTCAAGCAATCACCATATTCACAAGATAAATACAGAAAACACTAAACTTAATAACTTATGGAATCCAAAACAGAGAAACAGATTTATTTAAATGCCAGTTTTATTTTTCTTATGTGAATCAATTTTCAATGTCAAGACTTGAGATACTCTTCTCACAATTTTCACTCAAGTGTTTAAAAGTTTGTGTATCTCTCAAATCATCATAGTAAAAAAATATTACCATAAGCTTGTTAATAAACCAGAAACTCCACAGTTTAGATAGAAAATATGTCAAAGTCTAAAGGTCTTTCAAAGGTTGTAACGTGGCCTTGGGTTGTATTGTCAAGGTAGGAAATTCAAGAAAAATAGAATACAAAAGGGCTTTAACAGTCATGAATGATTCAAATTATCATCATAAATTTAACAGAGCAAATTTTTGAATTTTTATAGACTTTTTAGAATTCATTCAATATCATCCTTTTGATTTTCTTTTTCTTTTTCTTGCTTTTCTTTGCATCCAATACCATATTTTTCTTAAGTCCTTTTTTATTTCTTTGCTCCACTAAATTTCCAACTTTTTCACCATCAAGAGAATATCAGTCAATGAAAGGTTTCAAAGAAAAATTTTCGCTTTTAGGCTCAAAAGGGGCAACTAGGGGTCAAATTATACAAAATTCTGAGGCTTAAAAATAAGACCTAATTGTGCCTTTATCATTCTAAGACATATAATCAAAAACCTTTTTGAATCGGTTGAAAAACAAGTTCTAGAATATTAATGACTATGAGATTCACTCAATTAAGAAAATATGGGTTTTGAAAATTTGTTTGATAAATAACCCATTTTGGCTCAAGTCTAATCATGGAAAGTCTTTTCAAAGAAAATTTTAATCACATAAGGTTCATTTAAGCATTTATTTGGCATTTAAACAATCAAATTTTGAAAATTTTACTCAAAATTTTGGGATCCTTAGATACTTTAGCCTTGTGTTTAAAGTGAATTTATCATGTAATCATGGTAAATTACAAGATTACAAACAAAATAAGGAAAACACACATGCATAAAAAAAATATAATCATCACACAACAAAACAAAACAGTTAAGTTTTCTTACCTACCACCCCAAACCAGAATTTGACATTGTCCTCAATGTTAAAATGGATGATGAAAGGATAAGAAAACTTACCTGTAATAACCCCAAACCAGCATCTGACATAGTTGGTTTTTGGTTTTTTTTATATAGAATAAAAGCTTAAAATAAAACAACAATTTTTGATAGGGTTACCTCCCTATCAGTGTTAAGTTTTAAGTCTTCAGCCAGACTTCTCACCGTTTGGATTTACTTATCAGGAGCATCAAACAAGTCCAAGTCACTTGCTTGTTGTATTGGTTGACCTGTCAGATAGGACTGATATAATATCGCTAAATTTCAAAAAGGACTCATTTTGAATATTTAAAATATACCGAGTGAAGGGTTACTATTTGACTTAATAATTTTGCCGATAGTTACTATGCAAAACACTGTGCATGTATGAAATTTTCAAAAGATGCACAGTAACCAGGAATAAAAAATTCAAAGATGCACAGTACTTTTATATTAAAATAATGGAATACATAGTAAATTTTTTTCCTATAAATACCGAAGGATTTCTTCTTTAGAATTCACAATTTCAGATTAAGTTTTCTTAATATAGTAGTGCTAGTGAGATAGTGGTGGAAGTGAGAGAGAGAATTAAATTTTTTTGGGAGAAGGTTCTGCTAAAATCCTAAGGTAAGAATACTTCTCTTTTATATTTTTTGGGTTATTTTCATATCATTTTTAGAAATCTGTTATTATAATAGAAATAATATTATTTTAAGTTACTATTCTGCATAGTAAAACACTATTTCAATAGTAAATTACTATTTAAATAGTAAATTACTATTTACTATTATTATTTACCTTTACTATTTATGTTTTTACTATTTACTGTTACTATTCACGATTTACTATTTACTGTTACTATTCACGTTTTACTATTCACTATTCACTATTCAAAATTTACCATTTTTGTTTTAAGTAGTAATCTTAATCCTCATCTTATGCCTATACTGAAATAAGATTGGTATTAATATTTCTAGAAATCGGAGGCGCAAAGCAAACTCTCTTTTGGTAACAACTCAAGGTAAGGGGGAGTGAGATAAGAGTATAATATGAAAAGACATAAGAATAATGGGAGGAGTCCCCTACTCCTTTTAAATTTAATAATATTATTATTTTAAAATATTAACTTTTTAACTTAAAATTTTTAATAAATTTTAAATTAAATATCCGATTTAAATAACTCTAACATACCTATGCAAGGACTTAGACCATTATGACCTATATGGACTGGACTATACCTATGCAAGGACATGGACCATTATGACCCATATGGACTGAACAATACCTATGCAAGGACTGGATTATATGGACTTACATATACCTATGCTAGGAATGGACAAAAGGAACTAAAAACAAATCAACTATATTAATAATCATTAAATTTTGCATTATGATATGTATTTAATAATATTTAATTGATTTGATTATGATTGATTTATGATTGATGATGTTTAACTGTGGTTGATAATATTTGATTGATGATATTGTAATGTGGAGTTTGAGCATATAGCGAGTATGACGGAAAGCTAAAATTCAGTAAGAATTTCTTACCTTACTCTTTAAATTTTTATTATCTTTTATTTCTTCTTAGAAATTATTTTTATATTTAGAATAAAAAAATTAGTATTTATTTTAGAAAGTAGACATTTTATGAAAATTAATTTATAAAAAATTAAGATAATTAAATTTTGAATTAAAGAAAATTTTTGTAATTTTAAGTATTTTTGGTTAATGATTTAAAGATTATTCTCTTTTAAAAAAATAAAATTTTAAAAGAAAATTATTTTATTTTTTCAACTTAATAACTAAAGATATTTGAAAATAATTAAGAATTTGATCTTGTTAAGATTTAATATGAAAAAGTTTTGAGATATTTAAGGCTTAGAAACTCAATTTCAGTGAGAATTAAAAACTGTACCAAATTTATTTTTGTGGGACAGAAATTCAGAGAATTAAGAAAGGCTAAATTACACTTTTGGTCCTCTAACTTGTAAGTTTTTCCCAAATTGGTCCCTGATTATTTTTTTAATTCAATGAGGTCCCCAAACTTTTTAAAACGTGTCAACTTGGACCTTCCGTCAGAAACTCAGTAACGCCGTTTGCTCACATGGCATGTCGGGACACATGTCACAATCTTGTTAGCACATGTGTCACCACCAGAGCTTAGGACATATGTCAGATTTTGATTGGGTGATGATTTTGTTCGAAATTAAAAGAATTTGCCTTAGGTAGGACTTGAACCCATGACCTTTAAGTCAAATACCACATCCATCACTACTAGGCCACATGTGACTTTAGTGATTCAGATCATAATATTTATATATAAAGGTAAATTTTTAATATCTAAAAGTGTATTTAATTTAATTATTATAATAAAATATTTATAGGTATATTTAATTTATTTATTGTAACTAAAATATTTAAGGCTATATTTAATTTTATTATTGTTAATAACATATTTAATTATTTTAAATTTAATTATTTTGATGAAATATTTAAAAATATATTTAGTTTAATTATTATTAATCAAATATTTAAAAATATAGATAATTTAATTATTTTTTATTAAATATTTTAAAACATATTTAGTTTAATTATTATTAATAAATATTTAAAAAATAAACTTAATGTATATTATTAAGAAAATATTTAAAGGTATTTTAATATTGTTATGAAAATACTTAAAAATATATTTATTTTAATTATTACTAATAAATATTTAAAAATAAACTTAATTTATTTATTATTAAGAAAATATTTAAAGGTATATTTAATTATATAAAAAATATTTTAAAAAATATTTAATTTTAATATTGTTAAGAAAATATATAAAATATATTTAATTTAATTATATTAATAAAATATTGAAAAATATATTTAGTTTAATTATTATTAATCAAATATTTTTAAAAATATTTTATTTAATTATTTTTTATTAAATATTAAAAATATATTTAATTTATTTATTATTAATAAAATATTTAAAAATATTTAAAAATATATTTAATTTGATTATTTTATTATTATTAAAATATTTAAGAATATACTTAATTTATTATTATTAATAAAATATTTAATTATTTTATTGATAATTTAAGTATATAGTAATAAAATTAAATATACCTTTAAATATTTTATTAAGAATAAATAAGTAAGTATATTCTTAAATATTTTATCAAAATAATTAAATTAAAAAAATAATTAAATATTTTATTAACAATAATAAAATTAAATATAGCCTTAAATATTTTATTGGTAATAAATAAATTAAATATACCTATAAATATTTTATTATAATAATTAAATTAAATACACTTTTAGATATTGAAAGCTTACCTTTATATATAAATATTGTCATCTAAATCACTAAAGTCACATGTGGCCTAGTGGTGATGGATGTGATATTTGACTTATAGGTCATGGGTTCAAGTCCTACCTAAGGCAAATTCTTTTAATTTCGAATAAAATCATCACCCAATCAAAATCTGACAGTGTCCTAAGCTCTGATGGTGACACATGTGTTAACAAGATTGTGACATGTGTCCAGCATGCCATGTGAGCAAACGACGTTACTGAGTTTCTGACGGAAGGACCAAGTTGACGCGTTTTAAAAAGTTTGGGGACCTCATTGAATTAAAAAAATAATCAGGGACCAATTTAGGAAAAACTTACAAGTTAGATGACCAAAAGTGTAGTTTAGCCAATTGAGAAAACGTACAGTTTATAGAAATGATGTTGTAAACCTTTTAAGGTATTTAATAATTGAGTTTCTAAAGCCTTAACCAACTAAATACGCGAGTAGTTCATGCATCATGAATCATTAAAGTGAAATAAAATGTTATTGTCTGGGGACGGATTATAGAAACCGAGGATACATTAGAGGAGGCTTAATTACGAGCCTTGGGATGAGAGGGTGTGAAAGGGTGCTTCAGGGGACTTGGGGTAGCTCCCTAGTGTCGGGTACTTTCACAATAAAAACTTTCTCAATCTGACTAGTCTCTAAGTGTTTCCATGTCAGTTGAGCTGTTCATATTATTATTATCTGGACTTATGGAACAGTGTAAACTCTTGGTTGGCCCAGTGCAAATTAAAATTTAAGGGCCCATATATACAGGTAAGTTATGATGAAGATATTGCATAACATTCATGCATTTATAATTGATTGTGTATGTGATTGTGATTGATATTATTATGTATTAGTTTGTGAAAACCCTTTGTTGTTTATGTCTTATTTAGGAATATTATATTCTGTTTCTCACTCCTTTCTCTGTGTTTTTGTTTCATATGTTTTAAATTGACGGTTAAGAGGGAAGGATCGAAGAATCTCGACAGTAAATATAACACATTCTAGAAAGGGAGCTCGGTATGAGTACCGTGGTCCAATGAATAAATAATGTTATTAAGTAACTGCTTCTGGGCCATGGAGTTTCCTCTCTTTCTTATAATGTTTAATATTTATTTTCATTGGATGAATGTAAAAATTACTTTATAAAGTTTTAATAATATTTATGAGGTATTTCAGAAATAATGTACATAATTTATTCTGATAGTTACTTTTTAACAATTATATCTTGAGTAAAAAAAAATTACGAATTTTTCTAGAATTTATTAAGGTGTAACAGAGGGTGTTACAAAGTGGTATCAGAGCAGTTAATCCAATAGGCCTGGGGAAAAGGTCTATCTTACTTTGTCTGTAAACTCTGTATAGGTGATAGAGAATAGAATATCTGACTTGGTAGTAACTGTGATTGATGTGACAAATCTCAGTTACTGTGAAACAGGAAACTAATGGCTGGAAACGATCTTGCTGGAGTTGTAGAACGCTTAATCAATGCAATGGGAGTATGTGAAGGTCAAGGTAACGATGCCTTGAGAAGGCTTGACCTATTCGAAAAGCGCAATCCACCTCGTTTCAAGGGAGGATATAACCCTGATGGAGCACAAATCTGGATTCGAGAGATAGAGAAGATCTTTTGAGCATTGCAATGTAATGAAGCTGATAAGGTAGTCTTCGCTACTTATGCCTTATCTGAGGATGCCGAACATTGGTGGGATAACATACGTAGACAATTCGAAGTCAACGACGTGGAGATCACTTGGGATTATTTCAAGGATATGTTTCTGGAGAAATACTTTCCAGCTGATGTTAAAGAGAAAAGACAATTCGAATTCCTGTCGCTGACCCAAGAAAATATGACCATTGGAGAGTACGCATCCAGGTTTGAAGAGCTATCTTGTTTTCATTCTCATTATAATGATGCTACTAATGAAAGAGATCGGTGTGCAAAGTTTGTAAATGGATTGCGGCCAGAAATTAAGGAAGCTATACGAATGCAGGAAATCCGTGAATTTTCTGTATTGGTAAATCGCTGCAGGATCTTTAAAGAAGATCATAAGGATAGAATGACCAAAAGTCGTGAGCCCATTCACAAGGCAGGAGAAATGAGAAGTGGAGGACTTCACCATCACCAAAGAAGAGACTTCAGGAGAAATAAGCCTTACTAAACGCTATTTTGCCGGTTTGGAGCAGCATCTGTTCCTAACAGACCCCAAGCTTCAACTGGAAGCTATTACCCGACATCTGCACCAAATTTTAAATGTTTTATCTGTGGAGGACCCCATTTGAAAAGGGATTGTCCTAAAAACACTTATGTTTGCTTTAAGTGTAACAAACCAGGTCATCACATCAAGGATTGTCCAGAGATGAAGAGGGAAAACCCTGAAGGTGCAAGTACAAGCATAAATACTCAAGGAGGCATGCACAGTGCAGTCGGAAGGCCGAAGGCAAAAGGAAAGGTTTTTGCAATCACTAGAGAAGAAGCATCTCATTCTGATTCCATGGTGGAAGGTAAGTGTATCATTAATAAGATTCCTTTAACTGTTATGTATGACTCAGGTGCATCATATTCCTTTATTTCCAATGACTGTGTAGAAAAACTAAAATTACCTGTGATAGAACTACCATTTGACTTATCTGTACATACTCCTGGAAACAATCCTATTGTCACTTCTAAAGCCTGTTGGAAATGCCCTATTGTCATAAATGGTAGGGACTTTAAGGCTAATCTTTTCTGTTTACCCCTTTCTGGTTTAGAAGTTATTATTGGGCTAGATTGGTTGTCTGACAATCATGTTCTAATAGATTGTCATAATAAAACCATAATGTTTAAATAACCAGTGAATTTGAATCCTGAGGATTCAAGATTTCTAACCGTCAACCAAGTGAGTGCCTCTTTAAAAGGAGGGACTCAAGGATTCATGTTATTGCTTTCAACGAAAGGAGGGCAAGAATCAAAAATCAAAAATCTGCCGGTTGTGTGTGAATTTCCTGATATTTTTCCTGAAGATATCCCTGGTTTACCCCCAGAAAAAGATGTGGAATTCGCCATTGATCTAGTACCTAGAGTTGGATTCATTTCAATTGCACCATACCGAATGTCACCTCTAGAATTAGCAGAGTTGAAGAAACAACTTGAAGAGATAATAGAGAAGCAGTTTATACGACCCAGTGTATCCCCCTGGGGTGAACCAGTGTTGTTGGTTAAGAAAAAGGATGGTAGCATGAGATTGTGTGTAGATTATCAGCAACTGAACAAGGTGACAATCAAGAACAGATACCCTTTGCCAAGGATTAATGACTTGATGGATCAGCTGTGTGGTGCCACGGTGTTCTCCAAAATTAATTTGAGGTCTGGATACCATCAGATAAGGGTGAAGAAAGAAGATGTACCAAAAACTACTTTTAGAACACGCTATGGCCATTACAAATATCTAGTAATGCCTTTTGGTGTAACTAATGCACCAGCCGTATTCATGGATTACATGAATAGGATTTTTCATCTATATCTAGATAAATTTGTAGTTGTGTTCATTGATGATATATTAGTGTACTCTAAAAGCAGAGAAGAACATGTTGAACACTTGAAGATTGTGTTGGAAATCTTGAAAAAGAAACAATTGTATGCAAAGCTGTCAAAGTGTGAATTCTGGTTGGAAGAAGTGAACTTTTTAGGACATGTAATTAGTCAAGGAGGGATAGCTGTAGACCCTTCCAAGGTGGAGATAGTTTTAAAATGGGAGAGACCAACCACAATCACTGAGATTAGAAGTTTCTTGGGTTTGGCTGGATACTATAGGAGATTCATTGAAGGATTTTCAAAGCTAGGATACCCATTGACTAAGTTAACACGGAAAGGACAACCTTTTGTGTGGACGACACAATGCGAGAATAGTTTCCAAGAGCTGAAAGATCGACTTACTTCTGCGCCGGTGTTAGTACTCCCTGATCCACATCGAAGTTTTGATGTTTACTGTGATGCGTCTAAACAAGGACTAAGAAGTGTACTCATGCAAGACAAGAATATTGTAGCCTATGCGTCGCGCCAATTAAGGCAACATGAGATTAACTACCCTACCCATGACTTAGAGTTAGCCGCTGTAGTTTTTGCCTTAAAAATTTGGAGGCATTATCTATACGGTGCAACATTCGATGTGTTTAGTGATCATAAAAGTCTCAAGTATTTATTCGACCAAAAGGAGTTAAACATGAGGCAACGGAGATGGATGGAGTTCTTAAAGGACTACGATTTTGAGTTGCAATACCATCCTGGAAAAGCAAACGTAGTAGCTGATGCTTTAAGTTGAAAGTCTCTACATGCGTCCACGATGATGATTAAAGAGCTAGAATTGATAGAGGACTTTAGAGATCTTAACCTAGCAGTAAAGGTTAATGCTAACAGCTACAGATTAGGAGCGTTGCAAGTGACAAATGAATTCCCGAGGCAAGTTTTAGAGGCTCAACGAGATGATGAATTCCTACAAGAAAAGAAAGAACTTTTGAAACAAGAAAAAGAAGTCAAGTTCAATGTAAGAAATGACCAATTACCGAGGTATAAGGATCGAGTGTGTATCCCTGATCAAGAGGAGTTGAGGAAAGCAATTCTAGAAGAAGGACACAAAAGTTATATGAGCATTCATCCCGAAGCTACTAAAATGTATCAAGATTTGAAGAAGTTATTTTGGTGGCCTGGAATGAAGAAAGCGGTGGCAGAATACGTGGCTGCATGTCTAATTTGCCAGAAGGTTAAAGTGGAACATCAAAACCCCCTGGAATGCTACAATCAATGGAAATACCAGAATGGAAATGGGATAGCATTACCATGGATTTTGTGACTTCTTTACCCAAAACTCCATTAGGACATGATTCAATATGGGTAATAGTTGATAGACTAACAAAGTCTGCCCACTTTATTCCCATCAATATTCGTTACTCTATGGAGAAGCTAGCAAAATTATACATCGAGGAGATTGTGAGATTGCATGGAATTCCTTCAAGTATCATTTCTGATCGGGACCCTCATTTTACATCACAATTCTGGAAGAGCTTGCACAAGGCTTTGGGAACAAGACTGCGTCTGAGTTTAGCATATCATCCTCAGACGGATGGACAATCAGAAAGAACGATCCAATCTCTAGAGGACTTGTTACGAGCTTGTGTGTTAGAACATAAAGGAAGTTGGAATCAATTCTTACCATATGTGGAGTTTACCTACAACAACAGTTTCCATGCTAGCATTGGCATGGCACCTTTTGAAGCATTATATGGAAGAAAATGTATGACCCCGCTATGTTGGTTTGAGACTAGTGAAAACTTGATGCTAGGACCAGAGTTGGTACAACAAACCACGGATAAAATCAAAATAGTTCAGGAAAAGATGAAGGCAACACAGAGCAGGCAGAAAAGTTACTATGACAAAAGAAGAAAGCCGCTCGAATTTCAAGAAGGCGATCATGTATTCTTGAAAGTCACACCTATGACTGGGGTCAGTCGGGCAATGAAATCTCGAAAACTAACTCCTAGATTTATTGGTCCATATCAAATAATTCATAAAGTTAGTCCCCTTGCCTACCAAATAGCATTACCAACTTTTCTTTCTAATATCCATAATGTTTTTCATGTGTCAAACTTACGAAAGTGTATATCTGATCCTACACATGTTATTGAACCTGATGTCATACAAGTTAAAGATAATCTTACATATGATGCACCACCTGTTAGAATAGGTGACAGAAGAATAAAAAAATTAAAAGACAAGACAATTCCGCTTGTAAAGGTCATTTGGAGTGAAACGAGAGGAGAAGATGCTACATGGGAACTAGAAACTGAGATGAAAGAGTCTCATCCCCATTTGTTTTACTGAATAATGTAAATTTCGAGGACAGAATTTTCTAAGGGGAGTAGAGTTGTAACACCCCTATTTTTATTTTTATATTGAAATTTTGAAGGAATTAAATTATGGTTCTTTAGAACTTTTTAATCTACGTATTATTTATGATTTTTTTGCAATTTTTGGAATTTTGGAATTTTTTTAATGAAATAATTTTTTTTAAAATAATTTTAAATTTATATAAGTGACTTAAATTAAAAATATTTATAAGAAGGTGAATTTAAATTATAAGAAAATTTTCTAAAATCCAATTCAAGTAGACTTATTTAAAAATTATCGGTTTGAGAAAAATCTTGATTTTTTCCAATCGGTAAAAAATTGGAAACGTATCAATAAATTTTTATTAACAGAAAATTTTAGATTTTTAAAATTTTAGCTTTATATTACTTATTATAAAATTAGTGAGGACTGATATAATATCGCTAAATTTCAAAAAGGACTCATTTTGAATATTTAAAATATACCGAGTAAAGGGTTACTATTTGACTTAATAATTTTGCCGACAGTTACTATGCAAAACACTGTGCATATATGAATTTTTCAAAAAATGCACAGTAACCAGGAATAAAAAATTCAAAAATGCACAGTATTTTTATATTAAAATAATATAATGCATAGTAAATTTTTTTCCTATAAATACCGAAGGATTTCTTCTTTAGAATTCACAATTTCAGATTAAGTTTTCTTAATATAGTAGTGCTAGTGAGATAGTGGTGGAAGCGAGAGAGAGAAGTAAATTTTTTTGGGAGAAGGTTCTGCTAAAATCCTAAGGTAAAAATACTTCTCTTTTATATTTTTTGGGTTATTTTCATATCGTTTTTAGAAATCTGTTATTATACTAGAAATAATATTATTTTAAGTTACTATTTTGCATAGTAAAATACTATTTCAATAGTAAATTACTATTTCAATAGTAAATTACTATTCAAATAGTAAATTACTATTTACCTTTACTATTCACGTTTTTACTATTTACCATTACTATTCACGATTTACTATTTACTGTTACTATTCACGATTTACTATTTACTGTTACTATTTACGATTTACTATTTACTATTACTATTCGTGTTTTACTATTCACTATTCAAAATTTACCATTTTTGTTTTAAGTAGTAATCTTAATCCTCATCTTATGCCTATACTGAAATAAGATTGGTATTAATATTTCTAGAAATCGGAGGCGCAAAGCAAACTCTCTTTTGGTAACAACTCAAGGTAAGGGGGAATGAGATAAGAGTATAATATGAAAAGACATAAGAATAATGGGAGGAGTCCCCTACTCCTTTTAAATTTAATAATATTATTATTTTAAAATATTAACTTTTTAAATTTTTAATAAATTTTAAATTAAATATCCGATTTAAATAACTCTAACATACCTATGCAAGGACTTGGACCATTATGACCTATATGGACTGGACTATACCTATGCAAGGACTTGGACCATTATGACCCATATGGACTGAACAATACCTATGCAAGGACTGGATTATATGGACTTACATATACCTATGCTAGGAATGGACAAAAGGAACTAAAAAAAAAATCAACTATATTAATAATCATTAAATTTTGCATTATGATATGTATTTAATGATATTTAATTGATTTGATTATGATTGATTTATGATTGATGATGTTTAACTATGATTGATAATATTTGATTGATGATATTGTAATGTGGAGTTTGAGCATTTAGCGAGCATGACGGAAAGCTAAAATTCAGTAAGAATTTCTTACCTTACTCTTTAAATTTTTATTATCTTTTATTTCTTCTTAGAAATTATTTTTATATTTAGAATAAAAAAAATTAGTATTTATTTTAGAAAGTAGACATTTTATGAAAATTAATTTATAACAAATTGAGATAATTAAATTTTGAATTAAAGAAAAATTTTGTAATTTTAAGTATTTTTGGTTAATGATTTAAAGATTATTCTCTTTTAATAAAATAAAATTTTAAAAGAAAATTATTTTATTTTTCCAACTTAATAACTAAAGATATTTGAAAATAATTGAGAATTTGATCTTGTTAAGATTTAATATGAAAAAGTTTTGAGATATTTAAGGCTTAGAAACTCAATTTCAGTGAGAATTAAAAATTGTACCAAATTTATTTCTGTGGGACAAAAATTCAGAGAATTGAGAAAACGTACAGTTTATAGAAATGATGTTGTAAACCTTTTAAGGTATTTAATAATTGAGTTTCTAAAAGCCTTAACCAACTAAATACGCGAGTAGTTCATGCATCATGAATCATTAAAGTGAAATAAAATGATATTGTCTGGGGACGGATTATAGAAACCGAGGATACATTAGAGGAGGCTTAATTACGAGCCTTTGGATGAGAGGGTATGAAAGGGTGCTTCAGGGGACCTGGGGTAGCTCCCTAGTGTCGGGTACTTTCACAATAAAAACTTTCTCAATCTGACTAGTCTCTAAGTGTTTCCATGCCAGTTGAGCTGTTCATATTATTATTATCTGGACTTATGGAACAGTGTAAACTCCTGGTTGGCCCAGTACAAATTAAAATTTAAGGGCCCACATATATAGGTAAGTTATGATGAAGATATTGCATAACATTCATGCATTCATAATTGATTGTGTATGTGATTGTGATTGATATTATTATGTATTAGTTTGTGAAAACCCTTTGTTGTTTATGTCTTATTCGGGAATATTATATTCTGTTTCTCACTCCTTTCTCTGTGTTTTTGTTTCACATGTTTTAAATTGATGGTTCAGAGGGAAGGATCGAAGAATCTCGACAGTAAATATAGCACGTTCTACAAAGGGAGCTCGGTATGAATACCGTGGTCTAATGAATAAATAATGTTATTAAGTAACTGCTTCTGGGCCATGGAGTTTCCTCTCTTTCTTATAATGTTTAATATTTATTTTCGTTAGATGAATGTAAAAATTACTTTATAAAGTTTTAATAATATTTATGAGGTATTTCAGAAATAATGTACATAATTTATTCTGATAGTTTCTTTTTAACAATTATATCTTTAGTAAAAAAAAATTACGAATTTTTCTAGAATTTATTAAGGTGTAACAGAGGGTGTTACATACATACCAGATGTCATTCCAAATATCAATATATAATTCACATACCTAGCTATTTATAATACATCCGCCAATATCAATAAATTATCAACACTAGATTACACCTTTCATCTCACAATACAATGAATCACAAACGCTGCCGGCCAAGGCATTCCATTACCATTATTTACCTTTCCAAAGCCTTACTTCATAAACGTTCTCATCCCATGGTTTTCCTGCATCAATACTAAAAGTAGACCACATGGGAGAGTGAGTTATACATTTCAAATGACGATATGAATACAATTGAAATTATGTGCATATACATATCAACATCATATATGCTTTGCTAAGCACATCAATAGTCATCATAGATTATTAATTCAACAATGTATACTTATTTCATACTTATTCATCAAATCGTAGCAAAGCAAGCATATACACATCTATTCCAATGCCACAACGGGATAACATCATCAACATTGACCATTCCAGTCTTTTCTCAAAGCCACCACGGGCTAACATCGTTATCATCAATCATAAAGAAATACGCCCTTCATTACATTGGGCCATAACTTACATATCGTCATATTCAACATCATTTATTACTTTTATGTGGTCTTTTGGTATATTAATTACCCATCTCATCAACACTAATACCACCATCTCAATCATCATCAATCATCATCATATTCTGGCATATCTCCATGCTATATGCAAATGCTCTTATGGCTAATGCATATGCACAATAGAATAGACAACAACAAATACGGATCCGACTGTGGGAATAAACACCAAATTGTGGGTCAAGCATAGGTGTGCTACTATGCCCCTACTGCAGTAGTAAAATGTGTACACATATCTCAAAGCATGCATACATCTCAACAACATCTTTTACTGGTACCAAACCGCTATCGCCCATCTGTAGCACTAGTCACCCCATGACTTGCGGATCAACATCGTGGCCTTAATTACCACAAGTGCTACGGGCCCCTCCCGAACACACATCGAGAGAGCTGTGCCCCGTCGAACACCGAGGTAACTCGCTCACCATAGAGCCGCCTGCCCACTGGGCCCACCACATAGGGTGCCTCGTCACCAAACTATGGACAGCTTCGTGACTCACACACCGAGTCACAGGGGAAACAACAAGAATGCTCGTGCACTAAGCCGCCCTCCCACTAGGCCCGCCTAGTGGAACCCCCTAATATTCCATATAGACAGCGATCGATATGCCATGGATACAATGCAATGCAAATCAAATGCATTTCTCACACTGTGCATCCTAGATGCCACTCATCAACATCATCATCATAATTCGTCATTCATCATCATCGTATCACCAACACCACCATACACACCTTAGTGGATTTCATCATTGTTGGTTTCTTAGCCATTATTTTCAAGTTTTAATGTGGTATTTTCATCTCAACATATTTCATAAATATTTCACATCATACATGCAAGCCAATACTTGCAATCAACCACAATGGCATTACAATATTACATATCATTCATCAATATTATCACACTTTCATTTAAGGGATTTTCATCTCATTATTCATTACCATTGTCTCATGTATACATATATATATATATATATATGTATATATATATATATATTGGTGTGGCATTCACAACATTTTCATTATCATATTTCATACCACACATACAAGATCATGCTTGTATCACACACAATGGCACACAACAATTTATCAATATTAACGATCATCCTTTACTCAAGGAAATGATCCACAACCTCATTCATCATCACGTAATACCAATGTCATTTTCGATTCATTGGTATAAAACAATTACTAAGTCATCCATTCATTCATTCATCAGTCTTATAATTATTCTAGGGTATCTCTCATAACCCCACCATTATATTCTCATTATCATCCTTTTACTATTCCATTTTAGGTGGTAGATACATTGTAATCAATTAATCCCAATGTGCCAATCCATCCCAATCTCCACCATGTTATATCATCATTAAATTGCCTTTTATACACCCCCTCAATCATCTCATAATAACGAGGAAGTGGTCCATCAATAGCCCAAGGCCAAGAAAATAAAATAATTTCAAACTGGGGAAAACTCGCTCAAGCGAGATTCACCTCCGCTTGAGCGAGACAGATCAGGCTCGCTTGGGCGAGCCCAGCGCGCGTAAGCGAGAAGCTCCCAGGGGCGTGTCTACGCTCGCTCGCTTGAGCGAGACTGCCTTCCACATGGCCACTCGCTTGAGCGAGTAAAGTCATAGCATTAGACCCTTCACGCCCGCTCAAGCGACTCATGCTCGCTTGAGCGAAAATCATCCAGTACCTATTCTAGGCTTGCTCGCTTGAACGAGATACAATATACCTCATCACTCGCTTAAGCGAGACTCACCCAGTGTCACATTTCCATCACGCTCGCTCAAGCGTGGCCACGCCCGCTTGAGCGAGATTCGTCCAGTATCTCACCAGCCTTATTGTACGTACCTCGCTTGAGCGGAACACCATCTCGCCTGAGTGAGATTGAGCCAGAAACCATAATACTGGTCCAGGGGATTCCCGCTTGAGCGGGAATCCATCTCGCTTGAGCGAGATTATCAGAACTTATGCAGGGAAAAGTAAATTTTCCCAACCCAACACACAAAATCTCATTCTAAACTAATTTAGTCACAACCAACACATCATACACATCACATAAGGCATATAAAACTTGCTCTAACCATTCATACTCAGAAATTCTCATTCCAACTCATCATTCACTCTTACTTATTTAATCTAAGATTGGAGGGTTTTAACTACACCCTGTGACACCCTAAAATAGGGGTCAAATTTTCACGTTAAAACATACCTGGATCTATAAAATCCACTCTCATATATGAAGATATGAGAGCTAGGTCCAATGACCAAGAAAAGAAAGGAAAGGAAGGCAACGGAAGGTAAGGAGAAGTAAAGGCCAGACAAAAGCCATCCAGCGGTAGACACTCAACGCCTGAGCGAACCAAGAGAAACAACGCAAACTCGCTCAAGCGAGTTCCGACTCCGCTTGAGCGAGACAGCCAAACTCGCTCGGCGAGCACACATTCGCTTGGACGAAACCATGCAAAAGCCTTCCCTCAGAACCAAACTCGCTGGAGCGAGCACTCACTCGCTGAAGCGAGAAGCCACACTCGGCAAATAATAATAATCTCACTCGGAATCTGAGACAACCATTCACTCGGAGTCAGGGGTTTCAATCGCTCGGTAATGACTCCACGCACATACACCTCATAACTTAGTTCCACATTTTATCCACTAAGGTACACACATGGTCCACTTGGGAAAATACGGGTTATTCCACTCGGATTCCATAAAACCTCTCACTCGGGTTATTACCCAACCAAACACCACTCGGTGTGTTTCACCATAATTCAATCGGAAATGTACTTCACATTCATCACTCGGCACACCATTCATAAACCAACTCATTTTCTGAGTGGTATTCCACTCGGTAACTAACATCATTACCGACCAATACATATTCGGCCTCACACTCAACATTCATGCCTATTCTCTCTCGGAGAATATGTGGATCTTCTTTCACTCAGAAAGGATCTCCACAACCATACTCCACTCGGTATATCCATCATTTCTCACTCGGAGAACACCTTAACATCCATTACTCGGAAATGACTTCCCTAAACAATTCCACTCAGAATTATCCAAACTCCTCAACACTTAGAGGATTTCACCAAGTTAAGTCACTTGGACATATGAAATACCCAACCACTCGGGAAACCATTAAATCAAGTCCCACTCGGACTCACTCCACACTTAACACTCAGAATACATATATTCCATACTTAGAATATATCCCCAATCTAAGTTAATATAACCAATCTTCCCTCAAGAGATTCACTCGGGCTCCACTCGGAAAACACAAACCATTCCCCACTATGGTTCACTCAGATTTTCATCACTTAATTACAATTAGGCTATCCTTCTCTTATAATACGTTCCACTCAGAATCCCATAAGACCATTATCTTTCGGCAAAGGCCCAAATGTACGAATCTCACTCGGAAATGAGTCTAAACCTCTTATATTCCTCTCGGGATTCATTAACTTAGATTCACTCCTTCAATACCATTATTTTTCAGTCGATAAGAAGCATCAAATCAACATAAAACTTATACATAAATATACTCTCTACTTCCCAAAGCCGACTACCCACTTAGCAATACTCAACACTAAAACATATTCATGTTATCCCTAAAACATATGTATACATACAAACACTCAGATTATCCATCATCTTAACATGATTTATCATTATTAATCCTAAGCCACTCCAATACATAATGCCCAAATAAAACATATTTATATATATCAATAGGAATTTACACTCGAGTAATGTCAACTTAACTTTATTCATTCACTAACATCCATTATCCAATACATTTACATGATTTCAATGTAAATCTTATATATACACACACTCGGATCTAATACATATATTCGTATTCATTATGCAACAGGTCATAAGAGCCAACCAAGGCTTTAATACATCAATTGCACTCGGTACATTACATTATTCATACAGCCTCATCATAAATACCCATCCCTTTGGTTTAAGACCATCATAACATTCCAAACCGACCTGCATACACTGAAAAATAGTGTAGGGGTGAGCATTACATATTAAATGACAGATATTGGCTCGGATTAATCATAGAATCCACAATACAATTATATATATTATCAATCAATCAACACATACTGCCACTCGATATAAACAATCATAAACATCTTCAATCAGGTTTCTCACCCATTTCACTTGGCTATAAAGCCTGACATTCTCATCAATAAATACAATCCCTCAATCGGATTTCACCTCAAGTCTACCCCAATACTATATCCACAATAATCACACTCCGAGCCATGCTCAAGGAGTCTGTCCGAGCCCAGCTCCAGGACTTAAATATATTCATCACATGTTGTCATCTGATTGCCGATCGGTATAGAAATCCAACGCATTCCAGTGGCGAATCGGATGCATACGGTTTTATTCACTCGGCGTTCAACGCTAATACACTCGGCATTTCATCAAGCGTCTTATTTCACGCTTAGTGCCCCAGGCACTGCCTCGAGTCCAACCCAAGGTCTTTCATCATATACAACATTAGGACCACGTCCTCTTCACTCGGGATTACACCCTCGTGGCACCCCGCAAGGTGTTCATATTCAATAACTCAATATCACGTATGCATATAAATTCAACTCATATTCATTCGATTGCCCACTCAGAAATCTGCGTTCAACATTAAATTCATTCGGTAACTCAACCATAATCAGATGACTCGGCTTATACCACATGCACTCGGCATCACTATGCCATCATTCGGAATTATCATCTATCACAAGCCTCACAGGGTATTTCATGGGATACACTCGGACTTAGCATTTTCTAAGCCTCACACACCAGTGTATATGGAATTCCACTCGGGAATCAACTCTAATAATCATCCCATGCCAATATTTCACTCGGCATTCATCATCACAGTCCCCATTCATTTATTCATCATACATAAATTCAATAACAAACATCACATGCCTTTTTAAATACATAATTACACACGGGAACTCATAAATAGCCATACAATGCACTCGGCATACATAATACAAGTAATATGCATCTCGTGTATTAACTCACATCATCACAAATATCATCATACATCTCTTGGACAGATAAGCTTGCACCATACAGAAATAAATAATCATACAACTGGGTTCAACTCAATAACAGCACCCAATACACATCAAACATAATACAATACAATTATGTCACCCGGAAATCTGTCCATAAGCCATGCATTTGAGATGCAAAGCTCCCCGTACCTGGATGAAGCTTCCAGGAGTCACATGGGCCACTCGGCCCAGCCACAGCAGCTTCTGCTCGGTATTCCAACATAGGAAGAGCCGCACAACTTCCTTGCCAACCAGCATCAGTCTTCAGCCTTTCGCTCAAGCCACACATTCACTCGCTTGAGCGAAAATGGTCCAGTGACCATTTCTTCACTGGCTCGCTCAAGCGTGACCATTCTGACTTGAGCGGGATACACCCAGTAGCTCATCAACACTCCAGGCTCCACTCTGCATTGCCACCCAGTCAGTGGAGAGACCTCCAGGCACAGCACCATTCTCACCATCATGGAGGATAACCAAGCTTCCATGCATGCACCATCCATCTCTGCCTTCTTCACACAAACAGCACAGCCTCACACAGTGGATCATCTTTCCACAATCGAGGCACACCATACGCTGCTGGCTCCCAACCGAGCCACAAACAACTCACCACATGGAGGAAGAAGAAGGAGAAGAAGGATCACCAGGGAACAGGGAAGAAACTTGAACCTAGCCTCCACACACAGCCATACGCTGATTCCTCCTCCACGCTGTCCCTCACACAGCCACCCCATTCCACTCGGTCCAACACAGTTCGTGAGTGGGGGAAGAAGATGAAGGAAAAGAAAAAGATGAAGTAGAAGCTCCAACAAGTTCTAGAGAGAAGGAGGAGCACTTCTCTCATCAGAACATACACCCCCCAAAGAATGAAGGGAAAGTGAGAAGAAAAACATGTAACTAAGGCCTTATCATCTCAGCCTCATCAGCATCCCACTCATCATCAACATCCCATCCTCATTTAATGCAAGTCCATCAGCATTTAATGCCATTCCCTCAGCAATGATTGCCCCTATCCAACGTGGACAAGGGAGAGGAAGGAACCGTAACTCCTAAGGCACCACATACCACCAGCGTGCATAAAGAGAGAGAGAAAGCCAGGCCCACCAAGCCACCAAGGCACATGAGTCATTCATGCATTATTAGTATTATTATTATTATTATCCTTTCTCTTTCTCTCGCTCGAGCGCGGCCACGCCCGCTTGAGCGAGAACCGACCAGAATCTCCCCTGATAACGCATCACACGTCTCGCTTCACACTCGACTCGCTTGAGCGAGTAGCCCACTCACCTGGGCGAGATCGGGCCAGAGACCCTGTAACCAACATAAAGGACTCTCGCTTAAGCGAGAATCCCTCTCGCTTGGGCGAGAAATATCAGAACCTGGGCAGACACATGAGCCCTCAACAACCATGCGTATCAAAATCCATCCAAAGCCCATTTAACTCAATTCCATACTTCATATACCTTACAATAGATATTTAAAACTTGACTCATATGTTCATACTCAACAATTTCTATTCATACTCCTAAATTCTTATTTCAACTCATCAATCACTCCCTTTTAAATTCATATTTATCATCCTCATATGAACATAACCATACAATCCTCTCATTACCACATTACTCATCTTCATGAAAATTTGGGATGTTACACACCCCACATCACTCCCCCATTCATTTTTCCACACAATCGCTTCAAAATAATCCTCTACAATTTATGTAGTTCATCCATTCATAGATTTTCACCATCATCTAATTTATGTTCAACCAAGGGACCATCAAACACTTATCATTAACATCATATAAGTACATATATTTTGATAACAATCAACATAAGCCAAGCCATCATTCATCACTTCAGCAACTCAATCATATAAGACATTCATGGCAAGGCATTGCATGAGTTCAACATATACTTAATTAGAAATTAATTCACTCATGTGATTTGAAATGTAAACTCCTCTCCTACCTCGAGAGAAGAATCACAATCCAAACGCTTCGATTACCTCAATTATTATACATTATCATCCGAAATACAATCCTATCAACAACATACATATGCACATGAAATTAATAAGCCATCATAAGGCATTATCTCATAAGACTCATTATCAAGTCCTAGACTTGTCTAAACCCCATTTATATGCTCATGTTAGGCTTCGGGAATTCCTTTCCCAAAACCAAGATTCTCTAAGTCTCAAAGGGTTAACAATCCGAACAACAACAACACCACGGCCCATATCCATAAGGCTTCTAAGTCATCTCATGAATCACTCAACTATTATCACCAATTAACAATTCCCAAATGGACATATCAAGACTTAAGACTTTATCAATTCAAATATCCATTTCCTTAGTCCACTATTAATGGTTTGCAACCATTATCAATATCATAAACATCAACACTTAAGATTAATCCCTCAAATCAATATACCTATATACATGCATACATCTTCATTCGCAACTCATGACTTAGTTCACCATTTTATCAACATCAACATTCAACCCCTATCCTTCAAAATTCATTTCTATTTATAAAATCATTCTAAGGTACCAAAAATCATCAAGATCATCAAGTGGGTCAAAACCCCCAAATTATTAATACTTAGGGTTTCTCACATAAATCACCCATCAATGATTAACATTCACCATCTTCATTGATTCCCCCTAGGAACAATAACCTACATCTATTTATTACCACAAATCAAAATCAAAACCATTTCCCAAACCATTTAAGCCTAGGGTTTTGCCATTTCTACAATCACTCATAACTTCCAATAAACCATTTTAAACCCAAAATCATAAAACCACAAATGAGATAAGGTGGAAGTAAGAAATCTTTACCTTAAGTCTAAGCTCTATCAAATTGAAAATGAGGGTAAAGAAGAAGAAGAGGACCAATGCAAGCTTCCTAGCTTCATGCATGCTTCACCAATCCATGCTTGATCTTTGATTTTGGCAAAAATAGGAGTAGAAAGGGTTGGTCACGGTTTTTCCATTGGGAGAGGGAGGGAGATGAAGAAAAGGTAAAGAGGAATAGAGAGGAAGAAGTATCCCATGGTGATGAGGAGAAAAGGAGAGAGAAAAATGTAACTTTTAGTCATTATCCATTGGTTAATAGAGTGCATCATCATGCCTTTTTCCATTGGTCAATAATTCCTTTACCCATTGTGCAAAAGATGGTAGAAAAGAGAGGGAATGGTTACACGGTCATGAGAGGAGAAAAAAAGGGAATTTTTATTTTCTTTTAATTCCATTTTGGCTCGTGTTTTCCCCGTTTCATATCATACATCGAGTCCAATTAATTAGTTCCTTAACACCAAAAATTATTTCAATTATACCATCATAACCACAATAATTTTCTAAACATTTTAGACTCATCAATTATTTAATTTACCCTAGTGGGTCCCACATCATCTGTTAAATCACCCAATTTGGGTAAATATTAATTTACCAATAATTCACCTCTAATGTCTAATTGATTTTCCCATAATTATTGGACCATAATTAATCAATTATCATTACCTAATAAATTTATTTTCTTTAAAATCCTGGACGTTACACCCCAAACACAGACTGACCATAAAAAGACAAGTAAATAATAATATCCATGGAGATGTTGAAAAGGAAATTTCAACGTAACATTCATTTAATTTCAAAAACTAAAAGTTTGGAACGAGTTTTTTCTTTTTTGGTAGTGGAAATAAGTTTAGAATGGGTTTGGATGGAGAATTTAAAATGCTAGAATTACTAAGCCAATAATATAGGCTGATTATAAAAGGAGCATGATATAAAAGTATAGTTAAATGTAATATAAGATGGTTTTAAACAAAAGAAAAAATTTAATTTTTTTGAATATTTTGCTTTTAAAACTCCTCTTATTTACTAAAAATTATCAAATTGAAATTTCATACTACTTATCTTCCTAAATATAAGATTCTTTTGAGGAAAAATTTTATCTTTTAATATAAAACCTTTTTTCAAACTTTCATGTCATTAATTATTTTTTTACTAAAATACTCTTATTAATGTATAACATTTTCTTGAAATCAATATAATAATAAATGAGTTACATCAATTATATTATTTTTCTCTCTTATAATAATGGGATAACAAGTGGAGAGAGATTAATGTGTTGTTTAGTTCCTAGTTCCCCCTCTGTCACGGTTGCCTACCTTCGTTCCTCCTCTGTCGTGGTAACGGCGTCGTGTTTGGGTAGTCTCTACGCGTCTATTTCGTCCGTCTACCTTCGTCCTGCGAGCCACAACCTTCGTTGTCTTGTACCCACGTAGAACCTCCCTTGAGCGAACGAAGTTTACCAAAAGACAAGCATACCCTTCTACAAGCCACTATTTTAAAACGGATCTACATGAAGACGACACCACACCACGTTACTCCTCCCTAAACCGTATGAAAGGCATAAGCTTTTGCTTTGTTCCAAAGACTTTGCTTTGTTCTGACTTTTCTCTTTGTTTTTCCATTGTTGGATCCTTTCTTGGAGTTTCTATTTTGACTATTTGGTGATGGTCTAGACCGAGGGGGTTTACGGTGGTGGCGGGTGAGGGTGGCGTGTGGGTGGTTGTGGTGTGGTGCTGGTGTGGTGATGGCGATAGATCCGTGTGGTGGGGGTATCGTGTTAGTGTGGGTCTGTGTGGGTTTTCTAGGGAGGCTGTGGGGGTTAATGATGGTGATGGGTGGCTGTGTAGGTGGTTGTTGGTGGTTGTGGTGTGGTGACGGTAAGGTTCTTATTTTGAAGTCATCTTGGATTTTAACTAAATTGTTGTGTGCTTAAGTTTTGTTACTATTGTTATTGTTGTTCTTATTATTATTATTATTATTATTATTATTATTATTATTATTATTATTATTATTATTATGGTACTAATAATGAAAATGATCTTGTAAATTAAAGAGTCTTTAATGGTTCGTTAAGTGTATGGATGTCAACAGGGTGGGGCAGACACAATAATAAAACTTATGCCCACTCGTTACCTGCTCAGGTACCCATTTTATGGGTTTTTTCGGGTAACCACTATTCACGGGTATCCACGGATGTCCATGAGCACCTAGTTGAAACAAAAAATGAAAATGAAAATATAAAAAATATTAAACTAACTTACACAACATTCTTAACGATTAATGTAGAACATTAACAATTTACATCTATACTAATTCTTAGTTTCATTATTTATACAAATCTAGTTGCTATATAAATGTTTGTAATAATATTGTGTAATAATAACAATAACATAGAATAAAAAACACATACAAAATAAGAAATGTAAAAAATAAAAGCACCATTTTCTTCATCTCTCATGAATATAAAACATAAGCTAAATTAAATATAATTATATATTAATAATAGGTAAGGGTACTGATCTGTTCCCGACCGGGGGTCTAGGATCCGGTGTCGGGACAGCCACAAGAGTAAGGATTGAATGAGGTTAAAGACCGGTTGTGTGTATCTAGTCTCTGTGATCCGGCCTCTCGGTAGGAGAAACCGGTCTTGTTGTCCTGGAGATCCTTCACACCGACCTCACGTGTTGGTATGGGCGACAGGTGGTGTCACCTGTGAAGATTCTCCGACGCTCAAGTTAGAAGAGTGTAAAATGAACTCTGTTAATACTTAAGCAGTATAATAGTGAGTCTGAGAGCAAGAAGAACGTAACCTTTCATGTGTTTTTGAATACGGTATTTATAATTGATCGTGGAAGGTGAATTGTTGGGTGCCAGTGGGCCCGTAGATTCTGATAACGTGTATAGAGAGACACAATCCGAGTGGCCCACTATTCAGAGTATGTCAGGAGGGTAGGTGAGTTATCAGTGTACGATTCTGACACAGGGATGGAAGATAATCACCTTTTCCCTAAATTCCGCTGGTGATTGTACCCACTCTTGTCGATGAATAAAAGGGACATATTCGGCTGTGCAGAGTACCTTCCTCGTTATGACACTGGGGCAGTCGGTTAGAGAGCGGATCAGCCACCCGGTGTAGGAGAGCGGATAACATACTCGGTGTAGGAGAGACTCGCCTAATGTGTTAACCAACCGGATCATTACCCCTTAGGACCGGTATCCAGACCGGATAACCTTGGGGCTGATATCCAGACCGGATCATTTGTCCCCTAGCTTGTGTGAGGGACTGTAAGTTGCTCACATAAGCTATGTAGTTCACAAGAGGTCTGTATGCCGACATAACCTGCAAGAGTACATGTTAAATTTTTACCTTCGCAATACTCGTTAACCGTTGAATATTGTCCCCGAGCATTATCGGGTGATCGGTTCCAAGTGAGAGACTCTGAATTAGCAAGTGACTTTTGAATGAGCGACTCCGAGTGAGGTTGGTTCTAGTCGTGTCACCTAGGACGTTCCATTTCCTGTAACCTCCTTGTGCTGTTTGGTAAAAGTACGTCTTATTAAAAAATTCCGAGTGATACTTCCGAGTGGAATCTCTCAGATTGATCCTTCCGGGAGGAGGATTTCCGAGTGACCGTTCCCGTGTGGAAGATTTCCGATTGATAATTCCTAGGTGGAAGATTTCAAATGGTCTTTCAATGGCGCTCGGTTTAATCATACCAACCACACTCGGAGTTCGGTTTAGTCCTACAATCCGAGTCTTCATTCGGGTTGGAAGTTTCTGAGTCCAACTTTCCTGAGTGGGGTGTCCCCGAGTGTGACATCAGCGTGGGATGGAACTGAGTGAGACATTTCTGAGCGGGATAGAACCGAATGAGATATCTCTGATTCCCGTGTGGTATGGCATCGAGTGGAGCATTTTTCGGGTGAAACACTTCTGGACAGATAGACTTTGACTTCGAATGCGTATATTTCGGGTAGAGACTCTCCCGAGTAAATAATTCCTGATTGCAACCTCGAAGTGATATTCTCAACTTAAAGAATTCACGAGTCGGACTTCAGTGAGACTTTACCGACTAAAGAATTTGCGAGCCTGTCTTTGAAGTTGAAGTGTTTCTGAGTGAGGAATTCTCGAGGAGAGTACTTCTGAGCAGATTCAGTAATGAGAATGACGATTAATTCTTCTTCAACGTTCGGCCGAACCTACTAGTCGTACTTGGAGTTAGGTTTAATTCTACAATCCAAGCCTTCAATGGTGTTCGGTTTAATCCTACTAACCGTACTTCTTCAATCGGTGTTGGATTTTACCCATTCACCATTTTTCTTCAATCGGCGTTGGATTTTACCCATTCACCGTTCTTCTTCAATTGGCGTTGGATTTTACCCATTCATCGGCCTTCATACTCGGTGTTGGATTTTACCCATTCACCGACCTTCTCAATCGGTGTTGGATTTTACCCATTCACCGGTCTTCATACTCGGTGTTGGATTTTACCCATTCACCGGTCTTCGAATGGGGTTCGGTGCAATCTTACAACCCATTTCCTGAGGTTTGGTTTAATCCTACAACCCAGGTCTTCACCGGTGCTCGGTTCAATCCTACTAACCGTACTCAGAATTTGGTTTAATCCTATAATCCGAGCCTTTGAATGGGGTTCGATTCAATCCTACAACCCATTTCCTGAGGTTCGGTTAAATCCTACAACTCAGGTCTTCACCGGTGTTCGGTTCAATCCTACTAACCGTACTCAGAGTTCAGTTTAATCCTACAATCTGAGCCTTTGAATGGGGTTCGGTTCAATCCTACAACCCATTTCCTGAGGTTCGGTTAAATCCTACAACTCAGGTCTTCACTGGTGTTCGATTCAATCCTACTAACCGTACTCGGAGTTCGGTTTAATCCTACAATCCGAGCTTTCAAACTATGGTTCACCCAATTATACCTTCGAAGAGGTTCATCACTAACGACGTTGTTAGGATCATCCGTCCTGAAAGTATCTTGTCACAACACAGTTATGCATCGAATAAAATGATAAAGGCAATAGGTGAACAGAGAGAATATTTCATTAATTATGAATTACAATACAAAAGAGAGAAAAAGAGAGCCGAGTCGGGGTTATGCCTCGTTAAACCCTTTTTTTAGTAAAACCCGATCGGAAAAACCCAAGTAAGGAAAGAATGCACACTATTTTATCGACTAGCTACATCAGCAGAGGGTGTTCTTAGCTTTGATGGTCTGATCCCTAATCAATGACCTCTCGACGGCCCTGATGTTGTTGTTGGGACATAACATTTTGCTGTGCAGGCTCACCACCCAGAACTCCCTTTTGCTTTTCATAAGCAGTAAACCTTCTGATCGGAGTAGAACTATCGTCATCACCGTACTCATGATACCTTCCCTTTTTCTCAATCCGGTCTGGTTCATCAAAAGTCCCTTCTTTGAAAAGGTACTGTTTGAGTTTACCCTCTCGGATCAGGGTCTCAATAGTATTTTTCAAGGCTTGACATTCGTTTACCGAGTGGCTCTTTTGCTCATGGAATTCACAGTATTTTCGAGGGTCACCATGTTTGCGAAGCTGGGGCAGTTTTCTGACCCCGTATGTACTAAGTGTTGGCCATCCGATCTCTCTCAGAATTTGTGAACACTTAGAGTTTAGCGAAGTATAACTGCTAAATGCACTTACTCGGTTTTCCTGGTACTGCTGAGCAGGGCTATCGAAAGTGTTACCACCGAACGGCCTCTCCATGTGTTCCGATCAGGGTCTGTCCTTATCTCTCCGTTGTGGTTGATGTGGTATTACGGATTTCCCTCTCGCCGCTGTTGCTTCCAAGTGCATTTCAATACCTACGTACTTCAAAGCTTTTCTTCGAAACTCCTCCAACGTCGTTAGAGGACTCTTTGCCAAAGACAAAGCAAAGGCGGATCCAGGTTGTAGGGCTTCAACAATGATGCGAAGCTGAATAGCCTCCGTGAGGTTAGGCACCAAAGCAGCCTCCTTGTAAAATCTCTTCAAGAACTCCTTAAGAGTTTCGCTTTCTCCCTGCCTTATCTGAGCCAAGGTATAGGAAGTCCTTGGAACGTCTCTAGAGATAATGAAATGGCTCTCAAATGAAGTCGCCATTTCTTCCCAAGAGTCTATTGACCCCAAGGGTAAACTTTTGAACCAGCTAAGAGCCTCTTCCGTCAGTGTCCTTGGGAACATTCTACATATGACGTCTTCATCAGCTCCCAGATACATGGCCTCGTACACATAAGCATCGAGGTGCTTAGTGGGATCAGTTTCTCCATTATACTTTCTGATTGAAAGTGGCTGAGTTGTCTGTAGGTGTTTGGGAATAACGACACTCATGAGTCTCCTCGAGAAAGGAACACTGAGTCTATATGCCCAAGAAGTCACCACTGCTTGCTCCTTCCTCCTGATACCGACTCTATCACCAAAGTCCAGAGTCTGTTCCTTCTCCTCGTACGTAGGGATTTTCGAGTACTGGAGGGTTGTGGACCTTTCCCTCGCGGATGCATGGTGAGAATCTTTTGCTTGGGACGTCACTCTGTCCCCATCTCCTCTCTTCTCCCGCTTCAGCTCCATCAACTCCTCCCTGAGCTGCCTTATAACTTCGTCCTGAGGGTCAGGGGTTGCTACAGGTACCATCCTCCTCGTGTTGGTTATAGGAGACTAAAAGACGAGTCTCCTCCCAGTTTGCTGATGGGTCACATCCTCCACATGACCATCAACAAAATTACGTCCATCACCTTCTATCCTGAACTACCAAACTTCTGCGAAAAGTGGGAATAACTCTAACGTGTCCCACTGGGCATGCCAATGATCTGTTCCCGACCGGGGGTCTAGGATCCGGTGTCGGGACAGCCACAAGAGTAAGGATTGAATGAGGTTAAAGACCGTTGTATGTATCCGGTCTCTGTGATCCGGCCTCTCGGTAGGAGAAACCGGTCTTGTTGTCCTGGAGATCCTTTACACCGACCTCACGCGTTGATAAGTCTTGAAAAGACTTAATTATTTCACCTTTTTATTTAACATTATTCAGTAATTATTGGTTAGTTTGTTAGTATTATTTAATAATTTGATAACAATTCGTATTTTAGTTATGAATTTCAAAAGTACTTCATTTATGTAAGAAAACGATTGAAAATATTAATTAGTTAAGGAATTTTGAAGTATTTATAAATTCACTAAGCAGCCAGCGTATAAATGCTAGGCAATTAGCTGTTTAATGGTGCAGGAACAGGGTGCACTTGAGAAAAGAAGATAAATTCAAGTGAAGATTACAAAAGCCGAGCGAGATTTGCAAAAATCCGAGTGAGAATTCATAAATCCGACTGAAGAAAGTTCACAAGACCGACTGGACGAGACTTCAAAGGGTTGACCGAAAACAATTAACGAAAAGCTGACTGCAAAGATTTCCAAGATACCGACTCCAAAAGAGAACAAGGAACCGATTGAAAATAAAAGGAAGAACCCGAGCGTCCATTTCAGAAATGCTGATTGAAAAGATAATTCGCTTAAGCGATAGTTTAATTCGCTCGGGTGAGGGACAAAGATCGCTCAAGCAAAGCAAGCCTACGCTCAAGCGTGACCTCAAAACATCACCTTTCGCCTAAGCTACTCTATCACGCTTGAGCGAGAAAGCCATTCTGCATTACATATTTTCAATTCGCCCAAGCGAGAGTTAATCAGCTCAAGCGAAAACCCAGCAGCTGAAGCGTAAAAGCAGTAACTTAAACCCTGTTTCTTCCCTCCAACAACACACACCTGGTGCAGTACTGTTTCTGCTTCCATTGCCTTCTTCTCTACTACTGCAACCTTAGTAACTTAAGTAGTGAGCTGTGAATTAGTTGGTGCTGCGTTGTAAATTAGCTAAGGCTGAGCTGGATCCTGTTAAGAGCTGAGCTGTAATTAGTTAGCTACTCTGTAAACTGTGTAACTAGTTAGTTTAGTCGTTAACTTAAGTTTTCGAAGTTATAAGTTAAGTTAGTTAGTTAGGTAGAAATATATATAGGTTGTACATATTCTATAAAGATACACACGCATACACAGATACGAAATAACAGAACGGAGAACATTCATTACACACTTCGAACATCTCACTACACATTTTTCTCTCTCTAATCCTCTCCTCCACGACGTTCCACAATCCTTCGATAGAACCGAAGTCAATGGAGTTCTAAATCCCTAAGGTTGGGATTGTGAAGGTTAGCAATGGAGTCTTGAAGCTGTGAGCAAGTAGATCGACTTCTAAGATCCTGAGGCGAACAAGCTGAGGAGTGGAGCAGAATCGCTGGATTGACAAATCCAGAACCGATGAAGAACTTCACCAGTGAGGAATCATGGTTGAAGCTTAGGTAACTTCCAGCTTTCTAACTAGTTCATGCCTAATCAATTTAGGTGAATAGTTAGAGTTCAACCTCCAATTTCACATTAGATTCTTAGGTTAATCGAGCACTTAAGGGATTAAAGTTCATTGCTTAAGGATTAGTGTTTTTCACCTAAGGAATTAGGGAATAACCACAAGCGGATTGTCCTCTAGATTGTGAAGTTTGATTATACTTTAATTGCATGTTTCTTGAGGAAATTGTGAGCCGAAGCAATCCTTACCTGTTTTCTTTTAATCACTTTTCACATTCATCTTAACTCTATTTCTGAAAATACCAAAAACAACCAGAAAACACCAAAACCATAAAAATCGAATGAACTACCTGTATTTCATGTTGGTTCAGCTTGTACTAGTCCTAGATTGAGGTACTTACCACAATCCCTATGGGACGATCAAATATTCTACAATTTTAACGACTGGTGCACTTGCCATAAGTGTAAATTCGAGAGTCATATTTTGTTTTACTAAGATTTTTACCACCAAGTTAATGACTCAGGAATTTAGCTACCACGCGTTGGTGTGGGCGACAGGTGGTGTCACCTGCGAAGATTCTCCGATGCTCAAGTTAGAAGAGTGTAAAATGAACTCTGTTAATACTCATGCAGTATAATAGTGAGTCTGAGAGCAAGAAGAACGTAACCTTTCATGTGTTTTTGAATATGGTATTTATAATTGAGCGTGGAAGGTGAATCGTTGGGTGCCAGTGGGCCCGTAGATTCTGATAACATGTATAGAGAGACACAATCCAAGTGGCCCAGTATTCAGAGTATGTCAGGAGGGTAGGTGAATTATCAGTGTACGATTCTGACACAAGGATGGAAGATAATCACCTTTTCTATAAATTCTGCTGGTGATTGTACCCACTCTTGTCGGTGAATGAAAGGGCATATTCTGCTGTGCAGAGTACCTTCCTCGTTATGACACTGGGGCAGTCGGTTAGAGAGCGGATCAGTCACCCGGTGTAGGAGAGCGGATAAGCCACTCGGTGTAGGAGAGACTCGCCTAATGTGTTAACCAACCGGATCATTACCCCTTAGGACCAGTATCCAGACCGGATAACCTTGGGGCCGGTATCCAGACCGGATCAGGTACAAATATAATTTCATATATATGGATACCTATGGGCATAGATACCATATATCTGTACCCGTGCCTGTTCCTTGATGGGTAGTACCCCCGTCTTCCACGGGTACTCATACCCATGGGTTTTTAAACCTGTAACAGGTTTTTACCCACGGGTATCAATAAATCCGAATATTTTTAACCTCCCTACTAAAGTGGTTGTTATTCTTCAACCCTTTCTTCAATTTTCTAAGCTTTACCCATCCACCCACTATTGCTACTTATGTGAAGTCTTTAAATTTGTATTGATTATTACTTTGTTGATTTCTTGCTTTTAAAAGGGTCATTTTTTATCTCATATTATTATTATTTTATATTTTAGTTTCCCTTTTCTCTTTTTGTTTTGATGACAAAACTTGTTAAAATGAGCTTTTTTTGGCTTTATGTTCAACTTTGACTAATGCTGCAGGTAATGACTAGTTTTGTATATTACAAGGGCTTTAGTTGTTGTTTGGAGTTGAAAAATGATAAAGATTCATCCAAATGTACTAAATTTTGTAACATCTCTTGGCACAAATTCATAAGCAATTATTAGATCTGGCTAGAATATGCGGCTAAATGTTCATAAGCAATTAGTTTTAATATATTAATTCATTTTTTAATATGTATAATTATATTTAATATATATAACTTTCAATTTATACATATAACATTAATAAATATAAATATACACACATATTACATATATTAAAACTACTACTTTTTTTGGTAATTTTGTCCTAAATTATCATTTTTCCAACTTAATTCTACTAAACTTTTTACCAATCAAACATAACCACTACTTTCTAACTGACTTTTCCAAAACTTTTATCCAAACACAAATTTCGTTTATAAAACTCCAGTTTTCTAGATCCCGTTTATTGAACCTCATTTTTTCCAACCTCGTTCAAGTAACTTTTAACCAATGGCCTCTAAGTGAAGAAAGAATAAGTTGAGAAAATTAAATAATGAGTCAAAATCACTCCAAGAGTAATTTGGAAAAACTATAATACATCTAATTTTAACTAACTTAACTATTTTTCTTGGTACACATAAATTAGATAAAATAATATTATATTTAGGGATAGAGGTAGTAGTAATTTTTCTTTTTTGTCATTTAAATAAATTATCGATTTCAAATTCTATAAAATTCTAAATATTCCTCATCTAAACACAACCTAAAGGTAAATATTATTATGTATGAAAAGTAAGAGAAAATGAAGGACTCATAGTGTACACTAGTGGAAAAAGTGGATATAATCATGGTTAAAATCGACCTTTTATCACGGTTAATGAACCGTGGTTGTTGCAACCGTGGAAGTAGATGAGGTCCTTTAACCACGGTTGTGAACCGTGGTTATAAATCACATCTAATCACGGTTGTTTTTAACCGTGATTAAATAAGAACCTATTTAATCATGGTTGTCAACCATAACCGTGAATATAAGTAGTCATAAAACTTCATTTACAGACTATGTATAATCACGGTTATGGTAGAAATCGTGAATAAAAAGAGTTCATAATCATGGTTGTCGAGCATAACCGTGAATATAAGTAGTCATAAAACTTCATTTACAGACTATGTATAATCACGGTTATGGTAGAAACCGTGATAAAGATGGTCTATAATCACAGTTGTTACCATAACCGTGATTAAATAATGAGGTTTTTTAAATATAGGTTCTGTTTTATTGTTTCCTAAACCTGCAATCAGACAACCAGCACAATATACAGTATATCCCAACATATCCAGCAACAATATATAAAAAGAATGGTATGTATGTAACATTAATTTGCTATCAATTCATAACAACCTAAAAAATGAAACTATATACAATTCAGATGAATGTAACCTAATAAAATCTAAACCCTAAATCCTACACTAGATACATTTATAAGAGAATACAAATCCTATATCTAGCTAAGTCCTTTCCTGACTTCAATGAAGTATGCGGCCCATTGCTTTCTAACATTATCTACAAGTGTCCTAGGGAAGTATGACCGGTCCTGAAAGTACTACAAACAATGCACAAAACAATTAGAACAAAAGCTATATTTATTACATGAATTTGATGAAATAGTTATAAAACTAGTCCAAGTGATGAGACTTACATCTGTCCATCCATCTACTAAATGTTGTTGGACGATGGTCAGCATGGTATGCATGACGTAATAGCCACACTCGAAGCTACTCTCTGGCCTATAAGACTACAATGGACATAAAATATAGAATAAGTGAATTCATAACTTAAAAATATAATAAAGATTTGAATGAATTTGATTGACTTACTTTTGGGTGCACCCACGTAAGTTTTCTTCCGTTGGACTTACTTCCAAGCATTTGACTGTATCCAACCACCGCCCTACATCAAATAAAACACAAGATAAGTTAGAATTAAGACCAAAAATGATGTAATCAAATTTGTACTTATTTTTTAGGGATTAACTTACCCGTCTACTATATTTTTCAGGTCTTGTGGAACAGTCCCATGCACAGAACCAAAGTAAAAAGCAACATAAGCCCGGGGACAGATCATCACAAGTGTCCAATGAGCGCTGCAGTTACCAGTGATAAGTGAGACTTCAAAATACAAAAATTAATGGACAATAATTATGGAATAGAATCTTACCCTTTATGATACGGGGCCAGGTATACACCCTTTCTAGACTCAAACATCCAATTCTGGATGTATGCCTGGGTGTTCTTCTTGTTGTTTCCTTTCCTCTATATGAACGAGGGCTCTAAGAAACCATAAGTTCCATCAAAACCCAAGTCCACACAGATTTTATGCAGAAACCTAAACAAGTTAAGACATGGTTAGCGACAAATAACTTGTATATATGAACAAATTGGACATAAAATGATATACTTACAACTTCCACAGCTTAATGATGGAGATGTTCAGCATAGTCGACCCCATCATAATCTCACACAAGTCACTCTGTGTAATGTAAATCGGTAGTGAACTTGGACGGCTGAACACCAGTGGCCGCCATGGGACCTGAAGAGCGTCCTCTCCTAGCTCAGCCCCGATCTGCCATAGCATCTGGATTGGATCGTTGACGGGGTCTGGCTTCTTCAATGCCGGTTCCTGTTGAACAATTAGCAACCATCACAGTTTGTACCATAATTAACAATATAACAAAATCAGTTAGTGTTTCAGGTTTATACCTGTATAGGAGCAACCGACAAGAGTCTATTGGGCCACATAAGAAAGTGTCCCACCACCTAACCGACGGTCTTCACCTCTAGAGTTGCCACTGGCATAGCAGCATCCTCCTCGAGGAAGAGCACAATAGAGACCCTGGACATACCATCAGGTAATGACTGATGGTTAACCACAGGGCCTAAGTTGTAGACCATGCCAGTGGCAACTGGCTCCTCTGACCCATCAATGAACAGGTCACATTGATGGGTATCCGTAGGCTCGACCCCATCATCGTCAGGGTCAGGTGTAGCGTACGACCCCTTAGTGCTAACCCTCCTATCTACATATTTATACATCAAGCAGAAGTTATTCAATAATGAAAGAAATAAATTACAAACAATGAACAGTTAAATAGTATAAGGAATCTAACCTGTGGGTCGGTAGCTGGTGTAGTAGTCTCCTGGTGGTGGCTGAGTGAGCTCTTCATCTCCTCTTTGAATCGGGCCATCTCCTGTTGTAGCTTCGTAATCTCCTCCTGATACTCAACCTTCACAACAGCCACCTTCTTCTCCACCATTTTCTAAAGGGAGGGGCAGGGTCGGGAGCACCGTAATAGCTGCGGAGGCCTGTGAAATATGAATGATTAGCCGATAATTGTTTAACAGATAATAAAATGAAAGGATACAGTTATTTCCAACTTACCTACACCTCAACCAACAGCACACACTCTTCCTGGGTGCTCTGGCCTGCCGATGGAGTTAGTCAAAATATCCTGCCTACCATGGGCTACGAAAGACCCTTGGGTTGATTTCTCAACCAAGGAATCCTGAAACCAAACAAGTTAGTATTCACTTCCTTCACGTAATACCAAAAAAAAAGACACTGATACAAGGGGAATACTTACTATCCGTGAGGCGACCTCCTGAGCTTGTGAGGAAGTGTATTCCCTACTCTTCCTGATCCTGGCCCGCTTTTATTTCTCGTGGCGTGCAGGTGGGGAAGGGGGATCCACAATACCAGTGTCAGGCTGGCTAGTCTGACACTGACTGGCCCTCTCCTGGGCCATCTGCTCCTCTAATCTATGGTAACCCCCACTTGACAATCAGTGGGGGCAGTCATTCTTCTTCTTAATGCTCTGTGCTTTCGATATGACTGCCTACAACAAGAAAGAAAATTATTCAGAGTTAGACGTTTAAATTATAAATAATTTAAGCATGTAAAAAACCAACGTACCATAAACTGGTCAGTCTGCCTAGATGCAACGAAAACATCCTAAGTCTCCTGATCAATGAAGGCATATTTCTCTCTGCGAAACTATCCTCGCTCCTCCCCGAATACATATCTACAATTCATATACTGTTAAAAAATAAAGGTTGGTATAATTTGGCAAAGTGTTGATTAAGAATTTAAAGTCCAAATATACCTCCTGGTGAGTGTGGATTTAAACGACCTCTATCGCCCAGCAATAATACCGAGGATCTTCCTCCTCACTGTGGCATGTGCTGGTATCTCAAAAGAATCCTACATGAAAGGAATTAATCCATAAAAGAGTCCTTATTATGAATTACATGAAATAATACACTAAAATAAAACTTAAATGATATCTAACTTACCAGAATATCACTCCAAATCTGGTTCTTCACGACCTCCTAGACATTATCCCAGTCGGGGATAATAATGGACACCTTCGACCGAGCCACAACTCCCAAATAACTACTAAACTTTGCGGCATATGATCCACCAAGTCTACCAGTATTGACATCGATGTCAACAAGCAATCTCTCTCCCAGATGATGCCTAAGTGCAACATCTAGCATCTAGGTAACACCTCTACTTTTCTGAGTAGAGGAATCAGTAGCCTGTGAGTCAGACGTAGAACGTGGATCCTGTTCATCCATGAGTATCTGTCCAAACAAGGAAAAATAACTGTCAAAATTTAATACAATGAATAATTAATATAACATTTAATACAATGATTCATTAACATGATTAATATCCTATGAAGATGAAATATTTTCCCACAATCTTTCATGGTGGTCATGACGACTGGCAACTACATCATCTATGTCATGTTCCATGATAGATATTAGAATACGTTTTGTGGTGGATGGAATTTCCACAATATCAAGATTGAGGTCTCCAATGCTGTGTCTACCTTGGATAATAATTGACCACCGTTTGTCAACTGGGTCAACAACATAAAAAACTTGCTTCACTTGTGTTGCCATGATGAATGGTTCCTCCTTATGCCCTATCTTGTTGAGGTCCACCAATGTAACTCCAAAATCATTAGTTTTGACACCGTTCTTATTATCAACCCATTTGCATTTAAACACAGGAACGATGAAGGGACTGTAATTGACTTCCCATATATCTTCAATCACTCCAAAGTAGCATGACTCGACCATGACAAGGTTGTTGTCTTTTGAAGTAGAGAAATGCATTGATTGAGCCACAACCATCACTCCACTATTTTGATTTGTACTCTTCTCATCCTTTGTCCTTGTATAAAATGAATAGCTATTTATGTCATACCCACAAAGAGTGAAGACATCAAAGTTCAGGCCCTGTGCTAGTCGATGTAATGTCGAGGATGTAGATATATCTTTCAGAACGGTCTTTTGGAACCACTGCATGAATGTCTTGTTGTGTTCATTCAACATCCACTTTTCATTCATTTTAGGGTTGTTCTCTTTGTTGTTCAAGTGGCCTCAATACTCAAGAGGGGGGGTGAATTGAGTTATAAAACTTTTACTTGGAATACCTTTGAAATTGATTTCTATAACCAAGTTTATGAGATTATGCAAGTGAAAGCAAGTAACAATGATATGTAATGCACTACAAGAGGTAAGTATTGCTGAGGCAATTTAGCAAACACTTGGTGTGCAATGTCTAAAGTATAGCAAATTAAGCAAGTTCAAGTATGTTCTTCTCAACCAAACAATACCAATCAACAAATATGCAATGTATGGAAGTAAAAGAGTAAGGAAGAGAAGCTTGCAAACCGATGTAACGAGTTCCACCCAATCCGGTGTACGTCTCGCCTCTAAGCAACCCACTTAGAGGATTTTCCACTATTGTAGACTAGAGATACAACTTTGAGCAATTGCGGCTTCCTAGTGTCCCACACTCAAGAACCCAATCCTCACAAGTATAAGGGCAACCCACCCAATCTCTCAATCTCACAATATCCCAAAGGTTGAGTCCACAACCTTTGTAACCACTCAACCTAGAGTGAACAACCACTCAACCTAGAGTGAATAACTTGTGTGTTTGGTGTTTGTTTACAATCAATACACTCTCTCAATAGAGCAAATATACAAATGAAAAGCTCTCCCAAATTCTAATCTCTCAAGATGAGAGGATATACAAGTGAAAGTACAATATGCAAGAAATAGGCTTACAAAGCACAAAATAGAGCTATGAATTGTTGCTACTTGGTTGTGTCTTTGTGCTTGTCTTCCTCTTCAATTTATAGAGCCAAGATAGCTGTTGAGGAGTGCCCTAGTCCATCATAGCCATTGCAGTTAGTGGAAATTTGAAGAATGGTGGAGACATGACTTGGTTTCCCACTTAAATCTGTTTTTCCACTAGTGTAATCGATTACACCCTCGCGTTGTAATCGATTAGCTTCAAGTCAGAGACTTCCTAATCGATTATTTCACTTCCTCTAATCGATTAGCATCTTGTACCTGATGCATTTAATTTGTTTTTTGCAGCATCCTAATCGATTAGAATGTCTTGCAATCGATTACCTTAAATTCCAGTGGCTTCCTAATCGATTGTTTGGCTTCCATAATCGATTAGCCATCGTACCTGATGCACTTAGTTCCATTTTTGACTGTGGTAATCGATTAGTCTCTGGTGTATAATCGATTACCTTAATTCCAGTGGCTTCCTAATCGATTGTTCAGCTCCCTAATCGATTAGCTTTCATACCTGATGCAATTTCTTCCAAAGCAGAAAGCTCCTAATCGATTAGCATCTATGGCCTAATCGATTAGCTTCGCTGTTACTTCAATTCTGATTTCATGTCTTTGTTTTTGCATTGTTTTCTTCAAGAGTGCTTGTCATTATCAAAATCTTTGCACATTTTTGGACCTGTTAACATATTCAAACACATTCTCCCCCTTTTTGATGATGACAACTATGTTCATCTCTTGAGAGTTGTTAGTTTAAATAATATAGACTTATCTTTTGCATAAACAACTCTGCTACATTATCTCTTTTTCAAATAGCAGATGACCAATTTCAAGCAGCCAATGTCTTATCTCATTTTATCTATTGTTTATTATCTCTTATTTATAACTCTCCCCCTATCAAAAGGAATTTAACAAACAGATAAGATTTTTCAAATTTTGTTAACAGAGCATCTATTATCCATATTCTTAATAACAGAGCATATTCAAAATTGTAGTCAGAGCATGTTATCAATATTATCCATATTTGTATCAGAGCATTATCCAACATATGAACATATATTCTTCTCCCCTTTTGTAATCATCAAAAATAATTAGAGCAGTGAAGAGAAATAATATAAGTACTGAAATGAGATACTTTTATTGAATTGAAAAGAAAATGGGAAATACAAGAGGTAAAATTATTCATAATTCAGAAAATAACAAAAAAAGAAACCAACAGCTCAACAAAAACATAACTAAAATTCTAATTATCCGGGTTGAAGAAGCGGATTTCTGCAATTTGGTGAGCCAGCTCTTCATATCGCTGCTGCATCATCTCAAAATGTTGCTGCTCGGTCATTGAAAACTCTTGGAGGGAGTTTTCAAGTCGATCGAAGCGGCGATCAAGATGGGCGTAGAGAGATGCAAATGGGTCAGCTTATGGTGCAGATGAAGAGGCTGATGGTGCAGCTTGTGGTTGAGGTGGAGGAGGAGAAGGAGCAGGTGCTTCTTCAGCAGGAGCTTGGAAGGGAATGTTGGCATAAACGCCCTCCATTCGTGAATACCATGCTCCATTTGAGAAAACAAGACCCATTTTGGTGAGGTGATGGGTGCCAATGCAAGCTCTAGGGGGCACTTTCTCAGAGAGTTCCCTTGCTAAATCTACTCCACAGAATTTGAAAATTTTGGTGAGGAGGATACCATAAGGGAGCTTTTGCTGGTCCTTGGCATGACGCATGTGGAATTTGATCAACTGAACCCAGTTGATCTCTTTGTGGTTCAGCATGGCCCACATTAAGAGGACATCATCCTCTTCAACTAGAGCATAGTTCCCACCACGGGGAACAATCATCTTGACCAAGAAGAAGTGGAGCAGGCGGTTGTTCATGGTCAAGTGGCCAACTAGTTTGTGGTTGCTCCTAGGGCGGTCAGCTTTCCATAAAGATTGGCGAGCAGTAAGAGCATTGAAGCCCCATTCATCCTCAGGTTCGCCTCCATCAAAGTCAGCATTGTTGAGGGGCAGTTTGGAAATTTCTGCAAATTGGGCATTTGAGAGTTTGATGGTGGTGTTTTTCACCTTGGATTCCACCATCCCATTGACAAGGCAGAGATTGCAGTAGAATACTCTCATCAGCTTAGGATAGTATTCTTCTTCTTTGAGGGATAAGAAGGGGAAAAGGTTGTAGTGGTGGAGACTTTGGGTGAAGGTGAGGCTTGGGTTGTCAAAGGTGTCGGCAATGGTGTAGTGAGGAGTCATGATTTCCTTTTCAGAAAAGTTCTTCATGAAGTGTTGAAGATCTCTAGGGGAGGAGAAGAACCTTGAAAAATCAAGGGGGTTATGGGCTTGAGCAGTAGAGGACCTAGCTCTCTTGACATTCCTTGAGGTAGACATGGTGGAAAATGCAAAAAGAAGGAGATGAAGAGAGATGAGTGCTAGAGAGTTTTAGAGAGGTTTGGGAGAAAGGAGGTAGTGTGAGATGAGAAGGTGAATGAGGGGGTATTTATAGTTGAAAATTAGGTTTAGGAAGGAGGAAAGATAGTTTAGAAAGGAGTGAAGTGAGTTAAGAGAGGGAGAGTTTCGAGTGAGCCTAGGAAATTGGAGTTTTGACTCATCAGAACGCGTGATAATCGATTACGATACAGCTGGTAATCGATTAGATCAATGTTTCTGGGGAATTTCAACCGTTTCGAACAGAGAGTAATCGATTATAGGCTTAGGGTAATCGATTAGGTTAGAAACAGAAACGTCCTAATCGATTTGGGCAAGGTGGTAATCGATTATGAAGAAGAGGAAACGTTTTGAATTTGAAACAGAAGCTTCGTAATCGATTATGGATCATGGATAATCGATTATCTTAGAAACAGAATGATTGTAATCGATTATGGATGAGGTCTAATCGATTATCTTAGAAACAGAAGCTTAGTAATCGATTGGGATTAACAATGTAATCGATTATGGAGTCAAAAACTTCAAACATATCAAACAGCAAGGTTCCAAACATGAAATGTGATATATACCATGCATTATGCCATTCAACAAGGTTCTTATCAAAATATTCAAACACAGTTGGGCATGTCAAGAATGCCTAACTCTCTTCTTATGTGAATGAATTGCTCTCTAGCCAAAGGTTTTGTGAAAATATCCGCTAGTTGCCTAGAGGTTTCTACATGTTCAAGTACACAATCCCCTTTTAACACATGATCTCTAATAAAGTGATGCCTAATCTCAATGTGTTTGGTTCTAGAGTGCATTACTGGATTCTTGGAGATGTTAATGGCACTTGTATTATCACATTTAATGGGGACTTTATTCAAGGAAATACCAAAATCAAGAAGTTGTTGTCTCATCCAAAGAATTTGAGCACAACAACTACCAGCTGCTACATATTCTGCCTCAGCTCTTGACAAAGCAACACTTGCTTGTTTCTTGCTATGCCAAGAAACAAGGGAACTACCAAGCAAATGGCATGTACCACTAGTGCTTTTTCTATCAAGCTTACACCCCGCAAAGTCGGAATCAGAATATCCTAAAAGATTACATTCAACGCCTTTGGGATACCATAAACCAACATTTTGAGTACCCACAAGATATTTCAAAATTCTTTTTACGGCAGTCAAATGTGATTCTTTAGGACATGCTTGATATCTAGCACACATACATACCGCAAACATAATATCAGGTCTACTCGCAGTTAAATATAGTAAGGATCCAATCATACCTCGATATTTGGTGATTTCAATGTCCTTACCCTTTTCGTCTTTGTCTAGATAGCAGGATGTGCTCATGGGTGTAGCTATCTCGTTTGCCTTGTCCATTCCAAACCTTTTAAGTAGTTCCTTACAGTATTTGGTTTGGCTAATGAACGTTCCATCAATGGCTTGTTTTATTTGTAGTCCAAGGAAGAAGGTGAGTTCTCCCATCAAGGACATTTCAAACTCATTCTGCATAATCTTGGCAAATTCTTGACAAAGATTTTCATTAGTAGCACCAAATATTATGTCATCTACATAAATCTGTACCAAGAGGATGTCATTTTGTTTGCGTTTTATAAACAATGTAGTATCAACCTTTCCTCTTTCAAAGTTGTGTTCTAAAAGGAATTTGCTTAATCTTTCATACCAAGCTCTTGGAGCTTGCTTCAAACCATATAAGGCTTTTCTCAATTTGAAGACATGGTTTGGAAATATATGATTTTCGAAACCGGGAGGTTGATCTACATAAACTTCTTCTTGAATGTAGCCGTTTAAGAATGCACTTTTGACATCCATTTGATACAATTTGAAATCCATACAACATGCAAAAGCTAGCAATAATCTAATGGCTTCTAACCTAGCTACGGGAGCATATGTTTCTTCATAGTCTATTCCTTCTTCTTGGTTGTATCCCTTTGCAACTAGTCTAGCTTTGTTTCTAGTTATTATACCGTTTTCATCTAGCTTATTTCTAAAAACCCATTTGGTGCCTATTATTAGATGATTATTGGGTCTTGGCACAAGTTCCCAAACTTCATTTCTTTCAAATTGGTTTAACTCTTCTTGCATGGCCAACATCCAATGTTCATCAATAATGGCTTCATCAATATTTTTGGGTTCTATTTGGGATACAAAAGCCAAGTGATTGCATGCATTTCTAATGGCGTTTCGAGTACTTACTCCTTTGGTTATTTCTCCAATGATTTTGTCCAAGGGATGATCCTTCAAAGTTACCCAATCTTGTTGTCTCTCAATTTGTGTTGCACCTTCATCATTGTTGACTTCTTCTTCTTTGTCTTGCAAGTTCATTTCTTGGAAGGTACCTACAAGATCATCAACATCTTCCTTTCTCGGAGGGTTATGGCTATTTTCATCAAATTTGACATGAATAGATTCCTCAATGGTATTTGTTTGTTTGTTGAAAATTCTATAAGATTTACTTGATTGAGAATATCCTAGGAAGATTGCCTCATCAGATTTTGCATCAAACTTTCCTAGATTATCCTTTCCATTGTTGAGCACAAAACATTTACATCCAAAAATATGAAAGTATGCAATGTTGGGTTTTCTACCCTTGTAAAGCTCATAGGGGGTTTTCTTTAAAATAGGCCTTATCAAACATCTATTCATAACATAACACGCGGTGTTTACCGCATCGGCCCAAAAATGTTTTGCAATATTGTTTTCATTTAGCATGGTTCTAGCAAGCTCCACTAAAGATCTATTCTTTCTTTCAACTACTCCATTTTGTTGTGGAGTTCTAGGAGCTGAAAAGTTGTGATTAATACCATGTTTTTCGCAAAACTTTTCAAAAGATTGATTTTCAAATTCTCCCCCATGATCGGTTCTAATGGATGCGATTTTTGAGTTTTGCTCATTTTGGATAATCTTTGCAAGTTTCTTGAATGCATGATATGCTTCATTTTTATGAGCAAGAAACAATGTCCATGTATATCTTGAATAGTCATCTACTATAACTAGACCATAGTAATTACCTCCAAAGCTTTTGATTTTGGATGGTCCAAATAAGTCCATGTGCAAAAGTTGTAAAGGCCTTTGAGTAGAAACAATGTTTTTGGATTGAAAAGATGCCTTTACTTGTTTTCCCTTTTGACATGCATCACAAAATCTATTTTCAAATTTAAGCTTTGGTAGACCAATTACTAAATCTTTAGAAACAAGTTTGTTCAAGTGGTCTACATGTATATGAGCTATTCTTCTATGCCATAGCCATGTTTCATCCTCTTTTGAAATGAAGCATTGTTCATCATTTGTAGACAAACTATCCATATCAATCATGTAAATATTATCAATTCTTTGGCCTACAAACTTAATTTCCTTATTGGTCTTATGCTCAATTATGCAACAATTTGATTCAAATAAAACTCTATATCCTTTGTCACATAATTGACTTATGCTTAGTAAATTATGTTTGAGGCCTTCAACATACAATACATCACTTATGGATGTGGACGAGTTCTTACCAATATTTCCAATGCCTAGGATTCTTCCCTTAGTGTTGTCTCCATAGGTGACGCTTCCTTTTCGTTTGGGAGTGAATGATGTAAATTTGGTTATGTCTCCCGTCATATGCTTTGAACACCCGCTATCCAAATACCAATGGGTGTTGCTTGCCTTGAAGCATACCTACAAAACAAAATCATTTTAGAGAACTAGGTACCCATTTTATGTTGGGTCCTTTAAGGTTAGCTTGTGGAGATGTTCCTTTGGGAACCCACACCTTTCTTAAGACCTTTGGTCCTAGTTTCCTAACACTACACTTATAAGCACTATGTCCTTTGGTACCAAAATGATTGCATTTCATAAAAGGTGAGGAGGATTTGCTTGGTGGTGCAAAGAAGTTTTTATAGTGCTTCTCCATTTTATGATTACTATGTTCTTGATCATATCCTAAGCCGGTTTTACTAAACATGCATTTTTGTTGCCCAAGAAGGATATTCAAATTATCTCTTCCATTAGTGAATTTCTCTAAGGTTTTGTTTAGATCTAGGACTTTATTTTCTAGATCAACACATTTCTTAGCAAAATTACAAGGTTTACTAATGGAACATACTTGAGCATTTTTCAATTCTTCTTTTAAACATTCATTCTCTTTGCAAACTTCCATAAGGTGCATCTCTAGAGTGTCACTAGTTTTCCTAGATGCTTTGAGTTTACTAGAGATTTTTGTGAATTTATCATATAATTCTTCAAATGCTTCTAACAGCTCATTTTTATCTAAGTCAAGAAGATTTACCTCATTATCTTCTTCTTGATGATTTGCCATTAAGCAAAGATTGGCTTGCTCATCTTCCGAGTCGTCGGAGCTGCTCACATCATTCTCATCCCAAGCAATATAGGCTCTTCTTCTTCTTTGTTTGTCCTTGCCCTTCTTTTTGAGGTTTGGACAATCGGCTTTGAAGTGCCCTTCCTTGCCACATTCAAAACAGTTGGGTGAGGGAGAGTTTTCTTTAGTGATAGGTTTCTTACCTGAGTTTTTGAAGCTTCTTTGAAAGCGTTTGCCTTTCATGAATTTCCCGAAGCGTTTCACAAATAGTCCAAATTCTTCTTCTTCATCAAGTTCACTTCCGGATTCTTCTTCTTCATTTGTGGAAGTAGCCTTGAGAGCAAGACCCTTTTTCTTGGAAGATTTTTCTTCCTCTTCCGCCATCTTTAATTCTTTCAGCTCTTGTTCTTGTTCCTGCAACTTACCAAATAGAGTGGCGAAAGACATTTCGTTTATGCTAGGAGATTGTTTGATGGCTGTAACTAGCGGTTGCCATTCTCTGTTAAGACTTTTCAACACTTTATGAATGAGTTCTTTGTTAGTGTAAGTCTTTCCAAGTGTAATGAGTTGATTAATGATAAGAGTAAATCTTTTTTGCATATCAACAATTGATTCATGAGAGTTTAATCTAAAGCATTCATATTGACTAGTAAGAGTACTAATCTTTGAGTCCTTTACATCATTAGTGCCTTCATGGGTTACTTGAAGAGTATCCCACATTTCTTTAGCAGTTTGGCATGTCATTATCCTAAAAAATTCATCTTGACCTAAAGACATAGTAATAAGATTTTTGGCCTTGTAGCCATATTGGACTTTCTTTTCTTCCTCGCTTGTCCATTCATCTATAGGTTTTTCAACATTCTTGCTATCTATAATATGCATCGGTATATAAGGACCATTTTCAATGGTATTCCAAATTCTCAAGTCAATTGATTGAATGAAGATTTTCATTCTTTCTTTCCAAAACGCATACCCTTCCCCATTGAAAGCGGGAGGTCTATTTATCGCACCACCCTCGGGAAAAACATTTTGAGAACTTGAGGCCATTTAATCTCTTGAAGCTGTTAAGCTTGATCTACCAAGAGTCAAGCTCTGATACCACTTGTTGTTCAAGTGGCCTCAATACTCAAGAGGGGGGGTGAATTGAGTTATAAAACTTTTACTTGGAATACCTTTGAAATTGATTTCTATAACCAAGTTTATGAGATTATGCAAGTGAAAGCAAGTAACAATGATATGCAATGCACTACAAGAGGTAAGTATTGCTGAGGCAATTTAGCAAACACTTGGTGTGCAATGTCTAAAGTATAGCAAATTAAGCAAGTTCAAGTATGTTCTTCTCAACCAAACAATACCAATCAACAAATATGCAATGTATGGAAGTAAAAGAGTAAGGAAGAGAAGCTTGCAAACCGATGTAACGAGTTCCACCCAATCCGGTGTACGTCTCGCCTCTAAGCAACCCACTTAGAGGATTTTCCACTATTGTAGACTAGAGATACAACTTTGAGCAATTGCGGCTTCCTAGTGTCCCACACTCAAGAACCCAATCCTCACAAGTATAAGGGCAACCCACCCAATCTCTCAATCTCACAATATCCCAAAGGTTGAGTCCACAACCTTTGTAACCACTCAACCTAGAGTGAACAACCACTCAACCTAGAGTGAATAACTTGTGTGTTTGGTGTTTGTTTACAATCAATACACTCTCTCAATAGAGCAAATATACAAATGAAAAGCTCTCCCAAATTCTAATCTCTCAAGATGAGAGGATATACAAGTGAAAGTACAATATGCAAGAAATAGGCTTACAAAGCACAAAATAGAGCTATGAATTGTTGCTACTTGGTTGTGTCTTTGTGCTTGTCTTCCTCTTCAATTTATAGAGCCAAGATAGCTGTTGAGGAGTGCCCTAGTCCATCATAGCCGTTGCAGTTAGTGGAAATTTGAAGAATGGTGGAGACATGACCTGGTTTCCCACTTAAATCTGTTTTTCCACTAGTGTAATCGATTACACCCTCGCGTTGTAATCGATTAGCTTCAAGTCAGAGACTTCCTAATCGATTATTTCACTTCCTCTAATCGATTAGCATCTTGTACCTGATGCATTTAATTTGTTTTTTGCAGCATCCTAATCGATTAGAATGTCTTGCAATCGATTACCTTAAATTCCAGTGGCTTCCTAATCGATTGTTTGGCTTCCATAATCGATTAGCCATCGTACCTGATGCACTTAGTTCCATTTTTGACTGTGGTAATCGATTAGTCTCTGGTGTATAATCGATTACCTTAATTCCAGTGGCTTCCTAATCGATTGTTCAGCTCCCTAATCGATTAGCTTTCATACCTGATGCAATTTCTTCCAAAGCAGAAAGCTCCTAATCGATTAGCATCTATGGCCTAATCGATTAGCTTCGCTGTTACTTCAATTCTGATTTCATGTCTTTGTTTTTGCATTGTTTTCTTCAAGAGTGCTTGTCATTATCAAAATCTTTGCATATTTTTAGACCTGTTAACATATTCAAACACACTCTTGACTAGCTCCTTATGAGTGGTTAGATACAGTTACACGTCATCCGTGTTGTTCAAAATATACAAGTGTGCTTGAAGGACATCATCACGTGGCATGCTCTTTATTTTTTTTCCAATCGTACCTTTCCCATCTAATCGCCCATCATGACGATTCTTTCGAATACCAATGCTTGCAGCATGTGACATATATTTAGTGCAAAACTCAATTGCTTCCTCTGCAATATATCTTTCCAAAATTGAAGCTTCGGGACGACGTTGATTCTTCATATACCCTTTCAATATCTTCATATATCACTCAACGGGATACATCCACCGCAAGAACACTGGACCGCACAAACGGACCTCTCTCACCAAATGGATGATTAAGTGGACCATTATGTCAAAAAAAGAAGGTGAAAAATGCATCTCAAGCTGACATAGTATAAGTGATGCTTCCTGTTCCAACGCATCCAATTCGTCGGGCATGATTACTTTGCAACATATGGCATTGAAAAACATACACAAGCCTCGTTATGACATTTCTCACATTTTTAGGAAGAATGTCACGAATGGCGATATGCAGAAACTATTGCATCAACATATGACAATCGTGAGACTTCAACCCAACTAACTTTAAATCTTTCATGGAAATACAAGTGTTGATGTTTGAACCATAACCAGACAGAACTTTCACACTATGTAACGATTCACACAAACTTTTCTTTTCTTTTTTGGACAATGTATGACATGCTGGGGGCAAATATGTTTATTTTCCCTTTGATTGTGGATGCAACTCTTGACATATACCCATCAGCTCCAAGTCCATACACGAATTTAAGCCATCCTTAGTCTTCCCGGGTATGTTTAAGAGTGTACCAACCAAATTGTCACACACATTCTTCTCCACATGCATTACATTAATGTAGTGTCTTACATCAAGCTCCCTCCAATATGGCAGGTCAAAAAACACTGACTTTTTTTCCAGTTTTTTTATGTTGGGGATTATTTTTCACACTTACCAAACACCACGTTGATGTCTTTCACCTTTTCATATGTCTGGCGACTAGATAGTGGTGGAGGAGCCATTTCAAAATCTTGTGCTCCATTGAACGGCTTATTTAACCTACGAAATGGATGATTCGCTTTAAGAAACCTTCGATGTCGAAGATAAACATTTTTTCTACCATGGTGCAGCCGTACAGAACTAGTTCCCTCCTCACATATAGGACAAGCTTTATGACCCTTCACGTTGTACCCAGATAAGTTACCATACGCTGGAAAGTAATTGATTGTGCAAAATAGCATGCCACGTAATTTGAATGATTGCCCTGTAAACCCGTCAAACACATCAACCCTGTCTTCCCACAACATTTTGAGGTCTTCAACTAATGGAGTTAAATATACATCAATGTCGTTCCCCGGTTGTCGTGGACCAGAAATCATCATTGATAACATGACATATTTTCGCTTCATGTACAGCCATGGTGACAAGTTGTAAACAAACAATAAAACAGGCCATAAACTATGGTTTGTGCTCAAGTTCCCAAATGGGTCCATGCCGTCTGTGGCTAGTGCAAGCCTAACATTTCTTGGTTCATGGGCAAAATCTGGAAAAATCGTATCCATTTTCTTCCGTTGTGATCTATCGGCTAGATGCCTAAGTATTCTGTCAACAACCCTTTCATCAGCATGCCATCTCACAAGTTTTGCATTATCTACATTGGCAAACAGACGCTTTAGTCTTGGAACTATGGGCAGATACCAGAACATCTTTGCAGGAGACCCTTTAGTACAGACCTCATCAGAATCTGTCTCTTTCTTCTTATACCGTGAGACCCCACACCTAGGACATCGATGCAGTATTTCATACTCACCCTGGAATAATACACAATAATTTGGGCATGCATGTATTTTCTCATACTCTAAACCCATAGGACACAACACCTTTTTGGCCTCATAGTTACGATTAGGCAAGGTGTTTCTAGCTGGGAGCATTTCTTTCAACAACTTCAGTAAGTCGGTGAAACTTTTATCCGTCTACCTGTTTATGGCCTTCAAATTAAACAATCACAAAACTGCTGATAACCTCATGAAATTGACGTAGTTTGGATAAAACAACTGCTCAGAATCCTCACACAGAGTGGTATATACATGAGCTTTCTTAAAACCTTCAACCCCCACATCAAGGATCATATCCTCAAGTCGATCATCCATGTCGACATCGGTGTCATGCATCGAGCTTGGATTTTTAGTTTGAGAGCTGGTACTTGGCACTACCACATCTTCACCGTGCCATATCCAACGGGTATAACTGCGTAGAAATCCATCACACAGTAGATGGTCTCGTACATCTTCCAAGTCTAGCCGATGTAGGTTTAAGCATTTAACATAAGGGCAAAAATACCTTCTATTCACCTCCTCAGCATTCCTCGCTATGAATTCTATAAATGATTCAACTCCCCCTCGTACTCTAGACTTATGCGTGATGCAGTTATCCAACTCTGATCCATACCAACTGTTTACAAGGTGCTATGATCAATCTCACTTTTTCTACAAAGGTGGTGGTCCTATACCCATTCAGGATGACAATTGTTTTTATACGTCATTGATATATATAGGTTAAAAGTTATTTTAAAATTTGATGAAATTTCGGTAGCATTTCGCATTGGTCTCTAAGTACATAAAATGGGAGCGGTCAAATCAAATTCAACCACAACCAAATATGCACCGAGAGAACAACACAAAATGCAAGTTACCGAAACTTTATCAAATTTTAAAATAACTCCTAACTTGTACTAACCAACGGCGAATAAAAAAATTGTTCATCCCAAACTGTCTAAACGGACAATTTAAGATTCAACACAAACGATAAAATCAATTAATTTAATGACCATTTGCGTCGAATCTCAAACGGGGAACTACAGTTCACTCATGCAAAGTACCAAGTTTTCTAAGTTATCACCTTGAGTTATTCTCCCTATGAGTAAATATAACATCAATAAAAGAATAAACTAGAGCTTTATATTCCAACAAAACATCAACAGAATAAGATTTAATTTAGCAAGACTTGTTCAAAAAATTTGCCACTCGCTTGTAGTATTTTATATCCAAATAAGTTAGCAAGATTAAAAAAACACTTTGCAATATATAAATCAATTGATTAAATAAATAAATAATATTTGATTCCTAAAACAACCATTAAGAAAATAAGAAAATTGTATGGTCATTACTTTGATGTCATGTATGTTATTATTGTGTTTGGTCACTATTGTCTTAATCACTTTTGTTAGCTTATCTTCTTCCTAATAAAGCAAGTTATGTAGGTTGTCTCAAATAAATAAATATCATGGTCTTGGTGGCAAGGGAGCATATTAACTAAGAGGTCATAAGCAAAACATGGTAATGTTATATTAAATGTAATTAGTTTTTTAATGACATCCTAATCACCAATAACTCCACTCAAGCTAGATGGCATAAGGTCTACTTTGGGATTTTTTGTCTTCTTAGGCTCCAATCCAGTTTCATGGTTAGCAAAAGAAACAAAGTGTCATCATATGAACATTGAGTTATTCTTTAAATTTATCTTATTCAAATTTTAGGATTCGAGAATATGATGAATAGGATGCCTAAGTACTGTATATCTATATTTTTTTTACTAGATTTAAGCATCAACTAAAGACAAATTCAATTAGTTAATCAGTATTCCAAAATCAAATAAAGTATATTATTCGTATGATTTTTCTTATACAGTAGTGATCAAATCAAAAAAATTAAGAGGAAGAAAAGATAGAGGAAGAGATAGAGGAAGAAAACAGAACCACAGAACCACAACCAAACAGAACCACAGAATGTCATGACAAAGGCATAATGCAACACATAGGGAAAAGATAGAGGAAGAAAACACTTAGGGAAGATGGAACCTACCTGAATGAAGAAACAGAGAAGGGCATAATGCTTAGGGAACCACCAACGTATGTGCTTTGAACAACCAAACAGAAAAAGAGAATGTCATGACAAAGGCACAATGTAGTATATAGGGAAAAAGATAGAGGCAGATAACATTTACCTGAACAGGACAATGACAAGAAGAGGAAAAATGGAGAAGAGAACCAATAAGAAAACGAAAGCAAGCACAGAGAGGTCGAGGACAAGCAGTGGAAGACTGGCGCGAACGAAGGAAAAGGAGAAAAAAGCCTACAGGTGCGGCTTTTGAAGTTTCTGACACTAGTGGAAAAAAGGCTTTTTACACCGGTCCTTTTTGGCTTTTTACACCGGTTTCAGGACCGGTGTGGATGGAGCCGGTGAGAAAAATAGGGACTTTTTACACCGGTTTTGGGACCGGTGAGAAAAATACATTTTACACCGGTCCTATTTATAACGACCGGTGTAAAAGACTATATTTCTCACCGGTTTTGTTCTTGTGGCCCGGTACAAAAAGGATTTTTCTCACCGGTCCTGTTTTTGGCCCGGTACAAAAAAGGACTTTTCTCACCGGTCCCATCGATTTGGCCCGATACAAAGAGAATATTTCTCACCGGTCCTGTTTTTGGCCCGGTACAAAAAAGGACTTTTATTTTTTTATCCTTTTTGCATTATTTTTTTACTTTCCCTTTTTCTACTACTAAATCGTGATGCTACAATGTCACAGAGAATAAAAAGAACAACACTTGTATTAAAAGTATATACAAATAGAAAGAACTCTAATCAAATAACTTTTATTAAAAATTGTCAAATTACAAGATAATATAAAAAAATTACAAATGACAATACTTATATCAAAGTATATCTAAATAGAGTTCCCTTTATATGGCCATTTCAATGCAAACAAACGAACTTAGAGGAAAGAGCTACATGTTTTCTAAAAAAAGGAACGGAAGAAGCTGATGCGGTTGCCAGGGAGCCAGCCGGTCCAGCTCTTCATACTTTATATTTACCCATATTGTCAGCAAATGCAACCAAACTGGAATTGAAATTTTCTAGAGAGAAATCCTGCACATTCTCACAAAGAAAATACAATTAGAAATAGCATAAATAAAAGACAATTCAGATAAAACTTGCGATAAAAGTGAACAATTGAAATGAGTGCTTACAGGAAGCATCAGATGAAGGGGATGCGGGTGGAGTTAAATGATGGAAAACATCATTCACTTTCAAATCGACAACTTCATGACAGCTGTAGTCATTATCAAGACCACAATTCTCAGTATGTGAATTTCCATTAACCATGGCATCAACATCCTTAGAACCATTCAAATTCATGCTTTCCCGTTTTGACCCAGGGGTGAATTGGCCACGCTCATCAGCAGCTTCACTAGTGTCATTTATTTCAAGAAAATCATCTACTTTTTCTGGACAATAACAATCAAACTGTGGCTCAGATAGCTCTTTGGATTCACTAGTTTTACCCCTTTCAATTTTTGGAGTTGAAAGAGAATTTGATTTATATACACTCTCACCAACATCTAAAACAGACTTAGGAGATGTACTCATAATACTTGAACCCAAACACTGTGTTTGAGATTCCATAATACTTGAAAACCATGGAGTACCCTGTTGTGCATAAAATAATATGTATGCTTCCTGAGAAAGCACAAATTCTTCCGAGACCTTAGTAACCTGAAGAAAAATTCCAAAATATAATTATTTAACTTTGAAATTAATAGTGCCCAACATAATGATTAAAAGACAAACTATGCAAGAGACACTTCAGAAGAAATAAATAAATAAGCACTACACCAAAGCATTCAAACAGAACTCAATAAATTTGATAGAGAAACATGACATCATTGCCAATTAATAGCATGATCATGCTCTAGGAAACCACTATGGAACATATCGTCTAAAATATTTCAGCACATCTAGGGAAAATGAATGCTACCTTAGAATCATCTAGCTTATGCCATGTGTTTGGAGCAGAGCGAATGAAGCAATAGTAATGTCCTGAAGTGGATGAAAATCCAATATGCACAACAACAGCATATAGATCATATTTCAAAGTAACCTATCCAAATTAATTTGAGAGATGAGTCAGAACACAGAATTCACAAAGGAAACAAAATGCTCTAAAATCAAAACTCACAATATCTTGGTTAGGAACAGTGTAAGGCTGCAAGTCCAACTCCAATGGGAAATCAACATGTTTATCAATCTTCTGTACAAAGATCCCATCTGTCTTGAATCTCTTTAAATGAAATGCAGCAACTGAAGGTGGCTGATCTAACATGAGTTGCTTCTCCATGGACACTTCTTCCTTGCAGTTATCACATCTAAACATTGCATCAATGGTTTCTACCTTAGTAAAAGATTGCAGAGCAAATGGAAGGGAATCTACAGTATCTATCTCTAGACTCAGGTCAATCAATGGCTCATAAGTGTCAGAAGTACTGCCACAGCTACAACATTGAAGCTGAAACATAAATACAAAAACATAATTATAAGCTTGCTAGCAAACCCTGAGTTGTAGCCTAGAGGATTGGGTTCCATGTGCGTCAGGTCTTGCACATGAGCATCCAGAGTGCCTAGACGTTGACTTGCATCCATGAAATCAGTTTATGAAAGTGGGAATAAATTTAATATGTCCCACCTAGCATGGTATTCTGTATGGGGGATGTAATGTCCCACATAATTATTATATTTTAAATCATGTATTTATAGCTAATTTAAGTTTAATACACTTTAAATAATATGGTGGACATCAAAAATTTAAACCATGTTATGAAGGGGTCGAAGGCCAACTATGCCCTTAAGGTTGCCCAATTTGTAGAAAAGTGAAACTAGTCAACATAAGATTTCTACCTGAACACCCCATAGTATTTTAAGCATAACTCAAGTTGCAAACACTCCGATTAATGTGATTCCAGTGGCAAAACATCCGTTACTCAATTATCTATAACTTTCATGAAAAAGTCGAAAGAAATATCCAATCTCACTTAAACGAGAGCCGAATTTCCGCTTAAGCGAGAAAGGCCTCGATTGAGTGAAAATTCACCAAAATCTCCCATCTAGGTCTTGCTTGAGCAAGATTAGTCTCGCTTGAGCGATAATCACCCAAAAACCACCTTAAATTTTACTTTGGATCTCGCTTGAGCAAAAATTTCAATAGCTCTACCTCAAAACCAACTTTCTCGCTCATTAACTTACCCGTTTCAACTCCGATTACCACGAAACTTCATAGCACTATGTTTCTCCATTCCGTACCTACTGGTGTAGTCCACTCGTCAAAATTCCTACATATGATCGAGATATGCACTAAAAGGCATTATGACCAAAACTTCACAAACATAATGCACCAAACCATTTAAATATCTTCCAATTTAATCAATAACTATACACACATGTTCTAAATGATATTGGGGACCTAACTCCCGCTGGATATCCATTTCACTTATTTAGTTGCCAATTTAGCTTATTCTTCGCCTAAAATACAATGCATGACCCCATTGAACTTTGATCAATCAATCTCATCCTCACATCAACTAACCACATAATGGGACAATGCAACACATGTATACAATCATAAATCATATGCCCATGATAGTTTATCACAAAATCAGACGTGGCTCAATGCCAATCAACACACCAAATAAATACATAACACACACACATATCAAGTCTCATATCCTAATTTATCATCATCAATCCTTCACGCACAAGCAATAAATTACCATCATCACTAACCGGTTTAAACTGAACATATAGATATCAACATTTATCATCAGCATAGTTCCAAACTCAACACATAACACACAATTAACTTCAGGATTATACACACCACAACTAAATTATCAATTCTTATCGAGGTTTACTACTACAATAATTACATAGTCTCCAGTTTCTTCCTTGGCATCTGTCTTCACTTGGCGCTTCCCTTTGGGGCCTTAGAAATCTCTTTGTCATTGGTTACTAAAAAAAAAACCACAGCAAGGGTAAGTGTTAGAAATCATAATTAATATAGAATGGAAGATATATTAAACAGTATGATACACTTCACCAATTTCTAGTATCCCATTATATTTAACATAACCTACATATACCTCAATTCCCATTACCAAACACTTCACCATGTTAAAACTATTCCAAGCCCATTGGACCATACCAAACACTACATATACAAATCTCATTTTAATCATTCCTAGTTACATTAACTAATCAATGATCATCGAACACGTCATTTGGTTAAAACCATCTCAAGCCCACCGAGCTATCAAGAATGCCATACACATCGATATAGCTTTATTCTATTTCACCATATTATTTCAACATACTAATCAATATAGAAACCACCAAATTCATCATCAATACAGGTCAAATTGTGCATGACACAAATGACTCTCAAACAATTATAATGACACACTAGTATACGGATACTAAAAAGATTGGCCTTCAGTTGGGGGTCCTACTTGACACCCCGTAAACTCGACTTGGTCCACCGATCTCGACTTGGCTCTCCACCTCAACCATTGGGTCCTATATGACCACTAGGTAGCTCAACTAGGTCCTACTTGATCACAAGAGCCAAAAACAAGAGGCAACATATATCGTTCGTCGTCCTCAAGCATATAAATCATATAAATTTATTTTAAACCTTCTTTCTCTTAATTAATTGGTATAAAAGCCTCACATTTTATTTATAAAGAGCGGTCACACAAACCCGACCCCAATTATAACACCTCATATTATTAAATCATTATCAATCATCAACTTTTAACAACAAAAGGGCGGTCACTCAGACTAGGCCCTCAATACATACACCAAATTACATTTTTCATAATTTCTAAAACACAAAACATAGTCATCACCATTAATTTCATAATCTCATCTTCGTCACAATACACAATCCAAATATAATTCATACAATTCCATTTATCATACGCCACCAGTTATTCATAAAATTTATATATTTCTAAAATTGTCATTTAATTATTTCATCTATCAACATCATACCATATTATCTCCTATTACATAACGTAATTAAATTTCTAAATTTTGTCCATTACCATACCAATTACGCTACTTTCCTTTGAAACCTCGATTAGGGTCGATACCCAATTCTAATTAATTATAACTCTGAACACTCCCCTTACCTCGATTCCAAGCTTCAATTAGCTGCTCGTGATGCCAATTATGCCCCATAACTTGATCATCCTCCGTTCTTATTTCCGCTCCACTTAATAACTTGTCATCACCTGTTTTGACACCTACGATCACCAAAATGCAAAATCCATTAATTACTCTTCACACACATTGCCATAAAAGCCATTATTAACTCAACCACCATAAAACGAAAATGGAACCTCCCCTAAGCAACCCACATTTGGCTAGAGAGAGAGAAGGGGAGAGAGAAAACCATAAAATTAAAGGTACCTACTTACTTTTCTCTTTCCAATGATCGCAATGGTGCCCTCAATTTTGAGTTTCGTCGCCTAATGGACCTTTGATTTCCCTCTAGAACTCATGGCTGAGAGAGAGTAAAAGAAGAAGAAGCTTGTATGCATGCTCGTGGGAGAGAAGAAAGGAAATTGAAATTTTAATGCCTTAAGGGCATTTTAGACTTTTCACCCTTTTTTCTTTTCTTTTCTATTTTTATAACCTTTTTAATAAACCTTTTTACTTTTAATTGGTAAATTAAAATTTACCATCACCTATTTAATTTTATTTAAAAATTTAATAATCAATCTATTAAATTAATGTATTTAATTTCTATCACCTTAATTATCTGTAAATTAATTTATAATAATTTATAATGATTTTAAAAAAATCCAAATAAATTCTAAATAATTTATTTGTCAAATTCCACTGATCACTGATACTTAAATTAATTACTCAAGATGTTACTAGGGATAAACTTCTGGTATGTGTATCGAGTATCTCAGTCCCTATCTTTTAGATTGGTCTAGTAAGGATCCGATATTATATCCTTATGTCCAATTGGGATATGGTATTATAGCCTTAAGTCCAATGAGGATCTCAAGGTCTTTGTGTGATCTTGTCTAATAACTATCAATAACTCATGTTGCCAGGCAAAATAAAGTGTCACTTACAAAGACACTCTGGCTCAACTCAATACCGAAAATTAATATTGAAGCTCAAGCAATGGATTAATGAATATACCTCATGCATAGTAAATGAGTGACATTTGTAAGAGTTGGGAGAGGATCGACCCTAACATACCTTGTGTCAGTACTTTTTTTGTAAAATGCAAGAAAAGTTGACACAGGTGTAGACATTCTTGACACCTCTATAGGTGTTTAACCAATATGTCCCTAGCATGTTACCTAGCCTCTACTTATTACTAGGTCATACTATTTCTGGCATTTGAGACTTTATATTAGAACTAACATGTGTGGGTAATGTCAATACCGGATTGTCTTATTGCTTCCATGCTAAGTCATATTGGATTTATATCTATGCACATTGGTATGTCCCTCGGTCATACGGGCTAGTATTATCAGGCCTATATCACCTATTCAGTCCTTAAAAAAGTTAAGTCATGGGCCCTTGGAGGCATCCTGACTTATTTACACATCTTAGATCTAATGTTAACGTAACTTTTGAAGAAAAGACTGGTCAATGTCAAATCATTTAAACTAGAACTCATGAGATTTGTTGATAACTAGCATTATGAATTCTAACTTAAATGAAGAAGTTTGTTATCACTTGATGCGAGTATTTAAGTATTTCAGGAAAAAGTCTAAGCTACAAAAGAAAGGGGGAGCCTATGCATCAAAAGTCTGGAAGACTTAATCGGAACATGAACTTTACAATCTAAGATAAAAGAAGAATCAAAAGATCTAGTAATTCGGTTCAAAAAAAATTCTATCACATCCGAATAACTCACCAGACCCAAACTTGAAAAACATCATTCAAGCTTTAGAAGATACAAAAGCATCAAACCCTGTCTTCTCCCTTCAAACTTTTAGAAGTGGTCCAATATATGAAGCATCAACGGTCACTAGTCATCTCCATCGAAGCTTAAAGAAGAGACTCTTGAAAGGAAGATTAACTAAATAGGGTAGATTCTAGTGTAGTCTGAAAAGCATCTAAGTTTCACCTTTATCTCACGTATTTAGAGATCTTCTGAATCAAAGCTTTCTCTCTTAATGAAACTTATGATACTTATACTCCACCTATAACTGCACATATCTAAAAGCTCTCAAATTTATATTACGTGTACAGAACGTCTCTCTAACAATAAAAGCTCTTACCTTTTATGCAACTTCAACAAGAAGGCTTTTGTTCCCTGTACAACAAATCTTAATGGTCATATAATTAACAAACTCTTCCTAAGCTCAACATGATGATTCTATATAAATAGAATCAATCTCTTCTCCAAAGAACTCTCTTGAAGAACATAGAAAAAATATGAGGAGAGAAAAATCTATTACCAAGAGTTAAAGTTAAAAAGACATACTAAAGAGAAAAATGAAAAAGAGAGAGAGCTTGTAAAAAGAAGAAAATGATCTAGAACACACTAATCAAAGTGTGATGAAAGGACGAGAAAATATCATGAATGAACATTAGACATTCATACATAAAAGCTCATGAGAAATAAAGAAATGACAGTATACTTATCACTGAGTAACTCTACCGGGAAGATCTGCCATGAAGACAAAGAAAGCTCACTATATGTAATCTTCTATCTACTTAAATGTCATAGTAACTTGGGATATGCCTTTGTGTACCTAATTGCAAATTATCTCAAGTCATGCTTTCTGGCTTAGTACATTTTCCAATCATTTTTCACCTTCTGAATGTACTGAGACCTATAGGAAAATAAGCCCTCTCTTTCTTTACAAACCTATTTTTGTGGTTTATCACTTAGCTCTGCTAAGTCAAATGGCTTATTTTATTTGAACTAATTCTTCCAATCCTCTGGTAGTATAGGTCTGGTGTATTGCAAGGCTCTGTTAGTATGGGAAATACTATTGGCCTGGAGAGGCTTTTAAAAGAATACTCAGGGTTTGAGCTAGGAGTAGCTTGTGAAAGAATACTTGGGTCTGCCCCAGGAGTGGGTGCTATAAAATAATACTCATAGGAATCCAAAAGGGTCTGGTGTGTTGAAGCACGGGTTGTGCTTAAGCTAGGAGTGGTTGGAGTCAAGAATACTCAAAGCATGGATTGTGCTCAAGCCATGAGTGGCTGGAGTCAAAAATACTCAGGGCCAGGAGTGGTCGGTGTCAAGAATACTTGAAGCATGAACTGTGCTTAAGCCATGAGTGGCTGGAGTCAATAATACTCAACACCTAATGTAAAATGTTCTTACATAGTGGAAATCCTTCAGATTTAAAGGTACTGGATGTAGTCTCTAAGTTGGAGCTAAACTAGTATAAATTGCTTGTGCATTGTCTCTTTCTCTCTCACTCTTTACTATCAAAAGTCTAGTGCATTATTATTGTAATACTCGATAATAAAATTCTGGAAAAATTATGCTAGCTTAATCAAAGTATTACGCTATCCATATAAGCAAAAGTCTGGTCCGCTATGCACACTGCTGTTGCACTTGAATATCACTTTTTGGTTTGAAAAAGTGAACAGACATATTCAACCCCCTTCTAAGTCTGTTCTCTGAACCATCAGTAACATTTAGACTTTGTTTATTACCAAGCTTTTATTGTAATGGATTGGAAGTCGATTATTTGAACAACATAAGAACATTTTTATAATGAAAATTTGAAAAAGATGTTATTATTAATTGGAATGACTTATGAGTGTTTCTAATATTTTTTATCTTGATAATTTTGATCATATACTCCCTCCATTTTTTTAATTGTCTAGAGAGAAGAAACATACATAGTAAGAAACATAATTAATGTTGTTAGTTTCTATAAACCAATTGATTATTTTTCTATTTTATTCTTAGCTTTCTCTTATTTATTGCTCTTCAAATTATCTTCACTTTTAATATCAATAAAAATATTATAAGTGAAAATTTAAATAGAAACAAATTATTATCTTAAAATGAATAGTTAAATAAAAAACATGAATAGTATTTCTTATAAAAAGGAACGGGGAGAGTGTAACATCCTATAGTTTTATTATATTTTTTATATAAAAGGATAAAATTGTAAAGAAAATTATAATTTACAATTTTGACAAAATTAGCTTAAGGTTCTTTAGAATTGATTGAACGTTGTAATTTTTAGGATTTTATGGGAATTTTTGAATTTTTTAGAGATAAGTGAAAATAGTCTAAAATAAAGCCGTTTGGGTCTAAACCAGTATAGGAAATGTTATCAAAAAATTATGAAACTTGATAGGAAGTTTAGATGTGTGCATGAGAGCTTAAGTTTAAAATTTCATAAACTTTACAAATCGTTTGGTTAGAAAAGTAAACCGACAAACTTATAAAAACGAGTATTTAAACATTTAGTATTTGAGATAATTAGAGTAAAAGAGATTTATTAAAAACTTATATTTATTTTATTAAGTACATTTTGAGTGTTCATAACAAAATTTCAAGTACAAAATTTATCTCATACAAATACCTAAAATTAAAATAATATTGTTATGGATAATTATAAAAAAATAAATTAAAAAAAATATTTTCTAGAGCCTATAAATACCTAATTCCATCTCATTTTTCACGCGCTCTATAACACCCCTGATTTTCTGTACTCGAATCCCGATGTGATCGTCATAATTAATAAAAATACGAATAAATTTTTCACGTTTGAAAACATTTCCAAGACACCACCATGATCACATCAAGACCCAAATCACAGAAAACCAAAGAGTGAGACTAAATAACCTAAAGCTGGATCGATGACTAAAATGCCCATAACGGTATACAGAAATAATAGAGTATACAACGGAAGAAGAATGTGTATACCAGGCACACGTATAGTCTCATATATGAAGATATGAGAAAAGGCTCGACAAAGCATGCATTGGCATATCATAAGCCTAATATACAACCATCATCATTTTACATAATCACATAAGTATACAATGCCTAAGATATAAGTATATACTTATCTATATGGTCATGCGTCATACATCATCAATGTTCATATTCAATTGAACCCCAAGACATATGTCATCAACACTTATACACCCATCAAACGGGTATGAGTCCATATACTCCAAATACCAATACAATATCCACTCAAGTTATTATTCATAATACATCCAAGATTACCACTAAATATCAGCACTATTACATACAATCATTCACAACCCAATAAATTACAGTCGCTGCCGGCCAAGGCATTCCATTACAACTATTTACTTTCCCAAAAGCTTTACTTCATAAACGTTCTCATCCCATGGTTTTCCTGCACCAATACTAAAAAGTAGACCACATGGGAGAGTGAGTTATACATTTCAAATGACGATATGAATACAATTGAAATTATGTGCATATGTATGTCAACATCATGTATACTTTGCTAAATGCATCAATAGACATCATAGATTATTAATTCAACAATATATGCTTATTTCATACTTATTCAACAAGTCATAGCAAAGCAAGCATATACACATTATAACACCGCCACAATGGGCCAACACATATCTATCACATCGCCACAATAGGCCAATATCATCAACATAGACCATTCAGGTCTTTCATCAAAGCCACCATGGGCTAACATAATCATTATCAATCATAAACAAATACGCCCTTCATTACATTGGGCCATATCATACATATCGTCATATTCAATATCATTTCATATATTCATATCATTTATTACTTTTAGGTGGTCTTTCGGTATATTAATTACCCGTCTCATCAACACCATACCATCATCTTAAACCATCATCAATCATCATCATATTCTGGCATATCTCCATGCTATATGCAAATGCTCTTATGGCTAATGCATATGCATAATGGAATAATCAACAACAAATATGGATCCGACTGTGGGAATAAACACCAGGTTGTGGGTCAAGCATAGATGTGCTACTATGCCCCTACTGCAGTAGAAAAATATGTACACATACCTCAAAGCATGCATGCATCTCAACAACATCTTTTACTGCTACCAAACCACTATCGCCTATCTGTAGCACTAGTCACCCCGTGACTTGTGGATCAACAACATGGCCTCACTTGCCAAAAGTGCTACGGGCCCCTCCCGAACACACATCGAGAGAGCCGTGTCCCGTCGGACACCGAGGTAACTCACTCACCATAGAGCCGCCCGCCCACTGGGCCCGCCACATAGGGTGTCTCGTCACCAAACTATGGACAGCTTCGTGACTCACACACCGAGTCACAGGGGAAAACAACAATACGCTCGTGCACTGAGCCGCCCTCCACTGGGCCTGCCTAGTGGAACCCCCTAATATTCCACATAGACAGCTATCGATATGCCATGGATGCAATGCAATGCAAATCAAATGCATTCTCACTCTGTGCATCCTAAATGCCACTCATCAAACATCATCATCATAATCACCAACACCACCATACACCTTAGTGGATTTCATCATTGTTTGTTTCTTAGTCATTGCTTTCAAGTTTTAATGTGGCATTTTCATCTCAACATATTTTCACATATATTTCACCTCATACACGCAAGTCGATACTTGCAATCAATCACAATGGCATTTTGATATTACATAATATTCATCAATATTATCACACTTTCATTTAGTGGATTTTCATCTTATTATTCATTACCATTGTCTCATGTATACATATATATGTATATATATTTATTATTTGTGTGGAATTCATAACATTTTCAATTTCACAATTCATACCACGCATACAAGACCATGCTTGTATCACACACAATGGCACCCAACAATTTATCAATAATGATATACACCTCTTTGTGCAAGAGAGTGCTCAACATCATCTAACATTATTTTGTATCATATTTTCTTCAATTCATCAATTTATATTGTATATCATGTCATTCAATTATCCCTTCATCAATTTCAAATTCATCAAAGGATCTATATTTCATAATCCTATCATCAGGTTCTCAATATCATCCTTTCACTATTCTATTTTAAGTGGTATTGGGTTATAATTAATTAGCCCCAATGCGCCTATCAATCTCAAACACCACCATGTTATACTACCATTATATCGCCCTTCATACATACCCATAATCATCTCATAATTATCCCCTAATACCGACAAGAGGCTCTAACATAAGCCTGCCACAAATAAAATTGAGCAAATCCCCTTCTGGTGGAAACTCGCTCAAGTTAGGATCACCTCCGCTTGAGCGAGACGGATCAGGATCGCAGGTTTTCACATCAGCGAAAAGCCCCCAGTAGCGTCCCCAAAGCTTACTCGCTGGGGCGAAACGCCTTCACACCGGCCACTCGCTCGAGCGAGAATCATCCAGTGACCAACTCCATATGCATTCGCTCGAGCGAGGCTACCTTCAACTAGCCACTCGCTCGGGCGAGAATTGTCCAGTAACAAATTCCACTGGCATTCGCTTGAGCGAGGCACCTACTCGCTTAGGCGAAATCTAACCAGAGGCTGTCCTTCCCTTCCACACTCACCCGCTCGGGCAAGGCTTCCCAGCATTTAGTTTTTCACTCGGTGGTTCATAGCACTCAGTTTTCACTCGGTGAAATGATTCCAGAACCGACTCATCTCTCACTCGGTATTTCACTCGGCAAAATTATTTCAAGCCGACTCATTTCTCACTCAGCCCTTCACTCGGCCAAATTATCCAAAACCGACTCCTCTCTTACTCGATCGGTCTTTCACTCGGTAAATTACTCCAAAACCGACTCGTCCATCGTTCGGTCTTTCACTCGGCAAATCATTCCAAAGCCGACTCATCTCTCTATCGGTCTCTGCTCGGCAAAATTATCCAAAACCGGCTCCTCTCTCACTTGGTCTTTCACTCGGCAAATCATTCCAAAGCCGACTCATCTCTCTATCGGTCTTCGCTCGGCAAAATTATCCAAAACTGGCTCCTCTCTCACTCGGTCTTTCACTCGGCAAAATTATTACAAGCCGACTCATCTTTCACCCGATTTTCACTCGGCATAACTATTTCAAAAGCGACTCTTTTCTCTTTTACTCGAGCGGGGCTTCCTAGTACTCAGTGGAATTACTCCAGAACTAACTACTTCCTCGCTCGACTCGCCTGGGCGATTAACTCATTCGCCTGGGCGGATTTGGGCCAGAGGCCAATTCTCTGAAGCAGGGGACTCTCGCTTAGGCGAGATCCCATCTCGCTTGAGCGAGATTATCAGGACTTACACAGAATTAACCATTCTCACCACCTGACACATGAAATTCTCATTTTAAGCCAACTCAATTACAACCAATACTTTACACACGTCACATGGGACATCTAAAACTCGCTCTAAGCATTCATACTCGGAAATCCTCATTCCAGCTTATCGATCACCCTTACTTATTTAATTTTACAAGGGAAAGGTTTTAATTATAACCCACATCACTCTCTCGTTCGTTTTCTACACAATCTCCTCAAAATAACCTTCTACAATTTATGTAGTTCATTCATTTGCAGATTTCCATACTCATCAAATTTTATGTCCAACCAAGGGACCATCAAACACTTATCATCAACAATATATATATACATACATTTTCATAACAATCAATATAGCCAAGCCATCATTCATCACTTCATCAACTTAATCATATAAGACATTCATGGCAAGGCATTGCATGAGTTCAACATATACATAATTAGCAATTAATTCACTCATGCGATTTAAAATACAAACTCCTCTCCTACCTCGAGAGAAGAACCGCCACGCGATTACATCGATCTTTCCGCATCACCGTCTGGAATACAATCCTATCAACAATTATACATACACATGTAATCAATAAACTATTACAAGACATCACATCTCTTAACTTATGATCAAGTCCTAGACTTGTCTAAGCTCCAAATTCATATGCCTATGTTAGGCTTCGGGAATTCCTTTCCCCAAGGCAAAGATCTTCTAAGTCTCAAAGGGTTAACAATACCCATCACTCATCAAGATCATCAAGTGGGTCAAAACCCCCAAATTATTAATACTTAGGATTTCTTCTCCAAAATCACCCAACAACCATCAACAATCTCTATCAATCTTCAATCCATTTTATTTTATCATATTGACCTCACCAACCTCTAAATCTCAAATAATCATAACGAAAATGAGTCTTTACCTCAAGCTTAAGCTCCACCATATCAATGCAGAACCTTATCAAACCATTTGTCTCATTTTTTCCAAACCTCAGAATTGAGTTATTTCAAAACTTGGATATTAATTTCTCCAGCGTGTCATTAACCATACAAGCCTGCATATAAATAAAAAGAAAAAATATATAAATACAAGGAGGCTTGATATTAGTTAATTATTAAATAGTTTTAAAGATAAGTTCATATTAATAATACGTTGGAGCCCAAAGCAAAGTTTTATTAGCTTCATACTCCGACCAACACATTTATACTTGGGAGTTGTTTTGATAGATAGGATAAGGAAATGTATGTCGATAAAATATGGTAATAACATGATATAATAAATATTTGATATTTTTTATTTTTTTTAGTGTTTAATGTACACTAGGTAAAAGTTGGATAAATTAATTATTGATGATAATAATATTATTATATTAAAATAAGAATAATATAATTATAGTTATAGTAATAGAATAATAATGAAAAGAGTAATAATAACGATGAATAATTATAATAAAAATAAATAGAATAAAGAAAAAGTAGTTTATCCTATCCCACTCACACTCTTGAAATAGATATTGTAAATGAGTAATAAAAGGAGTAACAAAATATAATAAGAAATATGATGTTCTATCATATCAAAGGAGTAACAAAATATAATAAGAAATAAGATAAATTTATCTTATCATGTTGATGTATCAAACATAAGATATGATGATTTATATCTTTATCTTCACCTATCAAACGAATCCTTAATATGTAGATTTTTTTGCATTGAGACAACAAATGGAAAGGTTTGAGAATATTAAATATAATTTTTTTAACCATGTAGGTATGACATGTCATAAAAATTTAAAATATTTATAAAACATTCATTACTTTGAAATTACAAAGTCATTTAATATTTGTTTTTAGATCAAAATGTTTAATTCATAATTTTTTATGTTGTGTTCATACTTCATAGGCATGCAATAAATAACTTGTATTTTAAATTATTTGAATAGTTTCTAAAATAGTTTGAGATTTTGATTAATGTGGAAGAGTTCATCAAGATATGGTTGTGGAGGTAAGAAATCTTTACCTCAAGCTTAAGCTCCACCAAAACGAAAATGAGAGTGAAGAAAAGAAAGGAGATGATCCCACAAGCTCCCAAGCTCCATAAATGCTTCACAAATCCAAGCTTAGCTTTCGTTTTTGGCAAGAGAAAGAAAAAGAATGGAGGTGGGTGGTTTTTAGGATGAAGAAGAAGAAAATAAAGAGTGAATGGAGGGAGAGAGATGGCTGCCGAGAATGAGAGAAAGAGAGAGGAAAAGGTGACCATAATTGGTCATTACCCAAGAGATAAAGCAATGCCACCATCTACTTTTACTATTGGTCCATATTTGTTTTGCCCATTGTGTAAAGGAGGGTATAAAGTGTGTAAAACTCACACGGTTAAGAAAGAAGAGAAGGGAAGATTTCATATTTTCTTTTTAATCCCATTTGGTTCGTATTTTCCCCGTTTTGCATCATACGTAGTATCCAATTAATTATTTTCTTAACACTAAAAATTATTCTAACTATACCACCTTAACCACAATAATTTTCTAAACATTTTAGACCCATCAAACATCTAATTAAATCAAGTGGGCCCCACATCACCAGTTAATTCATCCGGTTCCGGTAAATCTAAATTTACCGATAATTCACCTCTAATGTCTAACAACATCTCCCATAATTATTTGACCATAAATGATTAATTATCATTATCCAATAAATTTATTTTCCTTAAAATCCGAGATGTTACACGCTCTTCAATTCTCCAGGCAAAGCTACATAGGTTTTTTTCCCTTTCCTTATGGCTTCTTTCTTTTATATTATATATATAAACGTTACAGTAGTAAACGTTTATAAACTTTAGATTACTTAATTATTTTATTTATTTATTTGTTTATTTATCTATTTATTTATTTAATTATATAGTTATTTAGTTAATTATTTATTTAATAATTTAATTAATTATTTAGTTATTTAATTATTTATTTTTGTAATTATTTATTTATTTATTTACTTGTTCATTTAATTAACTGTTTATTTATTTATTAGCTTAATTATTTATTTATTTATTCATTTACTTATTTAATTGTTTAATCATTTAGTTAATTAATTATTTAATTGTTTAATTAATTATTTAATTCTTTAATCATTTATTTAATTTATTTATTTGTCTATTTATTTAATTATTTAATTATTTATTTGTTTATTTATTTATTTGGTTATGTTTATTATTCTATATTATTCTTTTATTTACTGTTTATTTATTTATCATTTATTATTGTTATTTATTTATTTATTTATTTATTTATGTACAATTGTCTACTTATTCATTTAATTTTTCATTTAAATATTGATTCATTTACTGACTTGTTTAACTATCAATTTATTTATTTGTCTTATTTATTTTTATTGTTATTATTCATATATAATTTAGTTTTGTCATTTTTATTCATTTATCTAATTAATTAATTTATAGTTATTTATTAATTATCCATTCATTCATTTACATTTTTTATTTGAACTATTTTTATTGTTATATATTATTTATTATGTTTATAAGGTTTATTTAATTATCCTTTATTTATTTATTTACTTTATTCTATAATCATTTATATAATTGTTATCTTTCTATAATTTTTAATGGATGTTTAATTATTATTATTATACATTTTGAAAATTTTATGGCAATACCATTTTTAGCATTATTGTGTTATCAAAATTTTTCTCATTTTTTATATCGCTATATTAAGTGTCAAATAAAACAAACAAATAAGAAAATAAGATGAACTTACTAACAATAAGAACCTATGTGTCTAGGTTAGCTTTAGAAGATTTTCTTGGAAAGAAACAAGTTTTCAGGTAAAGCGAGGGTGAGATAGGAAATTACTAAATATAAGACATGTTAAATAATAGAAGGGACTCCCTAACCCTCTCAATATTTATTTCAGTTATTATTTTTATGTCCTTACTTATTTACAATTATTATTTATATGTCATATTTTGTTATTTGCATATTTTTATAATGAGAATTTATATTTGTTAGACTGTGTAAAGTTTGATGTTTGAATCAAAAATACATATTTAATATGGTTGTATTATATTGTCTGGGAATTTTCTGAGTGTAACAGGTTAAAGACAAATTTTGAAAATATTCAATTTACAGAGGAAACTCTGCCAAAATTTTGACAAATTTTATGAACAAGAATGAAAAGTATGTGTTAAACGTCTGAACATATTCAGTATGTGACATGCATCATATAACAAGTGAAAGACAAGAATGTTTTGGGAGATATATGGTTATAATCTGAGAAATGCATTAGGGATGGTTCAATAACGAATCTTGGGATGAGAGGGTGTGAAGAGAGGCCTAGGAGACCTGGGGTCGCTCCCTAGTATCGGGTAAATTCACAACAAGCTCTTGCTAATCTGATTAGGCCCTAAGTGCATATTATGGTCAGTAGACCTGTTCATTGGCCATATTGGCAAATTATCATGAAACAGTGTCAACTCCTGACTGCTCCCAACAAAGGAAGACTTAAGGGCCCATATGCATTGCATCTTTATTATTAATAATATAATTAATAAAATATTTGTTAATTAAAATTAAGAAACATCAGTCATATCTGCATTATCATTCCATGTTGTAAGTAACATGTATAAAGAAATTGTTATTAAAATTTATTATTTGTAAAAATTTATTATTTATGTGTCTTGTATAAATTATTGGTATTTTCTGTTTCTCACCCTTTTTCTTCCTTGTTTATATTAAATAGGATATGAACCGAACAGAGAGCCACTATGGACAATGATAATCAACCTCATATCACAGACATTAGAATAAGACCAAGATAGCCTGATCCAACCCGTTGGAGACATTATTGGATAGGTCATGTACATGTGTACCATGGGATTGTTACAGTGCGATTGTCGCGAGCTATTTTAGGGGTACCTAACCCCTTAGGAGCTCTTACTATCACATTTAGGGTTAGGCTCATATTGGATCTTTGTGATGTGGACCATTTCTTTCCTATTGTCCCACTGCCCCTACCCCTACTAGCTGATGTAGAGGATATGGAGGAAGCTTCATCTGGAAGTGACTCCACCGTAGAGGACGCGTAGTTAGCCATCATTAACCTAGTAGAATGTTATAGGTAGAGTACTTCTTTAGTATACTATTTAACTACTCACATGTCCTGGAGTCTATTTTGGCATCAGTTAGCGTCTAACCTGCTGAATTACTACTAATCTAAACCTATGTTTTGTATTTATGTAATAAAAAATCAAACTCGTGTACAATTTTGTATATATCTATAAGAATGTTTATACAGTAAAGTATTTTGGATACACTAGTGGAAAAAATGGATATAATCACGGTTAAAAATGGCCTTTAATCACGATTAAAGAACCGTGGTTGTTGCAGCCGTGGTAGTAGTTGAGGGTCTTTAACCACGGTTAACAACCGTGGTAATAAATCAGATCTAACCACGATTGTCGAGCATAACCGTGAATATAACAGACAATGTATATTCACAGTTATAGTAAGAACCGTGGATAAAGAACAACTATATTCACCGTTGTTTAGCATAACCGTGAATATAAGTAGTAAAAAAAATTCACTTACAGACTATTTATATTCACGGTTATAGTAGGAACCGTGGATAAAGAACATCTATATTCACGGTTGTTTAGCATAACCGTGAATATAAGTAGTAAAAAAAATTCACTTACAGAGTATGTATAATCACGGTTATAGTAGTAACCGTGGATAAATAGTGTCTATAATCACGGTTATGGTAGTAACCGTGGATAAATAGTGTCTATAATCACGGTTGTTACCATAACCGTGAATAAACACTGAGGTTTTTTTTAATATGGTTTCTATTTTATTGTTTTCCAAACCTGCATTCAGACAACCAACACAATATACAGTATCCCAGCATATCCAGCAACAAACAATATATAAAAAGAATGGTATATATATAACATTTAATTTGATATGAATTCATAACAACCTAAAAAATAAAACTATATACAATTCAGATGAATGTAACCTAATAAAATGTAAACCCTAAATCCTACACTAGATACATATTTAAGAGAATAAAGATCCTATATCTAGCTAAGTTCTTTTGTTGATTTCAATGAAGTATGAGGCCCATTGCTTTCTAACATTATCTACAAGTGTCTTAGAGAAGTATGACCAGTCCTGGAAGTACTGCAAACAATGGACAAAACAATTAGAACAAAAGCTATATTTATTACATGAAATTAATGAAATTGTTAGAAAAGTAGTCCAAATGATGAGACTTACATCTGTCCATCCATCTACTAAATGTTGTTAGACAATGTTTAGCATAGTGTGCATGACGAAATAGCCACACTCGAAGGTACCCTCCTGCCTGTAAGACTACAATGGACATAAAATATAGAATAAGTGAATTCGCAACTTAAAAAATATATATTGAAGATTTGAATGATTAGCCGATTGACTTACTTTTGGGTGCACCCACACAACTTTTCTTCTGCTGGACTTAACTCCAACCAGTCTATTGTATCCAACCACCGCCCTACATCAAATAAAACACAAGATAAGTTAGAATCGTATAGGTCCAAAAATGATGTAATCAAATTTGTACTTATTGTTTAGGGATTAACTTACTCGTCTACTATACTTTTCAGGTCTTATGGAACTGTCCGATGTATAGTATCAAAGTACAGAGCAAGATAAGCTCGGGGACAGATCACCACAAGTGTCCAGTGAGTGTTGTAGTTACCAGTGATAAGTGAGGCTTCAAAATGCAAAAATTAATGACAATAATTATGGAATAGAATATTACCCTTTATGATAGGGGCCCATGTATACAGCCTTCCCAGACTCAAACATCCAATTCTGGATGTATGTCTGGGTGTCTTACGTGGTGTTTGCTTGCTTCTGTATGAGAAAGGGCTCTAAGAAACCATAAGTTCCTTGGAAACCCAAGTCCACACAAAGTTTTGTCAGAAACCTAAACAAGTTGAGACATGGTTAGCGATAGATAACTTGTATAATGAAAAAATTGGACAAAAAATGATATACTTACAGCTCCTACAGCTGAATGATGGAGATGTTCAGCATCGACGTCCCCGAAATAATCTCACACATGTCAGAATGTGTAATGTAAAGTGGTACTGCACTTGGACGGCCGAACACAAGTGGCTCCTATTGGACCTGAACAGTCTCATCTCCTTGCTCATACCCGATGCGCCATAGCATCCGGATGGGATCGTTGGTCGGGTCTGGCCTCTTCAATGCCTGTTCCTGTTGAACAATTGACAACCATCACAATTTGTACCATAATTGACAATATAACAAAATTAGTTAGTGTTTAAGGTTTTTACCTGTCTAGGGGCAATATGCAGAAGTCTGTTGGGCCATATCAGAAAGTGGCCCACCACCTGACCGACGGTCTTCACCTCTGCAGTTGCCACTGGCACAGCAGCATCCTCCTTGAGGATGAGCACAACAGAGACCCTGGACATACCATCAGGTAATGTCTGATGGTGAACCACAGGGCCTAAGTTGTAGACCATGCCAGTGGCAACTGGCTCCTCCGACCCGTCAATGAACAGGTCACATTGACGGGTGTCTGGTGGCTCAACCCCATCATCGTCAGGGTCAGCCGCAGTGCACGACCCCTTAATGCTAGCCTTCCGTACCTACATATTTACACATCAAGCAGAAGTTATTCAACAATGAAATAAAGTGATTACAAATAATAAAACTGAGGAAATTAAATAAAGAATCTAACCTGTGGGTTGCTAGCTGGTGCAGTAGTCTCCTGGTGATGGCTAAGTGAGGCCTTCATCTCCTCCCTGAATCGGGCCATCTCCTGGTAGAGCCTAGATATCTCCTCCTGATACTCAACCTTCACAACAGCCACCTTCTTCTCCATCATTTTCTCAAGGGAGGGGCAGGGTCGGGAGCACCGTAATAGCTGCGGAGGCCTGTGAAATTTGAATGATTAGCCGATAATTGTTTAACAGATAATAAAATGAAAGGATACAGTTATTTCCAACTTACCTACACCTCGACCAATAGCACACACTCTTCCTGGGTGCTCTGGCCTGCCGATGGAGTTAGTCAAAATATCCTGCCTACCATGGGCTACGAAAGACCCTTGGGTTGATTGCTCAACCAAGGAATCCTGAAACCAAACAAGTTAGTATTCACTTCCTTCACGTAATACCAAAAAAAAAGACACTGATACAAGGGGAATACTTACTATCCGTGAGGCGACCTCCTGAGCTTATGAGGAAGTGTATTCCCCACTCTTCTTGATCCTGGCCCGCTTCCATTTGTCGTGGCGTGTAGGTGGGGAAGGGGGATCCACAATACCAATGTCAGGTTGACTAGTCTGACACTGACTCAGCCTCTCCTGTGCCAGCCGCTCCTCCAACCTACGGTAACCCCCACGTGACAGTGTGTGGGGGCAGTCATTCAGCTTCCTAATGTCCCGGGCTTTCTTTCTGACCTCCTACAACAAGAAAAGAAAATATTCAGAGTTAGCCGTTTAAATTATACATAATTTAATCATTTAAAAACCAATGTACCTGAAACTGGACAGAATGCCTATTTGCAACGAAAGCATCCCAAGTCGCCTGATCAATGAATGGATATTTCTCTCCAGGGAACTGTCCTTGGTCGTCCCTGAATACATACCTACAATTCAGGTACATTTAAACTAAGGATTGGTACAATTTGGTAAAGCGTTGATTAAGAATTTAAAGTCCAAATATACCTCATGGTGAGTATGGATTTGAACGACCTTCATCGCTCAGCCATAATACCGAGGACCTTCCTCCTCGCTATGTCAGAAGATGGTATGTCAAAAGAATCCTACATGAAAGGAGTTAGTCCATAAAAGAGTCCTTATTATGAATTACATCAAATAATACACTAAAATAAAACTTAAATAATATCTAAGTTACCAGAACATCACTCCATAGCTGGTTCTTCACCACCTCCTCGACATTATCCCAGTCGGGGATAATGATGGACACCTTCGACCGAGCCAGGACTCCCAACTAACTGCTAAACTTCATGGTATTTGGTCCTCTAAATCTACCAGTGTTGACATCCATCTCAACAGGTAACATTTCTCCCCGGTGTCGCCTAAGTGCAACGTCTGCCATCCGGGTAACACCTCTACTCTTCCGAGTAGAGGAATCAGTAGCCTGTGAGTCAGACCTAGATCGTCCATCCTGATCAGCCATGAGTATCTGTCCAAACAAGGAAACACAACTGTTAAATATTAAATATAACATTTAATACAAGGAATAATTAATATAACATGTAATTCAATGATTCATTAACATGATTAATACCCTATGAAGATAAAATATTTTCCCACAAGCCTTCATGGTGGTCATGACGACTGGCAACTACATCATCTATGTCATGTTCCACGATAAATGTTGGAATACATATGATGGTTGATGGAATTTCCACAATATCAAGATTGGGGTCTCCACTGTGTCTACCTTGGATAACAATTAACCACCGTTTGTCAGCTGGGTCAGTAACATAAAAAACTTGCTTCACCTGCGTTGCCATTATGAATGGTTCGTCCTTATGCCCTATCTTGTTGAGGTCCACCAATGTAACTCCTAAATCATCAGTTTTGACACCGTTCTTATTATCAACCCATTTGCATTTAAACACAGGAACGGTGAAGGGACCGTAATCGACTTCACATATATCTTCAATCACACCAAAGTAGTATGACTCGGCCATCACAGGGTTGTTTCCCTTTGAAGTTGAGAAATGCATTGACTGAGCCACAACCATCACTCCACTGTTTTGATTTGTACTCTTTTCATCTTGTGTCCTTGTATAAAACGAATAGATGTTTATGTCATACCCACAAAAGGTGAGGATATCAAAGTTCGGGCCCTGTGCCAGTCGATGTAATATCGAGGAAGCATATGCATCTTTCAGAACAGTCTTTTGGAACCACTGCATGAAACTCTTGTTGTGTTCATTCAATAACCATTTTTAGTCATTTTAGGGTTGGTTTTCTTGACTAGCTCCTTGTGAGTGGCTAGATACGGTTGCACCTCATCCGTGTTGTTTAAAATATACAAGTGTGCCTGAAGGACTTCATCACGTGACATGCTCTTGCTTTTTTTTCCAATCGTTCCTTTCCCATCCAATCTCCCTTCATGACGAGTCGTTGGAATACCAATGCTTGCAGCATGTGACATGTATTCAGTGCAAAACTCAATTACTTTCTCTACAATATATCTTTCCACAATTGAAGCTTCGGGACGACGTTGGTTCTTCAAATACCCCTTCAATACCTTCATATATCACTCAACGGGATACATCCACCGTAAGAACACTGGACCACACAAACGGACCTCTCTCACCAAATGGATGATTAGGTGGACCATTATGTCAAAAAAAGAGGGCAGGAAATACATTTCAAGTTGACATAATATAAGTGATGCTTCCTGTTCCAACACATCCAATTCGCAGGGCACGATTACCTTGCAACATATGGCATTGAAAAACATACACAACCTTGTTATGACATTTCTCACATTTTTAGGAAGAATGTCACAAATGGCGATAGGCAGAAACTGTTGCATCAACATGTGACAATCATGAGACTTCAACCCAACTAACTTCAAATCTTTCATTGAAACACAAGAGTTGATGTGGGAGCCATAACCAGAGGAACTTTCACACTTCGTAACGATTCACACAGACTTTGCTTTTCTTTTCTGGACAACGTATGACAAGCTGGGGCAAATATGTTCTTTTGCCCTTTGATTATGGGTGCAAATCCTGACGTATACCCATCAACTCCAAGTCCATACACGAGTTTAGGCCATCCTTAGTCTTCCCGGGTATGTTTAAGAGTGTACCAACCAAACTGTCGCACATATTTTTCTCCACATGCATTACATCAATGCAGTGTCTTACATCAAGCTCCCTCCAATATGGCAGGTCAAAAAACACTAACTTTTTCTTCTAGTTGTTTTGTGTCGGGTGCTGTTTTTCACACTTACCAAACTGCATGTTAACGTCTTTCACCTTTTCATATGTCTGGAGACCAGATAGTGGTGGAGGAGCCATTTCAAAGTCTTGGGCACCGTTAAACGACTTCTTTAACCTCCAAAACGGATGATTCTGTTTAAGAAACCTTCGATGTTGAAGATAAACACTTTTCCTACCATGGTGCAACCGCACAGAACTAGTCCCCTCCTCACATACTGGAAAAGCTTTATGACCCTTCACGCTGTACCCGGATAAGTTACCATACGCTGAAAAGTCATTGATCGTGTAAAAGAGCATGACACGCAATTTGAATGACTGCCCAATAAACTCGTCAAACACATCAACCCCGTCTTCCCACAACCTTTTGAGGTCTTCAACCAATGGAGTTAAATATACATCAATGTCATTCCCTGGTTGTCGTGGACCAAAAATCATCATCGATAACATGACATATTTCCGCTTCATGCACAACCATGGCGGCAAGTTGTAACAAACAACAAAACAGGCCATGAACTATGGTTTGTGCTCAGGTTCCCAAACGGGTTCATGCCTGATAGGTGTTTTGTTTGCATGATTTTAGTGGCTTTTTATTTAGTTTTTCTAGGTCATTTGTGTTATCTTGTCCCTAATTCCAAGTATTTTTCATTCCTTCCACATTTGTTACTCGGGTGTTTCAAGTTTTTGCAGGAATAGCTTGTTTACAGGTACATACATTCCAAACACGAAGCATTCGAGGAAGCATTGGATTAATGGAAGGGTTTCAAGCTATGAAAAAGCAGCAAAGTGAAGTCCAGAGAAACCCACTGGCAGTGGGTTTTTCCACTGCCAGTGGATCCTGCTGCCCTATGACAAAAACTTGCACAAATTGGGGTCCAGAGAAACCCACTGGCCGTGGGTTTTTCCCACTGCCAGTGGATCTTGCTGCCACGTAACCAAAAATGCATATCTTGGGGTCCAGGAAAACCCACTGGCCGTGGGTTTTTCCCACTGGCCGTGGGTTCCTCTGTTTGAATGTTTGAAATTGTAATTGTTGGACCTCCAGTACGATCCACCGGCCGTGGGTTTTTCCCACTGCCAGTGGGTTTTTGCACGCACAGCAGTTCCTTGATTTTAGGGAGCAGTTTCTGGGGTTTTGAGGATAGTTTTTTGAGAGGCAAAAGAGGCAGACATTTTTGGGACGTTTTTGGAGAGAAAAAGAGATTTTTCACTGGGGATTATTGAAGAAATCAAGACCATAGGCGTTGAAGAACTTCCTTGGGCAGATTTCAGAAGGATTCACAAGCACCAGTGAGAGCTTTTGCTTTGTGTTCTTTGCTTTCTTCTTAGGTTTTCTCTTTCTTTGAAATTTCTGAATTTGATTCCATCAATGGGCTGTAGTGAATTGAGCATGTGTAGCTAAATCATATCTTGGGATTAGGGTGTGACAATGCTTATGTATTGAACCTCTCTTGGATTTTTCTGCTTATTAATTCATTGCTTCTATTCAATTTCCATGAACGCGTAATGCTTTTGAATACCTAGAGATAGGATCAATTGAAATTAAACTCTAAGAGAATCGAAAGGTTAATTAGTTGTTTGAACGCATGAAATTGAACTTAGAATCATAGGTCACGAAAGTGGGTATGACAATTCGAGGTTTAATAGGATTTCACCGTTCTTAACAAGTTCACATAATAAATCGAACACGGTTCTTTATTATTTGGGCACATTAATGTTACTCTGAGAAGAGGGCTTAATTACATTCGGAAATCCAACCTTAGAGCGTGAATTAATACATAGGAAGGTCTTAGGAAAATTAAATACATAGCATAATCATATACTAAATCCCAAGAGCTTCACCATCATTTGTTCTATTTCAATCTCAGAATTCATTTAGTTCTTTCAGATAGCATTTCTTCTTAAATTTTTCTTTTCTTAATCTTCTACATTACAAGCCTAAATTCATAATTTTCTAGATAATTGAACCACTGTGAAAACTTGTACTTGGGCACAATCTCTGTGGGATGATAACTTTTTATTACGCGATACCTCGTGTACTTGCGGGCCTATCAAGTTTTTGGCACCGTTGCCGGGGATTGTCCCCCAATATTGGTTAAACAGTGATTTGATTAGACTAGATTTTTATTTTTCTGCATAATTTTTCTGTTTTTCTTTAGTTCTTATTTTTTCTGCAGAATTACGTTTTGGTATTTGTTGTTAGAGGGTTTTGCAGGATTATATATGCGAAGGAGTCATAGCCTTGAGCATATTTTCGATCCAGAGATTGAAAGGACCCTCCGTAAGATCAGAGCACTTCGGAAGCATCTTGAACAGGAAAAGCACTAAGCTTCAAGTTCAGCTACCGACACACACATGGCAAACCAGGACAACAGAGCGCTTCGTGATTTTGCAGCGCCCAATGCAATGGGTAGGAGGTCTAGCATCACAAGACCCAACATTGAGGCAAATAATTTTGAGTTGAAGCCATCCTTGCTCTCGATGGTTCAACAGAATCAATTTGGTGGATTACCATCTGAGGATCCCAACTTACACTTGCAGATATTCCTTGAGTATTGTGACACGCTCAAGGTGAATGGGGTCTCAAGCGACGCAATCAGGCTTAGGCTTTTCCCATTCTCATTAAGGGATAAGGCTAGAGCTTGGTTGTACGCTCTTCCAGAAGCATCAATCACCACTTGGGAGGAGCTGTCCCTCGCCTTCCTCAACAAATATTACCCCAGGAGCAAAACTGACTAGTTGAGGAAGCTGATTATCACCTTCAACCAGAAGGAAGATGAGACCTTGTACGAAGCCTGGGAAAGGTACAAGGAAATGCTCCGGGAATGCCCACATCATGGCATTGAACGTTGGTTGACCGTTCACATTTTTTATAATGGGTTGTCTCCGAACCAGAAGGTGACCTTGGACGCCGCAGCTGGCGGTGCCTTTATGGGTAAAAACATGGAGGAAGGTTATAACCTCATTGAGGAGGTTGCCCAAAATACCTATCAGTGGTCATCAGAACGGAATATGCCAACGAAAACTCCAGGTAAGTACACTGTTGATGCTCTTTCTTTATTAACTGCTAAGGTAGAAGCTTTATCCGTTAAGATTGATAAGTTTGATAAAGTAGGAGCAGGTGCTACTAAAGCTGTTTGTGAGTTATGTGGTGTTTCAGGGCATAATATTTCAGGATGCCAGCTTGGAGTGAATCAGCATGCCGAGCCAGAAATGCATCAGGTGGATGCAATTGGAAACTATGGTGGGAACTATGGAAACAATTTCAGACCACTTGGACCACCGGGTTTCCAAAGCAGGCCACCCCAGTTTCAAAATCAGCAAGGTAGCTACAGACCACAAGGACCTTACACTCCACAGAAATCCAAATTGGAATCCTTGATGGAAACATTTGTAGCTACCCAATTAAAGCAGAATGATGATTTCTCGGACGCCATCAAAAACTTAGCCTCGAAGGTGGACAACTTGGCCACCCACAACAAGATGCTGGAGACCTAGATTGCTCAACAGGCATCATCCTCTCAAAGAGCGCCAGGAACATTTCCTGGAAAGCCCGAAGCAGGACCATCAAACCACACAATGGCTATCACTCTTAGGAGTGGTACAAAATATGAAGGTCCAGTGAACAAGGAAGAGGAGGAGGCTAACCAAGAAAAGAAAGCGGATGAACCTCACTCTCATCCTATGGTGGAGGGAGAGAAACAAACTGAAAAGAAGGAGGAGGTGAAGCCTTACCAACCTCCAGTGTCGTTTCCTCAACGCTTGGCCAAGGCCAAGTTAGATAGACAATTTGGTAAGTTCCTTGAGGTCCTTAAAAAACTGTATATAAATGTCCCCTTCACAGATGCTTTGCAGCAAATGCCGACCTATGCGAAGTTCTTGAAGGACATTTTGTCAAATAAGCGGAAACTGGAGGACGATGGTACTATTGCACTTACTGAAGAGTGCAGTGCACTGATCCAGAAGAAACTACCACCCAAGCTTCAGGATCCAGGTAGTTTTTCTATTCCTTGTGTGATTGGTAATGTGGCTATTGATAGACCACTATGTGACCTAGGGGCTAGTGTTAGTCTTATGCCATTATCTATCTTGGAGAAATTGGGACTAAGAGAGCTAAAACCTACTAGGATGTCCTTGCAACTTGCTGATAGGTCTGTTAAGTACCCTGTTGGTATTTTAGAAGATGTTCTAATCAAAGTAGGAAAATTTTTTATACCTGCCGATTTTGTGGTTCTTGAAATGGATGAGGATTCGATGATCCCCATTATCTTAGGCAGGCCATTTTTGGCAACCGCGGGCGCGGTTATAGATGTCAAGAATGGGAGGTTGTCTCTGACTGTGGGAGATCAAAAGGTTGATTTTAACTTGCAGAATGTTTTAAAAAAACTTTTTAATGATGATGTATGTTGTGTTATGGATTGTATTGACCAAGTGGTGAAGGAAGAAACCCTTCCTGATGAACCACTTGAATCTGTATTTTTGATTGAGCCTGCAGGTACATCAAGTAGCTCTGAAGGAGAAGCCCAACCAAAGCATGATACTGAGGTCATGCAAGATGAAGTGGTAGGTAACAAATTAGAATTGAAGCCTTTACCGGCTTCATTGAGGTATGAATTCCTTGGCCCAAACTCTACCTATCCTGTGATTGTGAATGCTGAACTGACTGCTGTGGAAACCGAAAAACTCCTGAAACATCTTAGGTTGTATAGGAAAGTTATTGGTTATACCATGGATGACATTAAGGGGATTAGCCCTTCATTCTGCATGCATAGGATTACTGTGGAGGATGAGAGTAGGCCAACTGTAGAACCACTTAGGAGACTAAATCCTAAAATGAAAGAAGTGGTTAAAAAAGAGATTTTGAAGTTGTTGGATGCGGGCGTCATTTATCCCATTGCGTAGCAAGTAGGTTAGCCCAGTTCATGTGGTTCCAAAAAAGGGAGGGATGACTGTTGTGCAAAATGATAAACAGGAATTGATTTCTACTAGGGTAGTTTCTGGGTGGCGCATGTGTATAGATTACAAAAAACTAAATAGCGCAACTAAGAAAGACCATTTCCCTCTCCCTTTCATTGATCAGATGCTTGAGAGGCTTGCTAAGCACTCCTATTTTTGCTATCTGGATGGGTATTCTGGTTTTCATCAAATCCCCATCCATCCATCTGATCAAGAGAAAACAACCTTCACTTGCCCATATGGGACTTATGCTTATAGGCGTATGCCATTTGGCCTGTGTAATGCACCCGCGACTTTTCAAAGGTGTATGCAGGCCATATTCTCTGATTTAATTGAAAATGTGATGGAAGTTTTCATGGATGACTTTTCTGTGCATGGCTTGAATTTTGATAATTGTTTGACCAATTTGTGCCAAGTTTTGCAGCGCTGTGAAGAGACCAACTTGGTCTTAAATTGGGAAAAACGCCACTTCATGGTAAGGGAGGGCATAGTCCTTGGGCACCTGGTGTCTGAAAGAGGAATTGAAGTCGATAAAGCCAAGGTGGAGGTGATTGAGAAATTGCCCCCACCAACTAATGTGAAAGGTATTCGGAGCTTTCTTGGACATGCCGGGTTTTACCGGAGGTTCATTAAAGACTTCAGCAAGATCACAAAGCCTCTGACTAATCTTTTGGGTAAGGATGTACCATTTGTTTTTGATTCTTCATGTCTTGAGGCTTTTTGCAGGATAAAGCAGGAGTTAATTTCCGCACCTATAGTGCAACCCCCCGATTGGGAACTCCCATTCGAACTCATGTGTGATGCTAGTGATCATGCAGTGGGGGCTGTACTTGGGCAGCGAAAGGATAAGAAGCTGCATGTGATCCACTATGCCAGCCGTACACTTGATGACGTGCAGGTAAACTATGCTACCACCGAAAAGGAATTGTTAGCTATAGTTTTTGCTTTTAACAAATTTAGATCGTACTTGGTAGGCTCACATGTTACTGTATATACTGACCATTCTTCCATCAAGTACCTTTTAAATAAGAAAGAAGCAAAACCTAGGCTCATTAGGTGGATTTTGATTTTACAAGAATTTGACTTAGAAATCAAAGATAAAAAAGGTACTGAGAACCTTGTTGCAGACCACTTATCTAGGTTGTCGTCTGAAAAAGATGAGATGGGTGATGTTGTTCCCATCAATGAGTCTTTTCCGGATGAACAATTACTTAGCTTAAGTGTCCAACAAGTGCCTTGGTACGCTGATTTTGTCAATTTTCTTGCATGTGGCATAGTACCCCCTGACCTTGGTTTTCAGCAGAAAAAGAAGTTTTTTGCAGATGTAAGGCACTATTATTGGGATGAGCCCCTTTTATTCAAGCAGTGTGCAGATGGTCTAATTAGGAGATGTGTTCCTGAGCCTGAAGTTCGAGCCATCCTGGATCACTGCCATTCCCTTTCCTGTGGAGGCCATATGAGCACTTCTAAAACAGCCTCAAAGGTGTTGCAAGCGGGCTTCTATTGGCCACATATTTTCAAGGACGTGCGTAAGTATGTCCTCACTTGTGATGCATGCCAAAGGGCTGGTAATATTGGTAAGAGGCATGAAATGCCACTTAATTGTATTCTTGAGGTTGAATTATTTGATGTATGGGGTGTTGATTTCATGGGACCCTTTCCCCCGTCGTTTGGAAATCAATTTATTCTGGTTGCAGTTGACTATGTATCCAAATGGGTAGAAGCCATTGCTTCGCCTCATTCGGATGCTAAGACTATCATTAAACTTTTTAGAAAGATAATTTTTCCAAGGTTTGGGGTCCCTAAATGCATAATTAGTGATGGAGGGTCTCACTTTATTGAAAAAACTTTTCAGACCCTCTTGAAAAAATATGGAGTGAGGCATAAGGTTGCTACACCTTATCACCCTCAAACTAGTGGCCAAGTTGAGGTTTCTAATAGGGAGATTAAAAACATTCTTTAGAAGGTGGTTAATACTTCCTGTAAGGATTGGTCTATTAAATTAGACGATTCCTTATGGGCGTATCGAACCGCTTACAAAACTCCTATTGGAACTACACCTTTTAAACTGGTTTATGGGAAACCGTGTCATTTACCTGTTGAATTGGAATATAAGTCTTTTTGGGCTATAAAAATGCTTAACTTTGATATTAAGCTTGCAGGTGAACACAGGTTGCTGGAGTTGAACGAGCTTAAGGAGCTCCGGTTGGATGCTTATGAAAATGCCAAGATTTACAAGGAAAAAACTAAAAAATGGCATGATCGTCACATCCTCAGGAGATCCTTTAACCCTGGTGATATGGTGTTACTTTTCAACTCCCGATTGAAGCTATTCCCTGGCAAATTGAGGTCCCAGTGGTCGGGACCATTTCAGGTAACTAAGGTATATCCTTTTGGAGTTGTTGAGTTATGGAGCGATAAGTCTGGTTCATTTAAAGTGAATGGACAAAGGCTTAAGCACTACTTGACAGGAGAACCAATCCAACAAGCAAGTGCTTTGGACTTGCTTGATGGATTAGATTCTTAACTCCAAAGAATGCCAAGCGTCCGGCTGAAGACGTTAAACTTAGCACTTGTGGGGAGGTAACCCCATTTCTCATTCTTTAAGTACTTTTCTTGTCATATATATATATATAAAAAAAATCAAAGGGAGTTCGATGTAAATAGTTGCATGTTTATTTTTTAGTTTGTAAATTTTGCATTGCATGATTGTTTTGTTTTGTTTTGTACATATTTATTATGATTGAATGCATACATGTGTTTCCATGAGTAAGAGGAATCAAATAAAGGAGAATCATTGTACATATTCAAGGTGGTTGTATTTCAAAAAAAAACAGGGAAATCCACTGGCAGTGGGTTTTTCCCACAGCCAGTGGACTATTCTGACATTAAAAAGGAGAGTAATTAATTTTTTTTGAAGTGCCAAAGTAGAGAACTCCACTGGCCGTGGGTTTTTCCCACTAGCCGTGGGTTCTTCTGCTTGTATCCATGAGCTTTGCGTGAAATTTTGGGGGGGGGGCCTGGCAGAAAACTCCATGGGCCGTGGGTTTTTCCCACTGGCCGTGGGTTTTCCCAGGCCCAAAAGTGTGAATTTAAATCCCCTGGGCAGCAACAACCACGGGCCGTGGATATTTTCCACTTGCCGTGGATTTGCCCCAACTTCCTTGCTCCTATATATTGTTTCACGCACAAACATAGGCATTACATCCCTCGCATTGTTTTGCATTTTCTTCACACCTCACACTCAAATTCTTCAAGAAGGTAATTGTTTTCTACTACAGCCCTTGTTCACCCACTCTTCATCAACGTAAGTTCCTCCTCCATTCATCATTTTGGGGTTCCTTCTTGCTAGTTTGGGGTTTCTTTTTCCTTTGCTTTCTTGGTTGGTTTTTGGTGTATTTGATTAAGAAAGAGTGTTATATATGTTCTATGTTATTATTTGATAGCAATTCTCATGTGGTTGTCTATTAAACTTTTGATTGGGTTTCTTGTGTTCATCATGATTCATCTTTATTTATAGAAACCCAACTTGTGAATTTGCCTCTTGTTTAAGAATCCATGATGCATATTGAACATTTATGGCATTACAATTCATGAGAAAGGTGTGAAAGATGAAATTGGGAGACTTGTGATGCATAGTTCTTGGATTACTTAGTTCATGTTTTATGCCCACCAAGTGTTTGCATAAATGTCTAAACCAGAATTTTTGCTACTTGGTTGCATATTAATGTGTTTGTGGTGACTTTCTTGGTGTCAAGCTTTTTGCCCACCAAGTGTTTGACAAATTGCCCAAACCAATCTTTTGCTCTTCCTTATATACATTTTGATCCTTTTGGGTTTTCCCTATGCTTACCCATCCTGCCAATATCATGTTGTTGATTATATTGATATCTATTGTGCTGACATTTGATTTGGAATTTTAGGTGCCCAAAACCATGTCTTCGGGACGAACCAAGAATGTCTCCAAAAAGAGGAAAAACAAAGGTACGTCATCTAACTATTCTAGTATAGATGGTATTAAATGTACCTCTGATGAATAAAAGATGCGCTTATCTTCTTTGACCTCTAGGGAAATTATCCCCTCTAGGTTCTTTTGTAAGGAATCTTTATTGAAGCTTGGGTTATATGATGACACCTTTAAATTGTGCAAGAATATGGGGTGGGAAGATTTTATTGAATTATATGAGCCCTGTTATGAACGCACCACATTAGAGTTTCTAAGTTCCATTGATATTAAGCCTTGCGATAATGAGTCGACCTGGGAAATCACTTTTAGGCTAAATAACACTGATTATAGGATGGACTTAGCTGATGTGGATGCCATCTACGATTTTCCATCTGTCCCTGGAGATGCCTCTGCTAAATTAAATGTCGCCCGTATCCCTAGGGATTTTAGGGCCAAGTATTTTTGGTCTAGACTCTCTAAATCTAGGGAGACTTATGACCCATCTTCTACCAAAGCTTCACTCATGCATCACCCTGTCTTTAGATACCTTCAGAGGTTTATGGCCCGATCCATTTTTGGTCGATATGATAGTCCTGGTACTATTAGGGCTGCTGAGCTTTATTTTCTGCATGCCATGATTAATAACATCCTGGTCTACTCTACGAAATGGCTTTTTAGCCAATTCGCTAGGGTAGGAAGGGCTACTACTGGAAGGATTGTCATTGCAGGTTATATAAATCCTATTGCGAGGTATGTGGGGATAGATCTGCAAGAGGATACCTTACTTTGCCAACCCAAGCGGGTTGATATTGAGGAGATGGTTCACATGGGTATGCTTGTATTGGAACGTGGAATTTACTGTTTGGTTATTCCCGGATTTTCTGTGCCTCACCCCTTGCCTGACCCTAGCTTCACTAGCCTGGAGGGTAAAACTTCTTTTTTGTTTTCAGGTACAGAAGAAGATACCCCCTTGGACACAGAGATGCCTCTTCCTCATGACCACTCAGCTGGCCCGTCTAGATCCTCTCCCGATTCCGGATTTTCTATGGAACGGATGTATTCCTTGATGCAAGGAATGAACACCCGTTTAGAGTCTTTATCTATTGAGCAACTCCGGCAAGGAAGCAGGATCGATAACATAGCCCAGCGATTGGATGCCATGTACTCTTGGCACCTCTAGGAAGGCCATTTTCCTCCTCCCTCCCCATGATGGGTTTGTTCCTAAAAATAAGTTTCATTGTACTTGGAATCCTCTCTACTGACCAGTGAGGACACTGCTCACTTTAAGTTTGGGGTAGTAGGTACAAGGAAACTTATTCCGAGCCTTTGCACCTTGACATTTCTTTGCATTTTTTCTTTTGATTTTATTTGAACATGCTAGGTTGTAGTTTGTTTTTCATTTGCTTTGCATGACTGTGCCTGTCTGTACCCCCATCTAGGAATGTTTGTTTACTTGTGATTATTGTTGCCATTAATTGTATTAGTTTTGATTGAGGAAATTGGCTGTTGAGGAATCCAAATAAAAAATGAAAATTAAAAACTTTTGATTGATGTTGATGATGGCACTGATTGTCTGGAGGTACTATGCTTTATGATGCTGTGTTTTCTTTGACTGGGTCTATTTCACCTGCCATGTATTATGAGAGTTTTTGAGCCAAAATGGGGTAGTTTTTAAACATAAATATTTAGAAAACCCCTGTTTTCTTCTATTTGAGTGTGTCATACATTTAAAGCGCTCTAGAACTTGGCTTGCGACCGACTCAAAATGGTTAATGATTACTTGTTATGGAATGAAAAAGGCAGTAGGTTTTGTTCTCTAGCCTCTGAATTTTGAAAGTTATAACATACAATTAGTTGCCCCTTATTGAGCTTAGACTGTTTGTTTATTGTTGGAACCCCCTGGTATTGGGTTGATAAAATACTGAGAAAATGACATAAATTCAAGGATGGCAGCTAGAATGAAAACGGCTAAGAGAAAACAACTGGGTTTTAGTTAGGAAACAAAAATAAGCAAGATGAATCTGTGTTTCCAACTAAAGAAAAATTGTTGGAAAAACAAAGAAAAGGATGAAAAGCAAAGTAAGAAAGGAGTCAAGTTTAAAATAGAAAATAACAAGGACTCCTTTGAGATTTTTTTTTTCAAAAGTTAACTACTCTCGGTGTTCCATTGAGTGATAGCCCTTTGAATTTCCTCTTCCTTGATATCCATTCCCCAAACCCATGGCCCCATTACAACCAAATGAAAGACCTTTTGACTATAATTTGTTTTCTAAATAACTGTGGAGAGTAAGGTCATTTGCCAAGCCTATGGTAGTGTCTTAAAATGCTATGATTTGAGTGATAATCATACACAAGCTTAAAATACTTAGAGAGAAATGAAAGGATGTATGTCTATAGCCTAGTTTTGTGAACATGGCATGAATAATTGTGTGGTTTCCTCTGGTGATAATCTTGCAATCATATGTTGATAATTTTTCCAATTGGGTTCCTCAAGATATTCTGAATTCATAAATCTCTATTGATCATATTTGTGGCAATGATGATTGCTTGGGGACAAGCAATATTCTAGTTTGGGGTGTTTTGATAGGTGTTTTGTTTGCATGATTTTAGTGGCTTTTTATTTAGTTTTTCTAGGTCATTTGTGTTATCTTGTCCCTAATTCCAAGTATTTTTCATTCCTTCCGCATTTGTTACTCAGGTGTTTTAAGTTTTTGCAGGAATAGCTTGTTTACAGGTACATACATTCCAAACGCGAAGCATTCGAGGAAGCATTGGATTAATGGAAGGGTTTCAAGCTATGAAAAAGCAACAAAGTGAAGTCCAGAGAAACCCACTGGCAGTGGGTTTTTCCCACTGCCAGTGGATCCTGCTGCCCTATGACAAAAACTTGCACAAATTGGGGTCCAGAGAAACCCACTGGCCATGGGTTTTTCCCACTGCCAGTGGATCTTGCTGCCATGTAACCAAAAATGCATATCTTGGGGTCCAGGAAAACCCACTGGCCGTGGGTTTTTCCCACTGGCCGTGGGTTCCTCTGTTTGAATGTTCGAAATTGTAATTGTTGGACCTCCAGTACGATCCACTGGCCGTGGGTTTTTCCCACTGCCAGTGGGTTTTTGCACGCACAGCAGTTCCTTGATTTTAGGGAGCAGTTTCTGGGGTTTTGAGGACAGTTTTTTGAGAGGCAAAAGAGGCAGACATTTTTGGGACATTTTTGGAGAGAAAAAGAGAGATTTTTCATTGGGGATTATTGAAGAAATCAAGACCATAGGCGTTGAAGAACTTCCTTGGGCAGATTTCAGAAGGATTCACAAGCACCAGTGAGAGCTTTTGCTTTGTGTTCTTTGCTTTCTTCTTAGGTTTTCTCTTTCTTTGAAATTTCTGAATTTGATTCCATCAATGGGCTGTAGTGAATTGAGCATGTGTAGCTAAATCATATCTTGGGATTAGGGTGTGACAATGCTTATGTATTGAACCTCTCTTGGATTTTTCTGCTTATTAATTCATTGCTTCTATTCAATTTCCATGAACGCGTAATGCTTTTGAATACCTAGAGATAGGATCAATTGAAATTAAACTCTAAGAGAATTGAAAGGTTAATTAGTTGTTTGAACGCATGAAATTGAACTTAGAATCATAGGTCACGAAAGTGGGTATGACAATTCGAGGTTTAATAGGATTTCACCGTTCTTAACAAGTTCACATAATAAATCGAACGCGGTTCTTTATTATTTGGGCACATTAATGTTACTCTGAGAAGAGGGCTTAATTACATTCAGAAATCCAACCTTAGAGCGTGAATTAATAAATAGGAAGGTCTTAGGAAAATTAAATACATAGCATAATCATATACCAAATCCCAAGAGCTTCACCATCATTTGTTCTATTTCAATCTCAGAATTCATTTAGTTCTTTCAGATAGCATTTCTTCTTAAATTTTTCTTTTCTTAATCTTTTACATTACAAGCCTAAATTCACAATTTTCTAGATAATTGAACCACTGTGAAAACTTGTACTTGGGCACAATCTCTGTGGGACGATAACTTTTTATTACGCGATACCTCGTGCACTTGCGGGCCTATCAATGCCGTCTGTGGCTAGTGCAAGCCTAACATTTCTTGGTTCATGGGCAAATTCCGGAAAAATCGTATCCATTTTCTTCCATTGCGATCCATCGGCCGGATGCCTAAGTAGTCCATCAATAACCCTTTCATCAGCATGCCATCTCATAAGTTTTGCATCATCTGCATTGGTAAACAGACGCTTTAGTCTTGGAACTATAGGCAGATACTATAACACCTTTGCAGGAGACCCTTTAGTGCATACCTCATCAGAATCCGCCTCTTTCTTCTTATACCGTGACACCCCACACCTAGGACATCGATGCAGCATTTCTAACTCACCCCAGAATAATACACAATCATTTGGGCATGCATGTATTTTCTCATACTCTAAACCCATAGGACACAACACCTTTTTGGCCTCATAGTTACGATTCGGCAAGGTGTTTCCAGCTGGGAGCATTTCTTTCAACAACTTCAGTAAGTCAGTGAAACTTTTATCCGTCCACCCGTTTATGGCCTTCAAATTAAACAATCGTAAAACTATTGATAACCTCATGAAATTGACGCAGTTTGGATACAACGGCTGCTTAGAGTCCTCACACAGAGTCGTATATACATGAGCTTTCTTAAAACCTTCTACCCCCACATCACGGATCATATCCTTGAGTCGGTCATCCATGTCGACATCGATGTCATGCATCGAGCTTCGATTTTCAATTTGGGAGCTGTTACTTGGCACCACCATATCTTCACCATGCCATATCCAACGTGTATAACTACGCAGAAAACCATCACACAGTAGATGTTCTCGCACCTCTTCCAAGCCTACCCGACGCAGGTTCAAGCATTTAACACAAGGGTAAAAACACTTTCCATTCACCTCCACTGCATTCCTCGCTACAAATTCTATAAATGATTCAACTCCCCCCTCATACTCTAGACTTAGGCATGATGCAGTTATCTAACTCCGATCCATGCCAACTATTTACAAGGTGCTATAATCAACCTCACTTTTTCTTCAAAGGTGGTGGTCCTATACCTATTCAGGATGACAATTGTTTTTATACGTCATTCATATATACAGGTTAGGAGTTATTTTAAAATTTGATGAAATTTCAGCAGCATTTCGCATTGGTCTCTAAGTACACAAAATGAGAGTGGTCAAATCAAATTCAACCACAACCAAATATGCACCCAAAGAACAACACAAAATGCAAGTTACCGAAAGTTTATCAAATTTTAAAATAACTCCTAACTTGTACATACTAAAAATGACGTATAAAAAATAATTGTTCATCCCAAACTGTCCAAACGGACAATTCAAGATTCAACACAAATGATGAAATTAATTAATTTAATGACTATTTGTGTCAAATCTCAAACGGGGAACTACGGTTCACTCATGCACAGCAACTTTCATACTAATTAACTAGTATATGAGCCTTCGAGTTTGCAAGATTAACAACCACACACATACAACATCAATAGAAATAACATATAAGAGCAACCAATAACAACAGAAATAAAATGGATAAAAAATTAGTTAACTTTTTTCCTAAATTAGTATGATGTTTTTAATTTGTGTTATTTTGAAGTAGAAGTATGGTGTTGGAGTATGAATTATGGATTATGGATTATGATGTTGGTTTATAAGACTTTTAAACTTTACACTTTTATTTAGTAATTAGTATGATGTTTTTAAATTCTATTATTTTCAAGTAGAACTATGGTGTTGGATGATGGATTATGGATTATAAGAATTTTGAAGTTTGAACTTTCATTTTATAGATTACAGCTTATGTATGGTATTGGATGTTGGATTATGGATTATGGATTATGTATTATGGATTATTGTAGACACCATTCCCTTCTTTTATTATTCATGCTTTTTAGAAAGATAAAATAAAAATTTAAGAGCCCAGACCCCATTTTCCAACAGCTCCATTCTGGGCATGGCAAGAGTAAGGAAAAATTGATTCAATAAACAGCCATGGGATATAAATTAATTAGCAGATTCCAAGTTTTATTATATAGTATATGTTAAATCAAATGCACAAGATACATATACACAAGATACATAACAATCAATTAGTTTTAGATGACATTTTATGAACTACCATCTATAATAACTAAAAACAAAATGCTAATATACATTGAACCAACAAAACAGAACAGGCACATTATACACAGAACCAGTAAAACAGACACAAAAACCCCTTTCAACATAAAACAAAACCCATATAACACATCAACATAACCTAAAACAGATTTAACTCAAACAGGGACCAACACAAACAGTGACGAGTAAAACAGGGACGACTTACAGGATAATGCAACGAGCAACCAGCATAATGGGATAAGCAATGAGCAAGAAGAAGGCGACAACAGCAACGAGCACACTGGGATAAATGGAGAAGATGAGAAACAGCTTAAACGAAGAAGGAGAAAATGAAAAAGCAAAAAACAGGGACAACTTACCTGACAAGGATGATGAAAGAAGAGGACAAAATGAGGCAGAGAACTTGCACAAATACGAGAGCAACAGGGCAAAGAAAGGTGGAGGAAACAAAGAAAGACCAGCGAGAAAGAAGGAGAAGAAGCAAAAAGCTATCAGGCGCGACTTTTGAAGTTTCTAAAAATATATATATTCACGGTTACCATTGAAACCGTGAATATATTACACATATATTCACGGTTCAAAAAAAACCCGTGGATAAATGTTAACTATATCACCACGGTTACGACCCCAACCATGGATAAATATTAAATCTATAATCATAGTTATAGAAACAACCGTGGACATACAGTACCCAGTGATTAAACCCCTAAAACCTGAACTATATATCCACGGTTGGAAATACAACCGTGATTATAGACATCAATATATATCCATGGTTAACATCACAACCCTGATCATACCCATGAATATATAGTCACGGTTATGCACACAACCGTGGATATATATTTCAGGTACTATATATCCACGGTTGACTCCTCAACCGTGAATATATATTGAGGGTACGATCACGGTTATGATGTTAACCGTGGATATATAGTTTTCTCTGATTATATCGTTCAACTTATAATTTCAAAAATGCCACCGCGCATGTTTTTATCACTGATTCACTTCAACCCGTGAATATATCCCGTTGTTATATCCAATTTTTACACTAGTGATATATGTAGTTATGCCTGTGAAATTGTTTAAATATTTAAATGAATTTTTGTATTATTTAAATTTTGGTAGTTATTTAGGGATGTTTTAAAGTGGTATCAGAGTAATTTGTCTGAGAGGCTTGGGGAGAAGTTTGACGTATTTAGTTTATATCTTAAGTGTTTAGGTATAGAGGTTATGTATAATGTTTGATTATTCTAGTTTAGAATATAATAAGTTTTGATTATCAGCAGGAACTCATGGCAGAACAAGAAATTGGTCTCATAGCCGCAGTGGAACGTTTGATCACTGGCTGAAAATCAAGTGAACCAAAATGCTCAGGGTAATGATGCTTTAAGGAGGTTAGATCTTTTTGAAAAATGTAATCCACCTCATTTCAAAGGAGGTTATGATCCTAATGGAGCTCAACTATGGATTTATGAGATGGAGAAGATTTTTCATGCACTTCAATGTTCAGAGGCTGATAAGGTAATTTTTACAGCTTATGTTTTGATAGAGGATGCTGAACATTGGTGGGAAGGTACTAGAAGACAATTTGAAGCAAATGGGATTGAAATCACTTGGGAACGATTCAAGGAAAATTTCTAGAAAAATATTTTCCTGATGATGTCAGGGAAAAGAAAGAAATAGAATTCCTAAATTTCACCCAAGGTGGTAAATCAGTTGGAGAATATGCTGTAAAATTTAAAGAGTTGTCTCACTTTCACTCACATTATGCTGATGCTGCAAATGAACAAGCCAGATGTGCTAAATTTATCAATGGTCTTCGACCAGAGATAAAAGAAGCTATCTGAATGCAAGAAGTTCGTGAATTTTCAGTGTTGGTGTTATAGCATTTTGGAGAGGACCATAAGGATAAGTTGTCAAAGTCTAGGAAGTATGATCCTAAAGCCAATGAGAGGAGGACTTTTGGTCCTCAACATTTCCGAAACAAGAATTTTACAAGGATAAAAGCATATCCTATTTAATCACGTCGTCCTAGTGCTACATCTTTTCCTGTTCGATATCAAGCTTCACATAAGGGCTATAATGCACCTGTAAATCCTCGAGCTGTGTCTGGGAGTTATTACACATCGGTTACTTTTGAGGTTAAATGTTATAATCGTGGAGGACCTCACATGCAAAAGGATTGCCCTACTTATGTCTGTTTTAAGTACAACAAAAGGGGACATCTACTTAGGGATTTTCCTGAAATAAAAAAGAAAATGGTAGAGGTACCAGCATGGGTAATCACTATAACGTCTCACCCAGTTATTAGACACTAATCATGCGATTAAAGTTAATTAAATACACAACGTTAGGGCAAATAATTGAAATATAGAGAAAAAATTTTCATAATTTATGAAAACATTAGAAGTGAAGGAAGATATTTTTCATTAAAGGAAAATGCATACCCATCGAATGAAGATAATCATAGGTTCATAGCTCAAAGGACCCAAGACAATGAATAATAGATAGAAATAAAATGAATAAATAAAATAAAATAAAATAAAATAAGAAAAATGGTTAAATAAATCAAAAGAAGTAAATGGGGTCAGGGGCTACTCGCTTGAGCGAAGTCCTGACTCGCTTAAGTGAGACCAGCGAAGGTCGCTTAAGCGAGTCCCTACTCGCTCGAGCGAGTTCCCCACTCCACTCCTGGGTGAGCCACCAAACGCACTTGAGCGAGGGAGTCCATGAGTATCAGGTCCCTATTTCGCTTGAGTGAAATTGTCTCGCTTAAGCGAAATCGCTCTAGTGGCAACACCCTCGCTACTTGCTTAAGCGAGAGGTCTAAACAAACCAACTCGCTTTAGTGAAAACATTCCAGAATCTAAACAATCGTTCACTTGCTTGAGCGAACCATTCTTGCTTGAGTGAAATAGTCACTGAATCAATTTTCCTGGCCCTCGCTCAAGCGAGGATAAGCCCGCTTAAGCGAGATTCATCCAGTAACCACCCCCTTAGATACATGCATGCCTCGTTTGAGTGAGTATCATTCTCGCTTGAGCGAGATTAAACCAGAGGTCACACTACGGGTGCTAAGAGATTTCGCTTGAGCGAGGATACCCCTCGCTTGAGCGAATTATACAGTAGATACATGGAAACTTGAAATTTTTACATAATCTAGCATGTCTAAACATTCATATGCACTATTTGGCCTAATTTACCCATCTACACACCTTCAAGCATGCAATTAGGACTGATTTTAATTAAATATGCATCTCAATTCTAACTCCAATTCATTAAATGCATACTAATCGAGCTTATCTTCTAAACACTAAAAATTCATATAGAGTTACATACAATTCACGTCATAATCATCAAGGAAATGAACAATTCACACACATCTTGCGTCATTCAACCTTCACATGAATAAACAAGACCTGCCCATAGCAATTTATCATCTATATATAACATTGGCTCCATGTCAATACATATATATTCAATTCATGAACTTAACATAGCCATCCACACCTCACTACCTCATCAACATGAGTTTATATTCTCATCAACCAACATACAGATTCTAACTCATTACCCATCATAATCATTCATCACTACATTGACCATGTTCTAGATTAATCCAACACACATAAGAAGCATGTTAAAATTACATACACAAAACACGTTACACATCACACACATCAGGTAATTCATAGTTTCCTTCACTCCTTGGCATCAGTTCTCCGCTTGGCGCACCTATTCTATTTAATTATGACCCAAACACCCCCTTACCTCGATTCCAAGTTTCAACGATTTGTTCTTGATGTTGGTTGCATCCTCTAGGTGCTTGGTTCAAGGTCCTACTTCCGAATCTAACATCCGCTTCACCACTTGGTCCTCCGGCGTTCGTTTCGCTACCTATAAAGATCGAAACAAAAAACCCATTAGCATTGTACTATTCTCATTGCTTTAAATATCGTTCCCAAGCTCTCATGCACTGGAGGAATGGGAAACAGAACCTTGTCCCACCATGCATGGCCATTCAGCTAGAGAGAGAAAGAGAAGAGGGAGAGAGATAACTCAATTTGATGGGTCCATAATGCTCACCTCGAAGTCACGATCCCAGAAACGTAGTTACTTTAAAGTTTCGACACAAATCAAACCTCCCATTGGAAGCACAAAGCTTTCGACAATGGTAAGGGAGAAGAAGAAGAGAAGCTCGCGTGAGAAATAAGGAAGAAGAGAAAGTGATTCTGTTATTTAAAACCCAAGGGCAAAATAGTCATTTTCCTATTTCTTTTATATTTTTCCTTTAAAGTTTTAATTAAAACTTTTACTTTTAACCCTTATTGGTAACTTCTAAATTTACCTTCATCTAATTACACCTCTTTTAAACTTTGTAATTAATCAATCAAGTAAACTTATTTAATTCCATAATATTTAATTATTTATAATTGTATTTATAATAATACTAATTCCCAAAAATCTCAAATAAATCTCGAGGACAATTATTAATATTTTCCGCCAATCAAAATTTTAGCTTAATTATTTGGGATGTTACATCCACCCCCCCTAAAAAGGGATTTCACCCCCGAAATCAACGTACCCTATTGGAAAAGATCGGGGTACAACCGCCTCATGTCTGATTCCAACTCCCATGTATAGGTAACTCTATTTAAATTCTGCCACTTCACTTTCACTAAAGGTACCTCCTTATTTCTTAATTGCTTAGTCTCATACTCCTCGATGCAGATAGGTGCTACTTCCACTGTCAAGTCCTCTTTTAACTCAATAGAATCTTCCGGCATAATCATTGAATCACAAGGAATATATGCCCTCAATTGCGAAATGTGAAACACATCGTGGATATTAGTTAAGGATCGAGGAAGATTTAATCTGTAAGCAACCTCACCAATCCGTTCTAATATCTGATATGGCCCGATATACCTCGGGTTGAGTTTCCCTTCATAGGTGTTACCTTCAGAAATACCCAATCTCCTGCGTAAAACTCAAGTGGTCTATGGCGATTGTCATAGTAACTTTTCTGTCGATCCTGGGCAATCTTCATTTTCTCTTGAATCAAGGTAACTTGTTCATTCATTTCTTAGATCAATTCAGGTCTCAAATGGATAGCATCACCATTCTCATTCCAACATAGTGGTGTAAGACACCTTCTACCATACAAAGCTTCATATGGAGCCATGTCGATGCTACTGTGGTAACTATTATTATACGTAAACTCCACCAATGGCAAATACCTCTCCCATGAACCACCTTGCTCCAATACACAAGCACGGAGCATGTCCTCCATGGTCTGGATAGTACGTTCTGATTGGCCATCAGTTTGAGGATGATAGGCCAAACTCAATCTCAGTTCAGTACCCAATTCCTGCTGTAAACTTCCCTAGAATCTAGAAGTAAATCATGGATCACGGTTCAAAATAATACTTAAAGGCACACCATGCAACCTTACTATTTCAGTAATGTATAATCTAGCCAACCGGTCCATGACCATTTTATGTTCATGGCCAAGAAGTGAGCATTCTTGGTCAATCTATCCACAATTACCCAGATTGCATTACATCCAGAATGGGTCCGAGGTAATCCAGATACAAAATCCATCGTGATACTCTCCCACTTCCAAATCAAAATCTCAGTTAGTTGGAGCAATCCAGGAGGCCTCTGGTGCTCAACCTTACATTTCTGGCATATCACACAAGATCTCACATATTCAATTATTGCCTTCTTCATTCCTGGCCACCAGAATTCTTTCTTCAAATCATGGTACATTTTTGTAACACCGGGATGAATGCTTAAAGAACTTTTATGTGCTTCAGATAACACAACCGCCTGAAATCGCCCATAGCAGGCACAATAACACAGTTTTTAAACCACCAAATACCATCACGTCCTCTAGTCAAATTCATCTCTTTGCCTCCAGCTTGGGCATCAAGGAGTTTCAACAACTCTTCATCAGATTCCTGGGCCACCACTAAGGATTCCAGAAATTCATTTGAGATTCTTAGCACTCCAACAACCATCTGATTCGGGGTTTGCATGGCAACTCCAACATTCAAGTCACGAAAATCCTCTAATAGTTCCTGTTCCTTTCCTATCAAGAAGGCTACATGCAAGACTTTCCTGCTCAAAGCATCAGCAACAACATTTGCTTTGCTAGGATGATATCTCAGATCAAAATCATAATCCTTCGGGTACTCAACCCATCGCCTTTGTCTCATGTTTCCAGATCTTTAATGCAAATACCACCGCCGCAAGCTCAAGGTCATGAGTAGGGTAATTCTGCTCGTGCGGTCTCAATTGCCTTGATGCATAGGCAATCACCCTATCATTCTGCATCAGTACATATCCTAAGCCAAACTTGGACGCATCACAATACACCATGAATTCTTTCATCACATCTAGTAGTGCAAGTACAGGTGCAGTAGTCAAACACTGCTTCAGAGTTTGAAAACTCAATTCATACTTTTTCGACCACACAAACAGATTCTCCTTTCTTGTCAATCGAGTCAAAGGTAGCGCAATTTGAGAAAATCCTTTAATAAAGCGGTGATAATAACCAGCCAATCCCAGGAAACTTCTAATTTTAGTCACCGACCTAGGCCTCTCCCATGCCATAACTGCCTTAATTTTAGATGGATCAATAGATACACCATCACAGGAAATCACATGTCCCAAGAATTGTACACTTCCCTCCCAGAAATCACACTTTGACAGTTTAGCATATAGCCGCTTCTCTCGTAACACCTACAAAACAATTTGAAGATGTTGCACATGCTCCTCAAGAGTTCGAATACACTAGTATATCATCAATAAATACTACCATAAATTGATCCAAGTATGGTTGGAAGATCCGGTTCATATAATCCATAAAAATAGCTGGAGCATTGGTCACCCCAAAGGGCATCACAACATATTCGAAGTGGCCATAACGAGTCTAAAATGTCATTTTCGGAACATCCTCGGATTTCACCCTAATCTGATGATATCCCGACCTTAGATCAATCTTGGAAAATACCACTGCACCCCGTGATTGATCCAATAAGTCATCGATCCATGGTAAGGGGTATTTGTTTTTAATTGTCAGTTTATTTAACTGGCGGTAATCGATACACATTCGCATACTACCGTCCTTTTTCTTCACAAGTAACACCGGAGCGCCCCACGGTGATGCACTTAGCCGAATGAATCCCTTATCCAGCAACTCGTTGACTTGTTTTATAATCTCTTCCAACTTCACCCAAGACATCCTGTACGACGCACGAGACATAGGTTTGGCCCCAGGAATTAAATCAATGACAAAATCAATCTCTCGATTGGGAGGTAATTCCAGAATGTCTTCCGAAAACATATCAGGAAAGTCACATGCTACCGGAATATCACTAGGCATAAGATTATACCACCCCTCCAAAGTAAATAGAATAACATAAGTTGCGGAGACATCACTCACCACGTTCTTGGTTTTAAGTTCTTGGGAGAAGACTATAGTCTTTCGGTAACAGTCCACCATAACATGGTTAGCAGCCAACCAATCGAGACCTAGAATAATATCTAAGTTCTTTAATGGCATACAGATCAAATTTACTAGAAAGGAACGATCTTCAACTTGCATTGGTAATTCCCCACACATAGTGGTTACCCGGAAGGTGGAACCAGTAGGAGTGGAGACACTAAGGGCATTCTCCATTAACACCACCGGTAGGCCAAGATGTCGTACACAACTTTCAGAGATAAAAGAATGCGTAGCACCAGAATCATAAATTATATTTACCAGATGGTCATGAATAATACACTTACCCTACACTAAGTTGTCAGTCCTTGCAACCTCAGAAGCATCAAAAGAAAATACCCGTCCAGTCATAACATTTTAAGCACCACTGGATTGAACATCGGACCTCTTTAAGTGTTGGCCTCCATGACCACCGTTGTTTCTACCTCCCCACTGAAAATTAGTACCATAAGTCATAGAAGTATTAGCCCGGTTACCATGTCCACTCTGTTACTGCCTTTGTGGGCAATTCGGCCTAAGGTGCCCTGGTTGCCTACATTGGAAGCAAACAATTTGACTAGCTGGACAATGTTTCGCAATATAACCCTCCTGGCCACAATTATAGTAGGCACGACCACTCGAATGGCTACTAGAACGGCCGGTAGAACCACAACCAGAAGAGGAGAAAGACGTAGCGGAAGACTTGCTACCACGAAAAAACTGGCTCATTTTCTTAAAGCTGAACCCTTTTGCCTTCAACGGTTTCTTGTCCTTTGGTTGAAATATCCTCTACAACTGTACTTCTTCAGTCAATCTGGCTTTATTCACTAAAGTAGGATAATCTTGAATTTCCATGGGCACAATTACACTATGAAGTTCAATTCGTAATCTCGCTTCATACTTAGCACATTTACTACCTTCAGTCCCTTCCAAGCAGAAAGGGTGGTAGAAGTCACATAATTCATCAAACTTGGTAGTATATTCAGCCACTAACATTCTGCCTTGTTCTAACCTCTGAAACTCCATCTCCCTACGGATCTTGTAATTGTCAAGGAAATATTTAGCAAGAAACCTTTTTCGAAGGTTTGCCCACACCAACGGTTTGCTTGCTACATTCATTTGTACTTTGGTCTAAGACCACCACACCCTAGCCTCATCTTTCAGCTGGTAAGTAGCAAACTATACTTTCTGCTCCTCCGAGCACTCAAAATATTCGAAAGCTTGTTCAACTTCCCGTATCCAAACATGTGCATCATCATAATTGTGTCCTCCTTTATAAGCAAGTGGATTTCACTTCAAAAATTTATCAAGAGTTGGACCAGATTCAGTCCTACTCATTATTTGAGATAATTTTGAAAAGAAGTCATCTCCTCCACCAGAACTAGTTCCCTCAATGATAAAGCAATTATATAATAATCAAACACGTCATCATTCATAACCAATGATCTACCAGGGAGTAGAATATTTACCTCACACACATATAAAACACAGTGCCACTGGAGTGCCAAGGGAATGATACCAAGCTATCCTATCAATAATGTTATTCAAGTGGCCTCAATACTCAAGAGGGGGGGTTAATTGAGTTTTTAAAACTTTGCTTGGAATGCCTTTGAACTTGATTCTTTTATCACAAGTTTAAAGACTATGCAAGTGAAGACAAGTATAGTACAAGAAATAAAGCAAAACAAGATGTGAATATTGCTGAAATAATTTGTCAAACACTTGGTGTGTAGTGCTTTGAAGTAACTAATTCAAGCAAGCTCAAATAAGCAAATCACAATCAATTAACAACAATCCAATCAAATGTAATATATCAATGTAAAAGAGTAAGGGAGAAGAGCTTGCAAACCGATTTGACGAGTTCCACCAACCCCGGTGTACGTCTCGCCTTTAAGCAACCCACTTGAAGGATTTCTACTATTGAAGTTTAGAGATTACAAGCTATGAGCAATTGCATCTTCCTAGTGTCCCACACTCAAGAACTCAATCCTCACTAGCACAAGGGTAACCTACCCAATCTCTCAAACTCTCAATACCCAAAGGTTGAACCCCAACCTTTGTGACCACTCAATCTAGAGTGAAAAACCTTTGTGTTTTGTAGTGTTTACAAGATAATGACTCTCTAAATAGAGTAGATATACAAGTGAATGCTCTCTTAAATTCTAACTCTCAACAAGAGAGGATATACAAGTTAAAGCTCAAGGATTTCAGAACATACACAAGAATGAACTCACTAAGCACAAAATGAAGGTAAGGGATGATTGCCTCTTGTATGTTGTTTTGTGCTTGAGTTGGAGAGCAATTTATAGAGCCTTAAAGCTGTCCCAAAGTCCTTCTAGCCGTTGCAAATAATGGTTCCAGCTTGTCTCTACATATAGTGGGTTTTGGGTGCTTGGTTCCCACTTAAATTTGTCTTTTTAGTGATGTTTCCCACTTGGTGAATCGATTCACATCTTCTCGAATCGATTCAGGACATTCTGACTTGGAAATTTTGGACTTCCAGGTTTGTATGAATCGAATGAGGCCTTGGTGAATCGATTCAGGCTGTTCTGTTTTGTGTTCCTGGGCTGTCAGCTTCGTGTGAATCGATTCAGGCTGTTGGTGAATCGATTCAGGCTGTTCTATTTTCAAATTTTGTGACTTCCAGGGCTCTGAATCGATTCATTCGTGTGTGAATCGATTCAAGCAATGCTTTTTGGTGTTTTTCCATGCCTGATGATGTTTCCTTGATGCGTTTTGATCCATGGTTCCTTTCCTTTATCTTTATACATTGCTTTCTTGATTCCTTGATCTTGTAGGAGCGTTTTCTTCATGATTTCTTGAATCTCTTGATTTGATACATCAATTAAAATCATTTCATTTGTTTTTGATTCATGAAGTTCTTCTTATTCTTGTGCCTTTGTCATTATCAAAACCTATTAACAACATGCAAACACATTCTCCCCCTTTTTGATGATGACAACCAATGGCCATCTCTTGGGGTGTTAATATCAATAATTTAAAGAGGTAATGATAAGGAACTTCTTGAAAATCAGGGTATGTTTTCCTTTGTTTTTCATATCTCCCCTATCTCCCCCTTTATTTTTCAATTTTATTTGGTCCTTAAGCATATGTAATAAAATATCTAGTAATAAAATATCTAGTATTTTTCTTAATAACATGTATCTAGTATCTCTCCCCCTTTGTCATTATCAAAAATAATATAAGCTCAGGGAAAAAGAAATAATCAATGTATAAATAAGGATTAACAACCAAGCGGAAATCATCATAACATCTAAGCAAATAGTTATAACATCCAAGCAAAATGATATGGATAACCATAAATTAGTGGCAAGTAAAATCTAAAAGAAATGCCTCAGAAGGGCAACCAAGTTTAATCATGAAATAGAACAATGTTAAGTAAAACATAAATGGGAAGCCAACTAAGGCTGAGGAAAATAGATGCTGAAAATCTGAGTTGCAAGCTATGTGTAGCGTTCTTCCATATTTGCTTCAAGCTTGTCAAGTCGAGTGTTGAGATTTGCTTCCATAGCATCAAGGGAGCGATCCATGTGAGCAGTGAGTCTAGCAAATAAATCATCAACAGGAGCGGGTGGAGGAGGTGGAGGAGCAGCATCTTCATCATCATTACGAGGACGGCGGAGATATTGCCATAGCCCATGATACTCAATGATATTCATCTTAGTAAGATGAGATCTTCCAATAGGTCCTTTGGGTCCTATTAGTTCCTTGACTTCATTCTTCAAGTCCACCTTGTAGTGACACAGCAGTTTGGTAATTAGGATGGCGTATGGGAGGCGAGTAAGGTTTTGAGCATCGATCATATGATGCCTCACAACATCGATCCAATTAACTTCCTTTTGATGGAGGATAGCCCAAAGCAGCATAATCTGAGCCTCACTTAGTCTCACATAGTTTCCACCTGAAGGAAGGAGGATTTTGACTAGGACATAGTGCAAGAGACGATGGTCAATGCTAAGAGTTCCAACGGTGCTAGCGGGAGCAGCAAGATTGAAGAATGTTCTTACCTCTAGGGGATTATAGTTCTAAGAAGGAGAGGGTTCTTTCCTATAGAAATGAGCATTGCTTAATGGAAGTTTTCCAACTTGGTTCATCACTTCATTATCAAGGAGGATGGTCTTGCTGTTCACTTTGGCATAATATCGAGCATCTTCAAGGCGTAAAGTGGATTAAAAGACACGGATTAATTCTGGATAAATAGCAACTTCCTCAAGAGCCATGAATCCAACAATCTCTTGTTGGTGAATGGTAGAAATGAGGGAAAGGCCAGAGGATTCAAAGAACTCAATATCAAGCCAATGTGGGGAGATTAGATGTTTCTCAGAAAAAGTGTTTTGGTACCTTTCTAACTCTTTTTGAGTGGTGAAGAACCTTGATAGATCAGAGTGTTGAGGAACAGCGACACCAGCGACATTTGCCCTTTGTTTCTTTCTAGGTTGAAATGAGGAGGCCATGGGTAATGGAGGTTTAAAGGGGAAGTTTGTAGAGTGAGAAAGAGGTGGTTTTAGAGAGAAGGAGGAGGAAATTTGAAATGAGATGAAGAAGTGAGCCCAAATCAGCGTAAAATAGGCCAATTTTATCACGTGAATCGATTCAGGAGGTGCGTGAATCGATTCAGACGTTACTGTTTTTGAAGTTCAAGGGGCATCAGGGGTTTGAACGATTTGAACTTCACGTGAATCGATTCAGACCTCATTATTTGTGAAAATTGGGGACAATCAGGTCTGTGAATCGATTTAGAGAGGGAGTGAATCGATTCATTCGATTCTGTTTCTTCTTGAATTGCATTTTTGAGCTACTGAATTGATTCAAGGCACAGGGCAACTCTTTTGGATCATCAAAAACTTTAATTTTATGAGACTTTTTGCCTCCTAACTCAATTAACCACTTATAGGCAACATTATATGCATTATTCAGACACAATGTGATATATCTAGGATTCCTAATTCCCTTCTAATGTGAATAAATTGTTCCTTTGTGAGTGTTTTAGTGAATATATCAGCAAGTTGTTTAGTGGTTTCAACATGTTCAAGCACACAATCACCCTTTAATACATGATCCCTGATGAAATGATGTCGAATTTCAATATGTTTGGTTCTAGAATGCATCACAGGATTCTTTAAAATATTAATGGCACTTGTGTTATCATATTTTAGAGGCACATGATCTAGCATAACACTAAAATCTAGGAATTATTGTCTCATCCAAAGGATTTGAGCACAACAACTACCAGCTGCAACATACTCTGCCTCAGCTGTTGATAATGCAACACTCACTTGTTTCTTGCTATACCAAGATACAAGAGAACTACCAAGTAAGTGACAAGTACCACTAGTACTTTTTCTATCAAGTTTACATCCTGCAAAATCAGAGTTAGAATATCCAACTAGAGTGCATTCAACCCCTTTGGGGTACCATAAACCAACATTTTGAGTTCCAACTAGATATTTCATTATTCTTTTTACTGCAGTAAGGTGTGATTCTTTTGGGCATGCTTGGTATCTTGCACACATACAGACAACAAACATGATATCCAGTCTACTAGCGGTTAAGTAAAGTAAGGATCCAATCATACCTCTATATTTTGTGAGTTCAACATCCTTACCTTTCTCATCCTTATCTAAATAGTATGAAGTACCCATAGGTGTGGTAATATCATTTGCCTTGTCCATGTTAAATTTCTTAAGCAACTCCTTGCATTATTTTGATTGACTAATGAAAGTGCCTTCTTTTGTTTGCTTAATTCGTAGTCCTAGGAAGAATGTTAGTTCTCCCATCATGGACATCTCAAATTCGTCCTGTATTAGCTTAGCAAACTCTTTGCACAAAGATTCATTAGTAGCATCAAAAATGATATCATCAATATATACTTGAACCAATAGTATGTCATTCTTTTTATGTTTAATGAATAATGTTGTGTCAACCTTTCCTCTTTCAAAATTGTTTTCTAAAAGAAATTTACTTAATCTTTCATACCAAGCTCTTGGAACCATATAAAGCTTTCTTTAGTTTGAAAATATGATTTGGAAATTGATAGTTTTCAAAACCTGGAGGTTGATCAACATATACTTCTTCTTGAATGTATCCATTCAAGAAAGCACTTTTGACATCCATTTGGTACAATTTGAAATCCTTACAACATGCAAAGGCTAACAATAATCTAATGGATTCTAGCCTAGCTACGGGAGCATATGTTTCTTTATAGTCTATTCCTTCTTCTTGATTATACCCCTTAGCCACTAATCTAGCCTTATTTCTAGTGATTATACCATTTTCATCTAATTTGTTCCTAAAAACCCATTTAGTACCTATTATTTGATGATCATTTGGTCTTGGCACTAATTCCGGAACTTAATTTCTTTCAAATTGATTTAGTTCTTCTTGCATAGCCAACATCCAATGCTCATCAATAATAGCCTCATTAATGGTTTTAGGTTCAATTTGTGAGACAAAAGCCAAATGATTACAAGTATTAAAAGAGCGACGGGTACTTACACCTTTTGTGATATCACCTATGATGTTATCCAAAGGATGGTCTTTTGAGATGATCCATTCCTTTTGTTGAGTTTCCACTTCTTGTGTTGTGTCCTTGTCTTTGATATCTTCTTCTTTATTATCCAATGTTAATTCTTGGAAGGTACCTACAATGTCATCAACATCTTCCTTCCTCGGGGAGTTATGGCCATTTTCATCAAATTTCACATGAATTGATTCCTCAATAGTGTTTGTTTGTTTGTTAAAGACTCGATATGATTTACTAAATGATGAATATCCTAGAAAGATTGCCTCATCATATTTTGCATCAAACTTTCCTAGATTATCCTTTCCATTGTTGAGCACAAAACATTTGCATCCAAAAATATAAAAATAAGAAATATTAGGTTTTCTTCCCTTGTAAAGTTCATAAGGGGTTTTCTTTAGAATAGGTCTTATTAAACATTTATTCATAACATGACATGCGGTATTTACCGCATCGGCCCAAAAATGTTTCGCAATGTTATTTTCATTTAACATGATTCTTGCAAGCTCCACTAAAGATCTATTTTTCCTTTCAACCACTCCATTTTGTTATGGAGTTCTAGAAGCTGAAAAATTATGATTGATACTATATTTTTTGCAAAACTTTTCTAATGATTGGTTTTCAAATTCTCCCCCATGATCAGTTCTTATGGATGCAATTTTTGAATTTTACTCATTTTGGACAATCTTGGTGTCGCAACCTGGATTGCGACGGTGCGGCGAGAGAGAGAGAAATGGTGGAAGGAAACAGGGAGTCGCCACCAACGTTTTTATCCATAGGAAAAACATTGGGAAAAAACTAAGTTCAGTAAAGCACTGGTTAAAAAATTGAAATCCAAGTTTGGGAGTCGGTTACGAGTAGGGAAGGTATTAGCACCCTACATCGCCTGTCAAAGACAGTACCAAGATTGAAAGCACAATATAAATAGCCTTAAATAAAACATGGTTTCTTCCCTTTTACTTGTATTTAGAAAATGATAGAATGGAGTAGAGAACTGTACAAACATAGAATGTTGAAGCGAGGTCAATGGGACGTTTCGTCCGAACTAAGCTCGACTTTGATATGAGACAGAGAGGGTGAGAGAATGCCAATAAGACGTCACGTCTAAATTAAACATCCTCGGGTAAAAAGGATAGGGATAGGAAAGAGATAAGCGGGACGTCTTGTCCTAAGTATCCCTTCCCTATGAATTGTAGCAAGGTTTGAACAAAAACTAGGGGGAAATCAACAAGACGTCACGTCTAAATTGATTTTCACGAAACGACAAAAAGTAACATCATGAAAGAAACACAAAAAAAGCAAGGAAATAAATCAGTAAAAGGAAATAATAAAGATGGGCCCGACAGGAGTTAAAGTCCTGCTCCTACGTATTCTTGAATTATCAAGAAATCAGGGTTACGTAGTTCTGAATGTTGTTCTTTTAGGAAAAGATTAGGAAGGTATTGATAGGCATCATTTCAGTGAAGAATCCATACAAGGCGAAGTGCTTCGCACGTGCACGGATCTTATAGAGACTGTGTAGACGGAAGTATTTTCCGTACGACACTGATTTAAAAAAATGAATATATATAAAAAAACTAAGCGGGAGAGGAAAACCGAGTGCAAAAATGAAAAAAATGAATGAAGAATAAGAAAACCGAGTGAAAAAATAAGAAAACCGAGCGAAAAAATAAGGAAACCGAGTGAAACTATGAAAAATCCGAGTGAAAATAGGGAAAACCGAGTGAAACAGCAAAAATCCGAGTGAAACAGCAAAAATCCGAGTGAAACAGTGAAAATCTGAGTGAAACAGTGAGAATCTGAGTGAAATAGTGAAAATCCGAGTGAAACAGTAAGGATCTGAGTGAAAATAAGAGAAACCGAGTGCAAAAATAGTAAATCCTAGTGAAACAGTGAGAATCTGAGTGGAATAGTAAAAATCCGAGTGGAAATAAAGGAAACCGAGTGAAACAGTGAGAATCCGAGTGGAAAGAGGCTTACCGGGTGAAATTTGAGCAGAGAAGAACGATTGGGACAAGAATTGCAAGTCCGAGAGGGAAAAGGAAGCTGGAAGGAGTGCTGTTGAGTGAAAGTGTAGAGGATGTTGGGGTAAAGAGAGTTTGAAAGGTGAGGGGTGAGTGAAGTGAGAGGGAGAGAAGACTTGGCGTGAGAGAGAGAGAGAGAACAGAGGTATGTTTGGGCAGAGTTTTCCCTTCCTCTGAATGCCTCCTCTTGAATGCCCTCCCCCTTGCCTATTTATAGGCTGGTTTGAGTGGACGGCCAGCTCAGGCTTCCACTTCCGAGTGGAATGCCAGCTCAGGCCTCCACTCAGAGTGAAGTGGGGGACAACGGCTGGGTGGGAATTTTTAATTCCCCCCACTTCCACCCCTGTTTCCCACTTGTCTGCCACCCCCAGGATTCCTGGATCCACTTGGGTGGTGGAATCCAAGTCAGCACGGTCTAACAGGGGGACCTGGTGGGAATCCGAGTGAGAATGGAAGAATTCCGAGTGAGAATTATGGAAATCCGAGTGAAAATGTTGGAAATCCGAGTGAGGATAGTGGAATTCCGAGTGAGGATATTGAAATCCGAGTTAGAATGGTGAAATCCGAGTGAACATGGTGAAATTCTGAGAGAGGATGTTGAAAACCAAGAGAAAATATTGTAATCCGAGTGGGATTTTGAAATTCTGAGAGAGAATGTTAAAAACTAAGAGAAAATATTGTAATCCGAGTGGGATTTTGAAATTCTGAGAGAGGATGTTGAAAACCAAGAGAAAATATTGTAATCCGAGTGGGATTTTGAAATTCTAAGAGAGGATGTTGAAAATCTGAGAGAGGATGTGGAAAACCGAGTGAAATGGTGGAATGCCGACTTAATCCCTCAGTCAGTGTTCAACCATGGTTGGAATCGACTCCGAGTGAGAAAAGGGGTCAGTCCTCATTTTGCCTCCTGGATCCGAGTGGAAAAGGTTCATTGAGTGCAAAAGACCGAGTGAAATCATGTTGATGTGTCACTCGGAACATTCAGTTAGAACCGAGTGAAGCACTTCTCACTCGGTTCCTAAATTCCTCTCCACAATCCGAACCACCAACGACTCGGAACCGACTGAAATGTGTGAAGTATGACTCGGAATTGAAACATGGCTCGGAAAAGATGACACGGAGGGGATTTGGTGTTGGTAAAATTTGACTCGGGAAAGTGTAAAAGAGGACACAGAGCCGATTGAAAATCAAAGAGAAACACTCGGAAATTGATTTGGAGAGTACCTGGCTCGGACTTCACTTCCTCTCCCCAATCCGAGTGACCATTGACACGGATTTTTTCACTCGGAAATAAACTTCTTCACACTCAGAATTAGAAATTTGAATTTCTTCACTCGGAATGGCTCTGACAGGGAAGCTTTCCACTCGGAATTGACTCATTCTGAGTAGTTCTACTCAGATTTGCTCCATTCTGAGTAGTTCCACTCGGATTTGATCCAACAGGAGCATATTTCACTCAGATTTTACTCATTTAGAGTGATGCTACTCGGATTCAACTTTAACAGGGGGGTTTTTCACTCGGAATGACTCATTCTGAGTGATTCCACTCGGATTTCATCATTTTTGAGTCATTCCACTCGGAAATGCTTCATTTTGACTCGGATTTGACCATTTTTTGAGTTTTTCACTCGGATTTATCTCTACCAGGGCTGTATTTCACTCGAAAATGCCTTAACCTGAGTCATCTTGTTCAGATGTGATCATTTTTTAGTCATTCCAATCGGATTTGCCTCCAACAGGGCTGTATTTCACTTGGAAAAGCTTCATTCTGAGTTATTTTGCTCGGTTCTGATTATTCTGGAGCCATTCTACTCGAATTTGACCACTCTGAATTGGAATTCAGTATAAAAAATATTCATTCCACTTGGACCGGACCAAAAGAGGTGTTCACACTTGGCTAGTTTCTTGAATGCATGATATGCTTCATTTTTATGAGCAAGAAACAAGGTCCATGTATATCTTGAATAATCATCTACAATCACTAGACCATAGTAATTACCACCAAAGCTTTTAATTTTAGAAGGTCCAAATAGATCCATGTGCAAAAGTTATAAAGGCCTTTGAGTGTAAACAATATTTTTAGCTTGAAAGGATGCCTTTACTTGTTTTCCCTTTTGACATGCATCACAAAATTTGTTTTCAAATTTAAGCTTTGGTAAACCAATTACTAATTCCTTAGAAACAAGTTTGTTCAAATGGTCTACATGTATATGAGTTATTCTTCTATGCCATAACCAAGTCTCATCCTCTCTAGTCATGAAACATTGCACATCATTTGAGGATAAGCTATCAACATCAATCATGTAAATATTATCAATTCTTTTACCAATAAACTTGACTTCTTTGTTTATCTTATGTTCAATTATGCAACAATTTGATTCAAACAAAACTCTATATCCTTTATCACATAATTGGCTAATGCTAAGCAAGTTGTGTTTGAGCCCTTCAACATACAATACGTCACTAATTGAGGTAGAGGAATTTTTACCAATGTTTCCAATGCCTAGAATTCTTCCTTTGGTGTTATCCCCATACGTGACGCTTCCTTTTCTCTTGGGAGTGAATGATGTGAACTTGCTTATGTCTCCCGTCATATGCTTTGAGCACCCACTATCCAAATACCAATGGGTGTTGCTTGCCTTGAAGCATACCTACAAAACAAAATTAGTTTAGAGAACTAGGTACCCATTTTATGTTGGGTCCTTTTAGGTTAGCTTGTGGTAATGTCCCTTTGGGAACCTACACCTTTCTTATAACCTTTGGCCCTAGTTTTCTAACATTACAATTTGAAGAATTATGTCCTTTAAAGCCACAATGATTACACTTCATAAAAGATGATGATGATCTTCTAGGTGGTTCAAAGAAGTTTTTGTAATGTTTTTTTCCTTTTTGGTAGAGTTGTATCTTAAACCAGTTTTATCAAACATACATCTTTGGTTTCCAAGTAATATATTCAAATTATCTCTACCATTTGTAAACTTTTCTAATGTTCTATTTAAATCTAGGACTTTCTTTTCTAGGTCAACACATTTATTGAAGTATTCACATGATTTTGAGCAAGTTTGTTTTTCAACAATCTTCTTTTTCAAGGACTCATTTTCCTTTACTTGCTTAATTAGATGTGTCTCTAGAGTTTCTATAGTTTTTCTAGACAATTTATATTTACTAGAAAGCTTAATAAATTTATCATACAACTCTTCAAATGCATCAAGTAGTTCATTTCTATCTAAGTCAAGAAGACTAACCTCATCATCTTCTTCTTGATGATTTGCCATCAAGCAAAGGTTTGCTTCTTCATTTTTGGACTCATCGGAGCTACTTACATCGTTTTCGTCCCAAGTGATGTAAGCTCTTCTTCTTCCTCTTTTCTCCTTGTTCTTCTTCTTAAGATTTGGGTAGTCTACCTTGAAGTGCCCTTCCTTGCCACATTCGAAACAGTTTGGTGAGGAAGAGATTTCATTAGAAATTAGTTTCTTACCTTGGGGTTTGAAGTTCTTTTTGAATCGTTTGTTTCTCATGAACTTCCCGAATCGCTTTACCAACAATCTAAATTCTTCTTCTTCGTCAAGATCACTATATGATTATTCTTCATGTGTAGAAGTGGCCTTGAGAGCTAGGCCTTTCTTCTTGGAGGATTTTTCTTCCTCTTCTGCCATCTTTAATTCTTTCAACTCTTGTTCTTGTTCCTGCAACTTACCAAATAGTATGGCAAGAGACATTTCATTAATGCTAGGCGATTGTTTGATGGCGGTGACTAGTGGTTGTCATTCCCTGTTAAGACTTTTCAACACTTTGTGAATGAGCTCTTTGTTAGTGTATGTCTTTCCAAGGGTAATAAGTTGATTAATAATGATAGTGAACCTTTTTTACATATCAACTATTGATTCACTAGGGTTTAATCTAAAGCACTCATATTGACTAGTTAATGTACTGATCTTAGAGTCTTTAACATCATTAGTGCCTTCATAGGTTACTTGTAAAGTATCCCATATCTCCTTGGCAGTTTTACATGTGATTATTCGAAAAAAATTCATCTGGTCCTAGTGCAAGAGTGATGAGACTTTTAGCCCTGTAATTATACTATACCTTTTTCTCTTCGTCACTTGTCCAATCATCCATTGGTTTTTCAACATTTTTGCCATCAACAATGTGCATGGGAATAAAGGGACCATTTTCAATGGCATTCCAAACTTTTAGATTAATAGATTGAATAAAAATTTTCATTCTCTCTTTCCAAAAGGTATACCCCTCACCATTGAAGGCGGGAGGTCTATTTGTTGCACCGCCCTCGGGGAAAAGATTTTAAGAAGTTGAGGCCATTTTTCTCTTGAAGCTGTTAAGCTCGATCTACAAGAGTCAAGCTCTGATACCACTTGTTATTCAAGTGGCCTCAACACTCAAGAGGGGGGTGAATTGAGTTTTTAAAACTTTGCTTGGAATGCCTTTGAACTTGATTCTTTTATCATAAGTTTAAAGACTATACAAGTGAAGACAAGTATAGTACAAGAAATAAAGCAAAACAAGATGTGAATATTGCTGAAATAATTTATGAAACACTTGGTGTGTAGTGCTTTGAAGTAACTAATTCAAGCAAGCTCAAATAAGCAAATCACAATCAATCAACAACAATCCAATCAAATGTAATATATCAATGTAAAAAAGTAAGGGACAAGAGCTTGCAAACCGATTTAACGAGTTCCACCAACCCTGGTGTACGTCTCGCCTTCAAGCAACCCACTTGAAGGATTTCCACTATTGAAGTTTAGAGATTACAAGCTATGAGCAATTGCAGCTTCCTAGTGTCCCACACTCAAGAACTCAATCCTCACTAGCACAAGGGCAACCTACCCAATCTCTTAAACTCTCAATACCCAAAGGTTGAACCCCAACCTTTATGACCACTCAATCTAGAGTGAAAAACCTTTATGTTTTGTAGTGTTTACAAGATAATGACTCTCTAAATAGAGTAGATATACAAGTGAATGCTCTCTCAAATTCTAACTCTCAACAAGAGAGGATATACAAGTTAAAGCTCAAGGATTTCAGAACATACACAAGAATGAACTCACTAAGCATAAAATAAAGGTAAGGGATGATTGCCTCTTGTATGTTGTTTTGTGCTTGAGTTGGAGAGCAATTTATAAAGCCTTGAAGTTGTCCCAAAGTCCTTCTAGCCGTTGCAAATAATGGTTCCAGCTTGTCTCTACGTATAGTGGGTTTTGAGTGCTTGGTTCCCACTTAAATCTGTCTTTTTAGTGATGTTTCCCACTTGGTGAATCGATTCACATCTTCTCGAATCGATTCAGGACATTCTGACTTGAATATTTTGGACTTCCAGGTTCGTATGAATCGATTGAGGCCTTGGTGAATCGATTCAGGCTGTTCTATTTTGTGTTCCTGGGCTGTCAGCTTCATGTGAATCGATTCAGGCTATTGGTGAATCGATTCAGGCTGTTCTGTTTTTAAATTTTGTGACTTCCAGGGCTCTGAATTGATTCATTCATGTGTGAATCGATTCAGGCAATGCTTTTTGGTGTTTTTCCATGCCTGATGATGTTTCCTTGATGCGTTTTGATCCATGGTTCATTTCCTTTATCTTTATACATTGCTTTCTTGATTCCTTGATCTTGTGGGAGCATTTTCTTCATGATTTCTTGAATCTCTTGATTTGATACATCAATTAAAATCATTTCATTTGTTTTTGATTCATGAAGTTCTTATTCTTGTTCCTTTATCATTATCAAAACCTATTAACAACATGCAAACATAAATAACACAAATAACCACAACAAATACAATAAAATAACACAATAGCCCTATATGGGACTCGCATAATTTATTACATATACCCACCTATTGCAGTCCTCAAAAGAACCGCTCTGATACCACCTATAACGTCTCACCTAGTTATTAGACACTAATCATGCGATTAAAGTTAATTAAACACACGATGTTATGCCAAATAATTGAAATACAGAGAAAAACTTTTCATGATTTATGAAAACATTAGAAGTGAAGGAAGATATTTTTCATTAAAGGAAAATGCATACCCATCGAATGAAGATAATCATAGGTTCATAGCTCAAAGGACCCAAGACAATGTAAAATAGATAGAAATAAAATGAATAAATAAAATAAAATAAGAAAAATGGTTAAATAAATCAAAAGAAGTAAATGGGGTCAGGGGCTACTCGCTTGAGCGAAGTCCTGACTCGCTTAAGCGAGACCAGCGAAGGTCGCTTGAGCGAGTCCCTACTCGCTCGATGAGTTCCCCACTCCACTCCTGGGCGAGCCACCGAACGCGCTTGAGCGAGGGAGTCCATGAGCATCAGGTCCCTATTTTGCTTGAGCGAAATTGTCTTGCTTAAGTGAAATCGCTCCAGTGGCAACACCCTTGCTACTCGCTTAAGCGCGAGGTCTAAACAAACTAACTCGCTTTAGCGAAAACATTCCAGAATCTAAATAATTGTTCACTAGCTTGAGCGAATCGTTCTTGCTTGAGCGAAATAGTCACTGAATCAATTTGCCTGGCCCTCGTTCAAGCGAGGATAAGCTCGCTTAAGCGAGATTCATCCAGTAACCACCCCCTTAGATACATGCATGCCTCACTTGAGCGAGTATCATTCTCGCTTAAGCAAGATTAAACCAGATGTCACACTATGGGTTCTAAGAGATTTTGCTTGAGCGAGGATACCCCTTGCTTGAGCGAATTATGTAGTAGATACATGGAAACTTGAAATTTTTACACGATTTAGCATGTCTAAACATTCATATGCACTATTTGGCCTAATTTACCCATCTATTCACCTTCAAGCATGCAATTAGGACTGATTTCAATTAAATATACATCTTAATTCTAACTCCAATTCATTAAATGCATACTAATCGAGCTTATCTTCTAAACACTAACAATTCATATAGAGTTCACATACAATTCATGTCATAATCATCAAGGAAATGAACAATTCACACATATCTTGCGTCATTCAACCTTCACATGAATAAACAAGACCTGCCCATAGCAATTTATTATCTACATATAACATTGGCTCCATGTTAATATATATATATATATATATATATTCAATTCATGAACTTAACATAGCCATCCACACCTCACTACCTTATTAACATGAGTTCATATTCTCATCAACCAATATATAGATTCTAACTCATTACCCATCATAATCATTCATCACTACATTGACCATGTTCTAGATTAATCTAACACACATAAGAAGCATGTTAACATTACATACACAAAACACGTTACACATCACACACATCAGGTAATTCATACTTTCCTTCACTCCTTGGCATCAGTTCTCCACTTGGTGCACCTATTCTATTTAATTACGACCCGAACACCCCCTTACCTCGATTCCAAGCTTCAACGATTTGTTCTTGATGTCAGTTTCGTCCTCTAGGTGCTTGGTTCAAGGTCCTACTTCCGAATCTAACACCTGTTTCACTACTCGGTCCTCCGGCGTTCGTTTCGCTACCTACGAAGATCGGACACAAAACCCATAAGCGTTATACTACTCTCATTGCTCTAAATATCGTTCCCAAGCTCTCATGCACTGGAGGAATGGGAAACAGAACCATGTCCCACCATGCATGGCCATTCGGCTAGAGAGAGAAAGAGAAGGGGGAGAGAGATAACTCAATTTGATGGGTCCATAATGCTCACCTTCAAGTCACGATCCCAGAAACGTAGTTACTTTAAAGTTTCGACACAAATTGAACCTCCCATTGGAAGCACCAAGCTTTCGACAATGGTGAGGGAGAAGAAGAAGAGAAGCTCGCGTGAGAAATGAAGAAGAAGAGAAAGTGATTCTGTTATTTAAAACCTAAGGGCGAAATAGTCATTTTCCTATTTCGTTTATCTTTTTCCTTTAAAGTTTTAATTAAAACTTTTACTTTTAACCCTTATTGGTAACTTCTAAATTTACCTTTATCTAATTACACCTCTTTTAAACTTTATAATTAATCAATCAAGTAAACTTATTTAATTCTATAATATTTAATTATTTATAATTGTATTTATAATAATACTAATTCCCAAAAATCTTAAATAAATCTCGAGGACAATTATTAATATTTTCCGCCAATCAAAATTTTAGCTTAATTATTTGGGATGTTACAATCACACTCGTAGAGGACCTAGTAATACGATGGAAAAGCCTACGACTCAAGGAAAATTTTTTGCTATCAGTGGTGAGGAAGCATCCCGTCAGGATACAATGGTGGAAGGTACATGTATCATTAATAAAACTCTTTTGACTATCATGTATGACTCAGGGGCATCTCATTCCTTTATACCCATTGATTGTGTAGAAAGGTTAAACTTGCATGTGATTAAATTGCCTTTTAAGTTATCTGTTCATACTCCTAGAAACCAATCTATGGTTATTTCTAAAGCTTGTTGGGAATGTCCTATTGTCATAAACAATAGGAATTTCAAAGCTAATCTATTTGTTTACCGCTTTCTAATCTAGAAGTTATTCTTGGATTAGATTGGTTGGCAAATAATCATGTCTTAATTGACTACTACAATAAGGCAATAGTATTCAACGAATCAACGAATTCAAATTCTGAAGATAAAAGATTTGTATCTATAAATCAAGTGAGTGCTTCATTGAAAGAAAGAGCTCAAGGATTCATGATGTTACGTTCAATGAAAGAAGAACGAGAATCTCGAATAGAGGAATTGCTGGTTGTAAATGAATTCCCTAAAGTTTTTCCAGAAGATATCCCTGGATTACCACCCAAATGAGAAGTAGAGTTTTCCATTTATCTTATCCCTAGAGCTAAACTAATCTCAAGGGCAGCATATCAGATGTCACCATTGGAATTGCTGGAGTTAAAGAAACAACTAGAGGAGTTACTAGAAAAGTAATAAATAAGACCAAGTGTATCTCCTTGGGGTGCACCAGTTTTCTTGGTGAAGAAGAAAGATGGTAGTATGAGGCTATGTGTAGATTACCGTCAACTCAATAAGGTGACAATTAAGAATAGATATCATTTGCCAAGAATAGATAATTTGATGGATCAACTTCGTGGTGCCAGAGTATTATCTAAAATTGATTTTAAGTCTGGATATCATCAAATATGGGTGAAGAAGGAATATGTGTCTAAAACTACTTTTAAGACTCGTTATGGACACTATGACTATTTGGTAATGCCTTTTGGTGTAACTAATGCTCCTGTTGTATACATGGATTACATGAATAGGATTTTTCACCCATATTTGGATAAATTTGTGGTTGTTTTCATCGATGATATTTTGATATACTCAAACAGTCGAGAAGAACACGTTGAGCATCTGAAGATAGTGTTAGGAGTTTTACGAGAAAGACAGTTGTATGCAAAATTGTCTAAATGTGAATTTTGGTTAGAAAAAGTAAATTTCCTTGGTCATGTCATCAGTCAAGGAGGAATCACTGTAGATCCTTCTAAAGTGGAAGTTGTGTTAAAATTGAAGAGACCAACAACTGAGACAGAGATTAGGAGTTTTCTAGGATTAGTTGGTTACTATAGAAGGTTCATTGAAGGATTCTCAAGACTATAAAATCCATTAACTAAGCTCACAAGGAAAGGTCAACCATTTGTTTGGATGACACAATGTGAGAATAGTTTTCAAGAACTTAAAAATCGTCTTATGACAGCACCTGTGTTAGTATTACCTAACCCGTACCAAGGATATGATTGTGATACATCAAAACAAGGGTTAGGATGTGTGTTAATGTGAGATAGAAAGGTTGTAGCCTATGCCTCAAGACAACTTAGGCAACATGAAGTTAATTATCCCACTCATGATTTAGAATTAGCTGTTGTGGTTTTTGCATTAAAGATTTGGAGGCATTATCTTTATGGAGCCAAATTTCAAGTTTTCAGTGATCATAAAAGTTTAAAATACTTATTTCATCAAAAAGAGTTGAATATGAGGCAAAGAAGATGGATGGAATTTTTGAAGGATTATGACTGTGAACTGCAGTATCATCCTGGGAAGGCAAATGTAGTGGCAGATGCATTAAGTCATAAATCTTTACATGTGTCTTTAATGATGATCAAGGAGTTGGAAATGATAGAATAGTTTAGGGATATGAATCTAGCCATGGAATTGAATCATAATAGTTATAGGCTTGGAATGTTAAGGGTAACAAATGACTTTTTGTTACAAGTTTTGGAGGCTCAACAAAAAGATATTTTTCTGCAAGAAAGGAAGGAGCTTTTAAAGCAGGGAAAAGAAATGGAATTTAAAGTTGGAGCTGATGGGATGTTAAGATACAAAGATCGAGTTTGCATTCCAGATCAAGAAGAGTTGAAAAAGGCTATTTTGGAGGAGGCTCATAAAAGTAACATGAGTATTCATCCAGGAACTACCAAAATGTATCAAGATTTGAAAAAATTATTCTGGTGGCCTGGAATAAAAAAGGAAGTAGTAGAATTTGTGGCCTCATGTTTAATTTGTCAGAAAGAAAAAATGGAGCATCAACCTTATGGAACACTACAATCATTGAAGGTTCCAGAATGGAAATGGGATAGTATTTCTATGGATTTTGTGACTGTTGTAACATCCTAAATTAGAATTTAATTGGCAAAGTAATAATTAAAGGGGAATTTAATTAAGATGGGAGATTAAATTCAACAAATGTGAAAATGACATATATGTCCCTAAATCACTTAAATTGATTTTTCCTTCTCCTTTTCCCATATATGTTTCACGTAGGCACAAAGAGGGAAATAACTCTTCTCCTTACTTCATCTCTTCCAATTGGCACCACTACTCTTCTACTTCTTCAATTTCTCTCAAATTCATCAAATCTAAGTGAAATTCAAGCACTTTTTCTTCTCCTTCACATTGGGCAGCCATCGTTTTGGTAGGGAGAGCTTTGAATTCTCAATTTGAGGTAAGATGATGAATACCCACCATAGGTTTTGGTTTAATCTTGCTTTCATCTTTCAATCCTTGCAATTTCATGGATTTTAAAGCATTTAGAAGCTATGGGTATATGTGAATGGCTTGGGGTTTTCAAGAACCTTGGACCTTTCATGTAATAGTATGTGGAAATGGCTTCTTGATTGCTAATTCTATAAGATTGAAGTCTAATAATGGTTGTTTCAATGAAATGAGGTAGTTTCGGAGGGTTTCAGAGCGATTCGGAACTTGAAGCTTGGTTCAGAGGCGTGAAAATTGGTCTCACCTCAATTGGAGTTTTCTAACTCTCATGAGGCGTAAAATACCGAACCCACTGCATTGTAAAACTCAAGATTAAGAGGGTTTTGAACCCAACTTTTTATGATTGCCAAACTGGGACTAATAGGTGATATTTGTGACATGTCCCTTTACTTTTAAGACTAAAAATGAACCTTTCCCATGTCTCAATGTTAAAAATTGTCATGAGCTTATTTTTACCCAAAACCCTTTTTATTATGTAAAAACAAGAGATTGCATTAGGGGTATATGTGTGGTATGTCTTAGTGGGGTTTGAGATTGATTTAAGAGATTGGCATAATTGACTCAGGTGTTACCATTTCTTGATATCTGAATGCACTTATCATAATTTAATAACTATATTAAGTGCTTTTAAATCCTTATTCTAAATTTGGATTTAATCGTGAAAAATTTTCTTGAAATTTTAGGGTTTGTTTATTAAATTAAGCTTGTTTTAACTACGCTACCAAGAACTTCTACAGGATATGATTTTATATGGGTAGTAGTGGATAGATTGACAAAATCTGCTCATTTTATTCCCATTAATATTCGATACTCTTTGGAAAAGTTAACTCAGCTTTACATCAAAGAAATTGTAAGGTTGCATGGAATTCCTTCAAACATTATTTCTGATCGTGATCCACGCTTTACATCACATTTTTGGGAAAGTTTGCACCATGCTTTGGGAACTAAACTTCGTTTGAGTTCAGCATACCACCCTCAAACAAATGGTCAATCCGAAAGGACAATTCAAACTCTTGAGGATTTGTTACGAGCTTATGTGTTGGAACACAAAGGAAGTTGGGATCAAATATTGCCATCGATTGAATTCACTTACAATAATAGTTTCCATGCAAGCATCAACATGGTACCATTTGAAGCATTGTATGGGAGAAAATGTAGAACTCCATTATGCTGGTTCGAGACAGGAGAAAACTTGATGATAGGTCCTGATGTGGTACAACAAACTACAAAAAAGATCAAGTTGGATCAGGAAAAGATAAGGATAGCACGAAGCAGACAGAAAAGTTATTATGACAAAAGGAGAAAAACTTTTGAATTTCAGGAAGGTGATCATGTCTTTTTGAAGGTCATACCCACAACTAGGGTCGGACGAGCAATGAAATCATGTAAACTTACTCCTAAGTTTATTGGTCCTTATCAAATCCTAAAGAGAGTTGGTTCTCTTGCATATCAAATTGCTATGCCACCTTTTCTGTCAAAAGTCCATGATGTCTTTCACGTATCCCAGCTACCAAAATATATTCCTGATCCTTCATATGTTATTGAGCCTGACAATATCCAAGTTAAGGATAATCTTACATATGATGCATCACCTGTCAAAATAACTGATAGAAGAATAAAACAACTAAGAGGAAAGGAAATTCCTCTAGTGAAGGTTATTTAGAGTAGAACAAGAGATGAGGATGCTACATGGGCATTAGAAGCTGAAATAAGAAAATCTTACCCTCACCTTTTTCTTTAAGGTATGTAATTTCGGGGTAGAATTGTAACATGTTATAGTTTTATTATATTTTTTATATAAAAGGATAAAATTGTAAAGAAAATTATAATTTACAATTTTGACAAAATTAGCTTAAGGTTCTTTAGAACTGATTGATCATTGCAATTTATAAGATTTTGTGGGAATTTTTTAATATTTTTAGAGATAAGTGAAAATAGTCCAAAATAGAGTCGTTTGGGTCTAAACTAGTATAGGAAATGTTATCAAAAAAATATGAAACTTGATGGGAGAGATTAGATGCGTGCATGAGAGCTTAAGTTTATATTTTCATAAAGTTTAAAGATTGTTTGGTTAGAAAAGTAAACTGATAAACTTATAAAAACGAGTATTTAAACATTTAGTAATTGAGATAATTAGAATAAAAAAGATTTATTAAAAACTTATATTTATTTTATTAAGTACATTTTGAGTGTTCATAACAAAATCTCAAGTATAAAATTTATCTCATAAAAATACCTAAAATTAAAATAATATTGTTATGGATAATTATGAAAAACTAAATTAATAAGAAAATATTTTTTAGAGCCTATAAATACCTCATTCTGTCTCATTTTCCACGTCCTCTTCATTTCTCTGGGCAAGGTTGTGGAGGTTTTTTTTCTCTTTACTTATGGCTTCTTTCTTTTATTTATATATATATATATATATATATAAACATTACAGTAGTAAACGTTTATATACTTTAGATTAGTTAATTATTTTATTTATTTATTTGTTTGTTTATTTATTTTATTGTTTATTTATTTAATTATTTATTTAATTGTTTAATTAATTATTTAATTGTTTAGTTATTTAATTAATTGTTTATTTAATCATTTAATTAATTAATTAATTGTTTAATTATTTAATTATTTGTTTCCATAATTTTTTATTTATTTATTTACTTGTTGATTTAATTAACTGTTTATTTATTTATTTACTTAATTATTTATTTATTTAGTCATTTACTTATTTAATTGTTTAATCATTTAGTTAATTAATTATTTAATTGTTTAATTAATTATTTAATTCTTTAATTATTTATTTAATTGTTTATTTATTTGTCTATTTATTTAATTATTTATTTATTTAATTATTTAGTTGTTTATTTATTTGATTATTTTTATTATTCTATATTATTCTTTTATTTACTATTTATTTATTTTCATTTATTATTGTTATTCATTTATTTAATTAATTACTTATGTATAATTATCTAGTTATTCATTTAATTGTTCATTTGAATGTTGATTCATTTACTGACTTGTTTAAATATCAATTTATTTATTTTATTTATTTATTTTTATTATTATTGTTCATATATAATTTAGTTTTGTCATTTTTATTCATTTATCTAATTAATTAATTTATAGTTATCTATTAATTATCCATTCATTCATTTACATTTTTTTATTTGAACTATTTTTATTGTTATATATTATTTATTATGTTTATAAGGTTTATTATAATTATCCTTTATTTATTTATTTGCTTTATTCTTTAATCATTTATATAAATGTTATATTTTTATAATTTTTAATGGATGTTTAATTATTATTATACATTTTTAAAAATTTATGGTAAGACTATTTTTAGCATTATTGTGTTATCAAAATTTTTCTCATTTTTTATATCGCTATATTAAGTGCTAAATAAAACAAAAGGATAAGAAAATAAGATGAACTTTCTAACAATAAGAACCTATGTGTTTAGGTTAGCTTTAGAAGATTTTCTTGGAAAGAAACAAGTTTCTCATGTAAAGGAAGGGTGAGATAGGAAATTACTAAATATAAGACATGTTAAATAAAAGAAGGGACTCCCTAACCCTCTCAATATTTATTTCAATTATTATTTTTATGTCTTTACTTATTTACAATTATTATTTATATGTCATATTTTGTTATTTACATATTTTTATAATGAGAATTTATATTTGTTAGACTATGTAAAGTTTGATGTTTGAATCAAAAATATATATTTAATATGGTTGTATTATGTTGTCTGGGAATTTTCTGAGTGTAACATGTCAAAGACAAATTTTGAAAATATTCAATTTACAGAGGAAACTCTGCTAAAATTTTGATAAATTTTATGAACAAGAATGGAAAGTATGTGTTAAAAGTCTGAACATATTCAGTATGTGACATGCATCATATAACAAGTGAAAGACAAGAATGTTTTGGGAAATATAGTTATAATCCGAGAAATGCATTAGGGATGGTTCAATAACGAATCTTGGGATGGGAGGGTGTGAAGAGAGGCCTAGGAGACCTAGGGTCGCTCCCTAGTGTCGGGTAAATTCACAACAAGCTCTTGCCAATCTAATTAGGCCCTAAGTGCATATTATGGTCAGTAGAGCTGTTCGTTGGCCATATTGGCAAATTATCATGAAACAATGTCAACTCCTGACTGCTCCCAACAAAAGAAGACTTAAGGGCCCATATGCATTGCATCTTTATTATTAATAATAGAATTAATAAAATATTTGTTAATTAAAATTAAGAAACGTCAGTCACATCTGCATTATCATTCCATGTTGTAAGTAACATGTATAAAGAAATTGTTATTAAAATTTATTATTTGTAAAAATCTATTATTTATATGTGTCTTGTATAAATTATTGGTATTTTCTATTTCTTACCCTTTTTCTTCCTTGTTTATATTAAATAAGATATGAACCGAACAGAGAGCCACTATGGATGATGATAATCAACCCCATATCGCAGACATTAGAATAAGACCAAGACAGCCTGATCCATCCCGTTAGAGACATTATTGGATGGGTCATGTACATGTGTACCATGGGATTGTTACAGTGCGATTGTCGCGGGCTATTTTAGGGGTACCTAACCCCTTAAGAGCTCTCACTATCACATTTAAGGCTAGGCTCGTATTGGATCTTCATGATGTGGACTATTTCTTTCCTATTGTCCCACTGCCCCTACCCCCACCAACTGATGTAGAGGATATGAAGGAAGCTTCATCTGGAAGTGACTCCACCGTAGAGGACGCGTAGTTAGCCATCTGGAAGTCTATTTTGGCATCAGTTAGCGTCTAACTTGCTATCAAACTCGTGTACAATTTTATATAAATCTATAAGAATGTTTATATAGTAAAGTATTTTAGATATATGTAGTTATGTCTATGAAATTGTTTAAATATTTAAATGAATTTTTGTATTATTTAAATTTTAGTAGTTATTTAGGGATGTTTTAGAGAGTAATTATAATAAAATTAAAAATTGAAAGATCATGTTTAAATTTATCATTAATTCTCATGCATCTTGAAGAAATCATAATTTAATTTTCAATAAAAATTTTCTACCTATAGATATTGTATCTGATTTTAAATATAAATAAATTTTATTTTTTATCCTAAATATAAATAAAATTATATATTTTTCAATGTATTAAAGGCTATCTACCAAATATAACTTCTTGAAGTAATCCTATTATTTATTTCTAATAAATAGGGGGTAATAATAGTATTTTTTAATTCCTGATTTAAGAGAAATTTAAATACAGATATATTAGTCAATCAAATTAATTCTAATTCCTTACTTTTTTAAGATAAATGACAAAAAAATGGAGGGAGTGCCTATATCACACAACTGTATTTACTACATTTACCTTTATTGCAGAACCACATTACTATTGAAGATTAATAGATATTTTAGTTAATCGACCGTATTTTTCTATTTATAATTTTCTTCAAATTTGGGTGATTGGTTATTTTTTGAACTAAAATTATTATTTAGGAATCAAAGTGTTATTAAAACTAGTGATTAAATCGGTCATGATAATAAGTCAATAGTTAAATCAGTGGTTAAAACAGTTAACTCTATAAATTTTAAAAAATTAAAATAAAAATACAGCATAAATAATTTAATTATTTCATATTCTAAAATTTCAAAATCAAGCATATAATAATAAGTACTTAATGAAAAACGACATCGTTTTAAAGGAGAAAAATAAAAAATTAATTAATTAATTACCTGCACCGAGTTAATCGGGTCATTAATTGTGAGTAAAATCGGCCGGTTTAATCGATTTTGTACCGACTCGCTTACGTAACTGGTTCAATAGCTTATTCAGATTGGTTGCATCACCGTCAGTAGTTCGACTAGTCGATCTGAATCGATTTTAATAATATTAATTAGATGTTATAAGAGTACCAACTCCCTCTCATGATTTTAATTAGTAATTATTTGATAAATGTATAAATTAATAAAAATTCAGACAGAGAAAATATACATTATTATATCTATTCACAAGTGTTATTTTATGATTAAATAAAAAATATACATTTAAAAAAGTAATATTTTTGTGTTATTCAGCGCAAACATGCATATGTTAAAGAACATCTATAAATAACACAGGCATATACATACATAATATATATATATATATATATATATATAAAGTCACATGATCACTTAAAAGGTCACATGACTTCTTTAAAACTCACATGATTAATCTCAACCATCCATTGTATGGTTGTACGGCTCAGATTCGCTCCTCTTACTCTCACGTAAGAGATCGTTTCTCATATGATACATCCTATATATATATATATAACATCACTTTGATAAAGAACAAGAAAATTTGATTTCTTTTTCAAAGTTTAAAATTTACAAAGTACTCTCTAAAAAAGAATGGGGAAAACACCCTACCGAGCACCGAGAATTTTCTAGAGAGTTTCTTCCAAAAAGTTTCAGCTATCATGACTACGTTAAGGCATGGCATACTTTTCTATGGATTAGACCAGACACTCACTCATGGTTTGTTTGGTTCAAAAGAGGAATATCTTTAAAATTTCCCAGATGGTTCATGAAATAGTTCTATGAGCTAGGACTAATTATAAAAAAACTTAACATGGCAATCCGCTTAAATATCACTTACGAACCCGTAGAATACCTGTTGAAATTAAGATTTAAATCTATAGATAGATTATCAACCTCTGAGCTGGCAAAACTGGTATCAGAGCCTGTCCATAAGTGGGGAGGAGTGAAGAAGCCTTTAATTAACAACCCTAGAGTTAACGATTATGAATATTTAGGACTTAATGGACGTGAGATACAAGTATTTGCTGATAATTACTTTGTGCGAATCATGCCTACATTTTATAAAGCCAGAAATAGGTGGATAATCAAGAAGCCCTTGTAGAAGTTAAGAACAGACCTAAGACAACAAGTAGGAGAAGCTAAGATGAATATAAGTGATATAGAAGAAGATGTGTTTGCGGACGTAGCTAGACCTGCTTTACATGAAAATCTTAAGGCAATATACACTTTAAAACGAAGATTAGTCCTACTATCTCGTGTTTAAAATGATTACGATAAAAGCATTGAAAAATATTATAAAAAATACCAATCAAGAAATTAATAGGTTAGAACAACAACTTAAAAATCCAACTTCGTTTGAGGCATATAGAGTATACTCAAGAAGGTTATATCAATTAAGATTGATAAATAAAGATAACCAGAAACAGTTAGAAAAATTTATAAGCTAGAAGAACTACTAGACAAAACTCTTGTCAATAATTATTCTACACTTTTGTTTTAGATAAAGAAAACTCAAATACTTTTTAAACTATCTATTTTAATCCTTAGAGAAGTTCTGTGAGTATTTGTGGTCCCGGCAGTAAAACCTTTTGAGGTCGTGAGTCTGTTGGTCAGCAAAGAAGTGAACACTCTAGAGATTCAAAATGGCTAGTTTATTAAGAACTTTGAGCGATCTAAATCTAAATAAAAAGGATAGAATAGTTATTAGAGAGAGTGAAGATCAACCTAGTTCTTCAACTTTAGCTACTTATAATAATATTACTGCAAAAGAACTTAAAATAACTAAAATGGAAAACTCATTTCATAACTGGTCAATCCTCCTAATAAAAAAGGATCAAGTTTATAAACGACAAAATTTATGGAGTTTTAATCCTAATAAAGAAATACATATGTTAGAATATAGCTACCCTGGTACAGAGGAAAATTTAGAGCGAAACATCTTAGAAAAAGAAATGATTGATAAACACATAAGTAAGGGATTTAATTTTATTCATTTAGGATTAATCCAAGTAGCTGTCAAACCAAATTATATGTTAGGGATTGACTCCCCGGTTCTAATAATGTTAAGAGATGAGAGAATTAAAAAAAAAATTGAAGATTCATTAATGGCAGTATTAGAAACTAATCTTTATGATAGACCTGCTTTTTTTAACTGTTACCCTAACTTTTCAATGGATATAAGAAATGAATATACCCCCAACGCTATAAAACTATATATAAAATCCTCAGATGTAGTAAAAGAAGATGCTAGTCCATATAATGTAATATATAGAGTCTATTATAAAGTTTCTAAAATTAATTATAACTTTAAAGCCTTAAAATCCACTGATAAAAGCGAGACTATTTTAATTGAAACCAACCTAAGAAAATCTCAAATTATTACACCACCTAAAAGGATAACTCATAAAGATATTATTAATAATTTACCAGAAGAATGGAAAATTGAAAATATATTAAAACCAGAAAAGGTAAAAGATACTTTAATTAGAGAAATAGTAAAAGAAGGATCTGACATACGAATAAGGATGAATCGATCATTAACTTCTAAAACAAATCCCCAAATTCTTAGAACAGAATCTTCTAGGCACTCTATAGATGGATCTACTATAAATTTAGATATAAGGGGAATAATACACGACTCTCCTAATGTTGTAAAACCTATATATCAAGATTCAATAAAATCGGATTCTCCAAACTACTCGCCTACAAGATCACAAGTGTTAAACACTCTAAATAGAGAAGAGAAATTTGTTATAGATAAAGATTGGATTAGGAAAGACTTTAATGCAGAATATAATAAGCCATTAAGAGATTGGTACTTTTCCATATTTTCCATGCAACAAACAATATCTTTTAGAGAACTGTTTTATAAAGAATTAGAAGAAACTGAAATAAATAAATATTTCTTTGATTGGTTCTTTACCTACTATAATAAAAGTAAAAAAGATCAAATATGCCCAATAACTAAGTTAAATACCTCCTGGAAAACAATAAATTATACTCATATAGAATCAGAATATCCCCCTCTAGAAGGGATTAAGATCCTGATATCAACTGGGCTAGAAGTAGAAGGTATTCCCTTTAAGCAAGTTGAAAATGAAAATACTCCCATAAATAAAAAAGATATTAAAAAGATACACCAACAATTAAATTTCTCAAATACAGTTTTAAATACTATAGGTAAACAATTAACTAGAATAAAAACAGGTATGAATGGTACATCCACCTCGACGTTAAAAAACCCAATACACAAATATGATACTTTACCCTTAAGTTTAGTAAGAATTAAAAGTACAACTGACATAGAAATAGAAAAACTCAAAGAACAGATTAAAAATCTCAATGTAAATACACTAGAAAAAGATCATGTGATAGTTAATAAAATACGGATGGGACAACAATCTAGAATCTACCCTACATTAAGAAATTATTATCCTTGGCCAACCTACGCCGATGTTCAATTCGAAGAAAGAGCCAAGCTAACCAATATGAACTATAGTGGAACAGATTTAGTAGAATGGAATATAGATGGACTGAGTGAACAAACTATTCTAGATATGATAAATAATATGGCTATGTGTTGTACTGCCTATAAGTCTAAAGGAATACCACCAAAAGAAGCCACTATGTTAATAGTTCAAGGGTTTACAGGAATGTTAAAAGGATGGTGGGATAACTTATTGTCTCAAGAAGATAGGACATTGATATTAGAAAGTATAAAGGCAGAGACTGGAGAGTCAGATTCAATGACTACCTTAGCTTATTCCATATTAAATGGATTTATAGGAGATCCACATAAGTTCAAAGAAAGAATGTCAACTCAATTATTAAATCTTAGATGTCCAACTATGTCAGATTATAGATGGTACAAAGATACCTTTTTATCAAAGGTAACATTAAGAGAAGATGGAGGAGCAAGTATATGGAAAGAGAAATTTATATCTGGTCTCCCTCGTCTATTTTCAGAAAAAGTTAAAATGACTATAAAAAGAGATTTTGGAGAAATAGATTATAAATTTTTATCTTATGGGAAATTACATAATTGTATAATAGATACAGGAATACAAGTATGCACTGATTTTAAGTTACAAAATAAGATTAAAAAGGAAAGTGCTATAGATAAAAGAGAAGTAGGAACATTCTGTTCATAATATGGAATAGAGCCTATTTTGGCACCTAGTGCTCAAAGAAAAAGAACTAAAAGAAAACAATCAAAAAGAGTAGTAGCTCAACATCCTAGGTCCAACTTAAATAGGTCTAAGAATTTTAGAAAACCCTATAAAGTACCTGAAGTAAGGAAAGAACAACCAACTCCGACTAATAATTCTAATATTGGAATTGGAGAGGGGCTAAAAAGAAAAGAACTATAACTTGTTGGAAGTGCGGAAGAAGAGGTCATACAGCCAATAACTGTAGAGTGCAGCAAAAAATAAATGCTTTAGAAATAGACGAAAAAATTAAAGAAAGCCTAATAAATGTATTAATTCACTCTAAGCCTGAAGAAGAAGAAGAAGAAATAGAATCAGAGATAGAAGAGGATTATATATATCAACTAGAAAAATCCTCTTTATCTTCGTCAGTAAGTGAAGAAGAAGTTGATGAGTGTTTAGGTCCAGGATTATGTTCCTGTTCTAATTGCGTGGTAGGTATTAATGTAATAACTAAAGATCAGACATCCACTCTAATATCTATTATTGATAAACTTGAAGATTCTCCCTTAAAAACAGAATTTATCTCTCAATTAAATGATTTGGTTTCAAAAGATGAAAGACATAGAATGCAAGTAGTAGAACCCATAGAAATGAAGGATGTATTTAAAAAATTTAAAACTCCAGCCTCGCAAGTTTCTATAAAAGATTTACAAGAGGAAGTAAGGTTATTAAAAAGAGAAATTAATGAGTTAAAACAATCAGAAATTGCTCTAGAATATAGGATAATACAATTAGAAGGAGAAAAGATTTTAAAAAACCAAGAAAATCAAGCTAGCACCTCTCAAACAGAAGACCCCGGATATATTAATTTACTAAGTCTAATTACATCCCATAAATGGCTAGTAGAGGTAAAAATAGTAGTTCATGAACAAATCTTTGATATGATAGCCTTGGTAGATTCAGGAGCAGATATAAACTGTATACAAGAAGGACTAATACCCACTCAATATTATGAAAAAACTACTGAAGGAGTAAGTAGCACCAATGGAACAAAGATGAATATCCAATATAAACTTTCAAACGTAAGAATTTGTAAAGAAAAAATTTGTTATAATACTTCATTTGTACTAGTTAAAAACATGACAAATTCTTTAATTTTAGGGACTCCCTTTTTAACTCTACTTTATCCCTTTAAAGTTACTGAAGCCGGATTAGTCTCTACTGCATTAGGACGAGAAATATGTTTTGAATTTATTAAACCTCCAAAAATCAGGGAACTAAATATTTTACAAGAAAAGGCTATTAAAGAGGTTAATTTAATAACTAGAAAAACAAGGCAAATACAAATGTTAAATAAAGAAATAAGATATAAACGAGTAGAGAATCAGCTAAAACCCCAAAAAATAAAAGAAGTCATTAACAACATACAAAAAATTATAGAAAATGAAATTTGTGAGGTAAATCTAATAGCTTTCTGGAATAGAAAAAAATATGAAATTACACTTCCATATATAGATGGGTTTGACGAAACTAAAATCCCAACCAAAGCAAGAGCAATAAATATGAACCAACAATACTTAGAATATTGTAAAAAAGAAATTCAGGAATATTTAGACAAAGGACTAGTAAGGCCTTCTAAGTCTCCTTGGAGTTGTTCGGGATTTTATGTAATGAACGCCTCTGAACAAGAAAGAGGGGCACCTAGATTAGTAATAAACTATAAACCATTAAACAAGGTTTTAAAATGGATAAGATATCTTTTACCTAATAAAATTGATTAAATTAAGAGATTAAATAAGGCAGTGATATTTTCAAAATTTGATATGAAATCCAGATATTATCAAATATCAATAAAAGAAGAAGATAAATATAAGACAACCTTTGTAGTACCCTTTGGGCATTATGAATGGAATGTTATGCCTCAAGGATTAAAAAATGCCCTTAGTGAATTTCAAAATATTATGAATGATATATTTTACCCCTACATGGAATTCTCTATAGTATATTTAGATGATGTATTAATATTCTCAAAAACTATAAATTAGCATATTCAACATTTAGAAAAATTTATCGAAATTATAAAAAAGAATGGATTGGTAGTATCAGCTAGAAAGGTTAAGCTTTTTCAGAAAAAAATTAGATTTCTAGGATATGAAATATATCAAGAAACCATTATACCAATTCAAAGATCATTAGAATTTGCAGATAAGTTTCCTGACAAAATTAAGGATAAAAAACAACTTCAAAGATTTTTAGGTTGTTTAAATTATATAGCAGAATTTCTACCAAACATTCAAACTATTTTTGCACATTTATATAAACGGCTAAGAAAAGATGCCCCATTATGGAATGAAGAAATGACCCAGATAATTAAGAAGGTTAAAAACTTAGTACGTAAAATACCATGTTTAGGAATATCAAACCCAGAAGCAGAACTCATTTTAGAAGATGATGCCTCCTAAGAGGGATATGGAGGGGTACTAAAACAAAGACTTCCCGGGTCATCTAATGAACAAATTGTAAGATATCACTCAAGAATATGGCATTCAGCTCAACAAAAATATTCAACCATTAAAAAGGAAATTCTTTCTATCATTTTATGTACATTAAAATTTTAGGATGATCTATTTTTAAAACGATTTTTAATCAGAACTGATTGTAAATCTGCTTCTTCAGTATTTGAAAAAGATGTTCAAAATTTGATTTCTAAACATATTTTTGCCAGATGACAATCCTTACTTTCCTATTTTGATTTTACTATTGAACACATTAAAGGAGAAAAAAATTCACTCCCATATTATTTAACTCGAGAATTCTTACAGGAGCCCAACCATGACTAGCAAAGATAAAGGAAAAGTTGTAGCCCTAACTAGTGATAGTTATCGCTCGCCTAAAAGAGTGTTACCGCTTTCATTTTCTACCTCTAAGATATCTTTAAGTCCTCAAACACCCATTAAAACCTCAGCACAGATAGTAAAAAGCTCTCAACTAGGAATACAACCTTCTTTTCCCAATTCCGCACTTATAAGACCATCCGACCTTACCAAAAAGGTACCATTCATAAATCCCGATGACTATATTGAAAAACCCGTTAAGCTTCCCATCTTATTGCCAGATAAAGAAGAACTTCGCCTAAGTCCTAAAGAGGTAGCCCGAGCAAATTTATTTCCAAATCATTTTATTCTCGAGTCTGAAGAAAAGAAGCGGGCTTTCTATGAATTCATCTTAGTAGACACCAGGTCTATAGAACTACAACATCACTTTGATAAAGAACAAGAAAATTTGATTTCTTTTTCAAAGTTTAAAATTTGCAAAGTACTCTCTAAAAAAGAATGGGGAAAACACCCTACCGAGCACCGAGAATTTTCTAGAGAGTTTCTTCCAAAAAGTTTCAGCTATCATGACTACGTTAAGGCATGGCATACTTTTCTATGGATTAGACCAGTCACTCACTCATGGTTTGTTTGGTTCAAAAGAGGAATATCTTTAAAATTTCCCAGATGGTTCATGAAATGGTTCTATGAGCTAGGACCAATTATAAAAAACTTTCCTACTGAAGTCCTTAAGATCTATCAATATTTTAAAGACAATACTACTTTTGTTGAAGGGTATCGGCTAATTTCATTTGTGGCCAGTCAAGGGATCACTTGGATTTTGTTATGTGAATATTCGACTATGAATTCAGAAGAATTCAAACTCCAAGTTTTAAATAGAACTATTAAATTTAAGTGGTGGGCAAAATTTAATGTCACCTTAGTATCACCAGAAAAAGTTAAAGAATGGATAAGACTCTGTCAGATTAACACTCCCATTCCCGTTTCTCCAACTATTGAAGTTGGAACAACATCCAGCTTTTTAGCTGAGAAACAGAGAATTATGGCAGAACTGGCAGCAGCTTCATCTATGGAAGAATAGCAAAAGACCTTAGGAAAGGCAAAAACTCCTTCCTCCGAGTCAGCATCTCCTCCCATAGAAGATGAATTTTCTCAAGATATGCTTCAAGATAATGAAGACATGTGTTACGGAATGTATGAATAAATCTCCTTGAACAATATTCATGTAACGATAAATAATAATTTACCATAATGATAAATAATGTAAAAATAAATTTCATACCATAATACTTTCAAGCCAATCAGAAGTGTCAGTAGAAAATGACAAAAGTTAAAAAGTAGAAAGAAGTGCTTCACCAATAGAAATTGTCGGTAAGGCACAGTAAAGTAAAGGACAAGCGCTCTGCCAATAGAAATTGTCGGCAAGCTACCAAAAGGACATCCAGAGTCAAAAGATAAGGACCAGTACATGATAACGCATTATGAAGATTTCCTATCTTGTATTATAAATAAGAGGATCGATAGAAGAGGAGGGGCATCACCTTCTATCCTCTTCTCTCTCCTTGTGTTCTTTGTAAAAATTTCCAGTGTTCTTTTTTGAATTGTGTTTCGTGTGCTACCGTTGTACTCTTTCTTCAGAACTATTGTAAGTAACTTCTTTTTAAAGTTATTATCTATTTGTTGTCCTTTTCAACATTTTTAAGATGAATAATTTTGTTAATTTTCCTAATATTGATGATCATCCTAAAGCATTTCATAATGAATTTTCAGAATTTTATCGAAAACCTATACATGAATTTGAATTTAAGCGGATTGCCATGTTACCTGTACCTAATTTATCTATAAATATCACTTACGAACTCGTAAAATACCTGTTGAAATTAAGATTTAAATCTATAGATAGATTATATATATATATATATCGCGCGAGAATCTCATAACCCAACCGATCATGGCAAACACAGAGAAGAAACATGTTGCAATCTTTGTTTTTCCTGGGGGTAGCCACCCTTTTTCTGTCTTTAACCTTGTCCTTAAACTAGCTCATCAAGCTCCCAATTTAGAATTCTCATTCATTAACACTGAACAATCCAATGAACCTTTTCTCTCAGAACCCCACGTCCCACGTAACATCAGGTTCTACAATATTGGCGATGGAGTCCCAAAGGGTCATTTTTTTCTTCAATCTGCTTCTAAGAACTTGAAAATGGGTATAGATTTAGCAGTGGCAGAGACAAAACTTAAAGTCTCATGCATCATTCGTGATGCTTTTGTTACTCCTTCTCTCCCCGTGGCTCAACATCTAAACGTTCCATGGGTTGCAGTTTGGGTTCCCAATTCATATTCACTCTCTACACATTTTCACACTGATTTGATACGCCAAAAGTGTGCTAATGACACTACAGGACACACCCCTTTGGATTTCATTCCTGGATTGTCCAACATGTGTGTACAAGACTTGTCAAAAGATGTGATTATCAAAGATGGTGGTGATGAAGAGGAGACACTGTTTTCAAAGGCACTGGCTTCAATGAGTACAGTGCTACCACAAGCCAAAGCAGTGGTTGTCAATGGCTTTGAGGAATTAGACCCTCCACTTTTGGTTCAAGACATGAAATCAAAGTTACAGAGTTTGCTTTACATTTGTTCTCAAGCTCTATCACTATCGGTGCCTTTGCCTCCATCAGACACAGATGGAACAGGTTGCTTGTCATGGTTGGACAAGCAGAGTCCTAAATCAGTGGCATATGTTGCCTTTGGGACCACAGTACCACCTCCACATGAGCTTGTGGCGGTGGCAGAAGCATTGGAAGAAAGTGGTTTCCCATTTCTTTGGTCTCTTAAGGACCATCTAAAGGGTGTTTTACCAAGTGGGTTTCTTGAGAGGACAAAGGGTCGTGGAAAAATTGTGGCTTGGGCTCCTCAGAGTCAAGTTTTGGGACATAGGTCAGTGGGAGTGCATGTGACTCATTGTGGGTGTAACTCTGTTTTTGAGAGTATTTCCAATGGGGTGCCAATGGTATGCAGGCCATTAATTGGGGACAATTGGATGATGGGAAGGATTGTGGAAAGTGTTTGGGAAATTGGCGTGAGAGTGGAAGGTGGAGTTTTCAGCAAAAATGGGTTGATGAAAAGCTTGAAGCTGATAATGGTGCAGGAAGAGGGGAAGAAGATAAAGGAAAATATACTGAAAGTGAAGAGGACCGTTCTTGATGCTTCTGGGCCAGAGGGGAAAGCCACACAGGATCTCAAGACTTTGGTTGAAATAATCTCTAGTTGTTTATTCATCATCATGTGCTGCAACTACGTACATGTGTTTTCTTTTCTTAATGTTTATCGATCCTTATTTTGTGTCTTGTTTTATGGATTGATTAATAAAACCACCATGGCTTACATTAGGTGGATTTGGATCCTAAGTCACAACACCAGATATAATAATAATATTTTATATTTATTAGTGGGAGAAAATTTCAGAAAATTAATTAGAATGATATCCTCCCACCATTATTAACATGTATTCCTTTGATTCTGAGGATTTTTATTCAGAAAAATATTACCTCCGGTTCCAAATATAAGCAAACATACCTAAGTTCATACATATTAAGAATAATAGTTGGAGGTAGTTATTTGCATTAATGTTACCACATATTTGATTTAATTTTCTAAAATACCTTTAGTATCATTTATTACATAAAGAATTAGTGGCCTTGGAAATATATATGATGAGGACATATTTGGTAAACAAGCATTTAATGACATTGGGAAAGTCTAATTTTGCTTATATTAAGGGACCAAAAAATTCCACTAGAATTTGTTTATATTTGAAACCGGATGTAGTATTAATTACTCTTTAATAGCTGGGTTGTATCTTTTACCCATTGTATAAATAAAATCTTAAAATAACATTTTAAATAAAAAACCTATTTTCTTAGAATAATTCTATGACTTGGCATTTACACACTTCATGTTAACAACTTTAAAAAAATATTGAGAAAAAATAATTACTTTATTTTGTTATATATATATATATATATATATATATATATATATATATTCATGTTTAAATGACCAAAATTATTAGGTTTGCTCCATAAAAACGTATTGTAACGGTAACTTTTAAGAACTCTCCAATTCTAAATAATGAAAAAGAGAACTCTCGAATTCCAGAGTTAAAACAAATTTCCCCCAACACTTGATGAGCATTTTTAGTTTGTTCATTTTATTGTTATTTTTACAATGCAGGAAAGCTCATTGTGGTAAGTTTATGATCCTCAAATGAGTTTATTAGACAGTGGAACATGCTATACCACACCATTGACTGGAGGATTTCTGACGGATTCCTATATTGGTAGATATTGGGCTACAACATGCTTTCCAATAATAGTCTTAGGGGGTGTTTGGTATAAAGTTGAGTTGATGGAGTTTAGAAAATTGAGGTTTTGTAAATGGAGTTTAGAAAATTGGGGTTTTGTAAACGGAGTTTTGTTTGGTTGAGAGTTGAGTTAAAGTGAGTTGAGTTGTAGTGATTATGTTTGGTTTGTAGTGGAATGAGGTTTGAAAAATAGTAATTGAGGGTAAAATTACTAAAAAGGGTATGAATTTAAATAAATATAATTTATGTGTATATTTGTTTATATTAATATTAAATGTATAACACTAATAAATTTTTAATTTTTTTGTATATATTAAAAGTAATAAATTAATGTGATTATTTTTATATATTATAAATTATAAATTATTATTAAAATAAAAAATCAGGTTATATTACAATACACCAAGCAAAGGCACTAAACCCATGCACCACACCCATCATCTCCTCAGCATCATCACCGTCCAACCCAACCCATCATCCTCCCCTTCCCTTCAACCTCAGCCCCACCCCATTCCCAAGCCCGAGCCCAACCAACCCCAAGACCCCATCAACCTCCCTTTCCCTGTAACCTCACCCCCACCCCAACAATCCTAGACAACCCAAACCCAACAGCCCCAACAGCTACCCCTACTCACGATCCCACCCACAAAATGCGAAAAAGCAGAGACAGCCAGAGACAACACACCACTAGAAAAGGAGACCGACAGTTGCAAGAGAAACAAGATGGGGGTATTCTGGACTTTCAGGCAAACGTCGTTCAGTGGAGGGAGGTGTGAGCTCCTTCTACCCAACGCGCGTTATGGGCAACGCAACTCCGTTAGCGGCGACGGAACGGAGGGGGAAGAAGCTGCCAAACAGCGAGCGTGGCCAACGGAGCCCTACCGACGGAGAAAAACCGCTTCAACGCCACGGAACGGAGAAGAAACTATCGAACCAAACATGCTCTTATGTTAATTGTCAGTCGTGGTGGTGGTTTGCTTTGTTATATTAGCTTGAGTATGTTCGTTAGTCACTTCTCAAACTGGTGGCCCGTCACAATTTACATTAATTTTGCATCCATGAAATTAATGTTTCCCACCTCAATGGACTTTAGTTGTTGATTCTTGTAGTAACTATTTTTAAAAAATAATAGATTTTAAAATATTATATATTTTTATAAGGTAGAAATACTATCTTAATATTAAATTATAAGTTAAATTACATTTTTCAGAAAATATTAGCAATTTAAAGTTTATTCAACTACTACTTATTTTGATAATTTTACACCAAATTTTATTTTCTGTAACCAAATTTATCAAACATTTAGTTAACTGAACATAAATTATATCCAAATAGGAATCATATTTTCCTAAACTAAATCAACTAACTGAATGGACTACTTACCGTTATTAAAAAAGGAGTTTGTGGGTTGCTAAAATTGAATTAAGGTTTCCCGTTCGAATACATATAAGATGTATAGGTTGAAACTGATTCTCAAATTATATTTATTAAGCTCAAGTGTATGTGAGACTAAAAGTAATAATTTGGACTTACTTATATTTATTATAAATATTTTATTTTATTTATTTTTTAAAAAATGATGAAAATAGAAAATAAAAACTGAGAAAAATTCTATAAACACAAAACAGCAGATTTGATTCTGGATTTGAGCCTTGTGCCCGGCATGTCCGTCTTCACCCGACGCCTTTTGGGTACCATGGCCTCCTCCTACTCTTCTTATTCCCTTTGCAACCATATGAAAACCTTAGTCTCTAAGGGTTTTTACCACCACGCACTTCACCTTTTCACTCAACTCCATCTCTCTGCCCACTCTTCCGTTTCCAATGTTCTTCCATTAGTCATCAAGGCTTGTTCCTCTCTGAACTCTTTTGCTTTTGCTACTCAGCTTCATTGCTTGGCTCTCAAGACAGGCTCTTTCTCTGAATCACTTGTCTCCAATTCTATCATCTCCATGTATGCCAAGTTTTCAGACATTGAATCGGCACGCCAAGTGTTTGACACAATGCTTCACAGAGACCCCATCACCTGGAACTCCATGATTAATGGTTATTTGCAAAATGGGTGTTTGCCCGAAGCTTTGGAAACCTTGAAAGGTGTGTACTTGATTGGTTTTGTTCCCAAGCCTGAGTTGCTAGCTGGCGTGGTGTCCATGTGTGGGAGGGAAATGTGTTCAAGTATAGGAAGACAGATTCATGCACTTTTTGTTGTTGATGACAGAATAGAACCGTCGGTGTTTCTGTCAACAGCCCTTGTTGATTTTTATTTTAAATGTGGTGGTTCTTTGATGGCGTTGCGTGTGTTTGATGGGATGGAGGTGAAAAATGAGGTTTCATGGACTGCTATGATATCTGGGTGCATTGCCAATCAAGATTATGATATGGCTTTTGCCTGCTTTCGAGCAATGCAGGCTGAGGGAGTTTGTCCAAATAGAGTGACATCAATTGCTCTGCTACCAGCTTGTGGTGAGCCACGCTTTGTTAAGCAGGGGAAGGAGATTCACGGGTATGCATTCCGTCATGGGTTTGAGTCAAGTCCTAGTTTTTCATCAGCTCTTATAAACATGTATTGTCAATGTGGAGAGTCACTGCACCTTGCCGAGCTAATTTTTGAAGTGTCTAGTTTTAGAGATGTGGTGTTATGGAGTTCAATCATTGGGAGCTATTCTCGAAGAGGGGATAGCTACAAAGCATTGAAGCTTTTTAATAAGATGAGGACCAAGGAAACTGAACCAAACTATGTAACTTTGTTGGCAGTGATCTCTGCCTGCACAAATTTATCTTCACTAAAGCGTGGTTGTGGACTTCATGGCTATGTCTTTAAATTTGGATTCAGTTTTAACATCTCTGTGGGCAACGCGCTTATAAATATGTATGCCAAATGTGGGTGTCTGGATGGTTCTCGTAAGGTATTCCTAGAAATGCATAATAGAGATTGTGTTACATGGAGCAGTTTAATCAGCGCCTATGGCCTTCATGGATGTGGTGAAAAGGCTTTACAACTTTTTTATGAAATGAAAGAGAGAGGAGTAAAGCCTGATGCAATCACCTTCCTTGCAGTTTTATCTGCTTGTAATCATGCTGGCCTTGTAAATGAGGGGCAACAGATATTTAAACAAGTAAATGCAGATTGCGGAATTCCATTAACTATTGAGCATTATGCATGCCTTATTGACCTTCTTGGAAGGTCAGGAAAGCTTGAAGATGCTCTGGAAATACAGAAAACAATGCCCATGAAACCAAGTGCAAGAATATGGAGCTCTCTTGTATCAGCTTGTAAGCTTCATCGAAGACTAGACATTGCAGAAATGCTGAGCTCACGGCTTATAAGATCAGAACCAAATAACGCCTCTAATTACACATTGCTGAATATAATCTATGCAGAGCATGGTCATTGGCATGAAACAGAACAGGTAAAGAAAAGAATGAAACTTCAACGGTTAAAGAAATGCTATGGGTTCAGCCGCATTGAGGCAGGAGACTAGAGTTTATAGTAAAGCAGAATGTAGCTAGCTTTGCACACTCCTTATTCAAGTATGTCCTCAAGATGGACTTGATGAAAGAAGCGATGCAAGTTCACCAGTATGACAAATAACAGCATCTTTGCTTGATAGGATTCTTTACAAAGTTTACTCACAGCACTCTGAGACATTACCAGGAACAGTAAGAGTTGACTCCAATGCAAACAGACAGGAACTTTGTTAGGGGTAAATCATGAATGAAAATCTATACATGGCCTACACATTTACAACTTCCCCAAAAGGAGGGGGGAAAGGACAGTAAAAAATCCACATGAATATTGATAGCTTCTAAGCCAAAGGCATTTCACGAGGTGCTTCATCTCCATTCCATCTAATAAGTCTGTCAATTGTTAAGTCACTGTCTTAATCTCTGTGTGAAACTTAGTTAGAGCTCTGCCTGCAGGGAAGCAAAGTTTCTAGAGATCTTTACCATCAAATTCAAATCACAAACAAAAGATGGCCTGGAACTGATCAATGAAGAAAAGAGAAATGAAACAGTGAGTGGGGTGGGGCATTTATGCCAACCTGATTCAGAGCATATTCAAAAGATTATTAGAAAAATGCAAATAGGCCAATAAGTCCTTAAAAAACCATTTCAAATGGCTTTGCGAATATTGCATGGATATCAAAGAATTTCCTAAAGTTCTCAGGTTTTATCTGATGCAGAAATTACAAAAAAAGTTGCTGCACATATCGGATTTTCTGCATTATGCAAAATAAGACAAAAAATTATAGCAATAAGGGGAAAAACAATTATTAGCTTTTCCATATTAAATTTTCCAACTTAATTAAGAATAAATACGAAAACAGAAAGGTATATAAGAAATTTAATTCCAATTAACATTGTTCACCTGCGTGTAAAGTAAAATTTGATTTGGCCGACCAGAACTTATTCACATCTCGATTCAAAGATGTTAAATTTGATTTCCGCATGTCTGTGCTTAAATTTGTAGCATTCTTACTTTAAAAAAACAAGACAACTTTTCTTTCCAAACTTACAGAGTAAATACTTACGCTAGAGTCTAAACTTTTAAAGATAAAAGTTAACGTAAAAAATGTGTCAATACCTGAAAGTTGAAACATCTATAACATGGTAAGCTATCCGAAGCCGAGGATTATTCATGTATTCTGGAGCTTACTGGTACCCTTCATTTGTCGATAACATAATTTAAGAAAAGAAGTTCGCTTATACTTTATATGAATGTAACTTTAAGGAATGAACTTCTAAAGTTTTTTAAGATGTAAAGTAGAACAAGAGTTGAAGATTTAGAGTAAAGAATAGTGCTAGAAGATTTTGAGTAACAATATAGTTCAGAAAGATCACTAGCATTGGCCCTTATGATCCAATCTCCAGGTTGCTTGTTAATTCTGGACAAACTAATATTAGACCTCTTCAACATCAAAAAGTGACTAAAATGAAACAAGTTAGTTGAAAATAAAAGTTCTAAAGTGGGCTTTTTGACAAAATGCTTAGCTACTGTCTTTTTTCATCCTCTGTATTTTACACATTCCTTTCAACTGAATAGTAGAAATATGTTTACAGTTTACTTCCACTTCAAAAAAAAATATAGTTCAACAAAATCATAATTTGACGGTGACCCTTAACAGTCACTCAACAAAGCAGTTAGATTGTTGCCTCAAATCACAGTATCTTTTGGGTGACCCTTGACACTCACCTAACTCCTATGCATAGAAATCTATGGTTATCTTACCTTTTAGCAACAATGGAACGAAGACAAGAAACTCTTGCAAGGTGCGGAAAAGGATGCAGGAAAACATGATGTTGTAGTCCATAAAGTTCGTTGTCATTCTAAAAACAATACATCTCCTGCCTGTTTGTTAATCAAAGACTAATGGTAATAAAATAAAAATGGAGAGTGATAGGGGCATGATAGCATCAATACACTAGCATTATAAAATAAGTTATGAAAATACACAAATCACAGTGTGAGTTTCTTTTTACCTTTTGGCATTAAGGAAAAGGAACTCCTTTCTACCGGCAGAAGAATAAACAATAAAGGATACAGATAAACAACTGTGAACTCCACTATTTACAGATACTGGGTTTACAAGATGATCCAACATCCTCATCATCCCTGTCCCCTTCTTTATCCAACCATGAGAGAGCACAACAGAACAAATATACACAACATAAATCATATGCAATTTGAAAATTGTAGAGTTTCAGGAAGTTGTTGTTCCTATTTCCTTTACAAACTTTTTTGAAATAAAAAATAGAAGGAAAATTGAAAAACAGAATGAAAATACTGTGATATTTTTTGTAATTAAAAGTAAAAATAAGATTCGGAGACAAATAAGGAGCCGTTTGTTTTTAACAAAAAAAAACATTTTTTTGTTTTCAATGTTAATTACAACATTATGTGTCACCTTGTAAGTTTGTATTCTATTTTTCCTATTTCATGTAAACTTTGAAAAACAGGAAACAATATGTGTATAGACTTAGAAAAACATCACATGTCACAGACTCTCAAGTTTTGTAAATAGAAATGAAACCATATAAAGTTTTCTAAAACCAAACAGGTTTTCTGAAAACAAATTGCACCTACATTCCTATAACTGATGACAGATCTTTGCAAAGTGAAACATGAATTCGGATTAATCGGTGTTGAAAATAACACTGGCAAACTGGAAAGCAGAGAAACTAATCCTGATCCACTGCATAAATAGCCAGCCACACATGACTTCACTTAGATGCTTGCAATGTTTAGTGAGCAACATGAAAATCATTCACACAATTCCTTTATTAAAACCTGAACGGACACAGAGCACCTATAGCACAATGACAAAGCACACACACGTACATACATATACATACATACACACATATTCCGTATATACCTTTTTCACCAGCATTGTAAATTAAATATAGAGATAAAAAAGATAAATGCTATTTAAATCTGTAAGCAAAAACATTTTTTTTCATTTATGAGGCAACAAGTAACATCCATGAAAGCTCACAAGGGCTGTGGTTGTTGTTGTTGTTCTAGTTGTTGTTCTAGTTGCTGTTGTGTGTGAGAGGGAGAGGGAGAGGGAGAGGGAGAGGGAGAGGGAGAGGGAGAGTGAGAGGGAGAGTGAGGGGATTGTAAAGAAGCATCTAAATCATACTCAACGGAGAAATTCAAAAAACCACTACTGGAATCACCACCCCCTTCAAGCCGATCAATTTCTTCATTGGTGATGAACTCTCCGAGTTTCTCTCTGTAAAGCCCTAACCGAGCCTCCAGAACATTGTTCTGCTTGTCGAGCTGCACAATCGCCCATCTCAACGACTCAGTGACCTCCAGATCATACTCCTCCTTCTGCTCCACCATTCTCCGGAACTGGTTCGCCTGAATCTCCACCGAACTCTTCTCATTCTGAAGCCGCAGAATCATCGCCATCGCCTCCTCCGCCGCGGACGCCGCCGCACCCCGCTCCTTCTCGATCTCCGCGCACGCCGAATTGTACCTCTGGCGCTCCATTTTCACCAATTTCCTGAGCGACATTACATCGAACATCTCGTCTTCAACATCGAAATTGTCGTCCTTCTCGTCCTCAGAGCCGGAGCCTTTGGAATGGGGGGAGGGCTTGGAAGGAGGAGGCTCAAAAGCGTCGAGCTTTGGCGGAACGGCGCGAGAACGGAGCCTGGGGGTGTGGCCACCGAAGAAGTCGAAAATCTTGAGGCAGATGAAGAAGATCAAGAAGAGGCCGAGGAGATTGAAGAAGCGGGAGAAGTAACCGAGGAGGAGGAAACCGCAACTGAGTTCACTGGCTTGGGTGATGAAGTTGAAGGTGGAAGGGAAATCCATGAACATGAGAAGGAAGCGTAGGGAAAGGCGAAGAAACCTGTGGTAGAAGCCAAGAAGAGAGTGGCCCTGACCCAGAGTCTGCATCTGCAATTATCTGGGGAGTGGCCAAGAGATTTTGACACAACAGCCAATCTTAGCGTCAAAGGGATACAAAAACAAACACAAACACAGAAACAAACACAAATACACCAAATCCAATGCCTAACCCTGTGCTGTGGTGTGTGGAAAAAGGGTTATTGGGGTGTGATTGGGAAAGGAATCATATGGAGAAGGGGAAATGGGTTTGAGTTTGGCATTACAAGCGTGTTTCAGTCTTGCAAGCGAGGAGAAAGAGAGAGAGAGTAATGTAGTTATGAAGAAGGATCTGATACAGAGGCCAAGGTGTGAGGATCACATTACTCCTCGGACTATTCACAACCGTTTTCCATTCATTGCATTATTATCTCTTTCTCGCGACTCATTTTATATATTCTCATTCTTCTTACTTTTTAATTCATTCACAAAGTAATTATATTTTACATCCAATCCCTTCATCATTTTCATAATTGTTGAGATTTTTTAGCCATCAATTTGCTTCGCTGGAATTCCATGCGGTTTCTGTACCAAGTGTTTGTTTGGTAGTAGTGAACTAATGCTAACCTTCAAAACATTTTTAAATTTCGTTTCATTAACGCATTAAAAAATATAAAACATTAGAAAAATTTTATTATACGCGGTCTCACTTATTTCAATACAAATTAAATTTAACTTTTAAAAAATATTTATATTGTTTAAAATATGTTTTAAAACACAAGTTAAAAAATATTAATACAGAGACACCTTTAACCTTATTCAGCCAACAAATTATGAATTTATTTTCTTAGCAACAATCCAAGTTGAAAATTCTTATTAAATCAATCCATTCTCAATACCAATCATTTTGTGTTGTTTGCAATATTTTCACTATAGAAAAAAATTGTTTCCATATATCTATATACTTTTAAAAGTATTAATTGATATTTTTTCAGTAAAGGAAATATTAAAAGTAAGAAAACAAAGATAAAATAAAAAAGTAAATAATTATTCTAAATAAATTAATATAATTAATAGTATTTTTTGGATGATTAAAAAAAATAGAAAAGTAAAATTTAACTAGTAATATCTTGACAAAATGACAAAATGAGATAGGTGTGTTGTTCAAAAAATTTGCACATATCATACATATTTTCAGAATCGCCTAAATACCATAAGATAAGTTTTTTAACTTATTATACGAAAGCTAAAAATTAATTATAAGTATCTTTCTTATGATGGGGAAAAAGTAGATGTTAACTTTTTTCTATTGATCTTAAATATTTGTATGGATAATTATTATCTAAGAAATGTCACGAGAAATTTTATTCCAATAAGAAATTTATATATTAAGTAAAATTTAAACATTTAATAATGTTTAAATAACTTATTCATATATCAATTATGCGTTGATGTTTTATCTTATCTTATATACAATTTACATATATCTTATAATAAATTAAAAAGGTCTATATGATATTTTTCGTCTAATAATATTTTTAGACAACTGTTTAATATTTCACCAATTTATTATAGTTCAGATTTTAAAAAACATAAATGTCTTGAAATAATATAATGAAAGAAGAAAAATGCTAACAAATGTCTTAGGGTACTACTTAAGAAAATCAAAGTAAAAAATTTTAATTTTTTTAAAATATAAAATCTACACATGTCCATTTATGTATTAACCACAAATATTTTTTTAGAATGATTTTCTTTTTAGCATTTAGTCACAAGACTCCTCATTCCATCTTATAAATGTATTTAATAAGAATTGAATCTGAACTCTTTTTAGCCAAAAAAAATACTATTAAAAGATGTAGCCGTTGCATTCATTTATCAAAAAATATATATTTATGAAAAAAAATAGATATAGCCGTTGCATTTGATACCTTCTTCGCATTCGCTTACCGGTTAAAAAAAATGGTGGTATTAAAGTAACTTCGATAAAACTCATGTCGTTTTAATTTTTATTAGCTTATCGTTATTTAAAAAAAAAAAATAAATCATACTCGTGTTTAAAAAGGCTCGTGACAATGTTTTATTCGTGTAAGAAACTCATTTAATAATAAAGAAAGATGATCATGCTCTCAACATGAGCCCCTTCCGCAGCTTCACTCCCCCACACCCCAAAGTTATAATAAAAAAAGAGTTTAATTGATATGCATTAAAATTAATATATATAATATGATTTTTAAATAGTTATCATATAAATTAACTATTAATTTAACTTAATTACATGACAATCTTCCATTAGAAAATAATGTAAAAGAAAAACTTTAAGCTAATAATAGATTCTAATTCAATTATTAAAATTACATTATAAATAATCAAAACTATTTATAATTGTTGATCTTTATAATAATCACTTAAAAAATATATGCCAATATTTTACAAAAACGATGCATTAATTTTAATTTATAAAGGTAATACATAAATTGCTATTTTTAATTGACAAATACTAATTTGCCGGTTGATAAAATTGTTAGCAGAAAATTCGAACCTATGACTACTTTTCTTGACCTCCCCTCATTTATTTTTAATTATCAAACCAACCTTAATCATAAATTCTGTTAGTAAATCTTGAGCTGATTTAATCTTTCATCCCTCTCAACCCTTTAGTCAATTATCTCCTTATTATTACAACAACCCATCCCTATGAAGGTGGCAAAACCTGCATTTGAAATCGATGAAAATATTAATCAGAGTAAAGATTGAGAATATGATGAATGATCATCTATGAATTTGTGTTACTGCAACTACAGACAGTCTGGTCAAAGTAGTAGTTACATGGCAAAGAATTCAGTGCCATATGCCCATATAAAGCACCAGAAAATGAATCCTTGCATCGTATACACAAACAATGTTTGAAAAGTATATGACAAGGCAAATCCATAGTCTACAGTTGCTGTTGGAAATTGGAATATGCATATGATCGTATCAACAAGTCATATGATTCTTTGCATGATTAAAATAATTTTATATCATAAGTTATTTTAAACAATAAATTATATTAAAAATTTAATTATAAAATTTATTAGAATAAATTAAAAATAACTTATTTTAATAAGTTATATAAAGTAATTTATTAGAATAAATCAAAAATAATTTGAGAGATTGTAATAAGCTGTTTTAAACTTATTCGTTTTTTTTAGGAAACGTGATTATTCTTTATGGTATTTATTTGTACACCTGTTAAATATAATATTATATATTATAATTGAGATTTTATCCTACATATGGTAATTCACCCCAATTGCAAAATATATACGACAAACAATTATATATAAGTAGGAAACATACCATATGTCATGTATTATATAATAGACTTTACCCTATTCACCAAAAAATAAAGAGTTTACCTAATCCCTAATTCGCTATCTCCATCTTCTGTTTTTCTTGTACAATGTCTGCACACGCATATTCGAGCTATATTAAGTTTAAGCTTAATTATCTTTTTAAGTCTCTTTAATTTATTTCATGTGAAATTTTGATCATTTAAATTTTATTTGAGTAAATTAATTTTTTAAATTGTACAATTGTGGTCTCTTGTTAATTATGTTCTATTTAAAACCCCTTAAATTACTAATTTTTATCTACATATATGGTGGCTTATGATAAAGTTAGTACATGAAACAGTTTTAAAAGTTCATAACTAAGAAATTTGGTGGAAAAATGATAAAATTCGAAGTATTTTATATTATGTGATATTTACAACTTGAAGATGTCAATTTTATTTATTTATTTCTGGGTGAATCTTGATATTTTGGTGGGTGAGTATCAAGTTGAATATAATTTAATCAATGTATAAGTATTTGTCTAAATGAGAATATGATAATTTTAAGTGGAATAAATTTAAGAGATGATCAAAATTGTAAAATTTAAAAAGTTGAAAGAATTAAATTGTACAATTTTGATCCAATTATTTTGACACCGTTTAGGATAATGGTTCTACAAAGGGGACATGCTGTTGCCTTGGTCTCCTATTGCTTTTCATAAGTAAACAGACACACCAAAACGTACATGTGAAAAGAGAAAGTCCCTGTTGTAGATATTATATATTTTCATTTCCCCTTGTAGTTGTAATGTATTATTAAAACAAATTTGAATGAGTATTTGAAGGGTTTATTATTTGAGACTCGTCCACTTTAATGTAAGTAATCTTTTTAGGGGTTTTTATTATTATTAGATCAATTAAATCTCGGTTTCAAAAAAAAATTCCTTGATTTAGGTTATACAATATTCAACCTAGAGTTAAAAACATATTTAATTATAAAGATTTTAGTAGCCTATCTTTGATTAGACTTAACCTAAAAGTAACATGCATTGGTGCATTTGGGGTAGAGGGTTTGTGTTAAATGAATCAATAGATAAACTTGCCTTTCACCAAACTACCAAGAATGTGGACATCCCATTTTTCCTTTAAAGCAATGTATAGTGAAATTCCTTCCTTGGTATCTTCAGTCTTAACCGAAGTGCTGCAAAACATGGTTTTCATTGGCTCTAGCTTGAACCCTCAAGCCAGCATTTTTCAAGCCTATTCCAAATGAATGTTCAATGCAACAACATGCACAAAGAGAGACCAAATGTGAAAATTATAAGATTTAAGTCAATTTATGTAAAAGACAAATTTGATGTACTAACATTTTACAAATTCAGAAATAAAATTTAATGTCTCGAATTGATTTATAATGTTTGGTTCCAAATTTATCTAAAGAAACCAAATAGCGTAAGATCTCAACCGATAGAGTTTTACAATAATGGTCTATGAATAAGGTAACTTAAAAATTAAAATTATCTATAATGTTTTGTATATAAAGTGCCCGTTTATATAGTGTCACCTTATTAAAGGGAATTCATTAGATCAATGGCACAATCATTATAGCTGGTAATTCAGACGAGCGATCCTAAATGGGTCAAGCCTAAAAGAAAAGGAAGGAAAAAAGGTAGAGAAGGCTCAGAACAAATGATTGAGAAAATGATTTTTTTTATTGTGTATTGAAGAAAGCAATGCAAAGTAAAAATACACACAACCTATTGCCTATGAAAGGATAAAGACAAAGGGAATAACCGAAAAATACAGCTCAGAGTAAGGGTGCTCCGCGGTCGGGTTTTGGCAGGTACGGGTGATGAATAGCTCAACCAATATTAACCGAATGTAATTTATTTTCAACTAAAACCGACCGAATAACCTCACAGTTTCAACGGGTTTTAGTGAATGGTTTCGATTAAGTTCGAACGGATAATTTCGATTTAAACTTGTAATGAATTAAAAAAACTTGTGGCCAAAATCTATTTTTAAAACTTTTTTTACCCATTTTCCCTATCAATTCTATAGAAAAAAATGATTTAATGCATAAACATATAAGTTTATACATAACATCAATGTATAATTTTACATCAATTTAGACTTAATTAAAATAAACATATAGGTTTATAATGGGTTCGGTCGGGTACGGTTAATTTGGTTGGTAGAAATTAAAACCGTACCCGTCCAAACTTAACCGTTTCTTTTACCCGTTTACCCGCCCAAACCTGACAGAACTTGTTTTTTATTTTCGGTTTTTGCGGTTTCTAGTCGGGTAGATGGATCTTGCTCACCCCTAGCTCAGAGGGTGGTACACCTCATCCCTATCTAGAATCCTTTAATATGTATAAGCTAGATATTTACAACTATATCAGAAAAAAAACTGTACTGTCACACCCCGATTTCACGTACCCGAATCCTGATATAATCAAGATAAATAATTAATAAAAATGCGAGTAAATTTTTCACGGTTAAAAGAATTCCAAAATACCTCAACATTACATCAAGATCCGAACCACAAAAAACCGAAGAGTGAGATTTAAAAACTCATAAAATGGATCGATAGATAAATGGCCCATATGTGTATACAAAATAATTGAGTTTCCAGTGAAGAAAGAATATGTATACAGGGCATACGCCTAGTCCCATATATGAAGATATGAGAAAAGGTTCAACCAATCATGCTAATTCACCACATGAGCCTATTATTGCAATTTAACCACATATCGCATATAAAGTCTCTAATCATCATAATGCTCATAATCCATTAATTCCTCATTGACATGAGTATTCAACTCCAACACAATGGCATCCAATTATTATATCAATTATTACATAAAACTCTATATAAAGAATGGCTAACACGTATTACCAAAGGAATAGGGATGAAATTCTCCAAATTTACGTCGACATCATTATTCACTTATATTGCCATTTGCACAATGTTAACTATTTTTCGCAATTGGGTTCTTAGTATGGCAAGTTTAACCACATCAGTTGTAATATAACCGAGTGTCGTTCCACAAGGAGACTAGAAACTTGAATACTCAAATCAAATAAACGTAGCAAAACTCATATTCATTTTTATATTGATTGTATGCACAAAGCTCAAGTAAAACATATAAAAGCAGTACTAATGTTAAAAGAGAGTTTAGATGTAAAGATGTTAAAACATATAAAACCTTACCTCAAGGCTCCAAGCTAACCCAAAATGAAAAATAAGAGTAGTGGATGAAGAACCCACAAGATATTTGCCTCAATGTCCCATATATGCTTCATAAATCCAAGCTTAGATGTTGATTTTTATAAGAAAATGAAAGTGGGAGGGTGTGCCAGGGTTTTTCCATGAGAGAATGATGAAGAAGAAGAAGAACAAGAAGAAATGAAGTAAAGTGGAAGTGGAGAAGGGATGCCAAAAATTGAGAGAAGGGGAGAGGGATTTTAGTGAAAATTGGGTATTACCCAGTGGTTAAAAGGATGCACCTTTTTATTTTTTCCTTTGGTCAATAAATCCCTATTGTCCAATGGATAAAAGAAGTAGAGAAAGAGGGGAAAAGTGGATGGTTGAGTAGAGAAGAGAAAATAGGAATTTACATTTTCTTTTAATTCCAGTTGGCTCGTATTTTCTCCGTTTATTAACATATATCGTGTTCAAATAATTATCTCCTCAATATCAAACCACCGTAACTACAATAATTTTCTAAGTAACCTAGACCCTTCAAATATCTAATTTGACTTAGTGGGTCTCATACCATCCGTTAAATTACCCATTTCAGTCATTTTAATTTACCGATAACTCACAATTAATGTCTAATTAATTATCCTACATATATCGGACCACCCATAATTAATTATCATCATCCAATAAATTTATTTTCTCTAAATTTTGGGATGTTACATGTGCAATATGGGCTATATAATTAGGTTGGAGTTGATAGTTTAGTTGGACTGTTATGGAGCCTTTGGTTCTTCTATTAGCTCATCACAAGTTGGAGGTTTGAAAATGTCAAGAAGCTCTAACTTGGATAAATTTGAGTAAAACAACTGTGGAGGAAGAGCTTTAGTGAAGATATCTGCTAATTGAAGTGATGATGCAACTGGTAAGAGGTGTATAAGACTAGTGAGCAATTTTCTCGGATGATGTGACAATCGATTTCTAAATGCTTTGTCCTTTCATGAAAATCCGAGTTTCCTACAATATATAATGCACTTTGGCTATCACAGTAAAGAACAGGACACTTAGTAATAGGAATCCTCAAATTATTAAGAAGAAAAGAGAGCCATTGAAGCTTGCAAGTGGCAGAAGCAAGAGCCCTATACTTTGCTTCTGCAGAAAAGCGAGAAACAGTTGATTGCTTCTTGGCTTTCTAGGACACCAAGGAATAACCAATAAAAAATAGTAACTGGTGATGGAACGTCGTGTATCAACACATGTAGCCCAATCAACATAACTGAATCCAAGAAGCTGTGTTGTGGACTTGCAATTGAAAAATAAACCTTTTCCAAGACATCCTTTAAATAACGAATCACTCTCAAGGAAGCTTGAAAATAAGTCTAAGTTGGTGCTACCATGAATTGTGTCACAGCCTAATTTTTAATTAAATTTGAATCGGTAATTAAATGGTGAAAAATTAAAGTTCTTAGAAGAATAAGAAATAAATTTTAGAAAATAGGAAATTTTATTCCGGTTATAAGGATATTTTTATTTCATAAATCGAATTTAGAATGAGACTAGATGAAAATAAAACACGTCAATAAAACGTAGAATTATTAAGGAACCCATTATTTAAATAATAAATAAATAAAAAGGAAAGAAAAGAAAAGAAAAGAAAAGAAGAAAGAGAAGAAATATCTTCTCTGCCTATCTCTCCCGAAAGCTCTTGTTCCTTCTTCTCTCCTTCACCGCCTTCGTTCACCGCCATTTTTCCAACGCCATTCACCATCTATAAATATGAATTCCATCACCTAGAAACCCATAAGTCTCCACCATCCATTGCCATCTTCTTCAACTTCCAGAAAACATCATTTAAGCTTTTCATTTTTTCAATCCTAGGCACAACACCCACTTGAAAGATTCAAAGGGAAATAAAGAAGCAAAGCATTCATCAATTAAGGAATCTTCAATTGAGGTAAGAAAGAGGAGATAGAACATTAAATAAATAGGAATTAAATTGGAAATATATATGAATTGCTTGTTTTAAATGTTAATGGAAAATTAGCATATGATATTTTAAAAATGAAATTGATTGCTTAAATGTGTTGAATATGGTTAATAAATAATGAATGCGTTGAGAAATGATGTTTAGCATTAATAAATAGCTTGAATTTGGCAATTGAATGTTGAAAAATGCATAAAAACAGCAAAACAGAGGTATTATTTTCGTTTCTACATAATCAGACTTTTTAATAGTGGACTCTTTCAACTGGTGTTAAAAACTGGAAATGGTGACATTTTTGTAAATAAAAATGAGCGATGGTATTTTTGTAAATAAAACAGAACGATGGCATTTTTGTAAATAAATTAGAATGGTGGTATTTTCGTAAATAAGACTAGTGGCATTTTCGTAAATATGATTAGAAACTTAAAATAATGATTTTTTTATAAAAATCAAAATTATTTTTATTTTTGGATTTTTTTATTAGTTATGAGACCTTATTTTGAAATAAATAAATATCACTAGTTAAATTAAATTAAATTTAGAAGTTTACTTAAACATATTTAAAGGAGAAAAACTCTTATTTTTAATTTATTTTAGTAATATAATTTTATATTATGGAAAAATGTATTTTTCAAATAACTTTGGAGTATGATATTAAATAAATACTATAAATTGAAAATGTGTTTCCATATTCTTGGGATTATTAATAAATATTATAAAAAATGTGTTTCCATATATTTGAATTATAAAATAAATATTATGAAAAATGCGTTTCCATATTCTTTGGATTTTGATATATGGAATATGTTTATAAGTGTGATGAAATATCATAGTGCTTTGATTATTTTGATAATTTTATTGTTAAGATTAATTATATAAAAGAATTTGATATTTTAATTTAGATCTAATGCATTCATGCATCATATGCATTGGCCGTTCAAAGAATCCACAGAGGGGTTCTTTGAGGGGGTTCCCGGTGGGGGAACGCGCTCTGTTGAGCAACAGACCTCTGCGGTGGTTTTATACCACAGCCGTCTTAAGGGCTAAACAGTGTGTCCTTAAGGGGGGTCCTGCAGCACTTGTTATTGATATTATGATGTTGTTATCTGATGTTGGTGTTGCATTATGGGGCGCGGTATCGGTTGGATATCCATAAAAATGTTGTTGTTGGAAATCACTGCAGATGTTCCCACTAGAATGGATCCATCATGTATTTTCATTCATATAGAGAATGGAAATATTAATATAAATATAAAACAAAACACTTGTTTGGCATCTACATCGCATAACATCCTACTTATGATTGTGTATGTTCTAATTTAAATTTCTATTTATTTGATATTTTATCTCACTCTTTCTGTTACTTATGGCAACCCTTTAGTGGTTAATCAGGAAGACGTGACAAAGTAGATGATGCTTGATGTGGATGAATTATGAAGGCTTTTGATGTTGATGCTTGCTTGCATGACTACTATGACTGTATTATGTATGCATATACTATGTTTTGGTATTTTATATCTTTATATTTTATAAGATCTAGGTACCTGTTGTAAAATATAATATGTATGAAACTCTGATATTATGTATAATAAAATAAAGTTAGTTATGTAAAAAGTTTCGCACTCTGATATTATATCAGTAACCTCTGGAATCAGGTTGTGAATCACTTGATAATTACCAGGCGAAAAATAAGTTATCCAAGAGATTTTATATGGTGACGGTAATTATCTTGAGATTTACAAGTTGGCTCCAGGGTGTTACAAATTGACTGAGTTGCTGCGTGGCAAAGACTATATCAGGTCTTGTGCTGGTTGTTAAATAGATGAGATAACCTATTAATTGTCTGTGTGTCAAGGATTAGCTAAAGGTTCACTAGAGTCTTGATGAAGACGTAGGGAATTATCCATTAGAGTGGAAGAGGATTTGTAACCTATGAGACCAGAATCTTTAATCAAATCTAAACAGTATTTACGTTGATATATAGAAATTTCTTTGTTGGAATGAGCCACCTCTATTCCCAAAAAATATTTCAACTGACCAAGATCTTTTATATAGAAATGGGAGTGAAGAGTGGTTTTAATTTTAGTAATTTTAGAAGCACAATTTCCAATAAGAACAATATCATCAATGTAAACAATGAGAGTAATGAAAGCAGAACCAATATCTTTAACGAATAAAATATGATCAGCATGGGCTTGAACATATCCAGAAGACAATAATAAAAGAGATAATTTCTCATTTTATTTGCAGCTTGCTTGTTTTAAGCCGTAGAGGTATTTTTAAAGCTTGCAGCAATAGTTAGAAGGACTCTAGGGGGAATCATCATATACATATCCTCTAAAAGGTCCCCATGAAGAAAGACATTACTGACGTTAAGTTGTTGCAAGTCCCAATTGTGAATTGATACCAAAGCTAAAACGACTCTTACCGTAGCCATTTTAACGACAGGGGAAAAAGTTTCTAGCAAGTTGATCCCTTCAATTTGTGAATACCCTTTTGCTACTTGGCAAGCTTTATAGCGCTCGATAGATCCATTAGGTCTTCTCTTTATTTTGAAAACTCATTTGCATCTGATGGGTCTGACAGGGGGAAGTGTGGCCATAATTTCCCAAGTTTGGTTCTGCCTTAAGGCTGCAATTTCAGCTTGCATCGCCTCCTACCAGTAAGGTCTTTGGTTCTTACTCAGAATTAAGACACATCAAAAAATGAGAATGAGAAAAAGACAAGTGAGAATAATCAATGATAGATTGGATAGGATACAGGATTTTTGAAGAGGATTGGTTAGAATCCTTTGGAACAAGGACCAAACCACTTGAAGAAGTGTTGCAATAATAATCCGTAAGATAACTTGGGCGAGTGGTGACACGGGTTGAATGTCGCGGTAGAGTGGGAGGGAATTTTGTGGTGATGTCGGAGGTAGCGCCAGAGCAATGTAACCTTGTGAGGGAAAGGGTTGATGGCGTAGTGAAGGAGAGGGAGAGTTATTGGTTTATGATGTAGAAGGTGAATTAGGACTACAAGTGGGGTCAAGGGAATCTAAGGGTACATGGAGAGTAGGTGACTCAAAGGGTGGATGGTGGGAATAGTCTATTTCAGGTTCTGGAAGGGTTTGAATATGAATTGGGCTAGTGTCATAGTCTGGTTCTGTATTTATATTGGATTGAGAAGTTGGACTATGTGGTGAGAAAGGAAAAATCATCTCATTGAATTAAACATTACGTGAAACAAAAATTTCTTTGTCGTTGATGTCAAAAATAACATAGCCTTTGGTTTCTGTTTGAAAACCCAAAAAAATCTCACGCCTAGAGCGGGCATCAAATTTTTGGCGAGAAGGATTTGTTGATGCATAGCAAAGATACCAAAAATTTTAACCATAGAAAAATCAAGAGATTCCTTACATAATAATTCAAAAAGGAGTTTTATTTTTTATAACAGTGGAAGGAGCACAATTTATTAGGAAGACTGCATGTTTGATAACATAGGACCAAAAATGTTTTGGAAGATTAGATTGAAACATGAAGGCCCTAGCTACATTGAGAATGTGTTGATGTTTTCTTTCGACACGTCCATTTTGTTAAGGGGTATAAACGTAACTTGTTTGATGTAAAATGCCCTTCGATGAAAAATAATTTTTTTGAAAAAATTCGGGCCTATTGTCAAAACGAATACACTTAATAGTGGTATGAAATTGATTTTCAATAAAGCAATGAAATTTCATACATGCATTTGGACTTCTCCTTTTGATTTTAATAAAACAACCCATGTATAACGACTAAAGTCATTAATTAATAGAGAGTTTAGAGAAAGGTCCCTAAATATTCATATGGACTAAATCAAATAAATTCTAGGATCTATTAATACTTGGAGAATATGACAAACGTGTTTGTTTAGCTAAATGACAAATGTCACAATTGTCATCAACATGCTTAGAAATAAAAGGAAATTTCATGTGCAAAACATTGAGACAGTTTCCGGAAAGGTGTCCTAGCCTAAAATGCCAAAGATTGGTGTTGGTAATAGGAGAGGTGGTGAAATTATTGGTGAAGTAGACTTTGGGTGGTGTCAAACTCACATGCTTGTTGATGTCCAAGTGATAAAGGCCTTGTTTCAATTTACCCAAACCAATCGCCTTCAATAACTCCTTTTCCTGTATATAACAGTGGACATTAGAAAAAATTAGAGAATAATTTAAAGAAGAAATAAGTTTAGAAATAGAAAGTAAATTAAAATTAAAATTGGGAACATAAAGTACATCATGAATGACAAAGGTTGGGAAAATTGAACAGAGCCTGAAAAATGTGCAAAAACAACATCGTTGGGTATCTTGATTTTTTTTTTTTGGACCAGGTTGGGTATCTTGATTTGGACAGGTTTAATTTTAGAATAATGAAGAAAAAGGTCTAAAGAGAAGGCTATGTGAACAATTGGCCCAGAATCAATAATCTAAGGAATGTTATTCTCTCTCTGTGTGAGAGGGACAATGTGCGTGTTAGCAAAAAAAAAATGATGATTATGTGGCTGTGTAAGAGAGACGGTGCAAAAAATAAACGAAATACGAAGCTTGGAGTTAGAAAAACATATTAGGCTTGTTGATGAAGACACTTGGGTGATGTTGGCCCGTAAGGGCTAGACTGAGCTTGTACCATTAGTATCAAGAAGTTGTGGCTAGAGGAGGTCAATTAGAGTTTAATATTGGGCCTAGGTCAAGTGGAATTCAGATCCATTGGAAGAGGATCCCACAACAAAAGTAGAGCCATTGTTGTTGGTCTCTTGAGCAGCATTGTTGATAGAGACAGTGTCATCTCGTGGATTGAAGCGAGGACGATCCGGGTACTGTGAATGACCTGATGGGTAGCCATGCTTGGCATAGCATGTTTCAACGATGTGGCCAGTGCGATGGCAATACACACACTTCTTGGGGGCATTACGCATGTTGTTTCCTGGAGGAGCACCGGGAAGGCCACCCCGCCGCGTCCCTTGCTGGAAGAGAACAAGGGTAATGGTGACAGAACTAGGCCCTTCATTGGGATGAATGTGAAGTGGGCTAGAGGGATTAAAACTAGGATCTATATTACCACCACTAAAAGTGGTTTCAAGACTAGAAGTTGTATTACCACCATTAATGGTTTCAAGACCAGATTGAGAGTGATTGTCGAACATAGTGAAAAAGGATTAGCTCCAGGAGGATCTGATACCATAAAAGAAAAGGAAGAAAAAAAGGCAGAGAAGGCTCAAAACAAATGATTGAGAAAATGATTTTTTACTGTGTATTAAAGAAAGCAATGCAAAGTACAAATACACATAACCTATTGCCTATGAAAGGATAAAGACAAAGGGAATAACCGAAAAATACAATGGTGGTACACCCCATTCCTATCTAGAATCCTCTAATATGTGCTGGCTAGATATTTTCAACTATACCAAAAAAAAAACTATGCAATATGGGCTATACAATTGGGCTAGAGTTGCTGGTTTGGTTGGACTGTTGTGAAACCTTTGGTTCTTCTTTTATTAATCTAGGATGTATTCATTTTCTATGTTTGTGTGAGAGTAGAAATTTCATTTTTGTTTTGACATATTTTTTATTGTTGCTGTGCAGAGCCGCTTTATATTGATGATTTAGAAGACATAAGATGGCAGCATTGAAGAGGTAGATATTTTCTTTGAGTTTGTTGGCCACAAATTGTTGCATTAGTAATGTTTGCAATACCTGAAAACCCACAAGAAAACGGAGGAAGGCAACACATTCTTCAAAGAAAAAACTAAAAATAATTTCTCATCTAATTTTTTCTCCCCTTATTTCTTCTATTTGAAACTACAACCCATCCATCATCTGCTGCTCCTGCAACCTCTGGCATAGCCCCGTTAACAGGCCTGTCCACTGGATTCATATTTGATTCAGATGTTGGAATGTCCACATTCATGTGTGAAGTATTATCATCCCTAATCATGTTTTCATCATTATCACCATCTTCATCTGTATCGTCTTCATCATCATTCTCAATCTAGCACATGATAAATGTTTTCAACATTATTACAACTTTCAAATTCAACGGAAGTTCATGATCATCCAATTGTTACTAAGGATATATATGTAAAAGGAAAAATATGAATACCAAGCAATCCTAAAAGTTCATCACAATTTTTTTTAACACAGCAAATGAACAAGTTCATTATTTATAAATTAATTAAGAAAATCTTAACTTGCATCAGATTGCTCAATGTCTCACTACTCACAATAACAAGAAGCAAGATAATTTGCTTTCCTTATTTGAATATCAAGAAATATAAAGTTCAGGCATATTTGTGAATTCCGTTGTTTTAATCTATAGGCTACGTAACAATGAATGAATGAAAAAAAATTACTAGAAGCAACCAAATAAATGCAAATTTATAAGTAGTGTTTCTTTGAGTAACACAAACAAGGCTTAAATATTTTCAATTGGCAGGCAGTTTGAAAGGCAAAAAGAGGACCACTTGAACACATTCTTTTATTGCTTAAATATTACCTGCGTCCACCTTGGTTTCAATTTGGTCCTTTTAAGTTATTAAAATGTTTCAATTTCCTCCTTAATATTAAGACCAAATTGAAACATTTTAATAACTTAAAAGACCAAATTGAAAACTTAAGGATGAAATTGAAACCAAGGTGGAATATAAAAGACGAAAGTAGTATTTAAGTTTTCCTTTATTGAGACGTACATGATTTCTAATGATACAAATTCCCCTACAACCTTTCTTTAGACACAGGCACACATCAGTTGCACATATGTATAACAGTACCTAAATCATATCACTAGAAATTTGATATTTTGAAACTAATCTAATCTAATCATAAAACAGTTAAGTCCCATTTGGAGTATATTGTGGCTGTGTTATACCTGTGTTACATGAGGACGAGCAGCTTCATTAAGATTGGCTTCCCTTAGAGTTTCGACAGACTTAAAATTACCTTCTAAGCATTCTTCATGCATAACCATCAGTTTTTCAGCTACCTACACCATCATGAACATAGACATGAAAAATTAGAACAAGTGGACATTGCATGAAAAATTAAAACAACTCATTAGCAAATACAAATGGGATACACATAGTTCAAAATCTATTAGACAAGTCTAATGAAAACTATTATAATCTATTCAGGATGTAATTTAGCAGGGATATGGATAAATGGGAAACAGACTTGGTTTAAAACTTTTCATTTTCATATATGCATCCAGAACGTTGTAATTTGGGGATACAAATCCCTTAGAAGAAAAATATAAAAAACAGGTATAGAAAGTAGCCAGGCAAGTTTTAAAAAAACAAAATAACATATGATAATGATAAGTAAGCATACAAAAATCAGTATGTAACAGTATATTTTTTTCCAAATACTAAAAACAGATATTACCACCAATAATGCTTAAGATTTGGTTAATGTCTACATTAAGGATCTTAGCCTCTTCAACCTGATCGCAATATTATGATGGCTCAAACCTCTTATCCATGCAGATCTTTTTAGAAAATATATTAGCAGAGATTGACAACAAAAACTTACTAATGCAACAATTTGTGGCCAACAAACTCAAAGAAAATATATACCTCTTCAATGCTGCCATCTTCAACTTCTACATTGAGAGAAAGCATACCTTGATCGAGTATGTCTTCTAAATCATCAATATAAAGCGGCTCTGCACAGCAACAATAAAAAAGATGTCAAAACAAAAATGAAATTTCTACTCTCACAAACATAGAAAATGAATATATCCTAGATTAATCCTCAAGATTGAATGGGTTGGGTATTTTAGTCCCTATCTTTCAGTTATGCTTCAGTTTAATCTTTGATTTTAGCAAAAATACATTCATTTTAGTCATTTTCTCAGTCGTTTTACATAAAAAAGAACCAAAAAAAGGTAAATTGCATGTGGTTTCATAAAGTGAGAAAACTAATGCAACCCCAAAAGAACCACAATTCAAGTCTACAAAAGACACCGGTTGGGAGAACATATCTGACTACACTCAAGCCTCAATAGGATAATGAAACAAAAAAAAGAAAAAACTACTGTCAAAATTTTTAAAATCTCAAACGCTACAATGTCCAACCCAAACAATTAACCTATTATTTCCTAGAAAAACTGTAATCTCTTGTAGTCTTGTTCCCAAAAACATTCTAACAGAGGTTTAGTCCATGGCAGACAGAGCTATTGTACCTTTGGATTGAGTGAACCAGGAAAGTACATCAGCTGCAAGTTGATCGGCTTTGAGGCGAGACTCACGGCCACCCCACTCATTCTCAACAGCTGCTTGAAGAGCTGACCAGCGAAACAGAATAAAACCAATCCCTTCACTGAAAACACCTATTGACTGTCCTTGTAGTCGTCTCAAACCCTCCATCTCTATGCTTCAATGTCACCACACCACAACACAATCAAATTAATAAACCCTTTTGCCTAAAGGGATAATATTTCAAGCAAGGTTTGTAAAACCGGACCGGTCATCGAACCGGTCCAAGCACTGGTTCAAGGTTCATGGTTTAACCATGGTTGAACCGGTACTAATATAATATTAATTTAAATATTTTTTTGCATATTCAACATATTTTTTAAAAAAAAAACACACACTTCATTAAACTTACCATAAAAGAAGCTAGAGTTTAGAAAGTTCCAACATCTCATCACACATACATACTAAGTTCAACAAAATAAATGAAAGACAATCCATCAAGTCATCCATAATTGCTACATCCAATATGAAAAACAAATCCATATCAACTGTGAAACAAACAAATATAGTAAACATCAATAATCATCATGAGTTTGAATCCGTTGGAAGGATCACTAGTCTAAGTAGCATTTTGTAGCAAGGAGTAACATATACAGCATTTTATTTATAGGTCTCTACAATTGAAAAGTCTACTTCAAATGGAGTCAAAGTACCAGAAGTTCAAATCACAACACTAATTGAGTTGCAAATGAGACAAGCCATCAAATTAGAAAGCATTTCTGCAGAAGGAGATGCTTCTGCACAAAAAACTTTGCAGGTATTCCACTTTGCTGTCAAGTACTTATTTCAGCATGTGTTTGGTTTCATTAGGAAGTTAAATGCAGCTAAAGAGATAATATTTCCAATTAAATATTTTGGTATGGGTGAACATCTCATCATCTTTAAATAAATCCATTATCAATTATCTCTTTAATATTTATTATAAAATTAAAGAGGACAGAGTAAACCAAGTAATTTAAACGCACAGGCATGGCACAGCACAGGGAAATAACAGCACAGAGTAAACAAGATAATAAACAAGTAGAAAAGAATCAAAAGAAAAGATAATTGGTATGCAGATTGAAGGGACAGAGGTGGATATAGCTGGCAATTCGGGCAGGTGGCTCTAAATGGGCCGGGCCTTATTAAGCTGCGAGCTACTTAGGGTCGGGTCAAAAAAGGCCCGGAAAAATTCGGGCTTTAAAAATAAAGGCCCTAGCCCGGCCCTCAACAGGTTGTGGGCTTAACTGGGCGGTCTGTTTTTAAAAAAAATGTTAAAAAATAATTTTATAAAAAATTAAAACTCTATCCAAAACATTAAGTACAAAACTTTATTAAAAAATAATCTTGGATTTATATAAAAAAAAACATTATTGATACACAACAAAATATAAAAAAAAACATTATATATTTGGAAAAGTACAAAACATGTAAGAAAATTAAATAAGATGTAATTAAAGATTAATTATAGACTTGAACATAAAGGGATAAAACAAACAGACTTCAAGAATATGTAAAGTACATTAAGAACGTTAGAACTATAAGAGTAATTTAACACCTGTAGTTGGCTCCAGAAAAACAAAATCATCATTTCTAGTTAAATTAGGATGAAGAATACAGTGAGCACAACTTATAACTTATGCCAGCAGTAACAATGCCAAGTTCCAAATAGCACCACATTCCAAATCCAAATATAGGTGGAATAGCCACATTTGATTCTGATAGTGCCACAACCTGGATAAGTTTTCAATTAATGCAGATTTACTGTTTTTTTTTTTTTTATCAGCATGCAGATTTACTGTATGATGTTGTTCTCATCTCATCATAGAACATTTTAAGGTTTGTCATCTCCATATTCAATGCTTTACTGAACTAGAACTGTATAGCAGTATAACATGCATATATATATATATATATATATATATATATGTATATATATATATATATGTATATATATATATGTATATATATATATATGTATATATATATATATACACACAGTACAATTTACAGTTGCAACACATTACATATTCCACAAACAGTCCATATTCCATAAAAGTTCATAACAACTAAAACAAAAACAATAAATTGTTTCACTTCAAGTTTATCATTCAGACTCAGTAATCACTAATCAATATTTGAACAATGTTCTCTTTCAAAGAATAACAATACAGTAATCACTTCAAGTTTGGCATGTTTGAACAGTGTTCTCTTTCAAAGAATAACAATACAGTTCCTAAATGGTATGCTAAAATAATAGTAGCCATATATACTATATAGTCATGCAAGCAACAACATATATACACACCTGACTATGTATGAAGATTTTGCTAGAATTAAATTTCTCCTTCTAGATTTACATGACAACAACATGAGGACTTTAGTGAAAGTTTAAAGTAATTGCATATTCCAGCAGTTTAAACCATATAAGCATAGTAAGAATTATTCTAACCTGTTTAATGCTTGATTTAGCCTATTCCATATACTAAAAAGGCAACACCTTGATCAGGTGGTTGGTAACTCATGATTGCTAGTGACAATGATATACAGGCAGTAAATCTGATTTTGCAATTTTCCAACAGTATGTTATATGCACACTCGCTGGGTAGCATTGAAATGTGACACTTAAAATGTATTTAGCATACCTAAAGTAGCATTAACATGTGAATAGAAAACCAATTCATACTTAGAACAGATTTCATTTTGTCTAAACCTGAGTTATTCTGTTGCAGGCCTGATGGCACCAAGAAGGCCTAAGTCAGGTTGACACCTGATTACGACGCCCTGGATGTGGCAAACAAAATTGGCATTATCTAAATGATACTTGGTTTCATCAAAGTCAATTTCTATTTAGATGTTAGTTGCTTTTATGGTGATCATTGAGGGAGACATTCAAATGAAGGTTGAATTCTAAAATTTTCGGTTTGTTATATGGTGTATTTTAGTTTCTTTGGAATTAAATTTACTTGTGTTACAGTTTTCAATTTGATTAGTAAGTGGGCCGTAATCATTGTCCAGTTTTAGTTTTGGAAATAAAAAGTAAATGCAACTATAAAACTATACTTCTATTACTTCTCCTTTCCTTTTCTTAGTGTTGTTGTTAGGAGACAGAGTTGTTTCTTTGGTTTCCAGTAGCTCAGGAACTGAAAACACTACAGAGAATGAACAGGGACCATGTGACCATGCTGAACAGAGAATGAACAGAGAAAAACACAGAATCAACAGAGAAAAACAGAGTATAGTGAGTGAGCCGAGGGAGAGACAAACCTTGAGAATGGGTCGAGGGACGAGAGATTGGACTCAAGCCGCCGGAGACGAGAGACTGGGTTCGTCGTGAGCCGCCGGAGACGAGAGACGGAAGATGAGAGTGTGCGGCGGCGGTAGATGAGGAGTGTGAGAAGGAGACACCGAGGGAGACAGAGGCACCGAGTGAGAGGGAGGCAGCACCGAGGGAGTGAGACTGTGAGACGGAGGGAGGCACCAAGGGAGTGAGACTGTGAGACGGAGAATTAGATTTAGAAACCTAACCTCCCAAAAATTCTCATTTTTTAAAAAGAAAATACTCAGTCGTTACTTAACCCGTTTTTTTAAGTTGTTTGGTATTAGGTTTTTTTTCTACTTATTAATTTTAATTTTTTTAAGTTTATAGACTATATTTTTATGAACGGGTATGAGTCGACCCATTTTAATCTAACAATCACACAAATAATATAATGTCTTTTTTAATTTATTTATGCCAAATAGTGGCACCAATTAGAATAGATCACCAGACACTGGGATATTACTATTCACTATATCATATCAGCAATAAATTCTTCATACTTTTTACATTAAGAAGTAACCCTTTTTTAGGCTCTGCATACTAATCCCAAGCGTCTATGTATATATTTCATGGTTGAACATGACTGTTAGAAAGATTCCAAGAATACAGAGAAAGCTAACATTTTAAACATATTATTTTCTTCTAATGAAATCAGAAAAATCAATTACAAGCATAATGTTTGTTCTTTTGGAAATATGGCATAATTAGCTTATATGAACGATGGAGATTATATGCAACTTCAACTAACAAAAGGTTTACATGTTAAAACACAAATTACATATTAGTTTAGTATGTAGAAATGCAACAGATGTTTTGGAACCGGAGCTAGTGTTAGAGCTATCAGATAAAAGCTTAGTTTGAGTAGGTCCAAAAACATTAGCACTAGATGGAGAGCTTGAAGATTCAATTGAAGGAACAATGTAGGTGAGTTTAGACTTCCTTGATGGGACAGTTGGCAATGGAGTTTCATCCATGTTAGGAGACTTATGCCTCCAAAAACATCGGAATCTAGGCTTCCATTTGACATGAACTCATTGATAGTAAAAGATCATTCTTCCGATGGCACCATCCTAGAAGCTGCACCAAATTCCTGTGCTTCAATTGACCAATGATCTTCACTTCAGAAGCATACTCTTTCACACCCTGTCTAGATCCACATGATACCCTTTTGATTGCAACATAGTCATCGAAGTCCCTTATAAATCTTATGTAAACTCCACCAAAACCTCCTTCTCCAAGCTTCGGTTCATCTGCGAAGTTGTTAGTTGCTCTAAGAAGTTCCTTATAGGAAAACTTCTTAGGCCCTGATCCTCTTTCAAAATCACTATCCATAATGAGATCCAAGTCATCTTCCTTGCCTCTTCTCTTCATCTTTAACACGGCCGGCCCTAGTAAGGGCAATGACCCAGGACCCATTGTCAATGGGGGCCCCAAAAAAATAATGTTTAGCTTATGTGAAAAAAATTAAAAAATTTTAATATAATTTGAATGGTTTAATGGTAAAGTTATATAAATTTTGCCTAAAAGTTTCAGGTTCGATCTCATACTAACTCTAATTTTTATATTTTTTTGTTCTATTATTCTTCATTTTCTCTTTCTATTTCTATCTTTTTTTTTTACTTTGACGGTTTCACCTCATCTATTGAAAAGGATATGTCAAGGAGTATTGATGTTGATGTTCTCATTAATGATTTTGCATCTAAAAATACTAAAATAAACCATTTTTATGATAATTTGTCTTTTTGTTTTAGTATAGGTGAAAGAACGATTTATGAAGGAAAACATGAGACTATAGGAGCACCGTTTATTATTTTGACTTCTTATTATTCTTTACACGATATGATACGTTTAGAATTTACAATGACTTTGTTAATGTTAATTTGATTATTCAATATTTTTTCTTTTAAAAAATATACTAAGAGGCCTTTAAGTATTGTATCGCCCATGACCCATAAAATTCCAAGACCGGATCTGATCTTTAACATCAGAAGCCAGGCTAATCCCATACCAACAATAGAAACACCAGCTCCAATGCTCAAACCTATCACCACCCTTGTCTTGGCTCCATCATTGTGCACTTCCAAATCCAAACTTGAATTGAAAGACCATGAGCAAAGTGTATCTCATATAACAATCCTGTTGCTGAAGAGAGGCCAAACTAATAGGCACACAAATAGAAAATAATAAAATAGAAAATAGCTAGTTAGCTTTTATTCTTTTCTCAGCCTATATAAGGGCCTACCTGTACACTTTACACAATTAATGAAAAAACCAGCTTTCATTCCTCTCTCAGCCTTTGTTCAGCTTTCTCTCTTGATAATGTGCGTTAGGGTCTTTTGATGGTATCAGAGCCCGAACAAGGGCTCTGCCATCAAGATCGCATCCATGGTTCGTTCTAGCAATCACAATTCTTCTTCCTCTTCGTCGATTCAAGATCCGCATCTGAATCCTCTCAGTCCATATTATGTTCATCCAGGAGAATCCACCTCCGCCGCGTTGGTGAATCCTGTTCTTGAAGGTCGAAACTACCATGCCTGGGCGAGGGCGATGAAACGTGCACTAATTTCGAAGAACAAATGGATGTTCATCGATGGAAGCATTCCTGTACCAGATCGTTTTGATCCGAGCTTTGGAGCATGGGAACGATGTAACAATCTTGTGCACTCGTGGCTCGTGAGTTCCGTAAGCAAGTCCATTGGCCAAAGCGTGATGTTTGTTGAGTACGCATTTGATGTGTGGAGAGATTTGAAGGAACGATTCTCTCAAGGAGATTCAGTGCGAGTAAGTGAGTTGCAGCAAGAAATCTATGGTTTCAGACAAGGAACCATGTCAGTAACTGATTATTACACAGAATTGAAGATCCTTTGGGAGGAATTGGAAAACTATCGGCCACTTCCTTTTTGTGCATGCTCTGTAAAATGCAAATGTGATGCTATTGAGAATGCTAGAGCCTATCGAATGCAGGACTGTGCAATTCGATTTCTCATGGGACTGAATGACAGTTTTAATGTGGTAAGGTCACAGATCTTGTTGATGGAACCTTTACCAGGAGTTAATAAGGTGTTTTCTCTTGTTCTGCAACATGAAAGGCAGAGTGGAATACATAATAGTGATGATCCAGATGTTATTATTAACATGACTGAGGGAAGAAGAAGCTTCGGAAGAGGAAGAGGATACAGTTCAAGCTGGAGATCTAAGCAGTGCAGTTACTGTGGAAAACAAGGTCATACTGTTGATGTATGTTATAGAAAGCATGGATATCCATCCACTTTCAAGTTTAAGGGATCGAGCAATGCAAATAATGTTCTCATAGATAATTTTGAGAATGAAGTAGATGACAAAGGATCGGTTAAGGAAGAGAAAATGGAGGACAATAGAGATGTTACATTCACAAATGAACAGTTTAAAAGCATTATGACTATGCTTCAACAAGCAACTCAGCAAGGCTCCACTGCAGCCAATCATGTAACATCTTTTGTTGACACCCGAGGAGGTAACCACTTTGTTTTCAATTGCAGTTCACAGCACACACATACGAATTGGATTCTTGATTCGGGAGCCACAGATCACATTTGTGCACACAAATTGATGTTTGAGTCAATGAGGATCATACCTCCTCTTATTGTTCATCTGCCAAATGGACACAAGCTCACCTCCACACACAGAGGCACAGTCAAATTATTTCCAGATTTATTGCTGGAAGATGTCTTATACCTTCCAGAATTCACCTTCAATCTTGTTTCCATATACAAGCTTGTTGCTCAACATGCGTATACTCTGACATTTAGGCAGAACATATGTGTGATTCAGGACCCAGCTTCCATGAAGACGATTGGTTCAGTTGAGGCTAAGAATGGGTTATATGAATTGAAGGCTTCCAGCAGCAAGGTTGATGAGAAGAGTATTGGTAAGGTGACTGGTAATTTGGTTGTAATACCTGATTCTGCGTTTTGGCACTATAGGTTAGGGCACTTATCCATTTCTAGGATGCAAGCCCTGATCAAGGACCATCCTTTTATTTCTGTAAATAAGGATTTAGTGTGTGATACATGTTTTGCAGCTAAACAAAAGAGGTTATCGTTTCCTTTGAGTAATAGCAGAGCCACAACTCCTTTTGATTTGATTCATGTTGACATTTGGGGGCCTTTATCCATACCTGGCATACATAAGCATAAATATTTTCTTACTGTCCTTGATGATCATAGTAGGTACATATGGCTTGTTTTGTTGAAACTGAAGTCAGAAGCTACTGGTGCACTGCAAAATTTTGTTGCCATGGCAGAAACACAATTTGGTAAGAAAGTAAAAATGGTGAGATCTGATAATGGAGGTGAATTCATGATGCCTTCCTTTTATGCCTCCAAGGGTATTCTACACCAGAGGTCCTGTGTACAAACACCACAGCAGAATGGAAGGGTCGAGAGGAGTCACCAGACCCTTCTTGGAATCACGAGAGCTCTCTTGTTTCAATCTCATGCACCTAAATGTTTATGGACCTATGCTGTGTGCCATGCTGCCTATTTAATGAATAGGGTACCCTGCAGTGCTTTGAACAATCAGTCTCCCTATTTCATCCTTCATGGCAGCCAACCAGACTTGAGAGAGCTCAAGATATTCGGATGTCTTTGCTATGCTTCCACTCTCAAGGAGCATAGAGGGAAACTTGATCCTCGAGGGAGGAAGGCAGCTTTTATAGGTTACAAACCTGGCACAAAGGGCTATGTTCTAATGGATCTTCACACTAGAGAGGTGTTCCTAAGCAGAGATGTGAAATTTGTTGAATCTATGCTACCATTTAGCACCTCCAACAACAAGCCCATTTATACCTGCACTGATCCAAACCAACCTGATTCAGTTTTCAGTCCCATTTTCCCACCAGACTCTCCCAACATTGATCCTGATTCATCTACATCTCAGGCACCTGAGTCTGAAGTTACACCAGACATCTCATCCCCATCCATTCCTGTCAGAAGATCCACCAGAACCTCTCGAGCCCCTGCCCATCTCATAGATTTTCATTGTCCCACTCTTACATCTTCCACCTCACATCCAATTTCTACCAAACATTCTTACAGCAACCTCACTCCTAATCACAGGTCCTATTCTTTATCTATGATCAGTGAGACTGAACCTGAATCCTATACTGAGGCAGCACGATATCCACATTGGATCACTGCTATGAAAACTGAATTAGAAGCCCTGAACAGGAATGGCACCTGGCAGATAGTGTATACTCCAGTTGGTGTTAAGCCCATTGGTCATAAATGGGTATACAAAGTCAAGAGACATGCGGATGGCTCAGTTGCTCGATACAAGGCAAGGCTGGTTGCCAAAGGCTACACCCAAGTGGAAGGTATTGATTATTTTGATACCTTCTCCCCTGTTGCAAAGATGACTACCATCCGGATTTTGCTTGCCTTGGCATCTGTTCACAATTGGCATCTTCATCAATTGGATGTGGATAATGCCTTTTTGCATGGAGACCTTGATGAAGATGTGTATATGGAGATTCCAGCAGGTGTATGTGCTAAACCCAACCAATCCTGTAAACTTGTTAAGTCCTTATATGGCCTGAAACAAGCTAGTAGGAAATGGTTTGAGAAGCTGAGCTCCACTTTATCCAATTACAATTTTAAACCTGCAGCTTCAGATTCATCCCTTTTTCTAAAGTTCCAAGGCACCTCCTTCACTGCGCTAACTGTTTATGTAGATGATGTGATCTTGATAGGCAATGACTTAAAAGAATTCGCCTCTATCAAACAGCATCTGCACCATCATTTTGGCATCAAGGATCTTGGTCCTTTGAAATATTTTCTTGGCCTTGAAATTGCTCGATCCTCGAAAGGCATTTCAGTTTGCCAAAGGAAATATTGTTTAGAGTTACTCACTGACACAGGCTTGTTGGGTTGTAAGCCTGTTTCTACACCACTAGATCACACGCTTTCTTTGTACACAGATTCTGATGATCTTCCATGCTGATATTGTGGGATATCGTAGATTGATTGGCAGATTGTTGTATTTGACCACAACCAGGCCTGATATCTCCTTTGCTGTGAATCATCTGAGCCAATTTCTCAGTGCACCACATGCCAAACACTATGCTGCTGCTCTTCGGATTGTGAAATACCTGAAGGCCTCTCCTGGAAAGGGGTTATTTTTCCCAGCCTCTTCTTCTCATCAGTTGCAAGGTTACAGTGATGCTGATTGGGGAACTTGTGCTCTCACTCGGAAATCCATTACTGGGTTTTGCTTTTTCCTTGGCAGCTCCTTGGTCAGTTGGAAATCTAAGAAGCAATCCACTGTTTCACGATCCTCTTCAGAGTCTGAGTACAGAGCACTCAGCAGTGCCTCCTGTGAGCTGCAGTGGATAACCTTCTTACTTCGTGACCTGCACATCTCTCCCTCTAAATCACCCCTTCTCTTTTGTGACAGCAAGAGTGCCATTCACATTGCATCTAATCCAGTGTTCCATGAACGCACTAAACACTTGGATATAGATTGTCATGTTGTAAGGGAACGCCTTCAGCAGGGCCTCTTCAAGCTGCTGCCCATCTCCTCCTCCAATCAAGTGGCTGATTTGTTCACCAAGGCCCCTTCTCCAAAGCTGTTCCATGCTTGTGTTGCCAAGCTTGGCATGGTGGATATATTTTCCCCCTTGCCAGCTTGCGGGGGGGTAATAGGCACACAAATAGAAAATAATAAAATAGAAAATAGCTAGTTAGCTTTTATTCTTTTCTCAGCCTATATAAGGGCCTACCTGTACACTTTACACAATTAATGAAAAAACCAGCTTTCATTCCTCTCTCAGCCTTTGTTCAGCTTTCTCTCTTGATAATGTGCGTTAGGGTCTTTTGACAAACTCAACCCAATCTGATAGGACCTCTCTCAAATCTACCACCTGGGAGTAATGCTGTTTCATTGGGACATTATCTTTATATCCTGTGAATATGACACTTACGTTGTGTGTGCTGGAATTGTAGCTAATTTGTGCATCATATACTCTCCTATCCATAACAGTAAACCATTCTGTAGTGAAAGGACTTTTCATAGTTTTAATATTGATACCTACAAGGTCATATTGAGGATCAAATCTATTCCAAAAAGTGTCAAACTCCACTGCTACACATGGATGCTGATTTGGGTAATTTGGATCATCCATTTGTAGACGGCTCACAAGTCCTATACCAGTTCCATCTGCTGGGACAGGAAGTGAAAAGTTTGGGCTGGCAAGGAAGAATGTGATGCCATCTCCATGTCGGATTTTGTTTGGTTGAATAATAATGGAGAAATTGGAAGTGAAGTCAGTGATTTTCCTTGAGTCCTTGTTTCAAAGATGCAGCTGTTTGTAATATGTGACCCTGCCGATACTGTCATTTTAGGCAGGGTGAGTTGGAGGAATCCCCTGTCATGATAAACATATCTTCCTTGTGTGAAAATTGTTGAAAGCTGAAGTCATGATGAAAGACAAAAGCCTTATGGTTTTGTTCAAACAATGAAGTAGACGAGTACACTCACAGTTTGGCCTGCTGCCATAGCTGAGGATGTTGGATTCAAGGACAATCTAAATGGTATGGAGTGTCTTGCCATTGAGCTTGTGGGTTTTAGTTTGTAAAGTCAGATGTTTTAGACGTTATTGAAAATTGGCACTGGTTTGGTTAAACTTCATATTCTTATTTTATTTGTGTTGTCTTCCTTGAACAGACTAGATAATCTTTGATGTAATGTCAAAGAAGAACAGATTTTTTTTCTTAATGTTTAGGAACAGGAGGAAAGGTTAGCACATTCCAGGGTATACCATGATTAGGCCTTACGTGGTAATGACATAAAAAAAAGAAATTCCTTTCTATACAGAAACCATACCCAAGCTCTAGTTTGTGAAACTTCTACACAGTAGATAAAAGAAAGCCTAAAATTTCGTATTAAGCATGCATATAAGGATAATAACATTAACAATAATGGGGTAATCAAGTCTTTTTATCTTGCATACCTTCTTTACGCTAAAAGAACATAAGGAAGAATATAACATTGAAGAACTTTCTTTTTCAATTTTCTTCTCTTTATTTGTTCTATCCTACTATTTATACTACACAAATTTGCAAACTTATGTAATCACAAGTGCGCGTGTATACCAAAAGGAAACAAAAACCTATAAGCCCAAAGACACAGACACGATTCATTGTTGCGAACACAACATTGAGCATCATCATTTGCTCCATCGAACCATATAATTTGGTAAGCAACTTCCCATTTCTCTAGTATTATTTTATGGAGTTCTCAATATTTATTTACTTACAATTCGAGACCTGCATACTAATGACCCTCTCAAGAGCTTTATTTGTTTGCTCCAGTATGTATCGCAAAAGGTGAAGGCCAACCATACCTAATTTGGAAAGTAACTTCCCAATTTTCTCTAATCTATAGTACTATTTTAGGGAGTTCTCAATATCTATCACAAACCGATATTTGACGTCCCTATTTATGACTCTCTCAAGAGCTTCATTGGCATACTCAATTGGAATCACTTCAATATCTGGGTAAATCCCCTTTGTAGCACAGAAGTCAATCATCTCCTGTATATCTTTTGTACCACCTGTAACACTTCCAGAAACAGTCCTCGCTCCTGTCAAACAAATTATGCATACTTAAAGTTCCACTGCTTCAATGAATTGAATTGCATTAACGAAAACTAATCATTCCAACAAAATTTCTATGCTTCAAAAGCAACTTACCTAGAATAAGGTTTGCAGGGCTGAATTTGATTTCACTGGGGAACCCAACAAGGACAAAAACACCATATGTCTTCAATAGTGACATGTAAGGATCAAACGGGTGATCACCAGATGCTGTGTCAACTATGAAGTCCAATGATTTAGCCAATGCCTGCATTTGACAAATAAAGAAGCACAAGTCATCAACGACAAGATCATTGTTCTCTTTGTGGTCTGAAGAAAATGTTTAATAGATGCTGTACATTATGCTTACCGCCATTTCCTCTTGATTCGAGGAAACAACAAATTTGTCTGCACCAAGCAGGCTCAGTGCCTCCTCTTTCTTGGATATGCTAGAGCTGAAAACTGTTACACTCAAACCAAATGCCTTTCCAAATTTCACTGCCATATGACCGAGGCCACCAAGACCAATCACTCCTAGAGATTTACCAGGTTGATTCATCTTGTGGCGCATCATGGGTGAATAAACAGTGATTCCAGCACAAAGCAAAGGAGCTGCTGAAGCCAATGGATAGCTTTTGGGAATCACAAAGCAATACCTGTGGATGCAATACCAAATGTGATACGAACTAACTGCTATTATAACCCATTGTTAATATGAAATCAAACCATCATTACAAAATTCAGGAAGAGACCTCATAAAAATTCATAATTAGTATCTATGCCATCTACTAACTTTACCTTTCATGGACTACTATGTAGCTGGAATATCCTCCTTTTGTAATTGTGCCATCATAATCAACACCATTGAAAGTGTATACTCCCTTGCTACAATGAACTTCTAGTCTATCATTACAATACTCACATTCCCTGCATGAGTTGACATAAGTCCCCACTCCAACATGGTCACCAACATTGAAACGGTGGACATTGGAGCCAACCTTAGTTACAATCCCAGCAATCTCATGTCTGTTATTCGAGGAAAAAAAGCACAACAGATTGATTAGCTCAAGTACATAGGATCCTCAATTTCTCATCCACACAGCAAAATAAGCCCACATACCCAGGCACAACAGGATACTTTGAGTCGCCAAGTTTATTCCTTGTCCAAATTACATCAGCATAACAAACACCACAGTGTGTAATTTTAACATACACATCGTCATCCCCAAGAGCCCTGAGCAATCATATTATCATATGGTCATAAAATTTAAAGAAAAAAAGAAAAGGAAAAGGGCAGCAAGTCAGCATTTATCCCAAGACACAAATAATAGCAAAAATATATACATGAATAAATTGATATTAGTGTCGAGCATGAAGGCAGGAACTGCAATAACCGGTAAGTTTTAGAGGATCATTAACAGAAAACAGTTACTCCATTAGTCCATTCTACAAGGTGGAAAAAGACACAAATACCTGCGACCGAATTTGTAAGGTGATAGAACTCCTGAAGCATCTCTTGCTGCCCATCCTAGGCAATCTTCACCAAACCCTTCAGAACTCATAATTCTTCTTCTACTTCATCCACCAAAACACAATTAGTAACCATTATAGCATCCATAAAACTAACATTAAGAGGTTAAGCATGAATTCACATGTCATGCAATTAAGGGGTAAGTGGGGAATGCCGTATTGCCAAAGACAAGGAAAAATGTTGGAAACATTGGATTGAAGCTTGTAATAACAGGAAAAATGTAATACTGAAATAATAACCATTTCGTGTTTGAAAATTGAAAGTGGTATTTGTTTGTTGTAACAGATATTAAGAACTGAGATATTTAGAATTTTAGATAGATGTAATAAGCAAGAGTATGGATGAAAAATCAACAAATCAGAGATCTGGCAACGGTAGAGGGAGGAAATGAACGGACCCCTGAAAATGAAGAGAGAAATTCGAGAAACAGTGAAACAAACAAGAAAGGATTTAATGAAATTCTTAAACTGTAATAGTTAGGGAAAGAGATAGATGCAAACCTTACCTGTGCTGTGTTTGTGAAATTGTGCTTGTGTTGAGCAAGTGTAAGTGAGAGTCGAAGATAGATGACAATATATCTAACAAACATGGATTTTTATTTCACTCGGATGAAAAAAACAAATATGAATATGGATTTTTATTTTATTCTTAATAAATAAAATAAGATAAAAATTTACTTTTGACCCTTTACGTAGGGAGAAGATCATTTAAATACCTCAAACACTATTAATATCCTTAATTTTTATATTGTCCTAATTATCTTTAAATTTTACTCTTTTTACCAATAAGCACCCTAAATTTTAAATGTCCTAATTGTTTATTAAATTTCACTTATTTTGTAAATAAGCTACTACTTTAATTTCTTCCCAGTTAATTGACTTAATTCCTAAAACCTAATAATTTTACAAATAATTCATTTAATTAAGTTGAAAATAAGATGTTAATTTAAAATTATTTAGCTTGAAATTTTTCATTAATTTCAAATTTTTCATTCTGATTCATTTTTAAAACAATAAAAAGTGATAAAAAATCAAAACAATAATAAATAAATAATGTAAATTCAATTTTTGATTTTCTTTTTTCAAAATTTTATCGTATTTTTATTTTTTAAGAAGATCATTCACGACAATTAAAATAGTGAAAAACTAATATTTTAAGCACATAAATAGTGGATATATTTTTCTCCACTAGTTATCTAATTAAAACTTTATAGAAGAGACTATTGATAAAAAAAAAGTAATAAAGTTTAAAAATTAACTATGAAAAATTTAAGTTTAAGGTGTTTACAAGGAAAACACCTAAAGTTTAAGAATCAATTAACACATAAGTCCAAGGGTTAATTATGAAAAACTAAAAATTAAAGGTATCTATTTATGGAAGTGACGAGGTTTTAAGGAGTTTAAATATTATTTTTCCTTTTTCAATTTCTGTTCTGTTCTTTTATTTTGTTTTTTATAAATTTAGTCTCTTTTTTCCTCTTTTTAAGAGGAGGTTGATTATATATATATATATATATATATATATATATATATATATATATATATATATATATATATATTCCCAAACCAAACATGATTATTATGAAAATAAATTTCTTTTTACTAAAATTTAAAGAAACTATATATTCCATGAGTTGAACTGGAAATTATATATTAAGTTAAAACATGCATAGTTAGTAGATCTACCAACTTTGTGGTTATAATATAGGCTTAATTACATTTTTGACCATCAATTTTATTAAATGTTTAATTTTTGTTCCTTGACTTTTAATTGTATGCTTTTAATTCCTAAACTAATTACTCTGTTGACATTTGATCATTTAATTTTTAATTGCATGAATTTGAATTTTAAACTATTTGATTTTGACATATTTAGTCTCCTACCTATTTTCGTATGCTTGATATTTATATTATTATATATGTATATACATCAATATTTCTATTATAGTATAATAATTATAAAAAATAATATAAAATATTATTAATTAGATGAAAAATAGAAAGGGTGTCAAATGTATTAACAAATTGAATAGTTGATTAATTAAAATTGTTCAATTAAAAGTTGAGAAACCAAATGTCCACAAATCAAATAGTTTATGGATTAAAATTATGTAACTAAAAGTTAGGAGATCAAAATTAAATATTTGACAAAGTTGAGGAACATATTTCAAACTTTTCCTAACATGTTTAATTAAAAAAGTAATATTTCCCCATTTATAAGATAAATAAAAACATATTTTAGTGATTATATTTATAAAATAAAACTTATGTATGTATAACGTTTAATATTTTTTCTCATATTTATTCTTGTTTTCGAAAATATCATTGTAAATATTGAAATAGATTCTGAATTTGAATAAGGAATAATTTGAAATATTACAATTTTTAATAAAAATTAATGTATTAATATTATATATATATATATATATATATATATATATATATATATATATATATATATATATATATATATATATATACGCGCTCGTGTTTCATCTGAATTATTTTATAAATATGATTGAAAGAAGTATATGAATATTATAAAAATAAAATTTCAAAAAACCAAAAGACTTGCGCATTACCATTGCCATAAGTCAAATTAGATGCTCACCTTATAATATTACCCAAAAAGGATAAATCATCCATGATTTCACTTCTCTTTTATTCAAACTATTTAATGGGGAAAAAAGATTATCTAGTGGCAGGCCGTGTTACTGAGATAAGTTTAATTTAAGTGAAACAAGAAGAATTATTTAATGGGTTAATTTATAATGGAAATACATAGAGTAAAAGAAAAGGTACAAGAGAGATAGAAGACAGGCTTATATACTTCCTCGTCTGTGAACAGCAATTTTTATTTAGTAAAAATTTATAAATAGTTTATTATCTTATTTGTCTATTTAACATTGTTTTTTATAAGCTTAAATAGAATTTAGCCTCTAACAAATTTTAGATTTTGATACAATTTTTTAGAATAATTTTTTCCATTTTAAGGTTTTTCTAATAATTTTTTTTGTTAGTATTAAGTCCTTGTCATTAACAGATTCTACTAATTGTTGAGGTGTAATAATAATAGGTGTCACTGGGTACACACGTGGCATGTAAGTCAGATTTTTTAATCCTGGGTAGGATTAATTGGTAATTAATTAAGATTAGTTAAGGTTAACTAATGTAACTAAAAATTAAAAAAAATGAGGGTTGTTGGTAAATTTTCAAAAAATAAAAAGCTTGTTTTCTTTTTCTTCCTCAGGTGTTACCCTAAAACCCTAACGATAACTTTTCTTCCTCACCTCCTACCCCAAAACCATAAAAGGTGCCCAAGCAAGAAAAGTGTTCTTCTCTATCCTTCCAAGGTATTCTCCATCAAACTCCATTCACTGTAGATAGAACCATGGGTTTCTAAACTTATAAGAGGACTAACCAGTCTAACCTATTCGACTGTCAACCAGTTATATGGCTGATTCTAATCCTTTAGAACTGGTAAGCTTCAAACACGTCTCAAACATTCAAAAACATTAAATCAATGACTGTGAAACAAGTCAAACCATTCAAACTGGTCACTGTACATCAGTTAAGCCAGTTCCTATAAACATGAAATCAGATTGGAACTGGGGAGATGGGATTACATTCATAAATTAAGTGCAAGGTCACTAATGAGAACTCGTAATCCTACAGAGATTACTAGGGTGATCCTACAAAGAACAACTCCAAAGCTATAAATATCAAATTTAAATGTTAATTGACCTGTCATTGCATAATCTAAGGCACAGTACCCATAAGTCCCCATAACTCTTGTTGAGACACAGGTCTTATCTCCACTTAGACCAACTTTTGCCAAGCCAAAATCTAATAACTTAGCATGATACCCCTCACTTAACAAAATATTAGAGCATTTTAGATCACGGTATATGACAGGAGGCTTCATTTTATCATGCAAATACTCTAAACCTCTAGCTGCACCAGCTGCTATTTTCATTCTTGTATTCCAATCAAGTGATTTTCTACTAGGTGAAAGATCTGACACATGAAAGAAACAATGGACACTTATTTTTTAAAATGGTTGAGTAAAAACTAATAAGTATTCTATAGTTCTTAATCAGTTTAAGAATATTGTAATTTTAAAAGTATATAAAAATTAACAAATATGCAGGGCTACAACTCGTACAGTCCTAAAAAAATTGCTTTGTAAGTTTGATTAACAGGTAATTGTGGTCGAAATGAACGAATATCAACACATTTTTGAAGTGCAAATTATCTTTGTTTGTGAAAAATAATTATTCATTTTATGAAACGATTGACGTTCAAAACAATCAAATGTTGATTAGTTTACCATTTTTTATTGGTTTACACTTTAATTAGATATACCATACTCTTTCTCCGCCTAATTTCTTTTATAATAAGAAAACACTTATCAGTTTATTTTATATATTAGTGATTAAATATTCTCTTGTCAAACAATTATTTTTTTATAAAATGATTTTTATAGTAGAGTCATATTATCCTAGTATATATAATTTTTTTAAAAGAAAAAACTAATTCAAGTAAAAGTTTTTCAACTTTTTTATATAATGGATTTCTTTTATAATAAATGGGGTGAAAACCGCTCAAGTTAGATAGTCATTTTAGGAAACGAAACACTACCAATGACATCCTTTTTAATAAGAGAGTTAAACTCATGGAAAAAAGCATCGAACTTGGAAATAACAAAAGAAGAATTATGCCCAAAGTTAGCTAGAAAATTAGCACACTGATTAGCTTCTTAAAAAACACGCCGAAGACAAACTCTAGTGCAACGATGAAATAATAATAAGTCAATAACAGTTACATCAATGTCAACTAACCTCAGTAACAAGTTGGAATATAAATTATAATTCCCATCATTCATTCCCTGATGCAAGAGATGTAACCATAGGTAATTGAGACATGGATATATTTTTTAAGAAACAAAAAATTATGGGAGGGGATTATGCCTCATTTAAAGATAGGGAAAAAATGCTTTTATACTCGCAGTAATTATGAAATCACTTACATTTATGTCATTTTAAGGAGATAACTTACGATATGTGTTTGTGTATGACAATCGCAAAGGTAACGAATTCAAAGCTTGGAAGTGGTTTGGCACACAATTATATGGTGCATTAGGATTGAAAGAAAGTGTAGGTTCTTCAAGAATAAATGAATATAAAGATATTATGTTTGTGTTAGATCTCATAAAACAAACAAATTAAGACTAGTTAAAGGTAAATGTTATGGATTTCTCTTTTTCTTATCACAAATGGGATAAGAAAACAATAATGTATTTATCGTCTTTGTAATTGTTTTATAGATTTGAGTACCTCTTTATACTTGTTGATATACTTTAAGTTTTGTTGATAAAAAAAAGATATATATAACTTAAGTTCAAACATATGGCTTCCATATCCACTAGGGTTAGCTTGCTAGTAAGGAGTAGCAAGGAGTTTAAGTAATCACCGTGGAGTCTGTTCAAACACTGAGCTTTTACTATTTTTTCTATTTTTCTATTGTAAACAACATGTGTATGTGAGAGAGAGAGAGTAAGAGAGAGAAAGAAAGAAAGGTCTTATATAGTTCTACTCGATCAATGGTAAATATTCACTTTGGTTGAAGTTTCAAAATTCATCATTTTAGTCATTGGAATTGTTCATCGTTAATAATTACACTATTGATTATATGAATGTAATCAATTGACAATGAGTACTGATCCGGTCTCAATACCGGTATCCGATCTGCTATACATATCTCAACGTCTTTGATAAGACATCTACGTGTAACCGGTGTCATCGGTATACATCCGAACTGTAATTCCGTATCAGGCGTTCTCCCTATACCGGTTGTTCAGGATAACACCATGACATCGGATAATACACACGTCACTGTGCAAAAGACAAGGATTGTTGCTACAGGGATCAATCAATAATTCCCTGCACTACGAGCCAAATTCTGCTCACGGGAATGGTCAACTTGTTCCCTAATCCTAGTCTACATTCTCTATGCTCAATATAAAATAGCCATTTGACCCAATCATGCAGGTAAGTGCGCAATATAATAATGCTAATGGGAGTTGGTGGTTCCCCACCAACGAGTCCTCGTTAATCGAGCCAATCAGGTATATGAACTAACTTCATGATTGAAGTTAGGGAGCTTCTTCTTCTTCAGATCTTTTACGACTGATTCCTCTCTGAATACATTCCTTACTTGGAATATAATCATTGACTTGAGCGTCGGAGAATCTTTGCAGGTGACACCACCATTTGCCCACTTCAACGCGTTAGGTCGGTGTGAAGGATCTCCAGAACGCCCAATCCGCTCTCCTCATTCAAGGACAACGGATACCTATATCGGATACACATACATCCGGTCTACTAGACGGTATTGACATACTATTCGTGACTGGCTTGAGATCGGATCTCTTGACCCCGGTTCAGGACAGATCAAGTACCATTAATGTTATGGTTATGAGCAATCTAGCACACTAAAATAATTGGTTTTAAAAAAAGAATTAAAATGATACAATTTCTAAAAGCCACTTATAGTAGACTGTTTGATGTTATAGAATTATCCATTAACAAATATATATATATATATATATATACACACACGCATAACGACATGTTTATCCCATTCATAATAACATATGGTTTTTTGGATCTCGTGATAAGATCTCTTAAAGGTTTAATTAAACAAAATCAAAATCACAATCAAATTCATATTTTACTTAAAACATGTAGGTTTGAATCTCCCCAAATCAGTATAAATATCTTATATGTGTCGATAATATATAAATATTTTGTAAGTGGGCTTTGAAATATTGAAATACTAGTGTAATGATCTATACGATGCACCGAAAGAATGAAACCAACTATGATCCGATCCTGAGACCGACCCTCGAACTTAAGGGTAATTTGAATAAAGTCTATTTTTTGGAATCCGGTATGACGTGATGACCAGTGTGTACCATTCTCTCAACACTGACGTCTCATATAATGAAATGATTTAAACGTCGAATTCCACTATCACACAAAATGTCCCTTAAGCGTTGGAGTGTCCTTGCATGTGACACCCCCTTCGCCCCTACAACGCGTAAGGTTGATGATTTGGTACAAAGAATCACTCCAAAACCTTTATTCCTCACTGGAATCGAGGATATAATATCAGATCCACACTGGACCAGTGTAATATTAGTGAGTAAACGAGAGATTTAAGGACTATCGCGAGGCCGGTTCTTGGACCCCGGCCCAGACCAATTCAATCTACATTTTAGATTTGTTAAGAAAAATATAGTATCAAAAGATAATAAAACTAAATAAATTTATAAGAAAAGTTATTGTTATTCCCAATATAAGGGGATAGACTTCGGTATGGATACCGATCTCTATAGTTCTCTCGTATTATACAAGTTCATGAGAATCTAGTATTATATCCTTGAGTCTAGCGAGAATCTCAAGGTCTAGGAGTTTCCTGTCTAACAACCATAGACATCCCATGTTGTAGGGCAAAAATAGGGTATCACTTACAAAGACACTCTGATGTTCAAGTCAATATTGAATCAATAATATTAGAGCTCAAGTGATGGGTTGATGAATGTACCTTAACTGTAGAAAATGACATATTTATAGAGTTGAGTGGTCGTTGACCACGTTACCTGTGTCAGTACATTTCTGTTAAGTGTGGGAAAAGCTGACATAGGTATAAACATTCATGGCACCCTCTGTAGGTCTTGTTGTTCGTATGCCCCCAACTATCCCACATCTTCCACCCAATACCGGGTTAACTGGATTTCAGTGTGTCGGGGGTGCACAGGTGGGATTTCCTCATGTGAGGGTTCTCATATCGGTTTTATTAGTGATGATATATACCGAGGGCTTATAAGAAAAGTTATTGTTATTCCCAATATAAGGGGATAGACTTCGGTATGGATACCGATCTCTATAGTTCTCTCATATTATACAAGTTCATGAGAATCTAGTATTATATCCTTGAGTCTAGCGAGAATCTCAAGGTCTAGGAGTTTCCTGTCTAACAACCATAGACATCCCATGTTGTAGGGCAAAAATAGGGTATCACTTACAAAGACACTCTGATGTTCAAGTCAATATTGAATCAATAATATTAGAGCTCAAGTGATGGGTTGATGAATGTACCTTAACTGTAGAAAATGACATATTTATAGAGTTAAGTGGTCGTTGACTACGTTACCTATGTCAGTACATTTCTGTTAAGTGTGGGAAAAGCTGACATAGGTATAAACATTCATGGCACCCTCTGTAGGTCTTGTTGTTCGTATGCCCCTAACTATCCCACATCTTCCACCCAATACCGGGTTAACTGGATTTCAGTGTGTCGGGGGTGCACAGGTGGGATTTCCTCATGTGAGGGTTCTCATATCGACTTTATTAGTGATGATATATACCGAGTGTGTTGCATTATATCTGGTATGATCCCTGAAAATCTCGATCAATATCAAACCTAGATCATTTACCCATTGCCCTTAACTTGTCAAGGTGACTTAGGGTTGCTTCAACTGGTTGATACTTGTTGTCATAATGATTTTTGTTCAAACCGATATGCTTTAAAATTTCCATGTCGAGATGAGGTTTCTTAGTGGAGTAGGAAGTCTAATCATTATAACATATCATATTGTGATTGGTTGTGATGTTTTGATATTTGTGTTAAAGTTGTTTGGAAATGAAACAATGCACCTAGTAGGCGTAATCATTATATTGTAGCGTCTCACATCCCTTTTTTCTCCTAGCTTCTTATATAAAAGAGGGTTCATTCTAATCATTTCTCGCTTTACTTCTGAAAAACTCAGATTGCTCTGATATTGTCCTTTTATACCAGTTTCCTTGGCTCATACAAAGTAAATGACTTGCATCATTTGCCTAGGTATCCTCTCTATCCTGACCTTTTAAACTTCTATTTTTCAAGTATTTTTCTCTTAAAATTTGTGTTATAGGGGATGGTTACACGAGTGACCAGTCAATTGAAAGTCTCTATGAGCCACTATCGTGGTCGTTTGTGAAACCTCAACATAAGTCGCGGGTGTCACAAGCTGACATATGTAGGTTCTTGAAGATGGATACAAGGGATTGTATAGCAGCCTTGCCAAAGTCTTCATCCTTCGAGATCTCTTGGGATGAAGGGATTTTTAGGTGAAGCCTTACATAGGTACATTAAAACCTTAATATCTTCTAATGACTCCACATCCATTAGTGAGCTAAACCCAAATCTTGCATCATGGATATCCTATTTATCCCTTTCATATGATACAAATTCAAGCTTTGTTTATTATTATTATGATGATATCCCTTTCTACCAGTGTGTCCCTTTTTTACTGCACATTGTCCAACTCATGGCATTTGAAGGATTTCACGAATCTGAGGTTAGAAGTAAATAATGACTAATTTGGTGAACATGAATATGGTAGTGGACTAGATAAATTGGATTGTTGAAAAGGATAAAGACTAGTACTTTTGGGTTCATCAGGAATCAATGTCAATACCCTTCTGCTATGCTGAAGAACATGATGGTGTGGAGTTGGACGAGGTTCCTATTCACTCTTCGTTAAGATGCAAATAAGATTTTGCCATAGTGGCCCTTATTACTAATGACTGGATTTGCCACATGTTGGGGTTATGTTATATGTGTATGTACAAAATTTTGTTTACTAAAGTAGGAGTTAAGTTTCCTTTAAATGAGTTTGAGATAAGGGTGCTATGATTTTTGGGGTTGCCTCTAGTCAATTCTACCCAAACGGTCGAGGGTTTATGCTTTCCCTTAAAACCTTGGGGAAGTACTTCCATTTTGAACCCATCATCATTATGTTTTTTCGTTATGCTCGCATATTGAGGATAAGTAATCTAGATGGTGGGTTGAGTCTTGTCAACCTCCAATGTCAAAGTAACATCGTTAATTTTGAGTCTCACGGAGTTTGCAATGATAGCGGGCCAATCCTTTAAACATTATTTCTACAAATTCTCCACCAAACCGGGGAAGTTGGTGTTCTAAGATAACATTGATAGATCCCAAAAATTCTATATAAATTGGATGCATGAACATTTCTTTATAGAGAATATCGCTTACGTGATCACGGAAGATCAAATTTCTCCTAGGTCGAGGCAAGTAATCAATGCACTTTTTGAGGTTACTCGTTTTGCCCCATCAAATATTGGAGTCTATTTGGAAGGGTTAACAAACGAGACTTAAGATGGAGAATTCTTATGTCCTCCAACATTTTAGTCAACTACATATTGACAAAAACTGACATTGTAAGTATGTGACTATATGGATCGTTGATTAATTGAACGAGAGTGATTTTGTAATGGGAACTGGTAGTGGGTGGGGGAGTATAAAGTAAAATGCATTGTGTGCAACCATTGTTCTCTCGCAATGAGTCTCATCAAACCATTCACAAGAAAGTAATTACACTTTGTCTTTGAAAAAGCTTGCGCTTTTTTATCCATTGGCTTTTGTTGCCCTTTTCACAAACCTTGAAATCCCGGTAGTGAGAACTATCGAGTTCTAAATAACTTGATATTCCTTCATTTTAAAAATGCTATTTTGTCAAAGGACTAAGGATTCATTGGGTTATCAAATGATACATAGTGCGATACGGTCAAAACATGGTATTCCATTCTAGGGGTCTTTACAAGGCTGGAATCTTTGCTCCACAACCTAGTGATTTTCATTTCAAAACAAATAAAAAAGTGGGTTTTGATCCTTAAGCTGAAAGAAGCATTAGCATAGTATACCCATTTCACTTGGTGATTTGAAGGTAACAAGACCCTTTGTTTGGTGTTTGAACTAATCATGGAATGTTCCTTTTAAAGTGTTTCTGTGTGTTCCTGAGAGCATGTTTAGCTCCAAAACCAAAATGGTTTTGGCTCTCAAGGAAAAAGCAAGGTCTTGTTCTGTTTTGAGCAACGATTTCATGGGAAAATCTATTGCTCTTGATGAAAAAGGCTAAAGGTGTTACAATTTCAAATCCTAAAACGTCCCTATTCATGTATGTTGAAGCATTGCTTTCTCGTATTTTTTTTATCCTTCAATAACCTCATTTGCTAAACCGGTGACAATGGCTCCTGCACATGCTACCATGGAATTGACCAAACAACCCTCAACATTATTAAACACAAATAAATGATCAGCTTCCATAAACCGGTTACACACTTCATTTTCCTGTGGGTTGAGGGACACCTGGTAACCATGAGATTTCATCCATGATCAACAATTAAAGTAAATATTTGTTATAGTGTGTCAGTATATGAATGTGACTAATCCTTTAATCTTGGAGAAGCAATTGGATTAAGTACAGATTGGGACCATGAAGTTGTGTGTGAATATTCCAAGATTTACACGTGAAAGGTTAGTAGTAAAACCTATGATGGAACATACTCAGCGTACCAGAGCTTTAACAGTTCATCATGGCACCAGACCTATCTCGTATGCCCAAGCTGTTGGGAATGGTGGCCTACCAAAATCATGGAAGGTGAAGGATAAGGGGACTATGAAGAAATATGAAAATGAGGATAATAAGGATCTTTTGTGGAGGGGTCAGGAAATGACAATAGAGACTGATTCGATGGAGTGGGTGAAGAATGGGTTTGTAGGAAGACTAATCGATACGGCAAGATTGCATTCTCTTCATGAGGCAGTTGTGTTGGAAGGTTTATCTGCAATTCGGTTGAGGTATATAAGGGATAATTTGGTGTTTCTTTCAACAATGAAGGGTGATAATTTAAATGAACTGCTGGAGACTGCAAAAGAATGGCTTGCGTCCATTTTTGAGTCCTTAACTCCTTGGGATTCAGGGCAGGTCTCTGGACATAGACTGACATGGGTGAGATGTATGGGTTTTCCATTAAATGTTTGGCAAGAAACCTTTTTTCAAAAAGTGGTTGCAACATTTGGAAACCTAGTTATGATGGATGACAACACTATAAACATGTCAAGACTAGAGTATGCAAGACTATTGGTTTGTACTTCGGGGAAATGAGTTGTGGTGTAACAGGAGGATATTAGAATAAATGGAAAAGTATATTCTATCTGTTGTGTAGAGGAGTTGGGAAGAGAAGAGGGTAAAGGTTGTTGCTGTTATAGAGGACATCATGGTTGCTCCTCTCATTCATCTCTAGTGGAAGGTGATGACTCAGAATCTTTGATATCGTGTTCTGGAGATGACGAAGAATGCAACACCATGTCGGACGGTGGGTTTTCGATCAGGGGTAATTCTGGAGTTTTAGTTGATAATTCAAATTCAAATCCAAATTTAGATTTGAATGTGGATAATAATGTGATAATTAATAATATGTTACTAAATGAAGATGTGACACTGAAATCCTTGCACAAGATCAGGGTGGAAGATTCTATAGTAGGTGCATTGAATGTGGACATGGAGGGAGGGGTGGGATCTGATTCATTGAATGAAGACATATTGGATAGTGCGCCAATTAAGCTTATTGGGATGGAGAATGGTGGCACTCTGTATGGTCAATGAGGGCCTGGTAGGATTTTGACCACAGGAAGTGATTTGCGTGCGGAAATTGAAATGGGCCAAGGATCTAGAAAAACTCACGTGGGCCAAAGCGCAATTGGAGTCAGGTGTAGGGTTGTACACGCGGAAGTGGAGTCATCAAGGTCCAACACGTGAGCATCTGATGAGTTGGAGAATACGAATAATGTGAATTTCTAATGTTCACTCAAGAGGCCAAGTTGTATGGGGTCCAGCAATCAAAAGACACATGGCGATATGCAGTGTGAGGACACTAAATTAAAATAGATGTTTGCCTTATGTGGTTTGAATTCAGAGGAACATGAGGGGTCACAAGGTCAATATGAGGGGGGATCATTATTAAAGCATGAATTCGTTCATTTAAATAATATTAATAAATGTTTATCATTGGATGATATTGGTACAAGCAAGGAGTGTATGGTGGATAATCAAGGATCATCTTATATAAATTCTGAACCACCCCTATACCTTCTTCTTGTGTTGACCCAAGGGAGCACCTACTATTCCTTAATGTAAGAAGGAGGAAGATAAAAAATGAATCATGAAAAGAAGAAAAATAAGAGGAGGCAATTGAGAGAGTGGAAGACATTTTGGAATGAGATCGATGCAACCAATAATGTGACTCCTATTAATAATAGTTCTGTTTGGTTAAAAAATAATCAGTCGGAGGCAGTTTTATTATGGGAGATTGGAAAAAAGTTAGGTGTTATAGTGGTGGGGGAGGAGGATGAGATTATTCAGCGTTTGGTGGATATGGAGGTAAGGGATAAACTTGAAAGAAATAAGGAAATGGTTAAGTAAATACCAGGTGGGTTAAATAAAATTGTCCATGAAGTTAATAAGCTATAATGTGCGCGGGTTAGGGGGTAGGATAAAAAAAGAAGTTGATCAGGGAGCTAATATGTAAGATGGAGATTGATTTTGTAGGGATTCAAGAGACTAAGATGAGTAGTATAGATGACCAGGTGGTGGAGGTAATGTGGCGAGGATCTGAATTTGATTGGTATGCTTCTTCATCAGTAGGCACTGTTGGGGGATTGTTGTGTGTTTGGGACAAGTCGAAGTTTCACAAATTTTAAGTGATTGGGGAGTATGGTTTTTTGGGGGTGATAGGGTCTTGGAAGGAAAGGCATCAACCGTGTGTTATTATTAATGTTTATTCTTCTTGCCTTCTGGTGGATAAGAAAAGGTTGTGGGAGGGATTGCTGTGCGTTAAGAATTTATATGAGGAGTACACTGAGTGGTGCGTGTTTGGGGACTTTATTGTTGTTCGGAGTAGTGAGGAGAGAAAAGGGGTGGTGGGCGATAATTCCCGTGTTGGTAGTATGGAATTTAAATTGTTTAATGAATTTATCCTTTCAATGGAGTTGGTGGATCTCCCTCTACAGGAAGGAGGTATACGTGGTATAGACCAAATGGGTTGGCTAGAAGTCGGTTAGATAGATTTCTTTATTCTCATCAGTGGCTTAAGTCATATCTGACTTGCACACAATTAGTTCTAAACAAAAATATGTCTGATCATTGCCTGGTGTTACTTAAGGTGGTGGATGTGGACTGGGGGCCGAGACCATTTAGGGTGTTAAACTATTGGTTGAAGCAACCTGGGTTAAAAGTTTTTATGGAGGAGGAGTGGAAAAATTGAATATTGTGGGGTGGGGAGCATTTGTATTGAAAGAAAAATTAAAAAGCTTAAAGATGGCATTGAAGGATTAGAATAAGAGAAATTTTGGTGTGATGAGTGTGAGGTTGAGGGAATTAGAGTGTAAAATAATGGCATTGGATTTACAGGAGGAAAATGCTGGTTTGGTTGAGGAGGATGTACTAACACAAAAAAATTTATTGGCGGAATGGTGGGAGGCTGCTAGAATGGAGGACTCTATTTTGTTACAAAAGTTAAGAGCTATGTGGCTGCAAGATGGGGATTCAAATTCCAAATATTTCCATGCTATTTATCAATAAGAGGCATCGTAGGAGTGCAATCTATGGTTTATGGCTGGATGGAGTTTGGGAGGAGGATCTGGTTAAAGTAAAAAGGGGTGTTAAATCTTTTTTTGAGAATAAATTTTCTAGTGAGTCCTGGAATAGACCTGTCTTGGATGGTGTAGAATTCTCGATGTTGGGGGAGGATATTAATGTCAAATTAAATCGGAAGTTTTCTGAGGAAGAGATTAGGTTGGCAGTATGGGATTATGATGGGTCTAAAAGTCCAGGGCTTGATGGGTTTAATTTTCATTTTATAAAATCATTTTGGAGTTTGTTAAAATCAGATGTATGTAGAATGATGGACGAGTTTTATGAAAATGAGGCGTTATTGGCGGGGTCAAATTCATCATTCCCTGCGTTAATTCCAAAAAGATCGGTTCAGGTAGGATTGGGTGATTTTAGACCTATATCTTTGGTGCGCTGCATTTATAAAATTATTGTTAAGGTATTGGCTCGTAGGTTGAGTAATGTTGTTGGTGGAATTATTAGTGAAAACCAGTCAGCTCTCGTGGGGGAAGAAACATGTTGGATGGTGTGGTAGTGGCAAATGAGTTGATTGATGATATGAAGAGACGCCGCAAGTCTTATTTAATTTTCAAAATGGATTTTAAGAAGGCTTACGATTCTGTTTGTTGGGAGTTTTTGTTTTATATGATGAGAAGGTTGGGTTTTATTGAAAGATGGATCTGATGGATCAAGTGCTGCTTATTGTCTTTGGTTGTGTCGGTCCTTGTGAATGGGAGCCCAACTCAGGAGTTTCCTATGAGAATGGGTATTAGGCAAGGTGATCTTACGGCCCCTTTTTTTGTTTTTTTTCGTGGCTGAGGGGATTAGTGGACTCATGAGAGAGGCAGTGAAGAAGAATTTGTTTCATAGAGTTTGTGTGGGGAAGGATCAGGTGTGCATTTCCCACTTACAGTTTATGGATGATACTCTATTTTTTTGTGAGGTGTCTCTAAAGAATGTTATGACTATGAAATGTGTATTGAGATGCTTTGAATTGGAGTCTGGCTTGAAGGTTAATTTTTTTTAAGAGTAAATTGGGTGCTATTTTGGGTAATAAGGAGGAATTAGTACGGTATGCAGATTTACTACAGTGTAAAATTATGAGTTTGCCTTTTGTATATTTGGGGATCCCTTTGGGGGCAAATTCAGGGAGAAGAAGCACATGGGATCCGATTGTGTTGAAGTTTCAGAAAAAACTGTCCCTTTGGAATCCACGTCACTTATCCTTTGGTGGGCGTATCTGTCTCGTTAAATAGGTACTCTCTTCGTTCCCTCTCTTTTACTTTTCTTTTTTTAAAGCACCTATTTTTATTATAAATCTATTAACCTCATTGCAAAGATCTTTTTTGTGGGGAGGGGGTGAGGAAAGGAAAAAGATCTGTTGGGTGAAATAGGAAATGGTGTAAAAGTAAGGAGGTGGATTGGTTGGGTGTGAGAGATTTAGGAAAATGTAATGTTGCTTTACTTGGTAAATGGGTGTGGAGGTTGTTGGGGGATCATGAGTGTCTGTGGAGTAGAATTTTAAAATCTAAATATGGGTGTGGTGCTTGGTCTGAGGATTAAGAGGTTTTCAGGAAAGGGTCAAGATGGTGGAGGGATTTAGGGAGTGTTTTAAAAATGTCTGATGAGTTTGGATGGTTTCGGGCTAATGTGAGGAGAGAGGTGGGAGAAGGGGATAAAACAAGGTTTTGGTATGACTGCTGGTTGGGAGAAACATCGCTAAAATCTAGGTACCACAGGTTGTTTTTAATGTCATCACAACAGAATGATCTAGTGGTTGCTATGGGGGAGTGGGTGGATGGTTTTGGATCTGGAGGTTAAAATGGCACAGAGATTTCTTTGTTTGGGAGCGTGATTTATTCACGTCTCTTCTTCATGACCTTACGAATTTTGGTGGTATACGATTGGCAAAGCATGACTCTTGGCTATGACTGGTCAGTTCTCTGTGAAGTCGGCATATAATATCTTATTTCAGCAGCCTATTATGTGGGATTCACAGTTTGTGCGTTTGTTCTGGAACAATATTGTGCCTCTTAAGGTTGGAGGATTTGGTTGGCGACTGCTTCTTGATAGACTTCCAACCAAGGTTAATTTGGTTACACGTAGGCATGGCAACGGGGCGGTTCGGGGACGGGTTTGACTCCTACCATCCCCATCCCCGTTATCCAAGACCCTAACCGTGCTCGTCCTCGATACCCGTCAGGCGGGATAAAATGACTACCGTCCCCGTCCCCGGCCAGGATCGGGGAAACCCGTCCTCGTCCCCATCCCCGCTTTTATAAAAAAATTTCCTTATCAAGTATTTTAAAAGTTGTTGTTGTATCTACAAAATTATTAAATCTTTTACATATAATAATAAAAATAGTAATAAATCATCTTGGACACAATTATTAAACATTCTTTAATAAATCATCTCTTGTAATATATATATATATATATATATATATATATATATATATATATAGTAGGAGTATTAAGTAATTTAAGTATGTTGGAGCGGGGACGGGGGCGGTGCGGATACTAGTTTTACCATCCCCGCCCCCGTCCCTGAAACCAACAAAACAGGGAAAACTCACTTAAACGGGGGCGGTGTGGTGCGGTTACCCACGAGGATAGATTTTTTTGCCATGCCTAGTTACACATGGGATTATGTTTGATAGTTCATCTGATTTATGTGATTTATGCTGCGACTTTATGGAAAATTGTGTCCATTTTTTTTTCTCGTGCAAAATTTTTACTATGTCAGAAGTGTTTTGAATGGTTGGGATTTTGCCCGATATTACATTGTGAAGCTAAGGAACACTTGAAAGTACTTTGGGATTTGGGACTAAAAAAGAGATTAAACTTGGGTTGACAGTGATGTGGTCTGCTACTATATGGACCATCTGGGAAACAAGGAATGACATTAATTTCAAAGAAGGAACTGTGAATGTAGTGAAAATATTTGAATTGGTTCAACATAGGTCTTGGTTATGGCTAAAGTTTCGTATGAATGAGTTCTTTAGGAGTTTTTCTGAATGGCACAGAGAGTCTCTTTTATGTTTATCTGATTTGTAATTTGTAATTTTTATTTTTACTTTTTTTGTGTATATGAGTTTAAGGTACCTCTTATACCTCTTTTAATTTATTGATTCCTTTTTTTTTTCTGATAAAAAAAAAGATATACAAAAAGGCGCATTGTCTCTCTTCATCGTGAGCTCCCCTCTATTTTCTACGATTGATGGACTCGAGTAGCAAGAGAGAGTGAGTCGGGGAGAGAGAGGTGGGAGGGGGAGAAAATGGACTATGAAATCAAAAAAAACAACTAATTTAAAAGGGAAATGGATGACACTTGGAATTTGGAAGCCAAAGGAGTTATGTTGTTATATTTCCCATACGCATGAAACCGTCTTAACCTACCGAGGCAACATCACTTGCCATTTTGCAAATTTAATGAAGAAAGAAAAATAAAAAAAAAATGGAGAAAGTAAGTTATTTGTATAGAAGTTTTTAGAGGAAAGCCGGGGATAAGATAAACTTGACACGTGAATTTTTCTCCTAACTCAATTTTCTTTTATAAAAAATATAGTGGTCCTTTCACTGTGATTAATCTCTGAACCATGCACAAAAGTCACCTAAATTTTCTTATATTTGAACAGAAAAAGTTATTTCCCAAGAAATAAATTGCCTTGTGCCTTTGATAATTACTGATCATGTGCCCATTTCTCGGACTACAATGAGAAATTATTTAGAAGTCTCTCTCGGAAAAAAATATTATCTAGTTCAAGAATATTAGTTATAATTACTCATAAGATGACACGTGTAAATTTTATTAATTTTGAAATTTATCTAATGATTATTGATTAAGATCATAAGTTACATAATTTAGAATATTCTATTATAATTACTCTTATTTCTGAGTTAGCTAAGGTTCATTTGATGAAAATAAAATTATAAAAATAAAAAAATTAAAAATTAATATTAATTATTTACTTCGTCAAGACAGTAAAAATTTTATTTAACTATAAAATTTTTTTTAGAGTTAATTAAAATAAGATTTAACCAACCTAATTTTTAACCCAACGTCGTTTGATTAAATCAAAGTACACCATCTGCCCGGAAGTAACAGAGTGGCTATACTATATTTAAATTTTAGATGGACATTATCGTTGTTAGAATTATAATACATGATATGTTAATTAATTCGGAGATGTCCTTTGTTGTTTGACTAATTATACCCATCATTTGTTGATGATTGACACCTGGCTTTGCTCTTAGTTGGAGACGTTATGCCCAAGGTTTTCTTTATTCTCATTCCTTAAACAAAGAGATTTAGGTACAGTTTAACATAAATTAACTAGTCCATTGATTGTTTAAGGAAACAAGATATCTTCATTGGACAGAAAATCTCTATCACGTGGGCTACGGCCAATCAACAGCATAGGTTCCAAAAGCGTCCTACTCAATCCCTATATAAAAAAAAGGATAAATGTTTGGGTTTAATCCCTTAGTGGTAAGCACTATAAAGATGGTATTGGTAACTTTATTAATACAAGTGGCGTACTCTCCCATTTCATCATGGTACACTATATGCCATAAAAGTGAACCCATTCTCTAAATTGCAACCTTCCATTTTAGTTTCACGATGCATAGCGTGCTTGGGGATAAAAAAATGGTTTGGTGCTTTAAGGTTATTCTCTTTGTATATACTTATTAATTACTAATGCAGCCATAGATATATAGGTCTTTCATTGTCATTTACCGGATATTTCTGAAGAGTGTGTTGGGAAAGAAGCAATTATTATGTACTTGTTCTTAAAAAAGGAAACTAGCTGCAAGTTCAACCGCGGGAGTATATAACACACATACACTCGCACGTACATACATATAACTCAGCTTGTTGATTTATATGGTCGAAACACAAATTGCGTAAATTTGTAAATCATTATAAAGTATAAACTCAACTATAATTTTGATCGGGTGACTATTGAGTTGTGTCGGATTTTAGTTAAAAAAATCTAATTCAATTTAAGTTAATTAGATTGAGTTTGATTAAATATATTTATTTTTTAAATATGATTTGATGTGATCTAATGCAATATAAGTTAATTTTAACCAGATTGGATGATTTAATATCCAATTAAAAAGTTTACAAAAATAAAAATATAAAAAACTTTAAACATCACAAAATCCATATTAAATATTTAAAATAAAGAGACGCGACCAACCTACTTGATTGTAATGAGATACAAAATTTTCATGATTACAAAATAAAACAAGTGAAGCATGAACTTACTATCACAATTACAAAACTCGTGAAAGTCATGTCTGTTCCGGTTACTCTTACTTTATAAATTTTATTAGGATTTAATTTTTGCTTTTAGGAAATAGGAATAAGTTATAACTTATAAGTAAAATGGGTTGAGTTTGACCACTTGGGTTGGTTCAAAGCATTTCTTTTAACTGTGTGAACATTAATAATAGGTTAGGTTGGTGTGTAACAAAAACATATAATATAACAATAATAATAAATAATATAAAATTAATCAGATAATAATTAAGTACTCAATTTATAAATTGCAAATGTATTGGATTGGATTATAATGGATTCATTATTGAATTGGATCAATTTTAATTTAATTATAAAAAAATTCAATTCAACTTAATTTGATTATATTAGATGATCAAAATAAATAAATAAATCTGATGAACTAGTTAACCCCTGTAACATCCCGAATTTTTAATTAATTATAAATTCCAGATTAAGGTGATGGATTTGTAAATTTAATGGTGGATCAAGGTTAATTGCCAATTAGGCAAATTGATTTAATAATAATAATAATAATAATAATAAGATAATATGTGCCTTGGAAGCTGGTGGGCCCGACTCTCTCTCCATTTCTTTCTCTCTATGCACGCTGGTGGTAGGTGGTGCCTTAGGAGTTTTGGTTTCCTTTTTCTCCCTTGTCCACGTTGGATGAGAGTAATCATTGCTGAGAGAATTTGCATTAAATGCTGATGGACATGCATTAATGAGGACGTGATGGAGCTGAGTGGGACACTGATAAGGGCAGAGTGATGATAAGAGTTGGTGCACATTTTCCCTTCCCTCATTCTCTTCACTTCGCTGGTGTTGCATGCTCTGTGGGGGAGAGGAAAATGCTCTCCCTTCTCTCTAAAAACTCTCTGGAGACTCTTCTTCTCCTTCGTCTCTTTCATTTTCTTCCTCTACTCAACGCTGTGTTGAGCCTGAGTGGAGCTGCATGGTGATGGTGGTCAGAGTGACTGTGTGTAACCATGTAGGGCAGCATGGTGGCTGTGTGCTTGGAGGCTGGGTGCGGGTTCCTCCTTTGTTATCCTTGGTGATTCTTATTCTTCTTCTTCCTCTCTTCCTCATCTTCGTTGATGGGCTGTTGTGCCTTGGTTTGTGGATGGTGGTCCACTATGTGAGGCAGTGATGTTGTAAAGAAGAAGGCATACATGGATGATGCTGTATGAGTGAGGAACAACCTTGTACTGAGCTTTGGAGGTTGCTGCTCGAGTAAACAGCATGGATTCTCCCATGGCTATGAGCAGAGTGGAGCTTGGAGTGTTGATGCTCACGTGTTGCGTTCAGATGGGCTTCTGGGAGTATCTCGCTCAAGCGAGAATGGTCACGCTTGAGCGAGCCAGTGAAGAAATAGTCACTGGACCATCTTCGCTCAAGCGAGTGCATGTGTGGCTTGAGCGAAAGGCTGTGGACTGATACTGGTTGGCTGGGAAGCTGTGTGGTTCTTCCCACTGCTGGAATGCCAAGCAGGGAGCTGCTGTGGCTGGACCGAGTGGTCCTGTGATTTCTGGAACTCCATTCCAGGTAAGGGGGGCTTTGCATCTCAAATGAATAGGTTATGGACAGATTTCCGGGTGAAATTGTCACTGTGTTGTGTTTCAATGTGTATGGTATGCTGTAATTGAGTAGACAACCCGGATTATTGATGCTTATTATTTATGTAATGTATGATACCCGTTCATATGATGTGTGATGTTTATTTATAATGTTATGTTGAGATGTATGAGATGCACATGATGAATGTTGTGTTCTTTGTGTGATCCTCTATTGTCCCTGAGTATGTTGTACATTTGAATGCATGTGATGCTTGTTGATGCTTATGCTCGTGATGAATGAATGAATGGGGACTGTTATGATGAATGCCGAATGGGCTTTATAGAGGAAAGCAAGAAATGCTTACTGTAAGGGATAAATCCGAGTGAATAGAGGACAATCCGAGTGGATGGCATTGGAATGCCGAATGAATGTAATGAGTTACTGAGTCATCTGATTATTGTTGAATTGCCGAGTGCATATTATGCTGAATGCTAAATACCGAGTGGGCAATCGGATGAATATGAGTTTAATGAAACTGAATGTGTTGATGTGATATGAGACCCGGGTTGGACTCGGGCAGTGCCTAGGGCACTAGGCGTGAATGAGACGCTTGATGAAAATCCTTGGGTTGGACCCAAGGCAAATGCCGAGTGCATTGGAGTTGAACTCCGAGTGAATGTGAATGTAAATGTGACCATATGCATCCGATTCGCCACTGGAATGCTTGAAGCATGTATATATACCGATCGGCAATCAGATGATGAAATCCATGTGAATGTGGTTAAGTCCTTGAGCTGGGTTAAGGCAGACTTTTTGAGTAGGGCTCGGAGTTGAGTGAAATCCGAGTGGATCAGTATAGTAGTTACTGAGTGAGTTGAGCTTTATAGCCGAGTGAAATGGGTAAGAAACCCGATCGGAAGATGTTTGTGATTGTTCATATTGAATGACAGTACATGTCAATTGATTGATGATATATGTATATAATTGAATTGTGGATTCTATGATTAATCCGAGCCAATATCTGTCATTTAATATGTAATGCTCACCCCTACACCATTTTTTAGTGTTTGCAGGTCGGTTTGGATTGATATAAGGGCCTTAACCCGAGTGTTGGGCGGTTACAATAAGGCTGTATATATAATGTTATATTCCGAGTACATTTGATGTACTAAAGCCTTGGCTGGCTCATAATATTAATGTTGTATAGCGAATTCAAATATATATGTCTAGAATCCGAGTGGATGAACATAATCATGAATATGAAATATATGTATTGGGATCCGAGTGCATGTCAATATATATATACTTCGAGTGATGGTATTATATGCATACCGATTGAATGTGTTGGTGAATGGAAAGTATAAAGATAAGAATCCGAGTGTATACGTGTGTATATACATATATGTTATGTTGATAACATGGTTATGAATCGGTGGAAGTGTATTGCTGTAATAGTAGTCGGATTTGGAATTAGAGAATATATCTATACAAGTAATTTATGTTGATTTGATGCTTCTTACCGACTAGGAAATGATGATGTATGAATATCATGAAGTCAATGAATCTTGAGTGGAATATATGAGGTTTAGTTGTTTTTCCGAGTGAGTCTTATGTATGGGACTCCATATCCGAGTGTAACTCATGTGTGAGCTTCTTACTGTGTGTTAATGGCTCTTGCGTATTCCGAGTGAGAACTGGAGGTGAACCCCGAGTGGGGGATGGGTTGTGTTTCCCGAGTGGAACCCGAGTGAATTTCTTTAAGGGAAGTGTGGTTGTAATGGTTTAGCTTGAAATATTCTAAGTATATGAGTTATGCTTATATTCCGAGTGAATTACTTGGGTAATTCCTCTCAGTGTTGAGGAGTTAGTATTATTCCGAGTGAATGATTAAGGTATTCTTCAAGTAAGATTAGGCATGAATACCGAGTGTGTAACCGGATGAGTATTGCTCGGTTTTGGAGTAAGATTACCGAGTGGAGTATGATTGATTGAGGCCCCTTCTGAGTGAAGGAAAGTCTAGGTGATTTCCGGGTGAGAGACGTGAGTTTATGCCGAGTGATGAATGGAAAGTACATTCCGACTGAATGGTGGTTAAGTACACCGAGTGGTGTTTGGTTAGAGATTAATCCGAGTGTGGGGATGCATGGAATCCGAGGGGGATGAACCTCAGTTGCTGAGTGGATTATATGAATCCTTTGTGATTAAGAAACAAGAGACTAAGTTACTGAGACGTATGTGATGGGGTTAAGTGGTTGAAATTCCCTTTCTCCGAGTGGACTTAGGAATGAATCCCGAGTGCTCTAAGTCAAATCATGAGTGAGTGGATCTCCGTGTGAATGGTCCCCCGCTTCAGCGAGAGAGTCCTCGCTCCAGCGAGTGTGTTGGCTGGGAAGGTTCTTATGGTGGTTTCGCCCAAGCGAAAGGGGTTTCGCCCGAGCGTGTTACGCTGACTCGCTCAAGCGGAATCGGACCTCGCTTGAGCGAGTGCACGCTGTTTCTCACGGATTTGTTTGATTGTTGCTGGCTTTCACTGGGAGGCTATGGTTTGGCCTTTATTTTCCTCTGTCTTCCTTTTATTCATGGTTATTGGACCTGGCTCCCATATCTTCATATATGGGAGTGGCTTTTTATTTTTATTATGATCCAGGTATACTTTAAACTAAACGCGAAAAATTTTCCCCTAAAATCAAGGTGTCACAACCCCAACTACAATAATTTATTCACATCTTACTTTATGTTTACAAGTTTATTTAATATTTTTTTAATCTTTGTCTAACATGACATCGCGTTACTTTGTTATTTATCTCTTTTATATTACTATCTCTTGAAAAAAAAAATATTTACCTTTCTAAGCAGGAATTAAAGAGATATTAAAGGATTTACAATAACTTACAACTTCTCAACCAAATTAATTAGATTCCCCTGATAAAAGTTACTACTTTTTGTGACTTCAACTCTAACAAAACCATAAGAGAGAATGAAAACTAATTAATCATTTTAGTTAGATTTAAAACAATATACTACATAATAAAATAAAATTGCAGAAATGAACTAGTAAATTAAATATTTTAAAAATCCATCTCAGAGTATGCCTTGATTTAATTTTTTATATTAAAATTTGATTGGGTTTTATTTGATAAATTTGGTTAAAATTGTATTATATAATTTAATAAGGGTAAATTTGGAAAAGTTTACAAATAACTCATAAAAAAAACTTATGAACTCTTATTTAAAAATAATTCATTACATAATTTTTAATTAAGTCATATATCTAGTGACGTTCAAAGTTGTTTCAGAGATTGTAATATAAGCTAAAGGATACAATTTTATGGTCATGTTTTTTTCTTGTTTTATTTTTATCAATCAATTAATTTAAATATATATTTGATCCGGTTCTGATATCGACCCATGGGCAATACAGTAAATTTGACCCATAACTGACATATAGAACCAGTATCCCGCAGGATACCGGCTAACTGGCATCGCGCATTAGAGTTCAGGCTACTACCTCGATACTAGAGAATCAAGGTTACTGCATACGCGTGCTGAAGAAGTAACTTACAAAGTGACAAACGGGTAGGTAAAGTTGTTCAAAAATGTCCCTGTCGCGTTTCAGCTTTCTTGCAAAGATTAGAATCGTACTGACCTTGAGTACGGAAAGTCATATAAGACAGAATGACTCTTTCACTACCCTAAGATATAAAGCCCATGCAACAACAATGAAAAGGTAGAATATTCCCACTACAACTTATGCTTGAGCCTTTACATACTCTCTGAATATTCATTGACTTAAGCGTCGGGGTGTCAGGGCATGTGACACCTTTCTTTGCCCCTCAACGCATTAGATGAGTGATAATTCCTTTGGAAACACTTAAAGACTTCTATCTCCCCATAGGAATAGAAGTTATAATATCGAATCTTCGCTGGATCGGTGTAAAATTTGCACATACAGTATCGTTCGAGGACTGGTTGTCACACTGAATCTTACACTCCAACTTAGACCAATTCAATATTTAACTACCACAAATAATTTCATATCATTTTTTTATAATGTTATCATCAAATAATAATATATAATCAATTGATTTAAATAATCTAAATAAAATACCTTATTTTAATATCAGTTTTCGTGTATATATTAAGTATATATACAATCATTTATTAAAACCCTATTCGAAAGTAATCTCATCTAAAAACATACACTTATTCAATCTATGTCGCCCTTTTATTAATTTGATTTCTCTTGTGTCTTGACTCTAGTGACATATGTGTTTTTCACTCGTCAAAGGAAAAGAAAATACAATGATTTATAAGGTAACTTTATGTCTTTTATGAAACTTTCAATACTTTGAAGAAAAAATTCATGGGTGTTTAACCCGTGCTAAATATTGTTAAGTTATTTCCTATTAAAGAAGAGTAAAGTCTCATAAATCCATTTGAGTTAGTAGTGGTTAAGTGTTTAGATCCTTAACTAGTCAAAATATACTTGTTAGTCATGACCAACATTACTAAAACAAATGAATCCTCAAGGTAGGTAGAGAAATGTCTAAATAACTCTAAATTTTGATGACGTATATGCTAACTAGATATCTAAACGACGTTGTTCTGCAACCTAAACTTCTTTTTTAAAAATCATAAAATAACCTCACCATCCACTTCCTTAATTATCTCTCTCTTCATCCCTACCACCGTCCCTCTTCCTCGTATCCCCCAATAAAATTGTGTTGTCACAGCCACTGGCCACCAAACCCTCTAATGATGGATTTGTGGATTACTCTATTGGAGAATAATAATTTCCAATATTAGAAATCTTTTTAAAAGAAAGAATTTAATATGTAATTTTGAGTTTGAGTTTTAAAAAATTCAATAGTATTATTAAATTTCAATAAAGAGAATTTTAATTGTTCATCTAAACTTTTATATATATAAATTATATATATATATATATACACACACACATATATAAAAAGACATATTTTATGAAAAAATTATCTTGTATGAAAGTAAGAACAATAAATATGAGTTGTACAACCATATATAAAGATTATGATTAAAATAATTTTAAAATTACATAATCACTTAAAAAATTATATTATTTTTAGAAGACTCATAATCTCAATTATTCATAATAAAATTTAACAGTGAAGTTTATTACTATCATTCCACCTTTCTCATAAGGTATCAAGATACATAATCCTATCTTTTATATTTTCTCCGCACCACAATCCTACATATTTATGCAACTAACGCCCGCCCTCAGATTGCTTCTAAAATTATGCACTAATAACCCTTATATTGCTTCTAAATTTATGCACTAATAAATTAACAATTATTTCCATTTTGGAAAAGCAAGACAAATAGAAAGCACAGATTCTTTGTCTTCAAATATATACTTCAACTTTAATATAAAAAATCCATTTAAAAGTATCATTGATAACAAATCAGTTATGATTCAGTTGACAACTTAAATGAAGATTATAAGAAAAGTCTTACGCTCGCTAAATACACTTATCAAAGGGGTGATAAATGTTAACTGCCATCAAACCCCAAATAGGATTGTTTCCAAAATAAAATAGTTGTAGTTTTTGTGGCACCCAAAACCCAAATTACAAACTCTAATTAATTAACCCAAATTTTTAAAATAAATTTTTCATGTTTAAAGAATCATTTTGAAATTCGTAATTTAAATTCTAAGGTCACCTAAAAATTGATAAATGCGGAATATTATCATGCATACTAGTCATGAACGAATAAAACATAATACATTTATATAGCGGAAATGATAAATATGATTGCAGTACGTGGTACATAATATTATTATAACACATTAAAATTTAAATGAAGTCAAAGTCTAAACAATAAAACATAAAAGCTTCATTAATTGCACCACTCGTCATTCTGTGAAGCATGCACTGTAAAAATAATGTAAGAGTGAGATAGAATATAGAATAAATATAAAATAAGTAAAATTGCACAAACACAATCAACAAACAATTATGATATGATGAATATGCCAAACAAGGTCATTTACATTTGATAATCTTTAATTTAGTTGAATGATGTCATGTTGGATCTATTTTGATTTAGTGGAAATACTGCAGTAAAAAGTCTCATAGAGACACAAGTAGGACTTAGCATAATGCCATGAATCCCTACCCTTCGTAGCGCTCAAGTACCGAAGTACACAAGTAGAACTTAGCATAAACCGTGAATCCCTACACTTCATGGCGCTCAATGAAAATAAGGCTTTAACTCATCATAGAGTAAGCCCCCACCAGGGCCGGCAGTCATGGAACCCTTAAATTCCATAGTGCGTCCAAATGCTTATGATGCATGAATGCCTTTAATTCTCTTTATCAATTTAACATATCATGATATCAATACTTCCATAATCACTTGAAAGCCATAAGTCCTCAAAGGACACATCACATATATCAATTCTCAAAATCATGGATTTACAGTTCAACAACATATCTCAAAAAACCATAAGGCATTCATGTATACATTAATTTAGTCATACATAATTATTCATCACAAAGATATACTGTATGACATTCATAGGACACTCAATAACATCCATAATAATCAATAATCCCTCAATAATTCATAAATAAATCATTACCCACATAGAAAATATCATTTTCATCCATAATAATCATCATAGGTAAATTTTAGAAATTTACAACAGCAACATACATTAGTAAAAAGACCATAACGTGAGCAAATCAAATCCTTTTTAAGTAATTCCACTTTCAGTAGTTCCATAACAAAATTATCTACAACATTCATGAAGACCATAATTTTAAATTTCAAACAGAAACATCACATAATCACATAATAGTCAATAGGTTATCATTTTTCATTATCACCAATTGCTAAAAAATTTACTGGTTTGACAATCTTTAGTAAATTAGCTGTAACTCATGGTATAAAAATAATTTTTGAATGAGGCCAAGTTCTGTGCTTTAATAATTTCATTATCTATAATTTTTATACAGACCAAAAATTCCAAATCCAAACAGAAATATCACAAATTCATAGTATACTAAACTATCTCAAAGAAAGTAACAAAACGTACATATGTTGGTAAATTCAACATTTCTGGAGCTACAATAATAATTTTGGCATGAGACCAGTTCTAAATTACTCATAACACAAACATCTAAAACTTTTATGAAGATACTAAACACTAATTCTCATCACAAAATTTTCAGTTTTAAAAATACAAACAGTGATTCACGTCAGCAGATTTTCAGCATGAATATACTTATGTATTTTAGGTATAACTAGAGCTACAAATATTCTTTTAACTTGAAACCACTTTCTATAGATCCATAACATAAATATATACAACTTTTATAAAGACATCAAAGTCTAAATATGTATGTATAATTCCCAGAATTTTAATATTTACACAAAATAGAAGGTACATATTCCAGAACAGACATACTTTAGCATTTTTGCAATAACTCGAGCTACAGGCATCCAAATCATGTCATTTAAAGCTCAAAATTCATATAACATATAGATCTACAACTTTGATGAAGAAATAAAAGTCAAATTCACACATTTTTAGCTTCAAAATTAAGTAACAAGGTACAAAAATAAATCTGGAAATCCTAAAACAACATACAATTCTACCCATTCCATATTTATTCACAACCCTATCCCCTCTTACCTTAATGGAGGTTCCTAAAGTGGTTGAAAGTGTTCTCTTATTGTCCTAACTTTAGATCAAGAGGGACTTTGATGGAGAAAATGAAAGAAAATGAGAGAGAGACTTCACTAACTTTAGCTTGTTCTAAGAATTCAGATTTGGGAACAAGATGTAGTGATGGTTTAATCATGCAAATGACATGTGGGGGACAAGCTTTTCATAATGGGATTGTAGTGGGATGTTAGGTACATTAATTGTGGTGATAATGGAGGTTTTAGGTGAGAAAAATAAGTTGGATTATTGACCATTTCCGCAGCCTACATAATGTAGCTTGTATGATTGAAGTAAATATCAATTCTGACACTGTTTTGGTATTTTAGGCATATCTCTCTCATATCTTAATGGGTTTTAACAAATTTGGTCTTGTTGGAAAGCTAAGGCAACGAGGAACAACTTTGTAGTTTACCACTTTTCAAATTCGGTCTCTAACTAAGCATTAAAATATGTACAAGATGATATGATTGAAGTAAAATATCAATTCTGACACTGTTTCGGTATTTTGAGCATATCTCTCTCATATCTTAATGGATTTTAACAAATTTGATCTTGTTGGAAAGCTAAGACAACGATGAACAACTTTGTAGTTGATCATATTTCCAAATTCGGACTCTAACTAGCAATTAAAATGTGTACAAGATGATGCATTTTGAGTGGAGTATGTGGTAATTTGATGAGAATAATTGGAAAAGCCAAAGAAATTAATAACTAAGGAAATAGGTAATAAGTTATTTGATTAACTTTTACCTAAGGTATAAAGTTAAAATTATTTACCATGGTAAAATTTTAAATTGAAGATGTTGTCTTAACCAAAATTTATGTAGAAAGTTGAGATAAAATGGATAATATCATTGATGGTCTAAATCAAAATAATTATACATGAAAATGAAATTTTTAAGATGTTACAGTTTATACCTAAAAGAAATTCCCATAAAATGTTAAATGAAAAAAGTTGTAATTTTTATTCTTTAAATAATGATCTTAAAACAACCAGATCGATAAAATAAACTTCACATATTAAAAAACTTTTAATATTTTATTCACATCTATTATTATCTTTCTTTGATAATCGTGATCAATTAATAAATTAAAGTGCAAATTGTATTTATATATGGATACAATTGAAATATAAATATTACCCTAAAAAGTTGGAAAATATTTTTAAAAAAACCAATGCTTTAATTATTTCAATATTTTTTAGTATTTTTTTTAAAATTTGAATTGTCTTGTTAATAAGATTGCAGAGAGTAATAAGAAATGAAAAATAAATACAACATAAAATAAGATAAAATAAATGATGAGACATGAGAGGGGTTGTAACCATATTCCTGGGTGTTACTTGGAATTGGTACAAATTGTGCAATTGTGAATAAATGGAAAGGAAAGGAAAGAAAAGAAAGTGAAGAGCCATTTTAACGCTTTTGGCCAAACCCAAAAACAGGAAAAGTGAAGCGCCCTCGGTTTTGGAAAGCCTACGTGTCAATTCCCAATACGTCACACAAATGCGCATTTACAGGGTCCCCACGATTCCTGGACTCCAAACACTCCTCTTACCCACTCTCTCACCTCTCACGTCTTCCGCACTCGCCCTATCCTTTCGACACGTGTCCCTTGCAATCCTTTTAGATTCTCCCACAGAGCTCCCATTTCCATTTCCTAACACAACCAGCGAGTACGCTTTCCTTTTAGTACTCGAACCGATGCACCACACTTAAAACCACTCACAAAACCGCTTTTGTCCTTGCGACCTTGGTCCAAATAAAACCACCCACCCTTTCCATATAAAGCATAGCATAGCATCACATAACTCTCTTACGAACATTCATCCACGGAACACTTCCAATTCCATCACTCTCTCACCCCTATAATTTTCAAGTAAGTTATTTTCGGTTTTTCTTCACTCACTCTCCACTGTTTATCCAGATTTTTATTTTTCACTGATTTTATCTTTTGTTCCCTTCTGCGATTCCGATTAATCCGTTCTTATTTTTCGACCAATTTCTTCACATTTAAAAAAATATTTGAATCCGATTAACGATATTATTGTTTAATAGCTCTTTTTGCACGATCTTTCACTGATTTACCAGAGATATTAATTGGTGAAGGAACGAATCGAACCCTAATATATTTTGACCAGAGAGATGGGAAGAGGAAAAATCGCGATTCGGAGGATCGACAACTCCACTAGCCGGCAAGTGACTTTCTCGAAGAGAAGGAATGGATTGCTGAAGAAAGCGAGAGAATTATCCATTCTTTGTGATGCTGAAGTTGGATTGATCGTCTTCTCTAGCACTGGCAAGCTTTATGACTTCGCAAGCACAAGGTACTGGTTCAATCAATTCTTTCATATATAACATCTTTCTTTAACTCCATTCCTAATTTGAATCAATTTTGTTAAGTTTCTGAATAATTGGAATCTAAAATTATTTTCCGGCGCAAAATTAGTGCACTTAATTTCTATTTATTTTTTATTTGCTAGAGTGAATTGAAATCTCTTCCTAATTTAAAGTGAAAACTATCATTAAAAATTAAGCATGTACATGGATACACATTGATTGTGTTTCTCATATTTTTCGTTGTTGATGTCATGCCGTGTGGTGTGCTGTACGAAACATTTTATATATCTCCACTTGCACTCAGGAATATATCAGTGACTTTATTTAATTTCTTTTATGCTTGCCTAGCTATATATAACAGCTTTCTCTCTTGTTTTGTACTGCTGAGGTTGATATAATAAGAAATATGCATGCGCTTTTGCATGGTGGTAATGTTAATTATGATAGATATCCATAATTATGATAGATATCCTAATTTGCTCTTTACTATTTCTTAAGGAAAACTAGAAACTAACAATAACTAAATTTCAAAAAGTATTATTTCCTCTATCAATATCCCTTTTCCTAGCTACCTCATCCATACATTGTTTTGAGTTTACGCATTACAGTATTCCTAATGAAGGGCTTGAGTATGAAAAGAAGACTAACGTAAATTCTCGTATAATATATATACATCTGTAATTTTCCTACATACTTGAGCATGTATACGGGAATGCTAGTCATTCCTTTTGCTTTGATATTCTCGAAGCAGTTCTTGAGTTTATTATTTGAGTCTAAAAAAATGCTCTCGTCAAATTATTTAACATATAATACTGAAAGAAGTGTTGTGGATAAGTGAGCTTCAGTATATTACAATCCACGCATGCATTATCATTGTTCCGCATGCGATCGAAATACAAAAGCTACAAATTAAAGAGTATATATGGCACTATAAAAGGAGGGGGGAAGTACTAGAGTATAAAAAAGTTGTAGCTATAGGGGCTTGCAATAAAAAATGATCATACGTGAATGATCTCTTGTGGTATTAAGCCATTAGGACACCTCTTCATGTTTTATTCCCATTTTCTCAATCTATTTTATTGTCCAATAACCAATCTGTTCCACGCCTTATTCTGGACTAACATTGCCAACACAACAATTTTTTTAAAAAAAATACAAGAATCAGCAATTAATAACCTGTGGATGGAACTCATGATGGTGGATTTGTCAAAGTGAATCATTCGGGATTATGGCTTGAACTATCCAACGCCATTAATTTAGCACACTTTAGTACGCATTGAGTAAAACTTTGGACAACCCAACCTAATTTTTTTAAAAAGAAAAACATAGAATAAAATTGCACCAAACAGTACTAAAAACCTTGTTTGAACTAGGTGTAGTCGATGATAACTACCAACATGCTAGTTGTACCAGCAAAATGTTGTCATACATTGGCAGCACTGCTCGACCACCGTGGTAAAGAAGGTACGTAACGTGATATATATCGATCTTGTCGATCGTGCTCCAACGTTGTTGGTAAACCTTATATGTTCAATCTTGTGCTTATTTATTGTATCGTTCAGCCGAAGGAATTTTTAGAGTTCAATTCTTAATTAGAAAACTTGAAAATGAAATATAACCATATATAATAAATGTGTTTGATTCTTAGTTAGATTTTTTAAAATTATCAGAAATAATAATTTTTCGAATGGTGTATTATATTAATATTAAGGTAACTTGATTAATCAAATTTAATTTTTATAACTAAATATCAAACAAACATTTAACAACCTTTAGTGATTAGTAAGAGAAATAAAAAGGAGTTAAGATAGATTTTCACTTGAAATAAAGTTTCACGGTTGTAATCCTCTTAATTAGAAAGGACGCCCCGGGAAGAAAATAAGACTTAACCAGGCATGGCCTGATTTAACTCTGGGTTATACGGGTTGAGTTTAAGACACTAGTAATGTCGAGAAACATACGAGAGGGAAGGGAGAGGGTGCATAAAGAACAATTATAATAGTAAAATAATCACATCAAACATTATTTAACACAATTTTTTATTTCTTATATTTATTTATTTATTTATCACGTATCATATCTTTTACTTCTACCTTTTTTCCCCATCATTAATTCTCTTAAAACACAAAAAAAAAAACAACACTTATGCAATTATCATTTTTATGCACAAAACAGCAGTGTAAGGATTTCCATTGGCTTAAGGTTTTTTCGTTGTGTCAGCCTGTAGTTGTAAGTTGGTTTTCTTTTAGTAGTAATAATCACCCACGATAGAGAGTTTATGCGACTGTTGCAATCGGGCTTGTCCCATTCTGTAACAGGCGCTTGGTAAGCAGTGGTAGTTTCAACGTGGATAAAGGTCTGGTGGTGTTATTTTGCTGGTGGCTGTATACTTGGCACTTAGGTACTGCTTGTACCCAAACCTTTAATTTGCTCTTTTTTTGATAAATTTTATATCTTGTTTACTGAGCCAAAAAAAAAAATTACAGAGGGAAGGGAGGATTGGGTCTAGGTAGCTTTTGCTTTCTTGATCTCTCTAGGGCTACAGTGGCATGAAATTAAATGATTTTGTAATACAAAAAGGTTACCACAGCTCTATATGGTCACCTTGTGAATTGAATATTCTCTTGATATTGTCTTTTAGGTAAGGAAATAATAAATTTATTGGAATTGGAGTAATCAAAATTAATTTATGATATATAATTACTTCTAACTATTGATAGATATAATCTGTACATTGTTAATCAAAATTTACCAAAATACAATTTAGTCTAACGTAAGTTTGTTTATTAGCTAAACCTATATGAATCTCGGGCAATTAATTAGGAATGAGCTAAAACCTAAAGCTTTGACTAATTTATATATAAGGTCATAAATTTAAATTAATATTATTAACAAAATCTTAGAAATGAGCTAAAAACTAGAGCTTTGACTCATTTATATAAGATGACAAATTTAAATTAATATTATTAACAAAATTTTAGGAGGTGATGTAAATGACACTAAATGACTGAATAAGATGATTTATAATAGGTATATATAATTTTATAGGAAAAGTTAGACAAACTAACAAACACGTTTACCAACTAATTCAAGGTAATAATTGAGTACTAATTGTTAACTTGAAACATTAAGATTACAAGCAAATGTCAAAAAATGGAAAATGAATTTACCACATTGAACACAAATCCAGCATCATCTTTGTTTGATGTTTTATCAAAAAGTTTCGTAATGATATCAATGAGCATAAAATTGAGCCAAATCTTCATTTGGTATTCAAGCAAACACCTTGAGGGCATCACCTTAATCATTAATTTTCTCCTTTACCCTTGCATCATAAGGGCTTCCATCTTTTATCTCCTTGATCTCAAACACCCAAACAACAAATGTATATCCAATTGGAAAGAGAATAACATCCCAACACTAATCAAATGATGTATTGATGTATCAAAAGAAGAGATTGTTTCCTTGGCACTCTGATTTTGCGTAGCTTAAACTGATTCTTCATGGAACCAAGCATAGTGTAGACGAGTAATTAACAGTGAAAATGGGTGAGATAGCAAGGCCAAGTTTTTGTCGGTCGGTTGAGTCTTAGCGCTGAGCATGGTTTCAGAGAAAAGAAGAAACAAACTAACAAGGGGTAATAGGTTGATGACATCTGTTCACTCTAAGTATGTAATTAAGACTAAAAACCTTAGAGAATTACTTTAGGAAAATTAAGGTTATTACATAAAAATGTCACTTGAATTACAGAGGGGCTGTAAGGCCATATTTATACATCAAAGAAGGGCTTTGATCTTGGCTCAATATCTAATAGATAAGGATAATTTCCTAAAATATGAGAGATAGATATCTTCCTAGAATTGAGGAGATAAAGATAATCTCTTAAAATAAGGGGATAAGGGGGACTTTAGCTAATTTAGAAGGAACATGAGCCCCTTAGTCACGAGCTCTCGTCCACCGAACAAGCCAAGTGATTCTATGTCGAGTGGTTTTATGCCAAGCGTCCGTACACCGAGCGGTTTATATGCCATGTGATTTCTAGTCTTGAGCTTTGTTGTTCTTCCAATCGGGACTCTAGGATTTAACATAATTTGATGAGCTGAGTTGTATTATTATTATTCTGGTGGGCCTCGTTAAAACCTCTTGGGAGAAAAATCAAGTGGAAAAATCCCTTTGAGTAGGAAAAAGAGTGCCTGTTACATTCAACTACGATACATCTTTAAATGCATAGTTATTCCTTTTAACTCTTCAAGTTGGTAAGCTCTTTTGTAGATGACTTCTCTTTCCCGGTGTGAGCCTTCTGAGTTGGCTGTTAGCTTCCTGTCCTCTGTGATTCTTCTATTATTGTCAGCTACTCTTAGAATCAGATCTCCTATTCGAAAAAGTCGTGGCCTGAGCAATGTCTTCCATTTCTGAGTGGATTTCTATTTTGAGGCTTGTATTTTGATGTAAGCTATGTATCGTTCTTTTGGATTAAGGTCCAGGTCTTCTTGTATCCTTATGTCATTTTTTTCTTCGTCATAGGATGTTCTTTTAAGAGAGGGCTCTCTTAGTTTTCACGACAATTATTGCATCTGCTTCGTACAGCTCCAGTCATGGAATTTCATGGTCCTAGGCAACATATTAGATAAAGGCCCCTTAGTATACTTTTTTTAAAGAAGAAAATTTTTTGAATAATCAAATTAACATTAACAAGTCATTGTAAATTCTAAACATATGAATCAAATAATAAGTCAAAAAATAATGAACACTATGTTTTCTTTCAAAAATCGTTCTTTCACTTACACTTAAGCAAAAAAACATAAATTATCATAAAAATGGTTTCTTTTAGCATTTTTAGATGCAAAATCATTAATGAGAACATCAACATAAATACTCCCTAACATATCCTTTTCGATAGATAAACTTGTCAAACCATTCAACCTCTCTTGTGACATTGATGATCTTAAGTAAGTTTTTATCAATTTTAGTTTTGAAAAAATTCTTTCAGCAGATGCTACAGTTACAGACATAGTTAATAAAATTCTATAGGCAATTGAGACATTTGGATAGCAATCAACTACTTTGATGAATTTGGGAATTTCAATGGCTGACATTACATAATCAAATAAAGTCACTTTTAACACTTTCAATTTAAAAAAATCATCCATATCTGATAAATTGCCAGAGTAAACTTTAGCACAACATTCTTTCAATGACTCATCAGCCAACTGAACTTCTTCATCATGACTATTCTCATCAAAATGTTTTTTCCTAATAGCACGGCTTAAAAGAATAAGCTTAACATTCATATCAAGTGCAATTTCTTTAACAATATTCATACTAGACATGAAGTCTTCAACTCTATACTTTTTAAAAAATAACCATATATCTTCTAATTGTTTTATGGTATCATCAATGCACATTTACTTAGATTGTAATTTCTTACTCACCATATTAATAGAAAATAAAATATCATACCAAATAATCATACTTCATAAAAATTCAAAGTTCTCAAATGCATTAGCTAAACTCTGAGCTTCACTTTTTGATCTACATTACCACAAAATTTATTATGTAATTCCAACAAAGCAAATCTTATTTGGGGAGCTTGAAATTTGATAGCTTAATACTTTTAATTCGACTCTTATTGGGTATTAGACGAAGATTTCATGGTTAACCCAAGAACACAATCAAGAAAAATTTTCCATCTCTTTGGCGAATTTGAAAATAATGAATATATACGTTGAACAATTCCAAAATAACAAACAACTTTGACAAAAAAATGTGTCATATCACTAAGAGTAATATTAAGACTATGGCAAGGACAAGGCATATATAATGCTTTCGAATGTATTTCAAGAAATCATCTTTGAACTCCTTGGTGTTTTCCTTTCATGTTAGAACCATTATCATAACCTTGACCCTTTAACACATCTTGTAGTTTATTAAAAAGTCCCAATCTAGATGTATCATCTATTCTTAAAAATCTTCTATTTTTATTTTATTACTTACATATTCACATATCGTACTATTAGAATTTGTCAAGGTACAATCGAGAATTAAAAAAATATTTTGCTTCTTCGATGATCTTTACAATGGAACTTCTAACATAATGGCTAAAAGTGAAATTAATTCATTTTGAATTTTATGACCAAGATAGTGATAATGAATTTCACGACTTTGAATGTGTCTAACATTATCTTGCATTATCAAATCAAATTCTATAATCTTTTTAATCAATCCTAATTTTTTTTGTTAATGTCTTGATATAGTTTTTCATTTGATCCTTAAAAAGTCATTATTTTTAGCAAGACATTTCACAACTGAAAATATAACTTGTCGTAAACGTTCTTTCTCTTTCATAATCTCTTGTTGTAAACTTTTATTAATTGTTTGATTTTTGTCCAATCTTGCTATCAATTCATTCCAAGTATTCATTCTAGTCATATGTTTAAAACTATTTTCATGTTGTTTAAGTCTCTCACTAATACGCTTCCAATTACTAAAACCCTTATTTGTCAATGAACATTTTCTTATTATCAGATTTAAACAACTTGTGCTTGGAATAAACCAACCATTATCTATCACTAGTCTCACCATCATTTAGCTTTCTAGAATAATAGGCATATGAAACATGTATAAAAGTATTATTCAAAGGAAAAATAAGATTTTATTCTCTAGTAGCCCTTTTTCAATTAAAATATCTTTTGCTTTGTTATCAAGTTTGGCCCAATTTCTATGATCATAAATATCTAAAGGAGGAATTAGTTGCTCTTTATCAATGCCAATATTTTTCATATTAGATTCATTTGACACATTATTAGGTTCACTAAAATCATTAACTTCATTCTCATTTAAATGAATTTTATCATGCACAATTTTAATTGATTGATCTAAATTTTTATGAGTATCTATCTCTTTAAAAATAATTTATCAAGAGCTCCTCTTTGTGATTTAATTAACTGATCTTCATTTTTTTTTATTTTTTCACTTCCAGATAAATGTTTTTTAGGAGACATATTATGAAAGATAAATAAAATAATAAATTAACACAAGAAAACAAGTAAAGAACAATAGCACCCGAAAAGAGAAGCTGGCGTTGAATATCACAACTTCACATGTATATGTTCATTCTAAATAGTTAAATTTAAACATTGTAAGCATAAAATTGACAAATTAATATGAAAATCAAAACAATCAACCAATTAGTAATAACTAATAAAAATTTAAAAATTAAACATTCTTAACATAAAAAATAATAAAAATACAAAAAAGAATAAAACAATTGACAATGGCTATAAAAAATAAAAATTAAGACCCTATAAACATAAAAATTAACAAAATATTGATATCAACATGAATAAAATTCCTAAATAATGTATATAACAACATAAATTATAACTTAATTAACAAGTCATTTGAAAGGTGAACTAAAACACGTAACAATTTTACAATTTTTCACAAAAGAAGAGGGAATGAAAAATAATGGAACAAGAAAGAGTAATTTTTTTAGTTATATATATATATATATATATATATATATATATTATCGTTACCTTTTTTATTTCCGTTACATGATTGTAACGTTGCCTCTGAAATTAAATTTCATGAATAATTGTGCTTCGATATTGATTTACAGGCCAAGCACATGAAAACATTTAATTAAAAAAATTAAAGCTAGCACAATCAGGGACCTTTCGGTGAAATTTATATAATCTTACTACTAGACTATTCAAGTTACATTAGAGTTTATTGATTTTTTTCTTACATAAGCCAAAAATTGTTTTTTTGTGCCTTATTAATAATGGGCCCTAAGTCATTACCCTTGCTTCCAAGATTCAGGGCCGCCCTGGCTTCGTACGTAGGGCGTAATGGTGTTTTGTGTTTGACACTTAGAAATTTGTCATTTTAGGATGTAAATGAAATTTTGCCATTGGAATTTAGAAATTTTCCGTTTTGGGACTTGATGCAATTGAGCTTTTACTGTTCATAAATTGAATTTTACTGTTACTCTATCAGTCGTAATTTTAGGACTTATTATAAGAGAATTTCGCTGTTCCTCCCTTGGGTAGGATTTTAAGACTTATTGTAAGATGATTTTGCCATTACTCCCTTGGTTGGGATTGTAAGATTTATTGTGAGAGGATTTTGCCGCTACAAACATTTTGTCAACTTGGTCTAACGCATGCTATTTTGCTATCTGGCTGTTTTCTGTTGGACGTAAATTTTTTGAAGCAAATGACTCTTCACTAACTCTTCCTCCTGTTTTGTGTTGGACCTAAAATTCTTTTAGGTCAACATTGTGTCGGCTCTTCGCTAACTCCCCTTCTCCTCCCTCATCCTACTTGCTAATTTGCTAGCCTTTTCAAAGTTAACAATATGCGTCTTGTTGCGTCAATGTTAGGGGCCAATGCAAAAATCAGATGCTAATCCCACATATCGTTGTAGTATTGCAACCTTAACCGTTCATCTTGGGTCGAAGTCATGACCCGTACCTTAGTATAAAAAAATTATTTTTTCAACCCTCATTTGTTAGTATAAAATTGTAAGTGCAACAGTGAAATATGAAATATCTAGTACTATTATCTGAAATTAGAATAAGTAAAGATTTAAAAATAAATGTAGTTGATAGTGTCTTAGAATTGAAAGTAAATAAATACAAATAAAGACATGTTTGGAATGTTTATAGGTTCTTTTAAGAATGATTATAATTTATAACTTTTTAAGTAGTTTGTTAAACTAAAGTTGTTTGGTAAAATAATTTTATATTTTGTTAAATGACTTAAAAAACTACGTTACAATTATGTATGAAACAAAAGTTGTTTTTTTTTTTCCAAAAAAAAGACTAAAAATGATAGCTAAAATTTTGAGAATTTAGCTCATAATAAAAAAATATAAATTATAAAGTCTTAAATAAACTACTAACCATAATTGTTAAATCCGAACCAAGTTTTTTCATCTTTTAAGTTAAAAGTTAAAAAAGAACTGAAGTAATATATATTGGGGGGACAGGGGAATCGCGGCAGGAACTGAACTGCTGAACCCAAGTTTTACATAATGTTACCACCTCAGTTCTGTTTTATGTGTTCACTGTAAAACAATGTTAAGAAATAAGATAAAATAAACATGATAAACTTATTATACATTATTAACTCAACAAATCTAGGATGATGTCCTCCTTGTTTTGTCCATATCTTAGCTCTCTCTAAATGGGTCAGGAGGTTATTTTGCACCAGTTGAAAGACTGAGCAATATCGCCAATACGCATGTTATTTTCTGTTAAAATTAAAAGGAGTCGTCTTGCTGCACTTTGAAGGTTGTGAATTGTTCTCGGTTGTTTGCATAATTTCATTCCAAATGCTTGGTTCTTCCCTTGAATGTTGAGTGTCTGTTGATGGACGCGCTGAACACAGATGCATGTGGTTGTTACATTACAGGTTACAATCCTGACTCTGGCCATGGGGATTGTTCTGCTCGGGTCTGACCCCCTTTAAGTCTATGATTCATATGTAACAATTTCTGATGCAAATATCATATAAACTGTATTTAAATTTTATTAAATATATCATATAATGGAATTCTAAAAAGGTTACTGCAAACGGTATATTAGTAACATTCAACTAATCACATTTGTTAGGTAGTGTTTAATGGACTAAATAAAGTATTGTGAAATACAAATTAATGTTTGATTTATTTATGCATATCATTTTTAAAAAACTATCAAGATCCTTTTCTCTCTCTCTCTAACAAAAAAAATACCCTTCCAAGACTCCTAGTTCACCAATATATACTGGTCTTTTTATAACTTTTTAGAGGAAACTTTTCTGAAAGTAACGATTATTTTCAAATTATTTAATTTTTTTCAACAAAATTGCCCTATCAAATGTGATCAATTACTTTTTAAATTCTCATGCATATACTAAGATAAGAAATGATTATTAATCAAAACAGTCTACATTGACCACATTAAATACTTAAGTGAAAAGAGATTAATGATAATTAATCAAAACAGTCTACATTGACCACATTAAATACTTAAGTGAAAAGAGATTAATGATAATTCTAAACAAATCTTTGATTTAACATAGTTGCATTTGATATTCACTGTAAACCAAACACGGGGCCTCGTACCATCTCTTACACTATGCTCAATAAACTGAATTAATTCCTTGATTTCTGTACATTACTTTGATACAGCTTTTCTTTATATAAATACACCAAACAATTAGAAAATGTCACTATAATTAAGAAAAGTATTCAATACTATGTTTTTATATAGTTATAAATATATGAAAATATACTTTAATTTATGAGATTTGATTGGGATAAGAATCAAAGGTACCAAGTTCAAATCTAAGCAAGTGTAAATATAATTTATGTGTAAAAAATCTTCAAATTGTTGATAAATTTATTTTATAAATATAAATATGAATAATCTCAAAAAGTGTAAATATAATTTGTGTAAAAAATCTTCAAATTGTTAATAAATTTATTTTATATCTTAATTTTTTTAAATGATGGAACCACATAAATAGAACATTACTAAATAAATGATATCATTAATTGTAAGTTTCTTAAGTATTTATGTTTTTGACAAAAAAGGGGTAAAACCTGAAGTGCAAGGTTAAATTGTCAGCAACAATTTTTAACTAAGTCAAATAGTAGTCATTCTTTAACTTGAATGACTATTATCTTACGTCAGTCTATCAAATATCATAATAACATTAAAAAAATTTGTAAGCAATGCATCTGGTTGAATGTTAATATATATTGCTATTTTTTTATAACTGTAACACTAAATTAATGCCAGCTCTTTGTATTCCAACTTTCTTGGAATCAATGGCAAGGCTATATCATATACTCCAACCGGTGAAAATAACCTCCTGATCCATTTAGAGAGCTAAGATATGGACAAACATTAATTTGATAATTCTTAAATACCAAAGAATCTTTCGAAAGCTGTTTGAGACCGAAGTAACAGACACTTCGTACATTATATTGAATTAAACTGTTTTATCATAGTAAAAAAATTGAAGATTAGAGAATATTATCTTCGTCCATTGACTTTCTTAAATTATGGCAGCATGAAATCAGTTATTGAGCGCTACAACAAGATAAAAGAGGAACATCAACACCTCATGAATCCTGCTTCAGAAGTGAAGGTACACTATCCTTTTATCAAAGATTGTATTTGACCTGTGTTGAAAATGAGAAATTATACTCCCTCCGTTACTTTAACCCCTAATTCTAAAGGCATACAATTTTTAAAAAATAGTTTAAATTTTATAAAAAAACAATTTTATCTTTTTAATTATATCCTTATTTAGAGTAAAGTTTTACCATTTTATATTAATTGTATAAGTTTAAAACATTAAATTCCTAAAAATAAATTAATAATGAATATAATAAATACTTCTAATATTTTTTTAGAAACTTACAAAACATAACACTACTTTGCAAAAGGTTGTTGGGGTTGGGTGATGTGAAATTGGGAGAAGACTGTAGAGTCTCGAGCCATAGTAATTACATCTTCACAAACCAAAAAACAGTTGATCATGTCATCTTACCCTCTACACTTCAGAGAGACCAGTTTCTCCCAGTGGAAAGCCACTTGTCTAATTTTTATCAGCTGGCGTCATGTAGAACAAAGTATAGCAAATCCCTACTATTCCATCCTTGCTATTGGTATTGACTATTAGAATTTAGAAGATATAAAATTTCAAAGATTCCAAAATATCCATGCAATAACATTCAAATTACCTCATGGATATCATGAATTAAATCATTCATTTGGCAAGTGCATGATAGCTGGGATTTCAAGCAGCTCATAGCCGCATCTCTATTTTGTTTGCATAAATGTTTTTCGACTAATTTGCTAAATGTGTCTACAATGAATCTTGGGGCACATACAGATGTGTGATGCTTAGAGAACTATACCATTCTGTGAGTGCCATGATGAGATTGAGTGAAAAACAGCAGAAAATGAAGATGTAAACATGAGATTGAGTGACATGATCAGAAGAAGAGGAGAGAAACTTCACATTAAAAAAAAAAGAGTGAGAATAAGGCCGAAAGTAAAGATATAAATCAACATAAGATAGGTGAATGATAACTATTAAACTATTTTCACCGTCATAACCTGGTTGGCCATACCTGAATTTCAGATTTTTCTTAAAAGAAAAGCAATAACTACAAGATTAAGTACAGTAGAAATCTGAAGACTTCCTACCCTCCTCCAATTGCAATGTGTTTACTGTCTACGTAAGGTTTGGTAATGCATTTCCAGTATAATATGCGAGGTATTTTTTCTTGTATCTAATACATTGAATTCAAGATACATAACATCATCTACTCATCTAGTTGGAAAGAAAGTAACAAGGTTTTCTATGCAGGGAGCACCACGTAGGGTTAGAGTTATTAGCTGCGATAGCTTTCTTAGAGAGACAAAACTCACTTTTAATACTCTTGGTTTCACCACAACAAAATTCCTGGGGTACGAGGAATCCTTAAAAAAAGTATCATTAATCCCCCCCCAAAAAATCAGTAACCTCCTCTCCATTTGTGTCTATTTACCCAGTTCTGTTATAACTCTTTTCTATGGAAAGGAAACACTGGGCATCGGCCACTAAAGAGGTGTCACATATCTTCCTTGAACAATGAAATGAACCTACTTACCTACCTAATTGAACTCATTCATTAGTGAAATAATCTACTTTGGTTAGTGACATCATCACAAACAAGGTTAGGAGTTGGGACACAATCACACAAACAAACAACATCAGCCATTATTTTAGTCTTAAAACTGTCCTTATTTAGGTTCTCATGGAAGTCTTAAAAGTGATCCTGTAAATCACTACATTAGTGATAATTTTAGTCTTGAAAGTATCCTTATGTTGGTTCTTAAGCCTCATGGAAATCTTCAAATTCTTACCCTACAATTAGTGCATGTAATATAAATTTCCTAAAATAACAACCGTTTAATATATTTTGATATTTTGATATCTATATTTCTACTTGCTAGTTTTGGCAGACAGAAGCAGCAAGCTTGCGGCAACAGCTGCAGTACTTACAAGAATGCCACAGGTAAAAAATAAATAAATTAGGTGATTAACATCCAGCAATTGCATGAATGTACTAGCAGCAGGTTATATGGATTTGACCGAAGTACTGTGTAAAGTAAACAAATAATCTACCATTTTAAGTTTACTATGTACTTTAGTTCAAATCAATAATTAATACACCTTTATTTTCTCACTTTAAATCTGACAACATATCTATCATAACATAGGAAAAGGACAAAGCAAATTTTACCATCCACCTTTTTTAACCTCCATTAAAAAATCATAAAAGGGAAAATGATGACCATCTATGGTTCATTTTCCTTCCAAGCATTTCCAAAGAATGATATTAAAATATATATTAAGAATAATGCTACCTGACAACATTTACTAATAGATCAAGAAAGTTATAAATTGCACAACTTCAGCTCTCTAAACCAATAATATCAGAATGCTGATAAAAATTTAGGCTATGTTTGTGAGTTGGTTTTTGGAGGGGAAAGGAGGAAGGGGGAGGCTAATTAAAGTGTATCTTACAAAGCACTCTACCTCCTCTCTTCCCTTCTCCCTTAAAACCTTCCCCTCCCACCTCCACAGATTCCGAAACATACCCTTAGGCTTGGAAATTGATGGTATGTTTCTGTCCAGAGATAAACCCATCTCAAAACAAGAAAGCATTTCAAACTTCCTTTTGGCTGAATGCAGGCAGTTGATGGGTGAAGAACTTTCTGGTTTGGGTATTAAAGAACTACAAAGTCTGGAAAACCAACTGGAGATGAGCCTAAAGGGTGTTCGCATAAAAAAGGTACGGTGGGCTGGTTCAAATCCAACCTCTCCCCTTTAAGCTTCCATCGTTTTGATGGCACATTCTCAACTCTTACATTATCATCTATTTCCATGTAGGATCAAATTTTAACTGATGAGATTAAAGAACTGCGCCAAAAGGTTTCAGGAGTCTGGTTTTATTCTTCCCATGTTTGACCAAGGATTGTACGCACACTACTGATCAATTTCATTAATGCCTTTACAGGGAAATCTCATTCATCAAGAAAATGTAGAACTCTATAAAAAGATGGAGCACATCCAAAAAGAAAACACAGAGCTACAAAAGAAGGTAAATGATCAAGAAAACACAGTATATAATCCAAGAATCCGTTATTCATCTTTTCATACATACATATAGGCTATAGCAAAGGCATGTGCAATGAACAACTCCGTATAGACATGGGCACTTCATTCAGAGACAGCAAAATCTAATAGATTTCACTTATTTATTAGGCTTAATTGCATTTACCTAGAAGGTAAAAGTTTCAAATTTCCTATAGCTAAACCTAAACAGAGATTTGGATCTTAGGTTTATGAAGCAAGGAGTACAAATGAAGAAAATGTGGCATCGAATCCATCATACACAATCAGAAATGGATATGATATACATGCACCAATCAGTCTCCAGCTAAGTCAGCCACAGTCTCAATACAGTGAACCACCAGTGAAAGCGATGAAACTGGGGTATTTCCCTCAAACTGATAATAAGCAACGAAGCTGAAGTCTATATTTTCATTTTAATTTCATCAGAAACTAACTAAACGGCAAACACACAATTTCCACACCAGATTACAGCTGCATTAGCAAAAACTGTTCAATACATGAGGAGGGTTATCATTTTCTGACAAGCTGCCAACAACATCTCCGAACAAATGATCAAGCTTCTATTAGTGGGATCCTGTAGTTCATCAACCACATTGTTCCATTCAACAGTGCAATACATACATGGTATGAGATTATCTATCAAGAAGCTTACAATTGCTGTTAAGGATCAGACATAATGACTGCCTCTGTAAATTTTATGCAATAAAGATATCAACCATTGTGCGTGCTGGTGTATTTTATATAATTTCTAATTACATCTGTTGTGGTCAACTAAATGGAATTCAAAACACAAGCACTTGTGCCTACAACACCTTTAATGAGCAACATATAGGCAACTACTGTATTCCTCTCATGTAAATATGTAATAAGCATGACGTATGATTCTTCACAATGAATAATCACTAATCCTAACAATAAAGAGGCAACTGATATCCCTGAATCATACAAACCAATATATGATGCTGCTAGAAATCATTAATAAATAAATCAGGGACTTAATTACAGAGGTCTGCTCCATGCATATCAAAAACACGTGCAATAGAAACAGATACTTATATACTGGGTAATAGGAAAAAGTCTGACTTTTGAGGCATTCCTAACATCAAATATACATAGTTAAAGTATCTGAAAAGCACTTACGAACAGACAAGAATGCAACTATGTCTGCCATAGTTCATGTTGTACTTAATGAATAAACAAATACACTCAGCTGGTGGCAAACCATTATTCCAAACTCATTCAATAAATCCTAATTACATTTGGCAGGGAAAAGTTACATGTTAGGGTTGTTTTAAGCCTAATATATTAAAAATGATATTAGAGCTTATGCTAGATCTGTTATGGGGTCACTCATGAGGGGATGTGATTTAAGTCTTACGTTATTGAGCAACCCAGATTTTTCCGTGCACCAGCTTTGTGAGGATAGGGTAATCCTCATCCTATGACTATGAGCTAGCTTTTCGATTGAGTTAAACCCCCAATAATCAGAAATCTCAGAAGCAAATTGAAAAGCAAGAAGTAAAGGAATGCAACAATAATCAGAAAATTCAGAAACAAATTGTAAAATATTGAAAAACCCATGCACATATTTTCCTTTTGTCCAAACTAAGTTATGGCATTTTACAAGCTTGTAACATCTGATGTTCTGACTATTGAAAAGCCCATGGCTGATAGCACATGTTTTGACTAGCCATAAACCCTAAATATAGTAGATCTTTCCATGTTTAATAACCACATGTCAAATGGGGACTAGACCACTGATCTCACTATCATCCTAGTCAAGTGCCAATAGGGCTACAATACAGGCTAGAAAATGAAGACGTTGCCTTCTGAAGGGTTACCTAATGAATATCATATTCAAGGTAAAAATAACCATAGCATGTAATGCAACTGAAAGACATGCTAAGTACTTATATGTTAATGAATTATAATAATTATTAGCGCATAAAATTAGTATGAGATTGCCAAGAATAACTAAAAATAGATGCTCTTCTTACAGGGTTACCAAATGAATATCATATTCAAGGTAAAAATAACCATGGCACGTAATGCAACTGAAAGACATGCTAAGTACTGATATTTTAATGAATTATAATAATTATTAGCGCATAAAATTAGTATGAGATTGCCAAGAATAACTAAAAATAGATGCTCTTCTTACAGATGCATCAAGCATGCAATAGAACAATCTGAAGGGATATCAAAGCTTAGGTATACATTATCAAATCATGGATTATCATTAAAGCAAATGCACAAATTATTTCTAATTACATTAAGGTCTTCAATCATGCATGAAAAAAGACATATACAGCAACTCAATGATTTGAATTAAAGCACAGTTCAAGAGCAACAGCTAAAACCATGCAACGACTCAGCCAGCATGACTTATTTCTAGGACCGATATAATGAGAAACTGTTTACTATAACATGTATGAAAAACATAACAACAATTGCAAATACCTTTTATGAATTTAGAACACGGGTTTAATTACTTGCTTATTTTAGACATCATAAATTTTACTAGGGATATCCTATGCGTTGCATGGTTCAAAATGAACCATCAAGCCTCACCTCCAAAACGGCATTGAGTCTCACAGTAGTTCTAACAACACCAAGCTTCAACACTTACACTTCTATATTCTATATATGGATTTTAAAACCATCATGTCTTAGCTCCAATCCGGTATAGACCACAAGCATAGTGGTCCAATAATACTAAAAATTGTTATATAACCATGAATATATCTACAAAATATATGTTATAAACTTAATATATTATCAATTTCTCCAAATAAGGAACACATGTCAACTGAACACTAAAGAAAGAGCCAAAAAAACAAAGGTATAAGAAAATGGCATGAAAAATAAACTCTCTAATCATAAAAATATAGTAAGAAATTGATTTAAAAAATTCAAAACTAAGATAACCGACTCTTACCACCTTAAGGACTAGATTAGAGAGGTTGTTTTTGTGTAAGAAATTAGCGGTTTACTCCTAAACAATAAGTGCACAAATTAATGCTTACTGCATAGACAAATTAATAGGTATATTTAGTCATTTACTCAGAGTGACACACATTTGTTGTGGCATGATCCTAAATCTCAAAATAAAAATTAAAAAAACACATTATTTCAGAAAAAAAACAACATATTAAATGCAATTATTACAATAAGTTATACTGATGAGTGATCTTCTGTGTAAATCTACTACTCAAAGATTTAGACCATTGAGTATGAGTAAATAATAAGTTTTTTTTTAGAAAAATAAAATTCATTTAACAATTTCACTAATGTTTGCCTTAGATTCTTTTAGCATTTTAAATTTCAATTAAATAGCTTCCAGTTATACAGGTATTTCCTTCTCATTTTTGTCTCTAACCTGGCTTGTGGTAAAATGATAAAGGAGATACCAAACAAACCATGAAGAATAAAAAGTCATTCATTCCCCTCTGCCTTTTTTTATCATCCCTATCCTGCAGATTTCATTTTCATACGGTGATACACATTTAGCAGCGTCGATTTCATGAGTCAAAAATATAAATAAAGTAAAATGTAATTGATCAATATAATGGATCAACCCTATAAGATAATTCTGAGTTATATCACTTAAAAGTAAGATCGGTGATGAATTCGCTCTTTTAGTCAAACCCACATCGCTTTTGAGATTCAACATGTATCCTCTCACTTAACAAAAACTGAAGGAATATCTTTATTCCCGCTCTCAACAGATATTTCACTCCCTCTGAAGAGACATCTTGAAGAAGAGTCTCAACATCTTTATTCCTTTCCACAACATCATTGCTTTTAAATTATGTAATGTTTGCATTGGCTAATACATACTACCTCAGTCCTTTATTATAAAAAACTTTCGAGAGATTTCTTTGGTCCTTTAATATAAGAACCTCATCAAAAAGTCAATAGCATTAATTATTTTTTCACCAAAATACTCTTATTAATCATTAATGAAATAAGCATTAATTAAATAGAAAGAGAGTAAGATTTGTGAGTACCAATAAAAGTAATAGGGTACTTTTGGAAAACTAGTATAATTTGTAAACAAATTAAATGACTTTAACTATATTAACCAACTTTTCTAAAAAACTGGAATTAGTTAAAAAGTTTTTATAATAAGGGACTGAGGTAGGATATGTATAAATAATATAATTTTAAATGTATTAAGTGTTCAGTTTAAAATATTTTAAATTTTTTTTAATCCTATACTTTTTTTATATACATAAAATAGATATCAAATAATTAAAAAAAACTTTATTTTTAATTCATGATTAAGGAAATTTTACTATTACAATTCAAATCTTATTTTTGAATAAAAATTATAATTAAACATTTATTTATTGCACCTGATATTTGTTACATATAATTTAATTTTACACATAATATATTAAATTTTAAATTATAATAACATACAATATTAGATGATATATAGAACTCCCAGTATATGGATGTCCCGGTTCAAAGAAGATTGCCTCAGGTGAAAGATACATGTAGTTAAACCAAAAGATGATGCATAGAACTTTTATGTTCGTCTATAATAATGTGTTTTCACATCATTTAATAAGTTTAATAACTCACAAGTTAACAAAAATTCAATTAAGGTCACAGCGTATTATTTGATGATGTATAGAACTTTTTGCATTGAAAGTACAATTTTTTATTTTTATTTTTTTTCCCACGGGTACCCCCCCTTGGGGATAGTTCTGTATATCCAGCTACTAACAGGATATGGTAGGTGAGGCTCCCAACAGTAAGTGCTTCTCATAAATTGTTCCTATATACTTTAAATTTCAAATTCCAATTAATTATGTTAATTTTGGTTGTGGGGGGGGGGGGGGGGGGGGGGGGGGGATACAAACATGGTTATAAATTCAATCTTAAAGGAACATTTCAAATTGATAAAAATATATATGATATAATATCATACTTTACATTTGTCTCTTATTAATAAATTCGATCTTAAAGGATCATCTCCAATTGATAAAAAAAACATATATAATATAATATCATACTTTTTACATTTGTGTCTCATTATTGAAAACTTAATATTTCAAAAATAATTTATAGATATAATTTTAAAAAAATACAATCTCATACATTTGCACAGGCACTAATAATAGAGTTAATTTGTTAATTTATTTCACCTCTCTGGCAAAATCCAATTAGTTTATTTTTCAAAATCCAATTGAAGAGTATCCTTCACCTCTCTGGCAAATTGCCGATGAAGTTGTGTAATGAATCTCCCTAAAACCAGAAAGCCTTTAGCAAATAAGTAAAGGTATACATAGGTATACATATCTACTTTTAAATTAGAAAGTTCTAACGCTTGGCATGAATATTTAAGCAATGAGAATAATAAGGTTTTGAATCTTGGATCTCTCACCCTCAATTCCTAATCCTATCTCCCACCTCCTGTTTACCGTTACTCTAACATTATTCCAAAAAAAATCAAAAATAAATAAAGTGATTTAAGCTCGTGGGACACTTTTAGGAGCAGCTCTTTTCAAAGGGAAAGTAATTTCTCAAAACTGATAAGTAATTATTTATTCAAATAAATAAAACACTGAGCAAACATCAAGCACTAATTTGAATCCTGGTGCATGCACCCTCACTTGCATCAGTTGCATGTACTTTAGAAGTTTTTTCCCATTAAAATAGCTTTCTCCAAATTTGTGTGAGCATTCATAATTTTTAATTAGTATATATGCCAAGAAGTAACCATTACAAACAAAGATTGTACAAAAAAACAAAGATTATTATATTAGATTAGATATTAATTACCTATTGATCAGAGACATGGCGATTAACCTAATTGTATGTATCAATTAAGGCTTCATACAGCCAAATTAATTCAAAATCAACAAATACCAGAAAGATAAAAAAAAAACACGAAACCAATGTTGCACCAGACACGACTTAAATACAGCATAAATTGGAAAATAAAAAACGAATCACAAACGTTTATCACCACAGAATCCATGTCGATTTCTCATAATTCATAAGAACAGCAGTTTAAAAGCCGAAAACACGTGTATGTAGGCCCAAACTCAGAAAAGAGGGGCAAAAAACACATCCAGAGAATGATGAAATCACAAGCATGGATAGCTGATCAATAAGATGCTATATAACAAAATGAGGATGAATTTGAATCTCACCTTGTGAAGATAAAAAATAGATCCGGTTCTGATCTTTGGCTTCCACATTCTACATGTTAGGTCACCGAACTAAACGTCGTAACTGTTCATAATAAGCAAGATGATGAGTTCAGTTCAAAACGCCGGCGGAAAAAATAGAGAGAAGAAGAAGCGTGTGTTTGCCGGCGAGAAGCGAAGCACGACGGCGATCGGCGGAGAAGAGAGCGAGAAAATGAACCAAAGAGTCCTCGTTTTGCATCATTAAGAAATTAGAAGGGAATCAAGCTAATCAGCGTCCTTAAGAGTTTTGGTTTTGCGAAAGGACATGGGGTACTATAAAACGGCAACGTGGTGGAGAGAGAAGAAAATATCTGAGCCAATAGGGGATTAAATTATTAAATAATATCCGAAGAGATTAAATCCTCTGCAGAAGAAGTATCGTGCAGCTGCACGTTTGGGTGTTTGTCACTAACTGGTTAGTTGTTATTCTTTAACAATCCATTTCTTCACAAGATTTTGTGTATATTAACATATTTAATCTGCATCAGACTCCCAAGATGTATATCTTATCCAACTAATTCTAGCTGGTTTAGTTAGATTGGTACATTTTAATGAACGAGTACTTGCTTTTAGTTATATACGTTCGGTTCTTCTTAAATAAATTTTCAGCTTCATAAAAAAAAATGTGTTTGTTAGAATAGCTAGTCTGTTCTAATATACAATAAATGTTTATTACACAAACAAGATTATTTATGAAGGTATATTTTATTTTTATTTTTTAATTATAAATAAATATGATATTTTTAAAAGTTTGTAAAATAACTAAAAATATGACATTGTTTGATTTTAGAATATATTTTCTATTTTAAACTTTAAATCCAAAATCATCCCCTTATTTACTATGTTTTCAAAGTTTGTAACACATTTTTTAAAAATCATTAAATTTATTTAATTTAAGCAAATCTTATTTTCAAAATTAAGAAATTAAAAAACTACGGTTAACGTTTAGGAAGGACATAGGAGTAAGGGTGTTCATCAACCGAGCCGCTAAAAACCGGTCAACCAATCTAGAAACAATCGAAATCGATCAAACTGAAAATCAAAAAAATTGAAATCGCAAAAAAAATCACTTTTCATGTTCGGTTCAGTTCGGTTTCACATGTGGAAATTAAACCAAACTGCACATTTGTATATTGTTTTGTAATTTTATCCAAACTGCATAATAACACTTATTTTTTAAAATCTGTTTAGGTTAGAGGAAGAACTAGAAGACTAAAATATTGGCATCAACACTTAGTTTTTATTATTTATGTTGTATTTACATTAAACATTATTTAAATAGTACTACTTTATTTATTTTATATTTGAGTTGAATAGTTGAAAACTTAAGATATTTTACTTATTAATAATTCTGTCATCGTTGATAATCTAAAATATTTTTTGAATTTCTATAATTATAATTTTTATTTGAATTTATAAAAAATATAAATTTAAAAAACCAAATAAATCGATGCAATATGAACTGCATTTAATCGATCATATTGGATCGGATGGTGTCTTTTATTTAACCGAACCGAACCGTAACTTAATGAAATAATTAGATCGAAAGATATTTTGTCTCAAAATCGAACCCATCCGGACCACGAACACTGCTACATAAGAGGAGTATAAATTCTTTTGTGGATAAAACAGCAACATAGCTGTTGGCAACATGAAATTTTGCCATTGAATGTGGACAAGAGGAAAAGTAGTCGTTGAGCAAGTGGGCAACTTGAGCGTGAATCATTAATTATGTTGAATTATAAGAGATTTGTAACATCCTAATTTAGAATTGAGGGTAAATTAAATTAATTAGTAATTAAAATGAGTTAGAATGATTAATTAATTAATTAATTAAAATGATGTGAAATTACCCTTTTGTCCTTAATATCAAATACCCAAAATTCAATTCTCTTTTTCTCATTCGTTCCATTCTCTCGCGCATGCAACAAAGGCAATTGGGCGTTGTGCTTCTTCAATCCCGTGGCTTCACCACTCTATTTCATCATCTTCTCCTTCAAATTCTTTCAAAATTAAAGCAAGGCTTATGATCCTTTTTCCTTCCCTTCACGTGGCAACCATGGACATTTTGGTGGGAGCTCCAATTTTGTGAGTTGGGGGTAAAAACCATATACCCATTTTTAGTTTTTAGCAATTCATGGACTCCACCTTCAATTTCTTCCATTATCTTGAATTTAGAAGCATTATTTGGAGCTTGATCGTTGTGGACAGCTTGGAAGGTTGTTGGGGTTTTGAATTTTCTGCCATTGTTGGTGAGTTTAAGGTACCCATGACTTCTAGTTTTGCAAATCTGTGACTTTGAGCATTTATAGTGGTGTTCCTATAAATTTTGGAAGTTCCTGAGTTAAAATTAATTTATGGCCAGCTTGGGACTTTGTGATTTCGTGGTTTTCTTTCATTTGGAGGCCATTCAAAATATGGGTATTGCCGGAAGTGGGTATCGGAGGTTGTCGACGTGTTTCGGTAAGTTAGCGTTTACCGAATAAGTTAATGGGCATAGACTTCAGAATATAATTATTTGTGTATGAGTTATTAAAAATTAAATATTGATGTTTTAGGAATTTTTGAGTTACCTGTTGGTGATCGAAGATTCTTAGAAGGCTTTTCGGAATTTCTGAGATCATCTATTCCAGGTAGAGGGCAATTATATTTTAAATGCATGGTTTATGGACAGGTTGGGGGTATACTCACATATTTATATGTGATTGCACTATGATGTTGTGAAAATTAATGATATTATGATTATGTAAATTGTATGGCTAATTGTTTGAATGTCGTTATACCCCTTGTTAATATGTTGTTATGAGAATCAGATGAATTATACTAAATTATATCTCTGTCTATACTTATTGTGTTACTATATTGCATGAGATGCAAGGAAACAATTGAATTGATGTTATTATATTGCATGTGATGCAAGGAAATGATTGAATAGATGTTATTATATAGCATGAGATGCTTATTATTGATAAATAAATGAGAAATGGAATTTATGTGTTGGTGGTTTCTTGGATTCCATAAAAGACCTTGGGTAAGACTCAAGGCAAGCATTTTGAGTGGGACTCAAGGCTAGCCTGTAACACTATCCTTGTTGCTGAGAGTGATTGTGTTGCATGTGTAGGCAAACAGTTTGGTACCTGTAAAACGACTGGATCAGCTGAGAGCTGAGATTATCTGAGATATGGTTGAGAGCCTTTATGTTGCAATAATATAATATCATGTGTTTATTTGGATCCGTGTGAAAATATGTATTGCCATGTGTTATTGAGAATAACATAGCTTGAGATAGCTTGTGCTTTGTGATTGATATATGCAATGTTTAATAGAATGTGGTGTATGTTGAATGGCAGTGATTATGATTGAGAATCCTGGAATATTGATATATAGTATCGAATTAGATAGGTTGAATTCAATTCAATAACTGTCGTTTAACATATAATATGCTTACCCCTATTATGTGGTTATTTTCCAATGAGATTGGATCACGATGGCATCATACTTGTGCGAAGGCATTATATATAGTTATGTAGCCTTAGCAGGCTCTTTATATATAGTTATTTTGATGATGTATATATATCCTATGTAGTAGATTTAGGTAGCTGATGACTTCACTAGAAGTTTAGATTGCATTTTGAATATATGGATTCCATGTACATGATGATTTTGTGATGATATTTTGATATATTGATGTGGTTGACCATGGATGGTCCCATATTATTGCATGTGATGCATTATGTCCAGGAAATGTAATTTAGAGCCTTAATGCATTTGCATGATTGATATTGGCAAGAATGGTTCAGGCATTGCATTAAAAGGGATTTGTAACATCCTAAATTTAAAAATTTAAGAAAAATAATTCAGTGAAGAATTTTCGAGTCCGACTTCGGACGGGTGCTTCTATCGGAAAAGAATAATCCTAAGTAGATTGATTCCGAACGAAAAGGAAGGAGCTCTGATTCTGAATGAACACCTTTCGGGCAAAGACGTTCCCAAGTAAGATACTTCCGAGTGTAGGAAGTTAAGATACTTCCGAGTATAGGAAAGTTGAGATACTTCCGAGTGAAGGGAGGTTAAGCTATTTCTGAGTGAAACATGACCGAGAGAATCACTTCCGAGTAAGGAAAAGCTCTGTGTCCGAATAGACACTTTTGAGTGAGACAAATCCGAGTGAAACGTTTCCGAATGGATCGTTTTTGAGAGAAGTACTTCCGAGCGAAGTAAAGCTTTGATTTCGAATGAGTACTTCTCGGGCCGAGATATTTTCGAGTAGTAAATTCCCGAGTGGGGAATTTCCCAGTTAAGTGTAACTTTTCCTGAGTGAGGTGTCTCCGAGTGCGATAATTCCGAGTGGGATGGCACCGAGTGAGACGTTTCCAAGTGGGATAGCGTCAAGTGAAACATTTCTGATTTTTGCGTACCGATTGGGATATACCGAGTGAGTCTTTTCTAGGAAGAGTACTTTTGGACAGAGAAAGACTTTAACTTCGAACGAGTACGTTTCTGAGTGAATAGTTCCCGAGGGAAGTAAATATCCGAGTGGTGAACCCCTTCATTCAATTCGTGCTCGGGTGTCTTAAAGATTGCCTAGAGCCTGTGCTCGGGTTCATATTCAGAGTTGCTGAGAGTTTGTGCTCGGGTTCGTATTTGAGATTGTCCTCGACCCCGAGTGATCCTTTCGAGTGGAAAGAATTCCGAGAGGACTGAACTTCGATTCCGAGTGACGCAAATGAAGGCTTTGACTCGGGCAGAGATATATCAGAGTGAGATATGTCTGAATGAGGTATTTCCGAGTGAGAGATTTCTGAGTGGATCATTTCCGAGAAAGGAAAGCTATGATTGAGTGTTTCATGTAGAAACCTTTCCGAGTGAATTTCCTCCGAGTAAAGTAATTCTGAACGGAAAAAGGCTCTGATGAATCTTTCTCGGAAAGAGGGATATGCTCAAAATACCAGAACCGAGTCAGAATTGATAATTACTTCAATCATTGAAGCTCTTCCACGTCACTCTGTTCTTCTAAATTCTAGCAGATTCTCTTTTCTGATATTTTCTAAGTATGGGACCCACTCTGTTGTCTTATCTTCTTTTCTTTAAATATCTTGTTTCTCCCTTATCATTTAAGATACGTGTATCAGACTTCTTCATTTCGTTCACGTCTCTTTTGCATGAACGATATATAAATACTTCTACTGTTGGATTAGCTGAAAACTTTGAAAGTGTAACACATCACCTCTAATCCTTTTCTTTTCCAATCTTTACTGGAAATTATCAATCAAAGAAGAAAATCAATCTTCACTTCTTCCCTTTCACGAAGAAGCTTTGGACTGGTTCAGAGCTGGAAATTCCAGTTGGAATTTGTGAGCTGTGATTAGATATAGCCTGAAGAGCTGCTGGAAGTCTTTATTCCAGGTAGGGGGAGCGTTACATTTTAAATGTATAGTTTATGAATGGAATCGGGATAATATTGAGAAATCCCGAATATATGTGATATGTGTGATATATTATGAGATATGATGTTTTCCGTTCATATGTAAGTGGTATTGATATTGAATTTATATGAGATATGAACTGCATACGTGATGTATGTATTTGTGATGAATTCTATGCATGAGATGCAATAGAATATGTGATTGATGATGATGATATGAATGATATTCATGAAGATTCCATGATATATATATATATATATATATATATATATATATATGCATGTGATGCATATTGATAAAGCATGATATGCTTACGTGATGATTATGATAATGATTGATTATTATTTGGCATAGCATGTGCATTCAGACGCACACAGGACTGCAAGGGGCCTGTGATGCCGGCCCAGATGGGAGGGCGGCCTGATGATAAGGCACAGACCCTGTGGTGGTTTCTTCGGATTCCACAGACTCCTTCGAGTTGGACTCAAGGCCGGCCCGTAACACTGAGTTGAATTACTGCTGTCATTGAGAGTGACTGGTGTTACATTATAGGCGCGTGGTTTGGTACCCGTAAAACGGCCAAATCAGCTGAGAGCTGAGATATTATGTTGTGTAAATCCCATCATTAGAGTCGGATCCGCATGCATATGCATTGATTTATGTTATTGAGAATAACATGATGATATGATCATTTGATGATATGAGAATGAAAAATATATGATGAGATTGTATGATATGATTATGATTTATATGTAGTTATGAATTGGACACTTAATCCGATTCAATAACTATCATTTGACATGTTTATGCTCACCCATATTTGTTGTTATTTTTATAGTGGATATAGGACGCAGCGATGGTATATGAAGTCACCCAGCCTGCTCGGAGCATTATGTATATATATGTATAGTACATGATGCACATAGTTGTTTTGTAGTAGCCTTGGCCGGCTCTTGTGCATACCGAGTTGTTATATTTATTTGTATACTTAAATGGGCCGGTTGGTTGATGTAATAATGATGATTGTTATTATATTAATCTAAAATCCGATTTTAAAAACTGATTATTTGCGAAAAATTTATTTGGATTTTAGAAATTTAATTTTAAAAATAAGGATGTTTTAGGATTAAGTAATTGGAAGTAGATTGATGATATGAATTTGAAAGTTAATGGTTTTAAGTGAGTTTTATGCATAATTGGGAACTGGACGGGCCATATTGCATTTTATAAGGTTCGGATACCATGGAATGTTTCCAATAGGTTATATACATGATTTAGGACTTTGTTAGTGCCTGAAATGTTGTTGGCTTTTTGGCAAGCGCACCAATGTATTTGTTGTTTTCAAAATAGATATCGTTCCCTCAAGAATTGAATGTTTTCAGTGTGTAACAATAATTTTTATTTACTATGGTAAACAGTGTCAAAACTTATTAACAAAAGAATGATTCATATTCAAAGTATACAATATTCACAAATTTAAAGATTGATTGATTCATTAAGAAAAAGATTATGTAAAGTAAATTTTAAATCTATCTAGAAATTGACTAGAAAAATAGTACTTACGAATAATTCCAATACTTGAGATTTAAACACAATATAGCAAACTATGTTGGAATTTGGATCTCTACACTAGTACATAACATAACAATTATAAACATGCATATTTAATCATCAAGTTTATGTTATTGCAACTTAAAATCATTAAACCCGATCCCTCGGTGAATAAATTCTAAATAGTTACCGTAAAGTCTGATCCCTCAAATGCTTTCTCAGTAAAAACTTAATTTAAGCGCTGACCTTAACACAATAATAATTACCAACTCTATCCCTAGTAATTGGTATATTAAGGGTATTTCAACTTTCATTTCCATTAAAGTGATTTAACACACATAAAAATCATTCTTCCGTTTGAAGTTCATACTAATAAAGGTTGAAATACTAACATGAAACTTGAATCATAAACCTGCATAATTCATAATCAAAATATCATAATCATAGATTTGTTCACCAATTCTAACATAAACAGATTAGTTACACATGGTGAAAGTAAAAACACAGCTTATAATTGAAGACATCATAGATACTTGATCACACTTGAACACACTTCACAATAAGAAAGGAAACAACACTAAACAACACTCTCAAGTATATGGAAGCTATTCTGCAGTACAACTCAGAAACAAAGGTTCTGGAATCAAAGAAAGAAGTGATTAGAATGCAGAATGGGATGCTTGAACTCTTGGCAAATGACCTATTTATAGGGCTGAGTCGAGGTCCTGACACTACGCGTGGGCTTGGCGCTATGCGTCAGCCTCCTAACTTAGCCTTTAGTAATTTCATGATTTCCAGCCATAATTCCCTCCATTATGTCTCAATAATGCTCAAATCAGGTGATACTTGTCTCCCACTGTGTGCATAGGCTTTGGACTGAAATGGTTTGGCCATTATTTGGCCCTTTTTGAGTGCAATTCCACCTATTAATGGGATACATGTAGCACCAGATGCTACGCGTGGGCTTGACACGGAGCGTCAGCACCAAAATCCTGACGCTGTACATAGGATTGATGCTACGCGTTAGCCCTTTGACTTGAATAAATTTTCACCTTAAATCCTTAGCTTTTTACTGCAAAAATTGAGAAAAATGGGTCATGCCAAGTTAAGTTCAATAACTTCCATTTATTAAAAATAAAACCTAAATTTATTTATTTTTATCTAATTTTTATTTATTTTATCACACTTTTTAATATAAAAATAATGACAAAAATAAAGACTAACAAACTACCCCAACTTAGGAAGTTGCTCGCCCTCGAGTAAAACAAACTAAAATTCCAAATCAAATTTTTGAAAAATTTGAAAACTTACCACAAGAAGTAATTCATAACTTACTGTTTTGAATTGATCAATATTAATGTCTTGTGCAAAAAAGACATAAGGATAAAACTAATACAATATCATGTCAATAAATCAAGTTTATTTCAAAGCTTATCTCACAAGTGTTTCTCTCTGTAAAAAGGTAACCTGTTTCACTCAATCAAGCATAAAATCAAACAAATTTAATTTTGATTTTCATCTTATCAATTGTCATTCATACAGAATCAAAAAAGAGTCACAAGGTATTTTCAAAGGTTGTAATGAAGCTTGGTTACAAGAATTTATGGTTTTTTTGGAAAGTAAACACCTGAAATCATAAAAGAGCACTTCATGTGAGATTTTAAGGTGTTTTTCTTGATCCAAAACTCACTCCCCTTTTTGATGGATACCCCCAACTTAATTCTTTTCATTATTTCTTTTTCTAAATTTACATATATTATTCTTTTATTTTTCATATATGCTTACTTTGATATCAATTTTGGAAAGAACTAAGTTCATATTTTCAGTCCCCAATTTTGTAAGAACACTCAAATTATTTTCATTTTGATTAAAATGCTCTTTTACTTAATTAGATAAAAGGGAATGGTTAAAAATATTTTTGGGTAAGGGGTGTCAAAGAATTTATTTTTAAGGCTCAAAATGGCTAACAAAGGATAAATACATTTTTACCATGGTAAGCTTTTTGGCCCTAAGTTCATGTGTTTACCAATAAAGTGCCTTGATCATGCTCTTGGATCCTCTGTACAACAACACAAATCAAATAATTAAGCAAAATCAATTCGTAAGAAATTATGTCGATACCCTCAAAATGTTTAAAGAATTCTCAACTCACCGGGTTTTCAAAATTAGCTTGATTATTAATATGAATATTGTAATTTGTTTTTATCAAAATACCTTATTTGCAAAAGAATCGTTATTTAATTATTTAAAATGACTTATTGTTTTAAAAACTTCAAGCGTATAAAGATTCAAATTTCAAAAATTTGATTTGATTTTATTTTTAAGAAAATCACACTTATTTTTGGTTTTTAATTAAAGAAATCACACGAATAAATATTATGTAATAAATAAAATCACACCACAAAATAAAAATACCAAATTAACCTAGTAATAACTAACATCCCACAGAAAATACCAAAGTAAATCAATGTAATTATGTAAGAGTAAAAGCAGTCATAAAAGATACAGAAAATAAATAAAGTCTTCAATCATCATCCTCCTACATCTCCTCATCCTCATCAACATCACCCTTAGAATCAACATCTCCCTGTGTCAGCTTGTGCTCCTGATGTACCACCTGCCTCAGGATATATGGGCTGGTCTCCTGGCCAAGCCATATGTGATGCAAACTCAGTTGGTGTTGTGAATGGTGCATCTACTCCATGGATCCTGTACTGATAAAATGAATCATGTAAATGCACATAGGCCCGATGAGAAGCAGCCATCATCTATATCATATGCTGACAATCTATCCTCAGCCTAGCAAAATCCTAACTGAAAGCATTAGTAGGGGCAGCCTGCTATGGTCGTCTCCTTCTAGGTCGCGGCTGGGCCTCCTGCTCAAGAGGTGGAAGCTCGCACTGCTGTACAAAATAGGCTCTGTTCACTAGAACATGGGTTACTCGTCTCGATGAACTAGTGAACTATGGTGAAGGTACTTGCACTCCCGCCTCCTCAATAAGGCAGATATGATCAGTGGAAAGGGTACTGGGTATTCACCTTAGACCCAAGGGCATAATGATGAATCTGCTCAGAATTGAGAGCAGCGATGTCGATGGTGTGTGCCTGTAGAATGGAGAATAGCAAACAACAGCGATCAACAGGTAACTAAGAGAGGCGAGAGACATGTATGATGTTGTGTAGGATAAGATACATCCATGTTTGGGCTATCGGGGTCAGCTGCATCTTCAGTAGGTTGGATGGAGCTCTATTAACCTTACTAAGGTTAAAATAAACTCTATCCTTGCTCAAAGATTGAGCAACCTGCTCTAGAAAATATCCTAAATCACTATCCTCAGTAGCAATCTTGTTTCTGTTCTCCTACCAGAAACAAGTATCACCCTCAGGAGTGGGCTCCCAAGGGTTACCCATAAGGGTACTGATGGTATCTTTATCATAGACAATATGCCTACCCCTAACCCAGCTAGTCCTCATCTATCCAATGTTCAGCGAATCCTGTCAAGTCCTGTAGGCATTCGTGTAAAACTCCATCACCAAGATGGGATCTCCCTTAGTAGGTAGGGAAAACAGTGTTCCCCACCTCCTCCTCTGAATCTTTCCAGGTAGCTTTGGGTAATCAGCAACTCCCAGATCAAGAACTCTCTCCCAGATTAATCTCTAACCTTTAATCTGGTGGAACCTAGCCAACTTCACTTCAGTCTTAAACCTGGTAGGATCACGAGGTCCAAGCTGCTCCTCCTCAGTCTGAATGTCAGGATCCTTAGAGGAGGTAGTATCCTTTCTCTTCCTCCTCTTTGGACCAGAGGCAGGGATGGATTTCTTCGGGGCCATCTGCAAGAAAATTTTAAAATTAAAAACAATACACACAGTTTAAATAATTACACATTTTAACAAACATGCAAGAAAATATCACAAACATCACAAAACAAATTCATCTTTTTAATTTTTATTTAAGATATTAAATAAAATGCAAATTATTTTTATAATAATTTAATTCAATTTATACAAATAGCTCTAGAAAAATTTAAAAACACACAATTTTAAAATATAAAAATTACATATATAAAACATTAAACACATAAAAATAAAACATAGAAAACATATACTTCAATAAAACTAAAACAAAAAGACATATTAAAAATACATTTTAAAACGAATTATAAAGCACATTTTAAATTGAAAATTATTAACATGTAATATACAAATTAAAATAACAGAAACAAACTAAAGAGGAAAAATTAAGAAAACTGAAAATGGGGACTGACCATAGTGCCAGGGGACACATAGTGTCAGCCCTGTTTCTTCACGCTAAGCGTAAGGGTGCAGTTTTGAAACCCAAATTTAGGGGTTGCGTAGCAACAACCCCTCTTTTATGCATTCAATCAAAAACAACAATTCCTAGGGGTCTCTAATGATCCTAAACTAACCTAACTACATGAATTCTACTAATTGAAAAACAAAAATTAAAAAGATAAAAAGGATGAGATACTTACTTAGATGATGCAGAGAATAGGAGAATGTGGGGATTTGAGAGGTTTAAGGTTTTAGAAAATTTAGGGTTGGAAGTAGTTGGAGGCACAAAAGGCAACTTATGTTTTTTAAAATTTGTAATGGGTCTCTCTGTGTAATGGGTTCTATTTCTAAAACCTAAACGTAGGACCTGACACTACGCGTGGCTCTGACGCTATGCGTCAGGTCTGAAATTTTGATCCTACGCTACACGTGGGAGTCAGAATCTCAATTTTTCAATTTTTGATTTAAAACCTAATTTCATGCATTTTTATCCTTTTTTTATTTCTAAAATTCTAAAATTGGCCAAAATTTAATTGAAATCATATTTTTTTTTATTTTTTAGTTTAATTTAAAAATTTAAAAAATAAACATCTGAATAATGGGTTGCCTCCCATTGAGCGCTTGGTTTAATGTCTCTAGCTTGACATCCTACAAATCATAAATCTGATAAGTAACAAATGGTAGTGAGTCTGTTGATCTCACCACCCAGATAAGGTTTTAACTTGTGTCCATTCATCATCTAACTTCTTTTGGAAGTTGGATCTTCAATTTCCACTGCTCCATATGGTTTCACTTCTTTGATCATGAATGGGTCTGACCACTTTGATTTCAATTTACCATGAAATAATTTTAATCTTGAATTAAACAATAAAACTTGCTGACCTGGTATAAAATTTCTTTTCTTTAATTTCTTATCATGGTAAGTTTTCACCTTATTCTTGTAGCACCTGGATAATTCATAAACATGATTCCATATTTCCTCTAACTCAAATAATTGCAACTTCCTTTTGTCAGTTGTAGCAGTTTGATCAAAGTTGAGGAATTTCAATGCCCAATATGCTTTATGCTCTATTTCCATTGGGAGATGACAAGCTTTTCCATAAACCATCTGAAAAGGAGAAAGGCTAATAGGAGTTTTAAATGCAGTTCTGTGAGCCCAGAGTGCATCATCAAGTTTCTATGACCAATCTTTTTCTTGAAGAAGAGATAGTCTTTTCAAGATCCTTTTCAATTCTCTATTTGAAATTTCAACTTGACCATTGGTTTGTGGATGATATGTTGTGGCCACCTTATGTCTTACACCGTAATGTTGTACACCTTTTGAAGAATTTTGTTATAGAAGTGTGAACCTTCGTCACTAATCAGAGTCCTTGGTGTTCCAAACCTGTAAAAAATATTTTTCTTTAAGAAATTCACCACAGTTTTAGAGTCAGCATTAGGTGAAGCAACTGCTTCCACCCATTTAGAAACATAATCAACTACCAAAAGGGTAAATTGGTTAGATTGAGATTTGGGGAAGGGTCCCATGAAGTCGATTCCTCAGTAATCAAATACCGCTACCTCTTGTATGTTTGTGAGAGACATTTCTTGCCTCCTGGTTATGTTCCCTATTCTTTGGCAATTGTCACAAGACTGTACAAATGAGTGGGCATCTTTAAAAATAGAAGGCCAGTACAAACTTGATTGAAGGACTTTTGCAGCAGTCCTTTCTCCATTAAAATGACCACAATGATTTATAACAGTGCCATAACACATCAATAATTTCCCAATCAGGTACACAACGTCATAACAAGTTATCCACACCAATTTTAAATAGATGAGGGTCATTCTAAACAAAATATTTGGCATCTGTAACTTCCTTGATGTTTTATAATTTCAAAATAAATAAAAGTATAAATAGAGCTAAAAATAAAAATAAATAAGGGAGTGTTAAAAGAATTTTTAAAGAAAATAGCATCAGGACCCTGACGCGTAGCGTGGTTGTGGCGTGTAGTGTCAGGTGGGAATTAATGACTTGACGCGTAGCGTCAGTGTCGCGACCAGCTTAAAACAAGGCATGCAAAACAGAACCCGCAAGCCTCTTTTCTTCTATTTTCTTCTCTCCCTCATGCGATTAGACCCAGGACTTGGTGGAAGCCTTAATTTCTTATAGTTTTGGGTGATTGGAACCAAGGTAAGGCATATGGGGCCCTTAATCTTGCGTTTTCTCTTCTCCTTCTCTTCCCCTTCTTTAAAACTGAACTATGGATGTGATGTTGGGGTTTGGAGATTGAGTCTTAATGGCTTCAGAAGCTTGGGTTATGAGTTTGAGAGTGTAAGGAAGGTAATGTACTAACTAGATTGGTCTTTCGGTAACCGTAGGTGTCAGAATAAGTGTTGGTCAAGCGTGTGACAAAGTGGGCGTCGAGTTTAGAGGAGGAGCGGTGAATCAAGTGACCGGAGGACACAATCGACACCGAAAACAAAATTGAAGCTTGCAATCGAGGTAAGGGAGGTGTTTGGGTCGTGATTAATTAGAATTAGTTCGAATATTAAGCTTAGGAAATTTATAAAATAATTGGGAATTATTAGGAAGTTGTAGAATAGTTAGGAAGTATTTATATTATTGTATTTATACATGTGTATGCATAACTGAATAACTAAGTGTTGAAAAAGTATATTAATCTAATTAAATATGTGACAGAAAGCAAAGAAATGAGTACAGGAATTATAAGCATGGGTGATGTTATAAAAAACATAAGTTGATATGAATATTAATATTATGTAGGGTGATATATGCTATTTTAACCATGCATGACTTGATGAAGATAGTGAAATGATGATTATGGAAGTATTGTGACATGGCATGTGTGGGTTGGACTATGTGGTCACCCTGTGGAATTATTGAATGACAATTTTTGACAAGATATGAATGTATTTAATGATGTGAAATTGTATGTGTTTATATGATATGGTACGGCCAACGGTATGATGTACCTTTCATTTTTTGGCTTTTGTGGTTTTTATACCCAAATGAGCTACCCAGTGGTCAAGTCGGACCTAATCGTTGAGGTGGGGAGCCAAGTCGGGCTCGATGAACCAAGTCGGGTTCACAGGGTGTCAAATCGAACCCCCAACTGAAGGTCGATCCTTTAGTATCCGAATATTAGGAGCCAATTATAATGTGAGTCAGTGGTGTTATATATGTGAGTTAATGGTTATGATGTTTTATGATAAAAGTGATGATTGATTGTGAGTATAAATGAGGTTTAATGTAGAATATGTAATTTATGTTGATGCATGTGATGTAATGAGTATAATGATTGATTATGATTACCAAATGGAATAGGAATGAAATTACTATTGCTTTTGAGATGATGTTGAGGTCTAGGTATATATATGAATCAACGTAAATTGGAAGGAATGAATATAGGTAGAGGCAATGAACCTGATAAGCTAAATAATAAAGAAAATGTTAGGTATCCAATAGCCATAATTGTTGTTTCCATTCTATATTAATCATGATATTCCAAACACTTACCCTTGTTGTTGTTTACTTAATTAGTGACCAGTGACAGGGAGGAGGCCAGTGCCCCGGAGGTGTGCCAAACGGAGAATTGATGCTAAGGAGTGAAGAAATTATGTAATAATAAAAGTAGGAGATGGACTTAGTGTGTGTAGTAGCATATTATGTTTGTATGAATGTGATTTAGTATAGGGACTATATAACTTGCATGATGAATTGATGACAATGATGTTTGTGATTGCATGATGATGAATCCATAATTGGAATGCGATATGGTGCCAATATGCTTGCATATGGTAGTTGATGATGAAGTGATGACATTATTCATGATTATGTTTAATGTGTGGAATATATACATATTGGCACGGAGCAAATGCATTATGTTTGACGAGTACTATAGGCAAGTCTTATGGATTTTTGTGAATCATGAATGATGCGGGTTGTGTGAATTGCTTAACGATTAGATGATGTGAATGATTATGCATATGTTAGAATTAGGCATTTTATATGAAATTCAAGAATTAAATAGGCGAATTTGAGATCTGGTGGGTTTTGGGATCCCCGGAAGGGACCAATAGGTTCCTTAGGTCATTTAGGAACTGTGCATATAGGCCTTGGGCCATTTAGTGTCCATTTTGGTGGTTTGGTGCAAGGGTTTTGCACATTATAGGTTGAAACTGCTTTTTGCACATAACTCATGTATATGATAGAATTTTGGCGAACCAACAACGACAACAGTTCTGGAATGGGGAAAACATGTGGCCCGTGAAGTTTCGTGGCAATCGGATATGAAACGGGCTATTTAGGTAGGTTAGAAGTTGGCCGATTGGCCTAAAACCCATGACAACAACAGGTGCTGCTACTGTCATTCCGACGCTACACGTAGCGTAGGGTGCGTAGCGCCAGGCCCCCTATTTCATGTTCTAGTTCTTTTCAACTTTAATGATTTTTTAGGTTTTAAATTATTAAATATATATTTGTATCTTGACACTTTTCGTTGAAAAAGAATATTTTCTAATTATGGTATCTTAAATTATTTAATTTAGAGGAAAATTTTTTATTGTAAAGTTTAATAAAAAGGGTAAAAATAAAAGTAAATTGACATAGGATGTCACAGGTGGTATCAGAGCGGTTCTTTCCAGAGCCGGGTAGATGGGTAGAAATAGTAAATTGTGAGTCCTATACTGGACTGTTCTTACATTTTATTGCATTATGTTGGTAGTTGTTTGTGTTATTCACAGGTTAACTTGGCGGAATCTTATTGTATATATGTGTAAGGTAATTATTTTACTCCCTGGTTAATTATTGGTTGCTGATGGTGATGTGTTTGGATATTGTAGAATTGAATTATTGTGGAGGGATCTAGTTCAGGTGGAGGTGATAACTTCTGACCTGGGGTGCTAACAGACCCTCTAAAGTCAGAACCAGGGTGGCACTGATGTAAAGCCATGTCATCAGATTTACTTACTCATGAAGGGTTTAGGAATCATATCCGGGGTCTACACTAATAGCCACTACGAATTGTTGATTAGGACTCCGGACCCCTCTTGACACTTAAATAGCAAGTCAGAATCGGTATGGGCAACATGTACCTGTAAACATTGTGGCTACAATGGGTTAGGAAGAATATTAAATCATTTCTTCTACCAAGGTAAACCCTATAAATACAACTTATTCATTATTGAATAGGGATCTAATCTAATCTGAGAGTTGCCTCCATAATACCTATTGTAACGTCCTAAGTTATTTTACATTTATTTTTATTCAATTAATTAAATCTTACGATAAATTTTTTCCCTTTCTTGATAATTAATCAAGATTTAGTGAAATAGCATTTATTTTTACTGATCTATTCAAATGACAAACAGTTGCAGTCAAATTAAATAAATGAAATCTAAAAAGAGGAACAATTTAATCTAAGCACAACAAATGGGGAGAAAGGGAATCAGGGCCTCCCGCTTGAGCGAGGCCCCTACTCGCCTGAGCGAGATTCCGAACTCTCGCTTGAGCGAAGTTTCTATTCGCTTGAGCGAATACCTTTCGCAAATCTGAGTGGGCAAAACATACTAACGGACTCCCAAAAAATCTCACCCTGAAAATGATTCTGTTAACCAACGAGTTGTCATAGCAACCATGAGAGCATATATAAATGGACAGTGATGTATTTTAAAATATAGATTTGTATCCGATCCGGTCTTGGTTAACACACAACTAATAATAATGCTCGGAAGTTCTCATACACACATATAACTCTACAGAGTCACTCAAAGTCACTCAGGCCCTGACACCGATCTCCCCCTTGGCGCAACTCCATGGCTCCTTCCCCCTCCCTGTCACTGGTTACTAAAAAAAAGGGCAAGGGTGAGTGTTTGGCATTGTAATTAATATAGAATGGAACTTAACAAATATACATACATATTTATATATATACATTAAGCATCATTCGAAAGTAAGCACAGTTTACTCAACAAGTGTATCATTTGTAACCATCAAGGGGTCAGCCCATACTTAACAAGATATCAACTTTTCACTCGGAAATCTATCAAATTGCACACAGAAACATAGTGTATTACATACGATAACTATATTAACCCAACCAAGCAATTCCATAACATTCATCACAATCACCACTGACTCTCATACAATCTGACTCCTAGTATCCGGATACTAAAGGATTGGCCTTCAGCTGGGGGTCCTACTTGACACCCCGTGAACCCTGCTTGGTTCACCGAGTCCTGCCTGACTCTCCACCTCGACCACTGGGTCCTACTTGACCACTGGGTAGCTCAACTGGGCACGAAAACCATGGGAGCCGGAAATGAGGGGCTATCATATACCGTCGGCCATCCCACACCACATAGTCATCCAACAATTTACCTTTCACATAATAATATCAATTCCTCATCACTCGGGTAGCCTGCTTGCTAACCCGGCGTCACATAACACTGATCATTTCAACATTAGATATCACAAGATCATAACATAATAAACTCAACCACACACCCGATCCTCAACTAATTAATGTACACAGTCATGCATGCACAAGTATAAACACACAACTACGTTTAGTAACATTTTCCTTAACCTGCTTACACTACCTCAATGACCTGAATAAGAAGCGAGTCCTATTCTAATTAATTATAACCCGAACACCCCCTTACTTTGGTTCCACGCTTCGATAATCTGCTCCCTGTGTCGATTCCTTCCTCTGAGCACTGGTTTCGCAGTCTCAGCTCTGTCACTCAGTCTTCCGTTGCTTAACCTACTACCTACGGATCATAAAGTACAGCTCGTCACTTCAACGCCCTTAGTTCATGGACCGCATTTGGGCTCACACTCACCAGAGGAGTGGAGAACAGCATCGTATATAGTCATGCATGGCCCTTGACCGCCAAAGAATAAAAGGGATAAGGGAATCACAATTAGAACGGATTAGTAGACTCACCTTGAAGCCTCGATCACAGGAATGGGGTTCAATTGAAGTTCAGACACAAATGGAGTCCCTCCCCAGCGCATGCAACTCAGCGTTAAGAGAGGAGAAAATGAAAGAGAAGGGACAGGCCAGCAGCAGAGGTAACTCGCAATTAATGAAGAGGGAAGGAAGAGAATCTCCTTATATATATAAAGCTCATGGGCAAGATCGTCTTTTCATTTATTTTATTTGTATTCTCACTAACTTTTAATCAATTTCACCATATTAAACTATTTCATAGTTTATCAAATCAATTACACTTATTTATTCCCTCAACGTTTAATTATTCACAATTCTCTAATACTTCGCAAGAGTATAGGCCCAGTATGAATACCGACCCACCGGCGTCCTAGCTTAGTGTTCATACCTCAGAAATCCGAGCTACATCCTGAGAGGTCGGATATCTCATCCGCGCTCGCCTCTTGGTTACCTACACCCGTTGTTTCAGTCATTATAAGGTTGATCTGGGCTATGACCCCGAGTGAGGCGCTCTCCTCACATCGGTTTGGACCAAACCACCTAGCCCTGCCCGCTCTTCTCTTACACTCTCGATCTTCAACTCCGCCTGTCCGCGCTTCTGAGACCGATCTCGACACCGGCTTTCCCGTCTCTGGCTCAGACAAAACAAATATTAAATAAAACTTCTAAAACATTTACTAACATTTCCTATTTCTTATAATTCTCATTAAAACATCAGGGATGTTATATCCACCCCCCTTAAAAGGAGATTTCGTCCCCGAAATCAGTGTTCCGGTTGGAAAAGATGAGGGTACATTCGTCTTATATCGGATTCTAACTCCCAAGTGTAGTTCATCCAATGTAAATTCTGCCACTTCACCTTCACCAGCGGTACCTCCTTGTTCCTTAACCTTTTGGTTTGATGCTCTTCAATGCTGATCGGTACAGCCTCCACCGTCAGGTTCTCCTTCACTTCAATGGAGTCACTCGGTACAATCATGGTATCACACGGAATGTAGGCTCGAAGTTGTGATACGTGGAACACGTTGTGAATGTTAGTCAACGATTGGGGAAGATCCAGTCGATAAGCGACTTCCCCAATCCGTTCTAGTATTTGGTATGGTCCAATATACTTCGGATTAAGCTTTTGGCTCTTCAAAATTCGACCTACACCCTTAGTCGGTGAAATCCTTAGGAACACCCAATCACCCACTTGGAATTCAAGGGGTCTATGCCGATTGTCATAATAGCTCTTTTGCCGGTCTTGGGAAATTTTTATCCTCTCTCGGATTAAAGCGATTTGTTCGTTCATCTCTTGAATCATCTCAGGCCCAGATGAACAACATCGCCGTTCTCATTCCAACATAATGGAGTACGACATTTCCGACCATAAAGAGCTTCGTATGGAGCCATCCCAATGCTGCTATGGTAACTGTTATTATATGCAAACTCTACCAAGGGCAAGTATTTCTCCCATGATCCGCCCTGTTCCAGCACACATGCCCTTAACATATCTTCAAGAGTTTGTATAGTCCGTTCTGATTGGCCATCGGTCTGGGGATGGTAAGCTGAGCTCAGTTTAAGCTCAGTACCCAGTTGTTGTTGCAAACTCCTCGAAAACCTTGAAGTGAATCGGGGATCCCGATCGGAGATAATGCTTGAGGGCACACCATGCAGTCGTACAACCTCAGCAACGTACAACTTAGCTAATCGATCTAGCGACCACTTCATATTTATTGCCAGGAAATGAGCACTTTTGGTTAGTCGATCAACAATCACCCAAATCGCGTTGTATCCGGTTCGAGTATGAGGCAGTCCGGACACAAAGTCCATGGTGATACCTTCCCACTTCCAGATCGGAATTTCTAGAGGTCGAAGCAAACCTGGAGATCGTTGGTGCTCAACTTTACACTTCTGGCATATCACACAAGATTTCACATACTCGATTATTGCCTTCTTTATGCTTGGCCACCAGAATTCCTTTTTTAAGTCATGATACATTTTTGTCACTCCCGGATGTATACTCAGAGAGCTCTTGTGTGCTTCTGCTAGCACAGCCTGCCTGAAGCCTCCATGTGTAGGCACCACCACTCGGTTCCTGAATCTCCATATACCATCGTTACCCTGAGTTATCTCCACATTTTTACCTTGGGCCTGAGTATCAATCAGCCTCAGTAACTCTTCATCGTCTTTCTGTGCAGATACCACAGACTCCAGAAATTCGTTGGAGATTTTTAACATTCCGATTGTCATTCGGTTTGGCGCGTCCATAACAATTCCAACATTCATATCCCTAAAGCTTTCCAGCAATTCCTGTTCTCTACCCATCAGGTAAGCCACGTGTAATACCTTCCTGCTTAGTGCATCTGCCACAACATTCGCCTTGCCCGGGTGATACTTCAAATCGAAGTCGTAATCCTTCAAATACTCCACCCATCTCCTCTGTCTCATATTTAGCTCCTTTTGATCAAATAAGTACTTTAAACTCTTGTGATCACTGAATACTACAAAGCGAGCTCTATACAGATAATGACGCCAAATCTTCAGTGCGTACATCACTGCTGCAAGTTCCAGATCATGAGTCGGGTAATTCTCCTCATGTGGCCTCAATTGCCTTGAAGCATAGGCAATTGCCCGATCAGCTTGCATCAACACACACCCCAATCCAAATTTGGATGCATCACAATATACTTCAAATTCCTGTGTTACATCGGGCAGTGCAAGCACAGGGGCAGTCGTTAAACATCGCTTGAGAGTTTGGAAGCTTAATTCACACTTTTCCGACCACACGAAGGGGTTTCCTTTCCTCGTTAACTGAGTCAGAGGGAGTGCTATCCGAGAGAACCCCTCAATGAAGCGTCGATAGTATCCAGCTAATCTGAGGAAACTCCTGATTTCAGTTACTGACTTCGGCCTCTCCCAAGCCATAACCGCCTCAATTTTTGTCGGATCAACTGAGATTCCCTCTCGGGAAATTACATGCCCCAAGAATTGTACACTACTCTCCCAGAAATCACACTTAGATAATTTAGCGTACAACTTCTTCTCTCGGAGTACTTGTAAAACAAGTTGAAGATGTTGAGCATGCTCCTCGTCCGACCTCGAATATACCAAAATATCATCAATGAATACCACCACAAACTGGTCCAAGTACGGTTGAAAGGTCCGATTCATATAGTCCATAAAAATGGCAGGAGCGTTCGTTACTCTAAAGGGCATTACTACGTACTCGAAGTGCCCATACCGAGTCCGAAATGCTGTTTTTGGGGTATCCTCCGGCCTCACTCGAATTTGGTGGTACCCCGACCTCAAGTCGATCTTAGAGAACACAACGGCGCCTTGCAACTGATCCAATAAATCGTCAATCCGAGGTAGTGGATATTTATTTTTGATCGTCAGTTTGTTCAGCTGTCGGTAATCAATGCATATTCGCATACTACCGTCCTTCTTCTTTACCAGTAACACCGGAGCGCCCCAGGGTGAGGCACTGGGTCGGATAAAGCCCTTTTCTAGTAATTCGTTTACTTGTTTCTTTACTTCGGTCAATTCCACCGAAGACATTCTATATAGCGCTCGGGACACAGGTTCTGCCCCAGGGATCAAGTCAATAGAGAAATCAATCTCCCGACTGGGAGGTAGCTCCAGAATTTCTTCCGGAAAAACGTCAGGAAATTCGCAAACAATTGGAATATCGCTCGGCAGGAGGTTATGCCTACCCTCCGAAGCGAATAAAACAACATACGTGGTTAGGACATCGCTCACCCCGTCCTTCATGTCAAGTTCCTGAGAGAAAACAATATTCTTCTGATAACAATCGACCAACACATGATTAGCAGCAAGCCAATCAAGACCTAGAATAACATCTAAGTCCTTCAGTGGCATACAGATAAAATTCACTCAAAAAGTATGGGCTTCGATTTGCATCGGCAGTTCTCTACACACTGTAGTCGCACAGAAAGTGGAACCAGTTGGAGTGGAAACAATAAGAGCGTTCTCCATTAAACCGATCGGCAGACCAAGCCATCGCACACAACTTTCCGAAATAAAGGAATGGGTGGCACCCGAATCATAAATTACATCAACCAGATAGCCACAGATGAGGCACTTACCCTGTACCAAATTGTCATTCCTCGTAGCTTCCGAAGCATCAAACGTAAACACTCGCCCGGTCATGGCGTTCTGGGCACCGCTAGATTGGGCATCATATCTTCCCGATTGTTGGTTCCCTCTACCAGCTCCATTCCGGCCTCCCCTCAGAAAGTTGGAACCCCGGGTCCCAGAAGAGTTAGTTCGGTTGTCCTGCCTGCCCTGCTGCTGCCTCTGAGGGTAATCGAGCCTGAGGTGCCCTGGTTATCCGCACTGGAAGCACACAATTTGATTGGCTTGGCAATGTTTGGCAATGTGACCTTCCTGACCATAATTGTAGCATGCACGGCTACTAGAAGGATTACCCGATCGACCGGTGGAACCCCAACCAGAAGAGGATGAGGAGGTAGCAAAAGACTTGCCGCCCCGGAAGAATTGACTCATCCTCTTGAAACTGAATCCTTTCGCCTTCAGTGGCTTTTTATCTCTCGGCTGGCACGTCCTTTGTAACTATACCTCTTCAGTCAGTCTTGCTTTGTTCACCAGGGTTGGGTAGTCCCTAATCTCCATCGGTACGATTACACTACGGAGTTTAATCCGTAGTCCAGCTTCGTATTTGGCACAGTTACTACCTTCAGTCCCTTCTAACGAGAAAGGGTGGTAAAAATCACATAGCTCGTCGAACTTGCTGGTGTACTCGGCCACAGACAGCCGGTCTTGCTCCAACTTCAGGAATTCCATTTCCTTCCAGATTTTGTAGTTATCCGGGAAGTATTTAACAAGGAACCTCCTTCGAAAATTTACCCATACCAACGGCTCATTTGCTGCGTTCATCTGCACCTTCACTCGGGACCACCATACTCTAGTCTCTTCTTTTAGTTGGTAAGTAGCAAATAAAACCTTTTGCTCTTCTGAGCACTCAAAATATTCAAAAACCTGCTCGATATCTCTGATCCAAATGTATGCCCCGTCATAATCGTGTCCCCCTTTGTAGATCGGAGGATTCCTTTTCAGGAATTTATCTATAGTGGGACCGGACTCGGTCCTACTCATCAGCTGAGTAAATCTAGAGAAGAAATCATCTCCTCCCCCGAAACCAGTCTCTTCGGCCATTTAGTAATTCTACAATGAGCAAACACATCACCATCAATAACCAAGGTCAGCCAGGGAATCGGAAATTTATCTTATATTCATAGAATACTACGCCAGTGGAGTGCCAAGGGAACGATGCCAGACCACACACAATCATAGTACAATGAAATATAATCAACCTTCATAAGACTAACACAATCACTAGATTGACCCATACACCGGCTCTAGAAAGAACTGCTCTGATACCAAGTGTAACGTCCTAAGTTATTTTACATTTATTTTTATTTAATTGATTAAATCTTATGATAAATTTTTTCCCTTTCTTGATAATTAATCGAGATTTAGTGAAATAGCATTTATTTTTACTGATCTATTCAAATGACAAATAGTTGCAGTCAAATTAAATAAATGAAATCTAAAAAGAGGAACAATTTAATCTAAGCACAACAAATGGGGAGAAAGGGAATCAGGGCCTCCCGCTTAAGCGAGGCCCCTACTCGCCTGAGCGAGATTCCGAACTCTCGCTTGAGCGAAGTTTCTATTCGCTTGAGCGAATACCTTTCGCAAATCTGAGTGGGCAAAACATACTAACGGACTCCCGAAAAATCTCACCCTGAAAATGATTCTGTTAACCAACGAGTTGTCATAGCAACCATGAGAGCATATATAAATGGACAGTGATGTATTTTAAAATATAGATTTGTATCCGATCCAGTCTTGGTTAACACACAGCTAATAATAACGCTCGGAAGTTCTCATACATACATATAACTCTACAGAGTCACTCAAAGTCACTCGGGCCCTGGCACCGATCTCCCCCTTGGCGCAACTCCATGGCTCCTTCCCCCTCCCTGTCACTGGTTACTAAAAAAAAAGGGCAAGGGTGAGTGTTTGGCATTGTAATTAATATAGAATGGAACTTAACAAATATACATACATATTTATATATATACATTAAGCATCATTCAAAAGTAAGCACAGTTTACTCAACAAGTGTATCATTTGTAACCATCAAGGGGTCAGCCCATACTTAACAAGATATCAACTTTTCACTCGGAAATCTATCAAATTGCACACAGAAACATAGTGTATTACATACGATAACTATATTAACCCAACCAAGCAATTCCATCACATTCATCACAATCACCACTGACTCTCATACAATCTGACTCCTAGTATCCGGATACTAAAGGATTGGCCTTCAGCTGGGGGTCCTACTTGACACCCCATGAACCCTGCTTGGTTCACCGAGTCCTGCCTGACTCTCCACCTCGACCACTGGGTCCTACTTGACCACTGGATAGCTCAACTGGGCACGAAAACCATGGGAGCCGGAAATGAGGGGCTATCATATACCGTCGGCCATCCCACACCACATAGTCATCCAACAATTTACCTTTCACATAATAATATCAATTCCTCATCACTCGGGTAGCCTGCTTGCTAACCCGGCGTCACATAACACTGATCATTCCAACATTAGATATCACAAGATCATAACATAATAAACTCAACCACACACCCGATCCTCAACTAATTAATGTACACAGTCACGCATGCACAAGCATAAACACACAACTACGTTTAGTAACATTTTCCTTAACCTGCTTACACTACCTCAATGGCCTGAATAAGAAGCGAGTCCTATTCTAATTAATTATAACCCGAACACCCCCTTACTTTGGTTCCACGCTTCGATAATCTGCTCCCTGTGTCGATTCCTTCCTCTGAGCACTGGTTTCGCAGTCTCAGCTCTGTCACTTAGTCTTCCGTTGCTTAACCTACTACCTACAGATCATAAAGTACAGCTCGTCACTTCAACGCCCTTAGTTCATAGACCGCATTTGGGCTCACACTCACCAGAGGAGTGGAGAACAGCATCGTATATAGCCATGCATGGCCCTTGACCGCCAAAGAATAAAAGGGATAAGGGAATCACAATTAGAATGGATCAGTAGACTCACCTTGAAGCCTCGATCACAGGAATGGGGTTCAATTGAAGTTCAGACACAAATGGAGTCCCTCCCCAGTGCATGCAACTCAGCGTTAAGAGAGGAGAAAACGAAAGAGAAGGGACAGACCAGCAGCAGAGGTAACTCGCAATTAATGAAGAGGGAAGGAAGAGAATCTCCTTATATATATAAAGCTCATGGGCAAGATTGTCTTTTCATTTATTTTATTTGTATTCTCACTAACTTTTAATCAATTTCACCATATTAAACTATTTCATAGTTTATCAAATCAATTACACTTATTTATTCCCTCAACGTTTAATTATTCACAATTCTCTAATACTTCGCAAGAGTATAGGCCCAGTATGAATATCGGCCCACCGGCGTCCTAGCTTAGTGTTCATACCTCAGAAATCCGAGCTACATCCTGAGAGGTCGGATATCTCATCCGCGCTCGCCTCTTGGTTACCTACACCCGTTGTTTCAGTCATTATGAGGTTGATCCGGGCTATGACCTCGAGTGAGGTGCTCTCCTCACATCGGTTTGGACCAAACCACCTGGCCCTGCCCGCTCTTCTCTTACACTCCCGATCTTTAACTCCGCCTGTCCGCGCTTCTGAGACCGATTTCGACACCGGCTTTCCCATCTCTGGCTCAAACAAAACAAATATTAAATAAAACTTCTAAAACATTTACTAACATTTCCCATTTCTTATAATTCTCATTAAAACATCAGGGATGTTACACCTATATTTCCCATTTATCCATACTGACTTAAGTATCAAAGAATCTTTTACAGGTACACCTCTGGTGTGTTCCCTCAACTTTGGTATGGACTCAAACATTAATTTCACCCAATACTTAAAGAACTTAAGCTCCCCACTGGACTTAGGTGTCCCTAAACCCTAAACCCTAAACCCTAAACCCTAAACCCTAAACCCTAAACCCAATACTTGAAGAACTTAAGCTCCCCACTGTACTCTACTGAGGCGGTGTAAAAACTGAGAGTGGTAACTACGGTTAAGGTCATTAACCCTTGACCACGGTCATGACAATCAACTCTTGACCCCGGTTCAAGAATAGAACATTGGCACGCCTAGTGGGACCGTGTAAATTATGAGTCCCACGTTGCAACGAAGAAGAAGTCATGGAGCGTTCTAAAGGAGATGAAACTCCGGAGGGGCACATCTAGAATGTGGTAAGGATGTTGGATTATAATGAGGGGATAGTAGAGACCCTATGACGAAGTTGAGGGCACAGGCAGTAGTACATCCAAATCCCAGAGATGAGATTATAAGGCAGCTGCGATAGAAAATCCAAGAGCTTTGTAAAGGAAACCCGAGGTGGAGACCAGAGACAACAGGATGTTCATTACCAGCAGGAGCGGGCTTTGACTTATGCGTACAATGAGCAAGAAAGCACGCACCGTACTGAAGAGATGAGTAGCCCAAGAAGAGTAGTGAACCACAGAAGGGGAGGTAAATATCAGTCCAAAATACTATTCACCAGAAGGTTAATAAATGTTCCTATTCCTAGGTATCTGTAGACTCCACAGCCATTGTCGGTTAGGAAATATACAGGGGAATCTGACCCTGAAATCCACCTAGATGCCTATGTGAATGAGTCTTTATTCTTGGGTGCTGAAGAAGATGTTATGTGCAGAATGTTCCTAAGGACGTTATCCACTGAAGCTTTAGGGTGGTTTAAGACTCTCCCAGCCGGATCTATTGATTTATGGGATGATATGTCTCATGTGTTCTTGAAGTATTGCGTGGTGTCTAGGGATGTGCATAAGACGTCCCATACGTTAGCCCAGATCAGGCAGGGATCGGAGGAAAGCCTGAGGGATTTCTTGAAAAGGTTTTACAAGGAAGCTGCACTAGTTCTAGGGTTGACTGAGGAAATACAAATGCATATTATGGTGGAAGCTCTACAACCGCGGTTACTTTTTGCATTTTCCCTGGCGAAGGGACCACCCTAGACAATGGAGGAGTTCAAAAGCAAAACAGTGAAGTACGTAGGGAGAGAGATGCATTTGGCAGCTGCCAAGCAAAGGAGTGCGGATTTGGAAGTTAGAAGATCGAAAAAGAAGAAAGCAAAACCGGAAAGGAGAGAACCTGGCAAAGACGCGTTCTCAAGGCCAAGAGAAGCGAGAAGCGTAAATACGATACAGTACACCCCATTAGCTGTACGACCCAGCCAAATCCTAAGGGAGGTTGGAATGAGGGGAATAATGGTATACGGGGTGAGAAAACCTATTTAGATGAAGAAAGTTGGAATCCCCAATAAGTACTACGAATTTCGTGAATAGGTCGGACACAACACTGATGAATATCGGTAGTTGAAGGAAGCTATTGAAACATTACCTATTCAAACAGAAGATAAACCTGGAGTCAGAGAGAGCAGCTTCTAGAAGGAAGGATATCGGTCCAGCTGAGGAGGAGGAAGCACAGAGTTCTAAGAAGCTGACGTTAGATAAAGGTAAAGCTGTGGTAGACAATATTGATGATGATGATGAGTATTGGATGAAGCCACCACCTAGTTCGGGCAAGAGAGACGTCATTGACATGATTGCTGGAGGATTTACCGGGGGCGGAGTGTCAAATTCAACACGAAAGAATCATCTGAGAATGATTATATCGGTCCAAGCGAAGGTGGATAACAGACTATTCAGAGATGGAATTCAGACCCCGACTATTACCTTTACTGATGAAGATTACGGTCCAATAGTACCATGGGGTGACGATGCAGTGGTAATTAAAGCTGTGGTGGCAAACAAAACCATTAGAAGTGTAACACCCTAAATTTTAAAATAAAGGATTAATTAAGGAAATACATATTGAATAATTGAATATGAATTATTTAATATCCCAAAATATTGGAAATAATTAAATTAAGATTTTCGGGGATTGTTAATAATTTATTGGGACCGAATAAGCTGAAAACTGACTCGATTAAAATATGGGTGTCAGACCAAGTATCTCCGATTGGGATGATATTGGTCAGGGCTGTTGAGAATATTATTGGGAGTCCGAATATGTATTTAGAATAATTTTTGGATAAAGTATTGAACCCGAACTAGGATCCTGTTTGATTAAAAACAAAGAATTCTTAATGAGAAGATAAAATTAAATGACAAACTCTCACTTTTCCCCTACATTTTCACGCTGGCCTTCTTTTCTCAGCAAATATTTTTCTTCTCTTCTTTTTTACTCTCCCACTCATCTTCTTCTCTTCTTCAAAATCTACAAAGAGGTGGTGTGCCCTTTCTCCTTACCATTTTCATTTTCTTGGAGCTTGCAAGGAGAGTTTGGAGCTTGAAGTCTCACCCACCTTTCTCCTTATTTTCATGTGGCTCCATTCCTCTTTGGAAAACCCACTCGCTTCTTCTCTTAAGGTAAACTCTTGCTATTTCTTAAGAGTATGAACTATGAGTTTTTAGGTTTTGATGTTGAAGAAATAATTTAATGAGTATGGGTTGTGTAGAGAAGCCATAAATGTGTAAACACTAAGATGGGTTATCATAAATGCAAGCCTTAGTGGAAATAAATAAGGAAGGTGAATGTATAGTTGGAAGGTGATGAAGAATAAATCGGTATTAATGAGTGTTGTTGGGTTTAAGAGAAACCCTAACCCTATGATTTGGGGGAAATATGAAATAAGAGTGGAAAAACATTTATTGCATTAGATAATTATTATTGGTAAGGTGAAATGATGTTATTAATGGTGAATGACCATTAATGAAGCTTAATAGTTGATGATGGTTGTTAGGAACCATCAATGTGGGAACCCATTAATGGGTTTGACATTAAAAATGCATAATAATAAATGTAGGCACCTAACCCATGGTGGTTATGGTGGATTGAATGAAATAAATGGGACTTGAGAGTTAAGATGCTAGAAGACACCAAATTGATGAATATATGAACATTGAAATCTTGGTGGTTTGAATAGAAAATTGATTGTGTGATATATTGTGATGTAGGAAATAACCCCATCGATGAGGCGGGACCTTCGGACCGCGTTGATTACTACTTCTCTTGAGGTAGGAGGGGGTAACTATTCTAAATGCATGATTTCATCCATTGATGATGTGAAAATATGTATATATGATTACGTTTAATGATTACTTGGATGTATGATGTGATGATTTCATGATTTGAGTGCATTTAGAATTATTGATGTTATGTGGCATATGTTTAGAATGATGAATATAATATTATGTTGAACATGTCGATGAAGTATGTCATGATGGTTTGAGACCATGTTTTGAATTGAAATCAATGATGTGAAATATCCCAAGTATGTATATGTGAATTGATAAATGTGATTGCCACTAACTATTAATATGTATGAGTTCCAACGAGAATTGGTAAAGATTGAGAATATTGAAATCCATTAAGTGGTAGTAGTGAATAGACGATTGATTGAGTGGCATTTAGGATGCACAGTGTGAGAATGCATTGATTGACATTTGCATCCATGGCATATCATAAGCTGTCTATATGGAAGGTTAGGGGTTCCAATAGGCAGGCCCAGTGGGAGGGCGACCCAGTGTATGGGTATACTGTTATTGCTCCCTAGTGATTCGGGGAATCACGAAGCTGCCTTTAGTTTAGTGACGAGGCACCCTATGTGGCAGGCCCTGTGGGAGGGCAGCTCTGTGATGAGTAGTTTACCTCGGTGTCTGACGGGACATGGCTCCCTTGATGTGTGTTCGGGGGAGGCCCGTAACACTTTGGCAAGTAAGGCCATAATGTTGATCCGCAAGTCACAGGGTGACTAGTGCTACAGAGGGGCGAGAGAGATTTGGTACCAGTAAAAGTATGATGTTGTAAGCATGCATGAATTGAGATATATGTGTACACATTTTACTACTGCAGTAGGGGGCATAGTAGCACACCTATGCTTGTCCCATATTTAGTATGTTGTTGTTTCCCACAGTCGGATCCGCATTTGATAATAATTCCTTTGTGCATATGCATTAGCTATAAGAGCATTTGCACATAGCTGAAGATATGCCTAGTTGATAGCCCGTGGTGGTGATGGATGATTGTTAAATAGAGGGAAAGTAAGTTGAGGTACTAACATTAAAAGTGTGATGATCATTGAGAATGTTAAGGATATATTATACATGATTATGTGTAGTGAATATACTAAATTGGACATGTATTATGTTGAGATGAAATGATGTATCATGTGTGTGAAGTTTATGATGTTTTCTTGAAAAATGAATATAATGCACACATGTATATTTATCATCATAATGTATGACTTTGATACATTTGGATTATGTTACTCACCTCCTAGTTACCATGTTTAAAGTTTGATGTAGGTATGATGTAAAATCCTACTCTTTTGGAGGTCAAGGATTGGTGAAGGTAAATGTGGAAGGAATGTGGATGAGCCTTGACCGGCATATATGTATTCATTTTGTATAGCATATAGTGTATATATGCTTATTTTGTAACTACTTTGATGATTATTGATTTTTGGAGGTCATGTAGGAAAATTAGACCTTATGTGTATGGCTAATTTTCATTAATGATCTTGATAATGCATGAATGATAAATATGATGTGGATTCCGGCTAAATTTGATGAATAAATGAAGGTTTATATGAAAAATTGCGTTTTATAGAGCATATATAGTAATAAGCTTAATTAGAATGTGATTCATGAGTTGGAATGAGAATTTATGAGTATGATTGTTTGGAGCAAGTTTTATATGCCTAATATGATGTGTTGGATTTGGTCAAATTGGCTTGGAATGAGATTTTGTATGTTGGGTTGTGAGGATTTATGTTTTCTACATAAGATCTGATAATCTCGCTCAAGCGAGAATCCCCTGCATCAGTTATATGGCCTCTGGCCAATTCTCGCTCAAGCGAGAGTGGTCCTCGCTCAGGCGAGATGACCCTGCATCAGATGTATGCATACTGGACATTTTTCGCTCGGGCAGGCTCGTCTCCACTCAAGCGAGTGTTGTGGGGAGTTGTTTTGGACGAGATTCGCTTAGGCGAATTGGTGTCTCGCCCAAGCGAGATACATTATGTATCAGGTAGGAGCTACTGGATGAACTTCGCTTAGGCGGGCCTGGCCTCGCTCGAGCAAAATGAGGACAGTGAGGTTCTGTCCTTTTTTTTCTCAAGCGAGCTTACCTAGCTCAAGCGAGTGAGCGTGATTTCGATTCTGGAGTATTTTCACTCACGCTCGCTTGCCTCGCCCAAGCGACCCCTGTGGACCTCGCTCAATCGAGATGGGGACTCACTCAAGCGAGTTCCCTTGATTCCAGTTTTCCCATTTTGGCTTCTTTATTCCATTTTCTTGTTTGTTTTGGAAACCCTAAATCATGAAAATGATATTATTATTATTTTGTATTTCTAATGTCTATAAATTAATGAGGCATATTTTATCCTCCTTTTGTACACATTTCATTAACTTTTAAATTTTATTCAATCTTCCGCCTTTCCCTTGTGACAGTCTCGAGTCCGATCATCCAAGAAGCACTCTGATACCTTCTCATATCCTCATATATGAGATAGGTTATTTAATGATCCAGGGTAATTACTTGGTATTATATATATAGAATTTCTTTTTACTTATAATTATTTTAAATCATGAAAAATTTACCCCTATTTTCATGGTGTTATAAGAAGAATGCTAGTAGATCAAGGGAGTTCGTGTGATGTCATTTTTTATGAATGCTTTAAGAAGATGAGGCTCTCTGACTCCGATTTGCAGCCATATACCCAAGAGTTAACGATATTCAATGGAGCTAAGCAATCTACCAAGGGTTAGTTGGACACCAGACTGACGTTTGAAGGAGAACCGGGGTCGAAGATGGTGCACACAAGAGTTTTAGTAATCGAGGTCAAATCCCCGTTTAATGGGATTGTTGGGCGCCCTTCTCTAAACGCCCTGGAGGCAGTAGTGTCAACCCTACACTTGTTAATAAAGTTCATCAACAAGGATAACCAAGTATCTTCTGTTTGGGGTGATCAACAGATGGCAAGGTATTGTTATAACCTCAGTATATTAATGACCAAGGCAGAGGAGCCCATAAAGAGGAAGAGATTAAATGATGATAGACCAGTACCAGAATCTGTGAAACTAATAGACCTTGACCCAATAGAGGAATTGACATTAAAGCTGGAGAACCCTCAGAGGTCGACGCCTGAGGGCAGAGTCAAGAAGGTGGTGTTGGAAGAAGACCCCGTCAGGGGCACGGAGATTAATGATTCCCTAGATTAGGGAATGGAAGAATGGTTGGTTAAGTTACTAAAAGAATTTAAGCACTTGTTTGCATGGACTACCATCGATATACCAGGAATTGATCTAAACTTCTGCTACCATAAGTTGGTAGTCTAATCGGAGTCAAGAGCGGTTGTGTAAAAGAAGAGAAGACTGGGTCCAGAAAAGCAAAAGGTGGCGTGTGAACAAATTAAAGAGCTGTTGAAGGCCGAATTCATAAGGGAAGTACAATACTCTTCCTGGGTCTCAAACGTAGTCATGGTGAAAAAGGCAAATGACAAATGACGAATGTGTACAGATTTTACAAATCTGAACAAATGTTTCCCCAAGGACTCGTATCCCTTACCAAGTATTGATCAAATGGTGGATGACTCATCGGGGTACTAATTCATAACCTTTATGGATGTATACTCCGGCTATAACCAAATTCCAATGTGGGAAAAAGGATGAAGAAAAAATAGAGTTCATAAACGATAAAGGTGTTTTTTGTTACATGGTCATGCCGTTTGGGTTGAAGAATGCCAGAGTTTCCTACCAGAGGATGATGAACAAGGTTTTCGACAGAATGAGATCGAAGGTAGTTGAAGTTTACGTTGATGACATAATAACCAAGACTCCGGTTGAGGGAGATCACATTGAAGATTTAAGAAAAGTGTTTCAGCGACTACAACTTTACAACATGAGGTTGAACCCATTGAAATATACGTTCACAATACCAGTAGAGAGGATCTTAGGATTCATGCTCACTCAAAAGGGCATAGAGGCTAACCCTGATAAATACAAGGTGGTGAGGGTATAACACCATAATAAATTCTAGAAAAATTCATAATTTTTTTACTAAAGATATGATTGTTAAAAAGAAACTACCGGAATAAATTACATACATCATTTCTGAAATACCTCATAAATATTATTAAAACTTTATAAAGTAATTTTACATTCATCCAAAGAAAATAAATATTAAACATTATAAGAAAGAAAGGAAACTCCATGGCCCAGAAGTAGTTACTTAATAACATAATTTATTCATTAGACCACGGTATTCATACGGAGCTCCTTTTCTAGAACATGCTATATTTACTGCTGAGATTCTTCGATCCTTCCCTCTGAACCATCAATTTAAAACATATGAAACAAAAACACAGAGAAAAGGGTAAGAAACAGAACATAATATTCCTGAATGAGACATAAACAACAAAGGGTTTTCACACACTAATATATAATAATATCAGTCACAATCACATACACAATCAATTATGAATGCATGAATGTTATGCAATATCTTCATCATAACTTACATATATATATGGGCCCTTAAATTTTAATTTGTACTGGGCCAACCAGGAGTTTACACTGTTTCATAAGTCCAGATAATAATAATATGAACAGCTCAACTGGCATGGAAACACTTAAAGACTAGTCAGATTGAGAAAGTTTTTATTGTGAAAGTACCCGACACTAGGGAGCTACCCCAGGTCCCCTGAAGCACCCTTTCACACTCTATCATCCCAAGGCTCGCAATTAAGCCTCCTCTAATGTATCCTTGGTTTCTATAATCCGTCCTCAGACAATATCATTTTGTTTCACTTTAATGATTCATGATGTATGAACTACTCGCGTATTTAGTTGGTTAAGGCTTTTAGAAACTCAATTATTAAATACCTTAAACGTTTACAACATCATTTCAATAAATTGTACATTTTCTCAATTCTCTGAATTTCTGTCCCACAGAAATAAATTTGATATAGTTTTCGAATCTCACTGAAATTGAGTTTCTAAGCCTTAAATATCTCAAAACTTTCTCATATAAAACTTTACATAATCTTTCTCAAATTGAATCTTAACAAGATCGAATTTAGAAATCTCAATTATTTCCAAATATCCTTAGTTATTAGGTTGAAAAAATAAAATAATTTTCTTTTGAAAATTTTATTTTATTAAAAGAGAATAATCTTTAAATCATTAACCAAAAATACTTAAAATTATAAAATTTTTCTTTAATTCAAGATTTAATTATCTCAACCTTTTTATAAATTAATTTTCATAAAATGACTTTTTTCTAAAATAAATACTAAATTTTTTTATTCTAAATATTAAAAGTAAAGTTAATAAAAATAATTTCTAAGAAGAAATAAAAGATTTAAAATAATAAAAATTTAAAGAGTAAGGTAAGAAAACTCTTACTGAGTTTTAGCTTTTTGTCATGCTTGCTATATGCTCAACTTCATATCACAAGATCATCAATCATAATCAAATATTCTCAATCATAATATCATTAATCACAATCAAATAATGTCAATCGATCACAACTAAATATCATCAACAATAATCAAATATAATAATTATAATCAAATCAATTAAATATAATTCAAATTTTAATGGTTATTTAAATTATCAAAATTGATTTTGAGTCCTTATAGTCCATTCCTTGTATAGGTCAATGTAAGTCCATATAATCCAGTCCTTGCATGGGTATAGTTCAGTCCATATAGGTCAAACTAGTCCAAGTCCTTGCATAGGTTCAGTCCAGTTCGTATAGGTTATGAAAGTCCAGGTCCTTGCATAGGTATGTCAGAGTTAGTTACACCAGATATTTAATTTAAAATTTATTATAAATTTTAAGTTAAAAAATTAATATTTTAAAATAATAATATTATTAAATTTAAAAGGAGTAGGAGACTCCTCCCATTATTCTTATGTCTTTCCATATTATATTCCTATCTCACTCCCCCTTACCTCTTGTATCCTGATTCGTTATTGAAAATCCGTGCGCGTCTCGTCTCCGAGTTCTAAAACATACCAATTTCATTTTAATATAATTACAAGATAAAAATTTAGATTACTATTTGAAACAGAAAGGGTAAATAGTAATTATACATAGTAATATTAAATAGTAAATTTTAAATAGTTACTGTGAATAGTAATAGAAATAGTAACATGTGAATAATAATAGTAAATAGTAAAACATAAATAGTAATAGTAAATAATAAAATGTGAACAGTAAAAATAAATAGTAAAACGTGAATAGTAATGGTAAATAGTAAAACATGAATAGTAAAGATAAATAGCAACAGTAAATAGTAATTTACTATTTGAATAGTAATTTACTATTGAAATAGTATTTTACTATTCAGAATAGTAACTTAAAATAATATTATATCCAGTATAATAATAGATTTCTAAAACGACATAAAAATAACCCTAAAAAATATAAAAGAGAGGTATTCTTACTTTGTTATTTTAGGAGAACCTTCTTCCAAAAAAATTATTTCTTTCTCTTACTTCCACCACTATCTCTCTAGCACTACTATATTAAGAAAATTTAATAAGAAAACTGTGATTTCCTTCGTTCTTTCACTCGGTATTTATAGGAAAAGAATTTACTATGCATTCTATTATTTTATTATAAAAGTACTGTACAAGAAGAGAAAATTTCATATAGATTAGTATGCAAAGTTTAAAAATTTTAGAAATGCATAGCGTTTTTCACGTGAAGGAATTTGATAAATTATGAGGGGGTGCAAATTGCAATTTTATTTTTTTAATAATAATTTTTAATTTTTTTTATAAATTCTGAAATAATATACTGATCAAAAAGTTCTAAAGGTCTATGTTCAAATTCCATCCAGATTTTAATATAAATTTTTTTGAATAACTAAAATAAAAATAGGGGTGTTACAGAGGGAGCTCTGAAGCCTAACTAATATGAGAGAAGTACAGTCGTTAAACAGAAAAGTGACAGCATTATCCTGGTTCATGCCTAAAATGGCACACCGGTCACTACCTCTGTACAAGGCATTGAAGAAGAACAAGGAGTTCCAATGGGGAAAGGAACAGGAAGAGGCTTTTCAAGAATTGAAGAAAGTTTTAGCCAACCCTCTAGTGTTAACAAAGCCAGACCCTAGAGAGAAATTGTTCGTTTACTTATCGGTGTCAGATGAAGCCATTGGGGCCGCACTGGTCAAGGAAATGGTTGAGGGTCAGAGACCAGTGTATTTTGTTAGAAAAGTACTGCAAGGATCAGAAGACCGCTATCAGAAGTTGGAGAAGGCAGCGTTGGCATTGGTATGGATGTCTCAACGTCTAAGACAGTATTTTCATGCGCATCCAATTACAGTCCGAACGGATCTTCCAATGAGAACGGTTTTCCATAAACCGGACCTAGCAGGAAGAATGACGAAATAAGCTGTAGAGTTGTTAGAGTTTGATATCTTTTATGAACCTCGAACGACTATAAAAGCTCAGGTGTTAACTGATTTTGTGACAGAGCTAACATTAGAGGCCCTAACACCGCCACGAGAACACTTGATAATTTATGTTGACAAGTCGTCCAATGGAAAAAGGTGTGGGGTCGGGGTGGTAATTGAGAGTGAAGATGGGGTGAGTGTAGGATATGAGGCATGCTTAACAGGACTTAGGGCGGCTTTAGATGTAGGAGCATGCACGGCGGTGCTTTGTAGTGATTCACAGCTGGTGATTTCATAAATCAATGGAAGCCATTAAGCAAAAGAACCGTTGTTGCAACAATATCTGGCGAAAGTTAAGGAGTTGGGAGAAAAGTTTATCGATATGGAGTTCAAACATGTCCCTAGGGAAGAGAACGTCATAGCCGACGTGTTATCTCGATTGGTGAGTGTGAACACCTATTTTTGTCCGGTGATATATATTAAAATATGAAAAAAAAGAAAAAAAAGAAAAAAGAGTTTATTTGTCCTAGAATCCAGAGTCAATGTTGACTGCATTAACCGGGGTCCTAGCACGGTTTCATGACCGATGTTACCTTATTAGTTCTAAGCTCGTACAGCCTCAGTGGAGTACGGTATTTTACACCTCGGTTCGAAGGGAATCCGAGGTTCTTCAAGTTAAAACTGATGTGTTAATCCGTACTTGAACTTCAAGACACACCGGAGGTACACCTGTAGGAGATTCCCCAATGCTTAATATTTAACCGAGGTGAAGAGAAATGTCCATAGTTGACCAATGATTTTAGACCCCGGTTATGACTTACCAGTTCTCGTTGGTGACGCGGTACAGTGCTTAGAACCCCGTCCAGTCCAGATTGCCACCCCGGATCATATTAAAAAAATAATATTAAAAATTGCATAGTAACCGTTGGAATAGTAACCCTTCCCCATCTCTATAAATACCCAATCCCTCTTCATTTCCTACCACACCTCTCATTTCATCAATTCTCTTCATTTTTCTCAAGCAATGGCTGATGGATGCCAAAGCCAAGAGGAAAGAATAAGGGAGGGAAGACGATGTTTTGTGACTACCTTTTTACTCCTTATACTGTGGGTAGTAATTTATATTTATTGGATATTTTATTTATTTCCATATATGTAATAAATAATTTAAGCTTCCATTTGTTTTTTTAAATAAAAGGCCCAAAAAAAATATAAACAAAAAAAAATACAAACAAAAAAATAAAAAATAAAAATGGGCCCAAAAAAAAAGCCCAAAAAAAGTTTAAAAAAACGAAAATTAAAAAAAGAATTAAAAAAAAAGAAAAAAGAAAAAGGGTGTTACGGTGGTTTATTAGTGGTGGGCCCCAGTTTGGTTGGATAATTGGAGAAAATTGGGGAAATTGATATGGAATTTGGATAAATTGGAAAAGTAAGAAAGTGATGTCTTTTAGGGAGGATCTAATGCCAATTTTCTTCTATAAATAGAAGGTGATATTGAGGCATTTTGGAGGAAGAAGAGAAAAAAGAGGGGAAAGAGTGTTAAATTTTTGTGAGAATTTTTAGAAGTTTTGGTTTTCAAAAATTACTTTGTGTAATCCTAGTTAGGAAAATGAGTGCACCACTCTTGTTTGTCTTAGTATGTGAGTTTTTGTGAGCTAAAATACTGTCCAAGTGTTGTAACCGGTATCCAAATACCTTCAAATCAAGTCCAAACAAAGCCAAAAGCAAAGGAAATCTACACAAAATTGATTTCCCGACTTCCGTTCTAGTTTCTCTGTAATTGATCTTGTACCAAGGTATTTTTTATTAATACAAAGTTGTTTATTTATATTTATTTATTCATCTTATTTAATTGTTATTTATTTTTCTGCACTTTTATTTTTCTTTATTTATATTCAAGCACTTTATTTTCCTGCACTTTATTTTTCTGTAGTTATTTATCTGTTTATTTATTTTTTATGCATCTTCATCTTTATTTATTTGTTTGTACCTTTATTTTTCCTTATTTATTATTTTTTTTACACTTTTACTTCTCTTTATTTACTTTTCTGCACTTTTACTATTGTTAATTTATTTTTCTGTACTTTATTTATCTGCACTTTATATTTCTGCAATTATTAGTTTATTTTTTTTATTTTTTTATTTTTACATTTTTACCTTTATTTATTTATTTTTATGCCCTTTTATTTTATTTACCTTCATGTCCTTTATTTTTGTTATTTACTTTTCTGCCTCTTTATTTTCATATATTTACTTTTCTGCCCTTTATTTTTGTTATTTATATTTCTGTCCCTTTATTTTTATGTATTTACTTTTCCGCCCCTTTATTTTTGTTATTTATATTTTTGCCCCTTTATTTTCATGTATTTACTTTCCTGTCTCTTTTATTTTTGTTATTTACTTTTTTGCCTCTTTATTTTCATGTATTTACTTTTCTGCCCCTTTATTTTTGTTATTTACTTTTCTGTCCTTTTTTTTGTTATTTACTTTCTTGTCCCTTTATTTTTGTTATTTACTTTTCTGCTCTTTTATTTTTTATTATTATTTTTTTACCCCTTTATTTTATGTATTTATTTTTCTGCTCTTTTATTTTTAATGTATTTATTGTTATGTCTATTTATTTTTATTTTTTATATTTTTGAACTTTTATTTATTTTTCTGTACCTTTATTTTTTTATTTTTTTATTATTATTTATTCTCTGTACTTTTATTTTTAGTTATTTATCTTTTCACTTATTTATTTATTTATTTATTTTTCTACACTTTCTATTTATTTATTTACGTTTAACCATTTTAATAGTTTATAAGTATGTATATATATGTATACATAATTATCCATTTTTTATTATGATCATGATTTCCTATTATTTTCTCTTAGTAATCTTTTAATAATTAAGAAAAAATAATTTCATAAAAAATAAATAAATAATAAAAAATCAAGACTAATAAATAATGTGTTATTTATTCATTCATTTTTTTTCTTAAATTTAAGATGAGATTAATTTAGATAAGACATCTTATTAATCTTATTTTTTCTAAAAGATAATTAATAATATTCCTTGTCAATTTTAATTAATTAAGTGTATTATATTTCTTTATCCTCATGTTGATGTGTTTAATTCTATTTTTTTCCTCTTATCTTTATTTATTTATTTATTTATTTGTTTTGAACTTTATATTTCTCAATAAAAATCAATTTTTTACTAGAAAATAATTAAGACAAGACGTCTTATTGTTTTCTTTTTCTTTTTATTTTTATGGTCTTTTAATCATTTGTTTATTTATTTTCTTAGAACTAAAAACAACAAACTTAGGAGATGCATTTTATTATTATCCTTGTTTTATTCATATTTATATATTTTTTTATTGTGTATATTATTTATGATTGTTTTATGAAGGATGAAATACTTGATAATCATTTTTTGAAATTATGCATGATCAATTTGGGTAACTGTTTTTTTACGGACAGTGTGGGGTGCTAATACCTTCCCCTCTTGTAATTCGACTCCCGGACTAAACAGAATCTCATTTTTTTAAAACAAAAAAGGAAAAAAAACTAGTGCTGTTTAAAGGTTTTCCTAATATTTTCCTTAATAAATATTAGTGGCGATTCCTTGAACCCTTTATTTTTTAGGCCTCCCAAAGAGCCTCATTTCAATACCGTTTCAATTTTCTTTTATTTGTCTTTAACCAATCCGCGTCGCGCGCCGGGACCCCGGTCGCGACAGATGGCGACTCCACTGGGGATATTTTGAGAGTCAAGCCCGTTAAATTGATCTTGTGTATTTTGTTGATTGTTAATTATTTCATCCTTTATATTTATTTGTTATGTTATTCTTGTTGTTTATCTAATCTTCCATTAATTTTAGATTTTATATTGTTTTTTTTTACTTCTTTATTGCCTTAATTTAGAACCTTAGGGTAGAAGACATGTGATATTTATTTTGCTTTATGTTTGTTCATTGTGAAGAATGGGTAAAAATCCAGGTATGAATGCCCCACACACTTCACATTCATCATAATGCACACACTATTAGAAGGGACCCTATTCCCGGGCCCCGCAAAAGACATAGGCTAGGGGAGATTATTAGCGGTGTCATTTAAGACGAGACGTCCTACCATGATTCGCGTGAAAATCTCAGCCGGGGTGTTATCTTAGTTATGATGTCCGCACTAAGTAGGATTCCCTACTTTTTGCATAAGACTCATAGCTAAAGATCAGAGCTCCGGTGACCTTCTTAGAACCAATTAGAACAATTACCTTTTGAAGAAACACGATTAAATAGCCTTAGAGCCAATTAGGTGGTTACCTTGTCTAAGACACAATTGGGAAAACATTCCTTTTATCTTTTATTCATTTGCACAAAGTTTTTTTTTTAAAAAAATCATCAAAAATGTATATTTTCTATACTCAAGTCATGATAAATATTATCACTCTTATGTGAGGATATTTATCAAACTGTTTTCTTTGTTAATCTAATTCATTTATTTCTTTTGTTAAAGGTGAAATTTAAACATCGGTAAGTATCACTAAAAAATGGAATTTAACATGAGATCAAGTGATCAAGAAGTGAAGGCAACTGGTTTAAAAAATTTGTTACACCTCAAAGTCATTAGATCAAATACTAGCAATCTGTTGTCCTTAAGCAAAAGGATGGATATTACCCAGAAAATGACCTTTACAAGGAAGTATGGAAAGATCTTAAAATTCTTAGAGGTCGAAGTGCAAGAAGGGGCCCTTACTGCTCTAGCTCAGTTTTATGATCCTCCTCTCCGCTGTTTTACATTCAAAGATTTCCAGTTAGCTCCTACTTTGGAGGAGTTTGAATAGTCTTGCCATTAGAAGATTTGAAACCTTATCGTCGAACTGAACATCATGCTTCAATCTTCAGTGTAGCTCGCATTCTTAAGATGGATCCTGAAATGCTTAAGAAGGCTCAATTAAACAGGAACCAAATTTCAGGATTCGCACTAAGCTTCTTTGAGCAGCAACTCCTCAGTCAGGCAGGGAAAGGAGAATGGGATGTGTTTGTTGACATTTTGGCGTTGGCCATCTATGGTGTGATCCTCTTCCCAAGCCTTGATAATTATATTTATTTCAAGGCAATTGATGTTTTCCTAGCTAGAAAGCTTAGAGGTGAAAGTTCCATGACTGCTGTCTTAGCTGATATCTATTGTACAATGGATTCCTGTCACAACCGTGTGTTTATATGTTGTTATAGGTTTTGATAATGAAAAACAAGCAAAGCAAACACTCAAGACTCAAAATTCAATCATGAAAATATCAAGGCATTTACTTCAGTGGTTAAATCAAGTGACAAATAGTCTTGTTAAATGCCAAAGGAACAAAGGTTGAAAATCTTGATGATACTGGCACGCTTGAGCGAAGGACCAAGCGTGAATCATGAGAATCAGGTGCCTGGCACGCCCAAGCGTGAAGGAAGCACGCTTGAGCGTAAGGAGCGCTAGCTTAAGCGCGAATAAAGACACGCTTAAGCGTGGACAAGGAACTTGGCGCTTAAGCGCTGGATAAGTCACGCTTGAGCGTGAAGCAATGGAACTTAAGCGCGAGTGTGAGCGTGATGCATCAGGAGTCCAAAAACTATAAGTCACGCTTGAGCGTGAGTTAGGCTCGCTTGAGCGTGGAACAGAGGGTGACAACACGCTTGAGCGTGATAACATGGTTGAGCGCGGATTCAAGCGTGAGCATCAGGGGTCTACAAGCTTAAGCGTAAACAAGGCTCGCTTGAGCGTGAACATGAGGTTCGATTAAGCGCAGGACCAACTCGCTTAAGCGCTGGACAAGCTCGCTTGAGCGTAGATTCAAGCGTGAGTAAGCGTGGAAGAGAAATCAAAGGAAATATACATGGTTCGCTTAAGCGTGATTAAACTCGCTTGAGCGAGGAGGCCACTGAATTAATTACAACATGATGTGCAGTTGAAGATTAAAAGTTCCAAGAAGCAAATTCAAACATCAAGCTACTCTCAGATGATTAACCTATGTCATCATGAGTCAGATAAGTTTATTTAATTTAAATAAGTTATATGAATTTGAATTTGAACCCGTGTTAAATATATGACAGCCTTGCATCGCACTTGGACAAACTGAAACACACTATGAATACAAACATTCCAACATTCTCTGAGCAGATTACACTCTCGAAGTCTCCACTACGCAAGTTGCAATTTAAGTAACTAAGAACAGACATACTCTCCACTGGTCTAGCTTGCTGTGGAAATTAAATACATGGCTTCACATGTTGCTCCATGTCATCAAAGGAATTTTTAATTGCAAAACAATGCTCCATTCAAATTATCGAAGAAATTATTTACTGTCTGGACCATGCTTCCATTTGCTATAAATAGGAAGCCTTGCAAAGGATTCAGTACACCAAGCATTTGAAGCATTTCCATTTGCTTTCTTCCTCCTCCATTCTCTTGCTCTTCTACTTACTCTCTTTATTCTTGATTGGCATATTTCTTGAAATTATTTTTGAGAGTTAATTTGCGGGAAATTATATTTGTGTACTTAACTTGCATATCCTCTCCTTGAGAGTTACTATCTTGTGTAAGCTTTGAATTGTATATCCACTCTAGTGAGAGAGTTTCCTTGTACACTTAAACACCAAACTTCATAGAAATTTTGGGTTGGGTTTCAACCTTGTAATTGTGAGATTGAGAGATTGGGTGGGGTGCCCTTGTACTTGTGAGGATTGGATTCTTGAGTGTGGGACACTAGGAAGTTGCAATTGCTCAAAGTGTATCTCTAATCTACAATAGTGGAAATCCTCTAAGTGGGTTGCTTAGAGGCGAGACGTACACCGGCGTGGTGGAACTCGTATACATCGGTTTGCAAATCTCTCTTCCCTAAACTCATTTAATTTATGCACTTAACTTGTTTGCTTAATTCATTGCTTCATTAATTGGACTAAGTGCATGATACATTAAGTTGCAAACTATTTTTGAATAACATTGTTGTACTTGGACTTAAGCAACACTCTTGAATCAATCTTTCTAAAGTCCCATAAATTGTTTTGTAACTTAATTGATTCACTATCTAAACTCTTTAAGTAGTTATTAGTTTGTCTTGTGTATTATTTGTTGTTACTTGCAATCTAGTTTATTATCTTAAATAAACATAGTAACAAAAGAATCAATTTCAAGAGCATTCCAAAGAAAATTTTTAATACTCAATTCACCCCCCCTCTTGAGTAATTGAGGCCACTTGGTTAACAAGTGGTATCGGAGCTTGACTCTTGGTAAATCAAGCTTAACGGCTTCAAGAGAACAAATGGCCTCAACTTCATATAACATGTTTCCCGAGGGTGGTGCTACAAATCGACCTCCCACTTTTAATGGTGAGGGTTATGCTTTTTGGAAAGAAAGAATGAAAATTTTTGTGCAATCAATGGATTTAAGAGTGTGGAATGCTATTGAAAATGGTCCCTTTATACCTATGCATATTGTGGATGATAAACAAGTTGAAAAGCCTATGGACAATTGGTCTAGTGAAGAAGAAAAGAAAGTGCAATATAATTATAAGGCAAAAAATCTTATTACTTTAGCTTTAGGTCCCGATGAGTTCTTTAGAGTAATAACATGTAAAACGGCTAAAGAAATGTGGGATACCCTTCAAATAACTCATGAAGGAACTAATGATGTTAAGGATTCAAAAATTAGCACTTTAACTAGCCAATATGAAAGTTTTAGGATGAATCCTAATGAAGCTATTTTAGATCTTCAAAAAAGGTTTACTTTGATCATTAATCATCTCATTACTCTTGGCAAATCTTATTCTAACAAAGAGCTCATTCACAAAGTGTTAAAAAGTCTTACTAGGGAGTGGCAACCTCTTGTTACGGCCATCAAGCAATCTCCCACTATAAATGAGATGTCTCTTGCAACCTTGTTTGGTAAATTACAAGAACAAGAACAAGAGTTGAAAGATTTAAGACAAGCGGAGGAAGAAGAAAAGACATCAAAGAAGAAAGGATTAGCTCTCAAAGCTACTTCAATGGTTGAAGATGAAACCGAGAGTGAAATTGATGAGGATGAAGAACTAAGCCTATTTGTGAAACGGTTTGGAAAGCTAATGAAGAGCAAGCGCTTCCAAAGGAACTTTAAACCACAAGGTAAGAAATCTAAACTTAAAGAAAATTCTACTTCACCTACTTGTTTTGAGTGTGGTAAGGAAGGACACTTCAAAATGGATTGTCCAAATCTAAAGAAGAAAAACAAAGAAAGAAAAGAAAGAAGAAGAGCATATGTTGCATGGGATGAAAACGAGATAACTAGCTCGGATGAATCGGATAATGAAGAAGCAAACCTTTGTCTCATGGCCAATCACCAAGATGAAGAAAATGAGGTAAACTTTCATGACTTAGATAAGGATGAATTACTTGATGCTCTTGAAGATTTGTATGATAAATTCACAAAAGTCTCTAATAAGCTTAAATTATCTAGAAAAACTAGTAATACTCTAGAAATGCATCTCATGGAAGTTTGTAAAGAAAATGAATCTTTAAAAGAAGAGTTAGTAAATGTTCAAACATGCTCTAGGACCAAACCTTGTGAGTTTGAAAAGAAATGTGATATGCTAGAAACTAAGGTTTTGGACTTGAATAAAACCCTAGAAAAGTTTACAAGTGGTAGAGATAACTTAAATGCACTTCTTGGAAAACAACGTTGTATGTTTAACAAAACGGGACTAGGATATAATCAAGGATCACATGCTCACAAGAAGGAAAAACATTACAAAAATTTCTTCGTGCCTCCTTGTAAATCATCTACACCTTTTGTGAAATGCAATCATTGTGGTCTTAAAGGTCATAACTATTATAATTGCAATGTTAGAAGATTAGGACCAAAAGTAGTGAGAAAAGTATGGGTTCCTAAGGGAACATTTTCACAAACTAACCTACAAGGACCCAACATAAAATGGGTACCAAGCTCTCTAACTTGAATTGTTTTGTAGGTATGTTTTAAGGCAAGTAACACCCATTGGTACTTGGATAGTGGATGTTCTAAACATATGACGGGAGATAAAAGTAAGTTTATATCACTTACTCCATGAAGCAAAGGATTTGTTACTTATGGAGATAACACAAAGGGAAGAATACTTGGAATCGGAAATGTTAGTAAAAATTCTTCCACCTCCATAAATGATGTATTATATGTTGAAGGACTAAAACACAACTTGCTTAGTATTAGTCAATTATGTGACAAGGGCTATAAAATTGTTTTTGAATCAAATGGTTGCATAATTGAAAATAAACTAAACAAGGAGATAAAGTTTGTTGGTCAAAGAGTAGATAACATTTACATGATTAATCTAGATTGCCTTGCTTCAAATGATGTATAATGCTTTATAACTAAAGAGGATGAATCATGGCTTTGGCATAGAAGAATCGCTCACATTCATGTAGACCATTTAAATAAACTTGTTTCAAAAGATTTAGTTATTGGTTTACCAAAATTGAAATTTGAAAATAAATTTTGTGACGCTTGTCAAAAAGGAAAACAAGTAAAAGTTTCTTTTCAAGCAAAAAATATTGTTTCAACAACAAGACCTTTACAACTTTTACATATGGATTTATTTGGGCCTTCAAAAATCAAAAGTTTTGGTGGAAACTATTATGGTCTTGTGATTGTGGATGATTACTCTAGATATACATGGACATTGTTTCTTACTCATAAACATGAAGCATATCAAGTATTTAAGAAACTCGCCAAGGTTATCCAAAATGAACAAAATTTAAAAATAGCATCCATTCGAACGGACCATGGGGGAGAATTTGAAAACCAATCTTTTGAAAAATTTTGTGAAAAGTTTGGCATTAAACATAATTTTTCAGCTCCAAGAACTCCACAACAAAATGGAGTAGTTGAAAGGAAAAATCGATCTTTAGCGGAGCTTGCAAGAACTATGTTGAATGAAGCTAATATTTCAAAACATTTTTGGGCCGATGCGGTGAACACCGCTTGCCATGTTATGAATCGTTGCTTAATAAGGCCTATATTAAAGAAAACCCCCTATGAACTTTATAAAGGACGAAAACCAAATATTTCTTACTTTCACATTTTTGGATGCAAATGCTTTGTCTTAAACAATGGAAAGGAAAATCTTGGCAAATTTGATGCAAAGTCTAATAAAGCAATTTTTCTAGGTTATTCATCTACTAGTAAAGCATATAGACTCCTTAACAAACAAACCTATACAATTGAAGAGTCCATACATGTTAAATTTGATGAACTTAACCAAAATCCTCCGAGAAAGGAAGTTGATGATCTTGTAGGTACCTTCCAAGAAATGAACTTGGAAGACAAAGAAGAAGCCAACAATGAAGGAGGTGCAACACAACTTGATAAACAACAAGAATGGGTAACCTTAAAGGACCATCCCTTGGACAAAATCATTGGAGAAATAACCAAAGGGGTAAGTACTCGAAATGCCATTAGAAATGCATGCAATCACTTAGCTTTTGTATCTCAAATTGAACCCAAAAATATTGATGAAGCCATTATTGATGAACATTGGATGTTGGCCATGCAAGAAGAATTAAACCAATTTGAAAGAAATGAAGTTTGGGAACTTGTGCCAAGACCCAATGACCATCTAATAATAGGCACCAAATGGGTTTTTAGAAATAAGTTAGATGAAAATGGTTTAATAACAAGAAACAAAGCTAGACTAGTTGCAAAGGGATACAATCAAGAAGAGGGAATAGATTATGAAGAAACATATGCTCCCGTAGCTAGGTTAGAAGCCATTAGGTTATTGTTAGCTTTTGCATGCTGTATGGATTTTAAACTTTATCAAATGGATGTCAAAAGTGCATTTTTAAACGGCTTTATTCAAGAAGAAGTTTATGTAGATCAACCTCCCGGCTTTGAAAATCATAAATTTCCAAACCATGTCTTTAAATTGAGAAAAGCCTTATATGGTTTGAAACAAGCTCCAAGAGCTTGGTATGAAAGACTAAGTAAATTCCTTTTAGAACACAATTTTGAAAGAGGAAAGGTTGATACTACACTGTTTATAAAATGCAAAAATAATGACATTCTTTTGGTACAAATTTATGTTGATGATATAATATTCGGTGCTACTAATGAAAATCTTTGTCAAGAGTTTGCCAAGATTATGCAGAATGAGTTTGAAATGTCCTTGATGGGAGAACTCACCTTCTTCCTTGGATTACAAATAAAACAAGCAAACGATGGAACGTTCATTAGTCAAACTAAGTATTGTAAAGAACTACTCAAAAGGTTTGAAATGGACAAGGCAAACGAAATAGCCACACCCATGAGTACATCTTGCTATTTAGACAAAGATGAAAAGGGTAAGGACATTGAAATCACTAAATATCGAGGTATGATTGGATCCTTACTTTATTTAACTGCTAGTAGACCCGATATTATGTTTGCGGTATGCATGTGTGCTAGATATCAAGCATGTCCTAAAGAATCACACTTAACTGCCGTAAAAAGAATTTTGAAATATCTTGTGGGTACTCAAAATGTTGGTTTGTGGTATCCCAAAGGCGTTGAATGTAATCTTTTAGGATATTCTGATTCTGACTTTACAGGTTGTAAGCTTGATAGAAAAAGTACTAGTGGCATATGTCATTTACTTGGTAGTTCCCTTGTTTCTTGGCATAGCAAGAAACAAGCAAGTGTTGCATTGTCAACGGCTGAGGCAGAATATGTAGCAGCTGGTAGTTGTTGTGCTCAAATTCTTTGGATGAGACAACAACTTCTTGATTTTGGTATTTCCTTGGATAAAGTCCCCATTAAATGTGATAACACCAGTGCAATAAATATATCTAAGAATCCGGTCATGCATTCTAGGACCAAACACATTGAAATAAGACATCACTTCATTAGAGACCATGTTTTGAAAGGAGATTGTGTACTTGAATATGTTGAAACTTCAAAACAATTGGCGGACATTTTTACAAAACCCCTTCCAAAAGAACAATTTATAAATATTAGAAGGGAGTTAGGAATTTTGGAAATTTCCTAATTGATTTATTTTATCACACTTTCTTACTCTTTGAACAAAATTTTGCAAATCTTTAACTTAAAGATTTCAAACTAGTCTTTTCCATAAAAAATTTTCATTTCCTTGAACATAATACCTTACTTTGTGATACAATTTTTGAAGAAAATTTATACTCACACTTCCAATAATCTACTTACTGCTTCACAAATCACTTGTCGTATGTATTTAAGACCCTATGAAAGTCCCCATTTACTTAAAACATATTTTGACACAAAGATAATCTCCTATATACATCATGGATCTCAAAAATAAATGGCAAATGACCTTTGATTTTCTTGACTCTCTTGTGCAACGAAATCATTGGCAACTTGCAAAATCTAAATCCTTGTATAAATCCCTTAGTAACATGATTCTTTAAACTTGCGTAAAAAGACCTAGATGAATCAATTCCCATGAGACATTATGTGCTAATATGATTTCATGATGTATGTCGCATTGTCATCTTATTTCAAAATGTATGCATCTACCTTTAAGTCTTTTTGAAGATGCCAAAGGGGGGGAGATATATATAAGAAAGGGGGAGTATATAAATCATTGTATGTATCCATTGCATAAGAAAGGGGGAGATGATTAAGAGGGAAAGAATATATTAAGGGGGAGAGACCTTACTAAGGGGGAGAGACCTTTTATCCTCTCTTGATAACTTATGCCTATAATGTCATAAATATATGGTATCAAACTGCATGTCAAAGGAGGAGTCTTTCTTGAAATATATTTGAACTATTGTGATACTAACACCCCAAGAGACAAGCATTTGTTGTCATCATCAAAAAGGGGGAGACTGTGTTTATATGTTGTTATAGGTTTTGATAATGACAAACAAGCAAAGCAAACGCTCAAGACTCAAAATTCAATCATGAAAATATCAAGGCATTTACTTCAGTGGTTAAATCAAGTGACAAATAGTCTTGTTAAATGCCAAAGGAACAAAGGTTGAAAATCTTGATGATACTGGCACGCTTGAGCGAAGGACCAAGCGTGAATCATGAGAATCAGGTGCCTGGCACGCCCAAGCATGAAGGAAGCACGCTTGAGCGTAAGGAGCACTAGCTTAAGCGCGAATAAAGACACGCTTAAGCGTGGACAAGGAACTTGGCGCTTAAGCGCTGGATAAGTCACGCTTGAGCGTGAAGCAATGGAACTTAAGCGCGAGTGTGAGCGTGATGCATCAGGAGTCCAAAAACTATAAGTCACGCTTGAGCGTGAGTTAGGCTCGCTTGAGCGTGGAACAGAGGGTGACAACACGCTTGAGCGTGATAACATGGTTGAGCGCGGATTCAAGCGTGAGCATCAGGGGTCTACAAGCTTAAGCGTAAACAAGGCTCGCTTGAGCGTGAACATGAGGTTCGATTAAGCGCAGGACTAACTCGCTTAAGCGCTGGACAAGCTCGCTTGAGCGTAGATTCAAGCGTGAGTAAGCGTGGAAGAGAAATCAAAGGAAATATACATGGTTCACTTAAGCGTGATTAAACTCGCTTGAGCGAGGAGGCCACTGAATTAATTACAGCATGATGTGCAGTTGAAGATTAAAAGTTCCAAGAAGCAAATTCAAACATCAAGCTACTCTCAGATGATTAACCTATGTCATCATGAGTCAGATAAGTTTATTTAATTTAAATAAGTTATATGAATTTGAATTTGAACCCGTGTTAAATATATGACAGCCTTGCATCGCACTTGGACAAACTGAAACACACTATGAATACAAACATTCCAACATTCTCTGAGCAGATTGCACTCTCGAAGTCTCCACTACGCAAGTTGCAATTTAAGTAACTAAGAACAGACATACTCTCCACTGGTCTAGCTTGCTGTGGAAATTAAATACACGGCTTCACATGTTGCTCCATGTCATCAAAGGAATTTTTAATTGCAAAACAATGCTCCATTCAAATTATCGAAGAAATTATTTACTGTCTGGACCATGCTTCCATTTGCTATAAATAGGAAGCCTTGCAAAGGATTCAGTACACCAAGCATTTGAAGCATTTCCATTTGCTTTCTTCCTCCTCCATTCTCTTGCTCTTCTACTTACTCTTTTTATTCTTGATTGGCATATTTCTTGAAATTATTTTTGAGAGTTAATTTGCGGGAAATTATATTTGTGTACTTAACTTGCATATCCTCTCCTTGAGAGTTACTATCTTGTGTAAGCTTTGAATTGTATATCCACTCTAGTGAGAGAGTTTCCTTGTACACTTAAACACCAAACTTCATAGAAATTTTGGGTTGGGTTTCAACCTTGTAATTGTGAGATTGAGAGATTGGGTGGGGTACCCTTGTACTTGTGAGGATTGGATTCTTGAGTGTGGGACACTAGGAAGTTGCAATTGCTCAAAGTGTATCTCTAATCTACAATAGTGGAAATCCTCTAAGTGGGTTGCTTAGAGGCGATACGTACACCGGCGTGGTGGAACTCGTATACATCGGTTTGCAAATCTCTCTTCCCTAAACTCATTTAATTTATGCACTTAACTTGTTTGCTTAATTCATTGCTTCATTAATTGGACTAAGTGCATGATACATTAAGTTGCAAACTATTTTTGAATAACATTGTTGTACTTGGACTTAAGCAACACTCTTGAATCAATCTTTCTAAAGTCCCATAAATTGTTTTGTAACTTAATTGATTCACTATCTAAACTCTTTAAGTAGTTATTAGTTTGTCTTGTGTATTATTTGTTGTTACTTGCAATCTAGTTTATTATCTTAAATAAACATAGTAACAAAAGAATCAATTTCAAGAGCATTCCAAAGAAAATTTTTAATACTCAATTCACCCCCCCTCTTGAGTAATTGAGGCCACTTGGTTAACAAACCGGAATGGGAAAAAGATCGTCTGTTGTCTACCCGCCTTGTATCTATGGCTTACTTCTCATGTCTTCAATCAAGTTGGCAAGGTTGAATGTCCTATCTCTAATTTGAAGCTCCTTAGGTTAACCAAGAAGAATAATAGGGAGTGGGCAGGACATCTGGCAGGATTATCTGCTAGCATGATTCGGTGGTACCCTCAGTGGATGAACGTCGATTCCATTATTTACTGCTGTGGAAAATTTCCGAATGTGCCTCTCATGGGAACTCAAGGATGCATCAATTACAATCCTAGCATTGCAAAAAGACAACTTGCTTATCCTATGATACAGCCTCCAGAAGAAGAAACAGTAACGCCTTTCCTTCATTATTATATTGAGGGAAATAGTGCTCCTGTTATTCAAACTGTCATTGATGCTTGGGGCAAGGTTCATAGTAAAGGAAAAGAATTGGGTGTCCGAAGTCATGCCACAAAAGAAAGTTACCATCAGTGGATTTCAAATAGGGTAGCCATTGTCAAATTACCCTTCAAAGATCACGGTGCTCATATGAGAAATCCAGCTCCCGATGAAAGCAAAGAGATTGAAAACTTGAGGAGTAAGTTGGCTGAAATGACAAAGAAAAATCAAGCTTTGGAGGATGATTTAATCAAAATTCAACAAGACAATGCTTCCCTTAAGAGAAAAAGGTGTGAATTAGAAAATGCCTTTGAAGACATGGGTAAGAAGCGACAAATTGAAAGAGAACATATGATGTAATTGGATCAATGCCTCCAAACAGCGAACAACCAATTGAAGACCAAAGAGAAACAAAAGGATGATATATTGGCTGACAAAGGGCGGTTACGAGGAATTCTAGCCAAGACAAAAGAAGAAGCTCAAGTTGAAAAGAACCTTATGCAAACGCGAATTGATGAACTGGAACGACAAGTCAGAGATGTCGTCAGTGCTTGCGAGCGTGAAATAAATGAAGAAAAATGGCAAGCCATGGAAGACAAGGATAGATATGAAGAGATTATACGTTTAATGACCCTAGAAAGGGTTGAGTTGGAAAGTCTTGTCTATTCTTGGAGAGACCGTTTTTCTAATCTAGCTGGTCTTGCTAATGGAACACTTGGAGATATTCCTCACCTGTTGAAGAAGGCTGAAGCAATGATGAATCCGCTTTCTACACCGGAGGAAATTGCAACATTCATCCAATACTGCAAGGGGCGATTGGATGAAATGAGGGTCTGGATTGCTAAAGCGAGAGAGAATTGATTTTGAGTTGTTGTAACAAATAATGTATCAGAACTTGTTGATCAATGAATAAATCTCATGTTGAATTTGCATTTTCCTTCTAACTTAGTACTTTAGAAAAAGACATTCTAAAAGAAAGGTTTATCTTTGCTTACCGATATTTAAAATTTATCATGTATTTACTTTACATCTCTTTATGTCATTTAACAATACTTGTTCTTGTACCAAGGGGGTTTCTTTGTATTTATTCACAACATGGGGAGAAGGGGCTCAAAGCATCCTTATCAAACCCGACTGCAAACAAGACTCATGGCAGAGCCGGAAAGCGCAGTTGAAGAATTAAGGAATGAAGTTGGCCAGATCAAGGAGCAGATGGCAGAAATACTTAAGCTCCTTGAAAAAAGAGGTACAGAAAGGGGATCTTCTGCAGGAAATAGGGAACAAACATCCACTCCTCAAGTTCAAGCTCAAGAGGGGAACCCTATACCTTTAAATGATTCTGCTCCAGTCACTGAAACTCCATTCATCTCACACCAACCTTATGGTATGCCATTGCCACCTTTTGTTTCCCAAGACGGGAATGTTCAGCAAGCATATGCTTGGCCTCCATATGGCTTACCTCAAGGATATTACACCATGCATCATAATCCTAATCAAGAGAATCCTTCGGCTGCTCAACAAATTCCCAATCCCCCTGTATCTAACCCTCCAAATTTTAACCAATCAACAGTTGTTCCCCAAAACACTCAGGCTCCACCCAATGTCACTCCACCTAATACAATTCCGCCACAAAATCACCAGACTCTAAATGATGCCACACAACCAAACCCACAAGCAGTGCCATATTATTTCCCTTATGGTTGCCCAATACCACAGGCAGGTGTTTCCCAAAACTTGTCACACCAAGCTTAGGTCCCTCCACCAAATTCTGATCAGTCAGCAGCGCCTTTGTCAAAAGGGCAAATGGAAATATTGGAAGAAAGGTTGCGTGCAGTAGAGGGAGGAAGTGGCTTAGGCGTAACAAATGTTTCTGAATTATGCCTAGTTCCAGATGTGGTAATTCCTCCCAAATTCAAATTGCCGGAATTTGATAAATATAAAGGAACAACTTGTCCTCGTAACCATTTAACCATGTACTGCCGAAAGATGGCTGGATATGCTTATGATGAAAAGTTGCTGATTCATTTTTTTCAAGATAGCCTTGCTGGGGCAGCATTGAGCTGGTACACTCACCTTGAACGAACTCGTATTTGTTGTTGGAAGGATCTAGCCGATGCCTTTCTGAAGCAATACAAATACAATATGGACATGGCACCAGACCGACTGCAACTTCAGAATATGACCAAAAGGAATACTGAGTCCTTCAAAGAATATGCTCAACGATGGAGGGAAATGGCTGCACAAGTTGAACCACCTCTGATAGAGAAAGAGATAGTGGCAATGTTCATTGACACTCTTCAGCCACCATTCTATGAAAGGATGCTTGGGAGTGTATCATCAAGCTTTTCTGATATGGTAGTAATAGGGGAAAGAATTGAAAGCAGTTTGAGAACAGGAAAAGTTGTCCAAAGTTTCCCGTCAATAGGAAGACCTATGACAGGAGCAGGAAGAAGAAAGGGTGAGGAAGCAAATGCTGTAATGGGAAATCAAGGTCAACATAATCAAAAAATGTTTCAACCTTCCCCTTTCCCTTTCCCACCTCATTATCCACCGTACGGACCTTACCTTTATGTAGCTGCTGCTTCTGGAAATTCATTTCCCCATCCTCAATCATATAGACCCCCACCCGTCCATAATTTCAAGAATACACCACCACCTCCTCCCCAACAATGGATGCAAAATCCCAACCCAAATCTTCCACAAAAAAAGCCAAACAATGACCGTCCTTCTGTCCAATTTGATCCAATTCCCATGACATATACTGAACTTTTACCTCAACTTCTCAAAAGTTCTCTTGTTGTACGATGTCCTTTAAAACCCGTAGGGCCACCCTATCCTAAGGGGTATGATCCTAATGTGAAGTGTGATTATCATGCTGGGGCACCGGGGCATTCTACAGAAAATTGCATTGCCTTAAAGTTTAAGGTACGTGATTTGATAAATGCCAAGTGGTTGGATTTCGAAGAAGGCTCCCCAAATGTGATTAGAAATCCTTTGCCTAATCATGGAAATGCTGGGGTAAATGCAATAACACATGACTTGGGAAGTGATCATGTTAGGAATGTTTCAGATATCAAAACTCATCTCCCATGGATCTATAATGAACTTTTGAGGAAAGGATTAATATCTGAAACTCAAAGTTCTAATGAGGATATTCATAATCAGATGCCTGAAATGCTTCAAAAATTACTTGACACACATCTGATAGAAGTTTATCGTCGCCCTTGCAATGATGTCAACATGATCTATGGGCAGCATGGTACAGACTCAGTAAGCCCAGTCACCCCTGTTCCTTTGGTGGTCTATTACACCAAGAAACCTTTGACCGAACCAGTCATAAACCATCCGTCCTTGACAATTAGGACCCCATCTCCATTTTCATACAAGGATACCCATGCAGTACCTTGGAAGTATGAAGTGGATGTAATCCCTCAACTCCTAAAGGGATCGTCATCCTCAGTAACCAATATTTCCGAGACAAGTGGAATGACTAGGAGCGGACGAGTTTATGCTCCTGAAAACTTGAGAAAGAAGGATGCACCTGTAAGTGAAAAAGAAAGTCGTGGTAAAGAACAAGACCCTCCCCAAGGAATAACAGAGGAAGATGCTTGTGAATTTTTGAAATTCATTAAGCAAAGCGAATACCAGGTCCTCGACCAGTTAAATCGCACTCCTGCAAAAATATCCTTGTTATCTCTCTTATTGGACTCAGAACCACATCGTGGAAGGTTATTGAAGGTCTTGAATAAAGCACATGTTGCGAAAGATATTTCGCTAGAAAAGTTTGAAGGGATAGTGGGGCATATTGCCTCAAATGACTACTTAACTTTCACCGATGAAGAGATACCTGCTGAAGGAAGAGGTCATAATAAGGCATTACACATCTCTGTCAAGTGTCGGGATCATATCGTAGCCAAGGTCCTAGTTGATAATGGCTCCTCTCTAAATATCATGCCAAAGTCCACTTTAAATCAACTACCTTTTGATGGGTCACATATGAAGCCAAGCTCAATGGTAGTAAGAGCTTTTGACGGTACTCGGAGAGAGGTCATTGGAGATATTGAGATCCCCATCCAAGTGGGCCCATGCATCTTCAATGTATTATTTCAAGTGATGGACATCAATCCTGCTTATAGCTGCCTATTGGGGAGGCCTTGGATATATTCTGCCGGTGTGGTTCCATCTACCCTTCATCAAAAGCTTAAATTTGTGGTAAACAACAAGCTAATCATTGTTTCTGGTGAGGGAGATTTCCTTATCAGTAAGCCTATGTCAACTCCATATATAGAAGCAGCTGAAGAAAGTCTTGAGACTTCCTTCCAATCATTGGAAATTGCTCACACCACCTATGTGAGCGAAGGGTTACAACTAGCTCGTCCTTCCAAAGCTTCTATGATGGTAGCCAAAGTGATGATGAAATCTGGATTCCAGCCAGGGAAAGGGCTTGGGAAGATGCTTGATGGAGGAGTAGACCCATTATTGGTTAAGGAGAATAAGAACGACTTTGGGCTGGGGTATCATCCATCTCCAATGGAAAGAGCAAAGGTTTTCACAGATAAAAGAGAAAAACGACTTGCACGGTTAGAAAACCGAGAACCCCTAACTGTGAAGATCCCTATCTATGACCTTTACCAAAGCTTCAGGAGTGCAGGCTTGACATCTCCAGACCAAGTGGCAGTCATCGATGATGAGTCCAAGAGAGAAGAAGACTTGATTTACCCTTGTCCTTCAGATACTAAGTTGTGTAATTGGGAAGCCGTTGAGTTTCCAGAGATCATTTTAAAGTAATTGTTCACTTTATAGGTTTTTGTTTAAATCCTTTGGCTATGCCTAAAGCCTTAGGATGAGTTTTAATAAGGGCAAAACATGTTTCCTTTATCATTTCAAATAAATAAAAGTTAAGTTCAATTATCATTTTCCTTATTTTGCCTTTTTTATATTAAATAAATTGCAGAGCTGAAATTGAATTCCAAAATAATAAGATTGCTTTCTCCCATCATGATTTTAATCCAACAAGCGAAAAGGACGAAGAGTCCGATGAACCTTCCCCTGAATTACTAAGGCTGCTAGATCAGGAAGATAAAGAAATTTCTCCCTATCTAGAAATTGTTGAAGTCATAAATTTGGGGAGTGAAGAAAACAAACAAGAAGTCAAGATCGGCACCTCTTTGAGTAGAGAACATAGGAGAGAATTAATAGAATTGTTGGTCGAATTCAGCGATGTGTTTGCTTGGTCATATCAGGATATGCCGGGATTAGATAACTGCATCGTTGAACACAAGTTGCCATTAAAACCCGGTTGCGTCCCCATAAAGCAAAAGTTGAGAAAGATGAAGCCAGAAATGCTCTTAAAGATTAAAGAAGAGATAACCAAACAGTTGGATGCTGGGTTCTTGGCTGTCTCTAAATACCCTGAATGGGTGGCCAACATTGTTCCGGTCCCGAAGAAAGATGGGAAGGTGCGAATGTGTGTTGATTACCGGGATTTGAATAGAGCTAGCCCAAAAGATGACTTTCCATTGCCACATATTGATGTTCTTGTTGATAACACGGCCCAACATTCCATTTTTTCATTCATGGATGGATTTTCTGGGTACAACCAAATCAAGATGGCACTCGAAGACATGGAAAAAACCACTTTCATTACTTTGTGGGGAACCTTCTGCTACAAGGTGATGTCTTTTGGATTGAAAAATGCCGGTGCCACTTACCAAAGAGCGATGGTAACTCTATTTCATGACATGATGCATAAAGAGATAGAGGTTTATGTGGATGATATTATTGCCAAATCCAAATCCGCTGAAGGTCACTTGATTGACTTACGAAAGCTTTTTGAACGCCTGAGAAAATTCAAACTCAGATTAAATCCGGCTAAATGCACTTTTGGGGCTAGTTCTGGAAGGTTGCTTGGTTTCATTGTCAGTGAGAAAGGCATTGAAGTGGATCCTGATAAAGTAAAGGTAATCATGGAAATGCCTGCTCCTAGCACTGAAAAAGAAGTACGAGGATTCCTTGGAAGGTTGAATTACATAGCTCATTTCATTTCTCAACTAATAGTTGTATGTAATCCAATCTTTAAGTTGCTTCGTAAAAATCAACCATCACAATGGAATGATGACTGCCAGGAGGCCTTTGACCAAATAAAGCAATACTTGCAATCCCCACCGATCTTGGTTCCCCCAACCCCAGGAAGACCACTCCTGTTGTATTTGGTGATAGATAAGTCTATGGGCTCTGTACTGGGGCAACATGATGAGTCTGGGAGAAAAGAGCATGCTATTTACTATTTGAGCAAGAAGTTCACTGAGTGCGAAGCATGATATTCCACTGTAGAACGAACTTGTTGTGCATTAGCATGGGCTGCTCGTCGCCTAAGACAATACATGTTATCTTATACTACTTGGTTGATATCTAAGATGGACCCAATTAAGTACATCTTTGAGAAACCGGCTCTGACGGGAAGCATAGCTCGTTGGTAGGTTCTTTTGACTGAGTATGATATCATTCATGTCACCCAAAAAGCTGTAAGAGGGAGTGCTTTGGCTGATCACTTGGCCCACCATCCCCTAAAAGAATACCAACCAATGTCATTTGAATTTCCTGACGAAAATATTATGATGTTGTCAGAAGAGAAAGATTGTCCTAATAGAACTTGGATTTTGATGTTCGATGGGGCGTCAAATACACTGGGGCATGGGATTGGAGCCATCCTAATCTCACCAGATAACAAGCTTTTCCCATTCACTGCTAGACTTTGTTTTGATTGTACCAATAATATTGCAGAATATGAAGCTTGTGCTTTGGGGATTCAGGCAGCACTTGAAGCAAAGGTGAAATCTCTACAAATATACGGAGATTCTGCCTTGGTGATTCATCAACTAAAAGAAGAATGGGGTACTAGAGATGGAAAATTGATTCCTTATCAAGCTCACATCATGGAACTAATCAAAGGGTTTGATGAAGTCTCTTTCCATCATATTTCTCAGGATGATAACCAATTAGCCGATGCTTTGGCCACGTTGGCCTCCATGTTCAACGTAAGTAGGGAGTGTGACATGCCCTTCATCGAGATTGAAAGGCGTCTCGAACCTGCATATTGTCATGAGATAGAAGAAGAGCCCGATGGGAAACCATGGTTTCATGACATCAAAAATTATATTCAAAATCAAGAATATCCCCCTGGTATCTCAGAAAATGATAAAAGAACCCTCAGGCGCCTAGCCATGAATTTCTTTATGACTGGGAATACACTCTATAAGAGAAATTATAATTCTGTTCTCCTTCGTTGCGTAGACGTGACGGAAGCTAACAAAATCATGAAGGATGTTCATGAAGGGCCTTTCGGAACACATGCAAATGGGCACTCGATGGCAAGAAAAATTCTCCGATCTGGATATTATTGGATGACAATGGAAAATGATTGTAATAACTATACCAAGAAATGTCACAAGTGTCAAACCTATGCAGACAACATTCATGCACCACCATCTTCTTTGCACATTCTAACAGCGCCTTGGCCTTTTGCTATGTGGGGCATAGATGTTATTGGTCCCATTGAACCAAAAGCATCAAATGGGCATCACTTTATTTTGGTGGCCATTGATTACTTCACCAAGTGGGTTGAAGCAGCTTCCTACACCAACGTGACTAAAAATGTTGTGGTCAAATTCATCAAGAGAGAATTGATTTGTAGATATGGTTTACCAAATCAGATCATCACTGATAATGGTACAAACCTGAATAATAAAATGATGGATGAACTCTGTGAGGAATTCAAAATCAAACACCTCAATTCATCTCCATACAGACCTAAGATGAATGGAGCAGTGGAAGCTGCTAACAAAAATATAAAGAAAATCATACAAAAGATGGTTGAAACCTACAAAGACTGGAGTGAGTTGCTTCCTTTTGCTTTACATGGGTATCGTACCTCTGTACGGACTTCGACAGGGGCAACACCCTTCTCATTGGTGTATGGTATGGAAGCTGTTTTACCAATAGAAGTGGAAATTCTATCTTTAAAAGTAATCATGGATGCCAAACTAGAAGAAGCTGAATGGGTTCGGTCCCGGTATGATCAATTAAATTTAATTGATGGGAAAAGGTTAACCGCTCTCTGTCATGGGCAGTTATACTAAAAGCGTATGAAGAAGGCATACGAAAAGAAAGTGCGACCTCGTCAATTTCATGAAGGTGATTTGGTACTGAAGAAAATCTTGCCGAATCAAAATGATCACCGAGGCAAATGGAAGCCAAATTATGAAGGACCATTCGTCGTAAAGAGAGCCTTTTTTGGAGGAGCTTTGATTTTGACGAACATGGATGGTGAGGAGTTATCTTTCCCGGTCAATTCAGATGCAGTCAAGAAGTATTATGCTTGAGCGTACTCTAAAGGGATAGGGTAGTCTTTATGTCCTCTAAAAGTTTGGATTAAAAATTATGATATAAACTTGTAATTTTCCCAAGTAAATATATGGAATTCTCAATTTTAGTTCCAATCCTTGTCTTGTTAGGTTTCATTTGCATGCATTTTGTGGAAAATATTAAAAAAAAATCATGAAAGGCATATTTTTAATCTCAAACAAGCTTGATACTTCCCAATTACACAGACCTTGGTAATCAGGATATTCCACTCTGCCATGAGTAATAACAAGTCCCATAAAGATTGTGGTAGTCACCTGGAGGAAACAAGATCTTTGACCTTTGTTTTTCCACTTGACTATTTCTTCCATGCAGGTTTGAGGGTACAACAAGGACAAATGCTCCCCATAAAGAGTCGAGATCAACAGTTTCAGCCTATCACCTAACTACAGTAGGGATGGTTTACTAAGATGTGAAAATGCAATCCTTGTATTCACTCGGAACCCTCACTAAGTCAGAAAAGTCAATCTCAGACACATTCTTCTTGAGCATAAATCTCATATAATTCTCCATCATAAGTCATTATGTTAGAGGTATTTCCCTTAAGTCTTACTTCATGTCAAAGCCTCAGGTATCCATTCCTAGGCTACTAAATCAAATCAGGGGCATTTCCCCAGTCATTTATTTTCATGTCAAAGCCTCAGGTATCCATTCCTAGGCTACTAAAACAAATCAGGGGCATCCCCCAGTCATTTATTTTCATGTCAAAGCCTCAGGTATCCATTCCTAGGCTACTAAAACAAATCATGGGCATCCCCCAGTCATTTGTTTTCATGTCAAAGCCTCAGGTATCCATTCCTAAGCTGTCAAAATCATTCAGGGGCATCTCCCCATTCATTTAGTTTCATGTCAAAGCCTCAGGTATTCTTCCCTAGGCTATCTTAATCAAAATCAAATCAGGGGCATCTCCCCAGTCATTTAGTTTCATGTCAAAGCCTCGGGTATTCTTCCCTAGGCTATCATAATCAAAATCAAATCAGGGACATCCACCCAGTCATTTATTTTCATGACACAGCCTCAGGTATCCTTCCCTAGGCTATCTCAATCAAAATCATTCAGGGGCATCCCCCTGTCATCTATTTTGTGTTGAAGCCTCAAATACCCATTCTTAGGCTCCTCGAAATGTCAAGACAACTTCATTAACCCCTAGGTTGTGCCATTTATCTTCCTGTCATGTTCCAAGTGCCTCTCCTTAAACTGTCTAGCATTAGGACAACACCATTCGGCTATTTACTTCTTGTCAAAAGTTGTCAAGTATTCTTAGTGGTGTTCACGTCTTTACTTTCTTTTCACATCAATAATATGAATATGTCTCATATTCTTTCATGAAAAGAAGTAAAGAGGGGCATCTGTGAACACCTATTTTTGTCCGGTGATATATATTAAAATATGAAAAAAAAGAAAAAAAAGAAAAAAGAGTTTATTTGTCCTAGAATCCAGAGTCAATGTTGACTGTATTAACCGGGGTCCTAGCACGGTTTCATGACCGGTGTTACCTCATTAGTTCTAAGCTCGTACAGCCTCAGTGGAGTACGGTATTTTACACCTCGGTTCGAAGGGAATCCGAGGTTCTTCAAGTTAAAACTGATGTGTTAATCCGTACTTGAACTTCAAGACACACCGGAGGTACACCTGCAGGAGATTCCCCAATGCTTAATATTTAACCGAGGTGAAGAGAAATGTCCATAGTTGACCAATGATTTCAGACCCCGGTTATGACTTACCAGTTCTCGTTGGTGACGTGGTACAGTGCTTAGAACCCCGTCCAGTCCAGATTACCACCCCAGATCATATTAAAAAAAATAATATTAAAAATTGCATAGTGACCGTTGGAATAGTAACTCTTCCCCATCTCTATAAATACCCAATCCCTCTTCATTTCCTACCACACCTCTCATTTCATCAATTCTCTTCATTTCTCTCAAGCAATGGCTGATGGATGCCAAAGCCAAGAGGAAAGAATAAGGGAGGGAAGACGATGTTTTGTGACTACCTTTTTACTCCTTATACTGTGGGTAGTAATTTATATTTATTGGATATTTTATTTATTTCCATATATGTAATAAATAATTTAAGCTTCCATTTGTTTTTTTAAATAAAAGGCCCAAAAAAAATATAAACAAAAAAAAATACAAACAAAAAAATAAAAAATAAAAAAGGGCCCAAAAAAAAGCCCAAAAAAAAGTTAAAAAAAAACAAAAATTAAAAAAAGAATAAAAAAAAGAAAAAAGAAAAAGGGTGTTACGGTGGTTTATTAGTGGTGGGCCCCGGTTTGGTTGGATAATTGGAGAAAATTGGGGAAATTGACATGGAATTTGGATAAATTGGAAAAGTAAGAAAGTGATGTCTTTTAGGGAGGATCCAATGCCAATTTTTTTCTATAAATAGAAGGTGATATTGAGGCATTTTGGAGGAAGAAGAGAAAAAAGAGGGGAAAGAGTGTTAAATTTTTGTGAGAATTTTTAGAAGGTTTGGTTTTCAAAAATTACTTTGTGTAATCCTAGTTAGGAAAATGAGTGCACCACTCTTGTTTGTCTTAGTATGTGAGTTTTTGTGAGCTAAAATACTGTCCAAGTGTTGTAACCGGTATCCAAATACCTTCAAATCAAGTCCAAACAAAGCCAAAAGCACTTTATTTTTCTGCACTTTATTTTTCTTTATTTATATTCAAGCACTTTATTTTCCTGCACTTTATTTTTCTGTAGTTATTTATCTGTTTATTTATTTTTTATGTATCTTCATCTTTATTTATTTGTTTGTACCTTTATTTTTCCTTATTTATTATTTTTTTACACTTTTACTTCTCTTTATTTACTTTTCTGCACTTTTACTATTGTTAATTTATTTTTCTGTACTTTATTTATCTGCACTTTATATTTATGCAATTATTAGTTTATTTTTTATTTTTTTATTTTTACATTTTTACCTTTATTTATTTATTTTTATGCCCTTTTATTTTATTTACCTTCCTGTCCCTTTATTTTTGTTATTTACTTTTCTACCCCTTTATTTTCATATATTTACTTTTCTGCCCTTTATTTTTGTTATTTATATTTCTGTCCCTTTATTTTTATGTATTTACTTTTCCACCCCTTTATTTTTATTATTTACATTTCTGCCCCTTTATTTTCATGTATTTACTTTCCTGTCCCTTTTATTTTTGTTATTTACTTTTCTGCCTCTTTATTTTCATGTATTTACTTTTCTGCCCCTTTATTTTTGTTATTTACATTTCTGCCCCTTTATTTTCATGTATTTACTTTCCTGTCCCTTTATTTTTGTTATTTACTTTTCTGCCCCTTTATTTTTGTTATTTACTTTTCTATCCTTTTTTTTGTTATTTACTTTCTTGTCCCTTTATTTTTGTTATTTACTTTTCTGCTTTTTTATTTTTTATTATTTATTTTTTCTACCCCTTTATTTTATGTATTTATTTTTCTGCTCTTTTATTTTTAATGTATTTATTGTTATGTCTATTTATTTTTATTTTTTATATTTTTGAACTTTTATTTATTTTTCTGTACCTTTATTTTTTATTTTATTATTATTATTTATTCTCTGTACTTTTATTTTTAGTTATTTATCTTTTTGCTTTTTAATTTATTTATTTTTCTACACTTTCTATTTATTTATTTACATTTAACCATTTTAATAGTTTATAAGTATGTATATATATGTATACATAATTATCCATTTTTTATTATGATCATGATTTCCTATTATTTTCTCTTAGTAACCTTTTAATAATTAAGAAAAAATAATTTCATAAAAAATAAATAAAAAATAAAAAATCAAGACTAATAAATAATGTGTTATTTATTCATTCATTTTTTTCTTAAATTTAAGATGAGATTAATTTAGATAAGACATCTTATTAATCTTATTTTTTCTAAAAGATAATTAAATAATATTCCTTGTCAATTTTAATTAATTAAGTGTATTATATTTCTTTATCCTCATGTTGATGTGTTTAATTCTATTTTTTCCTCTTATCTTTATTTATTTATTTATTTATTTATTTGTTTTGAACTTTATATTTCTCAATAAAAATCAATTTTTTTTACTAGAAAATAATTAAGACAAGACGTCTTATTGTTTTCTTTTTCTTTTTATTTTTATGGTCTTTTAATCATTTGTTTATTTATTTTCTTAGAACTAAAAATAACAAACTTAGGAGATGTATTTTATTATTATCTTTGTTTTATTCATATTTATATATTTTTTTATTGTGTATATTATTTATGATTGTTTTATGAAGGATGAAATACTTGATAATCATTTTTTGAAATTATGCATGATCAATTTGGGTAACTGTTTTTTTACGGACAGTGTGGGGTGCTAATACCTTCCCCTCCTGTAATTCGACTCCCGGAGTAAACAGAATCTCATTATTTTAAAACAAAAAAGGAAAAAAAACCAGTGCTGTTTAAAGGTTTTCCTAATATTTTCCTTAATAAATATTAGTGGCGACTCCTTGAACCCTTTATTTTTTAGGCCTCCCAAAGAGCCTCATTTCAATACCGTTTCAATTTTCTTTTATTTGTCTTTAACCAGTCCGCGTCGCGCGCCGGGACCCCGGTCACGACAGTGAGCACAAAGAAGGCGGGGAGCACAACTACTATTATACAGAGTACTTTAGCTGCTCCAAGTATTTCAAACCCTCTCAAGGTATACGCCATCCAATTCAAAGCACATCCTGAAGATTCCTGGGTTGTTCCATTTATTCGGTATATAGTGAGCGGACAACTTCCAGAATGCCCAATGAAAAAGAAGAAATTGAAGAAGGAATTACCAAACTTTGCATTGGTTGAGGGAAACTTATTCATAATGGGAGCATCCGCCTCTTATTTAAAATATTTAAATAGAGCTGAAGTGGAGGAAGCATTAACTAAAGTGCACGAAGGGACATGTGGTCACCACTGAGGACGCAGAAGCTTAGCCAGAAAAGTGTTAAGGGCAGGATATTGATGACCCACTTTAGCCAAGGACGCAGTGGAATATGTCAAGAAATGTGATACATACCAGAAGAACAACAATGAATACCACGTCCCAACTGAAGAATTTTTTACATCCGCTGTCCCTTGGCCTTTCTACCAATGGGGCATGGACATTCTTGGACCTTTCCCAAAGGCGCCTGGTGGAGTTAAGTATGTAATAGTCAGAGTAGACTATTTTATGAAGTGGATAGAAGCAGAAGCAGTAGTGCATATCACTACGGCCCAAACGTGAAGATTTTTCTATGAAAATATTATCACAAGATTCGGAATACCAGGAAGGGTCATAACAGATGATGGGACGCAATTCACAGATGCGAAATTCAGAAGTCTCCTTGACGAACTATAAATTAAGTAAATATTCTCGTGAGTAGAGCATCCTCAAACCAATGGTCAAGTTGAGGTAGCAAATAGAGAAATTTTGAAAGGTTTAAAGAAACGCCTAGGTGAGGCAAAGGGAGAATGGGCTAACCAATTGTGCCATGTCCTATGGGTATACTGGACAACCCCTCATTCATTTACAAGAGAAACCCCATTCCAGCTAGTATACAGAATAGATGCAGTGATACTAATGGAAATAAACCTAATTTTGCCAAGAGTGCAGCAATTCGAAGTGGTAGAAAATAATCAGAGATTGAAAAATGAGTTGGATCTACTACCAGAAGTAAGAGAGGAGGCATTTGTCCGGGATTAGGCTATTAAGGCCAAGGCTGCACTACGTTACAATGTGAAGGTTTAGCAAAGAAGATTTAATATGGGCGACCTTGTTTTGAGAAAAGTCTCGGTGGGAAATCATTTTGCATATCAGGGAAAGCTAGCGCCGACGTGGGAAGGACCATATCAGGTAAATGAAGTCACATCGGGAAGGGATTATCTATTAGAAACTTTAAAGGGTGAAGTTTTTAAGAATAAGTGGAATATAAAGAACTTTCATGTATACTACAACTAACCGACACTATAAGTCATGCACTCTTTTTCCCTACCTAAGGTTTTTCCTACAGGGTTTACTTAGGAGGTTTTTAATGAGGCATATAGCGGGGGTGCTTGTTTATCAATAAAAATGCAAATTTGAAGAATTCATTACTTATTGTTTAGTTCATCCAGTGGTTAAATTTGTTAGACCTCAGAGTGGTCCAAGGACCCCAGAGTGGCCGAAAGATCCCAGAGTGGTTAAATCTTTTAAATCCCGGAGTGGTCTAAGGACCCTAGAGAGATTAAACCCTGGAGCGGTCGAAAGACCCCAGAGTGGTTAAAACTTAAACCCCGGAAGGGTCTAAGGACCCCAGAGTGGTTAGTCTTATTTAAAATCCGGAATGGTTGAAAACTTAGTTAAAATTCTATTCAAAGCTTAGAGTGATTTTATTATATGCCCCGAAGTGGTAATATTTTAAACTAATGGTGGATGCGAGAAATTGAAAAAAGATGAAGATGATATGAGCAAAAAACATCAATATTATTATGTGAAAGTAGTTACAAAAGATGGGGCATGACGACCAAGTAATTTGATGATTAAAAAAGGAGGGGAAAACTTATCCCGCCTACAGAGCGAAAATAAAACTAAGGGTCTACAGGGCCGACGTTCTCATCCTCCCTATCAGAGCCGACATCCTCATCTCCACCATCACCTCCAGGAGGGGTGTCATCTTCTCTTTCCATCAGAGAGGCAAACTTAAACGGCTTATCAGTAGGGGTATAAGACCTCCTACCAATCTCGGTTACCAGTTTCCTATTCTAGAATCTGTTAAAGAAACTGATCTTGTTCAAGTTTAGCTGGGCACCTTGGTTGAAGAAAACAACTTGACGAACTACATGGATGAATGAATCTATAGCAGCCCGGGTGAACATTGTCATGTCATTTTTATATTTGTTTCTCTCGTCCTGGACCGTAGTGGTTAAATCATCATTCTTTTTTTGTAGATCGGCCACCAGCTTCTCCAAGTTCTCCACCTTGAGTTGGAGTCCGTCATTTTTCTTTTTCAAATCATCTCTAGAGTTTCGAAGGCCCTAGTTTTCTTCATTGAGGCTCTTAACCCTCTGATGAGCCTTACTATAGTCTTTGAATAGGTAAGAGTTCTTCTCTTTCAATCGCTCAATCTCCCTCTTTGGCCCGTCAGTGGAAACAAAGTAGATGGTGGAGAGAGTCTTAATGTTGTACCATATGGTAGTCTCTAGAGCGAATTCAAAGTATTAAGGATTCAATCCCTCTTTGAGGCGCCATAGGAGGGAAAAACCAGCATCAGGAGGAGTATTCTTGACCAAAAGATCCTCCAGAGTGTCCATGCCAGAAACAGGGGCCAAGGTATCCTTCTCAACCAGCTCCTCGGTGACTATCCCCTTGCCTTTATCTAGCACTTTCTAGCCAGGGTCAACCTTGTGCTTCTTGGAGACTTCAACGCCTTGTTTTTTCTCTTTCCGCTTGGCAGGGCCGATTTCAAGGGCCACCACCCCACCAGGGGTTTGGAGGTTAGAAGCCTTTTTCATTTTTGGGATGACTTGATTTTCCCCTGAGACATCGACCTCGGAGCCCTCCAAATGTTTTCGGAGTTCCTCCAAAGTGTCTATACTCATGTTCCCTGAAAATACAGTAGTTAGCATCAAACCAAGGTACAAAAAATTTTAAAAAGAAATAAGAGGAAGGTGAATACCCAAATGAGTGAGGTACTTATTTTGTGTCTCTAGAGTTCCGAGGAGGGAATGACATATGAGGGGAGCACCCTGGGAGAGGGTATGGAGGGTATCGACGATGGTGCGGGAGGTCTCTGAGAGAGCCTTCATCTACTGAATGCGTAGTACTCTCTGGAAAAAATGTTTATGAGTCCATCCGGTGTGGATCAGATAATTGCCCTTCCCATCCTTCCAAAAAGGAGATGCAATCTTCTCAACAAAGAGTTTGAAGAACGCACTTTTAAATGAGGAGCTGTATATCTTGCAGGAGTCGACGTAGGCCTTAAAATTTACAATGTCACTCTAACATCTAAGGTTGATGAAACCCATCCCGGAGCCGGCTCGATGCATCAGTCGCACGTACCTAAAAAACATGGCAACGGTCGGAGTGAAGCGGTGGTGCTTTCCAATAACATACAGGGCCATCACCAAGGCCCAATCGTTTGGGTAGAGTTGACTAGGGCAATGTCTAAAAATCGCAATACCCCTATCTCGTATTGGTTCAGAGGGAACCAGACTCCCACCTTTAGCAGTGTAAAGTCATGGAAGTAGAGGAAATAATCTCGAGGTATGTGGCAGATCTGATCTACAAAGGTGGGATGGATGAGACGGAAGTCTTTCTTATACTTTTTATTCTACAAGAAGGACTCTGTTTCAAGCTGAACATTGTCCTTCTCGACAACATGGGAGTTGTAAGTAACCACCACGTCTTTAGCTACCCAGAAGTATGGATCTTCGACCTTCCGGGCTAGCTAATTAATCTTATCAGCAATCATGAAGGTTTTGTCGGGGTCATTCCTCAACACTGATGATCCGACAACGTCTATAGTAACTACATGTGCTAAAAAGGGGAAAACAGAATAAAGTCAGTATCATTAGCGCAGTAGTGCACCACACTAGAATCTTCACCCCGGTCCAGAGACGTAAGGGGAAAAGGTGACTTGGGTTCATGACCCCTGGAAGATGAAGACTCCGGTCCTTGGGAATTTGGATTACCCCGGTTGACCAGAGTCACCCACCTACAGATGTCCATTTGTGTGAGCCGAGGCCCACGACGGGGGGCCTCGATAGGCCAAGAAATAGAAGGATTTGAAATGATTTCACAATAGCTATCTTGGCCCTGACCGTTGTTAGTGTAAAAAGCAGACATTGTAAATAAAAGGGGTCAGAAGGCTACCTGTGTTTACGGTATGGACTATTCTTCTAGTGCGGGCCAGGACAAAGTCAAGGAAGAATTTAAGACAACGGATGGGCAGAGTTTCTGGAAGAAGGATGCAAAGTGAGGAACTAATGAAGTTTCCTCACCTTATATATGCATCGAAACGATATGGGCCAAAGTTTAATTTTTGCGGCCCATAGACGAAGTGGAAGACGAAGTGTCATGGCCCAAAGTAAGCATCGTTTCACCTTTAAGTGACGTCACCTGATGGCGTGTGGGGTAAACGACCAGTACGATTAGCCATGTCATCGATCCATGTGAAATGGCAGCTTTTCAGGTGACACGCATTAAATGCCTTACTTAACTCATAAATCACATCATATCGGGTGCGTTAGCATGCCGGTTCCAAAGCCATATCGGCTCATTAGCTGGAGTCAAAAGGTAGTTTATGATTGTGACAATGCCACAACAATAAACTAAGGGACAAATGATCCGGGGTGCTAATAGACCCCCTAAAGTCAAAACCGGGGTGACACTGATGTAAAGCCACATCATCAGATTTACTTACTTAGGAAAGGTTTAGGAATCATATCCAGGGTCTACACTAATAGCCACTATGGATTATTGATCAAGACTCTGGACCTCTCCTGACAGTTAAATAGCAAGTCAGGATCGGCATAGGCAACCTGTACCTATAAACACTGTGGCTACAATAGGTTAAGAAAAAAGTCAAATCATTTCTTCTACCAAGGTAAACCCTATAAATACAACTCATTTATTACTGAATAGGGATATGATCTAATCTGAGAGTTGCCTCCGTAATACCCATATTTCTTATTTATCCATACCGACTTAAGCATCAGAGAATCTTTTACAGGTACACCTCCGATGTGTTCCCTCAACTTCGGTACGGACTCGAACATCAATTTCACCCAATACTTGAAGAACTTAGGCACCCCACTAGACTTAGGTGTAAAATACCGCACTCCACAGAAGCGGTGTAAAAACTGAGAGTAAGAGAGGTAACTACGGTCAAGGTCATTAACCCTTGACCACGGTCAAGACAGTCAATTCTTGACCCCGATTCCAGAACAAAACAACTTCTTTGCAAGCTTTTTATAAATGATGATGAGGGCTGAATCTGGCCTGACTCTTGATAAATTCCTGAAGAGAAACTCACCTATATACAAAGGGGGACATGACTATGATGGAGCTCATGTGTGGTTGTGTGATATTGAGCATACGTTTGAATACTTTAAATGTTCTAAGGAGAAGAAGGTGTAATTTGCCACTTACCAACTGAAAGATAAAGCTCGAGTGTGATGGTCTAGAACCAAGGTTCAAATGAATGCTGTTGGTGAACCATTGATGTGGGTGAACTTTTGACGATGATTTCTTGCAAAATATTTTCCAAACAACTAAGAGATTCGAAAGGAGATGGAATTTCTAAAGCTTGAATAAAGCAGGATGACCGTAGTTGAATACACAACAAAATTTAATGAGTTGTGTGATTTTTACCATCCATTTTCTTTAGAAGGAACTGAAGGTAGTAAATGTGCAAAATATGAAGCTGGTCTTAGAATTGAACTTCGAAGTGTGATTGTTCCTCTTGAAATCTATGACTACCCTACTTTGGTAAACAAGGCCAGACTTACTGAGGAAGTATAATTGTAGAGAGCATCTCAATCAAGGGACAAGAAACCATTGAAGGCAAAAGGATTTAGTTTCAAGAAGATGGGTCAGTTTCTTCGTGGTGGCAAGTCTTCCGCTTCATCATCATCATCTTCTTTTGGTCGTGGTTTTACTGACCGTTCTGGTGGCCAATCTGGAAGCCGTGCATGTTATAACTATGGCTAGGAGGGTCACCTCTTTAGACATTGTCCTGCTAACCAGACTGTTTGCTTCCAATGCGGTCAACTGGGACACTTGAGGTCTGATTGCCCATAGAGGCAATAGCAGGGTAAACAAGGTAACCGGGCAAATGCTTCTATGATTCATGGAGGAAATTTTCAGCGGGGAGGTCGAGGCGGTGGTGGCCGTGGAGGTCAAAACCCAAGGCGGTCTGATGCTCAGTCCAGTGGTGCTCAAAATGTTATGGCTGGACGTGTGTTTGTTTTTGACGCATCTAAGGTTGCAGGAAACGATAATTTGGTACAGGGTAGGTGTATTATTCATGACTACTTGGTAAATGTGATTTATGATTCTGGTGCTACACTGATGCATAAATCCTGAGCCATTAACTTGGTATGAAAATCCTGAATTATTATCGACTTATTGTGTGACTCTCAGAGGATTTATATTCTTTTGGCAAACGCACCAATCGTTAAATTTGTAATATATTTGATCGTCCTATAGGGATTGAGGTAATTACTGTAATCTTGGACTAGCACAAGCTGAACCAACACAAGTAGATAGAAATCATTCTGTTTTTGTTGTCTTATACTTTCTATATTTTTGTATTTTTAGAAACAGTAGAAGAGATGATATGTGATGAATAAAAGATAGGTTAGGATTACTTCAGCTTACAATTTCATCAAGGAACATGCAATCGAGGTTTAATTAAGCTTCAGATGCAAGAGGACAATTCACAGATGGTTAATCCCTAATTCCTTAGGTGAATAACACTAATTCCTAAGCATTAAACCCTAATCCCTTAGGTGTTTAATTACAGAGAAATCTAATGCAAAATTGGGGGTTGAACCCTAACTATTCACCTAATTACTAGGCCTGAATTAGTTAGGAAGCCAGAAGTTACCTAAGCCTCAACTATGATTCCTCACTAGTGAGATTCTTCGTTAGATCTGAATTTGTCAATTCAACAGAGTAGAACCATTTCCCAGCTTGTTCTCCTCATGCTTTAGAAGTTAATTTCCTTAATGCAGCTTCAAGATTCCATCGAAAGCTTCAGCAATCCCAACCCTAGGGGTTTAGAAACCCATGGAAATGGATTCTGTCGAAGGAATGTGGAGAGACATGTACAAGAGAATTTAGAGAGAAAAGAATTAGAGAGAGATTAGAAATGAGAAAATGAATCGTGTTATTATTTCTGTGTGTTCTCTCCTCTCTCTTTTGTTTACAAAGTATGTACAAATATATATAGACAACTAACTAGCTAACTAACTTAAATAATTACAAAGGAAACTTAATTAATAATTAAACTGATTAATCTAATTACATAATTACAGAGAAATAATTAATTACATACATTACTTAAGTTACTAACGTACAACAGAAAACAGTAATGGTGCAGCACTTCACTTGGAGGGAAAAATAACGAACTGCATAACCAACTTCATGCTTGAGCGTGAATGACTGACGCTTAAGTGTGTGCTTTAATTTAAGCTTTCTATTGAATATTCGCTTGAGCGTGAATGGTTTTTGGACTTCACGCTTGAGCGTGAATGGTCACGCTTGAGCGTGAATGGTCACGCTTGAGCGTGATCGAGAATTATGCTGCATGCTGTGAAATTTACGTGTATTGCATGGTGACCTCAAGCTTGAGCGTGAAAGATATTTTACTGCACCTGCACATGCAAACAAATAAATGCCTAGCGTATGTACGCTGGCTATTCAGCGTATGTATGCTGGGTTAGTGAAATTGCACTCTAAACATAATTCCTTATATACTTTCTTTTTTTAATCATTTTCTTGCATAATTCAAACACTTTTGAAATAAATAAATAAAACCAGAATTAATGACAATTTATTAAATAATAATGCTAAACTAAAAAATATTTAATGGATTAAGTTAAATAAAAGGTGAAATAATTAAGTCTTTTCAAGACTTATCACATCCCCAAACTTAAAGCTTGCTTGTACTCAAGCAAAGACTCAGATTAATTAAATTAATTGCATTTACTCAAGTCAATCAACCTTTCCTTAACTTAATTCATACCATAATTATTGAATACCATTCATGCTTTCTTTTCGTAAATTCTGAAAATATAAATACTCACACCTCCTTTGGGAACAAGCTGATGAGTCTTTCCTCACATGGATTGATGTTTCACTCTTCTCTCAGTGTGTAAGGTTCAGTTTCATGCACTCATCACCTGCATAATTATTAGATCAACATAGGCTTGCAACAGTTCTAAACATCATGACATATGCTAGCACAATTGGATCAGTAAGGGCTTTTTAAGCTTGTAATGGGGTTAGGCTACAAGCTATATTTTTGTTTTTCTAGTCATTGTTGGGTTAAAAGATGTTCCCACTGATGCCTTACCTCAATCTTAACTTAAATGCCTCTACTAACTAGCTCTCTTGCTTTCATTATTTTCACATGAAGGATAACTCAACTACTTGTGGTGCTTTGCACCTTCTTCTCTTTTAGTCCTTTGGACTCTTTCTTTCTTTCTTTTTTTCTTTTTCATTTTTTTCAATACCATTTTTCTATTATTATGGTGCTTTGCACCTTTGCTTTGTTGATTTTTCACTTTTCTTTTTACTTTTGCTATTCTTCCTTTTATTTCTCAAAATCCTCATTTATAATTAAGGTCAAAGTGTGCCCTTTGATTGCTGTTAGGCACACTCTTCATGTGACGACCCTCGTCAATTTCCTCATTTTTCACAATAGATTTTTCACTTTTAAATAAAATCCAGTCGGTCTCAAAATAAAATGATAATTAATTTTCTTAAATACTTTCAAAATAATAAAATCATACTTATAATAACAATTTCCGACTGGAAATAAATCCTTGAATAAAAGCATATTAAAAATAATGAGCGATCGGAAATATTTCAACACAAAATAAGACTAAATAAGCGGAAGGAATAAAACAGAGTCAGGGGTATTCGCCTGAGCGAGCCCCTGATTCGCTTAAGCGAGTGTTGACTCACTTGAGCGAATGCCACACAGCGAACCAAACTCACGAGTCAGGGTTTCGCTCCGAAAAGGACCACTCGGTTAAGTGTCACTCGGCAACAGCTTACAATTTCATCACTCGGAAAACTCTTAGCTTTCATTCACTCGGAAATTGTTTCTCTCGGGTATACCTCACCCGGAATACAATCTTAAGCTTCACTCAAAATAATTCACTCGGCCAATAGCTCACTCGGGAACATCCCACCCTTCCTTCACTCAGAAGAGCTCTCAATCATTCATCACACGAAAAACATTCCCACCACGGAATCACTTTAACCTTCACTCGGAAACACTCTTATCTTTCTTCACTCGAAGTCTTAGCCATTGTTCACTCGGAGAGTCCCTAATCTTCCACTCGAAAATGGGTCTCTCGGTTATTCTTCTCTCGGAAAGAATGAAGGATACTCAAATGGGCATCAATTCAATCGGCCCTTGCTCAGATAAGAAGAAATCCACTCGGCTAACTTCACCCGGTAATCTGTAACATCCCTGTTTTTAGAAACAGTTTTAATCTTGTAATTTTGAAGTATGGAAAGTTTGTAAGTAAGAATAAGTGAATAAATACCCTGTAGATGGTCTGTGATATCTCAAAAATTTAATTTTTGTGTGTGATTATGGAAATTATAGACCATTAATGGTATTATGCAAATTCCGAGTGAAAAAGGGCTCTGTTCCGAGTGACAGAGAGAAATTCTGAGTGAAGGACGAAATTCCGAGTATAAGGTTATGTTTTCCGAGTAAATATATGACCGAGAGGGTTACTACCGAGTGGAATCCTGGCTTCAGAGACATTTGGGTGAAGTGTGTTCAAGAGAACCACTTCTGGGTGAAAATCTGAGTCAAACACCCTCGAATGACTCGTTTCCGAATCAAACAACCTCGAATGACTTGTTTTCGAGTCAAACCTTGCCAAGTGCTTCCTTTACCGAGTGAAACTTCTCTGATTGCAAGCATTCCGAGTGGGTCCATTCGGAAAGGAGATGTGGCCGACTGAGAACGTTTTTAGACATATATATCCGAGTGAGATGTTTTCTGAGTGAGTCCGAGTAGGCCAACTCCGATTGAGTCAGTTTAAGGGAAGGAAGATCTGACCGAGTGTTTCAAGAAGACACAGTTCCGAGTGAATGTCTAATTAGGTGGGAGTCGGTTTCTGGAAGGTTTTACCGAGTGGAACCCGAGTGAGTGAAGACTCAGATTCGGAACAAATTACCAAGTGAAAGTCTGAGTGAGAGGGAACTCAGTCTGGATAGGTTCTGCTGAGTGAGAAGAGGAGTACTTGAGTCGGTTTCGGAGGAATTTTGAGCGAGAATTGGATGACTCGCTCAAGCGGGTTGGACTTCGCTTGAGTGAGATGGACCCCTTGATTCATAATTCCTCCTTTCAATCAGCCCTTTCTCTACTTCGCCTAAGCGAGCATACTGCGCTCAAGCGCACTCGGCCCTGATACTCTTTCCTCCACTCACGCCCAAGCGAGGACAGCATAACTCGCTCAAGCGAGTCAGGATCCGCTTGAGCGAGAAGGACCCCTGATACATAATCATTCATTTCACTCAGTTTTCTTCTCTTTGCCCAAGCGAGGACAGTATGACTCACTCAAGCAAGTCGGAATTCGCTTGAGCGAGGTGGAATTTTTCCTTGCTGACCCAAGCGTGAAGGGACCACGCTCAAGCGAACATTCTACGCTCAAGCGCCTAGGGTCCTGATTCTCCTTCTCTTCACGTACAAGTACCTTTTCACTCTAATCATAACACCTTTATATATTTTATTATATATCCATTCCAATCAATGCAAGCTGACAACAGAAGTGGTCAAAAACAGCTCACCTTTTGTCCAAAAGTCTCCATTATCTCCATTATTCTTACCTAATCCTCCAATCAATGGAAATCTTGTCTCCCACTTGCCTTTCTCATTATTAACCCAATACCACTCATTAACTCTTAGACTCTCAGAACACACACACACAGAACTCAGTAACAGACACACCTTTTTTATTACTTTCTCTTCGTGCAAGCCTCCATCTCTCTCATTTTTCTTTCTCCTCTGCAGCAAGAAAATAACGAGACTCCATTAAGGTAAGGGGGTATATTCTCGGGTATTCTGGGGAAATCTGAGTGAAAGGAAAGGGTTAAGGTACCCTTGGTCCTCACCTTTCCAGGACAGGTTCAGGAATTGTTGATTAATATGCTTTAATTTTTATATGTTTGTTTTTATATATCTTTATTGCTATGAATATGTTCAATTGGCTGTGTTGCTTATTATTAACATGATAATTCAGTGAATATGTTCGATTGACTGTATTGATTATTATTAATCTTGATGATTAAATGATATGATCGGTATTGGACTGTGAAAACATTAAGAATCATGGGTGTCTATGTGAATTCCAGTGAGAAATTATAAAACAGAAGTCGGATTCAATGAATAACAAGCTCAGTTTTGTATAAACTGACCGGACCATCTAAAAATACATAATTTCACTCATCTATTTTACATAAATCCGACCAGTTTTACACCAATAATACTTCAAACAGATTTTGAATTAAATATCTAATTTACAATAACCGACCGGATCTTTTGAAATACAAAAATACATAATTTAACTCGGTAAACTATCCACCTTGACATAATTTCACTCGGTATTCTCATAAACCGGCCAAGCCTTCCACTAAAATACAATCCGAACTGCTGAACAACTTCACATATCATGGTCGGGCCTTTCATTCACTGAAACATCACCCGGATAATTATTCTTTCGGAATTATTCACTCAGAAACACCTTCAATCGGAATTAGAGTCCTTTAACCAGAAACACCATTCCTGGAAAGACTTACTCGGAATGTTTTACTTGGAAATGACACAGAGACACTTCCCTCGGTAAAGCATCTACCCTGATAAATTTCACTCGGACGTTTACTTACTCAGAAATATCATTCCGAGAGGTACTTCCACATCTCTCGCAAATAACTCATTCAGAAGCATTTCACTCGGAGATGTTTCCATTTCACTCGGATTTTAACTTACTCGAATGTGTTCCATTCTGACAGAACGATTCCTCACTCAGAAAACTCTTTTCAATCATATTTCACTCGGAAAACATCTTAATTTCACTCAGAAAACTCTTCTCAGTCTGATTCCACTCAGAATCATGGTTATTTCACTCGGATTCATATTCATTTTACTTAGAAACTCCTCTCAGCCTGATTTAATTGAAATCCTATTTACTCCACTCGGAATCATAGTTATTTCACTCGGAAAACTCATTTTCACTCGGAATTAAATATTTTTACTCGGGAAATCTGGTTTTCAACATTTTCACTTGGAAACAACTCTTTTTACTCGGAAAACCTAGTTTTTAATATTTTTCACTCGGATTTTCATTCAGAAACTCTTCTTTAATCCTTTTTAAATTATTGGGACGTTACAATTATCATTATTGTTCTTATTTCTATTATTATTATCATTATTATTGTTATTCTTCTTATTATTATTATTATTAACTATTATTATTGTTATAGATATTATTATTGTTTTAATTACGAGTAATGAAATAAGGAATATATTATTTTACTCTTTAAACAAAGTATTATTTTAGCCAAGATATAACCGATATATTTTCTTGAATAATAATAATAATTGATGAGACTCAAGGACTTGGGAATAAATATTATGAGACTGGAAACACATAAGATACCCAAGGATCAAATGATAAAAAAAATTCATTTCGTATCATGAAAATATTTTTGAAGGAGAAAATCTAGAGCATACACTTGGTACAGTGGAGGACATTCACGTTCGATCTCCGAGGAGAATCTTGGGAGTACAATCGGAACGGAAACCCAATGGCGTCAGAGTCGCGCCTGAAGCCGGGTGAGACGATGCAATTCTGGTGTACTTTGACTAAATGACGGAGTGTAACTATGATATCGGAGATCTAAGTCCCAAAATAATATATATTAATGAGAACCTGTGAGTTCATTCGTACCTTATGAAAATGAATGGGAGCTTGGGCAGACTCCGATCGCTCTAGAATGGAAAATAATGTGCCCAAGAGGCAAATTGAGCAGAATGACTGCAAAAGAATGAGAAAATGGTGATGGTGGATTGACTTATTGGGCCCACATGCATCATGAGACTTAAACTCAAGATAAATCACAATAAACCGAATTCATGCATTCCATGATAACATACTTGATTGTTATATTTGTAATTATGTTAATTGTATGATTTATGTTATATTATCTGTTAACTAGATATGTCCGCATCGGATAACTTTCAGAGTCTCGGGTTATACTCACCCTTACTGTTGATATTTTCAGAGGAATTAGGAAATCAAGAACCAGAATACGAAGAACAGCAATACGCTGAACCAACTGAGCATGCTCATTAAAAATAGAATATATGTAGTTAAATATTTATGGATGACTGTATTAATATTTAAGGGTGCCTGTATGCCCCCTTTCTGTTAAGAGTACAATTATTTACAATTTGTGAATGACTATGTGATTTATCTACTATTTGCTTTCACTGATCTGCCATTATTTTGTTTTAAAAAAAATATTCACTTTTTCTGAAAACTTGTGACTTCTCGGTTAAATAGGATGATCCTAGATAAAAGGGTCTGTCCTATCTAACCAAGGGTGTTACATAATCGACTCTGCTACAGCAATGCAAAATTTTATTTATAAAATAAACACCAATCATTTAATGTCAAGAATTTATTTCATCACACAGGCAACACTGTAACATCAACACTTGAAAAACTCAAAATATATATATATATATATATATATATATATATATATATATATATTACATAATTCATTCAATATCAATCGGTGCCTTGGCATCAATCCTCCGCTCGACGCACCTCCATGGCTCCGACCTCTTCCTTGTCACTGGTTACTAAAAATGTAAACCACAACAAGGGTGAGTCTTTAGCATCATAATTAATATAGAACGGAATAAAATATGAGTATAAACTCCGTCCGATGCCTTTTTCCTCAATTTACACCTTTCACTCGGCAACTAACTCACATTTGGCAATACACTCACACTCGGCAATTTATTCATTAACACTCAGCATTATAGTAATTCACACTTAGCAATATAACAGTTATCCTTCGACATTCTTAACAAATAACGTTCAGCAAATAGCTTCCGCTCGGCAAATATAACTACTTTTCACTCGGAAAATATAACAATCACTCAGCAATATATATAATTACACTCGGCAATTATGTCAAATACTCAGTATCAAATTATACTCAGCAATTGTAACAAATTGCACTCGGTAAATATACACATCATACTCATCAATTATAATACTTCATACTCGGCAAATACATCAAACTGCACTCAGCAAATACGTCAAATACTCAGCAAATATTTCAATTCTCATTCAGCAATTATAACTAATTTACCACTCGGTTAATATAACCACTCAGCAATTATTTCAACTTTCATTCAGCAATTAAAACCAATTGCACTCAGCAAAATTATTAAATCAACTTCCACAACTGACTCAGAAAATTAACACAGTATCCGGATACTCAAAGGATCGACCTTCAGCTGGGAGTCCGACTTGACATCCCGTGAACCCGACTTGGTTCACCGAGCCCGACTTGGCTCCCCACCACATAATCACTTATTTCATTATACAAACATAGGCACATCATTTACAACTGTCAGAAACTGACTTGTGCTCATAACATAGGTCAACCGACTTATTGTCCTCTCATATTCAATAACATAGCATAATTATACAATCCTTTTACTGGAAGCCTGTCAAGAGCCGCTCCTTACTCGTGCAAACGCACCGACGTCCACTCCCCGCCCTCAACAGTATACAGAGTATCTCATACACTATGTAACTCAATATAATTAAACGTGATCACCAGTCGGTTGGCCTACACCCATCAACACAAGCCACTATATTGATTGTCACAACATCATTTCAATTTCAATCGGATTTACACATACACACACGATCCTCAACCGATCGGTGTCCACATACATTCATGCAAATACATTAACTTTCACTCAGCATCATCTCATCACAGCAACAAATAATTCACTTTCAATCGGAATATGCCACACACACGATCAGAAACCGATCGCTGTCCATACACATGCATATATACACATTAACTTTCATTCAGTAACATCTCTTATTTCTTAAGTCACACACACACACACGATCCTAAACCGATCAGTGTGTACATTTATATACATATTCACACAGATTTCATTCAGCATCAACTCTCACTCGGTTTACAGTCATTACAATGACTCGGACAGTATGTCCTATTCTAATTAATTATAACCTGAATGTAACGCCCCGGCCGCTTTTCAGGAATGAACGACTCTCCCCACAGACCAACATGATACCTTTCCAATATGCTTTTGTCCTCACTCACATATTTCTTGAGAACTTCCCAGGAGGTCACCCATCCCAGAATTACTCCAAGTTAAGCACGCTTAACTTTGGAGTCCTTATGTGATAGGCTACCGAAAAGGCTAATGCATTTGTTGGTATAGGTAGTACGAATTCATTTCTTTAAGCTATCCTCGACTGTATAGTCCCATACCTATACAGTCTTTGGATCCCTCTCATTCTGGTATGTATTCAGTTCGTTCATGTGTCCCTCCCACTGGAAGCCTGCCAGGAGCCGCTCCTTGTCCGTGCCTATGCACCGGCGATCACTCCCTGCCCTCAACAGTGACCGGGATATCACATCCCCCACTGGAAGCCTGCCAGGAGCCGCTCCTTGTCCGTGCCAATGCACCGGCGATCACTCCCCGCCCTCAACAGCGCCGGGATGTCACACGCCCACCAGCTTCCGCCTGGTTCGTCCCCGAACCATACCGTACTAGGAGAGGCTAGGCTCTGATACCACTGTAACGCCCCGGCCGCTTTTCAGGAATGAACGACTCTCCCCACAGACCAACATGATACCTTTCCAATGTGCTTTTGTCCTCACTCACACATTTCCTGAGAACTTCCCAGGAGGTCACCCATCCCAGAATTACTCCAAGTTAAGCACGCTTAACTTTGGAGTCCTTATGTGATAGGCTACCGAAAAGGCTAATGCATTTGTTGGTATAGGTAGTACGAATTCATTTCTTTAAGCTATCCTCGACTGTATAGTCCCATACCTATACAGTCTTTGGATCCCTCTCATTCTGGTATGTATTCAGTTCGTTCATGTGTCCCTCCCACTGGAAGCCTGCCAGGAGCCGCTCCTTGTCCGTGCCTATGCACCGGCGATCACTCCCTGCCCTCAACAGTGACCGGGATATCACATCCCCCGCTGGAAGCCTGCCAGGAGCCGCTCCTTGTCCGTGCCAATGCACCGGCGATCACTCCCCGCCCTCAACAGCGCCGGGATGTCACACTGAACACCCCCTTACCTCTGTTCCAAGCTTCAACAGTTGTTGGGTGCACCGTTCCATCTCCGTTCCAGGACCAGCTTCCTTAATCGCTCCATCAGTGTTCGTTCCTCCACCTACGGTTCTGGAACGTGAAACATATTAACGTCACACCACCATCCACGCGGTAAAAGGGCCATTTCCAGGCTCACGGCCAAGAGGAGTGGGGATCAGAATAGTACTCCTCCTCACATGGCTATTCGTCCAGAAAAGAAAGGAAGAAGGTGAGGTAACAACTTTTAAACGGTTCAAAAGACTTACCTTGAAATTACTGTCACAGCTCTGTAATTATTTCAAGGTTTGATGCAAAGATGGACCTTCCTTCAAGCTTACAGCTCTTCGACGATGGAGGAAGAAGAAGGAGAAAAGGAACAGGTGAAGAAGAAGAAGAAGGTTCTCGTAGAAAGTGAATGATTGAGAGAGAGAAACCTTTATTTAACTCATGGAAACCGGTCACCTGCCCAACCGGTCACTTCCAACCGGTTACCTACTCAGCCGGTCATTTTTCCATTTCCTTTACAATTTCTTTAAAGATTTAAATTAAGCCCCCTTCTTCTAATCACACCTTTTATAGTTAACCCATAATTCATAAAAATACCAATTAAATTCCTAAAAACAATTATTAATATTCTCCACTTCTCAAAATTTTCTATAAATTTTCGGGATGTTACATCCACCCCCCCTAAAAAGGGATTTCGTCCCCGAAATCAACATTCCTTACTGAAAAAGATTGGGGTACACCTTTCTCACATCCGATTCCAATTCCTAAGTATAGGTTACCCCATTCAGATTCTGCCACTTCACTTTCACTAATGGCACCTCTTTGTTCCTTAGCCGTTTGGTTCGATACTCCTCAATACCGATCGGTGTAACTCCCACCGTCAGGTTTTCCTTCAATTCAATAGAATCACTCGGCACAATCATTGAATCACACGGAGTTGTGACACGTGAATCATTGTGAATATTAATTAACGAACTGAGAAGATCTGGTCGGCAAGCAACATCACCGATCCAGTCAGTAAGCAACATTACCGATTAAGCTTGTGACTCTTCAATATCCGACCTACACCCTTGGTCGGTGAAACCTTCAAGAATACCCAGTCACCCGTCTGAACTCAAGCAGTCTATGCCGACTGTCATAGTAACTTTTCAGTCGGTCTTGGGCCATTTTCATTTTCTCTCGGATTAAGGCAACCTGCTCATTCATTTCTTGAATCAACTCGGTTTTTGCCTTCTTCATTCCCGACCACCAGAATCACACCTTACCCGGTAACACCAGAATGAATGCTCAAAGAACCCTTTTGCATACACCACCACTCGGTCTCGGAGTCTCCAAATTCCATCATTACCTTCAATTAATTCCACATCTTTACTTCTTCCATATCTTTACTTCTTGAGAATATGAACCGAACAAAGACTCAGCAACTCTGATTATGGACCCGAGCACGAATCAAATGAATTCACCACTCGGATACATATTCCCCTTGGGAATTATTCACTCAGAAACATACTCATTCGAAATCCCTCTTTCTCTGTCCAAAAGTGCTTTTCCTGGAGAGAGGCTCACTAGGTATATCTTAATCGGTACCATTCCACTCAGAAAATGTTGTACTTCACTCGGAGATATACCACTCGGGAATTCACTATTCAGAAATATCTTAGCCCGAGTACTCCTTCAAAATTAGCTTTTCTTCACCCGAAAGTACTTCTCTCAGACATGATTCACTCAGAAATTCTCCACTCAGTGTACCTTAGCAGGAACTCAATTTATCAAATTTCCTTTTTAGGTCATCTCTTCTCCCAAAATCTTAGTAATTCATACCGACTGCCACATTACAACATTTACTTTTCTATACTCATCATTCGTCGGTTACCAAATCCCATCTCCATTTACTCCTCATCTCTAATCACTTACCGACTTCAGAAGCACGAATCATACACTTCTCTTCTCTAAATCCAATCATCCAAGATTGGCTAAAACACGTCTGTCTCCTCGACTTTACATGACCTCAACCACTAGTGCAACTACCTGAGGTGATCAGTCTCAAGCGTTCAACACTTCATAGTTAAGTCAGGTGAAAGTCGGCTATACAGTCCAACTATCCATATCATTGATCAACATGCAAGCTATTTACATCATAATCCATTTACCTATGTCTATTGGCAACTTCACAATGAATTAATGTTAAAAGGAACCCACGGTGGCCAGCCGCTATCATTCCCATGTAACACTAATATCAGTGCAAAGTCCAAATGACTCGGTAAAACTTCTCTTCATTCTTACTCAACTACTTTTTAATCACTTCGTCCCACGTCCTTCGTTCACTACTTTTCCTTATCATATACACAACAGTCCAATATATATATATACTTCACTCGACCATCACTCACACAATTCATTCTCTTAATTATTCCGAGTGAATTCTCACCTCATCAATTATCTCACTAAAAATTATTACCAACCACCCTTCGACTTTTACCTTCAACTTATTCGGCATTATTACACCGTCATTCATCAATTACTCATAATTTCCCTTAATTTCCATTAATCAATTGTCTAACAATCTCTAAACTACCTCATAGAAGCACTACGAAAGGCTCATCCTTTCCAGGAATAATCATATTAGAGCATTCGTCAACTTATTTCATTCTATGTAACATCAAACTCCATTATTCAAATAAACATATGGCTACCAACACACTTACTATTCTCATTTCACCCCAGGATTTAACCTCCTCTCGGAAAATTAGTACCCCGAGTCCTAGAAATGTTGGCTCGGTTGCTATGCCCACTCGGTTACTGCCTCTGTTGGCACTCGGCATAAGGTCTCCCAGTTGTTCACATTGGAAATAATTCGTCCACTCGGACAGTGTTTTGCAATATAGTTCAGCCACAACTATAACACACTCGGCTATCTGACTGACTACCAGATCAACTAGTAGAAATCTGACCAAAAGAGAAGAAGACAGCGGAAAACTTACCGCCATGAAAGAACCGATCCATTTTCTTGCAACTGGATCCTCTTGCCTTCATGACCTTTTATCTTCCGACTGAAGGGTCCTCTGTATTTGCACTTCCACGGTCAATATATCCTTGTTCACCAAAGTTGAATAATTCTGAATCTCAATCAGCATAATCACACTACGAATTCTAATTCACAATCCTGTTTCATACTTGGCACACTCACTACTCTCAGTTCCTTTCAGTGAGAAAGAGTGACAGAAGTCACAGCTCATCAAACTTAATAGTGTGCTCGGCCATTAACACTCGGCCCTGTCCCAATCTCAAGTTCCATTTTCTTTCAAATTTCCTAATTATCCGAGAAGTAATTAACAAGAAACCACTCTCAGAAATTCGCCCACACTAACGACTCACTCGTCGTCTTCATCGGTACCTTAGTTCGAGGCCACCATGTCCTAGCCTCTCCTTCAACTGATAAGTTGTAACTGCACCTTATGCTCTTCTGAGTAGTCGGAATACTCAAAAGCTTACTCGGTTTCCCGTATCCAACACACTTCCTACCGTAATCATGCCCTCCTCTACAAGCAGGGGGATTCCTTTTTAGGAATTTACCAAGAGTGGGGCCCGATTCGGTCCTACTCATTAATTTAGAAAAATTTCGAGAAGAAGCCATCTCCTCTATCCGAACTAGCTTTCCGGCCATAAATTATTCTATAATGAATAAACACTTCACCATTAATAACCATTACTTTACCAGGGAGTCAGATAATTACCTCACATAAAACACAACGCCACTGGAGTGCTAAGGAGATGATGCCAAGCTGCACAAACAACCACAAGTACAATGCAATAAAATACAAAACACAGTCCAGTATAGGACTCACACAATTACTCGGTTCGCCCATCCACTCGGCTCTAGAAAGAACCGCTCTAATACCAACTGTGACAACCCTCATCAATTTCCTCATTTTTCATAATAGATTTTTCACTTTTAAATAAAATCCACCCGGTCTCAAAATAAAATGATAATTACTTTTCTTAAATACTTTCAAAATAATAAAATCATACTTATAATAGCAATTTCCGACTGGAAATAAATCCTTGAATAAAAGCATATTAAAAATAATGAGTGATCGGAAATATTTCAACACAAAATAAGACTGAATCAGCGGAAGGAATAAAATAGAGTCAGGGGTATTCACCTAAGCGAGCCCCTGATTCGCTTAAGCGAGTGTCGACTCGCTTGAGCGAATGCCACACGGCGAACCAAACTCACGAGTCGGGGTTTCGCTCTGAAAAGGACCACTCGGTTAAGTGTCACTCGGCAACAGCTTACAATTTCATCACTCGGAAAACTCTTAGCTTTCATTCACTCGGAAACTGTTTCTCTCGGGTATACCTCACCCGGAATACAATCTTAAGCTTCACTCAAAATAGTTTGCTCGGCCAATAGCTCACTCGGGAACATCCCACCCTTCCTTCACTCGGAAGAGCTCTCAATCCTTCATCACACAAAAAACATTCTCACCACTTGGAATCACTTTAACCTTCACTCGGAAACACTCTTATCTTTCTTCACTCGAAGTCTTAGCCATTGTTCACTCAGAGAGTCCTTAATCTTCCACTTGGAAATGGGTCTCTCAGTTATTCTTCTCTCAGAAAGAATGAAGGATACTCAAATGGGCATCAATTCAATCGGCCCTTGCTCAGATAAGAAGAAATCCACTCGGCTAACTTCACCCGGTAATCAACTCTGCTACAGCAATGCAAAATTTTATTTATAAAATAAACACCAATCATTTAATGTCAAGAATTTATTTCATCATACAGGTAACACTGTAACATCAACACTTGAAAAACTCAATATATATATATATATTACATAATTCATTCAATATCAATCGGTGCCTTGGCATCAATCCTCCGCTTGGCGCACCTCCATGGCTCCGACCTCTTCCTTGTCACTGGTTACTAAAAATGTAAACCACAGCAAGGGTGAGTGTTTAGCATCATAATTAATATAGAACAGAATAAAATATAAGTATAAACTCCGTCTGATGCCTTTTTCCTCAATTTACACCTTTCACTCGGTAACTAACTCACATTTGGCAATACACTCACACTCGGTAATTTATTCATTAACACTCGGCATTATAGTAATTCACACTTAGCAATATAACAGTTATCCTTCGACATTCTTAACAAATAACATTCAGCAAATAGCTTCCGCTCGGCAAATATAACTACTTTCCACTCGCAAAATATAACAATCACTCGGCAATATATATAATTACACTCGACAATTACATCAAATACTCAGTATCAAATTATACTCAGCAATTGTAATAAATTGCACTCAGCAAATATACACATCATACTCATCAATTATAATACTTCATACTCGGCAAATACATCAAACTGCACTCAGCAAATACGTCAAATACTCAGTAAATATTTCAATTCTCATTCAACAATTATAACTAATTTACCACTCGGTTAATATAACCACTCAGCAATTATTTCAACTTTCATTCGGCAATTAAAACCAATTACACTCAGCAAAATTATTAAATCAACTTCCACAACTGACTCGGAAAATTAACACAGTATCCGGATACTCAAAGGATCAACCTTTAGCTAGGAGTCCGACTTGACATCTCGTGAACCCGACTTGGTTCACCGAGCCCAACTTGGCTCCCCACCATATAATCACTTATTTCATTATACAAACATAGGCATATCATTTACAATTGTCAGAAACTGACTTGTGCTCATAACATAGGTCAACCGACTTATTGTCCTCTCATATTCAATCACATAGTATAATTATACAATCCTTTTACTGGAAGCCTGTCAGGAGCCGCTCCTTGCTCTTGCAAACGCACCGGCGTCCACTCCCCACCCTCAACAGTATACAGAGTATCTCATACACTATGCAACTCAATATCATTAAACGTAATCACTAGTCGGTCGGCCTATACCCATCAACACAAGCCACTATACTGATTGTCACAGCATCATTTCAATTTCAATCGGATTTACACATACACACACAATCCTCAACCGATTGGTGTCCACACACATTCATGTATATACATTAACTTTCACTCAGCATCATCTCATCACACTAACAAATAATTCACTTTCAATCGGAATATGCCACACACACGATCAGAAACCGATCGGTGTCCATACATATGCATACATACACATTAACTTTCATTCAGCAACATTTTTTATTTCTTAAGTCACACACACACACACACATACATGATCCTAAACCGATCGGTGTGTACATTCATATACATATTCACACAGATTTCATTCAGCATCAACTCTCACTCGGTTTACAGTCATTATAATGACTCAGACAGTATGTCCTATTCTAATTAATTATAACCCGAACACCCCCTTACCTGTGTTCTGAGCTTCAACAGTTGCTGGGTGTACCGTTCCACCTCCGTTCCAGCACCAGCTTCCTTAATCGCTCCATCAGTGTTCGTTCTTCCACCTACGGTTCAGGAACGTGAAACATATTAACGTCACACCACCATCCATAAGGTAAAAGGGAGTGGGGATCGGAACAGTACTCCTCCTCACATGGCTATTCGTTTAGAAAAGAAAGGAAGAAGGTGAGGTAACAACTTTTAAACGGTTCAAAAGACTTACCTTGAAATTACTGTCACAGCTCTGTAATTATTTCAAGGTTTGATGCAAAGATGGACCTTTCTTCAAGCTTACAGCTCTTCGACGATGGAGGAAGGAGAAGGAGAAAAGGAACAGGTGAAGAAGAAGAAGAAGGTTCTCGCAAAAAGTGAATGATTAAGAGAGAGAAACCTTTATTTAACTCATGGCAACCAGTCACTTGCCCAACCGGTCACTTCCAACCGGTTACCTACTCAGCCGGTCATTTTTCTATTTCCTTTACAATTTCTTTAAAGATTTAAATTAAACCTCTCTTCTTCTAATCACACCTTTTATAATTCACCCATAATTCATAAAGATACCAATTAAATTCCTAAAAACAATTATTAATATTCTCCACTTCTCAAAATTTTCTATAAATTTCCGGGATGTTACACTTCATCCCCAAACTTAGAACTTGCTAGTCCCTAGCAATAAGATAAGACTCAGCAGTTCATTAGTGGAACATCTAGGGATAATTCACTTGGTTTTTCTCAGATAAATAGGATTATAAAATTAGGTACATAATCAGAATGAAAGGGTCTCAGGCTCAAAATATAATTGTTAGGTCAAAGGATAATTAATAATATGGATGGCTAAATTTGGCCCTGGCTAATTTCCAAAGAAGGCCTTCATCATTTCCAATTGGCAAACATATAATCATTTAGCAAGCACTGAAGCAAATTATGTCTCACTAAACAATAATGCAGGCACACTCAGAAAAAGAATTAATAAAGGCTCAAAAGCTAATAATATTATAGGTAATCAGCTAATCATGTCCCCAAACTTAATGTAAGATCACAAATTCAGATTGCTAACTAGCATGGTGAATATACAATTAATACAAGATTGAAAATAGTTATGGACATGGATCATGAATCAAGCAATGTGAATCAATTAATTTATCCAATTAATGCCTAAGAATCAGCAAAATTTAAATTATTGAGATGGATTCTAAATTAAAAATAGTTAACAAATTTCACCAAATTAATAAGATAAGAGGATAAATTACTTCCCTTTTTACCTATATGGCAGCGATTGGTAAGTGATGGATGCAGGAATAATATAATTCAGATGAGAAATAACAACAAACAACTAAACAGGGAAATATAAGTTCATTACAACTGAAAAGGAAATACATTGTTTAGGAAAAGAAAACATTAAAAGAAAGTTATTAGAACCCAGAATTAACTTAACAGAACTATAAACAAAGTAAAAGATCAGTCATCCTCTTCTTTATTTTCCTTATCCATAGGCTCATCCTTGTCCTGCTCAGGATGGGGTGGAAATTCAATTGCTAAAGATGTGTCATCAGGGGGAATGGTGAATCCAATGGAAGCCAACCATAAATCTCTATCAGGTGGAACTCCCATTTCTTTAGTGTGATCCATATTCATTGCAGTGGCAATCTTCCTCAGCATGAGATCATGGTTCATGACCAGATCATAGGTTCCTAACTGTATCTTCTTCATAACCTGAAGTTCCTGCATTACCATGGAAATCTCAGAAGAAGTACCTGTTCCTGTTGGTGGTGATGCAAAAGATGTTGGTTTAGGTTGTCTGGGACGCTTTGACTCTTGAGGCATAAAATGGTCAATATGGTCTATCACCCAACGCTTGTCCATAATCCTCTCAGGCTTTACCTTTGTCAGTTCTTCATAATTTAACCTAACCTGATTCTTTTTGGCCAATAAAGTGATAACAGAGCAATATGGCAATTGGAGATTTTTTTCAAGGTTTTTCATCATCTCCTCCAGTATTAACTCACCCAAATTAACATACAGGCCTTTTATTAAATAGTAAATCAACACCAATCTCTTAATGGTAATCTCAGTAGCATGAGCCATAGGTTACAGGGATGAAAGGACATAGTGACACCATAAAAGGGGAGATGATTCAAACAATTTTTCCTGACACTCTTTGGTGCACCATTTGCTTTTGTTATAAATGCAGCTCCTTGTTCACAACATTCCTCTAAAATTTCTTTCCTAAGATTTTTATTTTCAGCCCTATGAAAAATATCTACTTTCCAAGTGTAGTGACATCCTTCCTCATCCAATATAGGTACTTTCAACAACTTATTCAAAATATGACCAGATAGAGGAATGGTGACTCCTCTCAAGAAGGAAGAAAATGGAAACTCATCTTCAATAGAATTGGCCCTTAGATTGGCATAAAATTCCCTAGTAAGTTCCTGGTAACCATTCCCTAAATTCTCATTAAAGAACTGCCATCCCCTTTCAAACATAGCTACTTTTATATCAAAATCAGAACAATTATCTTCCTCCAAGACTAGAGCCCTTTCCCTTATTACTCCTCTATTTTTAAATTTTTTCTCATATGCTTGGGTAGCCTTGGAATCTCTAAACCTATGCCCATGAAAACCCTCAACTGTCTGAGACTTCTTTTCTTCTTCAAGGCTTTTACTTCTTTCAGTTGATGGAGAATCAGGGATACTGATAGTAGCCACCCCTTTTCCTTTCTCTTTTGGGGTTTTCTTTATACTTTCCTTTTCAACAATTCTTTCTGATTTTCCAAAAAGTCTTTGTGATCTTCTAGACATTGTGAATGTCCAGGATGGTATTTATAAAGCCTAAATGATTGCAAATGCCCAAACTACACAATCATAATAAAATGAAAATGTGAGATGAAAAGATATGATGGATGCAAGAAATTTGAAATTGAAACTCTGAAATAAAAGAAGTCTAACTATAAACTGAAATCAAGAAATGAAAAGATGGTAGCTTTCAAAGGAATCTAGAGATTATGCCTTTTCCTTTTCAAAACCCAAGGTTCCAGCGTAAAGAGTTAGGGTTTGTACACTGAGGGGGTTTTATACTGTTGAACCAATACCTGAGGTACGCGTAGCTACGCTGAAATCTTAACGTATAAATGCCCATATTAAATAATAACAAGAAGCATCAGGTATGTATCACACTCAAGCGGACCATAATTCGCTTAACCGAATGATATGCAAGGGAATGTCACACTTAAGCATGAGAAAGTTATGCTCAAGCGCCAAACCATGCTGCTTTACTGTGACGATCACGTTTAAGCGTGTGTCGCGACCTGGATCGCGACGGCACGGCCGACCCTCAAAACGATTCGAAAAGAAAAAAAACAGGGAGTCGCCACCAATATTTTTTAGGATAAAATACCGGAAAAACCTTTCATTAAAGCACTGGTCATAAAATATTTTTTTTGCACTTATGAAAACTCCCTATTCTTGGTGAAAATTGACCGGACTTAAATAGGTGTTCACAGATGCCCCTCTTTACTTCTTTTTCATGAGAAAAGCATGAAGTTTCTTCTTGCTTTTGAAATGGAAAGGGAGTAAAGAAGTGAACACCATCGTTGAGGTCATGCAGAACCCAATAATCACGAAGGCCAGTATTGTTCCATTAAAATGAAGCAAGGCGTGGGAACCTAGGATTTCTTGCTTTATCTCTTCTTCTATTCTCTCTCTCTCTTTTTCTTTTTTTTTCTTTTTCTTTTTTTTAATCCTAAATTTGGGAAAAAGAAATGGGGTAGTGCTCCAATTTTTAGCAAGAAGTGGTTAACTGGGAATTATCCTTTGAATGACATAAAGCAGAAGAATTGTCTTTCAGTTAACAAGAGGCGAGAGGATTGAGTGTCTATTCTCAATTGATTGGAGATGAAGGGATCGTTCTGTGACTGGAAGAAAAAGGACGCCTTCTTAGACGACTGAAAGGTAAAAGGATGCCATTTGTCCAGCGACAGGAAGATAAAGGGTGCCATTTGATCGGCGACGAGAGGATAAAGGGTGAGGGTGTTGCCTCCCGGTTGACTGAAAGGTAAAGGGTGCCATCTTCAGCGAAGGGTGCCATTTGATTGGCAACAAGAAAGTAAAGGGTGCCATTTGATCGGCGACAGGAAAGTAAAGGGTGCCATTTGATCGGCGACAGGAAAGTAAAGGGTGAGGGTGTTGCCTCCCGGTTGACTGAAAGGTAAAGAGTTCCATCTTCGGCGAAGGGTGCCATTTGATCGGCAACAGGAAAGTAAAGAGTGCCATTTGATCAGCGACAGGAAGATAAAGGGTGTCATTTGATCGACAACAGGAAAGTAAAGGGTGCCATTTGATCGGCAATAGGAAAGTAAAGGGTGCCATTTGATCGGCGACAGGAAGATAAAGGGTGCCATTTGATCGACAATAGGAGAGTAAAGGGTGCCATTTGATCTGCAACAGGAAAGTAAAGGGTGCCATTTGATCGGTGACAGGAAGATAAAGGGTGCCATTTGGTCGGTAACAGGAAAGTAAAGGTGCCATTTGATCAGCGACAGGAAAGTAAATGGTGCCACTTGATCGGCGACAGGAAGATAAAGGGTGCCATTTGATCGGCGACGGGAAGATAATGGGTGCCATTTGATCGGCGACAGGAAGATAAAGGGTGAAGGTGTTGCCTCCCGGTTGACTGAAAGGTAAAGGGTGCCATCTTCGGCGAAGGGTAAGAAAACCCTGAAAAGTGCCAGCTTTAGTGATTGAGGAAGAATCTTTCTTAAAGTGCCAGCTTTGGCGATTGGTTCCACTGGGGAAGAGAATTTGGGAAGTGCCAGCTTCAGCGATTATGATTCCACTGGGGAAGAGAATTTGGGAAGTGCCAGCTTTGGCGATTATGGGTAGAATAGGAACGACTTCACAAATCCTCCAGTGAACTGTTAAGAACAAGGTATATCTCAATCCCACATCATGACTTTGTATTTACCATTCGACCATGCCTCTGAAAAAGGTAGTCGGACTACGGTCCTTATGCTTGGAATCAGACCATTCCCATAAGAATCTTTAAATTACTCTGCCAAAATCTTGATCCCAATTTATTGCCCGAGATGCCTATTTAGGTTTTCAGCCTACCAGATTGCTCTAACTTTTGCCTAGGCTGCCTTTTCAGGTTTTCAGCCTAGCGAGCTTTTCCCTTCTTATGATGTCTTCCACCCTCTTTTTTTTTTTAAGGTTGCGTCCTTCACAACAAAGGTTTAAGCTGATTTGACAATGAGCTTTTCTTGATTTAGTCTCAGCCCGTGGGGGAATAGATGTTATTTCAAATAAGAAAGTTTTCTCCAACACCATGTATCCAAGGAAAAAAAGGGTGAGCCCTTTTTCGGCACCAATGAGGGGGCTTGTTCCAAGTCTTTGTCTTTTTGCTTATTCTTTCGTCTTTTTTTTGTTATCGTTTTCTTCTTCTTCATTTTTTGTTTGTTTGTTTGTTTGTTTGTTTGTTTTTCTTCTTTTTTCTTTCTTCTTTTTTTTTGAATTGAATGATCCCCTTGGTACCTTCGTTATGGTCTAGCTGTTTTATTTATTCTTAGCCAATGTGGCAAAGAACTATGATATTAATGGTATCACAGTAGACCATTCCCTTGGTTACACTGATATGGGAATAGTTATACTCCCTTAAAGTTGGGGTGTTGATCGAGACACAGATGAAAGCTTGATAACATTTACGTCCTCATGTGGAAGAGTGACAGTTTGATCTATGAATTAGTTCACCGTAATTAGTATATGTGTAGGGCACTAACCTTGAATTCCTTCATTTTTTTTGTTGTTTTTTTTTTGTTTTTTTGCAGAGTATTCCATATTTTCATTTATGGGTCTTAGCAAGCCTTTGTCATCCATGTTGGTCAATGCTAACATTCCTTTGAAGGGTAAATATGCCATTAAAAGGTCTAGCATTATCTTAATTCATGTAGACTGCATGTCACTACCATCATATTATAACATCTTCTAAGGCTACTCAATTGATTTTCCAGTTGTTTATGAATCCTTTTCACCCCGTGTGTTGACCTTGCTGAGCGCTTCGGGATAAAACTAGAAGCATCTTGGTTAATTCGGCCAAGAAACTTTTGTATTTGCTACCCTCTTCGTCACGTGATCAAACAAGCGTTCAGAGTCATGACATAGGATTGCGATCTCATTGTTCTTAGAAGGATGAATGTTTTTTTTAGTGTATGATGGCAAAGAGAAAGAGGAAGATAAAAGAGAACCAACAGATAAAGGGAATGTCAAAACAAATAAGGGAAGAAAAAGGGAGACATTTTGAAATTTGATACGTATTTATTGAGAAAACCCTAAAATGATAAAAATATGTTTTTGCCCTTATTACATAAAATATCCCAATGCCTTAGGCATAGCGTTTGGGTTGAAAAGTCATAAAAAATTTAAAGTCGTAAAGAGCTAGGTAGTCTCCTTATCATGAACTTCTCCACTTGGCGTGCAAATCACAGAACTCGCATCCTCTCTATGCCTTTAGTCCCTCCTTATCATACTGATCCCAGAATTCTTATGATTAGACCTGGGGTTTATGATTATATTGGGACTCCCTTCCTGGAAATCTAACCATTTGGCTTTAATCAGATCCCTTACTTTGAATTTTAAGGCATAACAATCCTCAGTAGAGTGCCCTGGGGCTCCAGCATGGTAATCACATCGGGTATTAGGATTATAACCTTTGGGGTAAGGAGGAAACATTAGTTTCAATGGACAAGGTACCGCAAGGGAACTACGGATAAGGTGTGGCAAAAGTTCCGTGTAGGTTATGGGAATGGGGTCGAACCGGACCGGTGTTCGACTATCAGTGGGTTTTATTGTGCTTCGGTCTGGATTAGGTGGTTGAGTCTTCCCTAGTGGGGAACAGTAAGGTTGTGGAAAAGAGGGTTTAATAGCAGGTGAATGAGAATGGGAAGACGTTTGAGGGATATATGGTCAAAAGTAGGGTTGGAATGGGAAAAGATCGGAGTCCTGGTCAGGGGTGATGGCGGCCATGTAAGGTATAGGGGAATTGGCAGGCCGAAAGGAAGTATGAGTCATTAGTCTGGGTTGGGCTCTTTTTTGGTTATAGGAAGTAGAATTAACATCTCCTTTTCTTTTCCCCTTATCTCCTGATGTAGATATTCTTGTGATAAGTGCCTCAGGCGACTGGGAGGATTGTAAAATATGGGGGTCCACTGTTTGTAAATCATAATCCTCTTGTTGATTATGGAACGGAGGAGAGTATTCTGAGGGTACCACATAAAGCAGGTTGCTGTCTGAGCCCATGAAGGCGTGTTGTAGTGCATAAGACATGCCATAGGTTGATTGAAAGTCAATGATGGGATCGGTCCTATTGATAGTGATGGGAGGTGTCATGGAAGAGGGAATTCGTATTTTCATCAGTCCATGAGGATGGAGAGGGGTGGCTGGTAAATGTTGGTCATTCTTAATACCCGCAGAGGGCTCCTCCTCTATGATCTTTTTTTCTAAAAGTCTGGTCATTTCTGCCACTTACTTCTTTAGCTGGTCAACTTTACTCCTGAGGTTTTCAATTTCTTGCTCTCTTTCAGCCATGAGTCTCCTTTGAAAGTCTAGTAAGAGTGTCTTTCAGTGTCAGTGAAAGAAAAACAAGAAATGTCAGGTGAAAACAGAAAGAAGGAGAATGTCGTAGGAAGCAATTACAGGCTTCGGCGAGTATCCTTTGACTATTCCTTAGAACTTATTATTCAAAAGTACTAGGTATGGTAAACATGGAAATTAATATGGGATAATTGTGAAGACAGAAGAAATCTTTCATTCTAAGGCGGGAGCCCCAAGCTCAAACATTTCTTCGGGCAACTACAACCCTCATTTCTTAAGCTCAATCCCATGTTAATTTCCATAGATACTCAAAGGGTATTCGTTAAGTTCTGAATAGCCTTCCACGAAAATGAGGATAAAGAGAAGAAATTAGTTGATGTCATGTTTTGGAACCGGTACTTTCCCATTGATTTAACATAAAGCAATTTTTTTCCTTGGGGGAACAACGATTACCAAGGGTCCAAGTCGCAATAGTCATAAATTTTTTAATCGTCATCAACGCCCCTGTTGGAGCAGAAATAAAGTTATATTTTTTTCTGATTTTTTGACGATTAGGAAAATCTATGACTCAGGACTCAGAGGTACACGACCAAAAGAGGATTATCTATTCACCCAAAGAATACTGTGTGTTTCAAAATGAGTCATTATTTCAAAAACTCAGTAAATCTGTGGGTGGTAGATAATTCATTTTTTGGATAAAAGGGAAAGCAAAAATGACGTAAGGTAAAGTAAAGTTTGCCCTTTTGTGCCTTAAGTCAGGTTTTTCTGGAGGTCTCTTAACAGTTCTAAGGTTAGTCTATCAGTGACATCTCGCATTAGGTGACTTATTCTAAACTTTCTAAAGGTCACTAGAGCCAAGATCCTACTCATGATGTTGACCACAAATAGTAGGAAGTCTACTAGGTGTGGGCACCATGAATAAGTCGAACTTTAGCTAAGATTCTCATAGTAACCAGACAGGAAGTACATCCCAAATGGCTCCGCTACCAACCTCCCCTAATCTTAAGTTTCATTTGGGCCCGGGTATAGGGTCCTACTCAAAAATGTGTGCAAATTGTGAGTGTAGTGTGTGAAAGAGGCATTCAATACCTGTACCTTACTCATCCTGCACATAGAACAAACACAAAGCAGCAAATAAAGTTGTCTACCCTAGGGTTCAATAATCACACAAATATTTACAGAACATAAATGATAGAATACAAATAAAACAGAAACCAAAGAAAAATAAAATAAAGGAAGAAATCAAATAATTAATATGCTAATTAAAACATACGCTATCAAATTGACTGGCTTGACTCTCTAAGTCCCCAGCGGAGTCGCCATCTGTCGCAACCTGGATCGCGACGGCGCGGCCGACTCTCAAAACGATTTGAAAAGAAAAAAAAACAGGGAGTCGCCACCAATATTTTTTAGGATAAAATACCGGAAAAACCTTTCATTAAAGCATTGGTTATAAAAATGAAATTCCATGTTCGGGAGTCTAATTACAGGTGAGGAAGGTATTAGCACCTCACAACTGTCCGTTATAAAAACGGTTACCTCAATATGATAGCGCGCATTATAATTAACCCAATAATTATCTTAACTTCTTCATGAAAAGAAAGTATACGAGATGACAAAATATACAAAAATAAACACGAAATATTTACATGAGATTAACAGGACGTCTCGTCCAAATTAAACTCGCTCCACCTTTTCAAATGACATTAACAGGACGTCACGTCCAAATTAATCTCGCTCTGCCTTTTTAAATAAAATGTATGAAGCACTCATTCTTGTTAATATTTAATATGAATCTCGGTAGGGATTAATTCAATTATTAAAAATTAATTAATAATTAAAAAGGAAATAAATTCATCAATTAACAATTAATTAATTTTGACGGAAGAATAAACGATAACAAATACTGAAAATGAAGAACAGATTTTTGATGGAGATCTAATCTGATCAACGAAAATTAATCACTTATTGAAAAAGAAACAGTTCCATTCAACAGCAATTAATTTTAACACAAAAAAAACAAATAATACAAGCATAAAAAATAAAATAAAATGAGGGACAGATTGGGATCAGTGTGACGAGAGAAAGAGCGCTGGAATTGGAGCTTCTGTTGAATTATGGGGGGCTGGATGGTGTGTGGGTTTAAAGAGGAGCTTGGACGGTATGGATAGGAGAACGGTGTGGAGAAGAAAGGGACTGCACAGTGTGTGGAGTGTTTTAGGAGAAGGGGGACGGTATGAGGTTGGGATGCTCAGTGAGAGGGAGGAGTTTTTGTGTTGGTAGAGGTGGAGAGGGAGAAAAGGGGATGGTGTTAGAGGGGGCTGTGAGGGGTGAGGTGTAACACCCCCTTATATACATGAGATATATATGTATTCTTCTTACTTTTAAAAAAAACTTTTAGAAAGATATACATATTTATCACTCTTTATCTCGTGTATACAAGGACGTATATACATCTGATTTCCTTTGAATATTGAAAGTAAAAAAAAAAATTGTCTTTCAATATTTATCCATAATGACAAAATAATTTATAGAAATCATAAGTGATAAATCATTACAATATTATATCCAAATGAAAGAGTTTATCAAAGTTTAACCTTTACCTTGTTACAATTATCTACTTGATATTATAATAAGGCAAAATAAAACTAAACTATACCTCTACTACAAATGTGAACAATCATTTCCTAGTCCTTGAACCATCGAGTTTTTGAATCCTACTCTTGTCATATCTCTTCATCTAATCGATTGAGGATGAGACCATTTTATCCTCTTGTAATTATATATCCTTCCATCTTGGACTGCTAGCTATATATCATATAACATATATTTTGGATACAAAAATTCAAACAAGAAGGAGTGAGAAACAAAATATAATATATTACAGATAAGACATAAGCATAAGGGTTTTCACAAACTAATATAGTAATATCAGTCATAATCTCATATACAATCAATTATGAATATAGGGTTTCCACATACATAACACTTATATTTTCATTCATAACCATCCATATAGAATGTCATAATCACATGAATGTTATGTAATGCTTATGCTACTATCTCATTCAGTTTATGCATGTGGGCCCTTAAAGTTTTAGTTTGCACTGGGCCAACCAGGAGTTTACACTGTTTCATAAATTCTGGATAATAATAACATAAATGCCTTCATGGCATATGAACAGCTCAACTGGCGTGGAAACACTTAGAGACTAGTCAGATTGAGAAAGTTTTTATTGTGAAAGTACCCGACACTAGGGAGCGACCCCAGGTCACCTGAAGCACCCTTTCACACTCTCTCATCCCAAGGCTCGCAATTAAGCCTCCTCTAATGTATCCTCGGTTTCTATAATCCGTCCCCAGGCAATATCACATCTCATTTCTCTTTAATGATTCATGATGCATGAACTACTCGCATATTTAGTTGGTTAAGGCTTTTAGAAACTCAATTATTAAATACCATAAAGGTTCACAAAATCATCACAATAAACTGTACATTTCTATAAGTTCTTCTTTGAACTTCTGTTATACTGAAATAATTTAGTACAGTCTTCAAATTCAGATCTTACCAAAATTGAGTTTCCAAACCTTAAATATCTCAAAGCTTTCTCTTAAAAATCTTCACATATTTACATAATCTTTCTCAATTTGAATCTTAACTAGATTGAGTTTTTGAAATCTCCACAAAATATTCTTTAGTTATTTCGTTGGGGAAAACCAAAATAATTTACTTTAAACTTCTAATTTCTAAAGAAAATAATTTAAAATCATTAACTAAGAATACTTAAAACTATAAAAATTTTCTTTAATTCAAGAATTAATTATCTCAACCTCTGATTTTCATAAAATAGTTTCTTTCTAATACTAGATTTTATTATAGAGATTAAAAATAAAGTTAATAAAAATTATTTCTAAGAAGAAATAAAAGACTAAAATAATTATAAAATACTTTCTCTTGGAATAAAAATTTAAAGAGTAAGGTAAGAAAATTCTTACTGAGTTTTAACTTTCCGTCATGCTTGCTATATGCTCAAACTTCATATCACAAGGTCATCAATCATTCATCAACCAAAATCAAGTATAGTAATCTCATCAATCATAATCAAATATCATCAATCATAATTGCATATTATTAATCACAGTCTAATATTATAAATCACAATATCATTAATCAAAATCAAATATAATTAATTATAATCAAGTTAAATCAACTAAATATCGCTTATAAATATAATTCAAATTTTTAATGGTTATTTAAATTAGTAGATTTGATTTTGAGTCCTTATAGTCCATTCCTCGCACAGGTCTATATAAGTCCATATATCTAGTCTTCGCATAGGTATAGTTCAGTCTAGACAGGTCATAATAATCCAAGTCCTTGCATAGGTTTAGTTCGATCCATATAGGATATAAAAATCCAAGTCCTTGTATAGGTTTAGTCTAGTCTGTATAAGTTATAATAATTCAGATCCATGTATAGATATTTCAGAATAAGTTACACAATATATTAAATTTATTATAAATTTTAAGTTGAGAAGTTATTACTTTAAAATAATAATATTATTAAATTTAAAACGAGTAGGGGACTCCTCCCTTTATTCTTATGTCTTTCATATTATATTTTTATCTCACTCCCCTTACCTCTTGTATACCGATTCGTTATTGAAAATCCATGCGCGTCTCGTCTCCGAGTTCTAAAACATACCAATTTTATTTTAATATAATTACAAGATGAAAATTAAGATTACAACTTAAAATAAAAAATGGTAAATTTTGAATAGTGAATAGTGAATAGTGAATAGTGAATAATAACAGTAAATAGTAATAGTAAATAGTAAAACGTAAATAGTAACAGTAAATAGTAAATCGTAAATAGTAACGGTAAATAGTAAATCGTGAATAGTAACGGTAAATAGTAAAACGTGAATAGTAAAAGTAAATAGTAACAGTAAAGGTAAATAGTAACATTAAATAGTAATTTACTATTTGAATAGTAATTTACTATTGAAATAGTAATTTACTATTGAAATAGTGTTACTATGCAGAATAGTAACTTAAAATAATATTATTTCCAGTATAATAACAGATTTCTAAAAACGATATGAAAATAACCCAAAAAATATAAAAGTGAGGTATTCGTACTTTAGAATTTTAGCAGAACCTTCTTCCAAAAAAAATTATTTCTCTCTCTCACTTCCACCACTATCTCACTAGCACTACTATATTAAGAAAACTTAATCTGAAATTGTAAATTCTAAAGAAGAAATCCTTCGGTATTTATAGGAAAATATTTACTATGCATTCCATTATTTTAATATAAAAGTACTATGCATTTTTGAATTTTTTATTCCTGGTTACTGTGCATCTTTTGAAAATTTCATACATGCACAGTGTTTTGCATAGTAACTGTCGGCAAAATTATTAAGTCAAATAGTAACCCTTCACTCGGTAATATTTTAAATATTCAAAATGAGTCCTTTTTGAAATTTATCGATATTATATCAGTCCTCACTAATTTTATAATAAGTAATATAAAGATGAAATTTTAAAAATCTAAAATTTTCTGTTAATAAAAATTTATTGATACGTTTCTAATTTTTTAACGATTAGAAAAAATCAAGATTTTTCTCAAACCGATAATTTTTTGATAAGTCTACTTGAAATGGATTTTACAAAATTTTCTTATAATTTAACTTTACATTCTTGTAAATATTTTTAATTTTAAGCAACTTTATATGAATTTAAAATTATTTAAAATATATTATTTTATTAAATAATTCAAAAATTTCAAAAAATTCCAGAAAATCATAAATATTATGTAGATCAAAAAGTTCAAAAGAACCATAGTCTAATTCCTTCAAAATTTTATTTTAAAATTCTAATAAGAGTTAAATCTTAAATATGTAAAAAAACAAAAATATAACAACATAAAATAAAAATGGTGAATAATAAAGATATTAAAAATTCTTAATATAATTTTCTTAATTAGTGAATACTAATTAAGTCACTTTAAAATTCTCATTCAGAAATATTTTCATTTTTTTATTATTATTATTTTAAAAAACAAATAATAAAAATATAAATACCAAAATTTTAAAAAAAATGATAATAATAAACTAACTTATAGTAAGTATTTCTCAAGAAATATATATTAATATCTATTTCCTATTTGTGATGAAAATAGGATGTTACAACTCTACTCCCCTAAAAGAAATTTCGTCCTCGAAATTTAATATTGTTAATAAATCTTACCATAGATAAACTAACTGAACTGTTCTAAAATATATTTCTAGTTTCCTTGACAATTGTGTATATTTTCCTGAACATTGCCATTTATCTCCTTTTTTTTTATCTTATCAGTATTTTTTTTTCCTTAACTCAAAAATATTACTCGTCTTAATTTTGTCAACCATGCTCATCATAAATTGATGGTTAACTCTAAACACTTCAATAATTACGTTTCTCAATCTATTAAAATCTTACTTAACATAATCCATAACATCTATTAATTAAAATTCCTACTCGTAACATAGTAAAATGGACTGCTAAGAATTAATTACTGGACAACTAGCCGTTAGCAACTAGTCGTTGGACTAGCCGTTGGACTAGCCGTTTATGACCGTTGCAACTCTCCCTCCCTTGCTTGCTTATAAATTCTCATTCCATTCTCACTTCCTATCACAACTTCAAGGTTTCTTAGTTTCTTTCTTCTATCTAATTTCTTCAATCTTTTTCTCAAGTACTATCATACTATTCGATGGCCAACCTTCCTAGAAGTAAGGAAGAACGAAGTCGGGATGGACTACAGGTTATGGTAACAAGTGCCTCACTCCTTATAATCGTTATAATTATTTCTCTAGTTTGGATAATTTTTGTATTGCCAAGACTCTTAGACCTCTATCTATGATATACTAGATGTTCTATTTTATTTTCCTTAATGTAATCGTGTATAATAAATTATCCTAGTGAGAAAGGATAAATATGTCTTAGTCCATGTTGTACTTGTTTATCTAGTTAAATCCTTGTGGTCTTTGCTTCATGATAATCCAGGGTATGTAATCATTTCTTATTGTCTTCTATAATGAATTAAATATTCCTTAACTAAGTGATTGTGTAACATCCTAAAAATTTTATTCTCATGTATAATCATTTTGATTTAGACCATCAATGATATTATCCATTTTATCTCAACTTTCTACATAAATTTTTGGTTAGGACAACATCTTCAATTTAACCTTTTACCATGGTAAATAATTTTAACTTTATACCTTTGGTAAAAGTTAATCAAATAATTTATTACATATTTCCTTAGTTATTAATTTTCTTGGCTTTTCCAATTACTCTCATCAAATTGCCACATACTCCACTCAAAATGCGTCATCTTGTACACATTCTAATTGTTAGTTAGAGTCCGAATTTGGAAATGTGGTTAACTACAAAGTTGTTCCTCTTTTTCTTATCTTTCCAACAAGACCAAATTTGTTAAATTCCATTAAGATATGAGAGAGATATGCCCAAAATACAGAAACAGTGTCAGAATTGATATTTTACTTCAATTATATCATCTTGTACATATTTTAATACCTTGTTGGAGTCCGAATTTGAAAAAGTGGTAAACTAAAAAGTTGTTCCTCGTTGTATTAGCTTTCCAACAAGACCAAATTTGTTAAACTCCATTAAGATATGAGAGAGATATGCCTAAAATACCAAAATAGTGTCAGAATTGATATTTACTTCAATCAAACAAACTACATTATGTAGGCTGCGGAAATGGTCAACAATCCAGCTCATTTTTCTCACCTAAAACCTCCATTATCACCATAATTCATGCACCTAACATCCCACTACAATCCCATTATGAAAATCTTGTCCCCCACTTGTCATTTGCATCATTAAATCAACACTACATCTTGTTCCCAAGTCTGAATTCTTAGAACAAGCTAAAGTTAGTGAAGTCTCTCTCTTATTTTCTTTCACTTTCTCCATCAATTTTACTCTTGATCTGAAGCTAGGACAATAATACAACACTTTCAACCACTTTAGGAACCTCCATTAAGGTAAGAGGGGACAGGGTTGTGAATAACTATGAAATGGGTAGAATTGTATGCTGTCCTAGGATTCCAGTTTTTATTTTCGTATCTTGTTACTCAGTTTTGAGATTGAAAACGTGTGATTTTGATTCTGACTTTTTCATAAAAGTTGTAGATCTCTTTGTTATCTAAATTTTTATACCTGAATCAATTAATTTTAATATGTATAGCAAAAGTTATAGCCAAAATACTACAGCATGTCCGAGTGGAATATTTATCCTATGTTTTGTATATATATTAAAATTCTGGGACTTATACATGCATAATCAGCCTTTGATGTCTTCATGAAAGTTGTAGATATTTGTGTTATGGATCTGTAGAAAGTGGTTTCAAGTCAAAATGATTTTTTTAGCTTGAGTTATGCCTAAAATACTGAAGTATGTCCAAGCTGTAAATCTGTTAACTTGAGATACGTATTTTATTTTTTAAAACTGGGAACTTTGTGGTGAGAATTAGTGATTGGTGTCTTCATCAAAGTTGTATATCTTCTTGTTATGAGAATTTTGAGACCTGAACCGACTGAATTGGATATGTATAGCATACGTTATGATCAAAATACTACAGCATGTCCGATTGAAATACTTATCTTGTGTTTTGTGCATATATGAATATTCTGGGAATTATACATACGTTTTTAGACCTTGATGTCTTCATGAAAGTTGTATATATTTATGTTATGGATCTATAGAAAGTGGTTTCAAGTTAAAAGGATGTTTGTAGCTCTAGTTATGCCTAAAATACTGAAGTATGCTCAAACTAAAAATCTGTTAACAATGAAATGATATGTATAACATGAGTTATAGCCAAAATACTACAACATGTCCGATTGAAATACTTGTCTTATGTTTTGTGCATATATTAATATTCTGGGAATTATACATACATTTTTAGACTATGATGTCTTCATGAAAGTTGTAGATATTTATGTTATGGATCTATAGAAAGTGGTTTCAAGTTAAAATGATGTCTTTAGCTCTCGTTATACCTAAAATACTAAAGTATGCTCAAACTAAAAATCTGTTAACTATGAAATCCGAATCTTATTTTTAAAACTGGGAATTTTGTGGTGAGAATTAGTGGTTGGTGCCTTCATGAAAGTTGTAGATATTTGTGTTAAGAATAATTTAGAACTAGTTTCATGCCAAAATTGTTTTTGTAGCTCCAGAAACGTTGAAAATACTAACCTGTGTACGTTTTAAAAATCCTCTTTGAGGCAGTTTTGTATTCTGTGAATAAGTGATGTTTCTGTTTAGAATTTGAATTTATGGTCTTCATGAAAGTTGTAGATATTTATGTTATTGAGCTATAGAAAGTGGAATCACATGAAAAGGATTTGATTTGCTCATGTTATGACTGTTTTACTAACGTATGTTGCTGTTGGAAATGCTGAAATTTGCTTATAATGGTTATTATGGATAAAAATGATATTTTCCCTATGGGTAACAAATTATTATTGAATTCTTGAGTGACTATGAAGTATTATGAATGTTTATGAGTGTCTAATGAGCATCATTCAGTTTGTGTATTTTGGTGGTGAATAATTATGAATGACTAAATTAATATATATACATGAATGTCTTACGGTTATTGATATATGTGGTTAAAACAGTAAATCCATGATTCTGAAAATTATTATATATGATGTGTCCTTTGAGGACTTGTGGTTTTCCAAGTGGTTTTGGAAATTGATATATCATGGTATGTTAAATGATAAAGAGAATTAAAGGCATTCATGCATCATAAGCATTTGGACGCACCATGGAATTTAGGGGTTCCATGATTGCCTACCCTGGTGGGGGGTTACTCTATGATGAGTTTAAGCCCTATTTTCACAAGAACCATGGAAGTGTAGGGATCCATGGTTGTGTAAATTCCTACTGGTATACTTATTTCTGCAGGAGCCATGAAAGTGTAGGGATTCATGGTTATGCTAATTCCTACTGGAGTCTCTATGAGACTTTTTACTGCAGTATTCCCGCCAAACTAAATGGATCCAGCATGACATCATGTGACTAATTAAAGATTTATAAATGAACTTGTTTGGCATATTCATCATATCATTATGCCTTGTTGGTTGTGTTTGTGTAATTTTATTTATTTTATAATTATTCTATATTCTGTCTCACTCTTACATTAATTTTTACAATGAATGCTACACAGAATGAAGAGTGATGCCATGAATGGAGTTTACGTGAATTATTGCTTGGAATTTGACTTTATTTTAATTTGATGGGTTGTAATAATAATATAATGTGTCTTGTACTGTATTTTTCTAAATCGTTTCCGCTATATAAATATTTCATGACTTTAGTTATTCACGACTAGTATGTATGATAATAATCCGCGTTTATCAACTTTTACATGACTTATTACAAATTTTAAAAAAAAATGATTTTTAAAACACGAAAAATTTATTCGAAAAATTTATACGGGACGTCACAGATTGCACATTCCATTATAATTGACTACAACCATTACATATATTTGATAAATTCACTCGGAAGTGCCTTCTTGCTTCTCACTCAGAATGGCCTTCACTTTCATTCAGAAACTGAGTCTGGAATTTGGCTGATTGAATTTCTTCTCATATCCGAGCCTTGCTTTGCTCGGAAATGCATCTTTCTGACCCAACTCACTCGGATGTGCTTTCCTTGGAGACTTCTCACTCGGGCTTAGTGTGAAACTTGAGAGTCTGCCCGAGTGTGATTCATTCCGAGTCGGAAATACCTTGTTCCGCTTGAGAATGCCATTTTCTCCGAATGAAACCACTCGGAGACCTCTTTATTCAACAGTTTATTCATTCTGTGGTTTCTTCTGCTCGGAATCCATTCACTCGGAACAACTTTTTACCCAGAAGAACAGTTCAGACTTGTTTCAATCAGCATTTCTTCACTCGGATTATTTGCAATCAGAAAACTCCCACTCAGATTCACTTCAATCAGCAATCCTTTCACTCGGAGAATAGCTTTGGACAGCATCTATTCAACATCAGTCCCCTTTTTTTCACTCGGAATGGACGCAGTCGGGAAGGCTTCCACTCGGAATCACCTCCAACCGAGACTTATTCCATTTCAGCATTGAACCTCCAACAGAGTCAGCCATTTATCACTCGGAATGGCTTTGACAGGGAACTTTCCACTCGGATTTACCTTCAACAGTGTAGTATTTCACTCGGAAACGCTCTATTCTGAGTCAATCCACTCGGATTTGATCATTTCTGAGTCATTCTACTCAGATTTCATCATTCTGAGTCGGATTTGTTTTCAATCAGAAGTGCTTTCCTTGGAATCTTCACTCGGCCATGTCCCTTACTCGGAAATAATCATTCCGAGTCCTTTCACTCGGAAATGATCATTTCCGAGTCAGTTTTTTTTTTCACTTATGAAAACTCCCCATTCTTGGTGAAAATTAACCGGACTAAAATAGGTGTTCACAGCGTGATTGATATCCGCTTAAGCGACAAGATAGAACAAAAATCTTCTAATCTAATCACACCCGAGCACACTCAGGCGAGGCAAAATCATGCTGAAGTGTGAGAATCAGTGGAAGGCAAGAGAGCTCACGCTCAGGCGTGAGTGATATACGCTTAAGCGCACATTGCATAACATGTAACAGTTTGGTGCAGGCTCATTCTCACTTAGGCTTGCTATGGCTTCGCTTAAGCGCAATGCACATTAGAGCCATGCATATCACGATTACGCTTAAGAGTGATGCTCATAGCTCAAGCGTGAAAGTTTTCTATCAGGCACCAGGGATCACGCTTAGAGCGTATAGAATTACGCTCAAGCGTGTAGTGGATTTAGGGGGGTCAAAGATAACTCGCTCAAGTGACAAGAAGTCACGCTTAAGCATAAAGGTATAAGAAAAGGACAATTCCACAATCACGCTGAGGCATAAGAAATTCTCGCTCAAGCGCCATATACTTAAAGTCAACACGCTCAAAGCGTGAAAGAATAACACTCAAGCGCAGGGATCAGTTCGAAGGGTCACGCTCAAGCGTGAACCCGAGCTCGCTCAAGCGCGAAGCTTATATAAAGTCACGCTCAGGCATAAGAAAGTTACGCCCAAGAGAACAGGCACACTTACTGGAGGAAAAATCACGCTTCAAGCATAATTAAGTCACGCTCAAGCGCCATAGTATTTCGCTCAAGTGCAATCAAGTTCGCTCAAGCGCCAAGGGTACCTGATTCTAATTCTAGCTAATGGATTTACAAGTATGTACACTGGGAATTGAGCGTATGAACGCTCAAACTTTATTCAAAAAATTTTAGAAGATTATTAACACCTTGATCAAAAATTTTAGTTTTCTTTTATTAATTTTTTCCAACGCAAAATATAAAATGCAACAATCAAAATGTAGGGTTGCCTCCCTAAAGCACTTCTTTAAGGTCACTAGCTTGACCTTCTGACATCTAAGAAGATGCCTGCAACAACATGGAGGTTTTCTACCTATCAAACTCTCCTCCAAAGTAGAGTTTGAGTCTCTGGCCATTCACTTTAAAAGTTCTATCAATGGCTGGTTCTTTTAACTCAATTGCACCATAAGGAAAAACCTCATTCACAATAAAAGGTCCAGACCACTTTGATCTTAGTTTTCCTGGAAAGAGTCTCAGCCTAGAATTGAACAACAAGATCTTATCATCTTTTTGAAACTCTTTTCTATTTATCCACTTATCATGCCACCTCTTAGTTTTCTCTTTATAAATTAAGGCACTCTGATAAGCATTGAGCCTAAACTCCTCAAGTTCATGGAGTTTTAGAACTCTTTCCTTTTGAGATTGGTCAAAATCCATGTTTAAATGCTTTGTGGCCCACCATGCCTTATGTTCTAACTCCACAGGAAGATGGCAAGCCTTATCATATACCAACTGATAAGAAGACATGCCAATTGGAGTTTTAAATGCTGTCCTATAGGCCCACAATGCATCATCTAATTTCACAGACCAATCTTTCCTAGACTTCCCTACCACTTTCTCTAATATTCTCTTAATTTCTCTATTAGATAGCTTGTGACATCCTAAATTTTATAAAAATGATTAAATAGGAGGAATAAATATTAAATAATTATAAATAGGTTAATAAGTGTCCCAAAAATATTGAAATAATTAAATTGAGATTTATGAGGATTATTTATAATTTATTGGGGCTTTAAGAGTTAAATTATACCCGGTGAAGATATAGGTGTCGGACCAAGTATCTCCGATTGAGATGCCATTGGTCAGGGCTATTAAGAATATTATTGGGAATCCGAATCTATATTCGGAATAATTTTTGGATTTAGTATTGAGCCCGAACGGAGATCCTGTTTGATTTGAAATAGAGAATTTTAAGTGATGAATTAAAATTAAAACACAAAACCTCTCTTTTCTCTCATTTCTCATGTTGGCCTCTCTCCCTCTCTTTCATTCACTTTCCTTTTCTTCCTCTCCCTGCATTCTTCTTCTCCAAAACCGTTCACTCCCTCTCTCCCTCCATAAATCATTTTTCATCCAAAAAGCTTGGGATCTATGGAATCATGAGGCAAGGAAGGCACTTGGAGCAAAGCTTGGCACATCTCTTCTTCTCTTCATCTCATTTTTGTTTTAGGATTTGAGCTTGGAGAAAGAGGTATGATCTTGAACACCCATGGCTTTAGTTTATGGTTTTGAGCCTATTTAAGTATTGTGATGGGAAATTGGGTGTTGTTTTGATGGAAAATGGCTTGGGGAACCAAACCCTAGATTATGAAACCACTAGGGATTGTTGTTATGGTTGTTAAGGGTTTGAGTGATATGTTGTTAGCTCATGAGTGCTTGAGATGATGCATATAAATGGGTGAAATTGATGATTATTGATTATTGGTGAAAACCCTAGGTTTAGGAATTTGGGGCTTTTGGCCAATTGATAGGTATTAATGATTTATGCTTTAGAATGGGTCTTGGGAAGATTGGAATTGATTATTTATGGTGATGGTTGGGTTTTGATGGAACCCTAACTCTAATATATTGGGGGAAAATGTAAAATGTGAGTAGAGTGTAAGTTTAGTGATGTTAGAGAATGATGTTAATGATAAGAGATGGCCATTGATGATGATTGATGAATATTGATTATGGTGTTTGGGTTCCCATGAAACCCTAGTCCAAGAATTTGGGGAAAATAGATATGTTGTAACTTAGGAGGTTAAATTAAAAGTGAATAGATGATATTTAAGATTGAATGTTGCTTAAAATAATATAGAGCCATTAATGGTGAAACCTATAGATAGGTGTTAATATGAATATGGAATGTGAGAGAGTAGAAGAATTGATTTTAAGGATGGACATATGAAATATTCAATGTTGGGTATCATTAGGCATGATAATAGATGATGATAATGATTATGTTTGAAGAATTGAAGTGATTTGGGATTACATTATGTAATGGATGAGATGATGATGTTGTTGGATTTAGTTAGTCTTTAAGATCTAGAGGATCGTGGTTTTGGGAAAGGAATTCCCGAAGCCTAACACAATTGCATAAAATTGGTGTTTAGCAAGTTTAGGACTTGATGTTGAGCTTTATGATAAGCTAACAAATGTTTAGAATTATGATGGTTATTGATTATGTGTATGCATATGTATGTGGTATGTAGATTTCGTTCCGGAATTACGTGGCAGAGCTTTCAGAGCGTATATTGGTTGTGGCTCTTCCCTCAAGGTAGGAGAGGAGTTTACATTCAAAATGCATGAGTAGATTGATAGTGATTGATGTATGTGTTTTAGTACTCATGCTTGCCTTGCCATGTATTTATTGAAGTGATATGAATGGCAAGTTGATGATTATTGAGGATGGTGTGAGAATATGTGTTGAATTGTTATGGAAATATATATATATATATATATATATAAGATGATGATAAGTTTGAATTTAACATGATTAATAGATTGGAATGAATGTTATTGAGTATAAAGATTTGGGACAGGTTTTAAATGCCTAGTATGATGCATGTGCTATATTAATTTTGATAAATTTTGGTTGGTGTGAGTTTTGGCATGTTTGGTTGTGAATTCTCATGTTTTCTACGCATGATCTGATACTCTCGCTCAAGCGAGAATCCCCTGTATCAGTATTATGGCCTCTGGCCTAATTTCGCCTAGGCGAGTGAGTGTTCCACTCAAGCGAGACGAGTGTGAAGTGAGCAGGAGAGACACTGGATGAATCTCGCTCAAGCGGGTGTGGCCGCGCTTGAGCGAGCGAGAGAAGAACTGGTTCTGGAAGTTTTTCGCTTAAGTGAATGACGAGGTAAACTGGACCTCGCTCAAGCGAGCCAGCCTTAGAATAGATACTGGATGATTCTCGCTCAAGCGAGTAACCGAGTTTGAAGGCGTCTCGCTCAAGCGAGCAAGCGTGGAATAGACACTGGCGTGATTACGGCCGAGCAAGCCGAGGCGCTCAAGCGAGATGGAATTGTCTCGCTCAAGCGAGTAGGGGTCTCGCTTGAGCGAGTGACCCCTGATGGAAATTTTATTTTCTTTTCTTAATTTGATGGTGTTGAGCCCTTCCCTTTGTATTGTAAGATGATTGAGGGGATGTATAGGGATATATATAACTATGACATAATATGGTGGTGTTGGATCATGATTAAAATATTGAGATAACTTGTTAATGCTCATAACACATAATAAGAAACATAATTGTGGACTACTAAGATGGAGTAAAAAAGAATGACAAATAGGGTTTGATGAAGGGGTTATGAGACATACCCTAGAATGATTATGAGATTGAAGAGAGAATGATTAAATAACATAGTACTAGTTCTAAATCGATGAATCAGAGTCGATATTGGTATCATGTGGTAATAAATGATGTTGTAACCATTCCTCAAATAAAAAGGAAAAAAATGTTATTGATGATGACGTGGTGAATTGCCACCGTAGTGTATACAAGTATGATCTTGTACGTATGGTCTAAAATTGTAACGGTGGATTGTGTATTGCCCTACTAGATATGAGGCAATGGTGATGAATAATGACTTGAAAACCACTAAATGAATGTGTGGTAATATTGATGATCATTACGTGACGTTGTAAAGCCATTATGGTTGAATACAAGTATTGACTTGCCATATAATATAAAATATATATATATATATATTGTGTTGAGATGTAAAGTCAAGGACATGATTGTGATGGGCATATGTGTAAGTGCCATATGTGGAATGATGAATATGCCTTGAATAATTCTAAGTGTCGATTAATATGATGATGCTTGCTGTGCCTTTTGATTGTTATGAAATGATGTTTGTGGCCATTGTAATGCCAATTATATGGATGATGTGCCTCGAGGGGCTTTGTAAATGATTATATGATTATTGAAAATGCCAAATCAAATTATATCCCTATGTGAGAGGGTGAGATATCCTTGCGAGGTTGTTGGGCACATGTATCATTGCATTGTTGCATTCATGGTATAATATGGCATTGATATAAATTGTTATTAAAATGGAATCACCTTGCGGGGTGCCACGAAGGGGGTATCCCTGAGTGAAGATGATATCATATGAATTGTTATTAAATTGAATCACCTTGCGGGGTGCCACGAAGGGTGTATCCCTGAGTGAAGATGATATCATGTGTATTGTTATTGAATTGAATCACCTTGCGAGGTGCCACGAAGGGGGTATCCCTGAGTGAAGATGATATCATATGAATTGTTATTGAATTAAATCACCTTACGGGGTGCCACGAAGGGTGTATCCCTGAGTGAAGATGATATCATGTGTATTGTTATTGAATTGAATCACCTTGTGGGGTGCCACGAAGGGTGTATCCTTGAGTGAAGATGATATCATATGAATTGTTATTGAATTGAATCACCTTGCGGGGTGCCACGAAGGGTGTATCCCTGAGTGAAGATGTTATCATGTGTATTGTTATTGAAATGAATCACCTTGCGGGGTGCCACGAAGGGTGTATCCCTGAGTGAAGATGATATCATATGAATTGTTATTGAATTGAATCACCTTGTGGGGTGCCACGAAGGGTGTATCCCTGAGTGAAGATGATATCATGTGTATTGTTATTGAAATGAATCACCTTGCGGGGTGCCATAAAGGGGGTATCCCTAAGTGAAGATGATATCATATGAATTGTTATTGAATTAAATCACCTTGCGGGGTGCCACGAAGGGTGTATCCCAAAGTGAGGATGATAACTTAAGTGATTGTGATCATTATTGGATTAAAAATTGGATCCGTGCATATGCATTCTAAACACTAGCACGTGCATTAGCCATAAGAGCATGGCATTTGAGATGGGATGACCATGAGAGATGAGAAACCCCTTGCGAGAAGGAATTGAGAGAAGATTTAATGAATTGATGATGATAAATTGTGAATGCCCTTGTTGATAAGTGGCAATGTGATTGTGTATGTGCTTGTGCTTGCTTATGTTGTGAATTATGATTTATGAGGCTTGTATGCCTATTATAATAATGTGATGATGATTGAATGATGATCTAATGGTTTTATAGCAAAGCACACATGATGATTGTATGTATGTACACATAATCACAATATATATTATATTCGTCATTTTGAATGTATAAACTCACTCTCCCATGTGGTCTCCTTTTTAGCATTGTGATGCAGGGTTGCCATGGGATGAGATAGGATTTTCGTAATGAAGCTTTTGGCGAAGGTAAATAGTAGTAGTGGAAGTACCTTGGCCGACATCATTCGTGAATTTTAAAGTAATGAATAAATTGTATATAATGATATTAATGATTTATGTAAGTGAACATACGTAATTAGTATGTAAGTGATGATCCGACAAGTATGAGGGGAATTGATGGTTAGAATATTGTATGATGATGATTGAGATGTTGTACTAATGCCAATGGGTGAATAAATAGGCCAAATATGAGTTATGGACAGTAGATGGGGCATGACCCCGGATGTATATGTATATATATATATATATAATTGTGTCTTAGGCAATGCATGTGTATGTTGTGAGTGAATTAGACGGGCTCTGTTCTATTAGGTCTATGTCGGGTAATTGCATGCTTTGCCGAGCCTTCTCTCATATCGTCATATATGGGATTAGGCGTATGCTCGGTATACACATTCTTCTTCCGCTGTAAACTCTATTATTTTTGTATACCGTTAAGGGAAAGTTAGTTATCGATCCAGTTATATTCTATTAAATTATACGCTTCGATTTTCTGTGCTTGGGATCTTGATGTAATCGTCGAGGTGTTTAGAAACTATTTCAATGCGAAAAATTTACCTGTATTTTTATTAATTATTATATTGATTACATCGGAATTTAAGTCTGGAAAACCAGGGTGTTACACAGCTCAACTTGTCCACAAGTTTGTGGATGATATGGAGTAGATACCTTATGCAGTACCTCATAGTGTCTCAGGGCTTTTTCCATGATTCTATTGCAGAAATATGACCCTCCATCACTAATGAGGACTCTAGGGACTCCAAATCTAGAGAAAATGTTCTTCTTTATAAACCTAAGCACCACATGTGCATCATTGGTTCTGGTAGGGATTGCCTCCACCCACTTGGAGACATAATCCAAAGCAACAAGGATATACTTATTGCAGAATAACTTTGGGAAAGGTCCCATGAAGTCAATGCCCCAAACATCAAATAACTCCACAACTAAAATATTTGTCAAAGGCATGTCAGCTTTAGCAGAAAAGCCTCCACTTCTTTGACACTTATCACACCTTTGCACATATACTTTAGCATCCTGAAAAATTATTGGCCAATAAAAGCCACATTGTAAGACTTTTGCTGCTGTTCTGGAGGCACCATGGTGTCCTCCATAATAAGAGTCATGCCAGTGCCATAAGAGTCTTTCTTGCTCAGATTCAAGCACACATCTCCTAATAATTCCATCTACTCCTATCTTATAAAGAAATGGATCATCCCAAAGAAAAGTTTTACTGTCATGAAAGAATTTTTTCTTCATTTGGGATGTCCACCTTTCTGGTACCACAGAGGCACTTTTAAAGTTGGGAATTCCTCTTTAATTAAGATAGAATCAGATTCACCCTCCAGATGAGAGAGTTGATTAGCCACTAAGTTCTCCACTCCCTTTTTATCTCTTATTTCCAAATCAAACTCTTGGAGTAAAAGAACCTACCTGATCAACCTTGGCTTTGATTCTTTTTTAGCTAGCAAATACTTGATTGCTGAATGATCTGTATACACAATGACCTTAGCACCAATCAAGTAAGCTCTAAATTTATCAAATACATACACCACAGCAAGCATTTCTTTTTCAGTGGTGGTGTAATTTATTTGATTCTCATTTAACACTTTACTAGCATAATAAATCACATGTGTTAATTTTTCTTTCTTTTGTCCTAGTACAGCTCCTATAGCAAAGTCACTTGCATCACACATTAGTTCAAATGGTAAAGACTAATCAGGTGCTGTAAGGATTGGAGCTGTTACTAATCTTTGTTTCAGATTTTCAAAAGCCTTCACACAATTTTCATAAAAAATAAAAGCATGATCTTTCACAAGTAAATCAGTCAAAGGCTTAGCTATTTTTGAAAAATCTTTTATAAATCTCCTATAGAAGCCAGCACATCCTAAGAAACTCCTCACTCCTTTCATATTAATTGGAGGAGGAAGTTTTTCAATGATATCAATCTTGGCACTATCTACTTGAATGCCCTCAACAGAGATTTTGTGGCCAAGGACTATCCCTCCTCTAACCATAAAATGACACTTTTCCTAGTTAAGGACAAGATTAGTCTCCTGACATCTCACCAGCACCTTAGATAGGTTGCTGAGGCATATATCAAAACTATTTCCAAACACATAGAAGTCATCCATAAACACCTCAATGAACTTCCCTACCATGTCCCCAAAAATTGCTAGCATACACCTTTAAAAGGTTGTTGGTGCATTGCACAAACTAAATGGCATGCGCCTATATGCAAAGATTCCATAAGGACAGGTGAAGGCTATCTTCTCTTGATCTTTTGGATCAACCACAATTTGGTTGTAACTAGAATATCCATCAAGGAAGCAGTAATACTCATGACTTGACAGCCTCTCAAGCATTTGGTCTACAAATGGCAAAGGAAAATGGTCTTTTCTAGTAGAGTCATTAAGCCTTCTATAATCTATGCACATTATCCAACCTGTAGTTGGTCTAGTGGCAATGACTTCACCTTCCTCATTCTTAACGATGGTCATCCCTCCTTTCTTAGGCACCACTTGGACTGGACTAATCCAAGCGCTGTCCGAGATAGGATAGATAATCCCAGCATCAAGAAGTTTAACCACCTCTTTCCTTACAGCTTCTTTCATCACGGGGTTAATCTTTTTTGTGGCTGAAAAACAGGGGAGTATTCTGTGTTTGAATATATTTCAGGTTGAATTATTTTGATAATGACAAAGCACTTTGAAGGATTGTAGCAAAAAGGCCAAGTAACCATGACAACAGAGAAAACAGAATCAGATGGACAAAAACGTGCAACCTAATCAATTAGAGGACTCAAGATAATCGATTACCTATGTTCTGTTTGTTCAGTAATCGATTACACCTTGAACCATAATCGATTACCATTTAAATAACTCGAGGAAAAAGCATCAGGTATTCAACATAATCGATTACCAAGCCAAACTAATCGATTACTCAAGCTCTATTTGTACCACAATCGATTACACAGTAACACATAATCGATTACCTGCTGAAAGTGTGAAATATGAGCATCAGGTATTCCAAATAATTGATTACTCAGGCAAGATAATCGATTACCTAAGTTCTGTTTGTCATCATAATCGATTGCAGTAAGGCCTAATCGATTACAATGCTACGAGACTTTATTTAATGCATCAGGTGCCATTTGTAATCGATTACAGGGTATAAAATAATCAATTAGCAAGTCCCTGTTTCTAAGCTAATCGATTACGCAGTAACACCTAATCGATTGCAGCATGAATAACACTGTAGATTTCAAAAGCTAATCGATTACAGCTCAAGGCGTAATCGATTAGGGTCGTGCCAGAATTTGGGGAAAGTTCCTTTTAAGTGGAAACCAGCTCATTTCTCTATTCCAACTCAGTGCCCATCATCTGCAACGGCTAGGAAGACCATTAAGCTCCTCTACAAAGCCTATAAATGCAAGACTCCTTCAAGCTACTCAATGCAACACACAAATCCATCAAAGGGAAATCAAATCTTGAGTCTTGTGAGTTCTATTCTTGTATAGTTTCATTTTTCTGAAACTTAGAGCTTAAACTTGTATATTCTCTCTTGTTGAGAGTTAGAAATTGTGTGAGCCTTTATTTGTATATCTACTCTATTAAGAGAGTCACTTGCTTGCAAACACTACACCAAACACAAATGTTTTCACTCTAGGTTGAGTGGTCACAAAGGTTGGGGTTCAACCTTTGGGTATTGAGAGTTTGAGAGATTGGATGGGTTACCCTTGTGCTAGTGAGGATTGAGTTCTTGAGTGTGGGACACTAGGAAGCTGCAATTGCTCATAGCTTGTAATCTCTAAACCTCAATAGTGGAAATCCTTCAAGTGGGTTGCTTGAAGGCGATACGTATACCGGGGTTGGTGGAACTCGTTAAATTAGTTTGCAAGCTCTTCTCCCTTACTCTTTTACATTCATATACCGCACTTAATTGATTTGTGTTGGTTGATTGTGATTTATATACTTAAGCTTGCTTGAATTAGTTAACTTTGAATATTGCACACCAAGTGTTTGACAAATTGTCTCAACTACATACACCTCTTGTTTTGCATTGTCTCTTGCATTAAACTTGATTTCACCTGCATAATCTTTAAACTTATGATAAAAGAATCAAGTTCAAAGGCATTCCAAGCAAAGTTTTAAAAACTCAATTCACCCCCCCTCTTGAGTATTGAGGCCACTTGAATAACATATTCATCCTCCATCAGAATTTTATGCATATAAAATGATGGACTAATTCCCTTTAAATTAGAAATATTCCAACTAATTGCAGACTCATGTTTTCTCAAAACCCTATCATTTTTTCTACATCCTCGTCTTTTAATTCAGCATTAATGATTATAGGATGTGATTCATTATCTCCTAAGAAAACATATTTCAAATGAGAAGGCAAAGGTTTTAAATCAAGTTTTTCTTCAAACACTTCCTTACCTTTCTCAAGTTTAGTATTATTCAAATTTCTTTTCCTTTCATTTTCTAATTCACCTACTTTACATGCTTCTAGTAGGTTCAATAACTCATTATATAAGTCATTTAACTCCTCAGTCTCAGAGTCAAAATCATCCTCAAGAAAGGCTTATAAAACCTCTTCTTTAGTTTTTAACAGTATAAGAGTCTTATAACTTTTAATTTCTTCAATCATAAAACAATCTATCTTCTCAGTTGGATGTTTCATAGCATTAAAAACATTAAAAGTTACCTGCTCCTCTTGAACTCTCAGCATGAGTTCTTCCTTCTCTACATCAATTAAAGCTCTTCCTGTAGCTAAGAAGGGTCTTCCTAAAATCAAAGGAATTTCTCTATCAGCTTCCATATCCAAAACTACAAGGTCTGCTGGAAAGATAAACTTATCTACCTTAACTAACAGATCTTCCAGCATCCCATGAGGATATTTGATAGACCTATCAGCCAACTGTAAAGACATGCAAGTTGGTTGCAGGTCGTTAATTCCTAACTTCCTCATTAAAGATAAAGGCATCAAGTTTATGCTAGCCCCTAGATCATATAAAGCACTTCCTACATGAACATCCCCTATTGCACAAGGTATTGTAAAAGAGCCTGGATCTTCTAGCTTTTGAGGGAGTTTCTTTTGAATAATTGCACTGTACTCTTGAGTGAGAGCAATCATCTCATCTCCCTTAAGCTTTCTCTTTTTAGACATAAGTTCTTTCAAAAATTTAGCATATGAAGGCATCTCTTGCAATGCCTCAGCAAAGGGAATATTTATGTGAAGCTTTTTAAACACATCCAAGAACTTAGCAAACTTTTGCTCCTCTATTTGTTTCTTAAATCTATGTGGAAATGGAGCATTCTTTAATTTCTTTGGAGTTAGCTTGACAGCTTCCTCCAAGATCAAATCAATCTTTTTCTTTTTCTTTTGATGAACTTGATTTTCTTTTTCTTTTTCTAATTCCTTTTTGTTTTTAGTTTTATCAATATCTTGCTCACTTTCTTGCTCTATTTCTTTGGTTATTTCTTTTTCTAAACTCACTTCATGACTTGGAGGTGTGAGAAGAGTTTTCCCACTCCTAGTAGTTATCGCTTTGCAATGTTCCCTAGGATTTACCTTAGTATCTCCAGGAAAATTGCTTGATTGTCTCTCAGCTAATTGTTTTGACAGCTGTCCAACCTGATTTTCTAAATTTCGAATGGACGCTTCTTGAATTTTAAAGCTGGCCTGAGTGGCCTGAATGAACTTAGATAGAATATTCTGAAGTTCGAACTTTTTCTTAGAGGGAGGGGGAAGAGATTGTTGTCTATTTGTGATTTGATTTTGTGGCATGCTTTGATTCAAATGTGGACCTTTCTGCCATGAAAAATTGGGGTGATTCCTATAGTTAGGATTAAAGGAATTAGAGGAATAATTCCTTTGAAATTGTTGTTGCCCCATGTAATTCACTTGCTCAGCAGGCACATTTGGATCACACATGCCATTTTCATGATCTCCACCACAAAAATCATAACTCATCATACAAACTTGACTAGGCTTTTGAAGTTCTGAAATCTGTACACTTAATTTCTCCAAAGCCTGAGTCATCAACTTACTTTGAGACAAATAAGCATCCTGTACTTCTAATTCTAATATCCCTCTCTTAGGGATTTGGCTCCTTTCACTAACTAAACATTTATTTAAAGCCATTACATCAATCAATTCTATAGCCTCTTCAACTGTTTTAGTGGTCAATAAACCTCCAGCTGAGGCATCAATCAAGACCCTAGTGGCTGGTCTTACTCCATTATAAAAGATGGTAACTTGCTGCACATCAATGATTTGATGAAGAGGACATTTCCTTAAACTCTCTTTATACCTATCCTATGCTTCCATTAGAGATTCACCCTCTCTCTGCTGGAAACAAGTGATTTCAGTGCGTAATTTGGCATACTTGGAAGGAGGGAAATATTTAATCAGAAATTTTCTTTGTAAATCCTCCCAAGTAGAGATACTACCTCTTGGTTGGCTCTGCAACCAAGCCTTAGCCCTGTCCCTTAAAGAAAAAGGAAATAATCTTAGTCTTATTGCCTCTTCAGGGACTCCATTCATTTTTACAGCAACGGTGCAGCACTTTACTTGGAGGGAAAAATAACAAACTGCACAACCAACTTCACGCTTGAGCGTGAATGACTGACGCTTAAGCGCGTGCTTTAATTTAAGCTTTCTATTGAATATTCACTTGAGCGTGAATGGTTTTTGGACTTCACGCTTGAGCGTGATCGAGAATTATGCTGCATGCTGTGAAATTTATGTGTATTGCAAGGTGACCTCAAGCTTGAGCGTGAAAGATATTTTATTGTGTAACACCCCTATTTTTATTTTTATATTAAAATTTTGAAGGAATTAAATTATGGTTCTTTAGAACTTTTTAATCTACGTATTATTTATGAATTTTTGAAATTTTTGAATTATTTTAATAAAATAATATTTTTTAAATAATTTTAAATTCATATAAAGTGACTTAAAATTAAAAATATTTATAAGAAAGTGAAGTTAAATTATTTAAGAAAATTTTCTAAAATCCATTTCAAGTAGACTTATCTAAAAATTATCGGTTTGAGAAAAGTCTTGATTTTTTCCAATCGTTAAAAAATTAGGAACGTATAAATAAATTTTTATTAACAACAAATTTTAGATTTTTAAAATTTAAACTTTATATTACTTATTATAAAATTAGTGAGGACTGATATAATATTGCTAAATTTCAAAAAGGACTGATTTTGAATATTTAAAATATAACGAGTGAAAGGTTACTATTTGGCTTAATAATTCTGTCGACAGTTACTATGCAAAACACTGTACATGTATAAAATTTTCAAAAGATGCACAGTAACCAGGATTTAAATTTCAGAAAATGCACAGTACTTTTATATTAAAATAATGAAATGCATAGTAATTTTCCTTCCTATAAATACCGAAGGAATTCTTCTTTAGAATTCACAATTTCAGATTAAGTTTTTTTAATACAGTAGTGCTAGTGAGATAGTGGTGGAAGTAGGAGAGAGAAATAAATTTTTTTAGAAGAAGGTTCTGCTAAAATCCTAAGGTAAGAATACATCTCTTATATTTTTTAGAGTTATTTTCATATCGTTTTTAGAAATCTATTATTATACTGAAAATAATATTATTTTAAGTTACTATTCTGAATAGTAAAATACTATTTCAATAGTAAATTACTATTTAAATAGTAAATTACTATTTACTGTTACTATTTACCTTAACTATTCACGTTTTACTATTTACTGTTACTATTCATAATTTACTATTTACCTTTACTATTTACGATTTACTATTTACCATTACTATTTATGATTTACTATTTACCGTTACTATTAACGATTTACTATTTACTGTTACTATTCACGTTTTACTATTTACTGTTACTATTCACTATTCAAAATTTACCATTTTTTCTTTAAGTAGTAATCTTAATTTTCATCTTATGCCTATACTGAAATAAGATTGGTATTAATATTTCTAGAAATCGGAGGCGCAAAGCAAACTCTCTTTTGGTAACAATTTAAGGTAAGGGGAGTGAGATAAGAATATAATATGAAAAGACATAAGAATAATGGGAGGAGTCCCCTACTCCTTTTAAATTTAATAATATTATTATTTTAAAATATTAACATTTTAACTTAAAATTTTTAATACATTTTAAATTAAATATCTGATGTAACTAACTCTAACATACCTATGCAAGGACTTGTACTTTTATAACCTATATGAACTGGACTATACTTATGCAAGGACTTGGACCACTATGACCCATATGGACTGAACTATACCTATGCAAGGACTGGATTATATGGACTTACATAGACTTATGCGAGGAATTGACCAAAAGGACTCAAATTGACTATATTAATAACCATTAGACTTTCAATTATAATATTTATAAATGATGCTTTATTGACTTGATTTTGATTGATTATTTTTATGATTGTTAATTGTGATGGATGATCTTGTGATGTGGAGTTTGAGCATATAGCAAGCATGATGGAAAGCTAAAACTCAGTAAGAATTTTCTTACCTTACTCCTTAAATTCTAAGAAAAGGTATTATTTTATTTTTTTAGTCTTTTATTTCTTCTTAGAAATTATTTTTATATATTTTACTTTTAATCTTCAAAAATCTAGTATTTATTTCAAAAGAAGTCATTTTATGAAAATTAATTAATTCTTGAATTAAAGAAAAATTTTATAATTTTAAGTATTTTTTAAATTAAGAATTATTATCTTTAAGTAAAATAAAATTTTTAAAAGTAAATTATTTTGTTTCAACCTAATAACTAAAGATATTTGGAAATAATTAAGATTTCTAAATTCGATATTGTTAAGATTCAATTTAAAAAAAAAATATATGTAAAGTTTTCTATGATAAGTATTGAGATATTTAAGGCTTGGAAACTAAATTTTTTGAGAATTAAAAACTGTACCAAATTTATTTCTGTGGGACAGAAATTCAGAGAATTGAGAAAATGTACAGTTTATTGAAATGATGTTGTAAACCTTTAAGGTATTTAATAATGGAGTTTCTAAAAGCCTTAACCAATTAAATACGTGAGTAGTTCATGCATCATAAATCATTAAAGTGAAACAAAATGATATTGTCTGGGACGGATTATAGAAACCGATGATACATTAGAGGAGACTTAATTATGAGCCTTGGGATGAGAGGGTGTGAAAGGGTGCTTCAGGGGACCTGGGGTAGCTCCCTAGTGTCGGGTACTTTCACAATAAAAACTTTCTCAATCTGACTAGTCTCTAAGTATTTCCATGCCAGTTGAGCTGTTCATATTATTATTATCCGGACTTATGGAACAATGTAAACTCCTGGTTGGTCCAGTGCAAAGTAAAATTTAAGGGACCACATATATAGGTAAGTTATGATGAAGATATTGCATAACATTCATGCATTCATAATTGATTGTGTATGTGATTATGATTGTGATTGATATTATTATATATTAGTTTGTGAAAACCCTTTGTTGCTTATGTCTCATTCGAGAATATTATATTCTGTTTCTCACTCCTTTCTCTGTGTTTTTGTTTCATATATTCTAAATTGATGGTTCAGAGGGAAGGATCGAAGAATCTCGGCAGTAAATATAGCACGTTCTAGAAAAGGGAGCTCGGTATGAATACTGTGGTCTAATGAATAAATAATGTTAATAAGTAACTGCTTCTGGGCCATGGAGTTTCCTCTCTTTCTTATAATGTTTAATGTTTATTTTCTTCAGATGAATGTACAATTACTTTATAAAGTTTTAATAATATTTATGAGGTATTTCAGAAATAATGTATGTAATTTATTCCGATAGTTTCTTTTTAACAATCATATCTTTAAAAAAAATTTACGATTTTTTTTATAATTTATGAAGGTGTAACTGAGGGCGTTACAAAATGGTATCAGAGCAGTTAATTCAATAGGCCTGGGGAAAAGGTCTATCTTGTTTTATCTGTAAACTCTGTGTAGGTAATAGAAAATAGAATATCTGACTTAGTAGTAACTGTGATTGATGTGACAAATCTCAGTTACTGTGAAACAGGAAACTAATGGCCGAAAACGATCTTGTTGGAGTTGTAGAACGCTTAATCAATACAATGGGAGCACGTGAAGGTCAAGGTAATAATGCCTTGAGAAGGTTAGAGCTTTTCGAAAAGCGCAATCCACCTCGTTTCAAGGGAGGATATAACCTTGATGGCGCACAAACCTAGATTCGAGAGATAGAGAAGATCTTTTGAGCATTATAATGTAATGAAGCTGATAAGGTAGTCTTTGCTACTTATGCCTTATCTGAGGATGCCGAACATTGGTAGGATAGCATGCGTAGACAATTCGAAGTCAACGAGATGGAGATCACTTGGGATCATTTCAAGGATATGTTTTTGGAGAAATACTTTCCACCTGATGTTAAAGAGAAAAGACAATTAGAATTCCTATCACTGACCTAAGGAAATATGACCGTTGGAGAGTACGCATCCAGGTTTGAAGTGTACAAAGTTTGTAAATGGATTACGGCCAAAAATTAAGAAAGCTATACGAATGCAGGAAATTCGTGAATTTTTTGTTTTGGTAAATCGCTGCAGGATCTTTAAAGAGGATCATAAGGATAGAATGACCAAAAATCGTGAGCCCATTCATAAGACGGGAGAAATGAGAAGTGGAGGACCTCACCATTACCAAAGAAGAGACTTCAGGAGAAATAAGTCTTACTAAGCGCCATTTCACCGGTTTGGAGCAGCATCTGTTCCTAACAGACCCCAAGCTTCAACTGGAAGCTATTACCTGATATCTGCACCAAATTTTAAATGTTTTATCTGTGGAGGACCCCATTTGAAAAGGGATTGTCCTAAAAACTTTTATGTTTGCTTTAAGTGTAACAACCCAGGTCATCACATCAAGGATTGCCCAAAGATGAAGAGAGAAAACCCTGAAGGTGCGAGTACAAACGTAAATACTCAAGGAGGCATGCATAGTGCAGTCAGAAGGCCGAAGGCAAAAGGAAAGGTTTTTGCAATCACTGAAGAAGAAGCATCTCATTCTGATTCCATGGTGGAAGGTAAGTGTATCATTAATAAGATTCCTTTAACTGTTATGTATGACTCAGGTGCATCACATTCCTTTATTGCCAATGACTATGTAGAAAAACTAAAATTACCTGTGATAGAACTGCCATTTGACTTATCTGTACATACTCCTAGAAATAATCCCATTATCACTTCTAAAGCCTGTTGGAAATGCCCTATTGTCATAGATGGTAGGGACTTTAAGGCTAATCTTTTCTGTTTACCTCTTTCTAGCTTAGAAGTTATTATTGGGCTAAATTGGTTGTCTGACAATCATGTTCTAATAGATTGTCATAATAAAACCATAATGTTTAAAGAACCAGTGAATTTGAATCCTGGGGATTCGAGATTTCAAACCACCAACTAAGTGAGTGCCTTTTTAAAAGGAGGGGCTCAAGGATTCATGCTATTGCTTTCAACAAAAAGAAAGCAAGAATCAAAAATCAAAAATTTGCCAGTTGTGTACGAATTTCTTAACATTTTTCCAGAAGATATCCCTGGTTTACCCCCAGAAAGAGATGTGGAATTCAGCATTGATCTAGTACCTGGAGTTAGACCCATTTCAATTGCACCATACCGAATGTCACCTCTAGAATTAGCAGAGTTGAAGAAACAACTTGAAGAGATGATAGAGAAGCAGTTTATACAACCCAGTGTATCCCCCTGGGGTGCACCAGCGTTGTTGGTTAAGAAAAAAGATGGTAGCATGAGGTTGTGTGTAGATTATCGGCAACTGAACAAGGTGAGGATCAAGAACAAATATCCTCTGCCAAGGATTAACAACTTGATGGATCAGCTGCATGGTGCCACGGTGTTCTCCAAAATTGATTTGAGGTCTGGATACCATCAAATAAGGGTGAAGAAAGAAGATGTACCAAAAACTGCTTTTAGAACACGCTATGGCCATTACGAATATCTAATCATGCCTTTTGGTGTAACTAATGCACCAGCCGTATTCATGGATTACATGAATAGGATTTTTCATCCGTATCTAGATAAATTTGTAGTGGTGTTCATTGATGATATATTAGTGTACTCTAAAAGCAGAGAAGAACATGTTGAACACTTGAAGATTGTGTTGGAAATCTTGAAAAAGAAACAACTGTATGCAAAGCTGTCGAAGTGTGAATTCTGGTTGGAAGAAGTAAACTTTTTAGGACATGTAATTAGTCAAGGAGGAATAGCTGTAGACCCTTCCAAGGTAGAGGCAGTTTTAAAATGGGAGAGACCAACCACGATCACTGAGATTAGAAGTTTCTTAGGCTTGGCTGGATACTATAAAAGATTCATTGAAGGATTTTCAAAGCTAGGATACCCACTAACTAAGTTAACACGGAAAGGACAACCTTTTGTATGGACGACACAATGCGAGAATAGTTTCCAAGAGCTGAAAGATCGACTTACTTCTGCATCGGTGTTAGTACTCCCTGATCCACATCGAAGTTTTAAAGTTTACTGCGATGCGTCTAAACAAGTACTAGGAAGTGTATTCATGCAAAACAAGAAGGTTGTAGCCTATGTGTCGCGCTAATTAAGGCAACATGAGATTAACTACCCTATCCATGACTTAGATTTAGCCACTGTAGTTTTTGCCTTAAAGATTTGGAGGCATTATCTATACGGTGCAACATTCAATGTGTTTAGCGATCATAAGAGTCTCAAGTATTTATTCGACTAAAAGGAGTTAAACATGAGGCAACGGAGATGGATGGAATTCTTAAAGGACTACGACTTTAAGTTACAATACCATCCTGGAAAAGTGAACGTAGTAGCTGATGCTTTAAGTCGAAAGTCTCTACATGCATCCACAATGATGATTAAAGAGCTGGAATTGATAGAGAACTTCAGAGATCTTAATCTAGCAGTAAAGGTTAATGCTAACAGCTACAGATTAGGAGCGTTGCAAGTGACAAGTGAATTCATGAGGCAAGTTTTAGAGGCTCAACGAGAGGATGAATTCCTGCAAGAGAAGAAATAACTCTTGAAACAAGGAAAAGAAGTCGAGTTCAATATGGGAAATGACCAATTATTGAAGTATAAGGATCGAGTGTGTATCCCTGATCAAGAGGAGTTGAGGAAAACAATTCTGGAAGAAGGCCACAAAAGTTATATAAGCATTCATCCCAGAGCTACTAAAATGTATCAAGATTTGAAGAAGTTATTTTGGTGGCCTGGAATGAAGAAAGCGGTGGCAGATTACGTGGCTGCATGTCTAATTTGCCAGAAGGTTAAAGTAGAACACCAAAAACCCCCTGGAATGCTACAATCAATGGAAATACCAGAATGGAAATGGGATAGAATACCATAGATTTTATGACTTCTATACCTAAAACTCCATTAGGACATGATTCAATATGGGTAATAGTTGATAGATTAACCAAATCTGCCCACTTTATTCCCATCAATATTCGTTACTCTATGGAGAAGCTGGCAAAATTATACATCGAAGAGATTGTGAGATTGCATGGAATTCCTTCAAGTATCATTTCTGATCAGGACCCTCATTTTACATCACAATTCTGGAAGAGTTTGCACAAGGCTTTGGGAACAAGACTGCGTCTGAGTTCAGCATATCATCCTCAAATGGATGGACAATCAGAAAAAAAAATCCAATCTCTAGAGGACTTTTTACGAGCTTGTGTGTTGGAGCATAAAGGAAGTTGGAATCAATTCTTACCATATGTGGAGTTTACCTACAACAACAGTTTCCATGCTTGCATTGGCATGGCACCTTTTGAAGCATTATATGGAAGAAAATGTAGGACCCCGCTATGTTGGTTTAAGACTGGTGAAAACTTGATGCTAGGACCAGAGTTGGTACAACAAACCACGGATAAAATCAAAATAGTTTAGGAAAAGATGAATGCAACACAGAGCAGACAGAAAAGTTACTATGACAAAAGAAGGAAGCTGCTCGAATTTCAAGAAGATAATCATGTATTCTTGAAAGTCATACTTACGACTGGAGTCGGTCGGGCAATGAAATCTTGAAAACTAACTCCTAGATTTATTGGTCCATATCAAATAATTCATAAAGTTAGTCCTCTTGCCTACCAAATAGCATTACCACCTTTTCTTTCTAATAGCCATAATGTTTTTCATGTGTCAAACTTACGAAAGTATATATCTGATCCTACACATGTTATTGAACCTGATGTCATACAAGTTAAAGATAATCTTACATATGATGCACCACCTGTCAGAATAGCTGACAGAAGAATAAAACAGCTAAGGGACAAGACAATTCCACTCGTAAAGGTCATTTGGAGTGAAACGAGAGGAGAAGGCGCTACATGGGAACTAAAAACTGAGATGAAAGAGTCTCATCCCCATTTGTTTTACTGAATAATGTAAATTTCGAGGACGAAATTTTTCTAAGGGGGTAGAGTTATAACACCCCTATTTTTTTTATATTATAATTTTGAAGGAATTAAATTATTGTTCTTTAGAACTTTTTAATCTACGTATTATTTATGAATTTTTAGAATTTTTGAATTATTTTAATAAAATAATATTTTTTAAATAATTTTAAATTCATATAAAGTGACTTAAAATTAAAAATATTTATAAGAAAGTGAAGTTAAATTATAAGAAAATTTTCTAAAATCCATTTCAAGTAGACTTATCTAAAAATTATCGGTTTGAGAAAAATCTTGATTTTTTCCAATCGTTAAAAAAATGGGAACGTATCAATAAATTTTTATTAACAGAAAATTTTAGATTTTTAAAATTTAAACTTTATATTACTTATTATAAAATTAGTGAGGACTGATATAATATCGCTAAATTTCAAAAAGGACTGCTTTTGAATATTTAAAATATACCGAGTAAAAGGTTACTATTTGTCTTAATAATTCTGCTGACAATTATTATGCAAAACACTGTACATGTATGAAATTTTTAAAAGTTGCACAGTAACCAGGATTTAAATTTCAGAAAATGCATAGTATTTTTATATTAAAATAATAGAATGCATAGTAATTTTCCTTCCTATAAATATCGAAGGAATTCTTCTTTAGAATTCACAATTTCAGATTAAGTTTTCTTAATATAGTAGTGCTAATGAGATAGTAGTGGAAGTAGGAGAGAGAAATAAATTTTTTTGGAAGAAGGTTCTACTAAAATCCTAAGGTAAGAATACATCTCTTATATTTTTTAGAGTTATTTTCATATCGTTTTTAGAAATCTATTATTATACTGAAAATAATATTATTTTAAGTTACTATTCTGAATAGTAAAATACTATTTCAATAGTAAATTACTATTTAAATAGTACATTACTATTTACTGTTACTATTTACCTTTACTATTTACGTTTTACTATTTACTGTTACTATTCATGATTTACTATTTACCGTTACTATTCATGATTTACTATTTACTGTTAATATTGACGATTTACTATTTACCATTACTATTCACGTTTTACTATTCACTATTCACTATTCACTATTCAAAATTTACCATTTTTTCTTTAAGTAGTAATCTTAATTTTCATCTTATGCCTATACTGAAATAAGATTGGTATTAATATTTCTAGAAATCGGAGGCGCAAAACAAACTCTCTTTTGGTAACAATTCAAGGTAAGGGAGGGGTGAGATAAGAATATAATATGAAAAGACATAAGAATAATGGGAGGAGTCCTGTAACACCCTCTGTTACACCTTAATAAATTCTAGAAAAACTCGTAATTTTTTTTAAAGATATGATTGTTAAAAAAAACTATCGGAATAAATTATATACATTATTTCTGAAATACCTCACAAATATTATTAAAACTTTATAAAGTATATGTACATTCATCCGAAGAAAATAAACATTAAACATTATAAGAAAGAGAGGAAACTCTATGGCCCAGAAGCAGTTACTTATTAACATTATTTATTCATTGGACCACGGTATTCATACCGAGCTCCCTTTCTAGAACGTGCTATATTTACTGGTGATATTCTTCGATCCTTCCCTCTGAACCATCAATTTAAAACATGTGAAATAAAAACACGGAGAAAGGAGTGAGAAACAGAATATAATATTATTGATTAAGACATAAGCAACAAAGGGTTTTCACAAACCAATACATAATAATATCAATCACAATCACATACACAATCAATTATGAATGCATGAATGTATGCAATATCTTCATCATAACTTACCTATATATATGGGCCCTTAAATTTTAATTTGCACTGGGCCAACCAGGAGTTTACACTGTTCCATAAGTCCGGATAATAATAATATGAACAGCTCAACTGGCATGGAAACACTTAGAGACTAGTCAGATTGAGAAAGTTTTTATTGTGAAAGTACCCGACACTAGGGAGCTACCCCAGGTCCCCTGAAGCACCCTTTCACACCCTCTCATCCCAAGGCTCGTAATTAAGCCTCCTCTAATGTATCCTCGGTTTCTATAATCCGTCCCCAGACAATATCATTTTATTTCACTTTAATGATTCATGATGCATGAACTACTCGCGTATTTAGTTGGTTAAGGCTTTTATAAACTCAATTATTAAATCCCTTAAAGGTTTACAATATTATTTCAATAAACTGTACATTTTCTCAATTCTCTAAATTTCTGTCCCACAAAAATAAATTTGGTACAGTTTTCAAATCTCACTGAAATTGAGTTTCTAAGCCTTAAATATCTAAAAACTTTCTCATATAAAACTTTACATAATCTTTCTCAAATTAAATCTTAACAAAATCAAATTTAGGAATCTCAATTATTTCCAAATATCTTTAGTTATTAAGTTAAAAAAAATAAAATAATTTTCTTTTAAAAAATTTTGTTTTATTAAAAGAGAATAATTATTAACCAAAAATACTTAAAATTACAAAAATTTTCTTTAACTAAAGATTTAATTAATTAATTCTCATAAAATGTTTTCTTTCTAAAATAAATACTAATTTTTTTATTCTAAATATTGAAAATAAAGTTAATTAAAATAATTTCTAAGAAGAGAAGATTTAAAGTAAAAATTTAAAGAGTATGGTAAGAAAATTCTTACTGAATTTAGCTTTCCGTCATGCTCGCTATATGCTCAAACTCCACGTCACAAAATCATCAATCAAAATCAAACATTATCAATTATAACTAAATATCATCAATCACATCAAATATTATTAATCACAATTAAATATCAATCAAAATCAAGTCAACAAAGCATTATTTATAAATATTATAATTTAAAGTTTAATGGTTATTAATATAGTCAATTTGAGTCCTTTTGGTCAATTCCTCGTATAGGTCTATGTAAGTCCATATAATTCAGTCCTTGCATAGGTATAGTTCAGTCCATATAGGTCATAATGGTCCAAGTCCTTGCATAGGTATGTTAGAGTTAGTTAAACCGGATATTTAATTTAAAATTTATTAAAAATGTTAAGTTAAAAAGTTAATATTTTAAAATAATAATATTATTAAATTTAAAAGGAGTAGGGGACTCCTCCCATTATTCTTATGTCTTTCATATTATACTCTTATCTCACTCCCCCTTACCTTGAGTTGTTACCCAAAAGAGATTTGCTTTGCCCCTCCGATTTCTAGAAATATTAATACCAATCTTATTTCAGTATAAGCATAAGACGAAGATTAAGATTAATACTTAAAACAGAAATGGTAAATTTTGAATAGTGAATAGTGAATAATGAATAGTGAATAGTAAATCATGAATAATAACAGTAAATAGTAAAACGTGAATAGTAACGGTAAATAGTAAATCGTAAATAGTAACAGTAAATAGTAAATCGTGAATAGTAATAGTAAATAGTAACAGTAAATAGTAATTTACTATTTGAATAGTAATTTACTATTGAAATAGTAATTTACTATTGAAATAGTGTTTACTATGCAAAATAGTAACTTAAAATAATATTATTTCCAGTATAATAACAGATTTCTAAAAACGATATGAAAATAACCCAAAAAATATAAAAGAGAAGTATTCTTACCTTAGGATTTTGGCAGAACCTTCTCTCCAAAAAACTTTTCTTCTCTCTCTTACTTCCACCACTATCTCACTAGCACTACTATATTAAGAAAACTTAATCTGAAATTGTGAATTCTAAAGAAGAAATCCTTCGGTATTTATAGGAAAAAAATTTACTCTGCATTCCATTATTTTAATTTAAAAGTACTATGCATTTTTAAATTTTTTATTCCTGGTTACTGTGCATCTTTTGAAAATTTCATACATGCACAGTGTTTTGCATAGTAATTATCGGCAGAATTATTAAGCCAAATAGTAATCTTTCACTCGGTATATTTTAAATATTCAAAATGAGTCCTTTTTGAAATTTAGTGATATTATATCAGTCCTTACTAATTTTATAACATGTAATATAAAGTTAAAATTTTAAAAATCTAAAATTTTCTGTTAATAAAAATTTATTGATACGTTTCCAATTTTTTAACGATTGGAAAAAATCAAGATTTTTCTCAAACCGATAATTTTTAGATAAGTCTACTTGAAACAGATTTTAGAAAATTTTCTTATAATTTAAATTCACTTTCTTATAAATATTTTTAATTTAAGTCACTTATATGAATTTAAAATTATTTAAAAAATATTATTTTATGAAAAAATTCCAAAATTCCAAAAAATTCCAAAAAATCATAAATAATACGTAGATTAAAAAGTTCTAAAGAGAATCTAATTACTTCAAAATTTTAATATAAAAATAAAAATACGGGTGTTACAACTCTACTCCCCTTAGAAAATTTCGTCCTCGAAATTTACATTAATCAGTAAAACAAATGAGGATGAGACTCTTTCATCTCAGTTTCTAGTTCCCATGTAGCATCTTCCCCTCTCGTTTCATTCCAAATGACCTTTACAAGCGGAATTATCTTATCTCTTAACTTTTTTATTCTTCTATCACCTATTCTGATAGGTGGTGCATCATATGTAAGATTATCTTTAACTTGTATGACATCAGGTTCAATAACATGTGTAGGATCAAATATATACTTTCGTAAGTTTGACACATGAAAAACATTATGGATATTAGAAAGAAAAGGTGGTAATGCTATTTGGTAGGCAAGGGGACTAACTTTATGAATTATTTGGTATGAACCAATAAATCTAGGAGTTAGTTTTCGAGATTTCATTGCCCGACCGACCCCAGTCATAGGTGTGACTTTCAAGAATACATGATCGCCTTCTTGAAATTCGAGCGGCTTTCTTCTTTTTTCATAGTAACTTTTCTGCCTGCTCTGTGTTGCCTTCATCTTTTCCTGAACTATTTTGATTTTATCCATGGTTTGTTGTACCAACTCTGGTCCTAGCATCAAGTTTTCACCAGTCTCAAACCAATATAGCGGGGTCCTACATTTTCTTCCATATAATGCTTCAAAAGGTGCCATGCCAATGCTAGCATGGAAACTGTTGTTGTAGGTAAACTCCACATATGGTAAGAATTGATTCCAACTTCCTTTATGCTCTAACACACAAGCTCGTAACAAGTCCTCTAGAGATTGGATTGTTCTTTCTGATTGTCCATCCGTCTGAGGATGATATGCTGAACTTAGACGCAGTCTTGTTCCCAAAACCTTGTGCAAGCTCTTCCAGAATTGTGATGTAAAACGAGGGTCCCGATCAGAAATGATACTTGAAGGAATTCCATGCAATCTCACAATCTCCTCGATGTATAATTTTGCCAACTTCTTCATAGAGTAACGAATGTTGATGGGAATAAAGTGGGCAGACTTTGTTAGTCTATCAACTATTACCCATATTGAATCATGTCCTAATGGAGTTTTGGGTAGAGAAGTCACAAAATCCATGGTAATGCCATCCCATTTCCATTCCGGTATTTCCATTGATTGTAGCATTCCAGGGGGTTTTTGGTGTTCTACTTTAACCTTCTGACAAATTAGACATGCAGCCACGTACTCTGCCACTGCTTTCTTCATTCCAAGCCACCAAAATAACTTCTTCAAATCTTGATACATTTTAGTAGCTCCGGGATGAATGCTCATATAACTTTTGTGTCCTTCTTCCAGAATTGCTTTCCTCAACTCCTCTTGATCAGGGATACACACTCGATCTTTATACCTCAGTAATTGGTCATTTCTTACATTGAACTCGACTTCTTTTCCTTGTTTCAAAAGTTCTTTCTTTTCTTGTAGGAATTCATCATCTCGTTGAACTTCTAAAACTTGCCTCAGGAATTCATTTGTCACTTGCAACGCTCCTAATCTATAGCTGTTAGCATTAACCTTTACTGCTAGGTTAAGATCTCTGAAGTTCTCTATTAATTCCAGCTCTTTAATCATCATTGTGGACGCATGTAGAGACTTTCGAATTAAAGCATCAGCTACTACGTTCGCTTTTCCAGGATGGTACTGTAACTCAAAGTCGTAATCCTTTAAGAACTTCATCCATCTCCGTTGCCTCATGTTTAACTTCTTTTGGTCGAATAAATACTTGAGACTCTTATGATCACTAAACACATCGAATGTTGCACCGTATAGATAATGCCTCCAAATCTTTAAGGCAAAAACTACAGCGGCTAACTCTAAGTCATGGGTAGGGTAGTTAATCTCATGTTGCCTTAATTGACGCGACGCATAGGCTACAACCTTCTCTTCTTGCATGAGTACACTTCCTAGTCCTTGTTTAGACGCATCACAAAAAACTTCAAAACTTCGATGTGGATCGGGGAGTACTAATACCGGCGCAGAAGTAAGTCGATCTTTCAGCTCTTGGAAACTATTCTCGCATTGTGTCGTCCACACAAAAGGTTGTCCTTTCCGTGTTAACTTGGTCAATGGGTATCCTAGCTTTGAAAATCCTTCAATGAATCTCCTATAGTATCCAGCCAAGCCCAAGAAACTTCTAATCTCAGTGATCGTGGTTGGTCTCTCCCATTTTAAAACCGCCTCCACCTTGGAAGGGTCTACAGCTATTCCTCCTTGACTAATTACATGTCCTAAAAAGTTCACGTCTTCCAACCAGAATTCACACTTCGACAGCTTTGCATACAGTTGTTTCTTTTTCAGGATTTCCAACACGACCTTCAAATGTTCAACATGTTCTTCTCTGCTTTTAGAGTACACTAATATATCATCAATGAACACCACTACAAATTTATCTAGATATGGATGAAAAATCCTATTCATGTAATCCATGAATACGGCTGGTGCATTAGTTACACCAAAAGGCATTACTAGATATTCGTAATGGCCATAGCGTGTTCTAAAAGCAGTTTTTGGTACATCTTCTTTCTTTACCCTTATTTGATGGTATCCAGACCTCAAATCAATTTTGGAGAACACCGTGGCACCACGCAGCTGATCCATCAAGTCGTCAATCCTTGGCAGAGGATATCTGTTCTTGATTGTCACCTTGTTCAGTTGTCGATAATCTACACACAACCTCATGCTACCATCCTTCTTCTTAACCAACAACACTGGTGCACCCCAGGGGGATACACTGGGTCGTATAAACTGCTTCTCTATCATCTCTTCAAGTTGTTTCTTCAACTCTGCTAATTCTAGAGGTGACATTCGGTATGGTGCAATTGAAATGGGTCCAACTCCAGGTACTAGATCAATGGAAAATTCCACATCTCTTTCTGGGGGTAAACCAGGGATATCTTTAGGAAAAACGTCAGGAAATTCACACACAACCGGCAGATTTTTGATTTTTAATTCTTACTCTCCTTTCGTTGAAAGCAATAGCATGAATCCCTGAGCCCCTCCTTTTAAAAAGGCACTCACTTGGTTGCCGGTTAGAAATCTCGAATCCTCAGGATTCAAATTCACAGGTTCTTTAAACATTATGGTTTTATTATGACAATCTATTAGAACATGATTGTCAGACAACCAATCTAGCCCAATAATAACTTCTAAGCCAGAAAGGGGTAAACAGAAAAGATTAGCTTTAAAGTCCCTACCATTTATGACAATAGGGCATTTCCAACAGGCTTTAGAAGTGAGAATGGGATTGTTTCCAGGAGTATGTACAGATAAGTCAAATGGCAGTTCTATCACAGGTAATTTTAGTTTTTCTACACAGTCATTAGCAATAAAGGAATGTGATGCACCTGAGTCATACATAACAGTTAAAGGAATCTTATTAATGATACACTTACCTTCCACCATGGAATCAGAATGAGATGCTTCTTCTCCAGTGATTGCAAAAACCTTTCCTTTTGCCTTCGGCCTTCCGACTGCACTGTGCACGCCTCCTTGAGTATTTATGCTTGTACTTGCACCTTCAGGGTTTTCTCTCTTCATCTCTGGGCAATCCTTGATGTGATGACCTGGTTTGTTACACTTAAAACAAATATAAGTGTTTTTAGGACAATCCCTTTTCAAATGGGGTCCTCCACAGATAAAACATTTAAAATTTTGTGCAGATGTTGGGTAATAGCTTCCAGTTGAAGCTTGGGGTCTGTTAGGAACAAATGCTGCTCCAAACCGGCGAAATGGCGCTTGGTAAGGCTTATTCCTTCTGAAGTCTCTTCTTTGGTGATGGTGAGGTCCTCCACTTCTCATTTCTCCTGCCTTGTGAATGGGCTCACGACTTTTGGTCATTCTATCCTTATGATCTTCTTCAAAGATCCTGCAGCGATTTACCAATACAGAAAATTCACGAATTTCCTGCATTCGTATAGCTTCCTTAATTTTTGGCCGCAATCCATTTACAAACTTTGCACACCGATCTCTTTCATTAGTAGCATCATTATAATGAGAATGAAAATGAGATAGCTCTTCAAACCTGGATGCGTACTCTCCAACAGTCATATTTCCTTGGGTTAGCGACAGAAATTCGAATTGTCTTTTCTCTTTAACATCAGCTGGAAAGTATTTCTCCAGAAACATATCCTTGAGATAATCCCAAGTGATCTCCACGTCGTTGACTTCGAATTGTCTAGCATGCTATCCCACCAATGTTCGGCATCCTCAGATAAGTAGTGAAGACTACCTTATCAGCTTCATTACATTGCAATGCTCGAAAGATCTTTTCTATCTCTCGAATCTAGATTTGTGCTCCATCAGGGTTATATCCTCCCTTGAAACGAGGTGGATTGCGCTTTTCGAATAGGTCCAGCCTTCTCAAGGCATCGTTACCTTGACCTTAACATGCTCCCATTGCATTGATTAAGCGTTCTACAACTCCAGCAAGATCATTTCCAGCCATTAGTTTCCTGTTTCACAGTAACTGAGATTTGTCACATCAATCATAGTTACTACCAAGTCAGATATTCTACCTATACAGAGTTTACAGACAAAGAAAGATAGACCTTTTCCCCAGGCCTATTGGATTAACTGCTCTGATACCACTTTGTAACACCCTCTGTTACACCTTAATAAATTCTAGAAAAACTCGTAATTTTTTTTTAAAGATATGATTGTTAAAAAAAAACTATCGGAATAAATTATATACATTATTTCTGAAATACCTCACAAATATTATTAAAACTTTATAAAGTATATGTACATTCATCCGAAGAAAATAAACATTAAACATTATAAGAAAGAGAGGAAATTCCATGGCCCAGAAGCAGTTACTTATTAACATTATTTATTCATTGGACCACGGTATTCATACCGAGCTCCCTTTCTAGAACGTGCTATATTTACTGCTGATATTCTTCGATCCTTCCCTCTGAACCATCAATTTAAAACATGTGAAACAAAAACACGGAGAAAGGAGTGAGAAATAGAATATAATATTATTGATTAAGACATAAGCAACAAAGGGTTTTCACAAACCAATACATAATAATATCAATCACAATCACATACACAATCAATTATGAATGCATAAATGTATGCAATATCTTCATTATAACTTACCTATATATGTGGGCCCTTAAATTTTAATTTGCACTGGGCCAACCAGGAGTTTACACTGTTTCATAAGTCCGGATAATAATAATATGAACAACTCAACTGGCATGGAAACACTTAGAGACTAGTCAGATTGAGAAAGTTTTTATTATGAAAGTACCCGACACTAGGGAGCTACCCCGGGTCCCCTGAAGCACCCTTTCACATTCTCTCATCCCAAGGCTCGTAATTAAGCCTCCTTTAATGTATCCTCGGTTTCTATAATCCGTCCCCAGACAATATCATTTTATTTCACTTTAATGATTCATGATGCATGAACTACTCGCGTATTTAGTTGGTTAAGACTTTTAGAAACTCAATTATTAAATCCCTTAAAGGTTTACAATATCATTTCAATAAACTGTACATTTTCTCAATTCTCTAAATTTCTGTCCCACAAAAATAAATTTGGTACAGTTTTCAAATCTCACTGAAATTGAGTTTCTAAGCCTTAAATATCTAAAAATTTTCTCATATAAAACTTTACATAATCTTTCTCAAATTAAATCTTAACAAAATTAAATTTAGGAATCTCAATTATATCCAAATATCTTTAGTTATTAAGTTGAAAAAAATAAAATAATTTTCTTTTAAAAAATTTTGTTTTATTAAAAGAGAATAATTATTAACCAAAAATACTTAAAATTACAAAATTTTTCTTTAACTAAAGATTTAATTAATTAATTCTCATAAAATGTTTTCTTTCTAAAATAAATACTAATTTTTTTATTCTAAATATTGAAAATAAAGTTAATAAAAATAATTTCTAAGAAGAGAAGATTTAAAGTAAAAATTTAAAGAGTAAGGTAAGAAAATTCTTACTGAATTTAGCTTTCCGTCATGCTCGCTATATGCTCAAACTCCACGTCACAAAATTATCAATCAAAATCAAACATTATCAATTATAACTAAATATCATCAATCACATCAAATATTATTAATCACAATTAAATATCAATCAAAATCAAGTCAACAAAGCATTATTTATAAATATTATAATTTAAAGTTTAATGGTTATTAATATAGTCAATTTGAGTCCTTTTGGTCAATTCCTCGTATAGGTCTATGTAAGTCCATATAATTCAGTCCTTGCATAGGTATAGTTCAGTCCATATAGGTCATAATGGTCCAAGTCCTTGCATAGGTATGTTAGAGTTAGTTAAACCGGATATTTAATTTAAAATTTATTAAAAATGTTAAGTTAAAAAGTTAATATTTTAAAATAATAATATTATTAAATTTAAAAGGAGTAGGGGACTCCTCCCATTATTCTTATGTCTTTCATATTATACTCTTATCTCACTCCCCCTTACCTTGAGTTGTTACCAAAAAGAGATTTGCTTTGCGCCTCTGATTTCTAGAAATATTAATACCAATCTTATTTCAGTATAAGCATAAGACGAAGATTAAGATTAATACTTAAAACAGAAATGGTAAATTTTGAATAGTGAATAGTGAATAGTAAATCGTGAATAGTAACAGTAAATAGTAAAACGTGAATAGTAACGGTAAATAGTAAATAGTAAATCGTGAATAGTAACGGTAAATAGTAACAGTAAATAGTAATTTACTATTTGAATAGTAATTTACTATTGAAATAATAATTTACTATTGAAATAGTGTTTACTATGCAGAATAGTAACTTAAAATAATATTATTTCCAGTATAATAACAGATTTCTAAAAACGATATGAAAATAACCCAAAAAATATAAAAGAGAAGTATTCTTACTTAGGATTTTGGCAGAACCTTCTCTCCAAAAACTTTTCTTCTCTCTCTTACTTCCACCACTATCTCACTAGCACTACTATATTAAGAAAACTTAATCTGAAATTATGAATTCTAAAGAAGAAATCCTTCGGTATTTATAGGAAAAAAATTTACTATGCATTCCATTATTTTAATATAAAAGTACTATGCATTTTTGAATTTTTTATTCCTGGTTACTGTGCATCTTTTGAAAATTTCATATATGCACAGTGTTTTGTATAGTAATTGTCGGCAGAATTATTAAGCCAAATAGTAATCTTTCACTCGGTATATTTTAAATATTCAAAATGAGTCCTTTTTGAAATTTAGCGATATTATATCAGTCCTTACTAATTTTATAACATGTAATATAAAGTTGAAATTTTAAAAATCTAAAATTTTCTGTTAATAAAAATTTATTGATACGTTTCCAATTTTTTAACAATTGGAAAAAATCAAGATTTTTCTCAAACCGATAATTTTTAGATAAGTCTACTTGAAACGGATTTTAGAAAATTTTCTTATAATTTAAATTCACTTTCTTATAAATATTTTTAATTTAAGTCACTTATATGAATTTAAAATTATTTAAAAAATATTATTTTATGAAAAAAATCCAAAATTCCAAAAAATTCCAAAAAATCATAAATAATACGTAGATTAAAAAGTTCTAAAGAGCCATAATCTAATTACTTCAAAATTTTAATATAAAAATAAAAATAGGGGTGTTACAAGTCCCCTACTCCTTTTAAATTTAATAATATTATTATGTTAAAATATTAACATTTTAACTTAAAATTTTTAATAAATTTTAAATTAAATATCTGATGTAACTAACTCTAACATACCTATGCAAGGACCTGTACTTTTATAACTTATATGAACTGGACTATACCTATGCAAGGACTTGGATCACTATGACCCATATGGACTGTACTATACCTATGCAAGGACTGGATTATATGGACTTACGTAGACCTATGCGAGGAATTGACCAAAAGGACTCAAATTGACTATATTAATAACCATTAGACTTTGAATTATAATATTTATAAATGATGCTTTATTGACTTGATTTTGAATGATTATTTTTATGATTGTTAATTATTTAATGATCGTTAATTGTGATGGATGATCTTGTGATGTGGAGTTTGAGCATATAGCAAGCATGACGGAAAGCTAAAACTCAGTAAGAATTTTCTTACCTTACTCCTTAAATTCTAAGAAAAGGTATTATTTTATTTTTTTAGTCTTTTATTTCTTCTTAGAAATTATTTTTATTGATTTTACTTTTAATCTTTAATAATCTAGTATTTATTTCAAAAGAAGTCATTTTATGAAAATTAATTAATTCTTGAATTAAAGAAAAATTTTATAATTTTAAGTTTTTTTTAAATTAAGAATTATTATCTTTAAGTAAAATAAAATTTTTAAAAGTAAATTATTTTGTTTCAACCTAATAACTAAAGACATTTGGAAATAATTGAGATTTCTAAATTTGATATTGTTAAGATTCAATTTTTAAAAAAAATATATGTAAAGTTTTCTATGATAAGTATTGAGATATTTAAGGCTTGGAAACTAAATTTTTTGAGAATTAAAAACTGTACCAAATTTATTTCTATGGGACAGAAATTCAGAGAACTGAGAAAATGTACAGTTTATTGAAATGATGTTGTAAACCTTTAAGGTATTTAATAATGGAGTTTCTAAAAGCCTTAACCAATTAAATACGCGAGTAGTTCATGCATCATAAATCATTAAAGTGAAACAAAATGATATTGTCTGGGGACGGATTATAGAAACTGAGGATACATTAGAGGAGGCTTAATTATGAGCCTTGGGATGAGAGGGTGTGAAAGGGTGCTTCAGGGGACCTGGGGTAGCTCCCTAGTGTCGGGTACTTTCGCAATAAAAACTTTCTCAATCTGACTAGTCTCTAAGTGTTTCCATGCCAGTTGAGCTGTTCATATTATTATTATCCGGACTTATGGAACAATGTAAACTCCTGGTTGGTCCAGTGCAAAGTAAAATTTAAGGGCCCACATATATAGGTAAGTTATGATGAAGATATTGTATAACATTCATGCATTCATAATTGATTGTGTATGTGATTGTGATTGTGATTGATATTATTATAAATTAGTTTGTGAAAACCCTTTGTTGCTTATGTCTTATTCGAGAATATTATATTCTGTTTCTCACTCCTTTCTCCGTGTTTTTGTTTCATATATTCTAAATTGATGGTTCAGAGGGAAGGATCGAAGAATCTCGACAGTAAATATAGCACGTTCTAGAAAAGGGAGCTCGGTATGAATACCGTGGTCCAATGAATAAATAATGTTAATAAGTAACTACTTCTGGGCCATGGAGTTTCCTCTCTTTCTTATAATGTTTAATGTTTATTTTCTTCGGATGAATGTATAATTACTTTATAAAGTTTTAATAATATTTATGAGGTATTTTAGAAATAATGTATGTAATTTATTCTGATAATTTCTTTTTAACAATCATGTCTTTAAAAAAAATTTATGAATTTTTCTATAATTTATTAAGGTGTAACTGAGGGCGTTACATACTGCACCTGCACATGCAAACAAATAAATGCCTAGCATATGTACGCTGGCTGTTCAGCGTATGTACGCTGTGTTAGTGAAATTGCACTTAAACATAATTCCTTATATACTTTATTTTTCTTATTCATTTTCCTGCATAATTCAAACACTTTTGAAATAAATAAATAAAACCAGAATTAATGACAATTTATTAAATAATAATGCCAAACTAAACAATATTTAATGGATTAAGTTAAATAAAAGGTGAAATAATTAAGTCTTTTCAAGACTTATCATACACATTCCTTTATTTCTGAAAACTGTGTTCAACGGCTTGGTTTACCGATGATGTTAATGGAGAATACTCTTAGTGTGTCCACTCCAACTGGTTCCACATTTAGGGAAACCACTATGTGTGGGGAACTGCCAATGCAAATTGAAGGCCGTTCTTTTCTGGTGAATTTGATTTGTATGCCATTGAAGAACTTGGATGTTATTCTGGGTCTTGACTGGTTGTCTGCTAACCATGTCATGGTAGACTATTATCGAAAGTAAATCATCTTTTCTCAGGAGCGTGACACTAAGAATGTGGTGAGTGATGTTTACTTTAGAAGGGCGGTATAATCTTAAACATGCTGATATTCTGGTGGTTTGTGATTTTCCTGATGTGTTCCCGGAAGATATTCCAGAATTGTCTCATGGCAGGGAGATTGATTTTGCTATTGATTTGATTCCCGGGGAGGAATCTGTGTCCCGTACACCATATAGGATGTCTTTGGTGAAGTTAGCTGAAGTGAAGAAGCAGGTGAATGAGTTGCTAGAGAAGGGATTTATCCGACCAAGTGCTTCTCCTTTGGGTGCTTCGGTATTACTTGTAAAGAAGAAGGACGGTAGTATGCGGATGTGTATTGATTACCGTTAGTTGAATAAATCAACCGTTAAGAATAGGTATCCCTTACCACAGATTGATGACTTGTTGGATCAATTGCGGGGTGTTATGGTATTTTCTAAGATCGATTTAAGATCTGGATATCATCAGATTAGAGTGAAGTCAAAGGATATTCCGAAGATGGCGTTCTGCACTCGGTATGGACATTCTGAGTATGTTGTAATACCATTTAGTGTGACTAATGCTCCAGCTATCTTTATGGATTACATGAACCAGATCTTTCAACCTTACTTGGATCAGTTTATTGTGGTGTTCATCGATGATATTTTGGTATATTCGAAGTCTACTGAGGAGCATGCACAATATCTTCAGATTATTTTGCAAGTGTTGCGTGAGAAGAAGCCGTATACTAAGTTATCAAAATGTGACTTTTGGGAAGCAAACATGCAATTTTTGGGACATGTGATTTCTTGTGATGGGGTATCTGTAGATCTGTCTAAGATTGAGGCGGTTATGGCTTGGGAGATGCCTAAATCAGTGACTAAAATTAGGAGCTTCCTTGGATTGGTAGGTTATTATCGTCGTTTCATCGAGGGATTTTCTGTATTGTACTTCCCTTGACTCAGTTAACGAGAAAGGAGACTCTATTTGTGTGGACAGAAAAGTGTGAATTGAGCTTCTAGACATTGAAGCAAAACTTGAATTCGACACCGGTACTTGCATTACCTGATATGACAAAGGAATTTATGGTATATTGTGATGCTTCTAAGTATGGTTTGGGATATGTGTTGATGCAGGATGACAGGGTCATTGCTTATGCTTCCAGGCAACTGAGGCTGCATGAACAGAATTATCCTATTCATGACTTAGAACTTATAGCTGTAGTATTTGCATTAAAAATATAGCGACATTATTTATATGGCTCTCGCTTTGTGGTGTTCAGTGACCACAAGAAATTGAAGTATCTATTTGATCAAAAGGAGTTAAACATGAGACAGAGGCAATGGGTAGAGAACCTAAAGGATTATGATTTTGATTTGAGATATCATCCTGGCAAGGCAAATATTGTTGCCGATGAGTTAAGCAGAAAAGTCTTACATGCGGTTTTCTTGATAGGAGAAGAACAGGAATTACTTGAAGATTTTCATGACATGAACATTGGAGTTGTTGCACAATCCCTAAATCAGATGGTAATCAGGGTGTTAAGGATCTTTAATGAGTTTTTGGAATCCTTAGCAGCAGCTCAGGAAAATGATACAAAGTTGTTGGAATTACTTGATGCCCAAGCTAGGGGCAAGGATATGGAATTAAGCAGAGGCAATGATGTATTTGGCGGTTCAGAGACCATGTAGTGGTGCCTACAGAAGGAGATTTCAGGCAAGTTATATTATCTGAAGCGCATAAGAGTTCATTAAGTATTCATCTTGGTATTACCAAGATGTATCATGATTTGAAGAACGAATTCTAGTGGTTGGGGATGAAGAAAGCGTTCATTGAATATGTGAGGTCTTGTGTGGCATGTCAGAAGTGTAAGGTTAAACACTAGAGGCCTCCAGGTTTGCTCCAACCTTTGAAGATTTCAGTTTGGAAATGGGAAAGTATCATAATGAATTTTGTATCTGGGTTACCTCATACCCGTTCTGGGTGTAATTCCATTTGGGTAATTATTGATCAGTTGACTAAGAGTGCTCATTTTCTGGCTATGAACATGAAATGGTTGTTGGACCGGTTGGCTAGATTGTACATCACTGAGATTGTAAGGTTGCATGGTGTACCTTCGAGTATTATTTCAGACCGTAATCCCCTATTCACTTTTAGATTTTGGGGAAGCTTGCAGCAAGAGTTGGGTACTGAGTTGAGGTTAAGTTCAGTTTATCACCTTCAAACAGATGGTTAGTCCGAACGGACTATTTTGACCCTGGAGGATGTGCTCAGAGCTTGTGTATTGGAACAAGGTGGATCATGGGGAAAGATATTTGCCATTGGTGGAATTTTCTTGTAACAACAGTTATCATAATAGCATTGGGATGGCACCTTATGAAGCTTTGTATGGAAGGAAGTGTCGTACATCTTTATGTTGGAATGAAAATAGCGATGCGATTCATTTGGGGCCTAAATTGATTCATGAAATAAATGATCAAGTTGCCTTGATTCGTGAAAAGATAAAGATTGCCCAGGATCGTCAGAAGAGTTACTATGACAATCATCAAAGGCCACTTGAGTTTCAAGTGGGAGATTGGGTATTTTTGAGGGTTTCACCTACCAAGGGTGTAGGTTGGATATTGAAAAGTCAGAAGCTTAATCAGAGATACATTGGACCCTATCAGATCTTGGAGTGGATTGGTGATGTAGCTTACCAATTGGATCTTCCCCAATCGTTAACTAACATCCACTATGTGTTTCATTTTTCACAGTTGAGGGCGTACATCCCTTGTGATTCAATGATTATGCCTGAAGATTTTATTGAACTGAAGGGTGATTTGACTATGGAGGTAGCACCCATTTGCATTGAGGGATATCAGACTAAGCGGTTGAGAAGCAAGGAAATGTCCTTGGTAAAAGTAAAGTGGCAAAATCTAAATAGAGTAACCTATACTTGGGAGTTAGAGTCTAATATGAGGCAATTGTATCCCCATCTTTTCCAATGAGGTATGTTGATTTCGGGGATAAAATCCCTTTTTAGGGTGGGTGGATGTAACATCCTTGATGTTTTATAATTTAAAAATAAATAAAAATATAAATGGAGCTAAAAATAATAATAAATAAGGGAGTTTTAAATGAATTTTTAAAGAAAATAGCATCAGGACCCTGACGCATAGCGTGGCTGTGGCGCGTAGCGTCAGGTGGGAATTAATGATCTGACGCGTAGCATCAGTGTCACGATCAGCTTAAAGCAAGGCATGCAAAATAGAACCTACAAGCCTTTTTTCTCCCATTTTCTTCTCTCCCTCATGCAATTGGACCCAGAACTTGGTGGAAGCCTTGATTTCTTGTAGGTTTGGGTGATTAGAACCAAGGTAAGGCATATAGGACCCTTAATTTTATGTTTTCTCTTCTCCTTCTCTTCCACTTCTTCAAAACTGAACCATGCATGTGATGTTGGGGTTTAGATTCTGAGTTTTAATGGCTTCGAAAGCTTAGGTTATGAGTTTGGGAGTGTAAAGAAGGTAATATACTAACCGGATTGGTGTTTCGGTAATCGTAGATGCCGGAACAAGCATTGGTCAAGCGTGTGATGGAGTAGGCGTTGAGTTTAGAGGAAGAGCGGTGAATCAAGTGACCAGAGGATGCAACTGACACAGAGAACAAACTATTGAAGCTTGGAATCGAGGTAAGAGGGGTGTTCGGGTCTTGATTAATTAGAATTGGTTCAAATATTAAGCTTAGGAAATTTATAAAATAATTGGGAATTATTAGGAAGTTGTAGAATAGTTAGGAAATATTTATATTATTGTATTTATACATGTGTATGCATAACTGAATAACTAAAGTGTTGAAAAAGTATATTAATCTGATTATATATGTGATAGAAAACAAAGAAATGAGTACAAGAATTATATGCATGAGTGATGTTATGAAAAACATAAGTTGATATGAATATTAATATTATGTAAGGTGATATATGTTATTTTAACCATGCATGACTTGATGAAGATAGTGAAATGATGATTATAGAAGTATTGTGACATGACATGTGTGGGCTGGACTATGTGGTCACCATGTGGAATTATTGAATGAGAGTTTCTGACAAGATGTGAATGTATTTGATGTTATCTGTGCCATGATGATGTGAAATTTTATGTGTTTATGTGATATGGGACGACCAACAGTATGATGTACCCCTTATTTTTCTGGCTCCTGTGCTTTTTATTCCTAGTTAAGCTACCCAGTGGTCAAGTCAGACCTAGTGGTTGAGGTAGGGAGCCACGTCGGGCTCGATGAACTAAGTCGGGTTCACGGGGTGTCAAGTCAGACCCCCAGCTGAAGCCGGTCCTTTAGTATCCGGATACTAGGAGTGAGTTATACATGTGAGTTAGTGGTGTTATATATGTGAGTTAATGGTTATGATGTTTTATGATAAAAGTGATGATTGATTGCGAATATAAATAAGGTTTAATGTAGAATATGTAATTTATGTTGATGCATGTGATGTGATGAGTATAATGATTAATTGTGATTACCAAATGGAATGAGAATGAAATTACTATTGCTTTTGAGATGATATTGAGGTCTAGGTATATATATGAATCAAAGTAAATTGGAAGGAACGAATATAGCTAGAGACAATGAACCCGGTAAGCTAAACAATAAAGGAAATGTTAGGTATCCAATAGCCATAACTGTTGTTTCCATTCTATATTAATCATGATATTCCAAACACTCACCCTTGTTGTTGTTTACTTAATTAGTGACCAGTGACAGGGAGGAGTCCAATGCCCTGGAGGTGCGCCAAGTGAAGGATTGATGCCAAGGAGCGAAGAAATTATGTAATAATAAAAGTAGGATATAGACTTAGTGTGTGTAGTAGCATATTATGTTTATATGAATGTGATTTAGTATAGAGACTATGACTTGCATGATGAATTGATGACGATGATGTTTATGATTGCATGATGATGAATCCATAATTGGAATGTGATGTGGTGCCAATATGCTTGCATGTGGTAATTGATGATAAAGTGATGACATTATTCGTGATTATGTTTAATGTGTGGAATATGTACATATTGGCACAGAGTCAATGCATTATGTTTGATGGGTACTATGAGCAGGTCTTGTGGATATTTGTGAATCATGAATGATGCGGGCTGTGCAAATTGCTTAATGATTGGATGATATGAATGATTATGCATATGTGAGAATTAGGCATTTTATATGAAATTCAGGAATTAAATAGGCAAATTTGAGATCCGGTGGGTTTAGGGATCCCCGGAAGGGACCGATAGGTTCCTTAAGTCATTTAGGAATTGTGCATATAGGCCTTGGGCCATTTAGTGTCCATTTAGGTGGTTTGGTGTAAGGGTTTTGCACATTATAGGTTGAAACTGCTTTTTGTATATAACTCGCGCATATGATGGAATTTTGGCAAACAGACAGGGCCAACAATTCTGGAATGGGGAAAACATATGGCCTATGAAGTGTCATGGTAATTGGATCTGAAACGGGCTATTTAGGTAGGTTAGAAGTTGGCTGATTGGCCTAAAACCCATGACAACAACATTTTCTGCTACTGTCATTCTCACGCTACGTGTGGGGCTGACGCGTGGGTATGCAGCTTTGGACTGGCGCGCAGCGCTAGGCCCCCTATTTCATGTTCTAGTTCTTTTCAACTTTAATGATTTTTGGGGTTTTAAATTATTAAATATATTTTGTATTTTGACACTTTTCATTGAAAAAGAATATTTTCTAATTATGGCATTGTTAAATTATTTAATTCAGAAGAATTTTTTTTTCTTTGCTGCCAGGTTAAAATAAAAGTAAATTGACATAGGATGTCACAGCATCTGTGTAATTTTTTTTTTGCTGCTAGGTTAAATCATTTGGAAGAATCCCTGCTACTTTAAAATTGGTCATATAAGCAAACCATGGCCGTTTTGTTATTTCAAACAATTTCTCATCAGGAAATTCTTCCAAAATTTTATTTTCCTTAGAAGTGACCTCACCATTCATCAATCTAGACAGATGGTCAGCAACCATATTTTCACTACCCTTTTTATCTTTGATTTCAAGATCATATTCTTGTAGGAGTAAAATCCATCGAATTAACCAAGGTTTAGAATCTATTTTAGTCAAAAGATATTTGATGGCTGCATGATCAGTAAAAACAATTATTTTTGAGCCTATCAAATATGATCTAAAATTTTCCAAGGCATACACTATGGCTAGTAATTCTTTCTCAGTTATTGCATAATTCACTTGATTTTCATTCAAAACCTTACTTTCCAAGTCATTCATGAAAATTTTTATGCTCTTTTCAACTAGATCTACAAAAATAGCAAACATACATCTTTGAAAAGTAGTTGGTGCATTGCACAATCCAAATAAAATTTTTCTATAAGAAAATATACCAAAAAGGACATGAAAAAGCAGTCTTTTCTTAGTCAAGAGGATTCACAGCAATTTGGTTATATCCAGAATAACCATCAAGAAAGCAATAGTAAGCTTGTTCAGACAATCTTTTAACCATTTGGTCCATAAAGGGAAGGGGAAATGATCTTTTCTTATTGCTTGGTTCAATTTTCTGTAATCAATGCATATTCTCTAGCTTGTGATAGCTCTTGTTGGAATTAATTCATTTTGATCATTTACAATTACTGTCTTACCTCCTTTTTAAGGTACCACTTGGACTGGACTTACCCATACACTATTGGAAAATAGGATACACGATACCTGCTTTCAGTAATTTTAGAACCTCCTTATTTGTTACCTCTTTCATTGTGGGATTGAGGCGTCTTTGAGGTTGGGCTACAAGCTTGAAATCATCTTCTAATAAAATCCTGTGCATGCAATAAGATGGGCTTATGATAGGTGTATAATTTGCATTGTTTTGTGATGTTTTAATTAGATTTCATAGGTTATTTATGACATTTTTCTCTTGTCTTCCATGTGATTTCCTTCATTCCGCACATGTCACTCGGGTATTTGAAGTTTTACAGGAATAACCTTGATTTAGGTACATAAATGCAAGAATACAAGGCATTTGATAAAGTGTGTGATGAATGCAAGAAGGTCCAACCATTTGAAAGCTTAAATATAAGGCTATATTCGCTTTTGGAAGCGACATAAGGAAAGGAAAAACCAAAGAAGCACTTTGGGGCCTCACAATAGTTGAAGAAAAGGTATTTTGTGAAGTTTAGAAAAATCCCCACTGGCCATGGATCTCACTGGTTTTTAGCAAATTTTGGCACGTTTTGACCCCTGACACGATCCACTAGCTGTACGTTTTTCCTACTGCCAGTGGATTTTGCACGTTTTATAACTACTTTAGTTTTTGGGGTAGTTTTTAAAGGAGAAAAAAAAAAGAAAACTAGGAGAGGACTTTTTAGGATTTTATTAGAGAATTGGAGAGATCTTTTAGAGGGATTTCATTGGAGATCAAGGGACCATCATCAAGGGAATCCAAATCTGCAAATTAGGAGGAAGATTTAGCAAACCTAGTGAGAATTACTTTGTAATTTCTAAATCCTTAGTTTACATCTTTTATTTCTTAAATGTTTGGCATTGATTTTATGTATTGTGACATGATGACAACAATCCTTATGGCACATTAAACTTTTTTCTTGGGATTAAGGATGTAGTATGCCTATGCATTTAAATTAATTGTTCTTCGTCTTCTAATTTTTGTACTTTCACTTTCTATTCAATTTATGTATGCCTAATGCTTCTACAAGACTTAGAGATAAGTGTGGATGATTACAAATTGTATGGGTGATCGAGAGATTGACATATAATTCGAAAATACATGAATTGAACTTATGATTTTGATTTACGACAGTAAGCGAAATTGTTTAAGGGATTAATTAGGTTTCCACAAAGCGTAAAAGGCCTAATTAATGAATTGAACATTGTTATTTGGAAATTAGGTATGTTAATAGGCTTTCGAGAGAAAGGTATTAATTAACTTTAGGAAATCTACCTTAGAAACAAAATTGCATAATTGGATAGGTGATTGACCTTTGATTTTGATGTTTGCATATGAACCCTTAACTTCCCAACATTCTCCTTTGATTAAATTTCTAAAAAGTGATTAAATTTTCTGTTATTTGATTTAGTGTTTACATAATCAATTTTGTAATTTAGTTGAATTGATTACTCTAGATAATCGAACCACTGTTAAAACCGTTACTTGGGCACAATCCTCGTGGGAATGATCATTCTTTTATTACTTTGATACACGTGTGTTTGCGGTACGCTATCAGCTTATACCTTTCAGATCTTTAAGTGTCCATCCAATTGCTTCTTGATTCTTCTTTAGTACCTTCACTAGCTTTGCTTCCTCTATTTCAGTTAGTGAATTACTAATGATAACTGGTTTAAGATTACCTTCCTTTAGAAAGATATACTTAAGGTGTGAAGGCAAAACTTTAGGCTCTAGTCTCTAGACTTGTTCAACAGGTGTTTCTTGGAGTTCCTCAATCTTTCTAGATTCAGGGGAAATGTCTTTCCCTCTTTCAAGTTCTTCCAAACACTTGTCTATCTGTCTTTCCTCTTCCTCATTTAAACATTCAACAGAGTCAATCAATAATTTATTGAGAAGGTCAAATATAGACATACCTTTTGATACGGAGAGGCAAACTTTATCAAGAGCATCCATTCTAAAACAATCTTGTTTTGGGTTAAGATGTGTAATTACTTTGAAAACATCAAAATTTACCTTCTCATCATGCACTGACTACCAGTTTTCCATTATCCACATCAATCAACACTCTAGCAGTCTTCATGAATGGCCTTCATGAACAGCCTTCATAAGTACATCTTTTACAATTCCATAAGGTCTTTTGATTGAGCGGTCTGCCAGTTGTAGAGTCATCTCCATCCTTTGAGGATCAAGATCACCAATGCGCTTCATCATACTTAAGGGCATTAAATTGATGCTAGCCCCTAAATCTAATAAAGCCTTCCCAATATTTACACCTCCAATGGAGACAGGAATGGTGAAACTTCTAGGATCTTTTGACATTTCTGGTATATTGCATTGCAAGATGGCACTGCAACTAGCTTCAAGCTCCACAATTTCTTTATTATACCTCCTTTTCTTTGTGAGCAGTTCTTTCATAAACTTTGCATATGTAGGCATTTGTTCCAATGCCTCTGAAAGGGAAATGTTTATTTGTAACTGCTTAAAGATTTCAAGGAATCTTTTGTATTTTCTTTCCTAATCCTTTCTTAAAGGTGTATAAGGATAAGGTAAATCCTTGATAGGAGAAGTTTGACCCAAGTACTGATTTTTTCTTTTTTATTTTTTTGAATTTTTTGTTTTTGTTTTTCTTTTTTTTCTTGTTTTTCTTTTGTTTCTTCTTCTTTATTTTCTTTTTCATCACTCTCTTTTTCTTTCTTTTCTTCTTCACTCTTTTCTTTATCTTTTTATTCTTTTTCACACTCTTCACTTTCTTTACAATTTTCTTTACAATCAGTTCCTACAATTTTACCACTTCTTGTGAAAATAGCTTTACATTTTTCCCTTGGGTTCTGGATATTGGTAGAAAAACCAGAACTTTTCATTTCAGCTACTTTCTTTACTAGTTGTCCCAATTGCAAATCTGACGCTTTTCTTACAGCTTCATTTGTTTGCATATATTGTAACAATTATTGGATAGAATCTTTTATCCTTGTCAGCCTAGAATTCTAATCAGGTTATGGTTGTTATTGAAATTGATTATTTGGGAGGTCGGTTGAAAGGTTCAACATCTTGTTTCCATCTAAAATTCTGATTTTTCCATCCATGTGGAAAATTGTTAGGAAAAAGATTACCAATATTAAAAGGAAAATTACTCATAGGTAATCTTTGGTTGTTTAGAAAATTGGCTTGCTTATGTTCAACTCTATCAGGTGTACAATAACCACGAGGTTGTTCACCCATGCAATGCATACATTGTTTCAATTGAGTAGGGGGTGGTGATGACACTTGAGAAATCTAAAGTTTTTGCAATTGCTTGCTCATTGCCTCAATTTGTTGTATCAATAATTTTTGTGAGCTAGGACTGCATCATTGACTCCTAACTCTAGCATACTTGGTTTTCTGGAAACATTACCTCTTTCATGTTTTGCTTGTCTGTCACTGGTAGACAAGGACTCCATTATAGCTATTGCCTCCTCTGCTGTTTTGTTCATTAATGAACAACATCATCTTAAACTGAGGCAATAAACCATAATAGACGGTTCTTACCTTTCCACCATCATCCAAATTATGATTTGGACACTTTCTTTACAATGCTTTGAATCGTTCCCATGCTTCTCCCAATGACTCATCATTATTTTGTGAAAATAAGTGAATGACTATCATAACTTCAAAATATTTAGAAGGGGAATAAAACCTTTCCAAAAATTTGCTTTTGACATTTGACCAGTTTGTAAAACTACCAGGAGGACAAGATTTAAACCATTCTTTTGCCTTCCCAACCAAAGAAAAAGGAAATAGTCTCATGTACACAAATTCTTCTTGATTGGGTTCAAAACCAATAAAGCTGCATAATTCATAAAAAACAGTTAGATGTTCATATGGTTCTTCATGATTTAGACCAACAAACTGATTATTTTGAATTATATTTAATGTAACAGGTTTAATTTCCACCATTACAATCAGTCTTTGAAACATTCCCGATACACGGGGTGGTCCATTAATAGCAGCAAACTGTCCCAATGTCCGTCTTTGTTGTTCTCCAGCCATTTTAGAATTTTCAAAGTTTTGAAAAAAGATAAAGTTGAAGAAGAAGAAAAAGAAGAAGTTTGTGTTTTAGATTTCAAAGATTTAAGTCTTTTTGCAATTTTTTTGATCTCAGGGTCAAAGTAGATCCTTCATGAAGAAGGTCAAGTTTGCATACATAAACTAAACAGAGAGAGTTAGTGTAATAAGAGTAATTAAAACAGAAGTAAAAGTGAATAAATAAATGAATGAGTAAGAAAAATGAAAATTTACCTAAGTTAAAAAGTAAAGAAATTTTACTATGGTAATTAAAAATTTACTGTTCTACTGAAATCAATTCAATCCTCAACGATGGCGCCAGAAAACTTGTTAGTGCCTGAAATGTTAGTTTTTTGGCAAGCGCATCAATGTATTGTTATAGTTTTCAAAATAGATATCGTTCCCTCAAAGATTGAATGTTTTCAATGTGTAACAGTAATTTTTATTTACTATGGTAAAAAGTGTCAAAACTTATTAACAAAAGAATGATTCACATACAAAGTATACAATACTCACAGATTTAGAGATTGATTAATTCATTAAGAAAAAGATTATGTAAAGTAAATTTTAAATCTATCTAAAAATTGACTAGAAAAATAGTACTTACGAATAATTCCAATATTGAGATTTAAACACAGTATAATAAACTATGTTGGAATCCGCACTAGAATATAACATAACAATTATAAACATGCATATTTAATCATCAAGTTTATGTTATTGCAGCTTAAAATCATTAAACTCGATCCCTTGGTGAATAAATTTTAAATAGTTACTGTAAAGTCTGATCCCTCAGATGTTTTCTTAGTAAAAACTTACTTTAAGCGCTGACCTTAACACAACAATAATTATCAACTCTATCCCTAGTAATTGGTATATTAAAGGTATTTCAACTTTCATTTTCGTTAAAGTGATTTAACATGCATGAAAATCATTCTCCAATTTAAAGTTCATACTAATAAAGGTTGAAATACTAACATGAAACTTGAATCATAAACATGCATAAATTCATAATCAAAACATCATAATCATAGATTGGTTCACCAATTCTAACATAAACAGATTAGTTACACATGGTGAAAGTAAAAACATAACCTACAATTAAAGACATCATAGATATTTGATCACACTTAAACACACTTCATAATACGAAAGGAAACAACACTAAACAACACTCTCAAGTATATGGAAGCTATTCTGCAGTATAACTCAGAAACAAAGGTTCTGGAATCAAAGAAATGAGTGATTAAAATGCAGAATGGGATGCTTGAACTCTTGGCAAATGGCCTATTTATTGAGCTGAAGAAAAAGGGGAAAGAAGAAAATGGGGAGGCACCACCTAGAGAAGATAAGCCTTAATCTCACCACCTAGGGGAGAACCCTAGGATAAGAGTTTGCCAAAGTTTAAGAAACGCTAGCTAAAATGAAGGAGAAAAATTCAACTCCACTAATACTAAAATATTCTCTCCATTCAAGGTGTGAGAATTACAAAGGAGAAAATGCCTATATATAGGCTAAGAAGGAGAGGCACACCACTTAACCTAATGGGCTTTACTATCTCCTAAGCCCAAATCATAAAAACTAAAGAAAATTAAAAATGTGGCCAAAATTAAAGGCTCAAACTTAAACATAAACATGAAATGGTGATGTAAGATCTAAAATCTAAACCTAACATATCCAAAACATAAAAAGACCTAATTTTCTAAAATATTACAAGAAAACATAGAAAAGGTCTTCAATTATGAATCTTGAGGCTTTGGCCCATGCATGGTGATAAGAAAAGAAGTTAAAGCTTTATGTGTGATGTCCTTGGCCTTCTTAGACCTTGACCTAGTCAAAGGTCCCTTGAAGCTCTTCAAACCTTTGTCCAAGACCAAGCTAGGATCATCTTTAATCATGTCCTCATTATGCTCCCCTTCTTTGAAAAGATTTGTCCTCAAATCGGAATCAGCTTCATAATCATCTACATTAAAAGGAGTTAAGTCAGACACATTGAAAGTAGCACTCAAACCATAATCCCCAGGCAGGTCTAAGATATAAGCATTATTATTTATTTTCTAAATAATTTGGAAAGGACCATCCCCTCTTGGATTAAGTTTGGATTTTCTAAGGTTAGGGAATCTCTCTTTCCTTAAATAAAGCCAAACCCAATCACCAACGTTAAACACAACTTCTTTCCTTTTTTGTTTGCATAATGAGCATAGTGTTCATTTTTAGATTGAATTTGATGTTTAACCTTCTCATGAAAGTCTTTTATAAACTTTGCCATTGCCTCTCCATCCAAGTGAAGGAAGGAACCAAAAAATTCAATGGGAAAAAAGTCAAGTAGAGTGAGAGGGTCCTGTTTATAAACTTTGCCTTTGTACTCATCCTAAGCTTTAAGATTCTTTTGAACTAAGACCCTCAAAAGAGTAGAAAGGGTCCTGTTTATTACCTCTGTTTGGCCATCAGTCTGAGGATGGCAAGCGGTGGAAAAGAGAAGATTAGTTCCTAGCTTAGCCCAAAGAGTTTTCCAAAAGTGGCCAAGGAACTTGGAATCCCTATCAGAAACAATGGTTTTGGGAATTCCATGCAATCTCACAATTTCTTTGAAAAATAATTTAACAATATGACTTGCATCATCCACTTTGTGATAAGGAATGAAGTGAGTCATCTTACTAAATCTATCGACCACTACAAAGATAGAATCCATACCCTTTTGGGTCCTAGGCAAACCAAGTACAAAATCCATTGAAATATCAACCCAAGGAGCATTAGGTGTAGGTAAGGGGGTGTAACGACCATTAGGTGCAAGGTTAGATTTAGCCTTTTTACAAGTAATACACCTAAAGCATAGTCTTGCTACATCTCTTTTCATTTTAGGCCAATATAAATGTTCATGAAGAGTGGATAATGTCTTATCTCTACCAAAATTGCCCATAAGTCCCCCCTCATGACTCTCTCTCATAAAAGTTCTCACATGGATCCTCTAGGAATCTAAATCTTATTGGCTTTGAAAAGAAAACCATCTAAAATATGGAACCCGTGACTTGAAGTGATTGTACCACAAGAGTGGTAGATAGTAGAAAAGTCTACATTACTGGGATACAAGTGCTTTATTTCATTAAGTCCATGGAACTTAGCTCCAAGAGAAGCTATCAAGTTATGCCTTCTAGATAAAGCATCTGCTGTAACACCCTCTGTTACACTTAAATAAATTTTAGAAAAATTTGTAATGTTCTTACTAAAGATATGATTGTTAAAAAGAAACTATCAGAATAAATTACGTACATCATTTCTGAAATACCTCATAAATATTATTAAAACTTTATAAAGTAATTTTATATTCATCCGAAGAAAATAAATATTAAACATTATAAGAAAGAGAGGAAACTCCATGACCCAGAAGTAGTTACTTAATAACATTATTTATTCATTGGACCACGGTATTCATACCGAGCTCCTTTTCTAGAACATGCTATATTTACTACCGAGATTCTTCGGTCCTTCCCTCTGAACCATCAATTTAAAACATATGAAACAAAAACACAGAGAAAAGAGTGAGAAACAGAATATAATATTCCTGAATGAGACATAAGCAACAAAGGGTTTTCACAAACTAATATATAATAATATCAGTCACAATCACATACACAATCAATTATGAATGCATGAATGTTATGCAATATCTTCATCATAACTTACACATATATATGGGCCCTTAAATTTTAATTTGTACTGGGCCAACCAAGAGTTTACACTATTCCATAAGTCCGGATAATAATAATATGAACAGCTCAACTGGCATGGAAACATTTAGAGACTAGTCAGATTGAGAAAGTTTTTATTGTGAAAGTATCCGACACTAGCGAGCTACCCCAGGTCCCCTGAAGCACCCTTTCACACCCTCTCATCCCAAGGCTCGCAATTAAGCCTCCTCTAATGTATCCTCGATTCTATAATTCATCCCCAGACAATATCACTTTGTTTCACTTTAATGATTGATGATGTATGAACTACTCGCGTATTTAGTTAGTTAAGGCTTTTAGAAACTCAATTATTAAATACCTTAAAGGTTTACAACATCATTTCAATAAACTTTACATTTTCTCAATTCTCTGAATTTGTCCCACAAAAATAAATTTGGTACAGTTTTCGAATCTCACTGAAATTGAGTTTCTAAGCCTTAAATATCTCAAAACTTTCTCATATAAAACTTTACATATTCTTTCTCAAATTGAATCTTAACAAGATCGAATTTAGAAATCTCAATTATTTCCAAATATCTTTAGTTATTAAGTTGGAAAAAGAAAATAATTTTTTTTGAAAATTTTATTTTATTAAAAGAGAATAATCTTTAAATCATTAACCAAAATACTTAAAATTATAAAATTTTTCTTTAATTCAAGATTTAATTATCTCAACCTTTTTATAAATTAATTTTCACAAAATGACTTCTTTCTAAAATAAATACTAAATTTTTTTATTCTAAATATTAAAAGTAAAGTTAATAAAAATAATTTCTAAGAAGAAATAAAAGATTTAAAATAATAAAAATTTAAAGAGTAAGGTAAGAAAATTCTTACTGAGTTTTAGCTTTTCGTCATGCTTGCTATATGCTGAACTTCATATCACAAGATCATCAATCATAATCAAATATTATCAATCACAATATCATCAATCACAATCAAATAATATCAATCACAATCAAATAATATCGATCACAACTAAATATCATCAATAATAATCAAATACTAATAATTATAATCAAATCAATTAAATATAATTCAAATTTTAATGGTTATTTAAATTATCAAAATTGATTTTGAGTCCTTATAGTCCATTCTTTGCATAGGTCTATGTAAGTCCATATAATCTAGTCCTTGCATAGGTATATTTCAGTTCGTATAGGTTATGAAAGTCAAGGTCCTTGCATAGATATATCAGAGTTAGTTACATCAGATATTTAATTTAAAATTTATTATAAATTTTAAGTTAAAAAGTTAATATTTTAAAATAATAATATTATTAAATTTAAAAGGAGTAGGGAACTCCTCCTATTATTCTTATGTCTTTTCATATTATATTCCTATCTCACTCCCCCTTACCTCTTGTATCCTGATTCGTTATTGAAAATCTGTGCGCGCCTCGTCTCCGAGTTCTAAAACATACCAATTTCATTTTAATATAGTTATAAGATGAAAATTTAGATTACTATTTGAAATAAAAAGGGTAAATAGTAATTATACATAGTAATGGTAAATAGTAAATTTTAAATAGTTACCGTAAATAGTAACAGTAAATACTAAAATATGAATAGTAATGGTAAATAGTAAAACATGAATAGTAACAGTAAATAGTAAAATATGAGTAGTAACAGTAAATAGCAAAACATGAATAGTAATAATAAATAGTAAAACATGAATAGTAAAAGTAAATAGTAACAGTAAATAGTAATTTACTATTTAAATAGTAATTTACTACTGAAATAGTATTTTAGTATTCAAAATAGTAACTTAAAATAATATTATATCCAGTATAATAATAGATTTCTAAAATATGAAAATAACCCTAAAAATATAAAAGAGATGTATTTTTCCCTTGTTATTTTAGCAGAACCTTCTTCCAAAAAAATTATTTCTCTCTCTTACTTCCACCACTATCTCTTTAGCACTACTATATTAAGAAAATTTAATAAGAAATTGTGATTTTCCTTCGTTCCTTCGCTCGTTATTTATAGGAAGGAAAATTACTATGCCTTCCGTTATTTTATTATAAAAGTACTGTGCAATTTCTAAAATTTTCGTTTCTGCTTATTGTGCAAGTTTGAAAATTTCATACATGCACAGTGTTTTGCATAGTAAATATCGGCTGAATTATTAAGCCAAATAGTAACCTTTCACTCGGTATATTTTAAATATTAAAAATCAGTCCTTTTTGAAATTTAGCGATATTATATCAGTCCTCACTAATTTTATAATAAGTAATATAAAGTTTAAATTTTAAACATCTAAAATTTTATGTTAATAAAAATTTATTGGTACGTTTCTAATTTTTTTACGATTGGTAAAAATCAAGATTTTTCTCAAACCGATCATTTTTAAATAAGTCTACTTGAAATAGATTTTAAAAAATTTTCTTATAATTTAAATTCACTTTCTTATAAATATTTTTAATTTTAAGTCACTTTATATGAATTTAAAATTATTTAAAATATATTATTTTATTAAAATATTTCCAAAATTCCAAAAATTTTAAAAAAATAATAAATAATACGTAGATTAAAAAGTTCTAAAGAACCATGATCTAATTCCTTCAAAATTTTAATATAAAAATAGGGGTGTTACATCTACCACCACATTGGCTTTTCCATTTTTGTACTTAATGACATAAGGAAATTGTTCCAAGAATTCAACCCGCTTTGCATGTTGTTTATTTAACTTATGCTGCCCTTTAATGTGTCTAAGTGATTGGTGATCGCTATGGATGACAAACTCTTTAGGGATTAAGTAATGTTCCCAAGTTTGTAGGGCTCTAATTAAAGCATAAAACTCTTTGTCATAGGTTGGGTAATTTAAGGAAGCCTCATTGAGTTTTTCACTAAAAAATGCAATAGGGTTTCCTTCTTGCAAAAACACAGCACCAATTCCCATATTAGATGCATTACACTCAAGCTCAAAAGTTTTAGAAAAATTTGGAAGTGCCAAAATTGGAGCATGAGTGAGTTTATCCTTAAGGTCATTAAAAGCTTTCTCTTGCCTTGGACCCCATATAAAAGGAGCATTTTTCTTAACCAACTCATTGAGTGGTGAGGCCAAGGTAGAAAAATCTCTAACAAACCTTCTGTAGAAACTAGCCAAACCATGAAAACTTCTTACTTCATTTACCTTCTTAGGTGTTGGTCAATCTTGTATTGCTCTTACTTTAGCATGATCTACTTCTACCTCTTTTAAACTTACTATAAATCCAAGGAAGACAATGTTATCCATGCCAAAAGAACATTTTTCAAAATTTTCATAAAGGTGATTTGTTCTCAAGGCAAGCATAACTTGTCTAAGATGCTCAAGGTAAGAGGTCATGGTCATAGAGTAAATTAGAATATCATCAAAATAGACCACAATGAAGTGCCCGATAAATTCCCTCAAAACATGGTTCATCAATCTCATAAAAGTACTAGGTGCATTTGTTAAGCCAAAAGGCATAACTAGCCACTTATACAATCCAAGTTTGGTCTTAAAAAACGGCTTTCCACTCATCCCTTTCTTTGATTCGTATTTGGTGATATCTACTTTTAGGTCAACCTTAGAGAATATGGTGGAGCTACTTAATTCATCAAGCATATCATCAAGTCTAGGTATTAGATGCCTATACTTGATGGTAATATTGTTAATGGCTTTACAATCAGTGCACATTCTCCATGAACCACCTTTCTTAGAAACAAGCAAAATAGGTAAGGCACATGGACTTAAACTCTCCCTTATCCATCCCTTAGATAGTAGCTCATTCACTTGTTTCTCAATCTCTAGGCTTTGTTTAGGATTACATCTATAAATATGCCTATTGGGTAAGCGAGCACCTGGGATGAGATCTATCTAATGTTTTATGCCCCTAATAGGAGGTAATCCATTTGGAATATCTTTTGGAAAGATGTCCCTAAATTTTTCTAAGATGTTTTGAACTCCTTTAGGCAAGCTAGAAGGGGAGGAGCCCATTAAGCACACAGAAGTGCTAGGAGTATCTTTAGGGTACATGACATATAGGGGTTAATGAAGAAGCAAAACTTGCTTCACATCATGTTTTGTTGCCTAGAGATTGGGTTTATAGTCATCATGTATGACAACTCCTTTGCTTTTATCTTTTTTGATTTTTCTGTGTTTATCTTTTTGTTGGGAAGAGGAAAGACCTACTTCCTTATCCCTCTTCAACTTCATCTAAAGTTGATCCTCTAAAACCTGCTGAGGAGTCAAGGGATGTAACACAATTTTCTTATTCTCATGCTTGAAAGTGAGGGTGTTAGAGAACCCTTCATGGATGACTTTCCTATCAAACTGCCAAGGTCTTCCTAACAAGATATGAGTTGCTTCTATGGGTACAACATCACATAACACTTCATCTTTGTACGACCCTATGGTGAAGGAAATTAAAACTTGTTTATTTACCAGCATCTTACCCCTCTCATTTAACCATTGAAGTTTATAAGGCCTAGGGTGATCTGCAAGTTTTAAACCCATTTTGTGAACTAGTCGTTGACTAGCCATATTTGCACAACTCCCACTGTCCACAATTAGAGAACATAGTTTTTCATTTATGTAACATCTTGTGTAAAAGATGTTATCTCTGTGTACAGTCATCCACCTTTACATGACTTCCAAGAAGCCTTCGAATCATGTAAAGTTCACCATCATCTCCCAAAATATGCTTATTGTCATATGAGTCACTACTTGAGTTATCACTTAAAGAATGAACATCAGAACCAGAGTTTGATTGACTTGAGTAGCACCTATTATTTTTCAAAATCATAGTTTTCTTTGTAGGATAGTCAGAAGCAATATGTCTTCTGCCTAGACATTTAAAACATTTGATGGCAGAAGATTTGGAAGAGGAAGGTTTGGATGTGAAGTCATTTTTATCTTTGGTAGTCCTATAGATTTGACCTTCTTTATACAACTCACTCTTTACTTGTGGAGAAAAAGTGCCCATTCCCTTTTCCCTAGGTTTTCTTTCAAATATCTCTCCACTACTAAAAAAAACCTATTAGCGACAGACACAAACGGTCGCTATTTTATGACGTTGTCGTAACTAAAAGTGTTAGCGACGCACTTTAAGACGGAAACACTATCGTCGCTAAAACATTCGTCGCAGACAGAATAGCGATAAGGAACGACTCCGTCGCTACATTTTCGACTATGTTTTGCCGTCGCTAAAATGGTCCCTGCTTCGGTAACGTTACCGTCGCTAATGGTAACCATACAACGACCACATGAACCCGTCACTATGGGTAACTATACAGCGACCACGTGACTCGTCACTACGGGTAACCATACAGCGACCATGTAACACCATCGCTACGGTAACCATACAGCGACCACGTAACGTCATCGCTGCGGGTAACCATATAGCGACCACCTAACACCGTCGCTACGGTAACCATACAGCGACCACGTAACGTCGTTGCTACATGTAACCTTACAACGACCACCTATATCCGTCGCTATGAGTATCCAGCGACCACATACTCTTCATCGCTACATGTGAGTATACAGCGACCACGAATGTCCGTCGCTATGGGTAACCATTCAGCGACCATTGTTACTCCGTCGCTATATGTTATTATACAGCGACTGTTTGTTTTGCCGTCACTAATAATAGTTTTTATTTTTTAATAGTTTTTTAATTTAATTTTAAACTAGATATTTTAAATAGTATTTTCTATTCGTTGAATGCTTGGTTTTTAAACAATAAATTTTGATGATTAAATTTTGAATATTTTTTATTTTAATATTAAATTATTATTAAAAACATAATAATGGATTAAATTTAATTATCAAATAAATTGAATTATTAATAATAATCATAATAAGGTGTTTTTCTTAGAATTTAATTACAAATATATAATATTAACATAAAATAGTAAATGAAGAATGACATAAAATGATTACTGAATGGAATATAATATAAAAACTATAATAAAAAAGTATAAAAAAGTATATAAAAGTAATCATGGTGGTTTGGGATCCTATGGTGGTGCTGGTGGCGACTGGGAAGTGAGGGGAGGTAGCCTCGCCATCAACTGCATTAGTAGCTCCTGCTACTGAGCAAGTTGTCGACGAGTCTCGGTGTGCTGCTCCTCGACCCGCTGTCGGTCCGCCTCGGCCCGCTCCTCCAAAAGCTGCCTTTGACGTCGCTCCTCCTGTAGCTCGTTGTTCAGGTTTTGAATTACCTGAACAACTTCAGTTGGAAGACCAAACGAAGAGGAAGAGGAAGAGGTCTTCCCCTTTTTCACCAACTGCGTGCCGACGCCACCCAAACCAAAGATCCTCCTTTTCTTGTTCACGCTGCCAACAGCCTCTATATAGATGGCATTGTCGTCGGAACAAGAGAGGGTGGGAGGAACCTCCCCCTCAGGAGTCGAAGCCACCAAGTTCACCTCCTTCTCGGCCCTCCTGGCCTGATACGCCTCCTATAAATTCAAAAACACTGATAGGATTAGTAAGCTGATTTGTAAATTATAAGCATGTGTAAGTTAAAAGTAAATACCGCTAGATCTGTAGTCTTCTGGTTTACCCATGCACCGACTTTGTTCTTCTTGGTCATTTGCATGACCTCAAACAAAGAAGGCTCCCGGTGCTCTCTCAACTCCTGTAGTGGACAACAAGCACTGAAGTTAATATTTCTAAACATGTCAGATTAATCATAATAAAAATGTTTAACATAAATAGACTTACAAATCGTTTCTTGTGCTCGAGGGTTGAAATGCTACCCCTAGTGTAAACTGACGCTGTAGTATCGGCGGCTCTGTTTGCCTTGTTCTAAGCACTCGCCTGCTAGAACAAGACACCACCCCACTTCTGGACCATCCCGTCCCAATGGTCCTCGGGGATCCAACGAGGGCGCTCGCCCTTGTCCCTCACCTTCCAAAGGGTACTCTTGATGATTTTGGAGGTCTTTATAGCAAATACCTTCCTAATCTCATCAATCATACCCTCTGCCCACTGATAATCATGATGTAAAATAAAATTAGAATTCAAAATTAATAAGAGGTCTATTTTACAAATCAATTCATAATAAATTCATGTGGTAACTTACCGAGAAGGTGTCAAACCACCTATCTTAGACAACCTTCCCAGCATCTGTCCAAGATATGTATGGACCATCCCACTGGGCCTTCAAAACCTTAGTAATCACTTTGGTAATGCGACTACTATCAACAAAGCTGTAATCACAACAATTATAAGAGAATATAACAACATACTGTAACACCCTCGGTTAGATAAGACAAATCCTTCTGTAGGTTCATCCTATTTAATTGAGAGTGTTAACAGTTTTTAGAAAAAGTGAAATTTTTTTTTTAAAATAAAATAATGGCATATCAGTGGAAGCAATATTATATAGATCACATAGTCATTCACAAACTGCAAGTAATTGTACTCTTAACAGAATGGGGCACGTAGGCACCCTTAAATATTATACAGTCATCCGTCAATATTCGGATACTTATATTCTATTTAAGGAACGTTCTCATTTGGTTCAGCATATTGCTGTTCTTCATACTCAGGTTCTTGATTTCCTAATTCCTCTGAAAATTGTCAACAGTAAGGGTGAGTATAACCCAAGACCCTGATTGGTTAATCCGATGCGGACATAATCCAGTTAACAAATAATATCACATAGTTCATACAATTAGCATATTTATAACAATCAAGCATGTCGTCATGAAAATGCATGAATTGAATTTATTATGATTTATCTTTGATTAAGTCTCATGATGCATGTGGGCCCAATAAATCGATTTTTCTTCATCTCATTCTTTGGAATATCTCCATTCCAATCATCTAGAGCGATCAGGGTCCGCCCAAGTTCCATATGGTACAAATGAACTCATTGGTTCTCATCATTGATTTAAATATTTTTGGAACTTGGATCCCTACGATCACAGTTACACTCCGTCATTTAGTCAAAGTACACTAAAATTGCATCGTCTCACCCGGCTATCAGGCGCGACTCTGATGCCATTGGGTTACCGTTCCAGTTGTACTCCCAAGATTCTTCATGGAGATCGAACGTGAGTGTCCTCCACTGTACCAAGTGTATGCTCTAGAGGTTTTTCTTCTTCAAAAATATTTTTATGATGCGAAATGCATTTATTTTATCAATTGATTCCTTGGGTATCTTATGTGTTTCCAGTCTCATCATATCATTCCCAAGTTCTTTGAATTCCATCAATTATTTAAACATTGTAAGATATCCGTTTATTTTTTTAGAAATATATCTATTATATCTTGGTTAAAAATTATATTCTTCATAAAGAGTAAAATAATATATTCTTTATGTAATTACTCATAATTAAGACGTTAACAATGTTAATAACAATAAAACTAACAATAAGATTGATAATAATTAGAATAATAATAATAATAGAATAAGAATGATAATAATAATTATAACTTCCCAATAGTTTAAAAAAAACGTTTAAGAATAGTTTCTAAATGAAAAATCCAAACAAAAAACACTAAAAACATAGTTTTCCGAGTGAAACAAGGGTAAATCCGAGTGAAATAAGTATAATTCCGAGTGGAATCATACTGAGAAGGGTTTTCCAAACGATCTGGCTAAAAATCCGAGTGAAATTACACTGGAAAGCTGTTTTCCGACTGAAACAAGTTTGGGTCCGAGTGAAAATGAACTGGAAGGCTGTTTTTCAACTGAAACAGGTTTGATTCCGAGTGAAAATGAGTTTTCCGCATGAATTAACTATGAATCCGAGTGAAATAAAACTGAGCAGAGTTTATGTTTTCCGAGTGAAACAGAAACTGAGAAGTATTTTCTTAATGAAATCACTTAAATTCTGAGTGAAATAAATTTCTGAGTGAATTAAAATATAATTTCTGAGTGGAATCAGTAAGAAAGAGTTTCATGAGTGAAAATGTTGGTGAAACCGAGTAAAAATGAATTTCTGAGTGTAATAAAATACGATTCCGAGTGACATCAGTCTCAAAGGAGTTTTCTGAGTGAATTCAATATAAGTTCCGAGTGAAACATGAGTTTACCGAGTGAAATTAGTTGAAAAGGGTTCTGTCTGAATAAGACACATGCGAGTAAAATAAATCCGAGTAAGATAATCCTGATTCCGAGTGGAATCAGGTTGGGAAAGGTCTTCTGGGTGAATTAACTTTATATACCGAGTTACATCAAACTGAAAGGAGTTCTTTTAGTGAAAATAACTGTTTGCTGAGTAAAATAAATTGTTTTCCGAGTGAAATCACTGAAAGGTGTTGTCTGGGTAAAACTAACTGTTTTCTGAGTGAAATATGATGTTTTCCGAGTGAAATCAACTGGGAAGATGCTGACCGTGTGAAAGTAAACTAGGAAAAGTTATCCGAGTGCAATAAGGTTGTTTACCAAGTGAAGAATTGTTCTATCAGAATGAAATACATTCAGTTAAGGTTGAATCCGATTGAAACTAAGCAAAACCGAGTTGTTATAGATGTAAAACCGGTCGGATTAACATAAAACAGAACCTGTTATCATTAAATCCATCTTCTATTCATAATTTTTCACTGGAAATCACACGGTACCCATGATTCTTAGTATTTTCAGTCCAATACAGTACATATCATTTCACAATTCATCACTGATTATATGCATTTAATAACAAATATATATATATATATATAAATACAAATAATAACAATTAAGGCATTTAATTCACACAACACTGAATCTGTCCTGGAAAGGTGAGGAACAAGTTCCTTAGCCCTTTCCTTCACTCGGTTTTCCCACAGAGCACCCAAGAATATACCCCCTTACCTTAATGGAGTTCCTCGAGAAGAAGAAGAGGTTCCCTTTCACTGTCCTGCACGAGTTCCGAGTGAAACAGAAGAGAAAAGAGAGAGAAAGTAACTTGTAGGAAGAAGAATGATGGAGGTGTGTTTCGTGTGTGTGTTCTCTAAGAGTCCTTGCATTGGTTTAAATAAGGAGTAGGCTGCTAAGTGGAAAACTAAATGGGGAACAGCTTTTATGAGTGGGCTGCTAGTGGAGTGTTAATGGAGTGGCAGTGGAGATTTAAATAAGGAGATATGCTGAGTCAGTGCCCATTTCTGGCCGCCCACTAGCTATAATGCGCATGATTGAATTAAAATAATCATTAAAAGACAAAATTGAAGTCAATACGCACAGCTGACACTGAATACCGAGTGAAACTTCCACTCGGTTAATCACTATGCCGACTGGAATTCTTCTTCCGAGTCAACAAATACAAGGCTCGCTTGAGCGTGGCTTGCTCGCTTGAGCGAAGTAGAGAAATATGCATCAGGGGTCCTTCTCGCTCAAGCGGAATCCGACTCGCTTGAGCGAGTCTTCAAGTCCTCGCTCGGAATTCCTTTGAAACCGACTCAGGTACTCGTTTTTTTTCACTCGGTAATATCTGTCCAGACCGAGTCCTCCCTTTCTCAGAGTTTTCACTCGGAAATCCGAGTCTTCATTCACTTGGTTCACTCGGTTTAGGCCAACTTCTTCAACTATATTTCCAAATTAAGGTTTATTTAAGCCATTACTTCTCGGAACAAGACCTACACGTACGACTCTCACTCGGTTTTGGTCCAGTAGAGTATATCTCACTCGGAATTGGCTCAGCCTCTTACATTTCTCTCGGAATGGGTTCCCTTTACCATTTTCCACTCAGTTTCTTAAGCAAATACATACGAAACCATTCGGAATCCTTCCCAATTGATTCCACAGCATATTCCAGTCGGTAGGAAGCATCAAATCAACATAAACATAAGTATATATACATTCTTTCACTCGAAATACTTCAATCGGAGGAGTTTCCTTCGGAAAAGAAGCATTTGGCACGGTTTGACTCGGAAACGAGTCATTCCAGGGTGTTTTGACTCAGAATTTCACCCAGAAGTGGTTTTCTTGAACACACTTCACTCAGAATTGCCTCTCAGGTCAGGACTCCACTCGGTGGTAGCCCTCTCAGTCATGTTTTATTCAGAAAATGTAACGTTACACTCAGAATTTCATTCCTTCACTCGGAATTTTATTTCTTCACTCGGAATTCCTCTCTGTTACTCGGAACAGAGTCCTTTTCACTCGGTTTTTGCATAATTTCACTAATGATCCATATAAATTCCATTATTATGCACAAAAATGACATTTCTGAGATACCACAGACCATCAATAAGGTATATATTGACTTATTCTTACTTACAACTCTCCATAATTCAAAATTTACAAGGGTAAAACTTTTTCTAAAAACAGGGATGTTACACATACAACCTAGGGAGACTCCCAAAATTTCGACAGAGTCTCCCCTGTAAATGTAACATTTCCAAATTTGAATAGTTACCCTGTTACAAACAGAAAAGTTCCCAGTACAATTAAATCTGTACAAGTACTAATTAAACTAATATACAATAAACCAACAAGTCTTTCAACTAAAGTAGTAAATAAACTACCATACAAATAGCATAAAAGTATGTGAGTTTTATAACATAAAAGTATATGAGTTTTGGTCACTTACTCATCTCTGGCCGGCACTGGTACCAGCATGGGTAAAGGGGATGCCGGAGGTGGGGTGGCCTCAAGGCCAGGGTCCTCCAAACCACCAACTCCAGGAGTCTGCTCTGGAGTGGTCTGCTGTAGCTGCTTTGAGTGGTCTGCTGCGGTGGTGATGGAGTGGTCTGCACAGGTGATGGAGTGGTTCCCTACTCTGGGGTGGGAGTCCCCAGATGGGATGCCGGGGTCCTAGACCCCCTCTATTGAAGGGTAGTCGACGTCCCGTCATCTATGGATAAAACCATGAAAACAAAGGTTAGTCTTAGGATATATATAAACCTATGTATATATGTTTAACAACTACATACTCTATGTCTGTTTCAGTTTCAAATTCCCCCTCAGTTTCAGTGTCACTATGGCTATTTGTTTGAACAAGTTCATCAGTATCCAAATCAGCCTAGACTAGTCGTGGTGCACAAAAGTAAACTAATACCTAAGCGCACTACTCCTAATTAACTAAATAAACCAAAGTCCAAAAAAAAGTCTAATGTCCGTAAAGTAAATACCCCATAATACAAGGGCTAAAGTGCAAAGAAAAAAAATAACACTATTTTTTCAAAAAAATTACAAGGCTTTGCTTCCAATACAATTGTCTTCAAGTCTTTAAGCTCCAAGACCACCATGGCACAAGCTTAAGAAAAATCAAAACAAATGTTAGCACAAATATAGAAAAGCAAAAGAAGAAGAAAAAAATGGTCACTCCACTCAAGTGTTTCACTCTCACAATGAAAGGCTCCAAAAATGCACCAAGACCTAATTTTGGTTCTAGGAAAATTAAAGCTTTCAAGATCAAATTTTTATCACATAAAAGGAATGTTAATGGTGCATAAACATAGAATTTAAAGCATATAAATAAAATATATTATGACTCAATCAATATGCATAAATAAAATCAAAGGAAGAAAAGATATAAAAAATATGCATTTTTTTTATTTTTTGTGATTTCTTAACAAGAAGGCATATAAAATATAAATAACAAAAAAAACCCAAGAAAAATATAAATTAAAGAGAAGAATGAAGAAAAAGAACCTTAGGCTCTAGATACCACATGATGTAGGAAAGAAGATCTAGTTCTTCTTCTCCTTTCTCTTTGACAAAGGAAAAATAATGATTAGGTAAAAACCAGGAAAAGGGGAAAAAAGAAAAAGGGAAGGTGCCACCTAGAGAGGATAAGCCTCAATCTCACCACCTAGGGGAGGAAACCCTAGGATAAGAGTTTGCCAAAGTTTAAGAAACCCTAGCTGAAATGAAGGTGGAAAATTTAACTCTACTAATACTAAAATATTCTCTCCATTCAAGGTGTGAGAATTACAAAGGAGAACATGCCTATATAGGCTAAGAAGGAGAGACACGCCACTTAACCTAATGGGCTTTACTATCTCCTAAGCCCCAAAACATAAAAACTAAAGAAAATAAAAATGTGGCCAAAATTAAAAACCCAAACTTAAACATAAGCATTAAATGGTCATGTAAGACCTAAAATCTAAACCTAACATATCCAAAACATAGAAAGACCTAATTTTCTAAAATATTACAAGAAAACATTGAAAAGATCTTCAATTGTGAATCTTGGGGCTTTGGCCCATGCATGGTGATAAGAAAGGAAGTTAAAGCTTTATGTGTGATGTCCTTGGCCTTCTTAGACCTTGGCCTAGTCAATATTGAAGCTTTCCAAACCTTTGTCCAAGACCAAGCTAGGATCATCTTTAATCATGTCCTCATTTCGTGGGCTTGGCGCTACGTGTTAGCCTCCTGACTCAGCCACCATTAATTTCATGATTTCCAACCATAATTCCCTCCATTATGTCTCAATAATGCTCAAATCAGGTGATACTTGTCTCCCACTGTGTGCATAGGCTTTGTGTAACACCCTCTGTTACATCTCAATAATTTCTAAAAAATTCATAATTTTTTTTACTAAAAATATAATCGTTAAAGAAACTATCAGAGTAAAATTACATACAATATTTTTGAAATACCTCATGAATATCATTAAAATTTATAGAGTAGTTTTACATTCATCCAAAGAAAATAAATATTAAATATTATTAGGAAAAGCGGAAACTCCATGGCCCAAGAGCAGTTACGTAAAGAGATTATTTATTCATTTGACCATGATATTCATATCGAGCTCCCTTTCTAGAATGTGTTATATTTACTTCCAAAATTCTTCGATCTTTCCCTCTGTACGAATCATCAATTTAAAACATATGAAACAAAACACGAAGAAAGGAGTGAGAAACAGAATATAATATTCCCAAATGGGACATAAGCAATAAAGGGTTTTCACAAACTAGTATAAAAATATCAATCACAATCACATACACAATCAATTATGAATGTATGAATGATATGCAATATCTTCATCATAACTTACCGATATATATATATATATATGTGGGCCCTTAAATTTTAATTTGTACTGGGCCAACCAGGAGTTTACACTGTTCCATAATTCTAAATAATAATAACATGAACAGCTCAACTAGCATGGAAACACTTAGAGACTAGTCAGATTGAGAAGGTTTTTATTGTGAAAGTACCCGACACTAGGGAGCTACTCCAGGTCCTCTGAAGCACCCTTTCACACCCTCTCATCCTAAGGCTCACAATTAAGCCTCTTCTAATGTATCCTCGGTTTCTATAATCTGTCCCCAAACAATATCATTTTATTTCTCTTTGATGATTCATGATGCATGAACTACTTACGTATTTAGTTGGTTAAGGCTTTTAGAAACTCAATTATATCATCGGGGCCTACGAATCGCGACATAGCCACCCCAGAAAACTGTATTGTTTCAAATTCTCAAATAAGTTCTATCACACATATAGAATTTTAATACAGTTCCTTTTGAAATCACAAATCAAATCTCATTATAATTTAAGTTTCAAAGCCTTAAATATATTTCACAACCTTCTTTAGAAAGTTTATAGGTCAATTCAAAATCGATTACTAAAAACTCGATTCGGAATTATCAATCTTTAAAACCTTAGTACTTGAAAATTTTGTATAATATTTTTATACATTTTGAAAATAATATGTATATATACATATATTAAAATATTAGTAAAAATTTACTTTTATAAAATAATTTCTCTTTCTTTTTCTTTATGATACACTAACTAAAAATCTTAATTTTAGTAAAGATATATATATATATATATATATATATATTAAAAGATAAAAAGAGATTTCTAAAAACTTATGTAGTTTCATTGAAAACTAAGAAATTTCTTAAAAGTAATTTGAATAAAGATGAATAAGTAAATAAGGAAGTAGGAGATAAGTAAATTCTTACTGAGTTTTAACTTTCCATCATGCTTACTATATGCTCAAACTCCACATTATAAGATCATCAATCATAATCAAATATTATCAATCACAATTAAACATCATCAATCACAAATAAATATTAGCAATTATAATTAAATCAAATAATTAAACATCAGTTATAAATATCATAATTCAAAGTTCAATGGTTATTTAAATTAATAAATTTTATTTTAAGTCCTATAGTCCATTCCTCGTAATAGTTTAGTCCAGTCCTTGCATAGGTTTAATTCAGTTCATATAGGTCATAATAGTCCAAGTCCTTGCATAGGTTTAGCCCAATCTATATAGGTCATAATAATTCAAGTCCTTGCATATGTTCAGTCCAGTCCGCATAGGTCATAATGGTTTAGGTTCTTGAATAGATATTTCAGATCAAGTTACACGAGATACTTAATTTATTAATAATAATTATTATAAATTTTAAGTTAAAAGTTATTGTTTTAAAATAATAATATTGTTAAGTTTAAAAAGAGTAGGGGACTCCTCCCATTATTTTTATGTATTTTCATATTATATTCTTATCTCACCCCCTTACCTTGAATTGCTACCAAAATTGAATTCGCTCTGCACCTCTGAGTTCTAACAAAATATTAATACTAATTTATTTCAGTATAGGCATAAGATGAAAATTAAGATTGCTATCAGAAATGATAAATAGTAATTATGTATAGTAATAGTAAATAATAACGGTAAATAGCAAATCATCAATAGTAACAGTAAATAGTAATTTTTGAATAGTAACAGTAAATAATAAATCGTAAATAGTAATGGTAAATAGTAATTTTTGAATAGTAATGGTAAATAGTAAATATTGAATAGTAATGGTAAATAGTAAATTTTGAATAGTAACAGTAACTAATAAATTTTCAATAATAACGGTAAATAATAAATTTTGAATAATAACAGTAAATGGTAAATTATGAATAGTAACAGTAAATCGTAAGAATAACACATAATGGTAATTTATTTTTTTTTACTATAGTAACTTATTCATAATAGTAATAGTATATTAATAGTTTAAGAGTGCTAAAAAGAAGAAACTAAATAATTATAAAAAATAATATAGAAGAAAGATATTATTACCTTACACCTCCGGCAAAAACTCTTTTTACCAAAAGAATTTACTTCCCACTAATTTCTTAAGCACTATCTCTCTAGATTCTCTCTCTAATTTTTGGTGTGTAAATATTGTAAATGACCCATCTATTTATAGGAAGAAAATTTTACTATTTAAGATTACTTAATTATTTATTTTACTATTTATGATGTAAGTATTTACCTACCGATGACTATTTGTGATGTAAGTAATTACCTAACCGATGATGTAAGCAATAAGTAAGCAATGATGTCGGTAGTGTCATTTTGATTATTAGATAAAAGGTTAAGGGTATTTTGTCATTCTCAAAAAAAAGAAAAAAATCTAAAAAATATAAATTGTATAACAATAAAAAAGTTCTAAAGAACTATAATCAAATTCCTTTGAAATTTTATTTTAAATAAGAAATAATGAAATTAGGATGTTACAAGTCTACTCCCCTAAAAAAAAATTTGTCCTCGAAATTTATACTTTTCAGTAAAACAAATAGGACTGAGACTCTTTCATCTTATTTTCTAGTTCCCATGTAGCATCTTCTCCTCTCGTTTAGCTCCAAATGACCTTCACAAGTAGAATTTTCTTGTCCTTTAGCTTTTTTATTCTTCTGTCAGCTATTCTGACAGGTGGTGCATCATATGTAAGATTATCTTTAACTTGTATGACATCAGGTTCAATAACGTGTGTAGGGTCAGATATATACTTTTGTAAATTTGACACATGAAAAACATTATGGATATTAGAAAGAAAATGTGGTAATGCTGTTTGGTAAGCAAGAGGACTAACTTTCTGAATTATTTGATATGGACCAATAAATCTAGGAGTTAGTTTTTGAGATTTCATTGCCCGACCGACCCCAATCGTAGGTGTGACTTTCCAGAATACATAATCGCCTTCTTGAAATTCAAGCGGCTTCCTTCTTTTGTCATAGTAATGTTTCTGTCTACTTTGTACTGCCTTCATCTTTCCCTGAACCATTTTGATTTTATCTATGGTTTGTTGTACCAACTCTGGTCCTAGCATCAAGTTTTCACCAGTCTCAAACCAACATAGCGGAGTCCTGCGTTTTCTTCTATATAATGCCTCAAAAGGTGTCATGCCAATGCTAGCATGGAAACTGTTGTTGTAGGTGAACTTCACATATGGTAAGAATTGATTCCAACTTCCTTTATGCTCTAACACACAAGCTCGTAAAAAGTCCTTTAAAGATTGAATTATTCTTTCTTATTATCCATCTGTCTAAGGATGATATGCTAAACTCAGACATAGTCTTGTTCCCAAAGCCTTGTGTAAGCTCTTCCAAAATTATGATGTAAAACGAGGGTCCTGATCAAAATTGATACTTGAAGGAATTCCATGCAATCTCACAATCTTCTCGATGTATAATTTTGCTAGCTTCTCCATAGGGTAACGAATATTGATGGGAATAAAGTGGGCAGACTTGTTTAATCTATCAACTATTACCCATTTTGAATCATGTCCTAATGGAGTTTTGGGTAAAGAAATCACAAAATCCATGGTAATGATATCCCATTTCCATTCTGATACTTCCATTGATTATAGCATTCTAGGGGGTTTTGATGTTCTACTTTAACCTTCTGATAAATTAGACATGCAGCCATGTACTCCACCACCGCTTTCTTTATTCCAGGACACCAAAATAACTTTTTCAAATCTTGATACATTTTAGTAGCTCCGGGATGAATGCTCATATAACTTTTGTGGTATTCTTCCAGAATTGCTTTCCTTAACTCCTCTTAGTCAGGAATACACACTCGATCCTCATAACTCAGCAATTGGTCGTTTCCCACATTGAACTCGACTTCTTTTCCTTGTTTCAAGAGTTCTTTCTTCTCTTGAAGGAATTCATCCTCTCGTTGAGCTTCTAAAACTTGCCTCAGGAATTCACTTGTCACTTACAATGCTCCTAATCTATAGCTGTTAGTATTAACCTTTATTGCTAGGTTAAGATCTCTGAAGTTCTCTATCAATTCCAGCTCTTTAATCATCATCGTGGACGCATGCAGAGACTTTCGACTCAAAGCATCAGCTTTATGTTCGCTTTTCCAGGATGGTGTTGCAACTCAAAGTCGTAGTCCTTTAAGAACTCCATTCATCTTCGTTGCCTCATGTTTAACTCCTTTTGGTCAAATAAATACTTGAGACTCTTATGATCGCTAAAAACATCAAATGTTACACCGTATAGATAATGCCTCCAAATCTTTAAGGCAAAAACTACAGTAGCTAATTCTAAGTCATAGGTAGGATATTTAATCTCATGTTGCCTTAATTGGCACGACGCATAGGCTACAACCTTCTTGTCTTGCATGAGTAAACTTCCTAGTCCTTGTTTAGATGCATCACAGTAAACTTCAAAACTTCAATGTCGATCAAGGAGTACTAACACCGGCTCAAAAGTAAGTCGATCTTTCAGCTCTTGGAAACTATTCTCGCATTGTGTTGTCTACATAAAAGGTTGTCCTTTCCGTGTTAGATTGGTCAGTGGGTATGCGAACTTTGAAAATCCTTCAATGAATCTCCTATAGTATCCAGCCAAGCCCAAGAAACTTCTAATCTCTGTGATTGTGGTCGGTCCCTCCTATTTTAAAACTGCTTCCACCTTGGAAGGGTCTACAGTTATTCCTCCTTGACTAATTACATGTCCTAAAAAGTTCACCTCTTCCAACCAGAATTCATACTTCGACAACTTTGTATACAATTGTTTCTTTTTCAGGATTTCCAACACAACCTTCAAGTGTTCAACATGTTCTTCTCTACTTTTAGAGTACAGTAGTATATCATCAATAAAAATCACTACAAATTTATCTAGATATGAATGAAAAATCTGATTCATGTAATCCATGAATACGGCTGGTGCATTAGTTACACCAAAAGGCATCACTAGATATTCATAATGGCCATAGCATATTCTAAAAGCAGTTTTCGGTACATCTTCTTTCTTCACCCTTATTTGATGGTATCCAAACCTCAAATCAATCTTGGAGAACACCATGGCATTATGCAGTTTATCCATCAGGTAGTCAATCCTTGGCAGAGAATATTTGTTCTTGATCGTCACCTTGTTCAGTTGCCGATAATCTACACACAACCTCATGCTACCATCCTTTTTCTTAACCAATAACACTGATGCACCCCAGGGGGATACATTGGGTCGTATAAACTGCTTCTCTATCATCTCTTTAAGTTATTTCTTCAAATCTGCTAATTCTAGAGGTGATATTCAATATGATGCAATTGAAATTAGTCCTACTCCAGGTACTAGATCAATGGCAAATTCCACATCTCTTTCTGGGGGTAAACCAGGGATATCTTCTGGAAAAACGTCAGGAAATTCACACATGGCCGACAAATTTTTTATTTTTAGTTCTTACTCTTCTTTCATTGAAAGCAATAGCATGAATCCTTGAGCCCCCTTTTAAAGAGGCACTCACTTGGTCGGCGGTTAGAAATCTTGAATCCTCTGGATTCAAATTTACAGGTTCTTTAAACATTATGATTTTATTATGACAATCTATTAAAACATGATTGTCAAACAACCAATCTAGCCCAATAATAACTTCTAAGCCAGAAAGAGGTAAGCAAAAGAGATTAGCCTTAAAGTCCCTACCATCAATGACAATAGGGCATTCCCAACAGGCTTTAGAAGTGACAATAGGATTATTCCCATAAGTATGAATAGATAAATCAAATGGCAATTCTATCACGGGTAATTTTAGTTTTTCTACACAGTCATTGGCAATAAAGGAATGTGATGCACCTGAGTCATACATAACGGTTAAAGTAATCTTATTAATGATACACTTACCTTCCACCATGGAGTTAGAATGAGATGCTTCTTCCCCATTAATTGCAAAAACCTTTCCTTTCACCTTCGGCCTTTCGACTGCACTATGTACGCCTCCTTGAGTATTTATGGATGTACTTGCACCTTTAGGGTTCTCCCTCTTTATCTCTGGGCAATCCATGATGTGATAACCCAGTTTGTTACACTTAAAGCAAATATAAGTGTTTTTGGGACAATCCCTTTTCAAATAGGGTCCTCCACAGATAAAGCATTTAAACTCTAGTGTAGGTGTCGGATAATAGCTTCCAGATAAAGCTTGGGGTTTGTTAGGAATAGGTGCTACTCCAAACCAACGAAATGGCGCTTGGTAAGGCTTTTTTCTCCTGAAGTCTCTTCTTTGGTAATGGTGAGGTCCTCAACTTCTTATTTATCCCACCTTGTGAATGGATTCACAGCTTTTGGTCATTCTATCCTTATGATCCTCTTCAAAAATCCTGCAGTGATTTACCAATACAGAAAATTCACGGATTTCCTACATTTGCATAGCTTCTTTGATTTCTGGCTGCAACCCATTTACAAACTTTGCACACCGATCACCTTCATTAATAGCATCGTTATAATGAAAATAAAAACAAGATAGCTCTTCAAACCTGGATGCTTACTCCCCTACGGTCATATTTCCTTGGGTCAGTGACAGAAATTCAAATTGTCTTTTCTCCTTAACATCAGCTGAAAAGTATTTTTCCAGGAACATATCCTTGAAATTATTCTAGGTGATTTCAACGTGGTTAACTTCAAATTGTCTTTGCATATTATCCCACCAATGTTCGGCATCCTCAGGTAAGACATAAGTAGCGAAGACTACTTTATCAGCCTCAGTACATTGTAATGCTCGAAAGATCTTCTCTATATCTCAGATTTAGATTTGTGCTCCATCAGGGTTATATCCTCCCTTGAAATGAGGTGGATTATGCTTTTCAAATAGGTCCAACCTTCTCAAGGCATCATTACCTTGGCCTTCGCGTGCTCCTATTGCAGTGATTAAGCATTCTACAACTCCAGCAAGATCGTTTCCGGTCATTCTTTTCCTATTTCACAGTAACTGAGACTTGTCATATCAATCATAGTTACAACCAAGTCAGATATTCTATTTTCTATCACTTACACAGAGTTTATAGACAAAGCAAGATAGACCTTTCCTCAGGCCTATGGGATTAACTGCTCTGATACCATATTGTAACACCCTCTGTTACATCTCAATAATTTCTAAAAAATTCATAATTTTTTTACTAAAAATATAATCGTTAAAAGAAACTATCAGAGTAAAATTACATACAATATTTTTGAAATACTTCATGAATATCATTAAAATTTATAGAGTAGTTTTACATTCATCCAAAGAAAATAAATATTAAACATTATTAGGAAGAGAGGAAACTCCATGGCCCAAGAGCAGTTACTTAAAGACATTATTTATTCATTGGACGACGGTATTCATACTGAGCTCCCTTTGTAAAACGTGCTATATTTACTTCCTGAATTCTTCGATCCTTCCCTCTGTATGAATCATCAATTTAAAACATATGAAAGAAAACACAGAGAAATGAGTGAGAAACAGAACATAATATTCCCAAATGGGACATAAGCAATAAAAGGTTTTCACAAACTAGTATAATAATATCAATCACAATCACATACACAATCAATTATGAATGTATTAATGGTATGTAATATCTTTATCATAACTTACCGATATATATATATATATATATATATATATATATATATATATGCAGGCCCTTAAATTTTAATTTGCACTGGGCCAACCAGGAGTTTACACTGTTCTATAATTTCGGATAATAATAGCATGAACAGCTCAACTGGCATAGAAACACTTAGAGACTAGTTAGATTGAGAAGGTTTTTATTGTGAAAGTACCCAACACTAGGGAGCTACCATAGGTCCCCTGAAGCACCCTTTCACACCCTTTCATCCCAAGGCTTACAATTAAGCCTCTTCTAATGTATCCTCGGTTTCTATAATCTATCCGCAGACAATATCATTTTGTTTCTCTTTGATGATTCATGATGCATGAACTATTTGCGTATTTAGTTAGTTAAGGCTTTTAGAAACTCAATTATATTATCAGGGCCTACGAATCGTGACATAGCCACCCAGAAAACTACACTGTTTTAAATTCTCAAATAAGTTCTATCACACATATAGAATTTTAGAACAGTTCCTTTTCAAATCACAAATCAAATATCATTATAATTTGAGTTTCAAAGCCTTAAATATATTTCACAACCTTCCTTAGAAACTTTATAGGTCAATTCAAAATCGATTACTAAAAACTTGAATTCGGAATTATCAATCTTTAAAACCTTAGTACTTGAAAATTTTGTATAATATTTTTATACATTTTGAAAATAATATGTATATGTATATATATTAAAATATTAGTAAAAATTTACTTTTATAAAATAATTTCTCTTTCTTTTTCTTTCTGATACACTAACTAAAAATCTTAATTTTAGTAAAGATATATATATATATATATTAAAAGATAAAAAGAGATTTCTAAAAACTTATGTAGTTTCATTGAAAACTAAGAAATTTCTTAAAAGTAATTTGAATAAAAATGAATAAGTAAATAAGGAAGTAGGAGATAAGTAAATTCTTACTGAGTTTTAGTTTTTCGTCATGCTTACTATATGCTCAAACTCCATATTACAAGATCATCAATCATAATCAAATATTGTCAATCACATTCAAACATCATCAATCACAAATAAATATTAGCAATCATAATCAAATCCAATAATTAAACATCGGTTATAAATATCATAATTCAAAGTTCAATGGTTATTTAAATTAATAAATTTTATTTTAAGTCCTATAGTTCATTTCTCGTACAAGTCTATGTAAGTCCAAGATCGTCCAGTCCTTGCATAGGTCTAGTTCAGTCCATATAGGTCATAATAGTCCAAGTCTTTGCATAGGTTTAGTCCAATCTGTATAGGTCATAATAATTCAAGTCCTTGCATGGGTTCAGTCCAGTCCGTAGGTCATAATAGTTCAGATTCTTGAATAGATATTTCAGATTAAGTTACACGAGATACTTAATTTATCAATAACAACTATTATAAATTTTAAGTTAAAAGTTATTGTTTTAAAATAATAATATTGTTAAGTTTAAAAGGAGTAGGGGACTCCTCCCAATATTCTTATATATTTTTATATTATATTCTTATCTTACCCCCTTACCTTGAATTGCTACCAAAAGTGAATTCGCTCTGCGCCTTTGAGTTCTAACAAAATATTAATACTAATTTATTTCAGTATAGGCATAAGATAAAAATTAAGATTGCTATCAGAAATGATAAATAGTAATTATGCATAGTAACAGTAAATAATAACGGTAAATAGTAAATCATCAATAGTAATAGTAAATAGTAATTTTTGAATAGTAATAATAAATAATAAATCATGAATAGTAAATTTTGAATAGTAGCGATAAATGGTAAATCATGAATAGTAATGATAAATAGTAATTTTTGAATAGTAATGGTAAATAGTAAATTTTAAATAGTAATAGTAAATAGTAAATTTTGAATAGTAACAGTAACTAATAAATTTTGAATAATAACGGTAAATAATAAATTTTGAATAATAATAGTAAATGGTAATTTATGTATAGAAACAGTAAATAGTGAATAGTAATAGTAAATCGTAAGAATAACGCATAGTGGTAATATATTTTTTACCATTGTAGCTTATTCATAATAGTAATAGTATATTAATAGTTTAAGAGTGGTAAAAAGAATAAAGTAAATAATTATAAAAAAGAATCTAGAAGAAAGATATATTACCTTACACTTCCGGTAGAATCTTTTTTTACCAAAAAAATTTACTTCCCACTAATTTCTTAAGCATTATCTCTCTAGATTCTCCCTCTAATTTTTAGTGTGTAAATGTTGTAAATGACCCATCTATTTATAGGAAGAAAATTTTACTATTTAAGATTACTTAATTATTTATTTTACTATTTATGATGTAAGTATTTACCTACTGGTGACTATTCATGATGTAAGTAATTGCCTAACCGATGATGCAAGCAATAAGTAAGAGATGATGTTGGCAGTGTCATTTTGGTTATTAGATAAAAGGTTAAGGGTATTTTGTCATTCTCAAAAAAAAGAAAAAATATAAAAAATTCCAAAAATTATAAATTGTATAACAATCAAAAAGTTCTAAAGAACTATAATCAAATTCCTTTGAAATTTTATTTTAAATAATAAATAATGAAATTAGGGATGTTCCACTTTGGACTAAAGTGGTTTGGCCATTATTTGGCCCTTTTTCTTAGTGCAATTTCACCTATTAATGGGATACACGTAGCACCTGACGTTGCGCGTGCGGTTGATGCTACACGTCAGCCTTCTAACTTGAATAAATTTTCATCTTAAATCCTTAGCTTTTTACTGCAAAAATTAAGATAAATGGGTCATGCCAAGTTAAGTTCAATAACTTCCATTCATTAAAAATAAAACCTAAATTTATTTATTTTTATCTATTTTTTATTTTATTTTATCACACTTTTAATATAAAAATAATAAGAAAAATAAGGACTAACAGACTTGTATGATTTGGAATGGACCAAATCCATTGAGAAATGAAGCCTATGTTGCATGTTATATATTAGAAATGTTTAAAACGTAATTGATGATATAGAGTTAGACTTAGAAGGGGGGTTGAATAAGTCTTAAACTCTTTTTCTGAAAAATGTACAGACCACTCATGCAAAGTAATCAATTTTAACAGACTAGCGTAAGGAGCACAAAATCACACAGCAAAATTTATCCTGGTTTACTTCCAACTCAAGCTACTTCCAGTCCCTTCAAACCGAAGGATTTTTCATTATTGTAAACTGCCTTTACAATCTGCACTAGCCCAGTGCAACAGTATTTTTGACTCCAATCACTTCTGACTTAAACCCATGTATTCTTGATACTAGCCATTCCGAGATACAAACCCAAGTATTATTTCAAAAGCCTCTTCAGGCCATAGTGTAACATTTCAACAGAATTGTTAGACAAACAAATAGTACAGACTTTATTTTAGCTAAGAGTCTTGATGTGTATTATTAACAAATCACAAGGAGTTCAGACTACTTAATCATGAGTTCAGACTTGTCTCTAACAATCTCCCCCTATTTGTTGATAACAAACATTCAGTATCGAAGATAGAATGGGTTCTATATGAGATGAAGAATTGAAAAATTAGAAGTTTATTCATTCAAAGCATGAGTTTCAAATTCTTTAAAGTTTTTACAAAAGATAGTAAAGTTAATCGCATGCAACAGATTTTAAGAATATAAAGTAATCAATCTTTAAGTCATAAAGATAGAAACTGAACTGATTTCATTCATGAACAAAAGATGTGTTACAGACTCAAAAAAATTTAAAGACAACACATATATTCTAACTCAGATTACTTTTAATTATTCTCCCCCTTTTATAATTAACAAATTAGGGCCATCATTGAGACTTAGCAGTCTTGGGAGAAAGGGTTGGAATACACTGAGTGACAGACGCTGAAATTAAAAGAGAGGCAGAAGCAGACACTAAAATGATAAAATGAAGTTGACGACAAACAAAATAAGGAACATCAACTAAAATGATGGATGAGGCACAATCTGAAGATGAGATAATGGCTGAAGAAGCATCATAGAAAGATGAATGAGGGATGAGCAGAAGATGTGCTCCATAGTTGATGCTCCATACTTGAGGGATGAGTAGAAGATATGCTCCATACTTGATAATTACGAATATCCACCAATAGTTTTGAGGGATGAGCAGAAGATGTGCTACATACTTAATCTCGTGCCCAAATAGTGGTGTCCCCAAATTAAGCCATGAGTAGTGTTGTCTGGAGAACGATATTGAAGTAACACCTTTAGAAGATCATCAGATAGCTTCTTTGGTTCATATTCCCACCAATATGGACTAGAGGGTACAGAATTCCAGACTTTATCTTTCAGCTTATTTATGATGATTCTTTTAGTCTTGGGCATTACTCGGGAAAGTATAGATTCTCAACTTCTTGACGTGTAATCTATTGATTCTGAAGAGAGCTGGTGAAGGCTAAGAGATCTTCTAAATAAAGTGTTGGATGGGAGAGGGAAACTTCTAGGGTGATGAGGGGATGAGTTCTGGACCAGTCTGTGATACGGATGCCAGAGCCACACACAAATGTTTGTTTAATAAGAGGGACATTTGTAGGGAATGGTTTGTTGGGTACATCTGGGAGAATGGGAAATGTTCTATGCTGAGTGTAACACCCCCTTATATACACGAGATATATAAACAAAACTTTTAGAAAGATATACATATATATCACTCTTTATCTCGTGTATACAAGGATGTATATACATCTGATTTCCTTTGAATTTTGAAAGTAAAAAGTTACAAATTATTCAGAATGATAAAATGAACTTTTAGAAAATCATAAGTGATCAAAGATTACAGTATCATATCCAAAGAATAAGGTTTATTAAAGTTTAACCTTTACCTAGAATTACAATCATCCAACTTAATATTGTATTAAGGTAAACTAAAACTAAAGATTTAATACCTCTACTTCGACTGTAACTAATCATTTCCTTATCTTCAAACCATGTGATTTTGAGTCCTACTCTTGTCACATCTCTTCTCCTATCCGATTGAGGATGAGACTAATTTACCCTCTTGTAATTTCATCCTTTCATCTTGAACTGCTAGCTATATATCATATAACATATATTTTGGACACAAAAATTCAAACAAGAAGGAGTGAGAAACAGAATATAATACTTTACAGATAAGACATAAGCATAAGAGTTTTCATAATCTAATATAATAATTTCAAACACAATCATACACATAATCAATTATGAATGTAGAGTTTTCATAACATAACAATTATACTTTCATTCACAATCAGCCACATAGAATGTCACAATCACATGAATGTCATGCAATGTTTTTAATACTACCATCTCATTCATTCTATGCATGTGGGCCCTTAAAGTTTTAGTTTGCACTAGGCCAACCAGGAGTTTACATTGTTCCATAATTCTGGATAATAATAACATAAATGCCTTTGTAGCATATGAACAGCTCAACTGGCGTGGAAACACTTAGAGACTAGTCAGACTGAGAAGGTTTTTATTGTGAAAGTACCCAACACTAGGGAGTGACCCCAGGTCCCCTGAAGCACCCTTCCACACCCTCTCATCCCAAGGTTCGCATTTGAACCTCCTCTAATGTATCCTCGGTTTCTATAATCCGTCCCCATGCAATATCACATCTTATTTCTCTTTAATGATTCATGATGCATGAACTACTCGCATATTTAGTTGGTTAAGACTTTTAGAAACTCAATTATTAAATACCATAAAGGTTCACAAATCATCTCAATAATAAACTGTACATTCCCATAAGTTCTTCTTTGAACTTTTGTTATACAGAAACAAAATTTAGTACAGTCTTCAAATTCAGATCTCACCAAAATTGAGTTTCTAAGTCTTAAATATCTCAAAACTTTCTCTTTAAAAACTTTATAATCTTTCCTAATTTAAATCTTAACTAGATTGAGTTTAGAAATCTCGACTATAACCAAATATCCTTTAGTTATTTCATTAGGAAAACCAATTTAAATTTTTAATTTCTAAAAGAAAATATATTTTTTTAATCATTAACTAAGAATACTTAAAACTAAAATTTTCTCTAATTCAAGAATTAATTATCTCAACCTCTGATTTTCATAAAATAGCTTCTTTCTAATACTAGATTTTATTCTAGAGATTAAAAATAAAGTTAATGAAAATTATTTCTAAGAAGAAATAAAAGACTAAAATAATGATAAAATACTTTCTCTTAGAATAAAAATTTAAAGAGTAAGGTAAGAAAACTTTTACTGAGTTTTAACTTTCCGTCATGCTTGTTATATGCTCAAACTCCATATCACAAGGTCATCAATCATTCATCAATCACAATCAAGTATTGTAATATCATCAATCATAATCAAACATCATCAAATCACAAATATTATTAATCACAGTCTAGTATTATAAATCACAATATCATTAATCAAAATCAAATATTATTAATTATAATCAAATCAAATCAACTAAATATCAGTCATAAATATAATTCAAATTTTAATAGTTATTTAGATTAATAAGATTAATTTTAAGTCTTTATAGTCCATTCATGCATAGGTCTATGTAGGTCCATATAGTCCAATCCTCACATAGGTATAGTTCAGTCCATACAGGTCATAATAGTCCAAGTCCTTGTATAGGTTCAGTCCAGTTCGCATAGGTTATCCAGGTATTTGAATAGGTATTCAGATCAAGTTACACAAGATACTTAATTTAAAATTTATTATAAATTTTTAAGTTAAATAGTTATTATTTTAAAATAATAATATTATTAAATTTTAAAGGAGTTGGGGACTCCTCTCATTATTCTTATGTCTTTTCATATTATATTCCTATCTCACTCTCCCCTTACCTCTTGTATCTTAGTTCGTTATGGGAAGTCTGTGCGCGCCTTGTCTTCGAGTTCTAAAATATACCAATTTCACTTTAATATAGTTATAAGATGAAAATTAAGATTTCTACTTAAAACAGAAATGGTAAATTTTGAATAGTGAATAGTTAATAGTAAATCGTGAATAGTAATAGTAAATAGTAAACGTGAATAGTAATAGTAATTAGTAAAACATGAATAGTAACGGTAAAAAGTAAATCGTAAATAGTAAAGGTAAATCGTAATAGTAAATAGTAATTTACTATTTGAATAGTAATTTACTATTGAAATAGTATTTTACTATTCAGAATAGTAACTTAAAATAATATTATATTTCTAAAAACGATATGAAAATAACCCTAAAAAATATAAAAGAGATGTATTATTACCTTAAAATTTTAGCAGAACCTTCTTCTAAAAATTTTATTTCTCTCTCTTACTTCCATCACTATCTCACTAGCACTACTATATTAAGAAAACTTAATCTGGAATTGTGAATTCTAAAGAAGAATTCCTTCAGCATTTATAGGAAAGAAAATTATTATGCATTCTATTATTTTAACATAAAAGTACTGTGTATTTTTTGAAATTTAAATCCTGGTTACTGTGCACCTTTTAAAATTTTCATACATACACAGTGTTTTGCATAGTAAATGTCGGCTGAATTATTAAGCCAAATAGTAACCTTTCACTCGGTATATTTTAAATATTCAAAATTAGTCCTTTTTGAAATTTAGTGATATTATATCAGTTCTCATTAATTTTATGATAAGTAATATAAAGTTTAAATTTTAAAAATCTAAAATTTTTTATTAATAAAAATTTATTGATACGTTTTTGATTTTTTTACCATTGGTAAAAATCAAGATTTTACTCAAACCAATAATTTTTAGATAAGTCTACTTGAAATGGATCTTAGAAAATTTTCTTATAATTTAAATTCACTTTCTTATAAATATTTTTAATTTTAAGTCACTTTTATATGAATTTAAAATTATTTAAAATATATTATTTTATTAAAATATTTTTAAAATTCCAAAAAATTCTATAAAATCATAAATAATACATAGATCAAAAAGTTCTAAAGAACCATAGTCTAATTCCTTCAAAAATTTATTTTAAAAAACAAATAATTAAATATAAATACCAAAATTTCATAAAAAATGATAATAATAAACTAACTAATAGTAAGTATTTCTTATTAAAGATATATTAATATCTATTTTCTATTTGAGTAGAAAATGGGATGTTACAACTCTACTCCCCTAAAAGAAATTTCGTCCTCAAAAATTTAATATTGTTAATAAATCTTAACAAGGCTAAACTAAGCGAATTGTTCTAAAATATATTTCTAGTTTCCTTGATAATTGTGTACCTTTCCCTTAACATTGTCATTTACCTTCTTTTAATATTATCAGTATTTTTTTAACTCAAAAATATTACTCGTCTTAATTTTGTCAACCATGCTCATCATAAATTGATGGTTAACTCTAAACACCTCAATAATTACGTTTCTCAATCTATTAAAACCTTACTTAATATAATCCATAACATCCATTAATTAAAATTCCTACTCGTAACATAGTAAAATAGAGTGCTAAAAATTAATTACTGGACAACTAGCCGTTAGCAACTAGCCGTTGGACTAGCCGTTTATGACCGTTGCAAACTCTCCCTCCATTGCTTGCTTATAAATTCTCATTCCATTCTCACTTTCTATCACAACTTCAACGTTTCTTAGTTTCTCTCTTCTATCTAATTTCTTCAATCTTTTTCTCAAGTACTATCATACTATTTGATGGCCAAGCTTCCTAGAAGTGAGGAAGAACGAAGGCGGGATGGACTACAGTTTGTGGTAACAAGTGCCTCACTTCTTATAATCGTTATGGTGATTTCTCTAGTTTGGATATTTTTTGTATTGCCAAGACTCTTAGACCTCTATCTATGATGTACTAGATGTTCTACTTTATTTTCCTTAATGTAATCGTGTATAATAAATTATCCTAGTGAGAAAGGATAAATATGTCTTAGTCCATGTTGTACTTGTTTATCTAGTTAAACCCTTGTGTTCTTTGCTTCATGACAATCCAGGGTATGTAATCATTTCTTATTGTCTTCTATAATAAATTAAATATTCCTTAACTAAGTGATTGCTTTTTCCATCATAATTGACTCAACCATTACATAGATTTGATAAATTCTCTAATCTTAAATGATCACAAATCACTACGTTGACTTAGAAAACTCAATTGAATTTTTGTTATGGGTAGCTAAGATTTATGTAACTCTTTTCATAGGAACTACGCTAAATCAATAAGTAAGGGTTCATATCTATTCCCATGGTTTACTAACACATTTCTTTATTTTAAGTCTATCATTACATAACAATTATTTATATAGGGTATATGTATATTCACTTTACAAAATTGATGACTAAAAGAAAATAACTTGATAAACATGTATCAAATTGTTAGGAATCCAAAGAAAATATTTTATGGCACAATTTCTCAATATTAAACCAATATTGATATCTCCCAAAGATCTATGATACTTATTTTTGATCATTTATTGACATATTTATCATAATAAATCACTAAAAAATTAAAAAATATATGGTTAATTACATTCGATGTCACAACCATAAAAGTTTCATTAATTCATATATATTTATATATATATATATATATAATCATCATATATTATTCAATTGAAGGCATCATAAAGGAAAACTTCATCAAATCAAACAACAATTAACATATCTTATATGTTATACAAAAGAAGAATCAATACAAAGAGTCAAAGATATAATTCCTAGTACGATTACTTGTCACTCCAAACAAGTTAGTGAACAAACTACCATATTTCTTTCATAAACATACATCCACACATTTTTTTTAAAATATATCACCAAAGGAAAACTATGATTCTATCTTAGACAATTTGTTATACTACTTCGGATTACAACATTTATCTACCCATTAGAATTCTAATTCACACAAGTATCTCTACAACTTCAAGGACATGGTAAGGAATATCTTAATAGAATTTATTGAGTTTATCTCCATTTCTCCATATACCATATTAAGCTAGGGTTAAATTCGTTGATCTTAACATCCTTCATTTGACATGTTTTTCACTACTTAGTGTAAATCATTCGGGGTGATCAGTCTTGATAATTTATAGCTAAGTAGTTAAAGTCATGACAGCTCCAGTCTAAAATCCATATCAAAATATTCCTAAGACTTTTTCCTAAAGCTTAACTTTGAATTCTTATATGAAAATATATGTTATTAAAGATCTTTTATTATTTTATCTTCCTTATTGTCCCCACATGTAAACAGATAAAATATGCGTACACAATTTGTTTAACTTCTTTCATTAATAAATGCTAAGACTGACAAAACATTCAAATAAAATATCAGACACTTTGTCTCTTTATATACAATATGTCCCATACCATATTGTAAAAAGAGGCAAATGTTGAATATTTCATTATCACATATCAACTAAAGAATCAAACACCATAGATCACAGTTGGAATAAAAGGAAATAACTATGTTACCTTATTATTCCACCATTCATTATCGCCCATACTTAAATAATGTCAAGAAAGACTCCAGAATGGCCAGTCTCTGATAATCTCTGCAATAACATTTTTCAATTAATAGGCTATAAAGTTCTAACTTATACTTCTTATAATCTTAAAACTAGTTCCTTCCTTATATTTTTTTTAATTCCTAACTTTTCTTCACTTGCTTCTTGTCATCTACTCTAATTGTAAAATTTCCTCCTCTATCAAGCATAGAATCTTTTGACTAACTTAACCATCAGAGTACACAACAGACTAGTAAGACCATACCCCAAGCCGATTTGGATTGAACTGCTATGATACCACTTTGTAACACCCCCTTATATACACGAGATATATAAAAAAACTTTTAGAAAGATATACATATATATCACTTTTTATCTCGTGTATACAAGGACGTATATACATCTGATTTCCTTTGAATTTTGAAAGTAAAAAGTTTCAAATTATTCAGAATGATAAAATGAACTTTTAGAAAATCATAAGTGATCAAAGATTACAGTATCATATCCAAAGAATAAGGTTTATTAAAGTTTAACCTTTACCTTGAATTACAATCATCCAACTTAATATTGTATTAAGGTAAACTAAAACTAAAGATTTAATACCTCTACTTCGACTGTAACTAATCATTTCCTTATCTTCAAACCATATGATTTTGAGTCCTACTCTTGTCACATCTCTTCTCCTATCCGATTGAGGATGAGACTAATTTACCCTTTTGTAATTTCATCCTTTCATCTTGAACTGCTAGCTATATATCATATAACATATAGTTTGGACACAGAAATTCAAACAAGAAGGAGTGAGAAACAGAATATAATACTTTACAGATAAGACATAAGCATAAGAGTTTTCATAATCTAATATAATAATTTCAAACACAATCATACACATAATCAATTATGAATATAGAGTTTTCATAACATAACAATTATACTTTCATTCATAATCAGCCACATAGAATGTCACAATCACATGAATGTCATGCAATGTTTTTAATACTACCATCTCATTCATTCTATGCATGTGGGCCCTTAAAGTTTTAGTTTGCACTGGGCCAACCAGGAGTTTACACTGTTCCATAATTCTGGATAATAATAACATAAATGCCTTTGTAGCATATGAACAGCTCAACTGGCATAGAAACACTTAGAGACTAGTCAGACTGAGAAGATTTTTATTGTAAACTTTTGTTATACAGAAACAAAATTTAGTACAGTCTTCAAATTCAGATCTCACCAAAATTGAGTTTCTAAGTCTTAAATATCTCACAACTTTGTCTTTAAAAACTTCATAATCTTTCCTAATTTAAATCTTAACTAAATTGAGTTTAGAAATCTCGACTATAACAAAATATCCTTTAGTTATTTCATTAGGGAAAACCAATTTAAATTTCTGATTTCTAAAAGAAAATATTTTTTTTTAATCATTAACTAAGAATACTTAAAACTAAAATTTTCTTAGTTCAAGAATTAATTATCTCAACCTCTGATTTTCATAAAATAGCTTCTTTCTAATACTAGATTTTATTCTAGAGATTAAAAATAAAGTTAATGAAAATTATTTCTAAGAAGAAATAAAAGACTAAAATAATGATAAAATACTTTCTTTTAGAATAAAAATTTAAAGAGTAAGGTAAGAAAATTCTTACTGAGTTTTAACTTTCCGTCATGCTTGTTATATGCTCAAACTCTATATCACAAGGTCATCAATCATTCATCAATCACAATCAAGTATTGTAATATCATCAATTATAATCAAATATCATCAAATCACAAATATTATTAATCACAGTCTAGTATTATAAATCACAATATCATTAATCAAAAGCAAATATTATTAATTATAATCAAATCAAATCAACTAAATATCAGTCATAAATATAATTCAAATTTTAATAGTTATTTAGATTAATAAGATTAATTTTAAGTCTTTATAGTCCATTCCTCGCATAGGTCTATGTAGGTCCATATAGTCCAATGCTCGCATAGGTATAGTTCATACAGGTCATAATAGTCTAAGTCCTTGTATAGGTTGAGTCCAGTTCGCATAGGTTATGTAGGTATTTACATAGGTATTCAGATCAAGTTACACAAGATACTCAATTAAAAATTAATTATAAATTTTTAAGTTAAATAGTTATTATTTTAAAATAATATTATTATTAAATTTTAAAGGAGTAGGGGACTCCTCTCATTATTCTTATGTCTTTTCATATTATATTCCTATCACGTTCCCCCTTACCTCTTGTATCTTGGTTCGTTATGGAAAGTCTATGTTCGCCTCGTCTTCGAGTTCTAAAATATACCAATTTCACTTTAATATAGTTATAAGATGAAAATTAAGATTTCTACTTAAAACAGAAATGGTAAATTTTGAATAGTGAATAGTAAATCATGAATAGTAATAGTAAATAGTAAACATGAATAGTAATAGTAATTAGTAAAATATGAATAGTAACGACAAAAAGTAAATCATGAATAGTAAAGGTAAATAGTAACAGTAAATAGTAATTTACTATTTGAATAGTATTTTACTATTGAAATAGTATTTTACTATTCAGAATAGTAACTTAAAATAATATTATTTCTAGTATAATAATAGATTTCTAAAAATGATATGAAAATAACCCTAAAAAATATAAAAGAGATATATTCTTACCTTAAAATTTTAGCAGAACCTTCTTCCAAAAATTTTATTTCTCTCTCATACTTCCACCGTTATCTCACTAGCACTACTATATTAAGAAAATTTAATCTGAAATTATGAATTCTAAAGAAGAATTCCTTCGGTATTTATAGGAAAGAAAATTACTATGCATTCTATTATTTTAATATAAAAGTACTGTGCATTTTTTGAAATTTAAATCTTGGTTACTGTGCACCTTTTGAAAATTTCGTACATGCACAGTGTTTTGCATAGTAAATGTCGGCTGAATTATTAAGCCAAATAGTAACCTTTCACTCGGTATATTTTAAATATTTAAAATTAGTCCTTTTTGAAATTTAGTGATATTATATCAGTTCTCATTAATTTTATGATAAGTAATATAAAGTTTAAATTTTAAAAATCTAAAATTTTTTGTTAATAAAAATTTATTGATACGTTTTTGATTTTTTTTACGATTGGTAAAAATCAAGATTTTACTCAAACCGATAATTTTTAGATAAGTCTACTTGAAATGGATCTTAGAAAATTTTCTTATAATTTAAATTCACTTTCTTATAAATATTTTTAATTTTAAGTCACTTTATATGAATTTAAAATTATTTAAAATATATTATTTTATTAAAATATTTCCAAAATTCCAAATAATTATATAAAATCATAAATAATACATAGATCAAAAAGTTCTAAAGAATCATAGTCTAATTCCTTCAAAATTTTATTTTAAAAAATAAATAATTAAATATAAATACTAAAATTTCATAAAAAATGATAATAATAAACTAACTAATAGTAAGTATTTCTTATTAAAGATATATTAATATCTATTTTCTATTTGAGTAGAAAATAGGATGTTACACTGAGGGGCAAGGGCTGCAGCAACGGGTTGGTAATATTGAGAGTGAGGGGAAAATGTGGGGGCAGCATTAAGTGGTCTGAGTTATAGGTAGGAATGAAAGCTTGGCCAGATGAACATGAGAATTTTTTAATTTTGGTGGTATGTTATTTGGATTTGGATTTGGATTTGGAGGCAACATGTTTGATATTTGTTGATTTAGGGGTTACAGACTTTGGTATAGGATCAGGTTGGGGTGAGGATTGGGTTTCAGGTTGGGTTTCTGGTTGAGAAGTTTCAAGTTGGGGTTCAAGTTGAGCTTTGGGTTGGGTCATTGAAGGAATAGGAGAAGAGGGTTTAGGAGAAGGGGATTTGGGTGTAGACTTGTGTGAGGGAGTCTTGGGTGTAGGTAAAGTTACCTTTGGTGGAGATAGAGGTGATGTTGGTGTAGATACTTTAGCAACAAAGGCAGTAGGAGTTTGTTCCTATGCTTGAGCAGATATCTGAACAGGAGTTGCAGACGACTTCTGCTTCTTCTTCTTCTGAACTTTGGAAGCTTCAGATTCTTTCCTTTTAGCTGAGGCAACTTCTTTTGCTTTAGCTCTTAATTTGGCTTCCTTCTCCGCTTCCTCGCGATGAACCTTATCTAGCTTGTACATGTCGTAGTGCATGTTGTACATATCAATCCAATCATACTTTGTCTATTTTTCAACCTTAACATCTGGAAACCTATGGCAGTAGAAACAAATGAAGTTCACATACCGTTGCTTGCTAGGGATCTTCACATAATCCTTAAGCTTGACAGAATATGGATCATATGAGCTGGTGGATGAAGGAGTTAAAACACCATGCTTGGGCTTTGCCTTACCAGTAGTCTGAACCTTAGCAGGGTTTTCAGTAGACTACCTCTTCTTCAGAACCTTTCCAATTAGCACATTGTCATCAAACAAGATGATGGGTTCAGTAGTCTGTTCTGTAGTAGGCTTCTTCATAACAAAAATCTTTTGAATCTTGGGCATCTTCTCCTGAGGCTTTTCCTCATCTGGTTTAGTCTTGACCTTCCTCTTCAGTGGAATCTTTACAGCTTTGGTACTAAGAGATTTGTCCAAAAGTAGAGAGAAAATATGAATCTTAGTTATTAGTGGACCACTGGTCACCTAATCTGTTATAGACTCCCAATTAACGTTCTCCAACTTGAAGATCTTCATCAAGACAGCAGGTTAAGGGATCTTCTTTTGCTTTTTCACTACAAAGGTGATCATGTTCGTCAACAGAACATTGGCTAAGTTGATTGGTACCTTCATCATCATATGGTACATACAAAATCTATCTAGTTTAGATACTGTATCTTTAGCAGACCTTCTAGGGTAGAAGACCTGACGCATCAGAATGTGTAGCATCTTTGCCTTTGGCAACAGACTTCCAGATGTGAGCTTGTCTGGACGTGCCTTCCCATACAGAACCTCATTAAACGTTAAGCTAGAAACTTTTATAAATTCAAATTCTTCAGAGAAGACTGTTCCACAAGGGTTGCTATGCAAAACTGTTTCCAAAAGAACCTCAGAAATCTTAATTTGTTTTCCACGCAGAGAGCTAACCAAGATGCATTTATCTTTATCATACGAGACTATTCTCCAGAACTCGAGAGAAACAGATGGAGAAAATGGTTCTTGGTCCAAGTAGAAATCGGTCCAAGCAGAAGTTGGTCCAACCAATCCCTTAAACTTTAGCAGTGACAACTCTAGCTTCTACTGAATGTTGTGTAGCATTAAAGAACAACGACTCAATCATATCTTTCACAGAGTAGTTGATTTCAGCCATTATAGAGAAAAAAGGGTTTTAAAAAATGAAAGGTTTTAGGGCAAAAAGAGAGTTTTCAAGGAAATGCAAGAAAAAAAAGAGAAAAAGATTTTGTAGAAAGAATAAAGAGTTACAGAGAAAGTTTTTGAAAAGGTGAAAAGACAAGTAAGAGCAGTTATATTTATAGACAATATGGCAAAATGGAAGAAAAAACAGTTTTCGGAAATGGTTATGCTCCAAGCAATAAATGAGTGCCACATGTTATGAAAAAGAATTAAATAAAAATTTAAATGAATTAAAAGAGGGTACAGACTGCGTCTCTCAGTTAACAAAGAATAAAACAAAAATAATTCTAAGTTACAAGACATGCAGACTATAAACGTACAGACACCTCAATCATTCAATATTACGCATGTTAGACTATACTTGACAAAAGCAAACCTGGCTTTTGCTGGGGGCTTAGTGAGAATATCTGCCCATTAGTGGTCTGTATCCATATGCTGCAGATCTAGAATGCATTTCTGAACGTAGTCACGTATAAAGTGATACTTCACTTCAATATGCTTTGCCTTTGAGTGTTGGATTGGATTCTTTGATAGGTTGATAGAGCTTGTGTTGTCATTGAATACTGGAATCTCTTCTTCCTTAATTGAATAGTCCTCTAGTTGGTACTTTATCTACAGAAGTTATGAAAAACAACTAACTACAGACAAGTATTCTACTTCAGCTGTGGAGAGGGCTATTGAATTCTGTTTCTTATTACTTCAGGAAATCAATCTTGTTCCTAGAAAGTGACATCCACCACGTGTTTTTTCTATCTGTTCTATCACCTACAAAGTCTACATGATAAAAACCACAAAGAGAAAAAGAGTCTATTCTCTTATAGAATAACCCAAGGTTAGTGGTACTACAAGATACCTTAGAATCCACTTCACTGCAGACAAGTGTGAATCATTGGGGTCTACTTGATATCTTACACACACACACACTAAATATTATATATGGTCTACTGGATGTTAAATACAACCCACTAGTTCAATAACTATTAAAGATTTGCAAGAAGAAATAAAAGAGTTAAAAAGAGAAAATCAAAAACTAAAACAAAATGATATTCTCTAGAATACAGACTAATAAAATTAGAAGAGGAGAAAATAATTGAAGCTTAAGAAAAATCTAAAGAAAATAGTGAACCTAGTGAAAATTATATAAATTTATTAAGCCTTATAACCTCACATAAATGGTTGGTAGAAATTTCATTAGTAATAAAAGAAAAGATTTTTAACATGATAGCCCTAGTCGATTCTGGGGTAGATATAAATTGTAACTCAAGAGGGATTGGTACCCATTAAATATTATGAAAAAACTAATGAAGGAGTAAGTAGCGCCAACGGATTAAAAATGAATATTCAATATAAACTATCAAATGCAAAAATTTGTAAAAATAAAATATGCTATCAAACTTCTTTTCTATTAGTAAAAAAATATGAATACCCCTTTAATATTAGGAACTCCATTTTTAACTTTTCTGTATCCATTTGAAGTAACAGAAATAAGAATCGTATCTAAAGCCATGAATCAAGAACTTTTTTTTGAATTTATAAAACCTCCTAGGTTAAAAGAGTTAAACTTATTAAAAGAAAATTCAATAAAAAGTGTAAATGTTTTAGAAAGAAAAACTAAGAAAATAAAATGTTAAATAAGGAAACACAGTATAAAAGATTAAAGAACAATTACAGACTCCAAAAATTCAACAAACAATTAAAAATTTTCAAGAAAGAATAGAAAAGGAGATTTGTGAAACAAATCCAATAGCCTTTTGGAATAGAAAGAAATATGAAATCCCACTACCATATGGAGATAATTTTGATGAAACAAAGATGCCTACCAAAGTCAGAACAATACCAATGAATCAACATTATTTAGAATATTGCAAAAAAGAAATTCACGAATATTTATATAAAGGATTGATTAGACCCTCTAAATCACCTTGGAATTGCTCAGGCTTTTATGTAATGAATGCCTCTAAGCAAGAGAGAGGAGCTCCAAGATTAGTACTTAATTATAAACCATAAAATAAAGTATTAAAATGGATTAGGTATCCATTACCAAATAAATCAGATCTAATTAAAAGACTACATAATGCAACTATATTTTCAAAATTTTATATGAAATCTGGTTATTATCAAATATTTGTTAAAGAATAAGATAGATATAAAACAGCTTTTGTAGTACCCTTTAGACATTATGAATGGAATGTAATGCCTCAAGGTCTAAAGAACGCTCCAAGCGAGTTTCAAAATATAATGAATGATATATTTTATCCTTATTTGGATTTTTCAATTGTATATTTAGATGATGTCTTAATCTTTTCAAAAGGAATTAATCAACATATTTCTTATTTCGAAAAATTTATAAAAGTAATAAAAGACAATGGACTTGTAGTATCAGCAAGAAAAATAAAATTATTTTAAATAAAAATAAGATTTTTAGGTTATGGAATTTATCAAGAAACAATTACCCCTATACAAAGGTCTTTAGAGTTTGCAGATAAATTTACCAATGAGATTAAAGATAAAGAACAACTACAAAGGTTTTTAGGTTGTATCAATTTTATAGCAGAGTTTATGTCAAACATTAGAATTATTTATGCACCTCTTTATAAAAGGCTTAGAAAAGATCCTCTTTCTTGGGATGATCAAATGACTCAAATAGTGATACAAGTAAAATCTTTAACCAAAAAACTTCCTTGTTTAAGAATCCCTAACCCAATAACATTCTTAATATTAGAAACTGGTACCTCTAATTTGGGATACGAAGGAATATTAAAATAAAAAATTTCTGATTCTTCGGAAGAACAAATTGTAAGATTTCATTCAGGTATTTGGCATCAGGCTCAACAAATATTTTACTATTAAAAGGGAAATTTTATCAATAGTTTTATGTGTTTTAAAATTCCAAGATGATTTATTCAGTAAAAAGTTTTTAATAAGAACTAATTATAAAGCTACTTCAAGTGTTTTAAATAAAGACGTTCAAAATCTTGTTTCCAAACATATTTTTCCAGATGGCAATCTTTACTTTCTTGGTTTGAATTTGATATTAAGCATATAAAAGGAGAGAAAAATGCCCTTCCAGATTACTTAACCCACGAATTTTTACAGGGATCATCATGAGCGATAAAGGGAAAACAATTTCCAAAGATCAATATGGTACTCCTAAACGGGTTTTACCATTATCTTTCTTATTATTATTAGTCACCCTTTCTCCCCTAAACTCCTTAAAAAACTGCTTCTGAAATAGTTCAAACATCTCCTTAAAAGAATTTATATTCTCCCCTTCAATATGTCAGTACTCTGATAAAGCCCTCTGACTTAACTAAAAATGCTCCTTATATAGCTCAAGATAAGTATTTTGAAAAACCAGAAAAATTACCCATTATCGTATTAGAAAAGGAATGGATAAAACAAAATCCTAGAGAACTTGTGTGATGACCCGGAAACAGCCTCACATAATATAATTAATAAAAATGAGGGTAAATTTTCGCATTTACAAACCAATTAAAGAACGAAGAGTAATCCGCGAAATAATATTTCAACAAGTAACCCCAGACCATTTTGAAAACCTATCCCATATATAAAGATATAAGAAGGTGTGTAAATTAAATCAAGAGAGCTCCTTGGACAATCAATCACATGATTATCAACAAGGGAAAGCGGAAGTATAATTTATTTCACGGAATATAGAAGAGTGTGGAAAAGGTTCGAAGGTACCCTAATTAAGTGCCAAATGTGGAAAATATGCATACATATTGTTATATATTCAAGTATGGTGCCCAACATACATTAAAACTCATGGATTTTCACTAAGACAGTACCATGAATCAATTCAGGCCCAAAGTGAATCGATTCATACATGATTTAGGCCCAAAACAGTGGAAACAGAGAGCTTTGAATCGATTCGAATCCGTGTTAATTGATTCAAGCCTTGAGGAATTGGAGGAACAGTGAAACCAGAGAGTCTTGAATCGATTCAGGGCTTCATGTGAATCAATTCAAGCCAATCTAGGGACCTTTGAATCGATTCATGAGTCTTATAAATCGATTCATGATAGCATCCCTATTGCATAATGCAGAATTTTCACATTTTTCCAACTTCTAAACACCTTAACTTTCTCATTTCAAATCCAATGGCCACCAAATTTTAACACCAACTAGAATACATTATTTATGACGTGTATCCACTGGCCTCACTCAAAAATTCCCAAAAATGAGAGACTTATGCATATAAACATGTTTAGTCTGTTTTAAGATATTTTTGTTCAACTCAAGGGTCAATTCTCAATGGAATTGGCCCATTCCAGTTTCTACAAATCACAAATCATGTATATAAACTATTGGAACCATTACATACTATCAAAATCTCATAAAACTTATTTTGACCCTATAAGTTCCTCAATTATGCATATACCTCAAAACACAATTTCACACAATCCTCATAAAGCATTGTATTTTATGAATTAATATCATCCATTCATCATTGGGAATTAGTCAAGCATCACAATTGCCATCATACATTGTCTAGGTCATAATCAAAAATTAGTCATACACATAAGGCTCCAATTTTCATATATGACCTTCAAAATGAATATTCATCATTCCAATTACATAGTGAGCATATATCCACATCATATGCTATACAAAGTCATTAGTTGCCGGCCAAGGCACTTCCTATGCACTAATTTACCTCCACAGCAAAATGCACACTTCCAAAAGAGATATAACCTCACCCCATGAATGTCCTACATCACAAGGCTAAAAATAGACAACATGGGAGAGTGAGTTATACATTCCAAAGGATGAATATGAATATAATGTGATCATGTGCATATGCATTCAAAGTCATGTATACTTTGCATAAACATATCATTCATCATCATAATTTCATCATCTTATCAACACATTTATATCTCAATCATCTCTATAATTCATAGCAAAGTATATAAACATACACACATCCATGCCCTTCATTAAGTTGGGCTATCACACGCATCAACACCATACACAAATTTATTTCTTTGTATTCATAATTCATATCTTGTCTTTAGGTATTCTTTCACCCAATCACTACCATCACTACATCTCATCACCTTTGCATATCTCCTTGCTATATACAAATGCTCTTAAGCTACTGTACATACACAACAGAGTTAATATCAATCACGGATCCGACTGTGGGAAAATAAACACCAATTTGTGGGTTCAAGCATGGATTCATACCCATACCCCTATTGCAATAGTAAAATGTGTACACTTGTTATCAATTTGCATGCATATCACTATGTTTTACTAGTACCAAACCGCATCGCCCACCTTGCAACACCTAGCCATTTTCACCATGATCACGGTATACACCATAATCAACAAAGGTGTTGCGGGCCAACCATGATTCATACCATGGCAGCTGTGATCTAAAGGACCACCGGGGACACTCGCTCCACAAAGAGCCACCCCCATAGGGTCACATACAGCTCCCTGTAGCTATACATGGGCAGCTTCGTGACTTACACACTGAGTCACTAGAGAAATATCAATAGCGCTCGTGCATAGAGCCGCCCTCCCACAGGGCCAACCGGGGGAACCCCTAACATTTCAACACCGGCAGCTATGTAATATGGGATACAATGCAAATGCCAATCATATGCATTCTCACAACTATGCATCCTGATCATGCCACTCATCAATCATCACCATCACCATCACCAATACCACCACACAATTCATAGTGAATTTTATTATCTTTGGTTATTGCCATTGTTCTAAGTCTAGTGTGGCATTTTTAACAATTTTTCATTATCACTATTTAATATTTTTATCAATCACAATGGCATTAAAATCATCAACTACAATCATCAACCTTTCATCAACATTCAAGGTATGCTAATCATCCATATTAATTCTCATTCATCATCAATAATGATCATTCCATATTCATGGTGAATCTAAACACAACCACATCATGTCAAGGCATCACACTAGCCAAGCAAACAATATCACCATACATAAATATTCTAAAGGCACAATTCATATTGCCAAGCACAATCATCACCATCATGTTTAACATCTCAAGTTATCATTACAACACAAGCAAGGCAAACATACACATTATCATATACGACAATCAACAACTACTCAATTCATGCATTTAGAATATAAAACTTCATTCCTACCTCAAGAGAAGAATTCTTAGCGATACAACGTTCCCGCCTCATCGTTCGAAAAAGGTCCTACATTTCATAAGACACCATATCATTATTTTCTACTCAAAATCACCAAGACTTACATATTCTAATCTAATACTTGGTGTATTTAACATTTTCATTATCAACCCATTTTCCATTTCATTAATTTCAACACAACCACCATGGGTTAGGTATTCAAATTTTATTATTATGCATTTATAATTCTACCCATCAAGGGTTCATACACCAATGGCCATCAATCACCATTAATGCCATCCACTCACATCAATGTTATCCACCATCATCAATAACTACTCTCCTAACACATTTTCTCATACCCATCATTAAATTATCATACATTTCCTCTCAAAATATACTCTCCAATCAACATTCATCATTTTCCCTAATTTTCCATAGTAGGGTTTCATTAAAAACCCAACAACCATCATAAATAATCATCATTTTCCACCATTCTAAGCATTAATTTCATGTACCCATACCAACCCTCATAAATGTCATATTTACACCACCCCACTTTAGGGTTTCCATGTTTAATGCTTCTCTCAACAACCCTATACATTAAATGCTCACCCAAACATAAAAAATTCAAAACCTAGGGTTCAAGCTCTTGAAAAATGATGAAAAACGAGAAGAGAAGAGTGAGTTTCCAAGAGAGAGGAGGAATGTGACGAAATTTAGGGAAGAGGAAGAGGAAAAAGCTTCAAGCATCAAGCTCCTCAATAGCTTCAAGTAGAAATGAAAATGGGAGAAGATGAATTCCACCACCACTTAGGGATTTTAGAGAAAAAGATGAAGAGGAGAAATGAGAGTGAAGAGAAGAGAAAGTGTCTTTGACTTAGAGAGGGAGAAGTAACATGAATATGAGAGGAGAAGAGGTTTTGCATTTTAATTCATAACCCCTTTTAAAAAATTTTTGGGGTTTTCATTTACATTGGTATTTTCAATAGAACAAAACTATCTGTTGATTTTATTAATCCACACCTATTTTTTAACTTCAACTTCCTATTAAACAACAAAAAATTGAACCACCATTTTTCCATAAGGTTTTCCTTTTATTTACATGAAAATACAATAGATGAATAGTCATTCGATGAAAAATCATACAAAAAATTTGAGAGATATTCTATTTTGAATATTTGAAAAATAAATATAATAAATAGAATCAATTTTGTAATTAGAAAAAATTATCAAATTTATTATAAAAAATATTGAATTCTATTTTCAAAATAGAAATTAAATGAATAAAAAAATAAAGAAAAAAAATACCCTATTTCAAATAATGTCTTTATAAACCCAATTTTGCATTGAATAATTATTTATTTTATTTTTCCTATATTATGTCTTTTATCTCTATCCATTTTCAAATGGTATTTACTTATTTCAGGGTCGTTTAGCTTTTCCTTGAATTATTGGGTTTAGACGTTACTTTGGGAATCGTTAATTGTTTTATAAAAGAGGTAGCAATATACCATTTTTTTCTTTCTCTCAAAAAATCATACAAATAGAAGGTTGATTCCTGGAGATACACTTTTAATTGAAATAGTTTTACAAATTCCAACAATTTTTTTTAACCCTGCTTGAATTAGATATTTTCGATTTCTCCATCAAAAAGAAATTGAAGAAATTGTTCTAACTTATTCATTTTCACTAACCTACCGTTTTATAACATACAGGACTCCGTTCAGGCTCAATACTTTATCTAAAAATTATTCCGAATATATATTCAGATTCCCAATAATATTATTAATAGCCCTGACCAACAGTACCCCAATCGGAGGTACTCGGTCCGACACCCATATTTTGACCGGGTATAATTTTAGCTCTTATAGTCTCAATAAATTATGAATAATCTTCATAAATCCCAATTTAATCATTTTCAACATTTTGGGACATTTATTAATCCATGTATAATTATTTAATATTTATTCCACTCCATTAATCATTTTTATGAAATTTAGGATGTTACAACTTACAACACAATTACTCTCTTCATTTCAATATGTACCAGAAGACTTTAAAAAGACTCGATTATTTTACGAGTTTATATTGGTTGACACAAATTCAATACAGTTAGAACATCATTATCAAAAAGACAATACAAATATCATCGTTTTTTCAAAAATAAAAATTTGTAAAATCATCATCAAGAATGAGGTATATCCCTAATTGTTACCAAAGAATTCTCAAGACAATTTGACCCTCCCTCATATAATTATTTTGATTACGTGAAGGCATGGTATAATATGTTATATCTGAGACCATATACCTATTCCTGGTTTATTTGGTTTAGGAGAGGGATTTCTGTAAAGTTTCCTAAATGGTTCATTCAATGGTTTTATGACATGGGACCAATCACTCAATTGTTTCCCAAACCATTTCAAGACCTATATCTTTATTTCAAAGAGAAGACCACTTTTGTTTTTAGATACCACTTGATCTCTGTTATTGCTAGTCAATCAATTACTTGGATATTAGCTTAAGATTATTCAGTTAGTCCTACCCATGAGACCCTTAAACTCCATTCATTAACCAAAACTATCAGAATTAAGTTGTGGAATAAATTTAATAATTATTTGATTTCAAAAATAAGAATAGACCAATGGGTGAAGCAACAACAAGTGTCAGAACCCATTCATCAAGAATATACAATATCTCACATGACTTCATTATTCTTGACAGAAAAACAAAAAATAATGCGAGAGATATGAACATTTATGATGCTGCAACATTTTTCTTCTTTACAACATCCATATAGACACACCTTTAATCATGTCTATCTGGTAAGATAGTTTGTAGAGCTTTGGCAACCAAGAGAATGATTAACAGAGCTCAAGCATACTAGCATACCGTTTAGTATCAAGGCTACGTAGTTTCCTTTTTTATGACATTCGTAGACTTGGAAAGGTCTCCATTCGTTTTATCATGAAACTGCACTGAGACATCAATTTAATTCGACTTCAGATTACCAGTATGAGTTAACGACAAGATCTCTCAAGTAAAGCTGTAAAGAAACAAACATTTAAGGTCGTCCAATCCTCTTAATCCGTTTCATTCGGTCATGCACTGATATGTCTCGTATCTGTATTAAATATAGGACGTTCCTCAATTGTAGAACACAGACGGGTACACACTACAAAATGATAATAATACGTTACGTACTAGCACTCAATGATAAAAACAAAACTGAAAAACCCAAACTACCAAAGACAACTGTTCTGAGTAACCTGAAGATGATTCCAGAGTGCTAGCTTCTACTTCTAATTACTGGACTGGCGTAAATCGGGGACGAACAAAGTCTGCATCTGGTGGCACAGAAATGTCCACTGTAGGTCTCAGTTCAGCGCAAACTTCAATGGCTGCATGAACTGGATCTGACAGGAAGTTGCTGATTAGGTCCTGGTTAATAGGTGTTCCATCATTGTCCACCGCCACCAGGGCCTGCTGGGTTAAGATGTAATCAAATCGTGGAGCCCATTTCCTAGAACCCATCCTAGCAGTGGTTGAACAGTTATCAACCATGAAAGAAACACCACGAGCATGCATGAAAGGATTCAAAGAATCAACAGATTCGATGACACTCTCATTAATGATTTCAGAGTAGGAATGCCCTTTCTTCCTCAAGATCTCAATCTGGAAATTGTGTAGTCACAAGAAACAGTTAATATTATGTTCAATATCAATCACAGTAAAAAGAAAAAATCCCACCCTTTCTCCGTAGCAGTTGATTAGTCAGTGCCTATTTTATTTACCTGTAAATTTACACGAGGGCAGATATGTGAATCCATTCCCAAAAGATTCACAAGAAAAACCTCACATTACCTGGGCCATTATCAATGCCACAAAGACACCAGCAGTAAAAGGATATACCTCACCACTACACATTGTTGCATTCAAATTAATTAACAACGATTCAAGCTATGTTAACAAAATTTTCCGATTGTTTTTATGCGGGGTCTGATAAAGAATTGATCCCAGAGTCAATACAATATGTAGGAGATGAAATAGTCCCACATCGGTGAGTAAAGATGGCCTAAAGATATTTATATTGCACAAACTCTAACATTCTATCACACTTGACCACAAGGTGATGTGAGTGGGCCCTTGCAGTATGCTGGGCTCAGGAAAGTCCCCGGGCCACTTCCGCAGAGATGCGGGCTCGGAAACGAGTAACCTTCGTGCTAGGGCTTGTCTCATTCCGTAGGGATGAGGGGCTGAGACGCGTGTGTGGAGCCTTCGCAAGACCCGCCGAAGCACTTGGCCGATTATACAGTCATTCACATGGTCTTCCAAGGCTAACGGAACGGGGCTTACGTCCTTGTGGTTGTCCTTTTTATTAAAAAAAAGAAATACAATAATTATTAGAAGTTTAATTTCTTTTTTAATAAATAAATATTAGTTATTAGCATAGTTAAGAATTTAGTTTTCCAACTCACGATTTCTCGTCCTTCCCTTCTCCCACCGGTTGGTCAATTTTGTAGTCATCACATTAATCCTTTATTTTAACTGTTCAACACACCAAATAGTAAGAAATTAGTCACATGATACCTTCTATTCATAAAGAGTTAAGAATTGCAACGTCAACTACTTGATTAATTATATTTATCATAATAATCTGTGCATTATTATAATCAGCAGTTAGGTGTTAAAATTTGTTCTTAATGTATTTTATATCGCTAATGCATATATTTTGTCAAATTTAAACAGAATACTATAAAAATTTCTGACACTAACTCATTTCTTAAATTTTATAACATGAAAAATGTAACAATTAACCTTGACAAAAATACATGATATAATATTTATCTTTATCTTTAAATAGTAAATTACTTACATCAATTTTTAAAACAAAAATATTAACAATTACTTATTTACATGTATTCCGTTACTCTAATTAATCTCTTTTTTAATGTAAACAAATAATTATTGATATATTTATTTTAAAATTAAACTCGACCCAATTTTTTAGAAGATTAAGGGAATCTTTATGACTCCATTTGTAACATCTCAAAAATTTAAGTAGAATTAATTAATGAGTAAATAAATAGAATAATTATAGAAAATAATTATTTGATGCCCCGGTCATGTAAAAAAATTAATTGGGAACCCCTTGTGTTAATACGACGAATACGGGAAACGTTAGATAATTATTGAGAATGAATATTTATGTCCCTACAATGAAGTTAAATTAATTTGAGCTTTCGTTGAATTTATCGCGAATTATTCAGAATTTATCGATATCGTTTAACGTCGGGAAACGGACCTTAATTGGGCCTTAAAACTCACTAACTCAAAAATGACTATTGAGTATTAGTAAACGCTAAAATAATTATGTTAAACATAAAAATAAACCCAGAAAAAATTTATAGATAATTAATTAGACAAAAAAGGGGCTCCGGGCGACCAAAACGCTTCGTTTTCGAGCCAAAACGCGATGAATTTTTTCCAACTAAATGGGCTGACCATGTACACTTTAATGGGCTGTTTTCCATCAGCATTTGGGCCCAAAATGATGAATTTGCAAACAAATGGACCTTGGAGCCAAAAATTTTAAATGAGGGGTACCATGGTCATTTTGCACATAAGACAAATGAACTTCCTTTTTCTTTCCCTCTGCATTTTCACGACAGCAGTTGTTCCATACCTCTTAAAACCAAAAATTTCTTCCTCTCCCTCTCTTCTCTTGTGCGTGAAAATGGGGCAAGCATTCATGGGGTTTTTTTGAAGCTTTTTGAAGGAAAGACTAAGGTAATGTGCCTTGAACCTCTAAGGCTTCATCTTCTCCATCTTCCCTTCTCTTTTTCCATTCGTTTTCCCCTTCCTCTTCACTATGCCCAAAACCGAAAATCCATCTTTGAACTCACCATGCTTGTGACAAAATTTTAGGGTCCAAGGAGGTCTCTTTGGCACTTCGGAGTGGCTTGTTCAAGCAATTGGTGTTAGGGCTCATCAATCTCCATTTTCATAGCTTTCTTGAATTTTGAGTTTGAGGTTCACTTGGGGTAAGCTATGAACTTTCATGAAGCTTTGAATTAGTAGCTTAAAGTGTGATAGATTTTGTAGTTAGTGTTGGAAAAATGTAGAAATTGCATGTGGAACCAAAACCTAGGTTAGGAGACCATTGGGAATTTGTGTTGTTGTTGTTGAATAATTGTTTTGTGGCTTGAAGTTGATGTGAAATGGTTATTGGAATTGAATTATTGGTTATTGAAATAAATGAATGGGTTTTAGAGAGCATTAGGTGCAAAACTTGAAATTGGTAGCTTACTTTAATTGGTGGATAAATTGTAATTAGGAGACTTAAATTATTTTGGATGATTTTATAATGATTATGAAGCCTAAATGAGTGTATTGAAATGAATTGGTGATGTTGGATTGAAGAATGGAAATTAGATTAGTATAGAAGTCTTTATGGGTGAATGAGGGGTAGTAAAAGTGTTATATGTGGTTTTAGTTGTCTTGGCTTTGTTGGTGTGCTAATGGAAAAATAAAAAATGTGGTTTAAGAATTGGAATTAATGATTAGGAGATTTAAGTAGAAAAAAGAATTTAGGTCATAGTTAGGGTACAAGAATGATTATGGTCTTAGAAATGTTAATTGTGACTAAAAATGAGTTAGTGGAGGTATTGTGGTATTTATTAGTGGTTGGAAATAACTATAATGGAGAGAGTGTAAAGTTGGTCTCTAATAGGTGAAGGAAGCATGAAGTTGTGAGTTATGGGCAATGAGGACAAGTGTAGGAATTATGCTTATAGTGAAACCACATTTATGAAATTTAATTAGAAGTTAGTGAGGAAAAGTTAACTAGTTGGTTAGAAAAGACTTGACATTTAGGTGATGATGGGTATGGTTTATATCTTAGGCGAATGATAGGTACTAAAATTACTTAGGATAATTTTTTTTAGCATTGAAACCATTACCAAGATAATTAGGCAATTTAAGAAGTAAAGGAATCAATTAGCTAAATTGTTAGTAGAGAAAGACTTGTCACTTTTTGGGGATATGAAACACTATAAGTAATTATGATGGCTTTGAAAATTACTTAGAAACCTTGTGAAGCTTAATAACTAATCTTTGCGTCTTTGGCTAATTCCAAACCATGGTCATAATTCTCTAAGACATTGGAAAAATGTAAGGAGAATGGTTTAAGTCTAATGTAGCTTCATGCATATGAGCTTATAAAAGAGATATGATGATTAATATTAACTTAAGTGCAATGTGGTGTTTGATATAGCTTTATGCTTGTTAATATAGGCTTTGACCACTCTTGTGAAGTGGAATCATCCAACCCATTGGAATACTTCTCTTGAGGTAGGAGAGGAGTTTATTTTCTAAATGTATGGCCAATGTGTTGATAATGTATGCATGTGTGGGTGTATACTTGCATGTTGGCCTTGGTTGTTTCTATTGTTGCCTAAGTGTAATGATTATGTGAAGTATGCCTTTTTAAATGACATTAGTGGTGAATTGACAAATGTGATGGTGATGTATTCTTGATGTGTCTTCTTAGCTTGTGTATGATAATGAAATGGGATTCATATGAAAATTGAGACTACCATGTACGCTTTTTGCATCTCATGGCATGCATAGCATATCTCATATGTGATAGTTAATGATCTTGTGTTGATCTTGAGAATGAAACCTTGCGTTGGTTTTAAATATTGAACAACTATGCGTGGTTGTAGTCACATGAGTAAAATATGCACATGAAGAGAAACTAGAATTATTCAAAGTTAGTCTCATTGCATATGCATTACTTATTGGTTAAGCATATGCATTAGTTATGAGGACATGACATTTGAATCAGAGTATCCAAAATGAATATATCTTATGAGTACCTTGAATTAAGAAATATTGTTGGTGTTGTTTTGGCTAGTGTACAAATATGGTGATGATCATTGTTGGTGAAATTAGATTGATATTTAAAGCTTTTATCATGAGTTGGTCTTTGGAGTGAATAGTGTGTGAACTTGATTATTAATTTATAGTCTATATATTTTCTCAATGAGATTAGGTGCCTTGATGGAAAATATGTAAGATTGTTGTACTATACATGAATTATCATTATAATTGCTCATCATTGAGAAAATGTACTCACTCTCTATGTTGTCAATTTTAGCATTGTGATGTAGGTTCTCACTCTTGGAGTATGATTACATTCAAAGGGGTGGCACGTGTGAAGAAGGTATGGAAGTTACCTTGGCCGGCAAAATTTGGGACAATGATGTTTGTGATTATTTATGTGAATTTTGATGTATATGGCATTATTTTGTATAGCTTGACTATTGGTGTAAATGACTAAGTTTGGAATTGATGAGTTGAAGTTATTTAATTTTGTGGATGTCCTTGAGATATTGATTTTAACATGTGATTTTTTAGCTTGATGGAGGATATTGATTTTGGAAACTTGTGATGTTATTTGTGTCAAGGAAATGGATCTATAAGGTTTTGATTTTGTGAGCACAATGCTGAATTTTTATTTTAAAATTTACATATGGTGTGTAGGAAGAGATAATGTGATGCTTTATTTCTAGTTAAAAGTGTATAAAGAGAACTAGATAGTGAAGATTAGATATGATGAATGCTTAGCATTTATGAATGGTCATGACTCACAAATTGACGTTTGGATGGTTTTTACTAGGGTTACATACGCTTGTGGATTACTAGATTTGATGATAGATTAAAGGGAATGTACCCTTGGGATTGAATGACTAAAACATAATGAGTAGCTTAGGACTTAGTGTATAATGATATGGTTTAGGTTATCTTTGACTATTTCTCAAGAGTCTAATTGGTATTCCTAAGTGATTATGGAAATACACAGACAATTCTCTAAGTCATTCACCTTCTCATATTTTCATATATGGGGGAGATTTTTTTAATTAGATCTAGGGTAAAATTAATGACTTTTATTTTGTGGTGTGCCTTATCTAGGAATTTGATCTAAACGTGAAAAATTTACCCTACTTTTTATTAACTAGATATCAATGTCACTATTATTAATTATTAGATTTAGGGCGTCACACCATTGCTTTTTTTGGTGTTTGTTGCAGTTGTTTGGTTCTTGCTCAAATTAAAGAAATGAGTTCTTATTTAAGAACTGACTTCTACCTTTGAGTAAATTAAATCTTCGACGCCTTTTCTTTCTCTTGATGATTGTTTGGATACTCAACTTGGTTGGTCAACCCAAAAATAGATCCTACGATCAAATAAAGTTTTTACTTCTTGAACGACGTGAAGGATCAAGATCAACCCTTAAATTTTTCTATTTCTCTAGCTTCGTTTCCCCAATTAGAAACCAAACAACCTAGCCGTTGTTTCAATTTTATTTTATTGTAATTTTTATCATGCAAACCGTCATACAAGACGTTTTGACCGTCGATAAAATTAGAGTCGTTTTATGGGTAACGGTAATCATAGTGGGTTGAATTTTTTTTTACATTTCTAGAGGTTATAACCACCGTAAAATGTTTTATATAATAAAAAATTCATGCCTAATACTTTACCTTGTATTGGTTATAATTTTCATATTTTTCAAATAAATTTTAGAAATACATAAAAGTTTACATTTTAAATTTGTAATATAATTTTACTGTTTTATTATGTAATTATTTTTTACTATGTAAATATAACTAAAGCCATTATAGACATTCAATTTCACCACCAGTCTCATACATTTTTTTTTCTCTCAATTAAAAACATTTTGACCTCTATGGGACTTGAACTTGACACCTATAAATAACAAAAAAAATATTTTACCATTAGACCAAACTATACCATTATAACAAAATGATGATTATTTGTTTATAAAACATACACTCAACTTAATTATATGTATAATATTATTAGTTATAATAAATAAATTTATTAAATATATTATTAATAAAATCCTTCTCATAAAAATTATTAAATATTAATTTAACATTTTAACAATAAATTTTAAAATACTTAATAATATTTATTGTTAAAGATGTATTATTAAATAAATTATACTATATATAATATCAATATATATTATTAATAATATAATATTTAATAAGATTTAAATATATTAGTTTATAATATATTTTAAAAAGTACTTTTAATAAAATATTTTTAAAATTATATTTTAATAATATGGTTAATAGTTGAATATTATAAAGTAATGTATTTAATATTATTGAACTGTTCTTTACAGGGGGTGTAAAGGTATGATTGTCAAACAATTCAAAATGTACATGTAAGGTAAAATCTGATGTGAGGAGGGCCTTATACAGGTACAAATATAGAGTACTCTTGTATACTGGGGCGTAGTATAATGCACTCTGCGGTGGTGTAGCAGTCCGCCTGGAATAGCCTCCTTTGCCTTGACATAATTGGTGGTTGTACCTGCAATTATTCTCCGACGCTCAAGTCAGTATTTTGAAATACTGTTAGACTTAGAAAGCAAATCTGAGAGAATTATGCAAGTATGAGTGTAAGGTTCAGAATTAGGGGGATCCCATTATACCTTTTTGCTGAGGTTTATATACCTGTTACTGGTGCTCTGTTATTGGTGGGACCCATTCCTTATTTTCAGGCACAATGTAAGAAAGGTAGTGGGTCCCTGCGTCGTTCACGAGCACCATCACTGTAGTGGGTATTTCCACTCACTTGGAAAGCGTTGATGCTTTATTATTTTATTTGTTGTTCCCTCTTATGCGTGACAGCGTGATTCCCATTTTCAACCTCTCAAGACAGAGTCAATCTCGTGCCGGGGTTATAAATATGGGCTCGCTTCGCAGTATGGGAATTTTGGTATTCCGCCTGTATTGAGCCTATGGCTTGGCGGAGTAGTGTGCATTGGAAATGCTTTATGTATGTGTACAATCTTTTTAATACTTTCCACCTTGGCAGAGTAATAGGCCTTGGCGGAGTCACATGCCTTGGCGGAGTAACATGCCTTGGCGGAGTAACATGCCTTGGCGGTAGGTACTCCGTATAAGAGTAATCGTAGAGGATTTGAAACGTATTTCTCTTGTTCGAAATGCTGATCTGGCAAGGCATTAAAACCATGCTCTTGGGGGCCGGTGTTGGGACCGGATCATCTGCCCCCTAGCTTGTTATAGTGACTGGCGGAGTCACTTTAATAAGCTATAACACTGTTATGCTTAGCTTTTATAGGCATGGGTTTAGGCGGCGTCTGCTAGCTCAGGATTTATGGACAAGTGTTTTCATGCATTTATTGTTTTTGTCATTACTTGCCACGCCTGTCATCAAAGCGCCTCGAAACTGCGTTTTGCCGTTTCAATCTCTCATTGCCACGTATGCCCTCGTAACGATTGCCATTCCAATGATGGGACATAAATGCGTGGGATGGTAGTTGGAATACGTTTTCGAGGTTATTACCATGGGCCTTGGAATTCATCTAACGGTCTCAGAATTAACGGAACGTCATTATGATTCATCCAACGGCCATAGGTGTATTTCTGAGATCTTCAAGGTTTCGCTTATTTCCCCCCAAGCCATGCCTATAAATAGGTAAACTCTTAGGGGAACAAACGTTTGGCTTCATCTTCCATTCTGTGTTTTAGTGTTTAAACTGCCTTCTGAACGCTGCTTCCTCACGATTCGTTTCTTGTTGCCAGTTCATCGTTTCTTCAGAGATTTAAGGTAACCTTCTTCTTCCTCTGTTTTCTGTCTTCGTTGTTATTGGGTTGGTTCTGTTTTCTTTATATGTGTGTTTGTTGAAACGAGGATGAGAGGAAAAGAAACAGAGTCGTGCCTTAGGGTATCTGTCCATCCTATGTTTTCGGATATTGAGAGTGAAGATGAGGGCTTCTATACTGGGAGGGATTCAACATTTTACAGCAGCGTGGAGTGTTTTAGTAATGCTATACATTCATTTGTAGCAGGAGGTACCCCTCAGATACAAGTGATAACAATGGCAGAATGTCAGAATGTTATGCTGCACGGGTTAGATTGGGAAAAGATCTTGAGACTGATCCCTATTGTTGGGTCGAGGAAGACGTCAAAGAAGCTTCTTCACGTCATGCAACGACAAGTGGTGGGGTAATGGAGTTGTCAGTGCCTGTCTGGAAGGATGAGAGATTTGAAAGGAGGTTTATCGTTCGTTTGCCAAAGACGTTTGAACGCATTTGCCATCGTCCTCAGGATGAGCGTACTTTGTATATGTACGATATCCTGTTTACTCAGTTGGGGGTGCGATTTCCGTTGAACAAATTCCAGATGGGTGTACTCAGGTTTCTGGATTGCGCCCCCTCTCAGCTGCACCCTAATGGATGGGGAATAGTCCGTAGCTTTGAAGTGCTGGCTAAACATTTGGAGTTTACGCCTACTGTGGCGTTGTTCTTTGCCTTTTGCCGCATAATGAGGCGGGTGAATGTAAAAACCAGCGGCATGGGTTTTGTTACTCTTCGGGCGGAGCCGAAGATTGTAAATTTTAAGGCATTTGCTGACTCCGCCAAAGAAGGCGGACTTCATTTCAGAATGAGCTTTGTAAAAATTTCTGTTAGGAAGAACAAGTCCGTCTTTTGGCAGAGTGCGGAGGGGATTGATAAATTCCTGGTGGCGTGGACTCATGAGCACTTCCTCCTGACTAAACAAGCTTATGAAGTTGAGGATAGTGTCCTGTCACCTACCTCCGTGGAAGTACTCCGGACACTGAAGGAGTATAACTCCGCCCACAAGCAGTTTCTGTGCCGAAGGCTGCTTGGGCATGATGCTAAAGGATATTTAAGTAATGTTTTGAGACTTGTTGCTTGAATATTATTTCTGTGCTTCCCTGCAACTTCTAATTGTATTCGTGTATCTTATGTTTGCAGGAGAGATCGCTGAATTTCCTGGGATGGAGCGTATCAAGCAAATCCGTATGAGTCGCCAGGAAATTGATGCGGAGAACAATGTACAGCCCCGGAGGAATCTTGCTGCAGCTCTGACGAGGACTCTCCTTTTGTCTGCATCCACCAAGGTAGTGATGCTGGAGGGTGGTGCGGGCCTCTCGATAGTTGATGTGGAAAGGCGATCTAAAAAACGCCAAGAACCAGAAACTATCGAGGTGGAGGAAGAGGACCCTCAACCTTTACAGAAGAGGAAAAGCAAGGGAAAAGGGAAGGTGGGGGAAGGAGCATCATCTGATGCTGTGATAGAGGTTGAAGAGATTCTGGAGCCATCAGCTGTGGCTATCACTCCTGAACTGGGCGGTCAGGAGGTCGCCCCTGAAGAAGATGTTGTGGAAGAGGAGATGGGGGGATTCAAGCTTCTCCACCTCGCCAAACTGAGAGTCCTGCCCTGGACTTGACTGCTCGAGGCACAACAGTTTTCCTTGTCAACGTTGCAGGGGAGCCATCTAGGCGGTCTGTCTCTCTCCCTCTGGCGGGGTCTTGTTTGAACCCTTATCTGTATTTCACAAATGTGGGATCCCGCCAGTCAGAGAGGCGTGATCCGGACTTTATTCTCCGCCCAGATATCAACTTCGAGGAGATTGCGGATGCCACTGCCGCTGCAAGGTGGCATCTTGCTGAGATTGATGGTTTCCTTGCTTCAGTGCCCCGCATTGCCGAAGTAGCTGGGGAGGCTGCCATGTTTCAAGAATCATTTCATGATTCTGTTGAAAAAATTCGAAGCTTGGAGCATGACAATGAACAGTTGTCGGAGGTGATCAAGGCTAAAGATAAACACCTTGACACCGCCGACTCTGATAAAAAGAAGCTTGAGGAGGAGCTGGCTCAGGTCAAGGCTGATAAGGCCCTGCTAGAAAAGCAAGTTTCGGATTTGAAAGAGCAGAATTCGAAACTGGGTGAGGATGCGGGCGAGCTGACCCATGTGAAGGCTGAAAATGTTCTGCTGGGACAACAAATTTTAGATTTGAAACAGCAGAACCAAAAACTGGGTGAGGATGTGAGTGAAGTTCAGCAGAGACTGGTTTCTTTTGAAACTAGTAAGGCTCTCGCTAAAGACGCCCGGGCTGCGGAGTTAGATCAAGCAGCCACTGCATATAGTGACCTTGAAAAACAGGTCGAAGAGCTGAAAGCTGATAAAGCCATTTCCGATGCCAGCAATAAACGGCTTAATCAGGAGTTGCAATCGGCTTTGGATGCAGCTGAGGCAGCAATTGATGATGCTTTCAGCATGGCTATTCACCAGGTCCGTCATCGCAACCCAGGCGTTGCTCTTAATATTGCAGGCATTCACCCATATTATGAGTTTATCAATGGTGAATTAATGGTGCCTGCTCAGGGGGGTCATGTTCCTGTGCCTAATGAAGAGTACATCTTGGCGGACTTGCCCCCTTCACAGAGTTTGTCCAAACCCAGTGAGTTTCAGCCTAGCTCCGCCCACCAAGAAGGAGTGCCACCCGAGTCTTAAAGATTAGCTCCGGGGTTTCTTCGTAAATTTTGTTTTTTGCACTTTAATAATATTGCCTTGTTCCAGGATAGGCTCTGGACCCCTTATCAATTCTTGACAATATTTAATAAAGTATAATTTCTGTAATTTTATACTTGTTCGTATAAACGATGTTTGAGTCCGTAGGAGTTGTGCCTTGTAAAATGCTATTAATAAGGCAGAGTAATCGTTTGAGGACTGATGAAATATGACTAAGTATAACGGGGCGGAATAACCTTTTTGTGAATTTTAATGAAGTAAAATCCGGTAATGAGGCGGAGTAGCCTCTTAAGAATTTTAATGAAGTAAAATTCAGAAATGAGGCGGAGTAGCCTCTTAAGAATTTTAAGGAAGTAAATTCTGTAATGAGGCGGAGTAGCCCCTTAAGAATTTCAATGAAGGAAAATTCTGTAATGAGGCGGAGTAGCCTCTTAAGAATTTCAATGAAGTAGAATTCTGTAATGAGGCGGAGTAGCCTCTTAAGAATTTCAGTGAAGTAGAATTCTGTAATGAGGCGGAGTAGCCTCTTAAGAATTTCAATGAAGTAAAATTCAGAAATGAGGCGGAGTAGCCTCTTAAGAATTTTAAGGAAGTAAATTCTGTAATGAGGTGGAGTAGCCCCTTAAGAATTTCAATGAAGGAAAATTCTGTAATGAGGCGGAGTAGCCTCTTAAGAATTTCAATGAAGTAGAATTCTGTAATGAGGCGGAGTAGCCTCTTAAGAATTTCAGTGAAGTAGAATTCTATAATGAGGCGGAGTAGCCTCTTAAGAATTTCAATGAAGCATAATTTTTACAAGTATTATACTTACTTGGACTTGTTGATAGTGCTTGAGTTTGTCGATTATGTACTCTGCGAAACATTAGCAGTTGGGTGGAGTAAGGGTTTGGATGGAGCGTTCATCCCTTTGAATTTGAATTGGAGTGTATCTCCTGATCAAGTGAAAATTGTTGAATCCAGGGTTGGTATGGTGCAGCATAAGCTGTGACACCAGTCCTTCTCGTAAGAAGTTTGTTGAACCTTGGAGGCGGTATGGTGCAACATAAGCTGTGACACCAATTCTTCCTGCAAGAAGTTTGTTGGACCTTGGAGGCGGTATGGTGCAGCATAAGTTATGACACCAATTCTCCCTGCAAGAAGTTTGTTGGACCTTGGGGTCGGTATGGTGCAGCATAAGCTGTGACACCAATCCTTTCCCCCAAGGAATTTTTGGACCTTGGGGTCGGTATGGTGCAGCATGGGCTGTGACACCAATCCTTTCCCCCCAAGGAGTTTTCTTGGACCTTGGGGTCGGTATGGTGTAGCATAGGCTGAGACACCAATCCTTTCCCCCCAAGGAGTTTTTTGGACCTTGGGGTCGGTATGGTGCAGCATAGGCTGAGACACCAATCCTTTCCCCCCAAGGAGTTTTTTGGACTTTGGGGTCGGTATGGTGCAGCATAGGCTGAGACACCAATCCTTTCCCCCCAAGGAGTTTTTTGGACCTTGGGGTCGGTATGGTGCAGCATAGGCTGAGACACCAATCCTTTCCCCCCAAGGAGTTTTTTGACTCCATTTGTGAAGCTTTGTTGCATGTTGGATGATCTTTATGGAATAAAGAGTTATGCTTTTATGCTTTAATTGTTGGAGCCGGTGTCTTATCTGCATGGGAACAAGTTCTGCCATAGATAATTAACTGAAAGTTAGAATGAAGATTGAATGTAGGAAGGAATTTTATTAATGATGGAACTACATAAAGAGCTGAGTTGGGGTATGTCTCGTCGAAGCCTTTTCAAGGAAAGCCCATTTGGGAAGAACCTTAAGTTAGGAGAGAGAACATACCGTATTACCCAACTAGCTGTAATATATGCGTAAATTTAAAATGTTCCATTTATTCCTGACCGGAGTGTCATCTAAGTTTTCTAGGCGGTATGTGCCTTTGCCCAGAGCTTCGATGACTCGGTATGGACCTTCCCAGGTTGGTGCCAATTTGCCTTGGTGTGAAAATTTATTGCCGATATTGGCCCTTCTCAAAACCAAATCTCCTTCTTTGAAACGGCGTTCAGAAACACGAGTGTTATACCGTTTGGCGGCTTTTGCTTTAACAGCTTGATCCCGCACAAAGGCTTCCTCTCTCAATTCTGCCAAGACCTCGAGTTCATGGGCAAGGTTCTGTTGATTGGCTTCTTCATTGAAGTGGAGGATTCGAGCTGAAGGGGCTGCCAATTCAACGGGAATAACAGCCTCGACTCCATATGTCAGCCGATATGGGGATTCATTTGTGGTGGAGTGAGGGGTTGTTCGATATGCCCACAAAACGTGGCATAATTGATTTGCCCAATCTCCCTTTGCTTCACCAAGGCGTTTCTTAAGGCCTTTCAAGATTTCTCTGTTGGCAACTTCAGCTTGGCCATTGGTTTGAGGATGTTCCACAGAAGAGAAAATCTGCGTAATGCTGAGATTTTCTAGGAGTTCAGTGAACTTATGATCTGTGAATTGGGTGCCATTATCAGTGACTATGCGTCCAGGGACTCCGAAACGTGCAATGATATTTTTGTATACGAATCTACAAGCCCTGGCTGATGTAATATGCACCACTGCCTCTGCTTCAATCCATTTGGTGAAGTAATCAACGCCAACTATCAAGTACTTGATACCGCCAGGCGCAGTTGGGAATGGACCTAAGATATCCATGCCCCATTGGTAGAAAGGCCAAGGCGTTATTGATGATGACATTTCTTCCGCCGGAGTGTGATGAAGGTTTGCAAATCGTTGACATTGATCGCACTTCTGAACATACGAGGCGGAGTCATGCTTCAGGGTAGGCCACCAATACCCAGCTCTGAGTATTTTTCTCATTAGACTACGTGCCCCCGGATGGTGTCCACACTGCCCTTCATGGACTTCTTCTAAAATGGCTTGCACCTCATTTTCGTTTATGCATATTAAGTAAGGAACAGAAATTCCTCGGCGGTATAACTGTCCGTCTAGGAGCGTATAATAAGGTGCTTCTTTCTTTAGTTTCCATCGCTCAAGATCATCCGTGGGTAATTGTCCATTAACAATGTAACGAACTATCAGTGCTACCCAGGAATTGTCATCAAAGGAGTGGCTTCTAATCATACACATTGAGGAAGGAAAGGAAATACTTGGCTCCGCCAAGGTACTTTGTACAACCGTAGTTGTGCATCCTGCCTTCTTTGTGCTAGCCAACCTGGAGAGGATATCAGCACGTGTATTTTCTTCCCGGGGTACATGTTTGAAAGTGACTTCGTCAAAGCGTTGCTTTAACTCATTAACGCAGTTTAGATATTGTTGCACCAAAGGTTCTTTAGCCTGATATTTGCCGAGAATTTGTGAGATGACTAATTGAGAATCACTGCATAAGGTTACAGTTTTGGCCCCAATATCTTATGCTGCTCTGAGTCCGGCTAAGCATGCTTCATACTCCGCCTGATTGTTAGACGTAGTGAAGGTGAAGTGCAATGAAATTTCGAGATGTACCCCGTCATCGCTTTCCACAACAATTCTTGCCCCACATCCTTTGCTATTTGAAGATCCATCAACGTATATTGTCCAATGTGAATGATCTGCATCTGGGCTAGAGCCTGTTAATTCAACTACGAAGTCTGCTAGGACTTGTGCCTTGATAGCAGTTCTTGGTTCGTAGGATATGTCGAATTCAGAGAGTTCTATGGCCCATTTGATCATTCTTCTAGTCAGGTCTGGTTTGAACAGTATAGTACGAAGTGGCAAGTCTGTGCGAATCAAGATAGGATGGGCATGAAAGTATGGTCTTAGGCGTCGTGAAGCCCAAACAACTGCAAGCGCTGCCTTTTCAATCTTTTGATAACGGCATTTTGCACCATGCAATGTTTTACCGGTGAAGTACACCGGTCGTTGGCCTTCAACTGTTTCCTTGACCAGAGCTACTGCTAAAGCCTCATCTGAAACAGACAAATAAACGATGAGTTGCTCACCTGGGCTTGGTCTTACCAGGATTGAAGGGATGGCCAAGACATTTTTTAAGCTTTGAAAAGCCGCCTCTTGCTCTGGGCCCCAACTGAATTTCTTGTCTTTTTTCAGTATTTTGTACAAGGGAAGAGAGCGATGAGCCATTTTTGGCATGAATCGTGCTAGAGCAGCGATTTTGCCGTTAAGGGATTGTACCTCTTTTAGTGTTTTGGGGCTTTGCAACTCCAGGATAACACGGCATTTATCAGGATTAGCCTCTATACCTCTTTGTGTCAACATGAAGCCCAAAAATCTGCCACCAGGGACAGTGAATATGCATTTCAAAGGGTTGAGCCTCATATCATGTTGTTGTAGGCGTTGAAAAATGAGACGTAAATCTTCAACATGGTCTCCTCCTTCCGGGGTCTTGGCAATAATATCATCAATATAAACTTCTACCAGTTTTGTGTGCATACCCTCAAAAACTTTGTTGATCATGCGCTGGTAGGTTGCCCCAGTGTTTTTTAACCCAAATGGCATGACGTTGTAGCAAAAGACTCCTTTATCATTAACAAACGCTGTCTTCTCTTGATCATCCTCACACATTGGAATTTGGTTGTAACCGGAGTAAGCATCCATGAAAGATAGATACTTATACCCTGAAGAATCATCAACCAGTCTATCAATGTTAGGGAGAGGGTATGGATCCTTGGGACAACATTTATTTAAATCAACGTAGTCTATACACATATGCCATTTGTCATTGGCTTTCTGTACCATGACCACGTTAGACAACCAGGAGGAGTAACGGAGTTCCCTGATGAACCCCGCCTTGAGGAGTTCCTCTGTTTGCTCGCAGGCAGCTTTTTGTTTAGCTGGACTCATACACCGTTTCTTTTGTGCTACAGGCTTAGTTTCAGGGTACACCGCCAGGCGGTGACAACAAAAGCTGGGATCCATGCCAGGCATGTCTGCAGCGGTCCAAGCGAAAATTTCTTTATACTCATGGAGAAGTGCTATTAGTTTTGCCTCCATGTTAGCCTCAAGCTTGTCATTGATGTTTGTAATCTATTCTGGGGTGCTACCCAAAACAATAGACTTGGAACCACCATCAGGAGTTGGTTTCAAAGGGTTCAGTGGGTCTATAGAAGACTCCGCCCTGGGGTCAAGATCCACCAAATTGACGGACGCCGCCGCACTGCTCCCTTCATTCAACTTTCTTTTCTTAGACATGGCTTCAAGCTTCACCATGTTAAGACTCAAATTGTAGCAATAGCGAGCCATTTCTTGGTCACCCCTTACAGATGAGACTTGATTATCTTTGTCAATGAACTTGATTAACAAGTGGGGGGTTGAAACGATGGCTTCCATGGCATTCAGGGTAGGCCGCCCAATGATGCCATTGTATGGAGATTTCACATCAATGACAAGAATCCTGGATTTCACAGTCCTTGCTCCAGGTTCGCCATCAAAAGTAATTCTCGTGTCCAAGTAGCCTTTGGTGGGCTGTTTGGCGCCATTGAAGGCTGTAAGGTCCTGCGTATATGGTTACAAATCTGCATCAGTTAATCCCATACGTTTAAAACAGTCATAAAAGATAACGTCGCAGGAACTTCCCTGATCAACTAGGATGCGTTTTACATCCATATTAGCGATTACTGCAATAATCACTACTGCGTCATCTCCTTCAGGAATAGTAGGGCCAAAATCGTCGTCTGTGAAGGTTATAGGCGGAGTCTGAACCCCGTTCCTAAATGGGCGATATTCTTTGCTCTTGCCTTGCACAGACAAGATCATACGATGGTGGTTTTTCCTCGCGGTGATTGAGGGTTCGCCCCCAGCAAAGCCCCCAGCAATCATATCTACCACCTGCCTTTTGCCCTGCGATCTGGGTTCAGGGCTTGGTTCTCTTTGGACGGACTCCGGAACAATACTCTTTTGTTTTTCTGTTGCCGCTGTGCATTTTGGCTCCCGAGTGTTATCAGGATCCGGAGAACGGTCACGAGGTCGTTTTTCGAACCTCTCTGGCTCATCATGAGATTTACCCTTAAACAAATAATGTTTCAGTTTACCTTCACGAATAAGCACCTCGATGGTGTTTTTGAGTTGCTTGCACTCCTCCGTGGTATGGCCAACTGACTCGTGGAACTCACAATATTTCTTTGGATTCCCACCGCGTCTGAGTGGAAGTGGACGTTGGACCCCGTAAACGTTGAGGGTAGTCCATCCTATTTCACGCAAGATTTGCTCATATGTCGTGTTCAGGGGTGCATAATGAGCAAAATTGAACACACGTCTATCTTGCTGTTTGAAGGGTTGGTTCCCCGCCTTATCTTTCTGAGGGAACTTATCATTCCTGGATGATTTTTCTTTATCTTTATCATGGTGTGGAGCTTAAATGGGTGGTTTATTGCGAGATGCAGTGGCTTCCAAGTGCATCTCAATACCTACGTACTTGGATGCTTTCCTGCGAAACTCCTCCATGGTGGATGGAGGTCCTTTTGCCAACGATAAAGCAAAGGGCGATTTCGGCTGCATGGCCTCGATGAGGATATGCAACTAGATCGCTTCTGTCAAGTCAGGGACCATGGTCGCCTCTTTATAAAATCTCTTCAGGAAATCCTTTAGAGATTCTTTGTCACCTTGCCTGATCTGAGCCAAGGTATGGGAGGTTCTAGGCGCATCCCTAGAGATTACAAAGTGACTGCCAAAAGCTGTGGCCAAGTCCTCCCATGAATCAATGGAACCTGAAGGTAAACTCTTGAACCAGCTAAGAGCTTCACCTGTGAGGGTCCTGGGAAACATTCTGCACATGACATCTTCTTCCGCACCTAAGAACATTGCTTTATAGATGTAAGCATCTAAATGCTTAGAAGGATCTGTCTCCCCAGTGTATTTTCCTATGGAAATGGGTTGCATAGTTTGCAAATGTCTGGGGACATGCGCATTCATCAGTCTTTTGGAAAATAGGATACTCATCTTGTATCCCGAGGGGGATGTATTTGAAACGACTCTCCTTCCCTCATGATGGTGGGCATTTGCCAGTGGAAGGCTTCGTTGCTCTTCCATGTAAGTAGGGATGCGAGAGTAATTTGGGGTACTCGATTCCTCCTGTACATGCGATTCATGGTGCGGCTGTTTTGCAGGGCCCGCTTTCTCGTGTATGGGATTTGCCTTTTCACATCGAAGCTCTGCGATTTCTTCCCTCAACATTCTGATCATGTCATCTCTCGGATCTGGAGAGCCAACATGCGTTGCCCTTTTGTGAGTATCGTTGTCAAAGCTTAGACGTCTAGGACTGCGTGGAGGAGAATCCTCAGTCTGCACTTCTGGTCCTGGTCTTTCCATTGATGATGAATGTAATGGGAATTGTTCAAGGATTGTGGGATTACCAATTTTACAGGTCCCACCGGGCGTGCCAATGAACTGTTCTTTACAAGGGGTGTAAAGGTATTATTGTCAAACAATTCAAAATGTACATGTAAGGTAAAATCTGATATGAGGAGGGCCTTATACAGGTACAAATATAGAGTACTCTTGTATACTGGGGCGTAGTATAATGCACTCTGCGGCGGTGTAGCAGTCCGCCTGGAATAGCCTCCTTTGCCTTGACACAATTGGTGGTTGTACCTGCAATTATTCTCCGACGCTCAAGTCAGTATTTTGAAATACTGTTAGACTTAGAAAGCAAATCTGAGAGAATTATGCAAGTATAAGTGTAAGGTTCAGAATTAGGGGGATCCCATTATACCTTTTTGCTGAGGTTTATATACCTGTTACTGGTGCTCTATTATTGGTGGGACCCGTTCCTTATTTTCAGGCACAATGTAAGAAAGGTAGTGGGTCCCTGTGCCGTTCACGAGCACCATCACTATAGTGGGTATTTCCACTCACTTGGAAAGCATTGATGCTTTATTATTTTATTTGTTGTTCCCTCTTATGTGTGACAGCGTGATTCCCATTTTCAACCTCTCAAGACAGAGTCAATCTCGTGCCGGGGTTATAAATATGGGCTCGCTTCGCAGTATGGGAATTTTGGTATTCCGCCTGTATTGAGCCTATGGCTTGGCGGAGTAGTGTGCATTGGAAATGCTTTATGTATGTGTACAATCTTTTTAATACTTTCCACCTTGGCGGAGTAATAGGCCTTGGCGGAGTCACATGCCTTGGCGGAGTCACATGCCTTGGCGGAGTAACATGCCTTGGCGGAGTAACATGCCTTGGCGGTATGTACTCCGTATAAGAGTAATCATAGAGGATTTGAAACGTATTTCTCCTGTTCGAAATGCTGATCTGGCAAGGCATTAAAACCATGCTCTTGGGGGCCGGTGTTGGGACCAGATCATCTATTAAATTAAATTCATTTAATAATACATTTTAAAATTATTTAATAATAATAAGAATTATTTAAAATATATATTTTAATATATCATTAAAAAATTATATTAACAATAATATATATTAATAATTAAAAAATATATTCAATCATACATTAATAATAATAATTATTATTAAATATTTTAAATATATTTTATTAAAAATATATTATAAAAAATTAAATTAAATTAGAATTTATAATTTCATAAGTATATTATCAATAATATATTTAATAATATATTTAATTTTCAAGCTAACAATTCAACCTATCAGTTTATGACTTTAAATAAATGTAAGGGCATTCATCATTTTTCATACAACATCAAGTTCATCATTCTACTTTTGGAATTCATTCCAATATATACTTATACACTCACATATACATGTTATCACTCAATTTTGATAAAACTAGTTATCCATCTCATCATTCCTTATTATACATAATTCATATACAATAATTTATAATCTTGCATTCTTAATACTTCTAAACTCATGTCTAGTCCAAATTCATAATTAGAAAATTATAATGATCACACATTATAATTGAACGTTAATCATATCTTTTTTTCAAATATCAACCAACGTCGAATGAGATTTCTAAATTAATTAATAATCCAAACACTTCCTTACCTCGATTCTAAGCTTCCGACACTTGTTCTCAATGTCAGGCACGCTCAATGTCTAAAATTTAAGGAATTTACGAAGTGGGTTAGTATTTTGATATTTGTATCAAAAACTCAATTTACCGAAACAACTCCAAATACATTTCTAGGGCTTCTAAAACTTACCTCGACCAATTCCGTTCTTGGTTCCGAGTCCCTTTTTGGCTAACATCTCGTCAATACTTGGTTCGTAACCTACAGGCACCGAAACGAAAACTCATTAACAAAATGGAAACACCCAGCGTCTCAAGCTTCCATTTACAAGCTTAAAATTAAAAAATTTAAAGAAACTCGAACCTCTCATGATTCTTGCAATTTCGGGTTTGAAAGAAAACACCATAAAACTTGAAATTGAAGCTACCATATGGCTTACCTCACTCCCACGGTTCCAATTTTACGATCAATTTCGAGTTTGTTCGACAAATCGAGCTCTAACCAAGCTCTCGAATGGTATGACCATAAAGGGCGCATTTATTTCTCACCCAAAAAGAAGAAGAAAAATTATTTTAGCCACAAGGGAATTTTGGTTATTTTTTTATTTTTCTATTTTCTTTAATTAAAACTTACCTTTACCTCATGGTAAATTATATTTTACCACGATAATTTAATTTAAATCTAAATCTACAATTTTAATAACCTAAAATTAATTATTTAAATTTCACTATTTTATTAAAAAATTCTAATTAATATATATCAATTCAGGGAAATTCTCAAGCATTAACTAACATTTTTATTTTCTTTAATTTCTTATCATGCACTACCTCTGTCCCTAAATATAACATCCTTTTACCTAATTCACGGGTATTAAGAAAGTTTGTTAATTTAGTTAAAATCATTAACTTTGTCTAAAATTAGAGGTAATTTTCCAAAACTACCCTTAAGATCATTGAGAATACCTATTTTACTTCCCATCCATTCTTTCTTCACCATAGTTAATGACTTCTATTTCATATGAAAAAGACAAAGTCAATAAGAGGAAAGATTAATCTTTGTGTCAACTAATTATAATAGATAGAGATAAATATTTTAAACAATGTAATTCATTTATTGTCTTCTTAAACTCCAACAAGAGTTACTCATTTAATATGGGTATTTTAGTTTAAAAATAATTAATAACATAAAAATTTGAAAGATGGCCGTCTACTATTAAGGGATAAAAAAATTCTCAAAAGGGTCTTATATTTAAGGACGAGGGTAGTATAAAGTTACTCTTTGTGTTACCTTTTATAAGCCTCTAAAACAAAAAAAACATGTTACTTTTTATAAGTCCCTACAAAAAAATAGAAGTATTTATTGTATTTTTTTTATAATTTACCCTTAAGAGTTTAATGTTTTAAAACTTGTATAATTAATATAAAATAGTAAAGTTTGACTTTAAATACTAATACAATTGGAAAGATGAAATTATTTTTTCAAATCAAAATAATAATTACTCTTCTAAAATTGTGTGCCTTTTAAATCAAAACAATAATTATTCCTTCCTATGCAAGTTTTTCCATTTTGCGTACTACTTCATCCCTAAATATAAAACTCTTTTAGTTAATTCACACATATTAAAAAAGTTGGTTAATTTAGTTAAAATAATTATATTTGTTTGAAATTTAAAGTTGTTTTCCAAAATTTCCCTTAAATTGATTATAACTCATTATTAATTTTTTTTTACTTATTCTCTCTATATTTAGTATTTCTCCACTTACTATCTAATTATCATTAGAGGTAGATAATCTAATTGATGTATGTCATTTATTATTATATTAGTTCTAATAAAAGTTGTACATTAATAGAGGTATTTTGGTCAAAAAATAATTAATGACATTGACATTTAAAAATGGTCTTATATAAAAAGGCAAAAGTTTATATTTAAGAACGAAGGTAGTATTTAGTTTCCTCATATGTTCACAAGCTTATTATAATTATTTTAAAATTAAAACTATTTTACAAAAAAAAGTCATTGTTATTTTAGATAGGTCATATACACTTATCACCTTAGAATGAGTTAAGAGACTGATAATATATATATATATATATATATATATATATATATATATTTGTTTGAAATTTTTTTAGATTTTGATTTAAGTCTTTTTTTTGTTAATTTATGAACTAGTCATGGTTAGGGTCGGCTTGGTAACTAGTCCTTAAAGATGTGTATATGGTCAGATTTTACATCGGTTCAATGGGGATTTAGTATTATATCATCTATTCTAATGGGGAAATAAAAGTCTTAGAGTAATTTCTCGTACCAAAAACACAAGCATTATGCATTGTGGGGCAAAAGAGGGTGTCACATGTAAGGAAACTCCGACACTCAAATTAGTGAATATTTAAGGAGAATATCAAAGCTCAAGCGTAAGTTCAAGTGAGAATGTTCTATCTTTCATTGTTGATATGTGAGTATTTATACATGCAGGTAACACAGAAGAGTCCTTTTGAGTAGGCAAGCTTACTGTACAAGGTATCAGATTCTAATCATTTGCAAAAAGGCTGACACGTAAGAGTGACTCTACCTACCAACTGCATCTTTCCATTAGTCACTTTGCAGGTTGTTTCCTCAACATGCGATGGCATAAGTCAACTTTGACTATCTGATATTAAGAGAATAACTCACAGCGGGGTTTCGTCATGAATCTCATACGCGGTATTAGGAGTTGATGTTAAGCTTTAATATTCTGAGCGATGTTGATCTTGCATGGCGGCTTCTAGGTCAAATGACATTTCTTTCCATAGGCCGGTATCGAGATTAGATCAATTTATTTTATATCTTTATGTTATTATATTTTGATTTATGTTATGTTGTTTTATTACAAAACCTTAAATATCTTTAATGTTTGAAAAATATTTTAATCGTCAAACTCTTAAATGTTGAAATGGCCAACCATTAACACTTCATCAAAATATTTTTACAATAATGATCCCAATTTTATATAATTTCATTTTTTACATAAATTATCCTTTTTAACTTTGGATCTTATGTTTGTTTTTCTATTAACTAAATTCAAACCACTAACAAAGTTATTTTTAAGTTAGTTCTGTTTTATTAACTTCAATTTAAAATTTTATTATTTTTCTATCCATATTGCTAAAACTTATTTTTCTACGGCTAGCGTGACTTTTCATTGTATGTCATCTCAATTCTGTCATGAGTGACACTACACCAAAATTATTGTCGTTTTAATCTTTTTCACACATATTAAAAATTATTAAATATATAGTTATTTGAGTTTATATAAATTAAAATACTTTTATTTAATTTTATTAGTAATGAATAATGTGTCAACTTTCCAAGTTTTATTCATTAATTAAATAAAAGGTGATAAGAGGGATACATTAATTACAAGAAAATATAATTAAAAAATATAAATTAATTACATTGAACTCTTAAAGTGACAATAATTTAAAGAAAAAAATTTAAAACGATAATAGTTTTAAGACAGAAAAATATTAGTTAAAGTTAACAAAAATAACCGACATGAAACTAAAATAAAACATAAATGATGAAAATAATAATAAAAAAATAATGGACTACATAAAAATCTAACAAATACTAGACATGTATTTTAGTTTAATTATAATTTTATTTAAATTTGGTTATTTAAAATGTACATTTTTGTGGTAATTTTGTTGATATTTTATAAGGTGTTGTTATGGTAATTTGGCATGGTCATCTTTAAGCACATTTTTGTTGTAATTTAGTTTGTAAGGGGCTGCTATGATGGTTTGTTAGGTCTACTATGTGTCTATAGTCTAACAAGGTTCCTAGAATAAATTATATAAATAGATTTTTTTTCAACCATTAATTATTGAGAGCCTTTAAATTTTAAAAACCTGTAAATTTATATAGTCTTTTATTAAAATTGTGCCGTTATTTTTAAATATTAGAAGACAAAAACTCAATTTTCATTATTAGAATATGATCTAAAAAATTTAAAGGGACAAAGAATGTAATTTTAATTTGAGGATGGATAAAATCTCTTTCAAAAGTATCCTTTTTATTTGATTTCTGTTATACCGAGTATATTTAATTTTAATTGGACTGTTATTGTAACAAATCAGTAAAGTGATGATGGTTCTAAATTTTGTTCCTTTCTCTTTGATTTGATCAACTATATGACATAATCTCCAAGCAAACCTTAATTAATTTAAACCATGTTATCTACAAGGCGATCGTATATTCGCAATCTCTCTCAACATAATTAACTCAGAACTTAATTAACAACATAATTAGCTCCTTTTTTTTTTCCAGCAGATTTGTATACTAAATTAAGAGCCCAAAGCCCCAAAATAACTAAGGCTTTGTCCTTATTTTCTAATGTTTCCTTATTGAACCTCTTGTACAAGATTGGACCAAAAAAACAAACCTATTGCACGAGAATGTTTCTTAATATATTATAATTATAATATAATGGTGCGTTATTTAATAATATCGTATAAATTAGATTTTTTTAAAAGGAAACAAATTATAATCTATAGACTGAATTTTAGAGATTATAATTATTAGTTAATAAATTATTTTAAATTAAGTGCATATTCAACTATTAAAAAAGTGTCATATTCATTTTTATAATTTTATTATAAAATAATCATTTTTTAAAACGATGAAAATGTAATAAATTATTTGAAAACTATTTTTTATCTCATACATCTAAATATATGCACCAATAAATTATATTTGTAATCAATTAAATAATTTGCAGCAATAAATGCATCCAAACACAAGCTTTTTTGTAACCAAAACAACTCTAAAGCTTCAAATATCACATCGATAGTCGAGTGCATGGATTTGATGTCTCATACGTTGTTGGGTACCCGTGGGCTTGAGCTATGGCCTTTCACCCACTTTCTAAAGTTTTAGGCTGAGACCTCCCTTATAGTTCTAAGTGGTTAATAACACTTGACGGTCACATAGAACAGTAGAGTAGGGTTTAGGCCCTTGATAGAAAAAAAAAGTTTTAGACTGCGTTTAATTCACAAGTTTTCTAAAAAAAATAAAAAATTATTTCTAAAAAAATTAGAAAATAAAAAATGTGTTTGCTTATAAAATATTCAAAGAAAATTGAAAACCAGATTTTCTATTTTTAAAAAAATAGAGAAGTCTTTAAAGAAGTTTTTTACGAAAACTGAAAAAGTGAAAAACAATTTCAAGAATTTTACTAACTATTTCAGGAAATAAAAATTTTGAAAAACAAGTAGAAAACTTTTCCTAAAAACTAGAATAATTTTCTGTAACTAAATGTAGCCTTGGCTGCTTAGGGATCATGGAGCACACAAATTAATTATCATTTGTGTTATTATGAGAAATAAAAATAAACATTAATTACCATATTAAATTTAAAAATTAAATTATTTTTTTAAAATTAAACATTTTCTTAAAAACAAAACAAATCACCTATAAGTTTAAAATTTTATTATCCTTTTCTAATTAAAATATCATATTATATTTTAATCTAATAAAATAATAAACAAATGTAACATTGTGAGCACCTGATGCTCAATTAATTAAAACCTGAAAAATATTTTTTCAAAATTCCACGTCTGCCCTAGGACGTGTTCGCAAGACTTTAAACATTCATAAGTACATGTCTTAGGATTAGGGATACCTGAATCCTACCATTACATAACTAAAAACATGAATTAGGAGTGTCCTGACACGTTGGTAATCCATTACCCCATTAGTGTAATTGATTACCTACAAGAACCTGTGTAGGTTTTTAAAAGGCCCCATCTAATAATTGATTACGTAATCAATTACCTAAGAGCTTTCTGTGTAATCTTGTAACTCAGATTTCTAGTAATCGATTACCAACAAACTAGATAGTAGAATTATGCAGCAAAAAGTAGGGATGGCAAAAAAAACCCGCGCACGCGGGTAATCTACAGCTTACCTGTAATGGATACCTGCATATTTACTAAACAGGTGGGTAGTGGTATCACACTACCCGCCCCGCGGGTACCCGTTTAATTATTAATATTTATTTTATTAAATATATTTAAATATCTAAGTATTATTTTATTATTTTATAATGAGATAAATAAAATTTAATATTTTTCAATGAAAATACTTTTAATTTATAAAGTTGTAATGTATAATACAATATTAATTTGAATTATATTTTACTAAAGTAATATTATGTTAAGTACATTATACCATATTTTTTTCTTTGTTATTATTTTATAAAAATAATAAATATTTAGAAATACCTGTGGGTACCCGCTATTGAACCCGCGAATACACGCTACCCGCCTAAAACCCGTGGATACGAGTAACGGTAACATACTACATGCACCCGCCTCGCCCCATTGACATCCCTAGTAAAAAGGCCTCCGAACCAACTTTTACACACCATAACTTTCTCAAATGATATTCAATCATTACCAAACTTTGACACAACCTAAAACACATCATTTAAAACGTGTGATGATCGGTCACACCTCAAAATTTCCAAAAACAAACAAGTTATGCACAAAAATGCATTTAGCCGTTTTAGGTCATTACCAAGGGATCAAACCATTCAATCCTTATCCAATTGGGTCAAACCCACACCTCTCACATTCTAATTACTATGTATACACCATTGGACTTATCCAAAGTTTCCAAAACCCTCTAGACCTCAATTTGACCTACTCAATTCATGGTTATGCATAATTGCAATACACCAACATTGTTTTCATCAACTTAATAGCGCCAAACCATTGCTCATCACATTCATTATTCCATATGCAACATTATATGCATCATAACCTATTGTTCATTCAACATAATAGGTAATATATACACACTTCTTGGGCATATCACAAGTCAAAATAATCATCATATATCAACATCATCACTATACTTCTCCCTTTAAACATCAAAGTCAACTCTGGGCCTCTAGTGAGGTCATCAACTACCTATATTAACTACATATACAGTATCCAAAACGAGCCGGTCAATGCTACAAACATCAAAAGGCTATAAAACGATTATGTACATAAGTGAATTTTGTGGCATCCCAGTGCTGTTGAGGGCAGAGAGTGATCGTCGGTGCATAGACACAGACAAGGAGCGACTCCCGATAGACTTCCAATGGGAGGACACATGAATAAACTGAATGCATACCAGAATGAAAAGGATCCAAAGACTGTATAGGTATGAAACTATACAATTGAAGATAGCTTAAAAGAATTAATTCGTACTATTTATAGGTGTGCGACTATACAGTCGAATGAATTAGCCTTTTCGGTGGCCCATAACTTAAAGACTTTAAAGTTAAATGTGCTTGACTTGGAGAAATTTTAGGATGGGTGACCTTATCGAAAAATGTATGATTAAGGAATTGTATGATTTTTTATTTTTATAATTTTGTTTCTTCAATTACATATCAAACTAATACTAAAATTGATTAATGATAATCATCCTTTAGACATTTGAGATTAGAATGTTTCTTACTTAATAACTTCATAATGTTAATAACCAGCGTTATTTATATATACGTGAATGATAACGATCACGTGTCAGATTGTATAAAGTATGGGTTTGTTTTAAAATGTTAAATAATAAAAGTAGTACATATTTTAATTTTAATCCTATACGACATTAAAATGAATGAAAACAACCTTCTAAAAACAATATGCCGCACCAATAAAGTTGAGTAATCGAATGTATATCTACACATAGCAAGTTTCGAGGTTGATACATGTAACTGTTTGCAAGTGCTAGGAATAAATTATTACCTTTATTTATAAGCCACAAATACTCTTACTTAATTATATAAGAATTAAGAAATGTTGCTATAATTTAATTAATAATAACTATTTTTGTTATATTTTTCAATTGCTCTTGATATAATTGACAAAAATAGAAGTGAACTTATTCTATCGACCAGAATTAATCAATTAATAAGAGTATACTTGAGTGTATATATATATATATATATATTATAAAATAGAGAAAACAACTTATAAGAATGGCCATAAAATACTTAAAAAAGTAAACTTATAAAAAGTATTAAAAATATATAATACTATATAATACCTCCTTTTTTTCCAAAAAATTTAAGGTTTATAGATTGAGAAACTTAATAAATAAATTACTCAGTAGAACGTACCATTTTACAAAATTATTTTTATTAATTGGTATTATTATCTTTTTTTTATATGTATAAGAACACTTCCTTAATTTATTTGAGTAAATCTTTTGATTGGTTCTTCAGATAGTAGACATCGAGTTATTTTCTAATTATGTTAAATGACATATTGGTGGATTTTAAATGTAAATTTTTAGAGGTAAAACTTAATTTCATTTTAGAGAAATATAACTACAAGTACTGCTTCCATTAGAAGATGTTTGGTTTACCAGTTGAAGAAACAGAGTTAAAATTTAAAAATAAAAGTTAAAAAAAAATTAAAAGTTAAAATTGATTGAGACAATCAAAAAACCATAGAATAAATTTTATTCTTTTTTATAACCTCCAACGGAACGCAAACAGCCTCTAAGCAAACACTTCAACAAAGCATGAACCATGGGTGTCAAGCTACACGATACAAATCTACTTCAAGAATATTTTATTAAAGAAAGATTTGCCATTTTTGCATGTTAGAATATGACCACAAGTGTAAGATAAAAGTTAAACTAGCAATAATGGTTTGAGCATTTTAACAAACATATAATAAGCAAGAGTGTATGAAACCTAAAGGATAACATCTGATATTTCTAACACGCTAAATCTTGTGTTTTGAAGAACTTAAAATAAAGGAAGCTAATCAAGGATCATCATATGTAAACTCAACAACAGAATAGATTTCTTCTTCAAATATTACAATACAAAGATAATATAATGAAGTTTATGGAGCAAATGTGAACAGAGGAAATTTACCCAACAGAAATTCTTTGCCAAAACCAAATACCTTAATACAATTAATCCCTTCTCAACAACAATGAGTAATGGGTAATGGGCTGTGGGATAAAGGTGTCTTACTCAACTCTTTTTTTTTCTCTCTTTCTCCCCCTCTTTAATAAAAAATTAAAATTAAAAGATGTTGCCAATTAAAATGAATTGCCTAGTTGAAATTGAGATGCCATGGGAAGAAAATAAGAACACTTAAAGAGCAAAATTTAATTTCACTATAATATTTGTATAACAGGTACACTCAAGTTTCTTTAGCTTTGTTAAAAGCTAATACATAAACACACAACACTCAAATAAAGCTTGTTGAAACTTTCTCTCAATCTTTTCTTCTCACTTTCTTCTTCACTCAAGGCATACTAATAACTAAGGCAAGGTATCTTATTTATACTAAATTTTGATGTCACTTTTCTAAGGAAAATTCAAGTTGAAACTTACTTCCTAAGTTAGCAAAATTCAAGTTGGATTTTGCTTCCTAAGATAGAAGAGTTCAAGTTGAATTTTACTTCCTAGGGTAGAAGAGTTCTAATTGAATTTTGCTTCTTGAGGTAGAAAAGTTCAAGTTAAAATTTACTTCCTAATCTTAATCACTAAGCTTTTAGCAAATCAAATGATCAAGTTTAATTTCTAACATCCTCCCTTAAATTTGGCTTCATCATCCCAAGCGTATTCTTCAACTTCAAGAATAAATTTGTTTTGAGTGGTTTCCTGAAAATATCTGCTACTTGATTTTCTGAGGCACAATACTCCATCACAATTTCTTTGTCTCTGAACAAGTCACGAATGTAGTGGTGCTTGATATCAATTTGTTTGCTACGACCATGAAAGACTGGATTCTTTGTCAAAGCAATTGTTGATTTTTTGTCACAAAATATTTTTGTTGGCTCATCTTGTTGATGTTGCAACTCACTTAATATTCTTTGTAACCAAACTGCTTGAGTAGCACAATTTGTTGCTGTGATGTACTCTGCTTCTGCTGTTGACAAAGCAACTATTTGTTGTTTCTTGGAGGACCAAGAAAATACACCTGTTCCAAGATAAAAGGCATAACCTAAAATGCTTTTTTGAGTTTCAGTTTCACCAGCCCAATCATTGTCTGTGTATCCAATCAACTCTGACTTGTTATAACTTGAATACAAAATACCTTTAACATATCTCAAAATTCTCTTTGTAGCTTGCCAGTGAGATTGTCTTGGTGATTCCATGAATCTACTTATGAGCCCAACTCCATAAACTATGTCAAGTCTTGTTGCTGTCAAGTACCTGAGGCTTCCTATTAGCATTCTGAAATTTGTTGAATTAACAAGATCACCGCCACTTTCTTTTCCAAGCTTTAATCTTTCTTCAACTAGTGTCAACATTGGTTTACATGCCTCCATCTTGAATTTCTTCAAAACATCTCTTGCATATTTTCTTTGAGAGATAAAAATCCCTTCATTTGTTTGCTTCACCTCAATGCCCAGAAAATAAGACATTAGGCCCATATCTGTCATCTCAAATTGAGAAGACATATTCTCCCTGAATTCAGCTAGCAATTTTGAATTATTGCCAGTGAAGATTAAATCATCCACGTATAAACACACAATAATAATATCTCCAGCTTAGTTTGTTTTGACATATAACGCGTGCTCATATGGACTTCTATGAAATCCATTGCTCACAAAGTATGTGTCAATACATGTGTACCAAGCTCTAGGCGCTTGCTTTAATCCATATAGGGCTTTCTTTAATTTGTAGACCTTGCCTTCAGCTCCTTATTGTTGATAACCTGGTGGTTGCTCAACATAAACTTGTTCTTCAAGTACACCATTCAAGAAAGCAGACTTGACATCCATTTGAGAAATCTTCCAGTTATTTTGAGCAATAAGGGAAAGAATCATACGCACAGTGTCCAATCTAGCAACTGGAGCAAATACTTCAAAATAATCAATACCTAGTTTTTGCTTGTACCCTTTTGCCACTAATCGTGCTTTGAAACGATCAACCTCTCCCCTTGGATTGTACTTTGTTTTGTACACCCACTTTACACCTATTGGCTTCTTTCCTTCTGGAAGTGTTGTTAACTCCCATGTGTCATTCTTTTTAATTGCATGAATTTCTTCATCCATTGCTTTAATCTGGTAATCATCATTGGCTGCTTCCTCATATGTTACTGGATCACAGTCTGCAAATAAGGCATAGTAAGTAACTTCTTCTTCTGTGTCTTCTGGATCATCATCTCTACCAACTTCATAATCTTGCAAGTGTGGAGGCGGAGGCCGCTCCCTTTGTGGATATCTTTGACGTGGTGAATCTGGTGTTGAATCTGCAGATAGTTCTTCAGCTTTATCATCTACTTCTCCATGTATAACAAATGGTACAGGTAACAATTCTTTTTCTTTTTCTGACCAATCCCATGTTTCATCTTCATCAAAAGTAACATCTCAACTGATGATTACCTTTTGGGTTTCTAGATTATACAACTTATAGGCTTTTGTATCTTCACTGTATCCTACAAAGATGTATTTTTCTGCTTTGTCATTGAGTTTCTTCCTTAGTTGATCAGGAACATGTGCATAAGCAATACAGCCAAAAACCTTCAAGTGACTAAGATTTGGCTTTTTCCCACTCCAAGCTTCTTGTGGAGTTTTATCGTGAACACTCTTGACAGGACACCTATGTAATAGGTATACTGAACAAGCCACAACTTTTGCCCAAAAACCTTTTGGTAATTTCTTGCAATGCAGCATGCTTCTCACCATATCTATAATTGTTCTATTCTTCCTTTCTGCTACTCCATTTTGTTAAGGAGTGTATCTAGCAATCATCTGATGTTTAACACCATGTTTCCTCAAGAAATCATCACAAACAATATATTCTGTCCCCCTATCAGTTCTCAAGGTTTTCAGAATATAACCACTCCGTCTTTCAACATACACTATAAAACTTTTGAGCGTATCACAAGCATCAGATTTATTTTTTAGAAAATAAACCCATGTCTTCCTACTAAAGTCGTCAATAAAAGTAATAAAATATTTATTACCTCCATTAGATGGAATTTCCACATAGCATAAATCAGAGTGCACTAGCTCAAGTGGTTTTGTGGCTCTCCAGGCACGTCCTTTAGGAAAAGGATCTCGATGTTTCTTGCCAACTACACAAGCTTCATATAGTTGATTGGGAGCTTGGATGACAAGCAAGCCAGTGACCCATTTTTTATTTGTAAGAAACTTGATGCTTTCAAAGTTGAAATGTCCAAGTCGCATATGCCACAACCAGTTATCATTAATAGTTGTAGCCTTGCAACATAAACCAGCATCATATCTTATGTTCATTGGAAATAGACGATTCTTTGACATGTTTGTCATTGCTATCAAGCTCATCTCAGCATCATTTATGGTACAACCTTTCTTGTTGAATTTTAAGTCATAACCTTTTTCAGCAAGCTGACCAACGCTTAAAAGGTTCTGACATATACCAGGTGCGTAGAACACATCAGAAATATAATTCAAAGATCCATCTTTTAATCTGATGGAAATCTTTCTTTTTCCCAAGACTTCAAGCTTTGAGTTATCACCAAGCTTGACTGTGGTGTGACAACTTTCATCTAAGTCAGAAAATAGCTCTTTCTTCCCACTTAGATAATTGCTGCATCCTGTATCTAACAACCATTGGTTGTCATTTCTATCAGCTACTACATGAGTTGTTGTAAGCACCACCTTCATACCTTCCTCACTTTCTACAACTCGGGCATGACTTTCTCTAATATTCAATGCTTTAGCATGACATTCTCGACTATAGTGACCAAACTTATTACAGTTATGGCACTGGATATGAGATTTACATTCAGATTGAAAATGTCTGTACTTTTGGCATTTGTGACATTGAATATTAGATTTATTTGGAAATGACCCATTACCTTGTGTGACTTGATTTGAGTCAAGTTGAGGATTCCTCCCTCTTCCTTTGAAATTCTGACCCCATTGATGGTAGTTGGCCCTTCTTTGCACAGGTCCATCGTTTCTGACATTTGTTTGAGCTTTTAATGCTTGCTCAACTGTCCCACTTGACCTTTCGCTCATCCGCATCTCACGTGACTCTAAGGATGCTTGCAAATCATTTAGAGTCATTGTGTTGAGATCTTTTTCTTCTTCAATAGCTGTTACTATGTAATCAAAATGAGTTGACAGCGTGCGTAAAACTTTCTCCATGATTTCTTTCTCCTTTATATCATCACCGTTGTTTTTCATTTTGTTGACAAGTTTTTCCATTCGTGAAAAGTAATTACGAATGCTTTCTTCTCTTCCTTGTTCCATCAACTCGAACTGCGTTTCAAGCCTTGCAACCTCGTTCTTTTGACTGGATCAGCACCTTCATATGTTTTGAGTAAAATTTCCTAAGCCTCCTTTGCTGTTTTAGCATGGAAAATTTTCTTAAGAACAGACAGCTCCACAGATTGACATATCAGAAATAAGGCTTTTTCATTAAGTAGACGATTTTTCTCTACTTGTTGCATATCAGCTTTTCCTTTGTCTTCTTCAGTTGGTTCAGTAAAACCATCTTTAATGATTTCACCATAACCATTGGTTTTTAAGCAAAGCTCCATGAGGCATTTCCACATGGCAAAATTTGATCTGCCATCAAACTTGAAAACAATTGTTTGTTGTAACACCCCGAATTTTATAAAAATGAATAATTGATGGAAATGAATAATAAATAAATAATTAAATTAATGAATTGATAATTATTGAGGATGATTCGTGAAAATGTATGGATTGTTATGGCAAGGTATGAATACAAGTATATAAGATGATGAAGAGCTGGATTCAGCATGTGTAATAAATTTGGAATGTAAATTTACAAGTATGAATGTGTGAACAGGTGGAATAAGCTTTATAATGTGTAAAAACATAGAAGATGTTCAAATTTGACTTATAATGAGACTTTTCGAGTGAGAATGCTCAGGACGAGTTGCATAAGCCTTACATATTGTATATGAGTTGTTGCAAGAGAGTGTATTGGCTTTGATTGTAAATTTCATGGGCTGAGTTGTTAAGAATTACGTTTTGTTTGGGTACTGATGGTCTCGCCCGAGTGAGAAAGGATCTCGCTCAGGCGAGGATCCACTGCATTGGTAAATTAGTCTCTGGACCAATTTCGCCCAGGCGGTGAAGTTCCCGCTCAAGCGAGCTAGAGAAAAATAGTTACTGGGCCTTTTTCGCCCAAGCGAGTGTGAATGGCTTGAGCGGAAGTATAAAATCTAAAGCTGGAATGGTGTTTACTTAAATGGGTGGCTGTTAAGGTTGTGTTTGACCGAGTATGATGAGTGTAGGGTGCGTAAGTAAGATTCTGGATGAGAATTTACTCGAGTGGGAACCTTAGAACATAATTTTATGAGTTGTGGTGAATTTCCGAGTGAAATTCCGAGTGACTTATGTTCTAGTCTTTCCCTTCCGAGTGAATAAGGTATAATCCGAGTGGTTAACATTGGGGTAAGTCTGAGTGGGACTTAATTTGGTAAATCCCTCCAAGTAAGTAGAGGTTAGAGCAATTTCTGACTGGAACCAGATTATGGGGGACCCCTTCTAAAAGAAAGGGAGGTTTATGAAATCTGCGAGTGGAGTCCCGAATAGGGAATTTCCGAGTTCAAGGTAACTTATCCCGAGTGGATCCCTCTGTGTGTGAAATTCCGAGTGGGAATGCCACCGAGTGGGGACATATGGTGTGTTGTCCAGAAGTACTCTGGAATAACTCCGTTTGAGAGAAAAAGAAAGGAAGTCGGTTTTAGAGAAATTACCGAGTGTAAGATTGATTGGGATTACTCGGAATTGGAATGCATTACCAAGTGAAAGGTCAAACGAGAGAAGAGTCGGTTTTGAAATAATTCACCGAGTGAGAACTGATTATAAGTTGAGTCGGCGTTAAGATGAATGGCTGAGTGGTAGCCGACTAGGTGTTGAGTCAGTTTGGGAATGAAATGCTGAGTGAGTGATGTCTTATACACTCCGAGTGAATGTTAAATGTAAATTCCGAGTGAACAAGGTTTCATGTATTTTGAGTGGCTAAGTGTTAAGTGACTCCAAGTGGAATTTGATTAAAGAGTTTATTCCTGAGAAATGAATGGTTAAGGTATTCTTCGAGTGAGAAGAGGTATAAATGCCGAGTGGAAGACCAATGAGTGATGAGTCAGTGCTAAGGCAAGTACCGAGTGAAGGACTGATTGAGAGGAGGACTCGGTTTCAGAATAAATTCCCGAGTAAAAAACCGAGCAAGATGAGTCGGTTTTGATTATTTTACCGAGTGGGAAACCGAGCGAGATCAGTCGGTTTTGGAATAAAGTTGCCGAGTGAAAACTGCTTGTGATGACTCGGATTTAGAATAAATAGCCGAATGAAAGACTATATGAGTGTGAGTCGGCCCTGAATGACTTGGCTTAATGGAAAGTGGATCGGCCTAGATTGTTATGCCAAGAGCGAGAACCGAGTGTGAGATGACTCGGATCCGGGTGAATTTTACTGAGTGAAAATCGAATGAATGTTGGGTCGGTTTTGGGGGAAATTCTTTCAATAGAAACCCGAGTGTTGGAAAAACTGCCGAATGGATGAGCATATGCTCAGTTCTGGGAGTTACTTACTCAGGTGAAGAGTTTTCACCCAGGATAACGATAGATTATGCTGGTATTGGCTGTTTACGCCCAAACTCCTGGCCTTAGTTGCTCGCCCAAACGAGTCGGTTTTAGCTTGAGTGAAGCCTCCCCCTGCTGTTTCTTTTTCCTTCACGTTTCGTTCCCCTCTGTTTGGCCCATGTGCATTGTTGGCACTCGCTCAAGCGAGTGGGGGTTTCGCTTGAGTGAGGGGGGCCTCCTGTTCCCCAAACGTTGTGATTGGTTGGTCTTTCTCTTCCCTTTCACTAAAATCAAATTCCACACTATTCCATGGACGCTGTGGTTATAAAATCTGACTTATAAATGTTGTATTGGTCAATTTCTTTAAACTTTAAACACACAGCATTAACTTATGCCTTCTTCCCTTATACTGTATGATGTTTAACCGAGACACCCTGATGGTATTTTCCCTCCTTTTCTCTCGGTTTTGTTTGTATTTCCCCTTCTTTCTCGGTTCTGATGGTATTGGACCCTCTTCCCTTATTTTATTAGATAACGAGGCAATATAAAAGGGCATTAATGTAATATAACATGACGTGATGGAATATTGGGCTGCCATTTTAATTAAAATGGTGAGATTTTAATGGGAGGAGGATATTAAATCAAAAACTCTCACTTTCTCTCCACTTCACGTCACTTCTTCCTCTCCTTTCTACACTCTTCTTCTTCGTCTTCTTCCCTTCTCCATCTCCTCTTTTCTTCTCTCCAAAAACCAAAACCGTGTGGAGCTTTCTTACCCTCTCCCATTTTACTTTCATGTAGGCTCAAAGGAGAAGCTCATGGTTGGATCCTCTTCCACTCTTCTCCTCTATTTTCGTGCAGAACCCTCTTTTCCTTGGGGGCTCGTGGCCAACTCTTGGGTGAGGTAAGTTCCTCACCACTCTTTATGAGTTTATGCCTTAGATTTTGGGTTCTTGGTTTTGGAGGAGTATATATGGCATGGGTTGTTGGGAGAGCACTTATGATGAGAAACCCTAAGGTGGGGTGTTGTATTATGGCATTAATGGTGGGTTATTATATGTGTAAGGAGTTCATACTTGGATGAGTGGAAAATGAATGAGCATTTATGGTGTTGTTGGGTTTTAGTGAAACCCTAATTTTAATAAATTAGAGAAAATATGAAATATGAGTGGGAAATATATTTAATGATGATAGTGAGTGATATTGATATGGGAGAATGGTCATTGACAATGGTTGATGAATATTAATAATGATATGTAAGTTTTGGTGAAACCCTAGCCCTAAGAATTTGGGAAAATGGATATATTGTAACATGGGAAGTTAAATTGAATGTGAATAGGTGATATTTAATGTGTATGTTGTTAGTTATAGTGATGAACAATGATGAACATTTTAGATAATCCTTAATGGTGGAACTAATAGGATATACCTATTGGTTGGTGAATTGATAGGCCATAGATGGATGAGTTGAAATTGTTAATTTGGTGATGGCTTTGAAGAGGCAAGGATAATCTATGTTGAGCTCTAAGTGACAATGATGATATTTGAAGGATTGATGTAATATGGGATTGCATTTTGGAATGGATGAGATGGTGATGTTGTTGAGTTTGGTTGGTCCATAAGATCTAGAGAACCTTGGTTTTGGGAAAGGAATTCCCGAAGCCTAACACGATTACATATGTTGATGATTAACAAGTCTAGGACTTGGGGTTAAGCTTTATGATAAGCTAACAAATGTTTAGAGTTATGATGGTTATTGATTATGTGTATGTATATGTAAGGTATGTAGATTGTATTACGGGTGATGCAATGGAGCATTTGGAGCGTTGGGATGGTTTGGCTCTTCCCTCAAGGTAGGAGAGGAGTTAACATTCAAATTGCATGAGTAAATTGAATAGTGATTGTTGTATGTGATGGATACTCATGCTTGCCTTGCCGTGTATATGTATTGAATTAATTGAAATGGCAACTGATAATTATTGAGAATTATTATGATACTTTTATGATGGGTGCAAGTAATTGACTTGCATGTGTATGAGGCAAATATGATTGTTATATATATATATATATATATGTAATTTGTAATACTTTGTTGCCACATGTGTGGATTAATATTATGTTTGTTGCTATGCCTCTTGATAGCCGTGTGTGGACTACTATGAGTGATGTTTGTGGCCATTGAGTGTCAATTATATGAATGACATGCCTTGAGGGGCTTGTATGTAATTATGTGATTATTGTAATGCCGTTATGGTTGATTGCAAGTGTTGACTTGCGTATATGATGTGAAATATATATATGAAAAATGTTGAGATGGAAATGCCACATTAAAACTTGAAAATAATGACTAAAACCAATAAAGATAAAATCCACTATAGTGTATATGGTGGTGTTGGTGATTATGATGATGGAGATTGATGAGTGGCATTTAGGATGCACAGAGTGAGCTTGCATTTGATTTGCATTGCATTGCATCCATGGCATATCATAGCTTCCGGTGTTGGAATATTAGGGGATTCCCCCGGTTGGCCCAGTGGGAGGGCGGCTCAGTGCACGAGCATTTATGTTGTTCCCCTGTGACTCGGTGTGTAAGTCACGAAGCTGCCCATGCTGAGCTACAGGGAGCTGCATGTGGTTGACCCTTGTGGGGGGGTGGCTCTTGAAGAGCAGGTGTCCCCAGTGGTCCTTTGGATCATAGCTGCCATGTTGTAAATCATGGTTGGCCCGCAACACCATATGTTGAATATGTTGTATACCGCGGTCATGGTGAAAATGGCCAGGTGTTGCATGATGGGCGATGCGGTTTGGTACCAGTAAAAATATGGTGAATATGCATGCATTATGACATATGTGTACACATTTTACTACTGCAGTAGGGGCATGGTATGTGATCATGCTTGAACCCATAATTTGGTGTTTATTCCCACAGTCGGATCCGTATTTGTTGTTGATTATTCCATTGTGCATATGCATTAGCCATACGAGCATTTGCATATAGCATGGAGATATGCCATATTATGATGACGATTGATGATGGTTGAGATGATGAGATGGTGTTGATGAGAAGGGTAATTTAATATACCGAAAGACCACATGAAAGTAATGAATAATATGAATAAATGAAATGATGTGAATATGACGATATATATATATATATGTTGTGGCCCAATGTATGAAGGGCGTATTTGTTATAATTGAGGATGATGATGTTAGCCCATGGTGGCTTGATGAAAGGCCGAATGGTCTATGTTGATGATCTTAGCCCATTGTGGCGCTGTGATAGTTACGTGTTGGCCCATTGTGGCGGTGTGATGAATGTGTATATGCTTGCTTGTTATGATTTGTTGAATAAGTATGAAATGTGCATATGTTGTTGAATTAATAAACTATGATGATTGTTAATATGTCTAGCAGAGCACACATGATGTTGTATGTATATACACATGATCACAATATATATTATTCGTCATTTTGAATGTTTAACTCACTCTCCCATGTGGTCTCCTTTTTAGCATTGTGATGCAGGTTGCCATGGGATGAGTTTGGATCTAAAGATCAAGATTTGGTAAAGGTATATAGTGGTAGAGGAAGTGCCTTGGCCGGCATCATTTATGGATTCTTGTGTATTGATTAAATGGTATATGATGATATAGATGATTTAGAGATTTTGAGTATGTATAAGACAATCCTTTGAATTGATGGATGATGAATATATATATATATATATATATATATATATATATGTAGGATATAAGAGATGATTTGATGTGTATTAGAGGGATTGAAATTGAATGATGTTCATTGATGATTGAGATAGTCGGGAGAAGATTCCCGAATATATATAAATGTATTTATGTATATATAGGTGTATATGATTATATCTTAGGCTTTGCATGCTTACGAAATAAATTGTAGAATGATGGTGAATGTCTAATAGGATTATAATATGCCTTTGCATGTTAGCCTAGCCTTTTCTCATATCGTCATATATGGGACTAGGCGTGTGCCCGGTATACACATTCTTCCGCTGTATACTCTATTAATATTTTTTTTGTATACCTTTATGGGCATTTTAGTTATCGATCCAGCTTTAGGTTATATAGTCTTACTCTTTGGTCTTCTGTGATTTGGGTCTTGATGTGATCATGGTGGTGTTTTTGAAATGTTTTCCAAACGCGATAAATTTACTCGTATTTTTATTAATTATGACGATCACATCGGGATTCGAATACAGAAAATCAGGGGTGTTTTAATCTGGTATCAGAGCATATTTTGCTCTGAATTGGAGTTATTGGTTATTACCAGAGCATGGCTGCTCTGTGTTGATTTGATATCATGGATGATTGGAGCATGTTTGCTCAATGGTGAGATACTTATGGTGATCTTGGGAGCGGGATGCTCATTATTGACATACGGTTGATTTGTATAGATTTAAGGGTGATAACTATCTTGAGGATGATATTATGTTTGATTGCCCTATATGGACTTAAGAATGACTAGTTGTTTAAGGATTATGAATTGATTATGAGGGCATACTTGTTCATTGAGGAATTATTATGAATCATTAATATTGAGGTTGTATGCTATTTGAGGACTTTCATGAGATTGTAATTTACAAGACGTGGTTGTTGTCTATGGGAAGTATACCCTTTATTATTGAGGTTGTATGATGTACTTATGGAGCCTAGTTGCTCATTGATGATTATGAATGAATTATGAGGATGAAAAGGAGTGAATGAATTTCCTCAATATATGATGGATGTATTTATTGTGTAAGACCGGTTAAGTTCCTTACCCTATTACCTTCAAATGATGAATATATTATTGTTGTGTATTGATGTTGATATATATAATGCAAATTAATTTGATGATGAATCCATGATTGAATGTTAATCATGGGAATAAAATATTGAGTTATGAATGTGAAATGCGAGATATGAATCGATATGATGATGGGTTTATGCCATGTATTAATCATGGGTAGAAAATATTGAGAAATGAATTGACATGGTGGTAGACCATGAATTATGAAAATTCTGAAGAGAGTGATAAAATTGTTGATTTGGCCTCTTGTATGATTTATACTTGTGACTCTAGCTGACACATGCTTGCTAAATGAAATGTAACCCACGTGGTTGATTTGGTTGAATGAATGATATTGAAGAAATTCCCTAGTGTGGGTATTTTTGAATTTAAATGATTGGCTATGCCATTTGTGAGGAATGAATTTTTATATTCTTTGGCACAAGAACCCTATGTGTTATACGATATGAGTGATTTATTGTATCCCTAGATTGGGAATTTGAATATGTGATAAGTGATTAAATATGAATTCGAATATGTTAAATTGGGTTGTGTCTCGGTTTTGGTGTGTGAAGACCGAGTGAATAACTGAATTGATTATAACCCACTAGGTGTAATGACCTAGATTGACTTGGTATGATCTTGCATGATCAATTGTTGTAGAGAATTAATTTAATAGACCCTATGGTGGTCTAGGCTCTATGTTATTTTGTGAGCCATATCAAATGATTGTGTGGTAGGTGAGAATTCCACAATGAGTGCTAGGTAACCCCTAATGAATAATGAATAATAATGTTGAGTTTGGGGTATGATGGAAATTGATTATGGTATACGATTTTACGAAGTGATGTGCCTTATAGATTATGGTCATTGGAACCCTTATGGATGACAATATGACTTAGAGATGACATATATGATTATGAGTTGGTGAATAGAAATTTGACCATGTCATTACCCCCTATTTTAATTGAAGGGTGCTGTATTGATGATAGAAACCACACAGTGATACGATATGATGTGAGTTATATGTTTAGTTTATGGACTTTAATTGTGATTTATGAGGAGAATTCCTAATGTGAAGGCTTATGATACGATTATGTAGCCTACTTAATAAGAGTTTGATGAATCTTTTAAGGCCCGAATTGATTTTCAGTCAACAAATATGTAAGTGAGACAAGAATTTTAGGCTATTTGAGCATGATTTTGGATTAATGAAGCCTGAGGACAGGGTATTTTCTTTGTGATGATTGAAAATTTATGGTTGGTACACCGATTAATGGTGAAGTTAATTAAGATTTGATGATTGATATGGCATGATGGATGCCAAATTAGCTATATAATGGTGGTGAGGTGTCAATATGTTAGTTGTGGGCTGGTGAGGATTGTCACCGAGCCTTATATAAACTAGTATTGCTTGAATATGTGTAACCAATATGAGCCATGGGAATACGAAGTATTGGTTCCGATATGGTCTTACATGCCATGAGCATTGTGGCAGCATGCACTTATACGCCGACTTTATGTGTTTGTGGTAACCACTACAGGATTGGGACGCCTTCCTGTATGTCGGATGCAGCAACACATAGGCCGGGCAGGTGTAGGGATTGTAACTACTTATGGTGAATGTATTGAGCCTATCTGGTCATACTGAGTATGAACATGTGAACTTTGTTGGGTGAGATATAATTGATGATACATGACATACTTGATGCAGAAATTTTACATTAAGAATGATGAAGTGGTGATGAACATGTTCTGATGGACTTTGGGGAGTCCAGTGTTATCCTATGGTGTTGTTGAATCTTGTTGATGTGTGGCCTGAGGTATGGCCTTGTGACATGTGTACGAAGCTGAATTTCGAGGACGAAATTCTTTTTAGGTGGGGTGGATTGTAACACCCCGAATTTTATAAAAACAAATAATTGATGGAAATGAATAATAAATAAATAAATAAATTAATGAATTGATAATTATTGAGGATGATTCGTGAAAATGTATGGATTGTTGTGGCAAGGTATGAATACAAGTATATAAGATGATGAAGAGCTGGATTCGGCATGTGTAATAAATTTGGAATGTAAATTTACAAGTATGAATGTGTGAACAGGTGGAATAAGCTTTATAATGTGTAAAAACATAGAAGATGTTCAAATTTGACTTATAATGAGACTTTCCGAGTGAGAATGCTCAGGACGAGTTGCATAAGCCTTACATATTGTATATGAGTTGTTGGAAGAGAGTGTATTGGCTTCGATTGCAAATTTCATGGGCTGAGTTGTTAAGAATTACGTTTTGTTTGGGTACTGATGGTCTCGCCCGAGTGAGAAAGGATCTCGCTCAGGCGAGGATCCACTGCATTGGTAAATTAGTCTCTGGACCAATTTCGCCCAGGCGGTGAAGTTCCCGCTCAAGCGAGCTGGAGAAAAACAGTTACTGGGCCTTTTTCGCCCAAGCGAGTGTGAATGGCTTGAGCGGAAGTATAAAATCTAAAGCTGGAATGGTGTTTACTTAAATGGGTGGCTGTTAAGGTTGTGTTTGACCGAGTATGACGAGTGTAGGGTGCGTAAGTAAGATTCTGGATGAGAATTCACTCGAGTGGGAACCTTAGAACGTAATTTTATGAGTTGTGGTGAATTTCCGAGTGAAATTCTGAGTGACTTATGTTCTAGTCTTTCCCTTCCGAGTGAATAAGGTATAATCCGAGTGGTTAACATTGGGGTAAGTCTGAGTGGGACTTAATTTGGTGAATCCCTCCAAGTAAGTAGAGGTTAGAGCAATTTCCGACTGGAACCAGATTGTGAGGGACCCCTTCTAAAAGAAAGGGAGGTTTATGAAATCTGCGAGTGGAGTCCCGAATAGGGAATTTCCGAGTTCAAGGTAACTTATCCCGAGTGGATCCCTCTGTGTGTGAAATTCCGAGTGGGAATGCCACCGAGTGGGGACATATGGTGTGTTGTCCAGAAGTACTCTGGAATAACTCCGTTTGAGAGAAAAAGAAAGGAAGTCGGTTTTAGAGAAATTACCGAGTGTAAGATTGATTGGGATTACTCGGAATTGGAATGCATTACCAAGTGAAAGGTCAAACGAGAGAAGAGTCGGTTTTGAAAAAATTCACCGAGTGAGAACTGACTATAAGTTGAGTCAGCGTTGAGATGAATGGTTGAGTGGTAGCCGATCAGGTGGTGAGTCAGTTTGGGAATGAAATGCTGAGTGAGTGATGTCTTATACACTCCGAGTGAATGTTAAATGTAAATTCCGAGTGAACAAGGTTTCATGTATTTTGAGTGGCTAAGTGTTAAGTGACTCCAAGTGGAATTTGATTAAAGAGTTTATTCCTGAGAAATGAATGGTTAAGGTATTCTCCGAGTGAGAAGAGGTATAAATGCCGAGTGGAAGACCAATGAGTGATGAGTCAGTGCTAAGGCAAGTACCGAGTGAAGGACTGATTGAGAGGAGGACTCGGTTTCGGAATAAATTCCCGAGTGAAAAATCGAGCAAGATGAGTCGGTTTTGATTATTTTACCGAGTGGGACACCGAGTGAGATGAGTCGGTTTTGGAATGAAGTTGCCGAGTGAAAACTGCTTGTGATGACTCGGATTTAGAATAAATAGCCGAATGAAAGACTATATGAGTGTGAGTCGGCCCTGAATGACTTGGCTTAATGGAAAGTGGATCGGCCTAGATTGTTATGCCAAGAGTGAGAACCGAGTGTGAGATGACTCGGATCCGGGTGAATTTTGCCGAGTGAAAATCGAATGAATGTTGGGTCGGTTTTGGGGGAAATTCTTTCAATACAAACCCGAGTGTTGGAAAAACTGCCGAATGGATGAGCATATGCTCGGTTCTGGGAGTTACTTACTCAGGTGAAGAGTTTTCACCCAGGATAACGACAGATTATGCTGGTATTGGCTGGTTTACGCCCAAACTCCTGGCCTTAGTTGCTCGCCCAAACGAGTCGGTTTTAGCTTGAGCGAAGCCTCCCCCTGCTGTTTCTTTTTCCTTCACGTTCCGTTCCCCTCTGTTTGGCCCATGTGCATTGTTGGCACTCGCTCAAGCGAGTGGGGGTTTCGCTTGAGTGAGGGGGGCCTCCTGTTCCCCAAACATTGTGATTGGTTGGTCTTTCTCTTCCATTTCACTAAAATCAAATTCCACACCATTCCATGGACGCTGTGGTTATAAAATCTGACTTATAAATGTTGTATTGGTCAATTTCTTTAAACTTTAAACACACAACATTAACTTATGCCTTCTTCCCTTATACTGTATGATGTTTAACCGAGACACCCTGATGGTATTTTCCCTCCTTTTCTCTCGGTTTTGTTTGTATTTCCCCTTCTTTCTCGGTTCTGATGGTATTGGACCCTCTTCCCTTATTTTATTAGATAACGAGGGAATATAAAAGGGCATTAATGTAATATAACATGACGTGATGGAATATTGGGCTGCCATTTTAATTAAAACGGTGAGATTTTAATGGGAGGAGGATATTAAATCAAAAACTCTCACTTTCTCTCCACTTCACGTCACTTCTTCCTCTCCTTTCTACACTCTTCTTCTTCGTCTTCTTCCCTTCTCCATCTCCTCTTTTCTTCTCTCCAAAAACCAAAACCGTGTGGAGCTTTCTTACCCTCTCCCATTTTACTTTCATGTAGGCTCAAAGGAGAAGCTCATGGTTGGATCCTCTTCCACTCTTCTCCTCTATTTTCGTGCAGAACCCTCTTTTCCTTGGGGGCTCGTGGCCAACTCTTGGGTGAGGTAAGTTCCTCACCACTCTTTATGAGTTTATGCCTTAGATTTTGGGTTCTTGGTTTTAGAGGAGTATATATGGCATGGGTTGTTGGGAGAGAACTTATGATGAGAAACCCTAAGGTGGGGTGTTGTATTATGGCATTAATGGTGGGTTATTATATGTGTAAGGAGTTGATACTTGGATGAGTGGAAAATGAATGAGCATTTATGGTGTTGTTGGGTTTTAGTGAAACCCTAATTTTAATAAATTGGGGAAAATATGAAATATGAGTGGGAAATATATTTAATGATGATAGTGAGTGATATTGATATGGGAGAATGGTCATTGACAATGGTTGATGAATATTAATAATGATATGTAAGTTTTGGTGAAACCCTAGCCCTAAGAATTTAGGAAAATGGATATATTGTAACATGGGAAGTTAAATTGAATGTGAATAGGTGATATTTAATGTGTATGTTGTTAGTTATAGTGATGAACAATGATGAACATTTTAGATAATCCTTAATGGTGGAACTAATAGGATATACCTATTGGTTGGTGAATTGATAGGCCATAGATGGATGAGTTGAAATTGTTAATTTGGTGATGGCTTTGAAGAGGCAAGGATAATCTATGTTGAGCTCTAAGTGACAATGATGATATTTGAAGGATTGATGTAATATGGGATTGCATTTTGGAATGGATGAGATGGTGATGTTGTTGAGTTTGGTTGGTCCATAAGATCTAGAGAACCTTGGTTTTGGGAAAGGAATTCCCGAAGCCTAACACGATTACATATGTTGATGATTAACAAGTCTAGGACTTGGGGTTAAGCTTTATGATAAGCTAACAAATGTTTAGAGTTATGATGGTTATTGATTATGTGTATGTATATGTAAGGTATGTAGATTGTATTACGGGTGATGCAATGGAGCATTTGGAGCGTTGGGATGGTTTGGCTCTTCCCTCAAGGTAGGAGAGGAGTTAACATTCAAATTGCATGAGTAAATTGAATAGTGATTGTTGTATATGATGGATACTCATGCTTGCCTTGCCGTGTATATGTATTGAATTAATTGAAATGGCAACTGATAATTATTGAGAATTATTATGATACTTTTATGATGGGTGCAAGTAATTGACTTGCATGTGTATGAGGCAAATATGATTGTTATATATATATATATATATGTAATTTGTAATACTTTGTTGCCACATGTGTGGATTAATATTATGTTTGTTGCTATGCCTCTTGATAGCCGTGTGTGGACTACTATGAGTGATGTTTGTGGCCATTGAGTGTCAATTATATGAATGACATGCCTTGAGGGGCTTGTATGTAATTATGTGATTATTGTAATGCCGTTATGGTTGATTGCAAGTGTTGACTTGCGTATATGATGTGAAATATATATATGAAAAATGTTGAGATGGAAATGCCACATTAAAACTTGAAAATAATGACTAAAACCAATAAAGATAAAATCCACTATAGTGTATATGGTGGTGTTGGTGATTATGATGATGGAGATTGATGAGTGGCATTTAGGATGCACAGAGTGAGCTTGCATTTGATTTGCATTGCATTGCATCCATGGCATATCATAGCTTCCGGTGTTGGAATATTAGGGGATTCCCCCGGTTGGCCCAGTGGGAGGGCGGCTCAGTGCACGAGCATTTATGTTGTTCCCCTGTGACTCGGTGTGTAAGTCACGAAGCTGCCCATGCTGAGCTACGGGGAGCTGCATGTGGTTGACCCTTGTGGGGGGGTGGCTCTTGAAGAGCAGGTGTCCCCAGTGGTCCTTTGGATCATAGCTGCCATGTTGTAAATCATGGTTGGCCCGCAACACCATATGTTGAATATGTTGTATACCGCGGTCATGGTGAAAATGGCCAGGTGTTGCATGATGGGCGATGCGGTTTGGTACCAGTAAAAATATGGTGAATATGCATGTATTATGACATATGTGTACACATTTTACTACTGCAGTAGGGGCATGGTATGTGATCATGCTTGAACCCACAATTTGGTGTTTATTCCCACAGTCGGATCCGTATTTGTTGTTGATTATTCCATTGTGCATATGCATTAGCCATACGAGCATTTGCATATAGCATGGAGATATGCCATATTATGATGACGATTGATGATGGTTGAGATGATGAGATGGTGTTGATGAGAAGGGTAATTTAATATACCGAAAGACCACATGAAAGTAATGAATAATATGAATAAATGAAATGATATGAATATGACGATATATATATATATATGTTGTGGCCCAATGTATGAAGGGCGTATTTGTTATAATTGAGGATGATGATGTTAGCCCATGGTGGCTTGATGAAAGGCCGAATGGTCTATGTTGATGATCTTAGCCCATTATGGCGCTGTGATAGTTACGTGTTGGCCCATTGTGGCGGTGTGATGAATGTGTATATGCTTGCTTGTTATGATTTGTTGAATAAGTATGAAATGTGCATATGTTGTTGAATTAATAAACTATGATGATTGTTAATATGTCTAGCAGAGCACACATGATGTTGTATGTATATACACATGATCACAATATATATTATTCGTCATTTTGAATGTTTAACTCACTCTCCCATGTGGTCTCCTTTTTAGCATTGTGATACAGGTTGCCATGGGATGAGTTTGGATCTAAAGATCAAGATTTGGTAAAGGTATATAGTGGTAGAGGAAGTGCCTTGGCCGGCATCATTTATGGATTCTTGTGTATTGATTAAATGGTATATGATGATATAGATGATTTAGAGATTTTGAGTATGTATAAGACAATCCTTTGAATTGATGGATGATGAATATATATATATATATATATATATATATATATATATATATATGTAGGATATAAGAGATGATTTGATGTGTATTAGAGGGATTGAAATTAAATGATGTTCATTGATGATTGAGATAGTCGGGAGAAGATTCCCGAATGTATATAAATGTATTTATGTATATATAGGTGTATATGATTATATCTTAGGCTTTGCATGCTTACGAAAAAAATTGTAGAATGATGGTGAATGTCTAATAGGATTATAATATGCCTTTGCATGTTAGCCTAGCCTTTTCTCATATCGTCATATATGGGACTAGGCGTGTGCCCGGTATACACATTCTTCCGCTGTATACTCTATTAATATTTTTTTGTATACCTTTATGGGCATTTTAGTTATCGATCCAGCTTTAGGTTATATAGTCTCACTCTTTGGTCTTCTGTGATTTAGGTCTTGATGTGATCATGGTGGTGTTTTTGAAATGTTTTCCAAACGCGATAAATTCTCGTATTTTTATTAATTATGACGATCACATCGGGATTCGAGTACAGAAAATCAGGGGTGTTTTATTTGTACTTGTTGAACTTGACTTGCTCCCGTGCTGGAACTTGTTGTCATTTTGATACAACAAGCTCTGATACCAGATGTTGGCAATTAAAATGAATTGTCTAGTTGAAATTGAGATGCTATGGGAAGAAAATAAGAACACTCAAAGAGCAAAATTTAATTTCACTATAATATTTGTATAACAGGTACACTCAAGTTTCTTTAGCTTTGTTAAAAGCTAATACATAAACACACAACACTCAAATAAAGCTTGTTGAAGCTTTCTCTCAATCTTTTCTTCTCACTTTTTTCTTCACTCAAGGCATACTAATAACTAAGGCAAGGTATCCTATTTATACTAAATTTTGATGTCACTTTTCTAAGGAAAATTCAAGTTGAAACTTACTTCCTAAGTTAGCAAAATTCAAGTTGGATTTTGCTTCCTAAGATAGAAGAGTTCAAGTTGAATTTTATTTCCTAGGGTAGAAGAGTTCTAATTGAATTTTGCTTCTTGAGGTAGAAAAGTTCAAATTGAAATTTGCTTCCTAATCTTAATCACTAAGCTTTTAGCAAATCAAATGACCAAGTTTAATTTCTAACAAAAGCTCAATCAAACTATATCAGGTAAAAAAATAAGTGATCACAATCACCATTATCAACCTTCACATGCAGGCAATTTTCTTGCCTTGGCAACTACTTGATAAATTTCCTCTGAACTCAAACCCACACATGAACTCATTTTCAATATTTTTCGGGATTTCATAAACCAGGATTTCACTTAAGAAATTTAGAAACAACAAATTCCCCATCCACCATGGAAAGGACGCAGAGATGCAGTGGTGAGACGGGGATGGGATTGGATATAAGTTCAAAAAGTGAAGTAAAAAACATTTAAAGTATTTATTTTTATGTAAATATTTCATTTTCTTAAGCTGATTTAAAACGGTGTCATTTAAATACCATGTTGCATAATACATGTAATGTGATGCTACATCTCATCTTATTTTAAGGGTGTTATAATAAGGATTATCATCAAGGATCTATTTATGTGATAGGAGAAAAAGTTTAGAATTAAATTATTTTAATATACGAGGAACGACCACTCCACGTTTTTATTATTCGAGAAATTAATTAAGGGTTTAGGGTTTAATTCCTCTATATTATTTTTTAATAAAAGTGAGAATATTTTTTTTATAGATAAAGTTGTATTATATTTTATAAATGTATTTTGAAGAATGATAAGATATATTTTTTATTTTTTATTGGTTGTGGAATTGAGTCTTATTATACCTAAATTTAAACCTATAAAACATTTTAATATGTTCACTATTGATAAGTATTTATAAGTAACTGATTATAAATTTATGAAAATATGATAGGTAGTAAAAGTAAGAGAAAAAGACTATTGAAAGAAAAGTAGAATAGTAAGAAAAAATTATTGGTTGGATGAGTAAAGAAACGAATGAAGAATATATATAAAGAATCGTCCACTTATAAAGAATGTAATTTAGTAAAAGCTTAAATATTCTATACTTACCTTTTTTATATTTTGTAAAAAATATAAATTGTCCCCTCGTCTTCCCTTCTTTTAAATTCAAACAAAATATTCTAGTATACTTTTTCATTTCTCTTCCTCCTATATTTTTCAACCCCAATACAAACATAATATTAATGTGATGTTTGGTATAAAGTTGAGTTGATGGAGTTTAGAAAACTGGGGTTTTGTAAATGAAGTTTAAAAAATTGAGGTTTTGTAAACGAAGTTTTGTTTGGTTGAGAGTTGAGTTAAAGTGAGTTGAGTTGTAGTGATTATGTTTGGTTTGTATTGAAATTGGGTTAGGGAAATGGGGTTTGAGGATAAAATTACCAAAAAGGGTATGAATTTAAATATATATAATTAATGTGTATATTTGTTTATATTAATATTAAATGTATAATATTAAAGTTTTATTATCGTAAAATTAATAAATTACAACCTTTTATTATTTTTTTATATTAAAGGTAATAAATTTATCAAATAATTTTTTATAGATTACATGTAATAAATTGGTTATAATTAACCGTCACTCGCTACAAACTCGTTATTTACACAATGCAACATACATTTTCGAATTACTCCTGGTTATTTATGCATCATGGGTAAATTATCGCATATACGCAAAAGCTTACGATTCTCACGTTTTGCCGCTCGTTATTCATCGTTCATTATGCGTCTTTAACCCTAATTAATTTAAACATGTTTTAAACCCTAAATTATAATTAAACATAAACAATTCATTTAATAAATACGAAACTAAATGAAATTACCTAACCTAATAATCATACAACAAATAATTACACAATACATGCAAACCTCAAAACAATACATATTATATTTTAAAAAAATCAAAATCAAAAACCAAAAAATGTTATGGTACACCCGTCAACAGAAGCACACCCATACACCACACCAACCAGCACCATCCATCATCTCCTCAGCATCATCACCGTCCATCCAAGCCACCATCACAACAGCCACCACCACCTGCAACCACCACCGACCACGGCCACCACCACCCCAACCCACATACGCCCCACAACCCGAGCCCGAGCCCAACCCAAGCCCGACCCATCACCAACCCAACCCAACCCCAAACAACCCCAACAACGCCCCCGACCCACCACCCAACCACCACCACCCACCACCCCCTTCCCAAAACCCAACAAACCCCGATCCTACTCCCCAAGGACGACCCACATCAACCCCCCGTTCCTGGGAACCTCACCCCGGCCCCGACACCACTCCGAGCCCAGCCCCACGCAAACCATCCCAAGAAGCCCAACGGCCCTACATGGCCCCCACCAACCCCAAACAACCTTTCCACTGAAACCCGACAACCCCCAACCCAAACCCAACAGAACCCACAACCACCCCCTTGTCCCGATCCCACCCACAGAACAAAAAATGCAGAGACAGAGAGAGATGGAAAAGAGAAACAGGATGAGGGGTAAGAAAGACTTTCCACCCGTTGGCGTTGAGCGGAGGCAGCTCAGGGTTGCTTCGCTTCAACGCAGGTTGTGGCCAACGGAATGACGTTCACCTTGACGGAACGGAGGACCTTGAACCAGCCAAACGAACAGCCGTTGAAGACGACAGAGTAAGTGCCGTTAAACGCGCCGGAACGGAGGGAAACGGAGGTTCGAAGGTTGAACCAAACAGCCTCTAATATTGTTATTACATAAATCAGCACTATTTCTTATACAACAACTCATGTTTGGATAACAATTGCTGATGTAATTTAATTAAATTATTTTTGGACAAGACATGCAAATAGAATTTAAGTTTCACATCTCATCACACATTTGTATGGTTCCAATGTAGTATTACTCATACTATATTATTTTCATCAATGCGAATATGATTCATACCCGATCAATTTTTACTTGGCACACATCACGAAATTAATATTGTTCTTTAACTTATGTGAGACTAGTTTAAAGTTTGTGATGTGCCACGTAAAGTTAAGCGGAATCAAGAATGATGAAATAATTTTCAACCACTTAAATTTTTTATGTTAAACATGTTCTAGTGCTCGATTAAATATGATCCTGAGTTAAAGTTTCATTGTTTTTTCCCCTTTGTTCCAAACTATGTTAAAATGCATGCATGTGATATGTTAAAATTTTATTGTGTTTGGTCTCTTTAATCTAGAAACAGAGATGAACACCATCTTATTTCTAAAACATAAGAAGTAAAACCCACCATTTTTTCCAATGTTTATTAATTGAAATGAGATTATCAAAGCCGAAATCACTATACCGAAGCAACAAGCCATGCATAACTTATGTAACACTAGCTATTTACTAGAAAACATTGTTTTCCATGTTTTACATTTTGCATTTCTACATACTTGTTTTTCAAGTGCTGTATTGTAATCAAACCATTAAAAGCAGTATATAAAATTACTAGTTTGCTGGGCAACCATCAACCACTACACCCTTTGCGGTAGGACAAGCTGCCAGTGGACAATGTTCACCATCATTCCCCCACCAAGATAGACTCTTGTTTTCCAAACCCAGTGAAAAGTAGAGCAACACAGTCATAAAAGCAACCCCACTATCAAGTGCCGCTGACAGAACATAGTTGTACCTCTGCCACCATTTCTTTCTGTAGCGGAAGACAAAGAAGTTGAAGATTGTTCCCACGAAAATCCAGGCATTGTAGTTCAATGGTGTTGCTGGTGGCATCATTCCAGTTGCTCCTAGCAGAACTGGAAGGTTTATTAGAGGAATCCATGACTGTTTGGGAAATGCTTTGTGCAGTAGCCACACAATTATGGGTCCTATTGCACCTCCAAGGAAAAACCAGTTCATTGTACTGTAGTTTCCTTGAGAACCAAAGATACGCTTTGGCCCTACCAGACCCCAAATAACTGATGCATCGAAGAATACGCGGTCACCTGGACATGTCCATGGACTGTCTGCAGGAAGCAGATCATCATGGCATATATTCTTGATAGAGTTCAGCAGCCACCATGCCACCCCAATGTTGATGGTTCCAGCAAGCATTGTACCTATGAACTATACAATACATGTGTGGACAAATTGAATGCATCAGAAACAGAAACAACAAAGTAAATGTAGTATCACTATCAGCATATGAGACATATGAGGTGAACGGTTTCTCTGTGTGTAACTCAAAGATTAGGCATTTAAAAATGATGTTGTAACCTGTACTATTATAAAGCTTTGCAAAATAAAAGTAAATACTAGCATATCTGATATACTTTATTTTGTATCATATGAATTACGAATTCTTGTTTACTGTTTGTATATCTTAACATATCTAATAGTTTGTCAGGAAATTACTCGCATGGTTGCTTCCCTAACATGTACTGCTGGAACTAGCTTTGTTTATAAACGGTTTAACTAATTTGTCTGAGAGTGGTTATATTTACTTAAAATCTAGATGTTTGTAATAGTTGTCAGTTAAATTTCCTGCCTAAAAAATTAAGCAAAGAAAAATTATGATGAAAGTGTAATATCTGCCTAACATTTCCTGCCTCAAAAATTAAGCAATGACAATCAAACTCATTGACTAAATATACTAGTAAACTGTAATATGCTGCAAAAGTGTAAATGCGATTCAATGTTTCTCTTGATAAAAATACCTAATATCAGCTTGTGTGATATCCATGAACTGTTTGGAGGTTAAGGAAAAGAACCTCAAATACCATAAAAATACCCAAAACAACCTGAAGGGGCATTCTATGAATGCTCATAATTGTGCCAGTTATGTTCTTATTTGGTCATACTAAGTAAATAATCAAAAGCCAGCAAAATAAACACTACAAAATTTGAGGGAAGAGGAGTGGGCTTGTGCTTTAAGAATATACCTGAACTAGGAACATTGATCTTGGAGGGATTTTCATATAATGCCCAAGCTTGAAATCGCTTAGGAAGGAGACAGCCTGTCCCATGCTAATGTAACCATAGGTTTTGAAGCATACATTGGCTATTGGTCTTCCAGGGTAAATGAGACCAAAGACATACTCAGTGATTATATTCAATCCTGGTGTCTGAACATACAACATAAGAGAGCAGTAGTCAAAATTTATTGTTTTCTAGTGTTCCACTGGTCCAGTAGTACTTAATATTTGAAAACCATAACAGGACTCTTGAGCCAAGATTACATTACATACAATACAAGATAGTAGCTCCATCTTATCTTAAACTATGAATATTTGGAAGTACTGGCTGGGAAAACATTTTAAGTGAAGTCTTATTTAAGAAGATATTATTATCTAGTTTTGTCACAGGACACATGAAGAGATGGTTTCTAACTAGTCCATGCCAATTCAGGTAGGAAAAAAGTTAATCAGATTAAGACGTACATATATTCATACCCTTTTGTAGATACATGTTAGATATAAAATCAATCACACTTATTTGTCTAACAGCTTAAGCTTTTTGAAATAATATTACCTCCTATGACTCCGGTCAAGTAAGTTAAATTTCTTCATAACATAGAGTTGGTCTATGCAATATGCTATCACATAATAGGAAGCAAAAGTTGCAGATTTTAACCTGGTTTGTGGTGGCTGTGATGATGCTAATGGGGAGGGTAAACCCAAAAGCTAGGATTCCAGCAAAGAGAAGTCCCCACCATGGCATCTGAACCTGGGTATTTAGAGCGATGCATAATATGAGAGAAACTATAAGTGTCACACCCAGCAACGAATAAAACCACCAGGAAGGTATGTCTTTGTATCTTTTCATCAATTTTGTGTGAATATCTTCTTTGCCTTTGGAAGAAGCACGATACCTCTCCATAATCTCCCTGAATATTTGGTTATACATCAAAATATAGCCATTTCTTCTCAAGAAAATAATTTGAGTAGCACCACTTACCTTCCATAGAAGCAAACAACATGTGTAAGGGTGGATGCTATGGTGGCGAATCCAAAGCCGTAAGTGAGAGCAAAAAACACACTGAGATGAATTCTACCTTGTTCTTGGTACTTTGCAACATGTAGCTCAAAATTGTTGTCCACAATAGCAGATATGTTGTACTTTTGACCTTGGGAAGTGAACAAGTGTGAGGAGAAAATGGGAAACCTATTGGCATTGTAAATATTTAAGCCCCAATATGCTATTGGAACGACAAGATAGACTATTAATGCGTAGCCAACAAAAACATTGACAATGGCAAAGAAGGGTGAGATGAGAGGGCTGAAAAGGAATGATGCCACAGCAGACCAATCAAGTGTGAGAGCTCCAAGTCCAAGGCCTTTCATGCCTGAGCCTATCTGCTGAGCTGTAACTGACTTGGAGAATATCCAACAAACCCATGATATGTTTGTGAGCGTTGTAAAGAAGTATCCAGGGATCACATACCACGAAAAACTGCACACTAGTGCAATAAAGAAGAACTTTGCACGTGAAAGTCGGTGATCATCTTTCTCATGCAATGCTCTGCATACCAACAAAAGTATGAATGCATCAATACAGTGTCTGCATGTGCAACTTTTTATTGCCACATCTAGCATGAGATATAAGATGCATTGGTAATTCTAGTCTTGCCATCTCACAACACGTTATCAGATATCCTAACTCCCACTTTCCTAATGACGTATACAAACACAAGACTGTCCTTGTCCTTGTCCTAAACGTCCATATCAGGTTTGCCAATTTGCAGAAATAATAATAATAATAATAATGGTAGAATTTAATTAAAATATACCCGCAGTGTAAAATAAATAAATTATATTGATATGTAATTGTCAAAAATGTTAACGTTAATAATAAATACTTTAAAATTCATGTGAAGATGTTTTTTTACAATGGGTCACACATCGCACTATTTAATAAAAGGAGCACTTAAAAGCCTTATTTAATTAAAGCTATTGTTTAGGCTTTTTAAAAAGCATTTTTAATCTATAAAGCCATTTTTTAAGTTACTATTATATATAATTTTATAAAATAAATTATAATCTACAATATATTAAATTTTATAAATACATATGATATTTTCTAAGAATCATATTTTATAAAATTAAAATTTATTAAATACTTCCAATATGTCAAATTAATAAATGAATATATAATTTACATATGTTGTTAACATTTTAATAATCAAAATTTTTAATAATTATTATAGGTTAAACTATATTTTTAAATAAGTCCAATCATATCTAAATATATAGCTTATGTCAACTATCAAACCATATCCAGACCTCATAATCAACATTAAACCAGCCTAATATTCCCACCCCTAGTAGATAGTATGAAAATAATGCATCACAATTCTTTTTTTGTTCAAGCATCGATTAAACTTAGAGAAAATCTATTCTTAAATATAAGAGTATTTTACTTGATTTATATGTATTAAAAAGGTTGGTTAATTTAATTAAAATTATTAAATTTATTTAAAATTGGTAATAGTTTACTAAAATTGACAATTACTCATTATTAAATTTATTCTACTTATTTGTTCTATTTAGTTTTTCTCCACTTATTATCTAATTATATTTAGAAAGATAAATAATTAAATTAATATATTATTTATTATTATATTGATATTATATATTAATAAGAATATTTTGGTTGAAAAATAATTAATGAGATAAAAAATTTAAAAAAATCTTATATTAAGTGAGAAATTTTTTATGAAAAAAATTATATTCAGGGAAAGAAATAGAACTTTTATTTAAAATACAAGTTCCCAAATTGATTAGGGATGGGTCAGATGCAGTAACTTTCGTAGCGTGGAAAGTGGACATTCTCTCCCACCATCATAATTCATAAGTCGTTTCCACTTTCCACATTATTAGGTATACGAAAGCAAAGTTAAGCGTTTGTTTCCCATCGGAAGTTAATTATTTATATTTAAGTGAGGTCAACTTTGACCTAGAATCTTGCATAACCCAGCTGGAACAGCTAAGTGCCATTATTTCCACAAATACAAATCCAGTATTTACATCTTTTCCTCCTCGATTTACACCTAAACATAATGAAGAATCTTTCCATAATGCATATAGATAGAACATGAATATTCTAAAAGGATTCAACGAGCGTGTATCTTATGCTTCCTTTAACAAACATTTTGAAAATAAAATACTTAAGCCGCGTTTAGTGAAAAAAAATTTCTAGTTGTTTTTTAAAATTTTCATTTTCTGTTAAAAAAATTCTTGAAAAACATTTTTATTTTTCAATTTTTTAAAAAAATTTCTTTAAGACTTCTTTGTTTTTCTTAAAAAATAAAAAAAATAATTTTCAGTTTTCTATAATTTTTTCTGAATATTTTATAAATAAACACTTTTTCCATTTTTTTAGAATAGTTTTTCATTTTTATTAAAAAAACTTACGAATTAAACACGACCTAGTTATTTTTACTTACCGGAAAAGTGAGACTTGAACGAGGGTACTGGGCCACCACATATGGGCCGGTTCAACCACGTACTTTCTCAGTAACCCAGCCCATCCATATCCTAGCACCTGCATCATCATGTTCATTTATCACTTTATGTTATCTTTCATCCTTTTCTCTTGATAACAAAACTTCAAAACAATGTGAAAAACCTCCATAAATTATGTGTTTTAAATTAGTTTTACAACGCCTCAGAAATTAGGGAAAATAAATCCAAATGAGTAACTACCTCCTGAGTCCTGAGTATATGTTAATATTTTACACAACGTGATAGCGATAAAAATATATGATAATTCTCAAATTTCAACCAAATATAATGACCCACCATAAACAAAAGTTTCAATATAATCATCATTCGAAAGAACATTAATAACTAATATCTCCATTTGCGATTGTTACTTTCTTTAAAAATTAGTAAGTGTTTGGACAACAATTAAAAATAATAGAAAAAGGTGGAGCCCGTGTGGTAACAATGATGGTGAAAACGAAATCCATGAAAAGAATACAAATCCTACCGATTATTAAAACCAAAAATTTTATTAACATATATAAAACAAAAAGTCAGATGTAGCACAACTAAATTAGGGTAGACCAACAAAAACATCCGTTAATTTAATGAAAATTAAATTGTTTTAAATGATGTATAAATTGATATTAACTATTAAATTATATTTTATTTTTACAATTCTATTTTTAGAATTAGTTAGAAAACCGAATGAAAATCAAAAAAAAGAAAATACAAAGCTATGAAGGCAACAAAGGTATGGATTATATTCAACTAAAATAACGTGAGGATGAGAATCTTGACACGACCATGAAAACGACAGAGAACCTAGCGATGGCAAAAGAAAGGGGTTAGACGGGTGACGGATTCATAGATAGTTAATTACGCTTTTAATTTTGAATCAAAGAAAAAGTAACAAATAAAAATAGTGAAGATCACCGAAGAAGTCTAACTCCACGTTGACATTTAATTAGATTTTTTTTTAGTTGGTAATATAGTCGATATATGTAAGGTCTATAAAAAAAATTAGACATCTAAGTATTGGTTTAGTTATGAAAATTTTGTTCCACCATTAAAGTAATTTAATAGTAAAGATTAATTTAATGCTTCGTTCAAATATTTTTAAAAACTCATATTATATTCAGAATTTTTATGATGAAACAAAAGTTTTAACCATCTTAAATAATATAAAAAATAAATATTAAATTTTAAAATTTTCTTATTTTTCATAACCTTATTTTCCATCTATATCCATGGTTAAAACTATGATAAATGAACAAAAGGGAAGAGGTGAACCTGGGTAGTAACGATGAGAAGCCAAGAAGCAAGAAAGGAGATGCTACGTCCATAAAAGGCTTTGATAATGTTGACAATACCAACCGCATAAGGTGACCCATATCCGAATGCGCTTCCGGCATTGGCGAATATGGTAATGAGCACGTGCTCCTTCACGTTAAACGGACCCGGATTAAGTGAAACCTTTCTCGACCCGAACCCGAACTTGGTGGTCGGTAAAACCGCCGCCATAAAGTGGCCCAAGGGGAGGGTGGCGACTTGAACGCTGATTTGAGTTATGATAAGTGGTTCGGTGCGGTAGGCGAAGAATTGGTTGAGGAAAGACAAGAGAGAGCAAGAGAGAAGACCCAAGAACCACATTCGGAAGGTCCATACCGGTTGGGTCGGGTCATCCGTGTTGGTTACGGTTAACCGAACCTCTTCTATTGGAGACTCTTCTTCTTCTTCTCCATTTTCTAAGGTTGTTGTTGGCTTCTCTATGTCAGAGCTCATGGTGTGGTTTTGGATGGTTGTGTTGTTGAAATGAATGAGCCTGAGCCGGTTTTTGTAACATTTGAAGTTGAATGGAGTATTTGATTTTACACTGTTCAATGTGTAGCTGTGGTCAAGTTATGATGGCTTCAGACTAGTTGAGTGGGGGAGATTCTTCTTCATTATTTGTCAATTGGGACTCCACTGAAAATATGTATAATGTTATTATAAAACCATTTGTTATATTCAAACACTTTATTGTATTCAATATTTATCAAAATTATATCAATAAAATTTGTTCATCTGATGAACGGTTTTATATTAAATAATTTCTCAAACTCAAAATCTTTCGAGATTTTTTGTATTTAAAAAATTCTTGCTAACGTCTTATTTGTCATATCTAATTATTAGACATGAAGTGCACAACCTTACCTAGAATAGATCCAGTAGCATATATATATATATATATATATATATATATATATATATATATATATATATATATATATATATATATATATAAAATTTCATGTACTCTTGTTTGCGTTAAAATCTAAGTAACGAGGCTTGCTTCTTTTTTTTTCATTCTTTCACTGAGACAACATCTTTGTTGATATATGAGTGTATTTTTCGTTGTCTACTTTTTTTATACATTTAAACTAATATTTTTTGTTCACATATAATAGTAACACTTAAATTATATTTTGTTTTATATTTTTTTCCTACATCGTTGCATATTAATTGAGTGGAGTGTACGTAGGGGGAAATAATAAGATTTCTCTTTTTAAAATTTTCACTGCAATCAAAGTATCAATGTTGATAGCACATGATGGGTGTATTTGGTATTTTAACTGGATTGGTCAAACCTAAAAACAGATCCTACGATTAAACGAATTTTTGACTGTGTTGAACACTGTGAATGATTAATAAGATTTTTTTATTTTTATAACTTTGTCTTTCTATCTGGAAACCAAACGGACCTGTAATTTATATTTATATTATTTATATACATATAACGAGCTACAGTGACCCACTGTTATATATAATATAGATTGTATTAATATAATATAATGTGAACACAATATAAACATATGTTAATATATAATATTTATTATATAATAAATTGAAAATAAAAATCTCAAAATATTTATTAAGTTATACAATTTAAAAAGATGTTCGATATATGGTAATAAAATTATCTTCATAGAATAAAAGATTACTGTGAATATTTTTATGAGCAAAAATTTAAATTTAAATTTGAAATAAATTTATTAAAATATATATGTAAAGTTAACACTTTAAATATTTTATTATTGTATATAAATGTGTGTGTAATTTTATATAGGATAACAATTTTAAAAAGAATTTTTAAAAAGAACATCATCCAGCCACCTTGATTAATCCTCATATAATTTTTAATAAAAATATTTATTTTGATTATATTGTACAATGTTGTACATACTAGGTAAACTCGTGATATATAATACAATATATATTTAATTTTACAATATATAATAATAATTTATTGAATTTATGAAATTTTACACGTGACAATAAATTTAAAAAATAAACTTTTTTATTTAAAAACATCATTAATGAGAATGTTTACCCATATTAATAAAGAAAAAACATTAATTATCTAAAAATTAGTATCAAGAAAAGAAAAAAATAATCACTTAAAATATCTTGTGAGGTTTACTTTTAAATTTTGAATTAAGATACACAAAGTAAAATTAGATGCATGAGATAAATTAAAATGATTATTTTTTATTTATATTACTACGAGCATATATAATATTTGGGATAAGTATTAAAAAATAATAAATGGTGAGCTCTATAATAATAAAATTATTATTATTTTATAATAATGTATTCATTAGGTTTTGTTTCTAATAATAAAGTAATTATCACCACTTATACACCAGGTTGCTTTTTATAATGTTGTGTTCTTATAGTTTTAAAAATAACAAGTTTTCTTATTAAGAAGGGCATGCAACATTTAATATAAATACTAAAAGATCAAATATCAATTTTCTACTTTATTTTTTTATATTTGTTCTTAGAATTCATTTCTCTCAATTTTTCAAACGTGAAACACTTGACTAGTCTCTTATTTTATATATTAATTTCTTCTTCTTCTTTTTTCACTTAATTTAATTATATTTCTATGGAGACATATTATATTTAACATAAGTATTATTCGATCATAATTTTTCTTCTTTTCTTTCTTTCTATTTCTTTATTCTCTTTATTTTTTTATATATATGTAATCCTATTCCATAATTATATTGTTTTATTAAATAATAACCAAAAAATATTCGTCACCAATTCGAGAGAGAGGGCTGGTATGTATGTAAAGTATGACAAAGAATGATCACTCAACACCGTTGTTGAGGTACATACAACCCAATTGAAAAGAGATAGAAAGAAATTTACAATAATAATAATTATTATTATTATGATAGAAGAATACAAGTGAATGTGGAAAAGCGTGCTTCTGAAAATTCAAAATCAGTAGTAAAGATTTAACCGTTAATTTTATTTAGTTACTTTTATTATTTTTATATGGAAACTCAAAACATCTATCACAAGCACTTACATCAATTGACTTTAGAGTTGTTTAACCTTAGTTTTTGGATTTGAATTTCTATATATGTATATTTAAATTCTAATAACATTTTTAAATGACTCATATTTATCAATAAACTCAATTTGTTCTTTCTAATCAACGCGCTTTAAAACTTCCCAATCTCTTTTCATTTCTTCTTCCAGTGTAAATTAAAATTATGTCAGATGAGTTACAATAACTTACATAATCTTCAATTAACTGAGTGGGTATTTCTTAATCCAGTAGTAGTTTCAATCAACAGAGACTTGTATCTCTTGATTTGTCTACGTGTATTCTAAATTTATAACGTCACTTAGTGGATGGGGGAGATAATGGTGCCATTGGATTTATTGGTGTTTTGGAAGTTTCTGTTTTTTGTTTCTAGTAAGGTTTTATTATTTAATTTGTACAACTTTAAGGAAAAAAAATAAAAATCATTAAAAATTATATTGAACTTGTATCTGAAGTGATGAATACATTGATATTAATTGTAAAGACGAAAAAATTATTTAGATCTGTTCTTTTATTTAATATTGTTAAAATTGAACCAATTTAACCGGTCCGATCAGTTTAACTGTAAATTGGTTAAGCAAATGATCCAAATCGATTTTTTAATATTACCGGTTCAATTTCAATTTAATCACAATTTACTTGAATGAGTATTTTCACCGGTTCAATTTCACATGTTACATATGTGAATCGAACTCCAAGGACCATGACCAGAATGCCTCGAAACTAAGACCACGTCACCAAAAGTATGAGGAATACTTGACTTAGTTACCTTAATGTGAAGAATTTAGACTCCCCACTAAACCTAACTATAAAATAAGATACTCTACTGAGGTAGTATAAAATTGAGTGTACAAGAGAATACTTTATACTCTAATTGAATAAGGTCAACATTTGACTCCACCGGACAGAACACATAACTTATTAAGTAAATAAATAAATTTAATTCGGTGTCATACTGGCAAGTTGTTTTATCGTGCGATTTTGTGGGCACATGCAATTTGCATGACTTTGCATTCCTTATCCCAAAGTTTCTTTGGAGCGACGCATTTTGAAAACGTATTACATGTGTTCACATGATACAGAACATGGCGGTGGACAAAATTGACCTAACATGATTTTTATGGTAAACACAATCATTTTCTAAAAAATAAACATATTGAAAATTAAACACAATTATTTCACCTAAAAAATTTAAAATGCAACAATTTAACTTCATGCATATTTAAAATTTTAGTTATTTAATTAAATACATTAAGTTAGTTAATTATTTCTAACATAGTTATAAAATTACTTTTAATAATATTAATGAAACCGAGAAGTAAATATACCATACCTTTTCAAGAGTTTAAGTGGACATGCATAATCAAATTAAATCAAGTATTATGCGAAGGCTGACCAAAAAAAAAAAAAGTATTATGCGAAGGGACTCATATTTTGGTTTATAGGAGATTGGTTGGTGTTAATTTGATACATAAAATTGAATGTGGTGAATTAGGGTAACTTATCCTAAAATTTAATTTTTTTTTAGAAGCCTTTTGAAATTGGAATTATAATAACATAATGCGTGGAAATCTCAATATAAATAATATTAAATTTCATTTATAATGGCTTTATCAAAATAAAATAAATCTATTTATGAATTTATTCTATATTATAATTATTACATACCATTATTCATGATATCTCAACAGCTATTTATAGATTCAACAAACATAACACAAACTATTATTTCAATAAATTCATGAGTTTATAAAAACTCGTGTTAGACAACAAAATAATCTATATTTGTAAAGGACCCCTTCATATAACAATTATATATTTAAACTTCATAGAAAGTTTTCCGATATATAATATTTGTGATAGCATTGTACTAACACACTTCCTTAAAATTTAAAACTCATAACATATTTGTCTCCCTAAAATGACACTAAAAAAATTACATATTTCATACAGAATTTATAAATATCCTACATAAAAACTTGATGACAAAGAAGACCAAACCCAAAAATTATATCAATTAAATTTTAAGTTATAAAAAATACTCATCATCATATTTACATCACATACATATATATATATATATATATATATATATATATATATATATATATAATTAAATCATAATAGACAATGTTATGCAAACATCAATATAAATATTTGTCAAAAACTATAAAATTACAATTATCCTGAACTACCACATACACATACCATAAAAGATTCAGTTTTACACATAATTATATGATTATAGTTATACTCATCATCATATAACTCTAGGCCAAGTACTCTCTTTTTTTTCTATCGGGGCTGCTCATCAACCATATATTTTAAATTCTCCAAATTACCCAATGCCTGAGATTGCAAAAACTCACCAAACTTTCAGCAACGCCCAAGATAATCCAAATAGTAGCAAAGGCAAAAAAAAGAAAAACTAAACATCAAGATATTGCATATTTGCACAACTAAAATAAAGTTGTTAAAGCACATCACTTCACTTGATTAATGCTTCTCTATCACAAGCCTTTTATCCAACTTTCAATTTAATAGCATAATCTCGGCAACAATGTAATTTCCCCCACCTAATTTGAAATAAGAATTCACCCTTCACAAGTTCGAAGGGTTTTTGACATATTTGGGGTACTTTAAAAAATTATTAGAAATATGGGGTTGGAACAGAAATATTTTATGATCTGGGGTTCTTTCTGTCTTGTCAAATTTAAATTTCACACCCTATCTTTTAATTTCGTTCATGCAATAGATAAATTATTGCATGCTTGACACATGTCAAGCATGCAGGGAAATCGGCTTGTAAAGAGACGAAATCCTGGTGTATTTTTGTTGGCCCATAAGACGAATTTGACCTGTCAGGCACAGGGGGAGTAAGTCTGAACTTCGTCCGTTTGAAAGACAAAATACACAAAATTCGGTGCATGGAAGGATGAATTATGACAGCATTTCGTCGCCCAAGAAGACAAATTTGGGTCAGGAATTCGTCTGGGTAACAGACGAAAATACGCACGGGATGAATTTAAAAGTGGTCCTCACCTCAGTAAAAAACTTCACTTAAAATCTTTCACCTCCACCTCTTCGTTGGTGAATTTCTAGTGGTGTGCTGCTCCATTTAAGAGAGGCTTTTGGCATTGTGTTTTTTTTTAATTATCTTGTTCAAAGAAGGTATGTTTGTCCCCACTTTAAATGTAGATGTTTTTTCTTGAAAGTGATTGTTCATTAATTTTTTTTAGTGTAGTTTATTGATAGAGTGATAATATGTATAGTTTGTGTGATATTATGTTTTGTTTATAGTGTATTGTTGTTCATGAAAATAAATATATTTTTTTAAGATTGCTTTTTTTGTAGTGTTATTTATTGGTAGTGTGATATATGTTATTGATAGTGTTATCATTTTTTGTTGTTTATATTGTGATTATATTGTAAGGATAAAATAATTAAATTTTAAAATGTTAATGGTTTTTTTTATTGGATTAGTTGGTAGTGTGTGAAGGTTTTATGTTAATGTTAATTTTTATTTTTGTTTATAGTGTGTTGTTCATTAAAGTAGATATATTGTTTTTGTCAAAATAATATATTTTTATAATGTTATTTATTTATAGTGTGATATATGTTATTGATAGTGTGATTATAGTGTAAAGATAAAATGATTATATTTTAAAATATTGATGTTTTGTTTGTAATGGAGTTTTTGATAGTGCGTGAAAGTATTATATTTATGATAATTATATTTTTTTTGTTGATAGTGTTATTTGTTAATGAAATAGAAAAATGCATGTCAGTAGTTGATATTATGTGAAAGTATTTTATTTATTTATATTACGAATGAATTATTTAAGTTAAAGTAATTTTTTATTGTGTCACTATAGTGCAAAAGATAGACGCATCGTCTTCATGTGTACGACAGCTAACTGAAATAAATCCTGGCCCTGAAAATTCATCGCTTCTGAAATTTCAAAATGTGCATGTATCTGAATCGCTATGGTGGAAAACCAGACAAGATTTTAAAATGCAGACGTGCCTTACTTTTTCGTGGTGGGAAGAATTATGTTCCCCAACAAATTGCTCCATTGTTATAAAGAGTTGGTTTCCTTGGGATAGCTCAGCTTCATTTTTTTTCAGGTGGAGCCTGCTTTGGTGTCTGCACTTGTGGAGAGGTGGAGACCTGAGACACATACATTCCATATGCCACCTGGTGAGTGCACGATTACCCTCCAGGATGTGGCAGTGCAAGTTGGTTTGTGCGTGGATGGTCGACCACTAATAACCGATACATCTAACCGAGATTGGAAGGTGACCGTGCAAAATTTGTTTGGTTTGCATCCACCTAATGATGCATTTCATTGTGGTGAGTGCACGATTACCCTCCAGGATGTGGCAGTGTAAGTTGGTTTGCGCGTGGATGGTCGACCACTAATAACCGATACATCTAATCGAGATTGGAAGGTGACCGTGCAAAATTTGTTTGGTTTGTATCCACCTAATGATGCATTTCATTATGGTTGTCTAAAGATGAAATGGCTTTCGGATAACTTCGCCAACGTTGATGACCACGTTGGAACTCCGCTACAGTTGTTGAGATACACCAGGGCATATATTCTACGTTTGATTGGTGGGGTTATATTCTCTGATCAATCCAGTAGCAGTGTCTCTTTGAAGTACCTGCCATTACTGGCAGATCTTGATACTTGCTGTAACATTCTAAATTTTAAAATAAGAGAATTAAATTAATAGAATAAATATTAAAAATTTGTGTGTGAATTACTTAACATCCTAAATTATTAAGAATAATTAAATTGAGAATTTTGGGAATTTCTGGTGGCTTATGGAAACCAGTTAAGCTAAAGATGAACCCGATTGAGACATGGGTGTCAGAACAAGTATCTCGGAATGAGATGATATTGGTCAGGGCTGTCGAGAAAAATATTGGGAATCTGAATATATATTCGGAATAATTTTCAGATGAAGTATTGAGCCCGAACTGAGAACCTGTTGGTTATAAAACGATAAAATGTTAATGAATGGGATTTAAAATAAACTCAAAAGCCCAAATTTCTTCTCCTCTTCACGCGTGAACTTCTGAATATTGAGAGGCACATTTTACTTCTTCACTTTCCCTATTCCATTCTTCTTCCTCTCTTCTTCTTCATACAAACCCCAAGTCAAGGTGGTGACTCCCTCTTCTTCTCATTTCTTTTCAAGAAGCTTAGAAGGAGACCATTGAAGTTGAATCCTTCCTCCTCTTCTTCCCTCATTTTCATGTGGCCTACCTCTCCTTGAAAGCCCATTTTCATTTTGGGTGTGAGGTAAGCTCTTTAACTATTTTTGGGTGGATTGATGTTGGTATTATGTAATGTTGTGACTTGGGAGAGTCATGCATGAACATAGAAGTATATAGAGAGCATTTAATGCATGGGTTTTAAGGTGGGTTTTTATGAGAGTAAGATTTCTTGGGGAAGTAATGAAGGTGGATGCATTTATGGTTGGAAGGAGAAGAGTATTTATTATGGTTGTTGGATTTTATGAAACCCTAGCTTCATAAATTTGGGGGAAATGTATATTGGAGGTAGATGAGTAATTATTGTTGGCAATAAATATGGGTTATGATGAATAAGGGTCATTGGTAATGGTATTTGGTTGGTGGAAGTCATTGATGGAGAAACCCATGAAAGGGTTTGGTTCTAGAGTGCATAACAATAAATGGTGGCACCTAACCTATGGTGGTTATGGTGGATAAAATGAAATAAAAGAGGTTTGAGAATTAAAATAATATAAACATCAAGTTATTCAAATATATAAGTATTTGAGTCTTGATGGGTAAATAGAAAATTGATTGTGTAATGTGTTGTGATGTAGGAAGTGACCCCATCAACGAGGCGGAAACGTCAAACCGTGTTGATCACTACTTCACTTGAGGTAGGAGGGGGTAACTATTCTAAATGCATGATTTCATCCATTGATGATGTGAAAATATGTATATGTGATTATGTTGATGATTGTTTGAATGGATGATGTGATGATGTTATAATTTGAATGCATTTAGAATGATTATTGTTGTGTGGCATGTGTTTGGGATAATGGATATGATGTTGTAATAGATTATGATGATGAGATGTGATGGTGGTTTAAAACCATGTATGAATTGAAATCCATGATGAAAAATATCCCGAAGATGTATGTTTGAATTGATGAATGTGTATGCCACTAACTCTTAATGTGTATGAAATGTAAAGAGAATTGGTGACGACTGAGGATGATGAAAATACTGAAATCCACTAAATGGTGGTGAATGATTGTATGTGGAGTGGCATCTAGGATGCACAGTGTGAGGATGCATTTGATTTGTATTTGCATTGCATCCATGGCATATCGTAGCTGTCTATGTGGAATATTAGGGGGTTCCACTAGGCGGGCCCAGTGGGAGGGTGGCTCAGTGCACGAGCGTCTTGTGGTTTTTCCCCTGTGACTCGGTGTGTGAGTCATGAAGCTGTCCATAGTTTGGTGACGAGGCACCCTATGTGGCTGGCCCAGTGGGCGGGCGGCTCTATGGTGAGCGAGTTACCTCGGTGTCCGACGGGGCACGGCTCTCTCGATGTGTGTTCGGGAGGGGCCCATAGCACTTGTGGTAATTGAGGCCACAATGTTGATCCGCAAGTCACAGGGTGACTAGTGCTACAGATGGGTGATAGCGGTTTGGTACCAGTAAAATTATGATGGTGTAAGCATGCATGAATTGAGATATATGTGTACACAATTTTCTACTGCAGTAGGGGTATAGTAGCACACCTATGCTTGTCCCACAATTGAATTAATGTTATACTCCCACAGTCAGATTCGCATTGTTGATGAGAAATCCTTGTGCATATGCATTAGCTTTAAGAGCATTTGCATATAGTATGAGATATGCCTAGTTGAAAGCCCATGGTGGCAATGGATGAATGAGAATTAAAAGGGAAGAGAGTTGGATACTAACCCGAGGTGTGTATTTGGTAAACCAAATGAATGAAATTGTGGATGTATACTTGAGTTTATGAGATATGTTTATGAATGATGTATGATGTCGTGTAAGAATTGCTATTTGTGCAAGTATGCATGTATTTCACCATAATGTATGACTTTTATTCATTTGGATTATGTTACTCACCTCCTCGTTGCAATTTTTAAGTTTGATGTAGGTATGATGTAAATCCTACCATTTTGGAGGCCGAGTTTGAAGAAGGTAAATATGGAATGGGAATGGGAGAGCTTGGGCCGGCGTGTTTTTATTTTGTATGGTACATGGTACATATATGCCCAATTTTGTAATCTTGATATAGTAAATGAAGATTTTGGGGTCATGTAGGAAAATGAGACCTTGTGTATATGGCTCATTTTCATTAATAACCTTTGGTAAGGTATAATACCATTGTGATGTTTGAATCTTAGTCAATTTGATGTAAGGATGTTGAAAATTATGAGTTATAGCTCCTTTATGATATGTGTTTGAGATTCGGTATAGTTGTTTTATGCATGAGCTAGGAATTAGCATGGTCAAACAATGATTTATGAGGTTTTGATGTGATGTAAGGAATAAGACAGCTTAAGTATGTTATTTGTGGTTTGTGTGAAATGGAATGGATCCACTTTGCCAAAAGTAGACCACTTGGTTACCTTAAAATGCCTTAAAATGAGATAATCGTGCTTATGCGCATAAATTACTCATTTTTAGGAATTTTCGAGTGCGGCCAGTTGCCACACGTCACAAATAATGTGTTTTAGCTTGTGTTAAAATTTGGTGGCATTTTGATATCGTTTGCATGGGTTTTGGTGGTTGAGAATTCATCTTTGGTGCAAATTCTGCATAATTTCTGCAGAATGACAGGGCGTAATCGATTAGCCTCCAGGGTGTAATCGATTACAAGGCCTCTGTCCTTAATCTAATTTATTCTGCATCAGATTGTAATCGATTATGGGTCATCCAGAGCCAATGTAATCGATTATGCTCTGAGTGGTAATCGATTAGTAGAAACACCTGATGCATTACATAAATCCCAGTAGCTTGCTAATCGATTATGGGCAGTGTAGTAATCGATTATACGTCCAACAGAAACCAGGTAATCGATTAGCTAAGGATCCATAATCGATTAGGTGATGCCTCTGATTCAATATACCATTCCAGGAAGTCAGTAATCGATTACCATTTGCTTGGTAATCGATTAGGGCATTGTAATCGATTATTTCCAGTCCTTTAAAGCCTTGATTAAGTAAGGGATAGTCGATTATACTATTTCGTGATCGAAATGGTATTATTTGGACATGTGTTGCATACTCTGATACCTTCTCATATCTTCATATATGAGATAGGTTACATAGATCCAGGGTATTGATCAAGCTCTCCATTGTAATTTTTCGTGGAAATAAATTATGAAAAACGTGAAAAATTTACCCCTATTTTTGGGGGCGTCTCACTTGCGGTTCGTACAGTTGGGGTTCTGCTGCACTGAGTTATTTGTATCGTGAGTTGTGTAAGTCCACGGACTATGACCGGTCTTCAATCTGTGGTTTGCATTTATTCCTTCATGTATGGGCTTGGGACAGATTTCCTAGCATTGCACCAAATGTTTCCCCTCGTGACAAACTTCCAGGAACACCTTATGGTGCGAGGTAAGATGGATTACATATTATTTTTTTTGTTTTTGTTTAAGGTTATGATGTCATTTGTTTCTGACGCCCAATTTCATTGTAGGTGGTTAGGGAGTCAAATGTCTAAGGCTGTTCGGCAAGATATTGACTTCTATTGGCGCGCATTTGACCAAATGGGTCATAGTGACGTAAGTTTCATTTTATAAATTGTGAACACCTATTTCAGCCCATCCGCAAATGAGGAAGAATTTAAAAAAAAGGGGGGGGACTCGAAAATGATCATTTCCGAGTGGAAGGACTCGGAACAGATCAAATCCGAGTGGAATCTACCACTGTTGAAGAGAAATGATCAAAATCGAAGTGGAACTACTCAGAAATGACCATTTCCGAGTAGAACTACTCAGAATGGAGCAAATCCAAGTAGAACTACTCAGAATTGATCAAAACCGAGTGGAACTACTCAGAAATGACCATTTCCGAGTAGAACTACTCAGAATGGAGCAAATCCGAGTAGAACTACTCAGAATTGATCAAAACCGAGTGGAACTACTCAGAAATGATCAAAAACCCGAGTAACAATGAAGCATTTCCGAATGGAATAGGCTCCTGTTGGAGAATCTGAGCGCAATGCCACATAGATGCTCAAATCCGAGTAAAATACTCAGAACGGGTCAAATCCGAGTGAAATTACTCAGATTTGGGCATGTCCGAGTGGAGCATGACCTGTTAAGCCTAAACCTAAGTGAAGCGACTCGGATTAGATGTGAATCTGAGTGGATGATTCCCTCCTAAATGCATTCCGAGAGAAAATATCCAGTTTCCAAGTCCTGAGTGGGAGGCAAGCCTTTTCCAAGTGAAAATGCTAAAGTTCCGACCGATCTGTGCCAATCATCAATCGGTTTCCGAGTGACAACAACCAAGTGGAAGGATTTCTGAGCCAATCTTCACTCATTTTTCAAATAAGGGCCGATTGAACCATTGGCCTAAATACCGAGTCGTCACTCTTCAAACCAATTTTGAGTCGTCCTTCTTCAAACAATCAACACCGAGCCCATTTCCACCAGTTCCGAGTTACCTTTCACCAACTTCCGAGCCATTCCTCACTCGGTTCCAGGTGAATGAGCCAATCTGAGTTGTTTTGCTCGTCCCATCTCTTCGCAACAATCTCACACCGACCAACAAAGCAAAACCGAGCAATGCCTTCACTCGACTTTTGCATACTTTTCACTCGGCCTTTTGCTTAAAAGACACTTTTCCTCTCGGAATTCACTCCCACTAAGAATGGATGATGACTGAGGCAGTGGATTCGGGCCACGAGGAAGAACACCGGTCCCATGGTACCCCGAACATTGAAAAGGTCTGACCGGTGTGAATGTAACACCGGTCCGGATTCTAAATAGGCCACATCGGACCGGTTATTTTAACATCAAACCGATGTCTTGCATAGCCGAGGTCACAAACCTGACAGCGGAGGAATGAGCCCGGATGCTTATGCGCGCTGACTCGGAATTACACTTTCCAAAGGTGGCAGACAAGGGGGCGGTAGTGGAAGAATTAAAAATTTCCCGTCAGCCATTGTCCCCCCACTATCTGTTAGTGGCCAGGTCACTTCCATCGAGTGGAGTTTGAGCTGTCCACTCGGCCTATGTCCAGGAGCCCTCTATAAATACCTTTCATGAAGAGGCACAAGGGGTTGGCTAATGAGTTCTTGACACGGTCCAGGGCTAAAAAGAGTCTTAAGGAATTCTTTCTCTTCACACAATTCAGTCCCAACATCTCCCAAACTATACCGTCCTGACACCTCCCAATTCACCATCTCAATATTCCTTGAACACCACTTCGTCTCAGCCCCAACCTACGTCGTCCTAACAGCATCCTCACAACAGCATTGTCTTCCCTCAGAATCCTCACCAAAACCGACCTCCTCACCCCTTCCTTCACACCGTCCCAATTTCCTTCTCCATCAACCGTCCCTTTTCCTTAAAACTTCTAACACCGTCCAGCCTCCCACTCGGTCCTCACTAAATCTGACTTCACTCCTGCTTCTACAAACTGTCCCTCACTAAACCGACCTCCACAACTCCTTTACCACTCTTCACCACTCAGTACCTCGCCCTTTTCAACTCTAACGCCGTACATTTCCTCGGTCAGTCCTACTCGGCAGTCCACTTCTCACTCGGTAAATCCTCTTTCCATTCGGTTTCCTTTATTTCCACTCAGGTTTTTACTGTTTCAGTCAGATTTTCACTATTTCCACTCGGTTTCTGCTATTTTCACTCGGTTTTCCTCAATTTCACTCGGAATTTTCCCATTCCACTCGGTTTTTACAATTTTTTACTCGGTTTTCCTCAATCTCACTCGGTTTCTGCTATTTCCACTCGGTTTTGTCATTTTCACTCGGTTTTTCCCTCTTTCACACTCGGTTTTCTCTTCTCCCACTCGGTTTTCAGTCATTTCTCTTTTTGTTTTCTTTCAAATCTAAATAAAAGTCAAAAAAAGAAACAAATCATTTTTTAAACAGTGTCGTACGGGAGCACTCCTGTCTACACAACCTCTTTAGGATCCATATACGTGCGAAGGACTTCGCCTTGTATGAGTTCCCCGTCTCAATGACATCCACCATCATTTCCCAAGTCTTTTCCTAAAAGAACAACATTCAGAACTACGTAACCCTGATTTCTTGATAATTCAAGAATACGTAGGAGCAGGATCTCAATTCCTGTCGGGCCCGTCTCTCTTATTCCTTTTTGCTGATTTATTTCCTTACTTTCATGTTTCTTTCATAAATGTTCTTTTTTGGTTACTTCCGTGAAAATCAATTTAGACGTGACGTCTTGTTGATTTCCCCCTAGTTTTTGCTTAAGCCTCGCCATAATTCATAGGGAAGGGATACTTAGGACGAGACGTCCCGCTTATCTCTTTCCTATCCCTATTTTTTATTCGAGGATGTATAATTTAGGCGTGACGCCTTATTAGCATTCTTTTCCTCTCTCTGTCTCATATCGAAGTCGAGTTTAATCTAGATGAAATGTCCCATTGACCTCGCTTCGACATTCTATGTTTGTACAGTTCTCCCATTCCATTTTGTCGTTTTTAAATAAAAAAATACAACAATGAAAGGGAAAAAATAAACCATCTTTTGTAAGGCTATTTATGTTGCGCATTTTCAATCTTGGTACTGTTTTTGGACAGGCGATGTAGGGTGCTAATACCTTCCCTACTCGTAACCGACTCCCAAACTTGAATCTCAATTTTTAACCAGTGCTTTACTGAACCTAGTTTTTTCCAATGTTTTTCCTATGGATAAAAACGTTGGTGGCGACTCCCTGTTTCATTTCACCCCTTTTTCTCTCTTGTTCGCCGCGCCGTCGCGATCCAGGTTGCGACAAATGGCGACTCCACTGGGGACACTTAAGAGAGTCAGGCCAGTTTGATTGAAAGCGCATGTTCTTTTTTATATAGCCTTTGTTAGCTTGGATTTCTTCCCTCTTGTTTTATTTTCTGTTAATTGTTGTGAAAGTTTGTTCTTGTTTTAATCGTATCTTGTTATTTGTTTCATTATATATGTTTGCATGCTTGTTGAACCCTAGGGTAGAGGACCATGTTACTTTCCTGTAATTATTGAACCCTAGGGTAGACGACTTTGTATATTTGTTCTGTGTTTGTTTTTTATGCAGAATGGGGTAAGGTAAAAGGTATGGACTGCCCTTCCACACACTACACTCACAATTACTTGCACACACCTATGAGTGGCGCCCTATACCCGGGCCCCAAATGAAGCTTAAGTTAGGAGAGGTTGGTAACGGAATCGTATGGGATGTACTTCCTATCCGGTGTTCGTGAGAACCTCAACCAGAGTTTGACCTCTCATGATATACGCACCTAGTGGTTCCCCACTGTTGCGTCCCTGTCATGGGTAGGATCTTGGCTCTGGTGACCTTCTAGAAGTCTAGAATAAGCCACCTGGTATGAAGAGCCACTTTTAGACAAACCATAGGGCCTAGAGAAAACTTTCAACAAAACCTGACTTAGGCCACAAAAGGGCAAACTTTACTTTACTTTTGCTTTCCCCTTTTATCCAAGAAAATGAATTATCTACCACCCGCAGATTTACTGAGTTATTGAAATAATGACTCGTTTTGAAACACACAGTATTCTTCGGGTGAATAGATAATCCTCTTTTGGTCGTGTACCCTTTGAGTATCTATGGAAATTGACATGGGATTAAACTTAAAAAATAAGGGCTGTAATTGCCCGAAGAAGATGTCTGAGCTAGAGGCTCCCGCCTCAGGATGAAAGATTTCTTCTGTCTTCACAATTATCCCATATTAATTTCTATGATTACCATACCTAGTACTTTTGAATGATAAGTTCTAAGGAATGGTCAAAGGATACTCGCCAAAGTCTGTGATGGTTTCCCACAACATTTTTCTTCTTTCTATTTCCACCTAACTTTTTCTTCTTCTTCTTTCTTTTTTTAAAAAAAAAGAGACACCAACGTCACGGGTAGGCATCCTTACCAGACCCGGCTCCAAAAGAAACTCATGGCTGAGGCAGAAGCTGTTGAAGGAAACTTTAGAACCGAGTTCGATCAGCTGAAAGAGTGAGTCGCAGAGTTAGCTAAACTCTTAGAAAAGAAACTTACCGAAGGAGGCTCCTCTGCGGGTGTTGAGGATGCCCAACAGCAGCCTGCCACCGCGCCACTGTTAACCCGGCGACGGCGCCTCAACGGTCCGTATCCACCACCGGGTTTTGTTAATTGGCAAGCGCATCAATCGTTTGTAGTTTTCAAAATTTAGATATCGTTCCACTGGGATTGAAAGTCCAATAACAACAGTAATTTTCTACTTACTATGGTAAATGTGAAGGAAATTATAAACAAAAGAATGATTTATATACAGTTTATACAATATTCACAAGATAGCATGGTTGAGTGATTCATAAGATAAAAGAAAATAAAAATCTATCTAAAAAGTCGAGTTGCAATCTAGAATAGGTAAGATACTTGAGATAAACACAGATAAACAAATTATGTTGGAAATTGGATCCCTAATCTAGAATAACAATGAGGAACTCAAGACATGCATATTTAATCATCAAGTTTCATGTCATTGCAGCTTAAAATCATTATAACCGATCCCTCGTGATATAAATTCTAAGAATTCACCGTAAAGTCTGATCCCTCGTGAGCTTTCTCAGTAAAAACTTGCATTAAGACCTGGCCTTATGGCAACAATGGTTAACAACCCCTATAGAATTGAGATACCAAGGGTATTCCAACTTTTTACTTTCGTCAAAACTAGTTTCAATACGGCATAAATAATCATTCTCCCGTTTGACATTTACACTAATAAAACCAGTTTCGATACACATGAAAATCATTCTCCCGTTTGACGTTCATATTAATAAAAGGTTGAGATACTAACATGGACTTGAATCATAAACATGCAGAGGTCGAATTCACAACATTATACTCAATAGATTAGTTCACCAATTCCAACATAAACAAATTAGTTACACATGGTAAAAGTAAAAACAACACTTACAGAGTTTGACATTACGAAGACGATGGAAACTTCACGATACAATGATCACAATACACCGAAACACACTCAAGTATCTAGAAAACTATTCTAGAACTACAACTCACAAAAGAAGTACTCAAAGTCGAGCACAAGAGAGAAGAGAAGAGAATGTTGTGTATGGAATGGGATATGTTGAATGGTGTTGGATGGCCCTATTTATAGGGCTGAGCAAGGGTGCTGACGCTACGCGTCAGACCCCTGACTCAGCTTCCATTAAACAGCTGATAATGGCCACTTTAAATTATAAAAATCAATCATGCTTGGCCACTTGGGCGTGTCTCCACTGTATTTTGGCCATTTGTGATGAGTGGGGTGGCCCTTGTGCTGAGTGGAGTGCCCATTATTGGGTCCAAGTGGAGTGGTTGGCCAAAGTGGGAGTGGAGACTACGCAGCACTGACGCTACGCGTGGATTTGATGCGTAGCGTCAGCATCAAAAATAGCTCTTGATGCTACGCGTGGGGTGAGGCTACGCGTCAGCTCCTTCAGTGTAATTTTCTCTTGATTTCTTACTTTTTCACTGCAAAACTAGAGAAAATTGATCAAGGGCAGATTATTTCCAACAACATCCATTTATTGAATTTAAATCCTAATTTTCTAACAAATTAAACTAATTTTTATAATTTTTATGAAATTTTTATTTAAGCTTTTATTGAAAATTTGAGGACTAACAAATACCTCCAACTTGAGACATTGCTCTTCCTCGAGCAAGAGAGAAAAATAAGAAAAATAAAAATTTGAAATCAAATTTTTAAGTTAGTCCGAAAATTTACCACAAAAAATAATTACACAATTTTAACTATTTTGTAATAATCAAAAACTGATATCAAATATAACAAAGGTTTAATGATAAAATTATTTACAATATTCTATTAACAATCAAGCAGAATTTCAGGCTTACCTCACACGTGTTTATCTCTATGCAAATGGTAACCTGTTTCACTCAATCAATCATAAAATCAAACGAATTTAACTTTGTTTGTCATCTAATCAATGGTTATTTATACAGAGTTAATTCGAAAATCACAAGGTCTTTTCACGGGTTGTAATGAGGCTTGGTTTTCAAGAAGTAATGGTTTTTCTTGGAATTCAAAAACCTGAAATCATAAAAGAGCATTTTATAATCTTTAGGTTTTTTTCTGGATCCAAACTCTCATTTTCTTTTTATTGATGAAAAATAAATACCCCCAACTTGATTCTTTTCACTATTTTTGACTTTTTTTTCCATATTCTATTTTTTTGAAAAGAATCAAGTTGCTCATTTTCACTCTCCATTTTTGTAAGAACACTCAAAATATTTTTCATTTATTTCAATTGCTCTTTTAATCAATCAAGTATAGGGAATGGTTAAAACAAAATTAGGTTTTTAAGGGTACCAAAGAATTTTATTTTAGGCTCAAATTGGCTTGCAAGGGATAAAAGATTTTTTTACCAAGGTAAGCTGTTTGGCCCAAGGTTTCGTTTCACCAATAAATGTGCCTTGATCATTTTCCCGAATTCTCTGTACAACAACACAAATCAGAGATTAAAGCGAAATCAATTCGAATTGAAAATATGTCGATTAAACCCTCAAGTGTTTAAAAAGATCTCTCAACTCACCGGGTTATTGAAATTTGCTTGATGGTTAATAAACTTATTGTAATTAAATTTATCAAAATTCCTAAGTTATAAAGAAATTGATAATTGATTTTACAAAATTGGTTTTATTGTGTAAAAACTCTAAGTGTATAAACTAACTTACTAACAAAAATTTGATTTATTTATTAAGAGAAAATTTTATTTTTATAATTTTTTTTCAAATAAATTATGCAAAAACAAATAATTACGTAAACACACACCACACAAATAATAAAATACCATAATATAAAATGTAAATGTGAATGTAAATGTAAATATCAACTAAAACAAATGTACTCAAAATAAGATGGCATCCTCAATCCTCCATCTGATCATCATCCTCCTCCTCCTCATCATCACCATCGCCATCAGAGTCAACCTGTGCGCCAGAAGATCCACCAGTCTCAGGGTAGGTGGGCAAATCTCCGGGCCAAGCTACATGTGCTGCAAACTCGGCTGGGGTAACATAAGGTGCTCCCTCTCCCTGTAACCTGTACTGATAAAATTCATCGTGAAGATGAATATAAGCTCTATGAGTGGCAGCCATCATCTGCATCATATGCTGATGCTCAAGTGATATCCGGGCAAAGCCCTGTGTGACAGCATCAGTAGATGGAGACTACACTGGTGGTCTCCTCCTCCTAGGTCGGGGCTGAGCCTCCTGCTCTAATGGTGGAAGCTCGCACTGCTGCACAAAATAATCTCTGTTCACTAGAACTTTAGGGACTCTCCCTGAAGAACTAGTAAACTCTGGTGAAGGCACCATGACTCCCTGCCTCCTCAGTAAGGCAGATATGATGAGAGGAAAGGGTATAGGGCGATTCACTTTATACCCAAGGGCATAATAGTGAATCTGCTCGGATATAAGCTCAGCAATGTCAATGGTGTGGTCCTGGAGGATAGAATAGAGAAGGCAACAACGATCAACTGGAAGGGAAGAAAGGTGGGTGACAGGAGTGATATTATGGAGCATGAGATGGGACCACGCCTGGGCTATAGGGGTCAACTGGGTCTTTAGAAGATTAGATGGACTCCTTCCAACCCTACTCAGGTTGAAAAAGATTTCATCCTTGCTCAAGAAATGAGCAACCTCCTCGAGGGAGTATCCTAACTCTCCCTCAACAGCAATCTTGTTTCTGTTTTCTTTCCAGAAACAAGTGTCATCCTCGGGAGTAGGCTCCCAAGGGTTACCCAATAGGGTGCTGATAGTGTCCCGGTCATATGAGATATGCCGGCCTCTCACCCAACTCGTCCGCTGCTGCCCTATGTTCGGTACGTCCTGGCGGGTCCTGAAAGCATTAGCATAAAACTCCATTACTAAGATGGGGTCCCCCTCAGTAGGTAGAGAGAATAGAGGTCCCCATCTCCTCTACTGTACTCTATCCTGAAGCTCAGGATAGTCTCCTGCACTCAAATCAAGGACCCTCTCCCAGATAAGTCTCTGGCCCTTAATCTGATGAAACCGTGCCCACTTCGCATCAGTGCGAAATCTGGTGGGATCCCTCGGTCCTAACACCTCCTGTCCCTGAGGATCAGGATCCTCAGAGGTGGTATCGGTATCCGTGGTCTTCCTCTGTCTTTTAGAGGGACCAGCAGTGGGAATGGATTTCCTAGGTGCCATCTGCAAAAAGTAAAAATTTTAAAATTAAACACACATTAAACAATAAATCACACATTACTCCATAAAAATATTTTTGGTTTTTTTCTAAAATTGGAATTCAAATATACCACAACATATTTTTGTATTTTATGATTTATAAAGAAAGTCACACACATATTTTTCAAAAAATTTTCAAAACAAAATACAATTTATTCAAAATTTATACAAATTTGTTTTTATGCAAGAAAGTATAACAAATACTAAATATAAAAATTTATTAATTTAAAAAGAAAACAACAACAACAAACAAACAGCAAGAATTAAAAATTAAAAACAGAGGCTGACGCTACGCGTGGTGTGACGCTACGCGTCAGCCTGTTCTGCCCACGCTACGCGTCTGTGGGACGCTACGCGTGGGCTCACAGTTCATCCTCACGCTACGCGTCAGTGGGACGCTACGCGTGAGCTGCGCAGAAAAAGAAAAATAGGGGTTGCACAGCAGCAACCCCTTTCCAAACTACACTATATCCATTCAATTCCTAACTCTTAACAGCAATCAATCCCAATGGTCTTCTAATCCTAATCCTAACCACATTTATTTCTACAAATCGAAAATTAAAAACAAAACTAAAGAGAAGGGATTAGAATACTTACTTGTGATTCCTTAAGCAATGAGATTGAGAATAGCTTTGGAAGAGAGAAAAGGAAGTTTCTAAAATTTAGGGTTTGAAAACTAAAGTGAAGCAGAGAGGGGATTTTAGGTTTTAAAACCTAAGATGGGCCTCTCTGGTTCAGTTTTAAAAACTGAACGTGGGCTCTGACGCTACGCGTGTATGGGACGCTACGCGTGAGACCCAAAATTCAGAGTCCACGCTACGCGTCACATGGGCGCTACGCGTGGGCTTCTGTTTTTGATTTTTCAAAATTTTGATTTTTAAAAACCTTTTCTTTTCAATTTTAAACTCCTTTTCTTTTCAAAATAAAATTCTATCTAAATATTTTTGATGATTTTTTTTTATATATAAAAAAAATAAAAAATAAAGAGAAAAGAATGGGTTGCCTCCCATTGAGCGCTAGATTTAATGTCTCAGCCAGACATTACCTCTGATTAATCAGGTGGTCTCCCAATATTCATTGAGGAATCACCTGTCTTCTTCTTCCTTCTTCTTCTTTTCCGATGCTTAATTACCTGTTTTTCATCTTTCAAAGCATCGGTTAATTTAAAACAATTTAATTGATTGGAAAGAGATATACCTGGTTTGGTTGAAAGGTAAACTTTTTCCTCATTACTTATCCTGAGGTGTTCATGAGCACTGAAGCTTACCTCTTCTTCATAAACTTTGACTGCAACCGTACTTAAATCAACATCTACTCTGATTCTTGCAGTCTTCATGAAAGGTCTTCCTAGGATCAGGGGGATCTCAGTATCCTCCTTCATATCTAGCACCACAAAGTCAACCTTGAAGTGGTACTTGTCAACTTTTACCAACACATCTTCCACAATCCCAAAAGGCTTTTTGACAGAGCGATCTGCAAACTGTAATTCTGTCTTTGCTTCCTTTAGCTCATATTCACCAATGCGTTTTATTAAATCTAAGGGCATCAAGTTAATGTTAGCCCCTAAATCTAATAACGCATTCCTGATGTTAATATTTCCGATTGTCACAGGAATGGTGAAACTCCCCGGATCTTTACATTTTTTCGGGGTTATACAGTTTGTTTCTTGCTCTGTATCTCTTTGCACATTCTTTTCATTTTCACTTTTTTTATTTTTTTCTATTTTTTCACTTTCTTTTTCTTCTTCTTTCTTTTTCTCACTCTTTTCTTTACAATCAATTTTTACAATATCAGAAGAAACAGCATTACATTGTTCCCTTGGGTTTTGAGTGTTTGCAGAAAACCCAGAACTCTTTAATTCGGCTATTTCTTTTGCAAGCTGACCCATTTGTATGTCTGATGCTTTTCGGGCAGCTTCATTTGTCTCTACAAACTGCAATAACTGTTGAATAGATTCCTCTATTCTTGTCAATCTTGCATTGTCAGTTTGTTGTTGCTTGAATTGATTGTTAGGAGGTCGGTTGGAAGGTCCAGTGTCCTGTCTCCAGCCAATATTCTGATTTTGCCAACCCTGCAGGTAATTGTTAGGAAAAGAATTTCCATGATTAAAAGGAAAATTACCTAAGGGTGCTCTTTGATGGTTCATGAAATTGGCTTGCTCTTGCTCATTTCCACAGTAACCACATGGTTGTTCTCCCATGCAGTGCATACATGTTTTAAGTTGAGCAGGGGGTGGTGATGCTACTTGAGCAATTTGAAGTTTTTCCAATTGCTTACTCATAACTTCAATTTGTTGGGTCAGTAATTTTTGCTGAGCCAACACTGCATCATTTACTCCCAATTCGAGCATTCCTGGCTTCCTCTGCATATTACCTCTTTCATGCTTTGCTTGTCGGTCACTAATAGCCATTGATTCCAATATTTCTATGGCTTCTTCCACAGTCTTGTTCATTAAAGAACCACCTGCACAAGCATCTAACATCATCTTGAACTGAGGCAATAAACCATGGTAAACGATTCTTACCTTTTCGGCATCATTCAGGTTATGGTTTGGGCACTTTCTCAAGAGTGCCTTGAATCGTTCCCATGTCTCTCCTAATGATTCATCATTATTTTGAGAAAAAGAGTGTATGGCTGTCATTGCTTCAAAATATTTTGAAGGAGAATAAAATCTTTCCAAAAATTTTCTTTCAACATCGGACCAGTTTGCAAAACTACCCGTTGGACAAGATTTAAACCATTCTTTTGCTTTCCCAATCAATGAAAAAGGAAAAAGTCTCATGTAAACAGACTCTTCTTGATTGGGTTCAAAACCAATTGTGCTGCATAACTCATAAAAAATAGTTAAATGTTCATATGGTTCTTCATGATTTAAACCAGTAAATTGGTTGTTTTGAATTATGTTTAAAGTGGCAGGTTTAATTTCCACTGGTAAAACTGGTCCTTGAAACATTCCCGAAACTCGGGGTGGACCATTTATAGCAGCAAACTGTCCCAATGTTCTCCTTTCAGCAGCCATATTTGAATTTTCAAAAATTTTCGAAGTAGAAGAAGAATTAGTTTGTGTTTTAGATTTCAAAGACTTGATTTTCTTTACAAACTTTTCTATCTCAGGATCAAAATAAATTTTACCTGCGGTAGATCGAGTTTGCATACACAAACTAGACAAAGAAAGTTAGTGTAACAATGATAAAAAATAAATAAATTATCTAAGGTAAAAAAAAATATTTACCACGGTAATTAAAATTTTACTATTTTACTGAAACAATTCAATCCCCGGCAACGGCGCCAAAAAACTTGTTAACCCGGCGATGGCGCCTCAACGGTCCGTATCCACCACCGGGTTTTGTTAATTGGCAAGCGCACCAATCGTTTGTAGTTTTCAAAATTTAGATATCGTTCCACTGGGATTGAAAGTCCAATAACAACAGTAATTTTCTACTTACTATGGTAAATGTGAAGGAAATTATAAACAAAAGAATGATTTATATACAGTTTATACAATATTCACAAGATAGCATGGTTGAGTGATTCATAAGATAAAAGAAAATAAAAATCTATCTAAAAAGTCGAGTTGCAATCTAGAATAGGTAAGATACTTGAGATAAACACAGATAAACAAATTATGTTGGAAATTGGATCCCTAATCTAGAATAACAATGAGGAACTCAAGACATGCATATTTAATCATCAAGTTTCATGTCATTGCAGCTTAAAATCATTATAACCGATCCCTCGTGATATAAATTCTAAGAATTCACCGTAAAGTCCGATCCCTCGTGAGCTTTCTCAGTAAAAACTTGCATTAAGACCTGGCCTTCTGGCAACAATGGTTAACAACCCCTATAGAATTGAGATACCAAGGGTATTCCAACTTTTTACTTTCGTCAAAACTAGTTTCAATACGGCATAAATAATCATTCTCCCGTTTGACATTTACACTAATAAAACCAGTTTCGATACACATGAAAATCATTCTCCCGTTTGACGTTCATATTAATAAAAGGTTGAGATACTAACATGGACTTGAATCATAAACATGCAGAGGTCGAATTCACAACATTATACTCAATAGATTAGTTCACCAATTCCAACATAAACAAATTAGTTACACATGGTAAAAGTAAAAACAACACTTACAAAGTTTGACATTACGAAGACGATGGAAACTTCACGATACAATGATCACAATACACCGAAACACACTCAAGTATCTAGAAAACTATTCTAGAACTACAACTCACAAAAGAAGTACTCAAAGTCGAGCACAAGAGAGAAGAGAAGAGAATGTTGTGTATGGAATGGGATATGTTGAATGGTGTTGGATGGCCCTATTTATAGGGCTGAGCAAGGGTGCTGACGCTACGCGTCAGACCCCTGACTCAGCTTCCATTAAACAGCTGATAATGGCCACTTTAAATTATAAAAATCAATCATGCTTGGCCACTTGGACGTGTCTCCACTGTATTTTGGCCATTTGTGATGAGTGGGGTGGCCCTTGTGCTGAGTGGAGTGCCCATTATTGGGTCCAAGTGGAGTGGTTGGCCAAAGTGGGAGTGGAGACTACGCAGCACTGACGCTACGCGTGGATTTGATGCGTAGCGTCAGCATCAAAAATAGCTCTTGATGCTACGCGTGGGGTGAGGCTACGCGTCAGCTCCTTCAGTGTAATTTTCTCTTGATTTCTTACTTTTTCACTACAAAACTAGAGAAAATTGATCAAGGGCAGATTATTTCCAACAACATCCATTTATTGAATTTAAATCCTAATTTTCTAACAAATTAAACTAATTTTTATAGTTTTTATGAAATTTTTATTTAAGCTTTTATTGAAAATTTGAGGACTAACAGCCACCTCCCCTTGGTTCTGACCCAGCAAGAACCCAACTCCCTAACACAACGACACCCCCTCTCACCATTCATGTCGGGAGACCTAACCCTGTCATTGAGACCCAGCCACCTTACGGCCAGTCTTACGCACAACATACATTTGTCGGTCTAGACGGCAACCCAGTACCCTTTCCACTTTATGGCCTACCCCCGGGGTACTATCCCCCACTCGCCAACCAACAAGACGCCCACAACCAGCAAGCGGTAAATCCTCATGCTTCATACCCCACACAACCAAATATGCCACCACTCCACCAAACCCAAAACACGCAAACCCATGACCCACAAACCCACCAAATCCAAAACACACAAGCCCCGATGGCCCAGCCAACCTACAACGCCCAAGCCCAAAATACACAAGCCCAGATAACTCAGCCGACTTATGTTGTGGCCCATCCTCAAGGCCCCTCACCAAATACAGGCCTAGTAAACCAGTCCCATATGTTGCCTCCGTACAACCAGTCATTCGGTTATCCGTATGGATACGGAACCCCCTATGGGACCAACCTCCAAGATACAACCCGCGTGGTCGCGGCTCCTCGAAGGGAAAGGATAGAGATCTTAGAAGAGCGTTTAAGAATGATGGAAGGCGCCGGAGGTTTTGGACTAATAGATGCTTCGGAGCTATGTTTAGTCACAGATGTTGTTCTCCCACCCAAATTCAAGATGCCAGACTTTGACAAGTATCGGGGAATGACTTGTCCCAAGAATCATCTCACGATGTACTGTCGAAAGATGGCATCTTACTCTTCTAATGACCAACTATTGATCCATTGCTTCCAAGATAGTCTAGCAGGAGCTGCTCTTACATGGTATGCTCACCTTGATCGGAACCATATCTATTGTTGGAAGGACCTGGCAGATGCCTTCCTTAGACAATACAAGTATAACATGGATATGGCACCCAACAGGGTTCATTTACAAAATATGGTGAAGAAGGACAGTGAAATGTTCAAGGAGTATGCTCAACGATGGAGAGAGACGGCGGCGCAAGTGGATCCCCCATTGTCGGAAAAAGAAATAGTCGCAATGTTTATCGATACACTCCCATCACCTTTCTACGGCAAGATGATTGGTAGTGTTTCAGCCAATTTCTCTGACATCGTGACTATTGGGGAAAGAGTAGAGAGTGGAATACGAACAGGTAAGATCACTCAGGGCTCATCTGGGGCAAACATGACGAGGAAGCCGGCACCTGGGAGAAGGGACGGAGAAACTAATTCCATCTCTTCTAATCAAAAGACGGTTCCGCCGAGACCATTCACTCCTACCATGATTCAAGCTCCCAATCCTTATGTGGCCGCAGCCACTTATGGCCCGACAGCTCATACTCCTCACTTCCGCCCACCCATGGTAAGAGCTCCAATACCGCAACCCATGCCATACCAACACCCGCAGCAGGTAGCTCGACCACCCAACTATAATCAGAACCCAAGGAATCCCAACAATGAGTGCACCCCGGTGCAATTCGATCCAATTCCCATGAAATATTCCGAACTTTTTCCAATCCTCGTTTAGGAAGGTCTGTTGGTTTCATGCCCCATGAAGCCATTGCAACCTCCTTATCCAAGGGGATATGATCCAAACGCTCGTTGTGATTACCATGCAGGGGCACCGGGGCATTCCACAGAAAATTGCATGGCTCTGAAATATAAAGTGAGAGATTTGATCAAGGCCGAATGGATCGATTTTAAAGAAGGAAGCCCTAACGTGGTCAAGAATCCCCTGCCTAATCATGGAAGCTCAGAAGTTAATGCCGTGATGGTTGATGTTGGAAATAGTTTTGATAACAATGCTGATTTGGTGATTGCTTGCCCGTCGGGCCAAGAGCTCAGTAACTGGGAAGCTGTCAAAATTCCCCACGATTTTAAATAGTTCACCAAATTAATTTATCATTTTCCTTAGTGTCTTGTTTATCCCTCTGCTATGCCTAAGGCTTTGGGACTTTCCATGTAATAAAGGCGAAAAAAAACTTGTTTTACCAGTCAATCAATAAATGTGTATCGAAATTCTAAAAAGATTTTTCTCATTCCTTTATCCTTGCTTTCATCCATTGTCTTTATTTGTTTGTTCCTCTTTTTTTTTTCTTTCTCTCCATTTTTTTATTTCTTGCCACAAAGCGCTAAAATTGCAGATCCGAAAATGATCCTCTTGAGACTAATGAAATCACAATCCCATTTTACGATCTCAACTACCCGGTCGATTACGCTGACGAAGAAGGTAGGGAAGCTTGTGAGTCACCACACAAGTTAACCAGATTGTTAGGACAAGAGGTCAAGGAATACCCCTGAGCCAAGAATGACTGAAGGAATCATGAGGCAATATATCAGAAGACATTAGTAATATTGTTTCAGGACATGGAAATAATCTATGTGAATGATAACATTGCCAAGCCCCGAATCGGACAAGTGGTAGGCCAGTCAACTAAGAAAACCACAACAGTTACCAGCGTAAATAGGGGAAAATTGCTAATTGCCTTAAATGCAGATACAGTCAAGGGAGACTTGGCCAAAAAAATTCAAAAAAAACAAAATAAAAAAAATGATGAATGAAAAGTAGAAGTCAAGCTTGAAGTCCAATGCACATACCAAGCAGGGAAAGCTGGTTACGTCCAGATCCTCGAGCAAGCTGTCATTTTCTGTATAAGGGGAATAAATGTCGTCAGGCCAAGAACTCGCATTCTTGTCATCATCAACATCTCAAAGAGTACGACATTCCTCATGCCTATATAGCCAAGGAAATAGTCTGTCAGATTGAGTCATTGCGTCATTAAGGGGGTTACAAAAAAAAAACACAAAACAAAAACAAAAAAAAAAGAAGGATGCAGCAAAAAAAAAATAAAATCAATCAATCAAAAATAAAAAAAAATATATAAAGGCCAAAATGATGACTCGAATTAACCCCCTCTCATCAATGCCAAAAGACTCACTAATGTTTCCTCGGATACATAGCATAGAGGAAGACTCTCTTATTTGAGGTAACATCAGCTCCTCAAAGGATCAGGCTAAAACTCAGAAAAGGTTAAGCAGACTCAACTGGAGTGTGATCAGTTTCAACTTTTTATTGTGAAGGATGCAGCCAAAAAAAAAAAAAACAACAAGAACACATTATAAAGAGAATGAAAAGCTCGCTAGGCTGAAAACCTGAAAAGGCGGCCTAAGCAAAAGTTAGAGCAACCCGGTGAGTCGAAAACCTGAAAAGGCGGCTCAGGTAAAAAATTAGGGTCAAGATTTTGGTAGAGTAGCTAAAGCTCCCAATACAAAACATGCAAACTGAGGCATCAGGAACATGGTCAAACTACCCTCTCAAAGGCAGAATTGAGCGAGGTACTTGAGGTTTTGACGTGGGATTAAGATTCTTGCTAGTCTCAGGAATCCACTAGAGGATCTTTGAACCTTTCCTATTTCCCTTGGCCTTGACCTGTCCTACGTAACTTCATTTCATCCCATCGATTTTCCCTATTGTCCATTCTCTGTATATTGTTTGACATACATGAATAAAGTTCATTCTTTTTCGATACGTGTTATGAATTGCATTGATATGGTAAAACATTATGTTTTTTATAAAAATAAATGAAAGAATGGTGAACATTTAAAGTCGTAAGGGACAAGACACTCCCACTACCTGACCTCGCCTTACACAATCATCACAAGGATTCAGCTAGGCATGCGCTTCGAAGCTATGATCGCCCCTTTGAATCTCCTCCGTCCATGAGTTATCTTAAGGGCCGCGGTTTCACAGGACCTACCCAGTTTTTTGAATGTATCTTTGCACTACTTACCTTTTTTCTGCAGGTTATTATAACGGACAGTCATGTCAAGCTCTGACGCGTCAATCAAGACCTTTTCCTTAATGGAACCGCAGCTGCCAAAACTAGGATCATTAAAGTCTCCTCCTTAATCACCAAAATTGGCACTCCTCAAAGCCCTTCCCCAAATCACCAAAGTTGGCACTTCTTGAAGTCTTCTCCTCAACTGCCAAAGCTGACACTTTTCACACTCCCTTCCAGGGAATCTACTTGATACGCTCCAACAGTCAAGCAAGAAGAATTCCCCCCAAAGAGCCCCGGCACTTTTTTCTCGGTAAATCTACACATACTAGGCGGACCCCAGATTTTACCTTCCTAATTTAAGAGTGATGTTCGAGCCATCAATCCTTCTCCAGTGGAATTACACTTCCCAGACAAATCGAACTGGGGCATCACCCCAGAATCATTTCCTTCTCGCTCAAGTGGTAGCTCCCTGAGGTTTCAAAGCAAATAGTTCAAATTGTGGCATCACCCCAGGTTCATTCTCTTTCGCCTAAAGAGGCAGTACCCCGAACCATCAATCCTCCTCTAGTAGAAATACATTTCCTAAACAACTTAAACTGGGGCATCTCCCCAGATTTCTTTTGTTCATTCAAGGGGTAGTTCCCCAACAACCTTCAAATCACCTCCAAACTGGGGCATCTCCCCAGATTTCTTTTGTTCTAGCCAATTCCCCAAGAACCTTCAATTATGTCAAGCTGGGGCATCGCCATGAACCTTGAAGTGCAGTGAGTTAATTTGGACGAGACGTCCTGTTAGCTCCCCCAACCTTTGCATTTCCTGCCAGCAGTGAGTTAATTTGGACGAGACGTCCTGTTAGCTCCCCCAACCTTTGCATTTCATGCCAACAGTGAGTTAATTCAGGCGAGACGTCCTGTTAACTCCCCCCTAATCTTTACTTTCCATTCGCTTATTCAGACATTCTTTCCCGTCTGATAGCCTATCAGGGCACCCTTTCCCTTCTTGCCGCCTATTAAGGCAACTTTTCCTTTCCATTCGCCTATTCAGGCACCCCTTTTATCTTCCAGTCGCCTATCAAGGCATCCTTTATTTTCCATTCGCCTATTCAGGCACCCCTTTTATCTTTCCAGCCGCCTATCAAGGCATCCTTTATTTCCAGTTGCCTATCAAGGCATCCTTTATCTTCCAGCCGCCTATCAAGGCATCCTTTACCTTTCCAGTCGCCTATCAAGGCATCCTTTATTTTCCAGCCGCCTATCAAGGCATCCTTTATCTCCTAGTTGCCTATCAAGACATCCTTTATTTTCCAGTCGCCTATTAAGGCATCCTTTATTTTCCAGTCGCCTATCAAGGCATCCTTTATTTTCCAGTCGCCTATCAAGGCATCCTTTATCTTTCCAGCCGCCTATCAAGGCATCCTTTATTTTCCAGCCGCCTATCAAGGCATCTTTTATCTTTCCAGCCGCCTATCAAGGCATCCTTTATTTTCCAGTCGCCTATCAAGGCATCCTTTATTTTCCAGCCGCCTATCAAGGCATCCTTTATTTTCCAGTCGCCTATTAAGGCATCCTTTATTTTCCAGCCGCCTATCAAGGCATCCTTTACCTTTCCAGTCGCCTATCAAGGCATCCTTTATTTCCAGTTGCCTATCAAGGCATCCTTTATCTTCCAGCCGCCTATCAAGGCATCCTTTACCTTTCCAGTCGCCTATCAAGGCATCCTTTATTTTCCAGCCGCCTATCAAGGCATCCTTTATCTCCCAGTCGCCTATCAAGGCATCCTTTATTTTCTAGTCGCCTATTAAGGCATCCTTTATTTTCCAGTCGCCTATCAAGGCATCCTTTACTTTCCAGTCGCCTATCAAGGCATCCTTTATCTTTCCAGCCGCCTATCAAGGCATCCTTTATTTTCCAGCCGCCTATCAAGGCATCTTTTATCTTTCCAGCCGCCTATCAAGGCATCCTTTATTTTCCAGTCGCCTATCAAGGCATCCTTTATTTTCCAGCCGCCTATCAAGGAATCCTTTATTTTCCAGTCACCTATTAAGGCATCCTTTATTTTCCAGCCGCCTATCAAGGCATCCTTTACCTTTCCAGTCGCCTATCAAGGCATCTTTATTTTCCAGCCGCCTATCAAGGCATCCTTTATTTTCCAGCCGCCTATCAAGGCATCCTTTATCTCCCAGTCGCCTATCAAGGCATCCTTTATTTTCCAGCCGCCTATCAAGGCATCCTTTATCTTCCAGTCGCCTATCAAGGCATCCTTTATTTTCCAGCCGCCTATCAAGGCATCCTTTATCTTCCAGTCGCCTATCAAGGCATCCTTTATTTTCCAGCCGCCTATCAAGGCATCCTTTATCTCCCAGTCGCCTATCAAGGCATCCTTTATTTTCCAGCCGCTTATCAAGGCATCCTTTATCTTCCAGCCGCCTATCAAGGCATCCTTTACCTTTCCAGTCGCCTATCAAGGCATCTTTATTTTTCAGCCGCCTATCAAGGCATCCTTTATCTTCCAGTCGCCTGTCAATGCATTCTTTATTTTCCAGCCGCCTATCAAGGCATCCTTTATCTTCCAGTCGCCTGTCAAGGCATTCTTTATTTGCCAGCCGCCTATCAAGGCATCCTTTATTTTCCTGCCGCCTATCAAGGCATCTTTTATCTTTCCAGCCGCCTATCAAGGCATCCCTTTACTTTCCAGCCGCCTATCAAGGCACCCTTTACTTTCCTTTCTACCGGGAGTCAACCCCGATCTTCTCACCTCCTGTTAACTGAGAGGCTCAAGTGTCAATTCCTGAGTTTTTCCCCTGCATCTAATACTTTGACAAAGGTGTTCACGTCTTTACTCCCTTTCCATTTCAAAAGCAAGAAGAAACTTCATGCTTTTCTCAAGGAAAGGAAGTAAAGAGGGGCATCTGTGAACACCTATTTCAGCCCATCCGCAAATGAGGAAGAATTTAAAAAAAAAAAGAAAAAAAAGGGGGACTCCGAAATGATCATTTCCGAGTGGAAGGACTCAGAACAGATCAAATCCGAGTGGAATCTACCACTGTTGAAGAGAAATGATCAAAATCGAAGTGGAACTACTCAGAAATGACCATTTCCGAGTAGAACTACTCAGAATGGAGCAAATCCGAGTAGAACTACTCAGAATTGATCAAAACCGAGTGGAACTACTCAGAAATGACCATTTCCGAGTAGAACTACTCAGAATGGAGCAAATCCGAGTAGAACTACTCAGAATTGATCAAAACCGAGTGGAACTACTCAGAAATGATCAAAAACCCGAGTAACAATGAAGCATTTCCGAATGGAATAGGCTCCTGTTGGAGAATCCGAGCGCAATGCCACATAGATGCTCAAATCCGAGTAAAATACTCAGAACAGGTCAAATCCGAGTGAAATTACTCAGATTTGGGCATGTCCGAGTGGAGCATGACCTGTTAAGCCTAAACCTAAGTGAAGCGACTCGGATTAGATGTGAATCCGAGTGGATGATTCCCTCCTAAATGCATTCCGAGAGAAAATATCCAGTTTCCAAGTCCTGAGTGGGAGGCAAGCCTTTTCCGAGTGAAAATGCTAAAGTTCCGACCGATCTGTGCCAATCATCAATCGGTTTCCGAGTGACAACAACCAAGTGGAAGGATTTCTGAGCCAATCTTCACTCATCTTTCAAATAAGGGCCGATTGAACCATTGGCCTAAATACCGAGTCGTCACTCTTCAAACCAATTTTGAGTCGTCCTTCTTCAAACAATCAACACCGAGCCCATTTCCACCAGTTCCGAGTTACCTTTCACCAACTTCCGAGCCATTCCTCACTCGGTTCCAGGTGAATGAGCCAATCTGAGTTGTTTTGCTCGTCCCATCTCTTCGCAACAATCTCACACCGACCAACAAAGCAAAACCAAGCAATGCCTTCACTCGACTTTTGCATACTTTTCACTCGGCCTTTTGCTTAAAAGACACTTTTCCTCTCGGAATTCACTCCCACTAAGAATGGATGATGACTGAGGCAGTGGATTCGGGCCACGAGGAAGAACACCGGTCCCATGGTACCCCGAACATTGAAAAGGTCTGACCGGTGTGAATGTAACACCGGTCCGGATTCTAAATAGGCCACATCGGACCGGTTATTTTAACATTAAACCGATGTCTTGCATAGCCGAGGTCACAAACCTGACAGCGGAGGAATGAGCCCGGATGCTTATGCGCGCTGACTCGGAATTACACTTTCCAAAGGTGGCAGACAAGGGGGCGGTAGTGGAAGAATTAAAAATTTCCCATCAGCCGTTGTCCCCCCACTATCTGTTAGTGGCCAGGTCACTTCCATCGAGTGGAGTTTGAGCTGTCCACTCGGCCTATGTCCAGGAGCCCTCTATAAATACCTTTCATGAAGAGGCACAAGGGGTTGGCTAATGAGTTCTTGACACGGTCCAGGGCTGAAAAGAGTCTTAAGGAATTCTTTCTCTTCACACAATTCAGTCCCAACATCTCCCAAACTATACCGTCCTGACACCTCCCAATTCACCATCTCCATATTCCTTGAACACCACTCCGTCTCAGCCCCAACCTACGTCGTCCTAACAGCATCCTCACAACAGCATTGTCTTCCCTCAGAATCCTCACCAAAACCGATCTCCTCACCCCTTCCTTCACACCGTCCTAATTTCCTTCTCCATCAACCGTCCCTTTTCCTTAAAACTTCTAACACCGTCCAGCCTCCCACTCGGTCCTCACTAAATCTGACTTCACTCCTGCTTCTACAAACTGTCCCTCACTAAACCGACCTCCACAACTCCTTTACCACTCTTCACCACTCAGTACCTCGCCCTTTTCAACTCCAACACCGTACATTTCCTCGGTCAGTCCCACTCGGCAGTCCACTTCTCACTCGGTAAATCCTCTTTCCATTCGATTTCCTTTATTTCCACTCAGGTTTTTACTGTTTCAGTCAGATTTTCACTATTTTCACTCGGTTTCTGCTATTTTCACTCGGTTTTCCTCAATTTCACTCGGAATTTTCCCATTCCACTCGGTTTTTACAATTTTTTACTCGATTTTCCTCAATCTCACTCGGTTTCTGCTATTTCCACTCGGTTTTGTCATTTTCACTCAGTTTTTCCCTCTTTCACACTCGGTTTTCTCTTCTCCCACTCGGTTTTTACTCATTTCTCTTTCTGTTTTCTTTCAAATCTAAATAAAAGTCAAAAAAAGAAACAAATCATTTTTTAAACAGTGTCGTACGGGAGCACTCCTGTCTACACAACCTCTTAAGGATCCATATACGTGCGAAGGACTTCGCCTTGTATGAGTTCCCCGTCTCAATGACATCCACCATCATTTCCCAAGTCTTTTCCTAAAAGAACAACATTCAGAACTACGTAACCCTGATTTCTTGATAATTCAAGAATACGTAGGAGTAGGATCTCAATTCCTGTCGGGCCCGTCTCTCTTATTCCTTTTTGCTGATTTATTTCCTTACTTTCATGTTTCTTTCATAAATGTTCTTTTTTGGTTACTTCCGTGAAAATCAATTTAGACGTGACGTCTTGTTGATTTCCCCCTAGTTTTTGCTTAAGCCTCGCCATAATTCATAGGGAAGGGATACTTAGGACGAGACGTCCCGCTTATCTCTTTCCTATCCCTATTTTTTATTCGAGGATGTATAATTTAGGCGTGACGCCTTATTAGCATTCTTTTCCTCTCTCTGTCTCATATCGAAGTCGAGTTTAATCTAGATGAAATGTCCCATTGACCTCGCTTCGACATTCTATGTTTGTACAGTTCTCCCATTCCATTTTGTCGTTTTTAAATAAAAAAATACAACAATGAAAGGGAAAAAATAAATAATCTTTTGTAAGGCTATTTATGTTGCGCATTTTCAATCTTGGTACTGTTTTTGGACAGGCGATGTAGGGTGCTAATACCTTCCCTACTCGTAACCGACTCCCGAACTTGAATCTCAATTTTTAACCAGTGCTTTACTGAACCTAGTTTTTTCCAATGTTTTTCCTATGGATAAAAACGTTGGTGGCGACTCCCTGTTTCATTTCACCCCTTTTTCTCTCTTGTTCGCCGCGCCGTCGCGATCCAGGTTGCGACATAAATGTTTATAAGTTAGGGTTTAAAATACATTATCTAATTATTTTTATGTTGATAATGTCATACATATTATCTGGATCCCATATACATATGAAGTGTTACAGAGTTTGCCTCAAATATGTTTGTAAGGAGGAGACTCATGAAGAGCGGTGGTACCATTGCTGTGTACTAACATAGTTGAGTAGAATCAGTCAGACCGAGTGATGAGGCAATTTGGAATGCAACATCATATACCGTCACCTCCTCGCCAGCCAGATGATCTACATGGAATCACACAGAGAGGGAAGGCCGGTGAGAATTAGGGGCAGATCTACGTACTGTTGGTTAGCATGTGGGAAAACCTCCTTCAGCTTGTATGCATAATCCCTCCTATGGAGGGTCTGATGAGTGTTGATTCTGAGTATATGTATTGGTACCAGACTCATACATGTAGATGGATCACAAGAAAGTATGCTCTGGCTGGGCGCGTAGTAAGTTCAGACATATATATATATATATTGTTGATTGTCTACAGCGATTTATATACAACTTTGTAATAGTGTATTTTGTCAGGTGTAGGTTGACGCAGTCGATACAATCCACTATCTTGCTACAGAAGATGTCCAGGGACCCTACCAATTACCTGCACAGGTGTTTGAGCAAATCAGGCAGCAGTCGCAGAATGTCATGCAAATATGGTTTGAACAGGGTAGAGTCTTGGAAGCTGCGCGTCCTGCAAATCCATGTGGATATGATCCGCCAATTCAATCGTTTGAGATTAATATGCCTGGAAACAAAAATGATCAGGGTATTCTGAGGGAAAGGACACAAGAAGATCACCAACTATACACCCTACCATTAATGTCTCCTCGTGAACCTGGAATGTATTATGTTACAACCCAATCCTAGCCAGAGCCAGGGTTGAGGGAAACATATCAGTGGTCGTCGTAGAGTTTCGGGCAGGAGCAATAGTATTATACCCCTCATGTGGATCCTTTTTTTGGGCAAGCAGGGGGCGGTGGCTTTACACAGGGTAGTGGCTTTGCAGGGGGCAGTGGATATGCTCCATCACCAAATGAGTCACCAACGATGTTCATAAATGACTTGCTAACACCTAACACACCGTTGGTGACGCATCAAGGTGTAGGAACCTCGCTTGATTTAGGACCTGGTTTGGACTTAGGGTTGGATCTCTTTAGTGCTGCTAGCACAGTAAACTTGGCGGCAGATAAGGATGTGGGCAAGGACTGGGATGGAGGAGACACAGAACAATGAAGGAACCCACACAGAGATGCCAGAGATTGGACCAGGCCATGTATCTTATCCCCCCACCCCAACCAAGGACGACGTCGGTAGAGATGGGAGCTGATAGATGTTATGATAGTGTACTTTTGCATTGTACTATTATAATCAGTTGTTTAGTTTTTGTTTAAATTATTGTACTATTATTTTTTAAATGTTGTATGTAATATGCTAATCAACTACTCTTAAGTAACGTACCATTTAATATCGATAATTATTACAAAGTCCAAACAAAAATTTACATATTATTGGGCTTGGGACTAGCTACTCGACCCTAACAAAGACTGTAGACATTGACGCCTATTAAAACATCCTAACCCTAATACGATTAATTAAAATAATAATCGGAATAATAAAATTTAGGGTAAATTTTTCACGGTTTATCAAATCAATTAAATTGTAGAAAAAACCGCGAAATGAAAATTTAACAATTACCCCTGGACCATTTAAAAGAATCTATCCCATATATGGCGATATGAGAAGGTGTAAAAATTAATTAAAAGTGCTTCTTGGATGATCAATAATGCGATCATCACAAGGATTAGTGGAGAGCGTAAATTAAAATTGAAAATTTTTAGATTGTAGAAGTTTAATGGCACACAATCTAATTGTTAATTAATAGGAATTTAATAAATACAAGGAAAAAAAATTAATAATATAAATAAAATTAAAGTAAAGAAAGGAAAAATATAATTTAGGTCATCTCGCTTAAGCGAGGCACATTTCGCTTGAGCGAGAATGCTTCTACTCGCTTGAGTGTAACCCAATTCTCCTGAGTGAAAATGCATTATGCATGTTCTAGGCATTTCGCTTAAGCAAAGCCCTACTCGCTTGAGCGAGATCAACAAGAATTGCTTGGGGGAAGCCTAGCTCGCTTGGGTGAGCATACACCCAGCATCAGACTACTATTTTTGCTTAAGCGAGTTATGCTCGCTTGAGCGAAATCCTTATAGAATGCATTCCAACCTTTATTCGCTTGAGCGAGATCAGGCTCGCTTGAGTGAATTTATGTCATGTATCAGACCCTCTGTATCGCCTGAGCGAATCCAATTCGCTACCTCCTGAAAGCAATCCTATTTATTCTCGCTTGAGCGAGCTTTACTCGCTTGAGCGAGATTGTTCCAGAATCTAATTCCCATTCATTTCGTTTGAGCGAGAGATTTTCGCCTAGGAGAAATTTGTCCAGAGACCACACCTCTGATATATGAAAGTCTCGCTTGAGCGAAGTTCACTCTCACTTGAGCAAAACGTCATTCTCGCCTGAGTGAACCAAATTCACTTGAGTGAGAATTGGCCAGTAAGCTTTCTATTTATAACCGCCTTAACTCGTGTGAGCAAGGTTAGTCTCTCTTGAGCGAAAATACAACTTTCGCTCGAGCGAAACCATATTCACTTAAGCGAAATTTGGTCAATAACTAACCAACTTATCTCGCTTGAGTGAGAATCATCTCGCTTGAGCGAGTTCTGTAGTACAGATCTGGAAATTCGAATTTATCATACAAAATGGCATACCCAAATTCCTAGACTAACTTCTAACTTACGTAATTTGCCTGTTTCAAGTCCAATTACTATGAAACTTCATGGACACTATATTTTCCCCATTCTGAGACTAATTGCGATATTCGTTCGCCAAAATTCTAACATATGATTAATTTATGCAGAAAAATGCAATATGATCAAACTATGCAAATTACATGCATCATATCTTTCTAATTTCATTCAAATATGTCAAAACCTACTTAGACAATTCATAAATGATATAGGGAATCAATTGATCCCTTCCGATAGTCTAAAAACTCATCGGTTCACAATATCACCCTTCCAGTTCCTAATTTTTCACTTTATGCATATGCACCATTTTATTTCTATAAATTCAAACTCATATATCATATTATATATTCATATACATACTCAAATTTCATGCTTCCAAGTGAAGCAATCCATTATCCAAAATCACTAATCATTCATACATATCATATTGTATTATCAAGACTCGGCCAAGGCAATACATACTATTATCCATGCTATGTACAAATATGCACATGACAACCCATGTTCATGTTGAGTGATCTCTCATATGCCTTCACTTCTTCCTATATCCACTGTAAATACAACCACAAATAAGGGTGGGCATATTACATATTAAATGACAGTTATTGAATCAAATGACTTATCCAATTCATTAACATATACAAATAATAATTATATTTCATACATTCATATATTCTCAAATAGCCATACAATCCATGATGTTCTCAACAACATTCATCAATGCATAAACATGCTCAATCAATTAGATCCAATCATTTATTATTAAGTTTTATTTTGTGTTGAAACACTGGCTCTCAGCCATATACTCAGCTCTCAGCTGATCCGGCCGTTTTACTGGTACCAAACTGTTTGCCCTTTCACGTGACACAATCACTCTCAGCGACAACGGTAGTGCCACGGGCTAAACCCCGAGCCCCGCTCAAGAGGTTTTGCCTTGAGTCCCACCCAAGGTCTTTTGTGGAATCCTCAAAACCACAATCACATTTCATATTTATTCATCAATACAAGCATCTCATGCTATATCACAATATTCATTCTCCCTGTATCTCATGCACACACATATCATGATGGTTTCATAAACACAATTCATACCATCAATCAAGTATCCTACTACATCTCATGCATAGGAACTATTCAATTAAGTCAATATAACTCATACATACATACATCTTTACACAAATAAGTTGCATGTATCATATATTCGGGATAACATACTAATAATTCATAGCATATAACAATTAATATAGCAGTTATCACCTTGAATCCATTCATAAACTATACATTTAAAATGTAAAGCTCCCCTACCTCGAATAGATAATTCCCAAAAGCTCCAAGAGCTATCGAACCTTACTAATCGTGAATCGTAGGCCTCGATCTCTATTCCTTAAATCAAACAACTTCCTAAAATTAACAGTATATGTATTTAAACACCGTATTTGACATTAACTTTGTATTCCGATCAATAAACGTCAAACCACAATCATTTTTAAGCTCTTATCCTATAGAATTTATAATCTAGAAGTTATTCCATGCCACTTTTCATGAAAATTCTTGATTCTTGAAGACTCTAAAGTTGTCCACTCATATGAATAGCTTCAAAGTGCTTCAAAATCCATGAAATTACAAGAATTCAAGGAGGAAAGCTATTATATAACAAGACCTGATTTTTCCCTATTTGTTCCATAACCTTTTTTGTGTACCTCAACCCCTTCCCAAACTCAGATCTTACACGCGCACCACAACGGACAAAGTGTTCCACCATCCAGGAATACATGCACTTTACCAATGTTGTAATGGGCATTTGCACCTTTTAGGACTTTGTTTACACACTTAGAGAGGTTGGTCGTCATATGACCAAATCTGTGCCCACCATCATCATATGCCAGACTCCACTGTTCTTTAGGGATTCCATTAATCCACGCTGCAATCTCTCGTCCCTCCTCCCATAATTTACTTAACTTTCTATCAAACACATCCCTATTTGTAGTGTACCCTACAGAAATTTAGAGATAACAATTAATTTGTGACAAACAAAAAAGTAACATGAGTATTCGGTTTAGTTTAATACCTAGCTTTAACAACTCTTGTTTAAGTTGAGCGTTCTTAAACTTGTTGTTAAAATTACTGGCGATATACCTTATGGAGAAGACGTGGTATGCATTTGGCGGTTACCAACCAATTTGGGGATTTGAGACCGCTGACTTGATGCTCTGGTGCCGATCAGAGATTAGACAAATACATGGTATAGTGGTCACATGAATCCTTATCTGGGCTAGAAACCACATCCATGCTTGTAACGTTTCCCCTTCCACTATTACAAACACAACAGGTAAGACATTATTGTTATCGTCCTGAGTGGTTGTAATCAACAACGTGTGACGGTATTTTCCATACAGGAACGTCCCATCCACTTGGATGATAGGCTTGCAAAAGGCAAACACATCGACACATGGTTTGAATATCCAAAACACCCGTTTAAAAGTCTGAAATTATGGATCAACTTCAGTCCTAACATAGTAGTCAGATGTCATGAGATGGTATGCGGAACCTGGTGCAACCTGGAGCATATGAGACAACCACCATGGCAACACAGCATATGACTCATCCCAATCACCAAACACACGCACAATAGCCTTTTGTTTTGCTTTCCAAGCTTTGCTATACGAGATTTTGAATCCACATTCATCTAATATCCTCTCTTAGATCATGGCAGTGGAAACCGATGGGTCTTGATTCACCACCCCTGATTATAAAATGTCAAAAATTGATCACCAACTTTATAATTTGACTTAGTATTATACACAACATATATACAACATGGACATACCTAATATACACGAGCAGATGAACTTGGAATCCAGCTTCGGATGGTCTTGTGACAGTTCAACGTTGATGCAAGTATGACTCCCGCCCCATTTACTAACAACCCATGCCTTTGTTTTTTTTATAGTATTGCTCTCTCATTCTCTACGGACAACCATCTACTTGATTTGGACATTTCACTGTTAAATGTGTTGGTTTAGATTCACCAACAATATACGTTTGGTGCTTCTTCATGGCATATTGTTTTAAGGCAGTTTGCAGTTCAATCTTTGATGCAAACTAAAGTCCAATATACAAATCATCACCTATCCGCCAATCAGGTTCATTGTCTAACCCAAGTGGCATTTGTTCTTTGTCTGGATGATCCCAATTTATATTCGTATAATACGGTGATGATGTCCAAAATGGTGTACCCATATTTCCTGTTAACGTGAAGTGTTCGTCAACATTCCAACAAAAATATGTACTAGCCGTACACAATGAAATTTAATATCACCAACCTGTCACCGTTGACCCTAATGGAACACTGCCACTAGGTAAAATGATCATAGCACGAACTGCTACAGAATCAAAGTCACCTTCAACATCAGTATCCGCATCACTATAGTTGGGGATAATTTGCTCATCAACTTCATCCTACTCACTACTCAAATATTCCTCATCAACGTTAAAATCAGGGTCATTATCGTCTGATAAATTGGTGGTAGTATCACCTATTAAAGGTCCAAACAAAAAAAATTAGTACCAATTATTAACTACAAATAAAAGTTTTATGTGTGCTTACCCCCTATCAATGTAACACATTGTGACAAACCTCCTTATGTATCCCGCAATGAACATCCATCTCGGTCAAAATCAACATATATCTCCAGTGCAACCATATCAGATTGTAACTCAAACATTCTCAATGCAACATTAATTGCCTCATCATCAGTTAATTGAAAAGCATCAAAGTTATTTTTCCTTTTATTCACTACCAACCTACTAGTTAACTTGGTAATCGCTATAGTATTTTCAAGTTCTAACTTAGCAACTATTTTTTCATTCAGTTGATCAATAGTAATACCTCACCGTACATACATTAACTTCCTATCACCGTCAAACGTAAACCCCTCAGAACCTTCATATTTTTAGCCATTAATGAACAACACCACAAGAGAAGACATTCTTGCAATCCTTAAACAAAAACATAATCAACCAGTAATAACATTAATTTAATTAAACAAAAATTGTTTTCACAATAAGTATTTGACAATAATTTCTTAAATAATTGTTTTCACAGTAATAACATAATCAAACTTATTACTAATTCCTACTACTACAAATACAAAAATTATTTAACAATGACTTACCTAAACAACAAATCGAACCAACAATCAGCAAACAACAAGATGCACACACCAAGGATGAAACTGGTATGCGGGAAGGATGTATATAAAAGGGTATTTCATAGTAGGAGGAGACAAATTTTAATCAAATTCGTCATTCAAACTGACGAAAAGGGAGCCTCATAATTAAAAAATCATCGAATCACCACAGATGAATTTTACCTCATCTGACACGTGGGAATTTCGTTTCCCAATCAGGTGATTTTTGCTGGTCATTTTCGTCCTGCCAAAGGACGAATTCTTCTCCTCCTGACACGTGGCCTGCGCCTCCGAATTTGTCTCCCGCTGGCCGATTTTCAATTTCGTCTTATCATCAGTCGAATACCAAACACGATGTGACACAAAGACACCCAGACAGGAAATTACTTTCACAACACACCTACTGCCATAATTTTTTAAAAAAATGAACCCTAAATGGATCAAAAAAGCTCAAGTTCAAATGCAAACACAAGTTCAATTACTATTTTAAATATGCATAATTCAGATATTATCATCAATGTTCAATCCTTCATAATCAAATTAATGAACAAGTTTCTAGCAAACTCACTCTCAACCAAATTTCCAATCGTCTAAAACACAGCCATTTTCTTGGCATTCACAAATAGTAAATAGTAAATATTTTATCAATAATGTACATTTACTTCAACACAAATTAACTATTGCCTTTCTCAATTTTCATGTCCACTCCAATGTTGGGAGATGTGCATCAAATCCAAGACTGTCTATCTAATCACTCAAAATTGTTCTGACAAATTGACCAAAAGGGAAGGTATTAAAATTCAGGAAAAACGTGCCTGATATTGAGCAAACCATAATCTATTTTCATTCTACATTTTTCGTCACCAAACAACAAAAGACCACACTTGCTCATTAGGGAAGTGCAAAATTAGTAACATCAAGACAGCCCTTACAGAATATAATGAACAAGGATAAAAGATACCAGAAAAAAATTGTTAAAATTAAGAATAAGAAATCTTTTATCCATCAAAAGGCTGAGCATTTCACAATCCATTAAAACCATTCAATCTACAATGTTTCAAATTCTCAGTTCTACTATAACCATTTTCAGGCTTCTTAACATACGTCGTTTCCAATAAAACAAAAATAAAGGCAATTCAGCAAGATAGAAAGAGTCAATTACTAATGATTTCATAACTCTGCAATTATTTCTATCCTTTTTTTCCTGAAAATAAAGCCACTGCAAGTGCAAGTGCTAGTTCATACATTTGCAACCACCAAAATACGATCATATAAAACATTTGTAACACAAAGTATGTGTATGGCTTAAATTGTTCTTTAAGAATTTGTTTGTTTAAAATGTAAAGAACTTTTTTTTATCGTAAGTAGAAATCAAAACTAACAAATGTTTTTTTTTTTTCTGTATAGGTTGAAAAATTTTCAATGAAGACAAAGTTTAATCTTGTTTTAAATAGAAAAGAAAAACTAATAAAAATAAAATAATCACTATCGAATATAATTAAGGGTACTTAAATTTGACAATAACATCCTTTACAAATAATTAAATAATCATTAAAAGATAACAAAAATTATTAACTTTTAATGACCATTTAAAACAAATCAATTTTTAAAACTCCTAAAAATAATTCTTTTTAACAAGAAAATGGTTTCAAAACTCTCTCAGTTTGATGTTATTAAGTTGTGTTTGAAATTTTGATTATGTTAGTATTGTTTTTGTTGTGGAAATTTGCAATAGAAATCATACTAGTCATTTTACAAAGAGAATATTGCAAAACCTAAACAAATTACAGCTATAAGTTTTGTAGTAAAATCCCCAAACTTTTCTACAACAAGTTTTTTTTTTTAAAACTCGAAAATTCTCCTATAACATACAACTACCTCAAGTCCCAGATAGATTCCAAAAACTATATCATATTATGATAAAAATATTCATGCTAACATTTTATATTTATAATATTTTTTTCTACTTATTTCCTCTTCTTACCATTATTATCCCTCGAAGGAAAGCATCACGAGAAGAAGGGGTGCGGTAGTTTTGTATTACAGTACGTTTAATATCATGTAAGTGAACAAATCTGTTGTTATCTTAAAATTTATAATCTGATTTTCATAAAACATGCACTTAGTGGTGATCCAGACTCGTAGGTTCAGGTATTAATTTTTACCTAAAAAAAGGTATTAACTTTAACCCCATTTTTTATTCAGTAGAAAATAAAATAATATTATAAAAACAAAAGAGCAACTATCTAATTGAATTAATGAACTGCACCCTCCCACCAACGGTACATTGATTTACTTCACGTAAAGTATGTGAATATTGTTTTGTGGGTGCAAATTGTGCTTTTGAGTTCCTACTAATTGTTCCATTTTACTGCACAAAATACTACTTTTAAATCGTTTTAATTTTACTTTAATTTCTCATTAGCTCAGTCCAAACATCTTGTTAGACTATTCAAATTAAGTAACTCTATTAAAATGTTTACATCCACAGCCTGTACTTTTATAAATTTGTTAAGCGCTCGATTATGTGCCAACTTTTGGTGCATTATTTCTTTCTTTGTCACTTAAAAATTGTAGTTTCGATAATAATTGATATGTCTAATAATATTATTTCCCGGTAACAATAAAAATCACGTTCGTTTGATTTCCGCATTCTTAGGAATAGTTTCTTAAAAGTTAATTACAAAAGTATTATTTTAATTTTAGTTATAAAATTATAAAATTATTTTTGTTTTTTTAAAATTTATACATGAAACAATGAAAACAAATAAGCGTTATTTTTTATTTCCTGTACAAACTTTAAAAAAATTATAATTAAAATTAATACAATAATTATATAATTACAAGTAAAAAGAAAAAATATGTTAACGGACCCCCAACTTTTATCTTCTTCTTTAAGGATAAAAATAGCTGAAATATGGAGATGCTACTCATTATTAGTAAAACATGTGCAATAATGTTTTTGCATAGCCTCCTAATAATAAATATAGTAATAAATATTTCGATTTTGATATCCTCCAAATATGTTTTACACATATAAAACAAATGCTCATTTAACCACTACCTACCTTATATCCCCTGAGCACCATCGATTTGGGTATGCATGGATTCATAAACCACTTCTCATTTGATTACATCTTTGCAGACTGTTAGGCTATTTCAACAATGCCAAGAATTCTTCTACTCACCACTGCTTGCAGCATTTTCTTTCTTGAAAGCTCGCAATTGTTCTTTAAACTTTTTGCTCTCTTCGAAGTTGGCCTTTCGCTTTAAAGCTTTCTGTTAGAACAAACCAAAGAGACCCTCAAAAAACATACAAATAAAAAAACTAAAAAATAAAATAAGAAAAGAATTGCTCACCTCTTGTCTAAAACATCGATCCAATTTTATTTTCAGATCAGTACATTCACCAAAGAACTTAGCAACAGGATGTTCCAAATGACACTTTTGAAACTGCTCAATAATCTGCATTGAAGCAGTCTCAATTAAAGTAGGCCAGTCATTATAACTTTCAGGACCAAAGGAAAAATTATATGAACTGAAATTCAAATTCCACAGCACCTCCTAAGTTCATTATCGGATAGTGATCCAAGTCCCCTTGCCAGAATTTAGAATCAGAATTATTTATGTTGGAGACACTCTAGAATTGACTAACGGCATAGCCTGGTGCTTGTCGGGAAAACATCATTACATTAGAGCACAAAACCATATCTCAAGCTATGCTCCTCGGAATTGAGTGGTTCCAAAATGAGATCAAAGTTCAAGTTCACATTCAACCCATTTTGGAATCACTCAATTCTGAGACACATAGCTCAGAGACACAGCCATTTGCAAACATGACTACATTTTCCCAATCAAGCTGCACCATTAAACAATTCTACTTCTCAACCTAGATATATCCATTCTAAATTCAGCAAGGGGAATTCATATCAGATTGCCAAGGAGACAAACAACCCTTGGCAATACCTCTTTGTGGCTTAAGGCTTAAGCCCCATTCCACTGTTTCAAAATAAGCCTTCACATTGCTATAACAGCCAGATTCTCTACTTTAGGATCAAATATCCAACAGCTAGCCATTTCCCCATGACATAGGCATGGTTATATATGAAATCAATCATAAGCAACAAGCATAAACACAACAAAATATCCAAACATAATAATAATATTATTTAAAAAAAAAAGGCTGATAAAACAAACTCACCTCAGCACACATAGGGTGTTTGTGCAAGGTTAAGGGGGGGTGCATCTTTCCAAAACCAAATCAATCCTGCAATACAACCACACTCTGTACTGTTATGTTCCCTTCACAGTAGAACCAAACAACTGCTATAAACATAAAAATTGGAACTGACCCATTGGATATTCATAGCAAACGATCATAACTTTGAAGCAAAACATATCAAAAGATTAGAATATAGGGTAATCGAACTGATGGAATCTACCAAAGTGAACTCCAAAAAAACAAAACGGAACTTTGACATTTACAATAGAAAGACGAAAATGAACTTACAAAATACAAATTTGAGATTGAAACCTCAAACCAGAGTTTTGAAGCTCGGCGTGGTTGAAGTTTTAGGCAATGATGAACGCCAACCATCACTTTAACTATAAAACACCCTTATTACTTAAGCTTAAATATGTTTTTGCCCCAAAATATCTTGATACCAATTTAGTTTTCTACCCCGCCTTCCCCCCCCTAAAAAAATCTCCAAAAGCAATCAAATGACACAATGCCAAATATTCAGGCTTGTTCTTGTTTCTGCATCATACTTCTTTCAACTAACTCCCCAAATTTAAGGTATTGATCAAAAAACTGTGAGGAATATAACTGCACATTACTGAATTCAAATTAGCAAATAGCAATAAACATTATCACAATTTCATCTATATATGGATAAACTATATCAAATATATGCAAGGTATTTTGATGAGATTACCTACACATATGTTCATCCAACTGAAGGTGGAACTGATCTACTAAAATTTGACACTCAACTTATGCAACTCAGAATCATAACAAACACTCACAAATTTACCAGCACATAAGAATTTACAGAGCTCATCATGCAGACTTATGCTATTGAATTGAACTTGGTCAATCCATTAGCACGAACCTTGATACACACACAAGACATTTAAAACTCAAAACAAACTACCTTAGGCAATTTGTTTCGTCACTTGATCAAACTTTAAGAATTCAAGAATAACTTCAAATGGTTATTAGTTCATTTAAAAAGCAACCCAAGTGACATCTAGAGTGAACATCAAGAGTTCATATGAAAACTTCTTCCGATCTCAGACTAACAAGCTAGATTACAGAGCAAAAGAAAACCATAGTTCTCAGAGAAGGAATGGGAATCAATTAGGGTGAATTGGTTTAATGCAGATCACACAGAATTATACATGTATGTCCCATTTTTACTTTTCAACTTGAGAAAGTAGGCTCCTATACAATCAGAATTTATCTATACAATCAAACTCACTTACTCCAGTTTCAATGAAACTGGGGTATTTCCCTCAAACTGATAATACTACATATATACAAAACGAAGCTGAAGTCTATTTTCATTTTAATTTCATCAGAAACTAACTAAACAGTAAACACACAATTTCCACACCAGATTACAGCTGCATTAGCAAAAACTGTTCAATACGTGAGGAGGGTTATCATTTTCTGACATGCTGCCAACAACATCTCCAAAAAATTGATCAAGCTTCTATTAGTGGGATCTTGTAGTTCATCAACCACATTGTTCCACTCAACAGTGCAATGCATACATGGTATGAGATTATCTATCAAGGACTTAAAGTCAGGACAGTGAAACGGATAATTGAGTGAGGGGACTCTAGAGTGACTTTACAATTGGGGTGGGACATAAAAATAGGTAAATCCCACTCCTACTTTGTAGCTTACTAGTGTAACTAAAATCAGATAGGTGATTGAATTGGTCAAGGTATTAGGTTAAGTTTATGGTTGAACCAGTTGAATTATTAATTGAACCAGTTGATTTAATCTATTTTAAAAAAATACAACCTAAATAATTCAAGTGCTTCACACTCTAAAATTTTAAAATCAAACACATAATAATAAGTACCTACATCAAAAGTACCTAAAGCCATTTTTGTGTGTAAATTTGTGTATTAAACTAGCTAGTTATTAATTTTCATACAAAAACGTACCTAAGCAATAACTTAAACAAGTTATTGAGTATTATGGAAAGCCATTTGTGTGGATTAAAGTTGGAAAATTATGCGGAACCAATTATATATTGTGTAGAAGTGCAGCTTCTAATCACTTAAATTGTTAAAAACCAATTTATGCAGAACCAATTATATATTGTGCAGGTGCAACTAATGTAGTTAATAACTAATGTTGTTGCTGTGTATTAAAGCTGGAACATGGATACATATCTTCATTTCTTTAGTGACTTTACCATATTAACAATCATTGATTAATGTGCAACAATTAAATAGCAAACCCATCAGGAATTAATATGAGAAATCAAGCATGTGAAATATCACAGGAATTCTCTTTTGAGAACAAATTCGTCAATGAAAATAACAAATTAACACCAAACAATCTTCTAAATATGTAGCAATTTCAAAAATTATGCCAATCAGAGTTTTAAAAAGTATGTTAAATAATGAATCCACCATATTACAGTACAGTTAAATGTATACCTTGCTAAGGAGTTAGTGTGAACCGGCAGCAACAAGACGCCGAGTAATGGTGATGGGTGTCGAAGCAGTGGCGGTGGGCGTCATCGGAACTATTGTGTGGTGGCCGTCATGCGATGGCAGTCCACAAATAGAGGTGGCTCGACAGTGAGAGGGACGGTGATACCTTGGGGGGTGATTCAAAAGCTGCTGGCCCAAGTAGAAGTTGGACCGAGTCATGTTAGGCCCAAAAGGGCTCTGAAGACCCCTGCTAAAAAAAGGGGAATTTTTCACCAAAAAAAAAAAAAGGGGGAATTTTGTCGTTTATGCGTATCATCTTTGGTTCGCGTCACAATTATTTCCCACCCCTTGTTAGTGTTACCCATTCATGGAGCTGACGACGTTCTTGGAGTTCAATGGCTCCAAACATTTTTGTCTTTGATTATTCCATTCACGTCTACCAAACCCGCCCTTGCCTCATATTCTTAACTGAGGCAATTGCTTCTTATCACAATGTCCTAATCCAACCCATTCACCATTTTTTGGATAACTATCACTCATTTGAATCCTGACCTTGTAGCCCTCTTACAACTACATTCCCCTATCTTTTCTATTTCACACTTGTTACCCAACTCTAAACCCGTATCTGTTGGGCCCTATCCCAGATGCTAGCTGAAATGGTTCATAAGGGAATTGTTATACCTTGCACAAGCCCATTTTCCTCTCCACCTACTCGTGTGAAAAAAAAAAAGACGGTTTTTGGTGATTTTGTGTGGATTAGCGGACCTTAAAATTTCCTCTTCCTATAGTGGACAAATTATTAAATGAGCTTCATGGTGTAAAAGTTTTTTCTAAAATCGACCTTCATTCAAGGTATCACCAAATTTGATTAACTAAGGAGGATATATTCAAAACTATCTTCCATATAGTGGATGGCCATTTTGAATTTTTGGTCATGTCGTTTGGTATTACCAATGTTTTTGTACAAAGAGCATGCCCGAGGGGGCTACTATGCTCATCGCGCACTTGCATCACCACCTGAGCTTCGCTACCGCTTCGTCCAGCTCCTACGCCTACCACGAATCTTGAATCATCAGTGGCTGCTAAAGCAAGCTAAGCTTCACACGGCCCTGAGGAAGCCAAAAGACAGACCCTCGGCCGAAGGCTCCGCACGTTGGAGAACTTTTAGATCCCGCCCTAAAACGCCCACCTTTTTAGGCTATCATGAATTATCTGTTTTGGGAACATTTGTGTAAATTTGTGTTGGTCTTTCTTTATGATACTGATTTTTAGCGTTGATTATGGAACTCATATGTACCATTTAGGGGTGGTCTTAAACCTATTACTTTATAATCAGTTTTATTTAAAGTTTTCTAAATGCCAATTTGGAGTATTACAGGTGGATTCTTCAAAAATTCGAGTTATATTGGATTAGCCTACACCTACTTCGCTTGCAGCTCTATAGGGGTTCCTAGGTCTTACTGTATACTATCGCCATTTCGTCAAACAATATGTTACCCTTGTGGCTCCTCTTACAAAATTACTAAAAAAAATCAATTTACATGGAACCGCATAACTCAAGTCGCATTTACTCAATTAAAGGAAGCCATGACTTCCTTGCTTGTTCTACGTCTTCCCAACTTTGAGTTCTCCTTTGATGTTACCACTGGCGTGTCTTCAGTAGCCATTGGCACAATGTTGGCTCAACAAGGACACCTGATTGCTTTCTTTAACAAAAAAAAATATGCTCACGTATGCAGTCATTATCAGCTTACGATCGATAAATTTTTCAGTTACGGATGTGATCCGTAAGTGGCGTCATTACCTGTTGGGAAGAAGCCTTAGGGTGTATTTAGTTTTCCAACTGTTAAAAATAGATACTACGGTCAAACTGAGTTTTGGTTGTCTCGAACGACGTAAAAAATCAATATTAACCTTTAGATTTTTCCATTTTCATAACTCCGCTTCCCCAACTGGAAACCAAACAGAACCTTAGAATTTTCACAAACCAAAAAAACTTGCATGGCTTAATGGCCCAAGTCATTCATGTGTTTATATGTTGCAGCAAGTTTTGATAATGACAAACAAGAATCAAGATCAAACATAATAATTATGGACAAATTAATTATGTTTGATGATGCAAATATGATAAACTTCAAAGGAATGATTCAAGGCATTTAAAGATGCTTAAAACAAGTGTATTATATTCATCAAAATACCCAAGAATCAAAGGAACCAAACCAATACGTAAATACATGTCAAAAGGAACAAAAAGCACATGGAAAATAGAGGATCAGCATGTTGAATCGATTCATGCCCATCCCCAAATCGATTCATACGAAATAGCATGTCCAGAATGTGAAATTTTTGTAATTGAATCGATTCATCACAGCCCCGAATCGATTCATGCGTGATAGAATGTGCCTAGGATGTGTTTTTCATGATTTGAATCGATTCACACCATATTGAATCGATTCATACGTTCTCCAGAAGGTGTGTTTTCCCATTGAATCCATTCATTTCAAGTTTGAATCTATTCATTTTGATTTTGTAACGGAAATACACTATATGAATCTATTTATTTAAAAAATGAATCTATTCATTTAGTTCAAAATGCAATCTGAATAAGGAAATTCAAAGCATTAGACATGGCACAAACAACAACGCAAATTGAATCAGAAAATCAACTTTGCACAAGACATGGCAGCCAGAAAACATGGAAATCTGAAGACATGGATCATCGGAAATATGCATTGTTTGAATTTAGGAGCATTGGAGACACAAACAGCATGAATTAAGGATCTGATTTTGAAAATGTCCTTGAGACTTCGCCTATAAATAGAGAGAAGCTGAGGACATTCAAAACACAACAAGTAAGCAACGAAAATCATATAGCTTCCCCTTCTCTGTTCTTAAATTCTTGGCAAAATACTCTCTGTCTCATTTTCTTTGAAATTATTTTTGAGAGTTACTCGGTGAGCAAAATTAATTTTGAATGCTAAAACTTGAATATCCTCTCTTTGAGAGTTATATTTTGTGAAAGCTTTAATTTTTATATTCACTCTATTGGAGAGTTATCTTTGTACACTTAAACACCAAATATCATAGAGTTTTGGGTTGGGTTTCAACCTTGTAAAATTGTGAGATTGAGAGATTGGGTGGGGTGCCCTTGTACTTGTGAGAATTGGGTTCTTAAGTGTGGGACACTAGGAAGCCACGATTGCTCAAAGTTGTATCTCTAATCTCCAATAGTGGAAATCCTCTAAGTGGGTTACTTAGAGGCGAGACATACATCGGTATGGTGGAACTCGTATATATCGGTTTGTAAATCTTTCTTCCCTAAAACTCATTTAATTTATGCACTTAACTTGCTTGGTTAATTTATTTGTCATATACTTAATACTTGTAAATTTGCTTTGTGTAAAAGTTGTTACCATTTGTGATTAAATTTATAATCTTCATTAAGCATCATTATTAAAGAATCAATTTCAAAGGCATTCCAAGTAAAATTTTTAATACTCAATTCACCCCCCCCCCTCTTGAGTAATTGAGGCCACTTGGTTAACAAGTGGTATCAGAGCTTGACTCTTGGTAAATTAAGCTTAACAGCTTCAAGAGAATGAATGGCCTTAAATTCTTTAAACGTTTTTCCTGAGGGTGGTGCTACAAATCAACCTCCTACTTTTAATGGGGAAGGATATGCTTTTTGGAAAGAGAGAATGAAAATTTTTGTTCAATCAATTGATCTAAGAGTTTGGAATGCTATTGAAAATGGTCCTTTCATACCTATGCATATTGTTAATGGTAAATAAATAGAAAAACCCATGGATGATTAGACTAGTGATGAAGAAAAGAAAGTATAGTATAATTATAAAGCCAAGAATCTAATCACTCTAGCCTTAGGTCCCAATGAATTTTTTAGAGTAGTAACATGTAAATCTGCCAAAGATATGTGGGATACCCTTCAAATAACTCATGAAGGAACTAGCGATGTTAAGGATTCTAAAATTAGTACATTAACTAATCAATATGAAAGTTTTAGAATGAATTCCGGTGAGACGATCTTAGAACTACAAAAGAGATTTACTTTGATTATTAATCATCTTATTACTCTTGGTAAATCTTACACTAACAAGGAGCTCATTCACAAAGTTCTAAAAAGTCTTACTAGGGAATGACAACCTCTTGTTATGGCCATCAAGCAATCTCCCAATATAAATGATATGTCCTTTGCCACGTTGTTTGGTAAACTACAAGAACAAGAACAAGAGTTGAAAGATTTAAAACATGCTGATCTGTCCTCAACCGGGGTCTAGGATACGGTGTCGGGACAGCCTCAAGAGTTGAAGATTGAATGAGATTGAAGACCGGTTGTGTGTATCCGGTCTCTATGATCCGGCCTCTCAGTGTGTGGAGGAAGGTCTTGTTGTCCTGGAGATCCTTCACACCGACCTCTCGCGTTGGTGTAGGCGACAGGTGGTGTCACCTGCGAAGATTCTCTGACGCTCAAGTTAGAAGAGTATATGATGAACTCTGTGATACTTAAGCAGTATAATAGTGAGAATGAGGGTAAGGACAACCTAACCTTGCACATGTATTGCAACATGTTATTTATAGTTGAGCATGGAAGATGAATCGTTGGGTGTAAGTGGGTCCACTGGTTCTGATAACGTGTATAAAGAGACAATCTGAGTGGCCCAGTATTCAAAGTGTTTCAGGAGGGTAGGTGAATTATCAGTGTACTTTTCTGTCACATGGATGGAGGATAATCACCTTTTCCGTAAATTCCGCTGGTGATTGTACCCACTCCTGTCGGTGAATGAAAGGGACATATTCCGCTGTGCAGAGTGCCTTCCTTGCTATAACACTGTGATAGTCAGTTATCAGTGACCCGGTGTAGGAGGACGGATAAGTCACCCGGTGTCTCGGATGTCACCTCGGACGACTGGTGTCAGAGAGGTTTACCTAGTGTGTTGCAGACCGGATCGATATTCTTGACACCGGTTGAACTCTAGGACGGCTATAATGACTTCGCCTTAGGTGAGACCGGATCAACATGTTTACCGATTGGATCATTATCCTGGGATACCGATTGGCCTCCAGGACGGCTGAGACTGCCTCCTGCTCTTAGGACCAAAATCCAGACCGGATAACCTTGGAGCCAGTATCCAGACCGGATCACATGCAGAGGAAGAAGAAAAAGCCTCGAAGAAGAAAGGGATAGCTCTCAAGGCCACCTCAATTGATGAAGATGAATCCGAGAGTGATCTTGATGAGGATGAAGAGCTAGGACTATTCATGAAGCGTTTTGGGAAACTCATGAGGAACAAACGTTTCCAAAAGAACTTCACACATAAAGGTAAGAAACCCATCTCTAAAGAAAATAATTCCTCACCTACTTGTTTTGAATGTGGAAAAGAAGGGCACTTTAAAGCGGATTGCCCAAATCTAAAGAAGAAAAACAAAGAAAGAAAAGGGAAAAGAAGAGCATATATCGCATGGGATGAAAATGAGATAAGTAGCTCGGACGAATCAGAAAATGAAGAAGCAAACCTTTGCCTCATGGCCAACAACCAAGATGAAGACGATGAGGTAAATTTTCATGACTTAGATAAAGAAGAACTACTTGATGCTCTTGAAGAATTGTATGATAAATTTGTAAAAGTTTCTAATAAGCATAAGTTATCAAGAAAAACCATTAATACTCTTGAGATGTATCTTATGGAGGATTGTAAAGAAAATGAACTTTTAAAATTGGAAGTAGTAAAAGTGCAAGCATGCTCTAGGAATAAACCTTGTGAATTTGCTAAGAAATGTGATATACTTGAAAAGAAAGTGTTAGATTTAAACATGACACTTGAAAAATTTACCAACGGCAGGGATAATTTAAATGCACTTCTTGGAAAACAACGTTGCATGTTTAATAAAACTGGATTAGGTTATAATCAAGGATCACATGCTTACAAGAAGGAAAAAACATTACAAAAATTTATTTGTACCACCTAGTAAATCATCTACACCTTTCATGAAATGTAATCACTGTGGTCTTAAAGGTCATAATTCTTACAATTGAAATGTTAGAAAATTAGGACCAAAAGTTATGAGAAAAGTATGGGTTCCTAAGGGAATATTTTCACAAACTAACCTACAAGGACCCAACATAAAATGGGTACCAAGTTCTCTAACTTGACTTGTTTTGTAGGTATGCTTTAAAGCAAGTAACACCCATTGGTACTTGGATAGTGGGTGTTCAAAACATATGACGGGAGACAAAAGTAAGTTTATATCATTTACTCCTCGAAACAAAGGTTTTGTAACTTATGGAGACAACACAAAAGGAAGAATACTTGGAATCGGTAACATTGGTAAAAACTCTTCTACTTTGATAAATGATGTATTATATGTTGAAGGACTCAAACATAACTTGCTTGGTATTAGCCAATTATATGATAAAGGATATAAAATTATTTTTGAATCAAATTGTTGCATAATTGAAAATAAGCTAAACAAGGAAGTAAAGTTCATTGGTCAAAGAATCGATAATATTTACATGATTAATCTTGATTGTCTTGCTTCAAATGATGAGCAATGCTTCATAACTAAAGAGGATGAATCATGGCTATGGCATAGAAGAATTGCCCACATTCATATAGACCATTTAAACAAACTAGTTTCGAAAGATTTAGTAATTGGTTTACCAAAACTGAAATTTGAAAACAAATTTTATGACGCATGCCAAAAGGGAAAATAAGTAAAGGGTTCTTTTCAAGCAAAAAATATTGTTTCAACAAATAGACCTTTACAACTTTTGCATATGGATTTATTTGTATGACACCCCTGATTTTCTGTACTCAAATCCTGATGTGATCGTCATAATTAATAAAAATGCGAATAAATTTTTCGCGTTTGAAAATATTTCCAAGACACCACCATGATCACACCGAGACCCAAATCACAGATAACCAAAGAGTGAGATTAAATAACCTAAAGCTGGATCGATAACTAAAATGCCCATAACGGTATACAAAAATAATAGAGTTTGCAGCGGAAGAATGTGTATACCGGGTACACGCCTAGTCCCATATATGACGATATGAGAAAAGGCTAGGCAAAGCATGCAAACATACAAGAGATCCTAACTTATTCCTTCATTCACAACATACACATGCATTGCCCAAGATAAATATATATATATATATATATATATATATATATACATACATATACATCTACATTCGGAAATCTTCTCCCGATTATCTCAATCATCAATGAACATCATTCAATTTTAATCCTTTTAATATACATCAAATCATCTCTTACATTCTACATATATATTCACCATCCACAAATTCAAAGGATTATCTTATACATACCCAAAATCACTAAATCATCTATATCATCACATACAATTGGTTCATTACACAAGAATTCATAAATGATGCCGGCCAGGGCACTTCCATTACCACTATTTACCTTCACCAAAGCTTTAATTAAAATCCAAACTCATCCCATGGCAACCTGCATCATAAGTCTAAAAAGGAGACCACATGGGAGAGTGAGTTATACATTCAAAATGACGAATAATATATATATTGTGATCATGTGTATATGCATACAACGTCATGTGTGCTTTGCTACAAAATCATAAAATTATCATTCATTTATCATCTCATTATCACAATAGGCATACAAGCCTCATGAATCGCAATTCATATCATAAACAAGCACAAGCACATACACAATCACATATACAATCACTTTGCCACTTATCAACAAGGGCATTCACAAATTATCATCATCATTTCATTAAGGCTTCACTCAATACCTCCTAGCAAGGGGTTTCTCATCACTCGTGGTCATCCCATCTCAAATGCCATGCTCTTATGGCTAATGTACATGTCAACTATTTAATGCATATGCAACGGATCCGATTTTTAATTCAATAATAACCACAATCACTTAAATTATCATCATCACTCAGGGATACACCCTTCGTGGCACCCCGCAAGGTGATATATTCAACAACTATTCAACAACAATAGGACAACGTCCTCTTCACTCCAAGATATACCCTTCGTGGCACCCCGCAAGGTGATATATTCAACAACAATAATAGGATAACATCCTCTTCACTCCGGGATATACCCTTCGTGGCACCCCGCAAAGTGATATATTCAACAACTATTCAACAACAATAGGACAACGTCCTCTTCACTCCGGGATATACCCTTCGTGGCACCCCGCAAGGTGATATATTCAACAAAAATAATAGGATAACATCCTCTTCACTCTGGGATATACCCTTCGTGGCACCCCATAAGGTGATATATTCAACAACAATAGGACAACGTCCTCTTCACTCCGGGATATACCCTTCATGGCACCCCGCAAGGTGATATATTCAACAATAATAATAGGATAACATCCTTTTCACTCTGGGATATACCCTTTGTGGCACCCCGCAAGGTGATATATTCAACAATAATACATATCAATGTCATGCTATGCCATGAATGCAACAATGCAATAATGCATGTGCCCAACAACCTCGCAAAGATAGCCCACCCTCTCAATTAGAGGTATATTTTAATTTGGTATTTCAATAATCATACATAATCATTTACAAAGCCCCTCAAGGCACAACATACATATAATAGGCACTTCAATGGCCACCATATCATTTCATATCAATCCACACATTGAGATCGAAAGGCATAGCAATATCATAATATTAATCCACACATGTAACGACAAGGTGTTCTCGGAATATATATATATATATATATATATATATATATATATATATATCAATCATCATTGCCTCACTCACGTACAAGTCAATTACTTGTATCCACCACAAGGGTGTCATAATATTTCCCATTATTCATCAATGCCATTATACATTCATTCGGTGGTTTTCAACCCATTATCCATCACCGTTATCTCATAATTAAAATGGAAACACAACAATCCATCATATCATGTCGTAATTATATATATATATATATATCCCTATACATCCCCTCAAGTATCATACAATATAAGGGAAGAAGGCCCAATACAATCAGAACCGAGAAAAGAAGGGAAAATTCCATTAGGGGTCACTCACTCAAGCGAGATACCCATTCGCTTGAGCGAGGCACATCCATCTCGCTTGGGCACCTCAATTCGCTCGGGCGAAATCACGCCAGAATCTATTTTCCACGTTGCTCGCTTGAGCAAGACACTACACACCTGGCCACTCGCTCGGGCGGAATTGTTCCAGTAACCATTCCCTCCAGCACACGCTTGAGCGAGGCATCCACTCGCTTAAGCGAAAACTGACCAGAGGCCATCCTTCCCTTCCACACTCGCTCACTCGGCGAGGCTACCCAACACTCGGTTTTTCACTCGGTGAACTTATTCCAGAACCGATTCTTCTCTCGTTCAGTCTTTCACTCGGCTAAATAATTCCAAGACCGACTCCTCTCGCTCGGTCTTTCACTCAGAGAATTATTTCAACACCGAATCATCACTCGATCAGTCTTTTACTCGGTAATTATTTCAACACCGACTCATCTCTGATCGGTCCTTCACTCGGCAAATTATTCCAACCGACTCCTCTTCGTTCGCTCAAGCGCGGCCACACCCGCTTGAGCGAGATTCATCCAGAATCTCTCCTGATCATATCACACTTTAACTCGCTCAGACGAAATACTCGCTCGCCTGGGCGAAATTGGCCCAGAGGCCATAATACCGAGACGGGGGATTCTCGCCTGAACGAGATCCCATCTCGCTCGAGCGAGAATATCAGTACATAGGCAGAACACGAAAATTCACACAACTCAACACATGAAATCACATTCAAGGCCAATTTGATCATATCCAACACATCATATACGTCATATAGGCACATAAAACTTGTTCTAAGCATTCTTACTCGGAAATTCTCATTATAAGCCAAATTTGGATATATCCATCATTTCATACACATCATGAAAGGCATATACAGCTGGTTCACATATTCATACTTATAGATTTTCATTCTAAACTTATTATTCACATTAAAATCACACTTATCATTTTTAACAAACATATTTTCATAAATTATCCATAATAATCATAAACTTGCCATTCCAAACATCTCAATAACTATATGGCAAGGCAGGCATGAGTATTTAACACATACATCAAATCACTCTCAATTTACTCATGCAATTTGAATGTTAACTCCTCTCCTACCTCGAGGGAAGAGCCGAAACGGTTCCAATGCTCCGAATGCTCCATCGGATCACCCGGAATACGATCTACATACCATACATATGCATACACATAATCAATAACCATCATAATTCTAACCATTTGTTAGCTTATCATAAAGCTCAACCCCAAGTCCTAGACTCACTAAACACCAAGTTATGCAATTATGTTAGGCTTTGAGAATTCATTTCCCAAAGCCAAGATCCTCTAGATCATAAAAGGCCAACTAGACCCAACAATATCATCATCTTACCCATTACACAATGTAGTCTCAAATCACCTCAATCCTTCAAACATCATCATTATTACTCACTATTCAACTTAGCTCTCACATCCTTCAATAACCACAATGGTTTAGAACCTCATCAAGTCACACTCTTTTCACACCAATCCCTCACATTCCACATTCATAACAACACTCATCATTAAATATCACCCATTAACATTCAATTCAACCTTTCAAGCTATATTATATCCATTTCCCCAAATTCTTAGGGCTAGGGTTTTCATCAAAACCCAACAACATTTACCCATGCTCATTAATCACCACCATTGGCCATTTTTCATCATTAATATCATTCTCCAATATCATTAAACCTACATTCTACTCACATTTCACACTTTCCCCAATTTATTAAAGTTAGGGTTTCACTAAAACCCAACAACACTCATTAATATCTATTTATTCCTCATCACCTTCCAACTATGCATTCATCCTCTTCATTTATTACCACCAATGTTAACATTTATGACAACCCACTCTAGGGTTCCACATTAATACTCTCCCAACAACACCTATGCAATAAATACTCCCCCAAATACCAAGAACCCAAGATCTAGGGCATAAACTCATAAAGAATGATGAGGAACTTACCTCACCCAAGAGTTGGCCATGAGCTTCCAAGAGAGGGAGAGAAAACACGAAAATAGAGTGGGAGAAGGAGGGCTTCTAATCGCCATTGTCACCACACCCAAGCTTGAAGGAAAACGAAATGGAGAAGGAGAAGGCACACCACCATGCTTAGGGTTTTTAGGAGAGGAAGAAGAAGATGGAAGAAGAAGAAGTGTAGAAAGGAGAGGGAGAAAATGACGTGAAAAGGAGAAGAGAAAGTGGAAGTTTATATTTTTTTTATTTGGCTTCACATTAAAATCTCACCGTTTTATAACAAACAGGCTCTCAGTTCGGGCTCAATACTAATTCCAAAAATTATTCCGAATATAGATTCGGACTCCCAATAATATTCTTAACAGCCCTGACCAACGGCATCTCATTCGGAAATACTTGGTCCGACACCCATATTCTAATCGGGTAAAATTTTATCTTACATAAGCTCAATAAATTATAAATATCCCTGATAAATCCCAATTTAATCGTTCCAATATTTTTGGGACGCAAATCCACTCACATACAATTATTCATTATTTATTCTCATCAATTATTCATATTTATAAAATTCAGGATGTTACAATCCACCCCACCTAAAAAGAATTTCATCCTCGAAATTTAGCAATCGATAGACATATCATAAGGCCATACTTCAGGCCGCACACCAATGAGGTTCAACGACACCATAGAATAACATGGAACTTACCAAAGTCCATCAAATCACGTTCATCATCACTTTATCATTTTTAACATAAAATTTCCTTTCCAACCGTGTCATATGTCATTGATCACAACTCACCCAACAAAGTTCACATGTTCATACGCAGTATGACCAAATAGGCTCAATACATTCACCATAAGCAGTTACAATCCCTACACCTACCCGGCCTATGTGTTGCTGCATCCGATATACAGGAAGGCATCCCAATCCCGTAGTGGTTACCACAAACACATAAAGTCGACGCATAGGTGCATGTTGCCACAATGCCTATGGCATGTAAGACCATATCGGGACCAGTACTTCGTATTTTCATTGCTCATATCGGTCATACATATTCAAGTGACACCAGTCCATATAAGACTTGGTGACAATCCTCACCAGTCCACAACTAAAATACTCATATTTCATCGTCATCATATAGTTAATTTGGCATCCATCATGCCATACCGATCATCAGTCTTAATCAAATTCACCTTAAATTGGTGTACCAATAATAAATTTTCAGTCATCACAAGGTAAATACCCCATTCTTGGGTTTCATCCATCTAAAACCATGCTCAAATAGCCTAAAATTCTTGTCTCGCTTACATATTTGTTGGCTATAAATCAATTCGAGCCTTAAAAGATTCACCCAACTTTTATCAAGTAGGCTACTTAATCGTATAATAAGCTTTTCGCATTAGGCATTCTCCTCACAGATCACAAATAAGGTCCATAAAAAGACGTATAATTCATATCACATTACCTCTCTACAAGGTTTCTACCCTCAGTATAGCACCTCTCAACTAAAGAGGGAGGTATTAATATGATCAATTTCCATTTACCGACTCACAATCACTAAATCACATCATCATCCATAATTAATCCAATGATCATAATCCCAAGGGCACACAATTTAGCCCACAGTCATGCCACAAAATCATTTACCAATTCCAATACCTCGTCATACTCCAAATTCAACATTATTTCTCATCAATCATCAGGGGTTACATTTATCATTCGTATTCCATCACATATAAGCTCTAGCTTCAACATCATATTTCGCAATTAATTTTGTCATGGCTCAACCATTCACAAGATCTGATCAATCACTAGACTTAGGAAGTCTAAGGGTCATCTGATACCCATTGTGGAGTTCTCACATACCACACAACATCATTAGATATGGCTCACAAAAACAACATAGAACCTAGACCGCCATAGGGTCTATTAAATTAATTCTTTACGACAATTGATCATACAGGATCATACCAAGTCAATCTAGGTCATCACACCTAGTGGGTCAAAATCAAATTAATTATTCACTCGATTTTCGCACACAAAACCGAGACATAACCCTGATCATGCGCCAATATAATTTCACAGTCATAATCTTATCACATATCCATGTCCCAGTCTAGGGAGATACAACAAATCACTTGTATCATATAACATATAGGGTTCTTGTGCCAAAGGATATAAAATCCATCCTTCACAAATGGCACAACCAATCATTTAGATTCAAACATACCCATACTAGGGAATTATTCAATATCATCCATCTAATCAACTCAAAAATATGAGTTCCATTTTCATTTAACAAGCACTCCTTGGCTAGACGCCACAGGCATAATGCATATAAGAGACCTATCCACAATTCACATTCAAGGTGCATATGCACATCAAGGTCTCAACATACATGGTCTACCACCATATCAATTTCTTTCTCAATATTCTCTATCCATGATCAACACATGGCATAAAATCATCATATCAATTCATACCTCGTATTTCATATTTATCAACTCAACATTTCATTTCTATGATTAACATCCAACATGGATCTATCATCAAATCAATTTGCATTATATATATCAACATCAATGCACAATAACAATATATTCGTCATTTGAAGGTAATAGGGTAAGGAACTTGGCCGGACTTACATAATAAATACATCCATCACATATTGAGGGAATTCATTCACTCATATTCAATCCCATAATTCATTCATGATTATAATATAAGCAACTAGGCTCCACAAGTTCATCATACAATCTCAATGAAAAAGGGTATACTCCCAATAAATATCAATTTTATTTTCTGAATCCATAATCTCATAAAAAGTTCTCATTGAGCATCAATCCCAACTCAACTTTAATGATTCACAATAATCTTCAATAAGCAATAATGCCCTTATAATCAATTCACAATTCTTAGGCAATTAGTCATTTATATTCCATATAGGGCAATCAATACCCAAACATGTCATCATCCTCTAGATAATTATCATTCTTAAACCTATACAAAACAACCATATGCCAATAATGAGCATCCCGCTCCAAAGATCATCATAAGTATCTCACCATTGAGCAATCATGCTCCAATCATCCATAATATCCAATCCTCACAGAGCAGCCATGCTCTGGTAGTAACATAGAACTCCAATTCAGAGCAAAATATGCTCTGATACCAGATTATAATACCCCTTATTTTCTGTACTCGAATCCCGATGTGATCGTCATAATTAATAAAGATGCGAATAAATTTTTTGCGTTTGAAAATATTTCTAAGACACCACCATGATCACATCGAGACCCAAATCACAGATAACCAAAGAGTGAGATTAAATAACCTAAAGATGGATCGATAACTAAAATGCCCATAACGGTATACAAAAATAATAGAGTTTACAGCGGAAGAATGTGTATACCGGGCACACGCCTAGTCCCATATATGACGATATGAGAAAAGGCTAGGCAAAGCATGCAAACATACAAGAGATCCTAACGTATTCCTTCATTCGCAACATACACATGCATTGCCCAAGATAAATACATATATATATATATATACATACATATACATCTACATTCGAAAATCTTCTCCCGATTATCTCAATCATCAATGAACATCATTCAATTTTAATCCTTCTAATATACATCAAATCATCTCTTACATTCTACATATATATTCACCATCCACAAATTCAAAGGATTATCTTATACATACCCAAAATCACTAAATCATCTATATCATCACATACAATTGGTTCATTACACAAGAATTCATAAATGATGCCTGTAACATCCCTAGTCAATTTAATCATTTTTCGCAATAAATTTTTTTTGCATTTAATAAAAATTTAGATCTTAATATAAAATAATATTTACTTCCCTTAATAAACAATCTACTCGGCCTTGATATAAAATAGTTTTTGCTTAAATATATTCAAAATAATGATGAACATACACAAAATAATATCCGATCAGAAACTCATTCTTTAATAAAGTGGGGTTGAAAGCAGCAGGAGAAGAAGAAGAACAAGAAGACAGGGGGTCATTTGCTTAAGCGAGCGCCGACTCGCTTGAGCGAATGCCACACGTTAAACCTGAGCGAGCAAGACGCACACGGGAGACTCAAGTCGGGGTTTCACTCAGCAAAAGGGTTTCACTCAGGAAACACTTAACTTTCGTTCACTTGGGCATACCACGCTTGACTCATTCCTACGCTTCACTTAGAAAGGTCCGCTCGGTCACCGCTCTCTCGGGGATAACATAACCTCCTTCACTCGGCAAGAGTTTCTCCAGGTATCCCCACTCGGAAAATACCCTATCCTTACTTCACTCGGGAGAAGCTCTCTCGGCCACAATTCATTCGGAAACCTTTTCACCTTCGCTCGGGAGCACTCAAATTTTCACTTGGAAACATTCTACTTTTCTTCACTCTGAATCGTTATACACTTTCTTCACTCGGAATATTATACTCCTTTTTTACTCGGGAGTATTCTACTCTATTTCCACTCGGGAGTATTCCGCTCTATTTTCACTCGGAAGTATTCCTCTCTATTTTCACTCGGAAGTATTCTAATCTTCATCACTCGGAACATTCTCCCGGCCAATCTCACTCGGGACATTCTAACCTTCCACCCAGAAGGGGGTCTCTCAGCTATTTTTCACTCGAAAAAGGAACGAGGAATGCCCACAGAGATAGAACAAACACCAAACCGACTGGCCCTCGCTCGGACAGGAATAAATCCTCTCGGGCAAGATTCGCCCGGTAATCGGCTTTGCTACAATAAACACATGAAAATTAATACCAATCATCTAACAACATAAATTCACCTTCATTCAATTAACACATCAACTCACACTTAGTTCTACACTCGGAAAACTCATTATATATATATATGTGTGTGTGTGTGTGTATTACACCATTTATTCAAATTCACTCGGCCTTGGCATCGATCTCCCGCTTGGCGCGACTCCAAGGCTCCGACCTCCTCCCTGTCAGTGGTTACTAAATTGAAAACAACAGCAAGGGTGAGTGTTTAGCATTATAATTAATCTAGAACGGAATAAAATATGAGTATAAACTCTATCCGATTCTTTATCTTCAGATTGTACATTACACTCGGCCATTTAACTCACACTCGGCATCACACTCACACTCGGCACTTTACTCACATTCGACAATATATCCATTAACACTCGGCTTTATAGTAATTCATACTCAGCAGTGTAACAGTTCTCCTTCGACAATCTTAACAAGTAACATTCAGCAAGTAATTTCCACTCAGCAAATATAACAATTTTCCACTCGGCAAATATAACAATTTCCCACTCGGCAAATATAACAATTTTCCACTCGGCAAATATAACAATTTTCCACTCGGCAAATATAACAATTTTCAACTGGGCAAATATAACAATTTTCCACTCGGAAAATATATCAATTTTCCACTCGGAAAATATATCAATCCCTCGGCAAAGATATGAAATTACACTCAGCAATTACCTCAAATCGTTCAGCAATGATTTAAATTTTCATTCAGCAATTATAACCAATTTAACACTCGGTAATCATGACAATTCATGCTCAGCAATTATAATACTTCATACTCGGCAATTATATTCAACCTTATTCAGCAAATACAACAAGTTACACTCGTCAAATACAACATATTGGCCCTCAACAAATACAACATCATACTCATCAATTTTCACTCGGCAAATATAACAAGTCTTACTCAGCAAGTACAATAATTCATACTCGGCAACTATAATAATTCAAACTCGGCAAATACAGCCAATCACTCGGTAAATACAGCTAATCACTCAGTAAAATAAATCAAATCATACTCAACAAATATAACAAATCTCATTCGGCAATTATCACAAACTGCACTCAGCAAAATCATCCAATCATCAATTGTCACAACTAACTCACATAAAATCGATGCCTAGTATCCGGATACTAAAAGGATCGACCTTCAGCTGGGAGTCCGACTTGACATCCCGTGAACCCGACTTGGTTCACCGAGCCCGACTTGACTCCCCCTCAACCACTAGGTCAAAGACCTTTGGGTAGCTTAACTGGGTCCGACTTGACCACTGAAGCCAAAAACAGGGTAATTCATATCGTTAGTCGTCCTCCACCACATAATCACATATCATAATCATACAATCTGTTTACTGGAAGCCTGTCAGGAGCCGCTCCTTGCTCGTGCAACGCATCGACGACCGCTCCCCACCCTCAACAGTATACAGAGTATCTCATACACAATATGTAACTCAATATAACAATCATTACATAACATCAACAATCAACAGATGCAACTACCAGAAACTGGCATGTGCTCTCATCATAGGGTGACCGACTCGTCAAGGTCATTCATCAATTGCCACTATACACGATTGTCATAACATCAAATATTTTAATTTCAATCGGCTCAAGCCACACACACACGATCAGAAACCGATCGGTGTCCATACATGTACATGCATTCATTCACATTCATATACAATTCATTTGGCACTATCTCAATTATAACAACATTAAATACTTCTCAAGTCACATACACACAATCAGAAACTGATCGGTGTTTACATACATGCATACTCATACATTCACAACTTCACTCAGCAACAACATCAAATATTTCTTCATTCACACACACACACACGATCCTAAACCGATCGGTTTGTGCATTCATAAGCACATTCATATATATATTCACATACTTTTCTTCCAATTTCTTACTCGATTTACAAATGTCTCAACAACTCGGACAGTATGTCCTATTCCAATTAATTATAACCCGAACACCCCCTTACCTCGGTTCCAAGCTTTAACAATCGGTGGGTCTACAGTTCCATCACCGTTCCAGCACCAGCCTCCTTACACGTTTCACCAGTGTTCGTTTCACCACCTAACAGGTTTGGGATGTGAAACACATCAACGTTACACCACCACTCACCCTATTAAAGGGCCACTTTGAGGCTCATAGCCAAGAGAAGTGGAGATCAAAACAGTATCCCCACATGCATGACCATTCGGTCCAGAAAAGAAATGAAAGGGATGAGGTGACAATTTCATACGGTTTAGAGGACTTACCTTGAAACCACAACCACAGCTACGCAATTATCTCAAGGTTTGATGCAAAAGAGACTTCCCTTCAAAGCTTTCGGCCCTCAACAATGGAGGAAGGAGAAGAAGGAAGGAAACAGACGAAGGAGAAGAAGATTCTCGAGAGAAGATGGATGATTGAAGAAAGAGAAAGAAACCTTTCTTTAATACCCATGGCAACTGGTCACCTGCCCAGCCGGTCATTTCTCCATTCCTTTATGATTTCCTTAATGATTTTAATTAAACCTTTCTTCTTCTAATCACACATTTTATAATTAACCAATAATTCATAAAAATATCAATTAAATTCCTAAAAACAATTTTTAACATTTTCCACTTCACCGATTTTTTCTATAAATATCCGGGATGTTACAATGCCAGCCAGGGCACTTCCATTACCACTATTTACCTTCACCAAAGCTTTAATTAAAATCCAAACTCATCCCATGGCAACCTGTATCATAAGTCTAAAAAGGAGACCACATGGGAGAGTGAGTTATACATTCAAAATGACGAATAATATATATATTGTGATCATGTGTATATGCATACAACGTCATGTGTGCTTTGCTACAAAATCATAAAATTATCATTCATTTATCATCTCATTATCACAATAGGCATACAAGCCTCATGAATCGCAATTCATATCATAAACAAGCACAAGCACATACACAATCACATATACAATCACTTTGCCACTTATCAACAAGGGCATTCACAAATTATCATCATTATTTCATTAAGGCTTCACTCAATACCTCCTTGCAAGGGGTTTCTCATCACTCGTGGTCATCCCATCTCAAATGCCATGATCTTATGGCTAATGCACATGTCAACTATTTAATGCATATGCAACGGATCCGATTTTTAATTCAATAATAACCACAATCACTTAAATTATCATCATCACTCAGGGATACACCCTTCGTGGCACCCCCGCAAGGTGATATATCCAACAATAATTATCACAATACCATCATCACTTAGGGATACACCCTTCGTGGCACCCCGCAAGGTGATATATTCAACAACTATTCAACAACAATAGGACAACGTCCTCTTCACTCCAAGATATACCCTTCGTGGAACCCCGCAAGGTGATATATTCAACAACAATAATAGGATAACATCCTCTTCACTCTGGGATATACCCTTCGTGGCACCCCGCAAGGTGATATATTCAACAACAATAGGACAACGTCCTCTTCACTCCGGGATATACGCTTTGTGGCACCCCACAAGGTGATATATTCAACAACAATAATAGGATAACATCCTCTTCACTCCGGGATATACCCTTCGTGGCACCCCGCAAGGTGATATATTCAACAACAATAGGACAACGTCCTCTTCACTCCGGGATATACCCTTCGTGGCACCCCCACAAGGTGATATATTCAACAACAATAATAGGATAACATCCTTTTCACTCCGGGATATACCTTTTGTGGCACCCCGCAAGGTGATATATTCAACAATAATACATATCAATGCCATGCTATGCCATGAATGCAACAATGCAATAATGCATGTGCCCAACAACCTCGCAAGGATAGCTCACCCTCTCAATTAGGGGTATATTTTAATTTGGTATTTCAATAATCATACATAACCATTTACAAAGCCCCTCAAGGCACAACATACATATAATAGGCACTTCAATGGCCACCACATCATTTCATATCAATCCACACATTGAGATCGAAAGGCATAGCAACATCATAATATTAATCCACACATGTAATGACAAGGTGTTCTCGGAATATATATATATATATATATATATATATATATCAATCATCATTGCCTCACTCACGTACAAGTCAATTACTTGTATCCACCACAAGGGTGTCATAATATTTCCCATTATTCATCAATGCCATTATACATTCATTCGGTGGTTTTCAACCCATTATCGATCACCGTTATCTTATAATTAAAATGGCAACATAACAATCCATCATATCATGTCGTAATTATATATATATATATATATATATCCCTATACATCCCCTCAAGTATCATACAATATAAGGGAAGAAGGCCCAATACAATCAGAACCGAGAAAATAAGGGAAAATTCCATCAGGGGTCACTCGCTCAAGCGAGATACCCATTCGCTTGAGCGAGGCACTTCCATCTCGCTTGGGCGCCTCAATTCGCTCGGGCGAAATCACGCCAGAATCTATTTTCCACGTTCCTCGCTTAAGCGAGACACTACACATCTGGCCACTCGCTCGGGCGGAATTGTTCCAGTAACCATTCCCTCCAGCACACGGTTGAGCGAGGCATCCACTCGCTTAAGCGAAAACCGACTAGAGGCCATCCTTCCCTTCTATACTCGCTCACTCGGCGAGGCTTCCCAACACTCAGTTTTTCACTCGGTGAACTTATTCCAGAACCGATTCTTCTCTCGTTTGGTCTTTCACTCGGCTAAATAATTCCAAGACCGATTCCTCTCGCTCGGTCTTTCACTCGGAGAATTATTTCAACACCGAATCATCACTCGGTCAGTCTTTCACTCGGCAATTATTTCAACACCGACTCATCTCCTGATCGGTCCTTCACTCGGTAAATTATTCCAACCGACTCCTCTTCGTTCGCTCAAGCGTGGCCACGCCCGCTTGAGCGAGATTCATCCAGAATCTCTCCTGATCATATCACACTTCAACTCGCTCGGACGGAATACTCGCTCGCCTGGGCGAAATTGGCCCAGAGGCCATAATACCGAGACGGGGGATTCTCGCCTGAACGAGATCCCATCTCGCTCGAGCGAGAATATCAGTACATAGGCATAACACAAAAATTCACACAACTCAACACATGAAATCACATTCAAGGCCAATTTGATCATATCCAACACATCATATACGTCATTTAGGCACATAAAACTTGTTCTAAGCATTCTTACTCAGAAATTCTCATTATAAGCCAAATTTGGATATATCTATCATTTCATACACATCATGAAAGGCATATACAGCTGGTTCACACATTCATACTTATAGATTTTCATTCCAAACTTATTATTCACATTAAAATCACACTTATCATTTTTAACAAACATATTTTCATAAATTATCCATAATAATCATAAACTTGCCATTCCAAACATCTCAATAACTATATGGCAAGGCAGGCATGAGTATTTAACACATACATCAAATCACTCTCAATTTACTCATGCAATTTGAATGTTAACTCCTCTCCTACCTCGAGGGAAGAGCCGAAACGGTTTCAATGCTCCGAATGCTCCATCGCATCACCCGGAATACGATCTACATACCATACATATGCATACACATAATCAATAACCATCATAATTCTAACCATTTGTTAGCTTATCATAAAGCTCAACCCCAAGTCCTAGACTCACTAAACACCAAGTTATGCAATTGTGTTAGGCTTTGGGAATTCCTTTCCCAAAGCCAAGATCCTCTAGATCATAAAAGGCCAAATAGACCCAACAATATCATCATCTTACCCATTACACAATGTAGTCTCAAATCACCTCAATCCTTCAAACATCATCATTATTACTCACTATTCAACTTAGCTCTCATATCCTTCAATAACCACAATGGTTTAGAACCTCATCAAGTCACAATCTTTTCACACCAATCCCTCACATTCCACATTCATAACAACACTCATCATTAAATATCACCCATTAACATTCAATTCAACCTTTCAAGCTATATTATATCCATTTCCCCAAATTCTTAGGGCTAGGGTTTTCATCAAAACCCAACAACATTTACCCATGCTCATTAATCACCACCATTGGCCATTTTTCATCATTAATATCATTCTCCAATATCATTAAACCTATATTCTACTCACATTTCACACTTTCCCCAATTTATTAAAGTTAGGGTTTCACTAAAACCCAACAACACTCATTAATATCTATTTATTCCTCATCACCTTCCAACTATGCATTCATTCTCTTCATTTATTACCACCAATGTTAACATTTATGACAACCCACTCTAGGGTTCCACATTAATACTCTCCCAACAACACCTATGTAATAAATACTCCCCCAAATACCAAGAACCCAAGATCTAGGGCATAAACTCATAAAGAATGATGAGGAACTTACCTCACCCAAGAGTTGGCCATGAGCTTCCAAGAGAGGGAGAGAAAACACGAAAATAGAGTGGGAGAAGGAGGGCTTCTAATCGCCATTATCACCACATCCAAGCTTGAAGGAAAACAAAATGGAGAAGGAGAAGGCACACCACCATGCTTAGGGTTTTTAGGAGAGGAAGAAGAAGGTGGAAGAAGAAGAAGAGTAGAAAGGAGAGGGAGAAAGTGACGTGAAAAGGAGTAGAGAAAGTGGAAGTTTATATTTTTATTATTTGGCTTCATATTAAAATCTCACTGTTTTATAACGAATAGGCTCTCAGTTCGGGCTCAATACTAATTCTAAAAATTATTCCGAATATAGATTCGGACTCCCAATAATATTCTTAACAGCCCTAACCAACGGCATCTCATTCGGAAATACTTGGTCCGACACCCATATTCTAATCGGGTAAAATTTTATCTCACATAAGCTCAATAAATTATAAATATCCCTGATAAATCCCAATTTAATCATTCCAATATTTTTAGGACATAAATCCACTCACATACAATTATTTATTATTTATTCTCATCAATTATTCTTGTTTATAAAATTCGGGATGTTACAATTTGGACCTTCAAAGATTAAAAGTTTTGGTGGAAATTATTATGGTCTCGTGATTGTGGATGATTACTCTAGATATACATGGACATTATTTCTTACTCACAAAAATGAAGCATATCAAGCATTTAAGAAACTTGCCAAGATCATCCAAAATGAATAAAATTTGAAAATAGCATCCATTCGAACGGATCATGGGGGAGAATTTGAAAACCAATCTTTTAAAAAATTTTGTGAAAATTTTGGCATTGAACATAATTTTTCGGCTCCAAGAACTCCACAACAAAATGGAGTAGTTAAAAGGAAAAATCGATCTTTAGCGGAGCTCGCAAGAACTATGTTGAATGAAAGTAATATTGCAAAACATTTTTGGGCCGATGTAGTAAATACTGTTTGCCATGTTATGAATCGATGTTTGATAAGGCCTATATTAAAGAAAACCCCTATGAGCTTTATAAAGGAAGAAAACCAAATATCTCTTATTTTCATGTATTTGGATGCAAATGCTTTGTTTTGAACAATGGAAAGGATAATCTCGGTAAATTCGATGCAAAATCTGATGAAGCAATATTCTTAGGTTATTCATCTACTAGTAAAGCATATCGACTCTTTAACAAACAAACTTGTACAATTGAAGAGTCTATACACGTCAAATTTGATGAATTTAACCAAAATCCTTCAAGAAGGGAAATTGATGATCTTGTAGGTACCTTCCAAGAAATAAACTTGGATGATAAAGAAGAAATAAAAAATGAAGGAGATTCAACACAAAATGACGAACCTCAACAAAAGGAGTGGATCACCGTGAAGAACCATCCATTGGACAATGTCATAGGTGAAATAACAAAAGGTGTAAGTACTAAAAACGCTATTAGAAATGCATGCAATCACTTAGCCTTTGTATCATAAATAGAACCCAAAATATTGGATTGTGGTACCCAAAAGGTGCCAATGTTATTTAATTGGTTATTCTGACTCCGACTTCATGGGATGTAAATTAGATAGAAAAAGCACAAGCGGTACTTGTCATTTACTTGGTAGTTCCCTTATCTCCTGGCATAGCAAGAAACAAGTCAGCGTCGCATTATCAACAGCTAAGGCAGAATATGTTGCAGCTGGGAGTTGTTGTGCTCAAATTCTATGGATAAGACAATAACTTATTGACTTTGGTATTGTCTTAGATCAAATTTCTATTAAGTGTGACAATACTAGCGCAATCAACATCTCTAAAAATCCAGTAATGCACTCTAGGACCAAACACATAGAAATTCGTCACCACTTTATAAAAGATCATGTTTTGAAAGGAGATTGTATTCTTGAATATGTTGACACTTCCAAACAATTGGCGGACATTTTTACAAAACCCCTCTTTAAAGATCAATTTATAAAAATTAGGAGGGAGTTAGGAATTTTGGAAATAACAAATATTATTTAAAGTGTTTTTGGAAATATTTTAAAACTTTAAATCTTTGAAATTTTTGACAAAATATCTTAATGGTATCTTTTAAAAAAAATAAATTTTTTTACTAAATCAATTCTTATCTTAAAAATGTTTATTTTAAATCTTGAATACCCTTGAGATATAAATTTCTTTTGAAAATTTCTAAATCAATCTTTGATAAAAATTTAAATCCTTTCCTTGGCCACATAAGATAGATTGTATCTTTTATAAATCATATGTTTAAATTGATGATCTTATTAATTATAATTTTTTAAATCTTAAATTGATTTTCTAACAAAATATTTCTTGATAAGGAAAGTTAAGACATAGTTTTGAACAAAATAATCTCTTATACATCACAAAGATCTCAAAAATAAATTGTCAAATAAACATTGATTTTTGGTGAAATTTTCATACCAACAAAAATCGTTGGCAATTTGATAAATCTCTTGCAACATTAGCCTCTCATGTAATTTCTCTAGAGACATGTTTCCATTAATTGAAATCTTGACCAATATTCCATATCATGTGAATTGCAATTTTAGATTTCTATTGTTTCAAAACAATCATTAGAGAAAGGAGTTCACAAGCATGTCACGAACACCCTCTTCCAATTTGAAATCAAATATTGCTTGATTCTAAATCATGTGATCTCTTCATTCTTCTATGCAATCATGTGATAAAACCTTGTCATTTAGTATCTTGTCCCATTTATGACTCTCTGCACAAAGCTTAAAAGAAGTCTTCATGTGATTTTCATATATCCAAAAGATTCCATTCATTTTCATGCCCAAACCGTTCCAATCTGCGTAAAATGAAGAGCATGAATCGATTCATCCTAGGAGTGAATCGATTCACACGTGGTTCAGTAGGTAAATCTCATGATTCCAGCAAATTGAATCGATTCAAATGGCAAAGAATCGATTCACACGAGCTATTTTGGCCTATCTCATTGTTCTCTTATAAATACAGGGTCTCCCTCATATTTTCTTCACCCATTCCTTACCCTTCTCTTATAATTTTCTTGCCTCTTCTCTAAACACTCTTCTTCCACCTCTTCTAAAATATCCATGGCTTCCTTTTCAAATTCAAGAAGAAAAAGAAGAGTTAACATTGCTGAGTTCTCCACTCCTTAAATCACCGATCTTTCTCGCCTATTTGATACCCAAAAAGAGCTCCAAAGGTACTTAGAAAATTTCTCTGAAAGGGCTCTTGTACCTCCTCATTGGCTTAACCTTCAACTCTTCAATGAACATAAGTTTGCCTTCTTTGAAAATCTTAAACAATTACACCTTGTTGAGTTTACCACTCTTCAAGAACCTTTTATCTATCCCGAACTTATTCGAGCATTTTATTCCACTCTTCGAGTCGTCAAAGGTTGTTTAATAGCTAAAGTAAAAGGAGTCACAATCCCTCTTGATGACCATATCCTTCATATTGTTGGTCGACTTCTATTCAGCAATGTAAACTTCAATGGGAAGAAACCTGTTCCTGAATGGAACTATAATCCTTTGGAGGCTAGAACTTTTCTTAGCCTTTCCTCTTCTTCAAGCATTGTGGGTCATATGGACATTGAGCATCGTCTTCTTCACTGTTGCTTGGTGAAAATCCTCCTTCCCAAAGGAAGCAACAATGCACGAGTAAGTGAAAGCCAAATGTTTATTATTTGGGCAATACTACATCAAAAAGACATAAATTGGATAACCCTTATAAAACAACATATGGTTAATGCACAAAAGCTAACTCGTCTTCCCTATGTGGTATTGATCACCAAACTCCTTCAACATTTTCAAGTGGATTTTTCAAATGAAGTAAAAGAGTTAGTTGGCACAAAAGGACAAATTGGTAGTCAACATCTCACAAAAATGGGATGGGTTTATCAAGATAACTTGTGGCATTATTCTCCCAAGTATAGCTCTGGTGAAGATGAGGAACCTATTGAACAAGAGGAACAAGCACAACAAGCACCACCACCACCTATTCCGCAAGTTCCTCTATCTAATAAAGAACTTCTTGCAAGGCTCACCAATTATTTTAATCAACATTTTGATTGCTTGGAGAATCATATGAATGCCCGCTTCAACCAAATAGAGGATACAATGACCACTCAATACAATGAACTCAATCAACAATTCTCTGAGTTCAAATTTTTCAATCCATAAGCTAGAACTTGCTATATTTTTTTGTTTAGTTTAAGTATTTTATGTTCCTACTTTTAATCATTCAATAAAATTGCTTTCATGTTTGCTAAATTCTTTAAGTTTTTGATGATGCCAAAGGGGGAGAGAAATATCACTTTAATTTCTGGTATCTTGAATTATTATCATTGCCTTAAATCATTTTTGTGGTATCCATTGCATAATAAAGGGGGAGTATTATATGCAAATATCTTATATGCAAATATAATGTATAAATGGTATCAAATTGCATTAGAAAGGGGGAGTATTATTGTTTGTCAAAAAACTTGTATTATATATTGTGTAACTAACACCCCAAGAGATGAACACTTGTTGTCATCATCAAAAACGGGGAGAATGTGTTTATATGTTGCAGTAAGTTTTGATAATGACAAACAAGAATCAAGATCAAACATAATAATTATGGACAAATTAATTATGTTTGATGATGCAAATATGATAAACTTCAAAGGAATGATTCAAGGCATTTAAAGAAGCTTAAAACAAGTGTATTATATTCATCAAAATACCCAAGAATCAAAGGAACCAAACCAATACGTAAATACATGTCAAAAGGAACAAAAAACACATGGAAAATAGAGGATCAGCATGTTGAATCGATTCATGCCCATCCCCGAATCGGTTCATAAGAAACAGCATGTCCAAAATATGAAATTTTTGTAATTGAATCGATTCATCACAGCCCCGAATCGATTCATGCATGATACAATGTGCCCAGGATGTGTTTTTCATGATTTGAATCGATTCACACCACATTGAATCGATTGATACGTTCTCCAGAAGGTGTGTTTTCCCATTGAATCCATTCATTTCAAGTTTGAATATATTCATTTTGATTTTGTAATGGAAATACACTATATAAATCTATTTATTTAAAAAATGAATCTATTCATTTAGTTCAAAATGCAATCTGAACATGGAAATTCAAAGCATCAGACATGGCACAAACAGCAACGCAAATTGAATCAGAAAATTAACTTTGCACAAGACATGGTAGCCAGAAAACATGGAAATCTGAAGACATAGATCAACGGAAATATGCATTGTTTGAATTTAGGAGCATTGGAGACATAAACAGCATGAATTAAGGATCTGATTTTGAAAATGTCCTTGAGACTTTGCCTATAAATAGAGAGAAGCTGAGGACATTCAAAACATAACAAGCAAGCAACGAAAATCATATAGCTTCTCCTTCTCTGTTCTTAAATTCTTGGTAAAATACTCTTTGTCTTATTTTCTTTGAAATTATTTTTGAGAGTTACTCAGTGAGCAAAATTAATTTTGAGTGCTAAAACTTGAATATCCTCTCTTTGAGAGTTATATTTTGGGAAAGCTTTAATTTGTATATCACTCTATTGGAGAGTTATCTTTGTACACTTAAACACCAAATATCCTAGAGTTTTGGGTTAGGTTTCAACCTTGTAAAATTGTGAGATTGAGAGATTGGGTGGGGTTCCCTTGTACTTATAAGAATTGGGTTCTTAAGTGTGGGACACTAAGAAGCCACGATTGCTCAAAGTTGTATCTCTAATCTCTAATAGTGGAAATCCTCTAAGTGGGTTACTTAGAGGCGAGACGTACACCAGTGTGGTGGAACTCGTATATATCGGTTTGTAAATCTCTCTTCCCTAAAACTCATTTAATTTGTGCACTTAACTTGTTTGGTTAATTTATTTGTCATATACTTAGTACTTGTAAATTTGCTTTGTGTAAAAGTTGTTACCATTTGTGATTAAATTTATAATCTTCATTAAGCATCATTATTAAAGAATCTATTTCAAAGGCATTCCAAGTAAAATTTTTAATACTCAATTCACCCCCCCTCTTGAGTAATTGAGGCCACTTGGTTAACAATTCAAACACCCACACAACAGCGATGGTTAACCAAAGTATTAGGCTATGACTTTGAAATGTTATACATATCAGGCAAGAGCAACAAGGTTATTGGTGCCTTGTCTAGACATGAGCACACTAGCTAGACCTCTTTGGCATCATTCACGAAAAGTACTTCACTACTACTTGAACAACTTTATACCTTCTATACTACACACCTCGTGGGCTAAACAATTTGCTCGAAGTACTTGACCACTATTTATGCTTTGTCCCTGTATTCTTGGAATCAAGGGATTTTACATTTCAAAAATCACATTTTCATTCCATTGGAGGCCAACCTAAGACAAGAGTTGTGATGCCCCAAACTTAAATCATAAATCTTGAGATAATTTTTGACACATTATAAAATTCTCAATAATAAATTTTTGTTTTCAAGGAAAATTACCTTGAGGTCCATAATCTAAGTCTAGGGTTCACTTAATGATATATTCAATTTATCCTAATATAACTGTTGTAAACACTATCATCATACCTGGGCATCCTGCCATGGCATTTCACAAAGTAACATCACATATCCATCATTATATGCATCCATTAGTCATCATGTCAAATAACATTATTATATTTACTACCTAAAGGTGAACAAACTACTCAAACTATACACATATAAATATTTACACATAACACTATGAATACACATGTATACACACACACATACCATCATCATCATCAAAACATCTTCTGTATGCCCATCTATTTACAATGAGCACTTCAAGTCATCACCAAACATATCCCTGATCAAACACTAAACCACAAATAAATGGAAGAGTGATACATGATAGAATAAGTACAAAATACAATAGAATCATGTACATTCACAAAAAGGATGCAATGTGATGCACTTGGGAAAGAAGGTTGTTTTGATTATATGATGCTATGATGGATTCATAACTGGTGGGTAATCATACAATGATCTGTAATCAATAATAATATTTTACCGGTATCGAATCGAAGCACTCATTTGCAACACTATTACCACTGATGACTCAGATACGCATACATATATATACTTTGTGTTGCGAGCCCCATAAAACACATAACAAAACTTTAAGATGAGTCAGGTTTCCATAAAAACTAAACTGGTCTGGGTCGGGGTCCAGTATCTAACCTCGTGACAGTCCTTAAATCTCTCATATGCTCACAAATATTACATTGGTACAGTGGAGATCCGGTATTATACCCTTAATTTCAGTGGGGAACAAAGGTCTTGGAGTGGTTCCTCATACCAAATCACCAGCCTTTACACATTGTAGGGGCGAAAAGGGGTGCCACCTACAAGGACACTCCGACACTCAAGTCAGTGAAAATTCTAAGAAATTTCAAAGCTCAAGTGTAAGGTTAGAGAGAATGCTTTTACATGTTACGTTGGTGCATGGGCATTTGTACCTGGGGAGAGTGAAAAAGACTTCTTGATCACCAAGTCTTTCGTACACAGTGTTAGTACTTACTCTGCTGTTCTGCAGTAAAGCTAACTTATGATGGTGACGTTTCACAACAATTCTACCTACCCATCAGTCACTTTGTAGGCTACTTGCTTAATACACTAGGTCATAGATCAACTCTGAACCTTTGATATTAAGTGAGTAACTCGTAACGGGATCAGTTTGGGGACCTTTGTGTGACTATAAATACTGGTGTTAAACCGGCCCGTTATGTGAGATGTCAGTGTTGAGAGAATAGCTCACACCGGTCACTACGTCATATCGGTTCCAAATGTGAGATTTTAGATAAATTAATTTTAAGTCCAGGGGCCGGTCTTCAGACCAGATCAGGAACCATATACGCAGGGTTAGTTGCTCATCGAAAGCCATCCCCCACCGAGCCCATTCAAGGACTTCTACATCCTTTGAGCAACTTTGATGTACATGATGCATTAGGCTTTAGTAAAAGTTATACGACATTATGATGTCTTTACTTATCAACGTGACAATTTATCATAATCATAATGTCTCCCACATACTATTAGGATACGATCATATATATCCAACATAAGTCTGGACCATATTCCACATGAATTGGTGCATACATATATCATCAATCATCACTTACTTAACGACAAGAAGGTCATAGATGTCCCAAGAGAAGCGCCAAGTGAAGAGCGGATGCCAAGGAAAGAGATGGATGTTATATAATTATTGTGGTGATGAACTTTAGTGAATTTGATAAATTTAATTGTGGTGTATAAATCTTAAATCTAATTGCATGGTGATGATCTTGATAAAGTCATATTTGTAGTAATGTGTGTTGTGTGTTCGAGTTTAAAATTATGGTGATGTTGAATGTTGAGGTTTATATGTAGGTGTCATTTGCGGCACGGAGCCTTTAATTAGCAGTGACTTATAATTGGCAGGTATCAGTGATGGTGCATGATATATGTATCAGTATAAAGGTATGGTTATGTTGAACATGATGTTGGAATTGATCATTTGATGAGAATTGTTGAATTGATGTTGATGACAGTATACATTGTATAATGATTAAACTTGGTGTTATGTTTGAATTCTGAATCTAGATCATGGTGTGATGATACATGTTTAATGATTGTGTTCGACAATTTGATTATGTGGAGTTAGTATGTGAGTGTAATATGTATGTGTAGAATCCATGTGTTGGATGACATTGAGCCTTACAATGATTAGTTATGATTGTGTGATTGGCACTGAGCCACCTATGAAATGTGATGAATTGCTATGGGCAGGTGAACTATGATTGAATGTGTGTATAGCATTGTGTATAGTAATGTTAGTTTGGTGATAATGATAGGAGTGATGAATTGATATTTGATGGAATGTACATTGCATCCTAGGTGAATTATAGGTGAAACTGGTAACTAGATAGGTGAAACAAAGACCCGATGGGAATTAGAACTCTCAAAGGGTGACAATAGGCTCCCTAGGACATTTAGGACTTGTGTGCATGATTTTTGCTTATATTAAAGTCTAATTGCCATGGTTTATACATTAGGATTGGTAAGAATTGAGTTTAATGCAATTTAGTGCATATCTTGGTTATACGTAGGAATTTTGGCTAATTGACTGTGCCAACAGTTCCAGAATGGGGAAACAAAGTGCCCATGAAGTTTCGTAGCGATCGGAGTTAAAACATGCAGATTAGGTAGGTCGAAAGTTGGCCAACATATAAAATTCTGTATAATTCTGGGTTTTGTTCTAATCTGGTAATCGATTATTAGAAGCAAAATTTTAATTCCTGTGCAACTGGCCTCTGGTAATTGATTACCAGGGTTTTGGTAATGGATTACCAGTACCAAAAACTTATGAGTTTAGCTTTCTTTCGTAATGTGGCCCTTAGATTTCTACTATTTATTGCCGAGAAAGTCAAAAATGAAAAATTTTCTATGATTTTACTTAGATCCTATTGTAAATTTTAAGAATCATTAAGGGGACGTTACAGTACGGGTCTACAAGATGACTTCTGTGAATGCGATTGTGGGAATACCTTTAGCAGGTCCCATCGGGCGTGCCAATGAATTGTCCCGATACCAGGGTCATTGACTTAGTGTTGTAGGTCGGTCCCTATGTGGTGTGGAATGTATCTTGGGTGTCAGGTAAGTCCGGTCACATGACCAAATTGGACTATGGACGTTGTACACTGACGTTGTGAGCTACTCATCCCGGCCCAACGCACTGAGGGGCGAAGGGGGTGGTATCTACAAAGATACTCTGATGCTTAAGTTTGTCTGAATTCTAATATCGAAGCCATTTTTGAGCATGTTGTTTGGTACCAGGGAGCTTACCATTTACGAGTGGTAAGTGTAACACCCCTATTTTTATTTTAAGTTATTTCAGAAAATTTTATATTAAAATCTGGATGGAATTTGACCATAGACCTTTAGAAGTTTTTTATTAGTATATTTTTCAGAATTTATTTATAAAAAATGAAAAAATCGCTATTTGCACCCCTTAAATTACTATTTGCACCACCCCTAGATTGTTATTCGCACCTCTAAAATTGCTATTCGCACCCCCTCATAATTCTTCAAATTCCTTCACGTGAAATTCACTGCGCGTTTTTGAAATTTTCAAACTTTGCACAATAACCTATATAAAATTTTCAAATTTTGCATAGTACTTTTATAATAAAATATTCAAATGCACAGTAAGTTTTTTTTCCTATAAATACCGAGCGAAGGAGCGAAGGAAATCACAGTTTTTTTTATTAAATTTTCTTAATATAGTAGTGCTAGAGAGATAGTAGTGGAAGTAAGAGGGAGAAATAAATTTTTAGAAGGAGATTCTGCTAAAATTCTAAGGTAAGAATACTTTTCTTTTATATTTTTTAGGGTTTTTTTATATTGTTTTTAGAAATCTATTATTATACTGGAAATAATATTATTTTAAGTTACTATTCTGAATAGTAAAATACTATTTCAATAGTAAATTACTATTCAAATAGTAAATTACTATTTACTATTACTATTTACCTTTACTATTTACGTTTTACTATTTACCATTACTATTCACGTTTTACTATTTACTGTTACTATTCTCGATTTACTATTTACCGTCACTATTCACGATTTACTATTCACTATTCACTATTCACTATTTAAAATTTACCATTTCTGTTTTAAGTAGTAATCTTAATTTTCACCTTATGCCTTTACTGAAATAGATTGGTATTAATATTTCTAGAAATTGGAGGCGCAAAGCAAACTCTCTCTTTTGGTAACAATCCAAGGTAAGGGAGAGTGAGTTAAGAATATAATATGAAAAGACATAAGAATAATGGGAGGAGTCCCCTACTCCTTTTAAATTTGCTAATATTATTATTTTAAAATATTAACATTTTAACTTAAAATTTTTAATAAATTATAAATTAAATATCTGATGTGACTAATATACCTATGCAAGGACCTGGACTTTCATAACCTATACGATCTGGACTGAACCTATGCAAGGACTTGGACAAATTTGACCTATATGGACTGAACTATACCTATGCAACCTATGCAAGGAATGGACTATAAGGACTCAAAATCAATTTTAATAATTTAAATAACCATTAAAATTTGAATTATATTTAATTGATTTGTTTATAATTATTATTGATGATATTTAATTGTGATCAATATTATTTGATTGTGATTGATGATATTGTGATTGATAATATTTGATTATGATTGATGATCTTATGATATGAAGTTGAGCATATAGCGAGCATGACGAAAAGCTAAAACTCAGTAAGAATTTTCTTACCTCACTCTTTAAATTTTTATTACTTTAAATCTTTTCTTCTTAGAAATTATTTTTATTAACTTTACTTTTAATATTTAGAATTAATATTTATTTTAGAATGAAGACATTTTATGAAAATTAATTTATTACAAATTGAGATAATTAAATCTTGAATTAAAGAAAAATTTTATAATTTTAAGTATTTTTGGTTAATGATTTAAAGATTATTCTCTTTTAATAAAATAAAATTTTCAAAAGAAAATTATTTTATTTTTCCAACTTAATAACTAAATATATTTGAAAATAATTGAGAATTCGATCTTGTTAAGATTCAATTTGAGAAAGATTATGTAAAGTTTTATATGAGAAAGTTTTGAGATATTTAAGGCTTAGAAACTCAATTTCAATGAGACTCAAAAACTATACCAAATTTATTTCTGTGGGACAGAAATTCAGAGAATTGAGAAAATGTACAGTTTATTAAGATGATGTTGTAAACCTTTATGGTATTTAATAATTGAGTTTCTAAAAACCTTAACCAACTAAAAACGCGAGTAGTTCATGCATCATAAATCATTAAAGTGAAACAAAATGATATTGTTTAGGGACGGATTATAGAAACTGAGGATACATTAGAGGAGGCTTAATTACGAGCCTTGGGATGAGAGGGTATGAAAGGGTGCTTCAGGGGACCTGGGGTAGCTCCCTAGTGTCAGGTACTTTCACAATAAAAACTTTCTCAATCTGACTAGTCTCTAAGTGTTTCCATGCCAGTTGAGCTGTTCATATTATTATTATCCGGACTTATAGAACAATGTAAACTCCTGGTTGGCCTAGTGCAAATTAAAATTTAAGGACCCACATATATAGGTAAGTTATGATGAAGATATTGCATAATATTCATGTATTCATAATTGATTGTGTGTGATTATGATTGTGATTGATATAATTATATATTAGTTTGTGAAAACCCTTTATTGCTTATGCCCCATTTGGGAATATTATATTCTATTTCTCACTCCTTTCTCTGTGTTTTTGTTTTATATGTTTTAAAATTGATGGTTCAGAGGGAAGGATCGAAGAATCTCGACAGTGAATATAGCACATTCTAGAAAGGGAGCTCGGTATGAATACCGTGGTTCAATGAATAAATAATGTTATTAGGTAACTGCTTCTGGGCCATGGAGTTTCCTCTCTTTCTTATAATGTTTAATATTTATTTTCTTCGGATGAATGTAAAATTACTTTACAAAGTTTTAATAATATTTATGAGGTATTTTATAAATGAGGTATGTAATTTATTTTGATAGTTTCTTTTTAACAATCATATCTTTAGTAAAAAAAAATTACAAATTTTTTTAGTATTTATTAAGGTGTAATTGAGGGCGTTACAGTGAGTGTGATATTTATAGTGAAGAAGTGATGTCATCCCCCGTGACATGTGTCAGAGCAGGGCCGTACATCACGTGTAAGACTGAATTTTTTTTAGATATGGACCGATGTCCTCAATAATTACTTTATTTACCTTGACTCTAGTCACAAGCATTATGATTTGAGATTCAAATGTCATAGTGGTGACTTCGGTCAGGGTAATGGATTATGGGAACTCCAGTCCGTAGTTCTTGTAATGTCTCCTAAAGGTCTATACCGGCAGGAACCCTTTTGAGTATGCGGAATGAGGGTTGGTGTCCACTCTGGATCAAAATTAATTTTTTAATGTCAAATTTTAAGATGTGCATAATTTTTAAAATTAATTTAAAATTTGGGAAAAAAGATTTTGTGATTCTTAAATATAATATTTAAAATATTTAAAAACTTAATTAGTTATTTTTAAATAATGTTATTTCCAAAATTACATTTCAGAATTTAAAATTTAAACCTCGCGACCAATTTTACTTTAATTATTATGAGTCATGTGAAGGACATTAGTTTATTCAATAAAACTAATAGATAAGTCAGCTTAAAAGCTAGCTGAAAGTTGAAAGTTAAGAGAGGCACAAAGCTAATAGTGATAAATTAGCTCATTAAATTAAAATGTGTTCATTAGAACTTGTTGTTAAAAATAAAATGACATAAATATGAGTGAATTAAAAATAGATATGTGTAAAAAATAAAAATAAAAAATTAGACCATATAAGGTCAACTGTTATTTCAAATAACTTTTAAAAAAACGCTACAAACTACTCCTTCTGGTCATTTTTATAAGACAAAAATTTGAAGTTTTTTATGGTTCTTTTTATAATGCATAATTTCTATGAGAGATTTATCGATGCTTCCTTATTTAGCCTTGTTAAATATAAAATGTAATAAATCATTTAAAGAGGTGACCACCTAAACCAACCAATTAAAAGATAAAAGATATTAATTTTTTTTACCATTATCAAATGTATTTATGAAGTTTATTGGGGCAAACTTGAAATGTCATATCGATTTTTTAAGAAATCAATAAACTTAACTACCAAATAATCACTTTTATTGGTTTTCCAGTTAATTTTGCCTTATAAAAATGACTAAAAAGAGTACTATAATAAGCTCATTTAATAAACACAACTATTTTGTCAAGCAAAATTTTAAGTCAATAAAACAAACTACAAACTAACTTAAATAGTTACTCATATTTGGCAAAACTAATGATAAGCTAGCTCAAAACTAAAATGTTAACTTAAAGTTGGTAAGGCGGTTGAGAGCTCAAAGTTGATAGTCAGAAACTAAAAATAGATAAGCTAGTTGATTAAACTAAAATATGTTTAGTAAAATTAGTTGTTAAATGTATAATAACATAAAAAAATATATATTTTAAATATAGATATAAGTGATTATGAAGATAAAAATATAAAATATAAAATAAGCTTAAATCTTGTAAGGTTAAAAGCTACTTAGCTTTTCAAAAAAAGTTACAAACTGCTCAAATAAATATGATTGTGTTGTCTATCAAATATTTAATCTACAAACTAACTTAAATGTTATTCATGACCTTAATAAATATAATCTTAGTCATTTCAAACATACTGGTAATATATATTAATCAACGCATCATATTAAGAATGAGAAATTTTACGTAAAACAAAAAATATAATTATTTAATTTTAATTACATATCAAAATGTTAATTTAACACTTATTTATTAAACTACATTAACTTTTGTTTATTTAACATATATTATCTGTAAAGGAAAAAAATAATTAGTAATAATTTAAAAATCCAAATGAATAATTAAATAGGAAAAAAATCTATGTATGAAGACTTTGTTAAATATAATAAGGAAGGGAGTATATTTTATTCTTCGATCTTGCCTTTCGTGAATAGAAAAAACGGTTTAATAGGAGCACTACTTAATTGCACGATTTTTTAGTTTAAAAGGAAATCGAAAACTGGGGGAGCTTTCAGTTCGTAACTAGTGGGGACAGATAAGCGGTGTATCACTATTGGATTTTATAGTAAAGGGGAAGTTTCCGAGAAGCTCAACCACTTTGGAATTTTTATTCATTCTTCTATTGTTTCAGATGCATATTCTGTTAGTTAATTAGTTTCTCCTTTTCCTTCTCTCTGAACATTTCAATATTGTATCGCTCTCGGTTTAGCCATTTTCAACGTTTGAGTTTTTCATGCATCCATTCATTAATTTCATTTCGGCATTCGGCAAGGTAATGCAACTTCTTCTTTATTATCATCTCATTATTATTATTATTATTATTTTGTTAAGCTGAGTAGAATTTGAACCACTGCAACGTTGATTCAGGGTTTGATTTACAGTGCTCAATGATGGGGGTTTTCTAAGGAGATTTTTATAAACCCCCACTGGATTGTTTCAATACACTTCTAGGTGTTTCTTACTTTCAATCCATTTGGATCAATTGCATACTGGGTCGTGCTCATTTTGATGACTTTGATTTTGAGACTGCAAATAATAGCACATCCATGGCATGTAGGTTGTTTTGAAGGATGTGGGATTTGATGTGTTAAATTTTTTGAGGCAGGAAATTAGAGTCTTGAAGTTGGGGTTTCCGGACCAGGTGGTTTAATACCCTTTGGTTGTTGTTGCTGCTACTGTTGTTGTTGTTATTGTTGTTGTATTAGTTGGAAACCTATTTTCAGGGTAGCTGGAGAGAGTTATGGAACTTGCTCAGCATAGAAGAGTAATGGGGAATGGGGTAGCTGAAGAGATGGATAGTGAAACTTCTCCACAGGTGCCTCTTAGGGAGCACCGAGTCTACCCTACTCTTCCTGCAGCCTTGGTGAAGAAAAGAGCTTATATATTTGATGGCATGGGGAATTTTTATCACAAGGATTGGGATCTAGCAGACCTGTTTCAGAAGGAAGGGAGTGTAGGAGAAGGGCAAGGGAATGAGTTTACTTGGTACCATGTGGAACTACCAAAAGGAAATCAAAAGTTGACGCAATCTGCTCAGGACCTGATTGGTGTTCTCTGTCCGCCGCTGAAACTCCAAGACATTCTCTCACTTGTTAGCAATGGACCCTTTTGTGCACATGTAGATGGGGCACTTGTCTTCCGGGTAAATTCGCCTGGTCCTCCCTCCAGTGATTTCACGTTCAGAATTGCTGCCAGAGTTACTGAACATTCAGTGGTTACTGTGTCCTTGGGACGTGTTCCCAGGTTAGGTTTCTCACGCACGGGTGAATCTCTACTATCAGAGATTCCTAGTGTTGAAAGTTACCCTCAATTTAGAGATCAGGAGGAGGGGACAAGTGGGATAGTGATCAAGGAACATGTTCTTGAATTCTTATTGACTATGAATCACTCCGAGGAAGCTGACAACCCTGTGCCTAGATCCGTCTCAAATCTGGTAGTTCACATAATTGACACACATGTAGATCAGCTCCAAGATCTTCTGACTAAGCTTGAGATGGAGTTAGACTCTGTGGAGCTTGATTTGGATAAAGGTAATTCAATCCCCCGCCCCCACTATTCAGCTATTCATTCAACTTTTAGTTACTCTTCATACTTCAAATTTTACAAACTCAGGCTGCTCTTGGTAGCGGGAATGGAAGTATGCCTTAGTTTCTACTACTAATTTACTTGAAAGGAATAGGGATGAGATTATAGACATGATTTTGATCATTCTAATGTAGAATAGTTGAAATTGTCCATGAGAATGAGATGACATTTGAAGCTTGTGATAACCAATTTTTTTAATTACTGTTTCCCTCTGATTTCATTTATCAAAAAATTGTTGATAAAAGTATTTGAATATAATCATAAATCTTTACATGTCAGTTTCTGGACCTTGCGATAGGCAATACAAAATTTAAGTTGTTATATATATACCACTGTATGCATAGGAGTAAAGGAAAGGGACCCAACTAAAAGTATTACTGATAGGACATTTATGTGAATAGTATGGCAGCTATGTTCATGTTTAGTAACTATAGGGCAGTTATGTACTTAAATACCATTTCTATCATGGAAGCATTGATAAGAGTAAGACAGTTATGTGCATGTGTCTATTATTGAAATGGCATGTCAATTTCTAAATTTTAGTGTGGGAATCGTGTTTTTGAGTGTGACTGAGAGAAGTTACTGTCTGTGAGGCACTTTGTCCTGTGTTCTGTTCTGTATCCTGTTTTCTGGCTTAATCCATAAAATATATAATGAAAGGATCTAGTTTGTGTGTGTAATTTATTTGAGCCTAACAGTTACTCATCATAAAGACTTATTTTCTTGATTGTTTACTTTAACATCTATTAATGGAATCGATTATTTCTTTATCCAACATCCTAAAGATGTATCACGAAATGCCTATGTGTTGCACTACTAACCTTTTTATTGTTGACTTGATTATTCTTGCTTTTAACTCAACAAGATTATTAATGTAATTGAACATATTATTAGCTGTTCATGAGGAAAGGAAACTGCCAATAGCACACTTTTCACACTATATATGGATTGGGAGGGGCCCAAATAGATTTTACTTAATAGTATTGTATGGAAAAGAGTGTATTGCTAGCATTCCTTCCAGGAAAAGTCAGGAAATGGTAGCGTTTGCCAACCAACAGGATACTTCTATATGAAAAAAGGAAACATCCCATCTCTAGCAAGTAGCAAATTATATTTAAGTTTATCTTAACATATTAGTATCTTAAATACATTTCTGTTTGGAGGCTATATTTTACCTGTTTAGAAAGGTTATGATTTTTCCTTTCTGGAGTATTTTCAATTAATTGCAATTAAATCTTGTATATATGTGGTATGGTATAAGCTATGTTACACTAGTTTTACATGTTTTTGGAATTGCGAAGATCTCCTCAGAAGTTTGTTAAAATTACATAGATCTTTTCTGCAATTTGTAATAATTACACTCGCCTCCATGTTTTCTAGATTATATTTATATTGATTTTATACATCTATGCAATATGTTGAAATGTAAAATAAGGTAAGGTTAGTCTAATTTTGTGGGGGAGGGGAAGAGGTAAAGAATAGGGTTTTGTGTCATTTTAAAAACATATTTTTGAAAAAAGAGAGTAGCTTCCTCTAATTTCACCAAATCTCATGTTGAAGTCCCTAAGATGTGTTTCCCTTTGTTCATATCTTAATATTTTTGGCATAAATTTAGCTAATGGTAATATGATTATTCATTTGTGGAAACCTGTATGTATCTATACGTATCAAGGTTCACATTATATACTTTGGGTGAATCCGTTCTCCAAAATATTTCTTTATCACACTTGCACTTGCATCCTTGTCTCTTTTTTTAACTCCGGTGCTCAAGGTTCACCTGTTCTTGAAGGAGTGGTGGTAAAACATTTTTAAATTTAAATGTGTTCACCACGATTATGCAGTCTTTTAGACCTTAGTATTCGGCCAAAAGAGACTGTTTGGATGGATATTCAATTATTAATTGTTTCACCACTGTTCCTGAACCAAAAGTTGAAACTAGGTGAATAATTCCTGGTATAGCTGGTTTATAGAATATTAGGAATGTGTCTCGTGAAATTTTGATGTAATGTAGCTTATAGCTGTTCTTCAATAAAATATTTTGGTCAGCTGAACTTAATTTTATTTCATCTGGGTGGCTTTTGTGCAACTTCTTTTTCACAACTTGTTTTGTTCAAGTTACTTCTGTACTGGTAGTTTCATGACGTGTGGTATTTGACATTGTTTTATAGCATTGAATTAAGGAACAATTAATTCTGCTTACTTGTAGGTGGTTATACTTTGAAGAAACAAATGCTAGATGACAGAAGATTTCCCAAGTTGCATATTAATTTGCAGCGTCTCCTGCAGGTTGATGCTTTACTCATTTTATGCATTCATTCTGATTTAATGTTTCTAACCCTGATTGGAGAAACACAAGGCATCAAGCTGTAGTTTAAATAAATCTTACATAAATAACAAGGAATGTTACTATGGGTTTAATTTGTTCTTACTTCTTATATTTATTAGATCAATATGTATGGACTAAACTTCCTTTTGGTTTTGCATCACCTTAATTATATTCAGGTGATTGCCCATGGAGAGCAAGTGTATCTCCGAGTCAAAGAAAAATGCTCTTTAAAAAGATGGTTCGCCAATGAAGATGTTAACTCCCTTGAAGAACTAATTGGAAGGTTAAGGAGGCTGAAGGAGAATGTAGGGTTCATAGTAAATCGTGTCACAGCAATTCAGGCTGGTCTTGACAGCTGGCAATCGGAGCAAATAAACAGGAAGCTATACTATCTTTCGTTCCTTTCCATAATATTCCTCCCTTTGTCCATCATAACTGGAGGTTAGCAATCTAACATTATGAACCTTTGTTATCCACAGAGAATTCAGTGCTTTATGATTTTAATTTTTGGACTCTGGTTGCAGTCTTTGGCATGAACGTTGGAGGAGTCCCCTGGACAGGTCAAAATGCCCCGGAGCTAAAGGATGGTTTTCGCAATGTCATGTTACTCTGCGTTGCTATGCTGCTTCTTGTCTTGCTCTGCTTCATTTTCCCATCTCTTTATGGTCGTGTAGCCGCTGCATGGCAAAATAAGAGAACTCTAGGAAGGAACTGGTCAGTGAATAGGAAGTCATTGCTCAAGAGATCATTAAGAAGAGGAGAACAGGACAGAGGGGGCTACCTTCGAATTTAATGGTTAGAGGGTGGTCTTTCATTTCATGTCACTGCTTATGAATGAACATTCAAGTTAACTATGACCTATCACCTCCTTCTGTTTTCAAGAATGTCACCAAATTTATCAGCTGATTTTCAATGGCTCTGGCGAAGAAACATAATAAACTGACCAATTAGTTGTCAGTAAAACAAGCATCTGAAGCCTAAATGGAATGGAATCTTGTGAAGCACAAAGATTTGGTAGAGTAAAATGGAGATTGTGATCAGGGCAAACTTATTGCTTATTCTTTCATTGTTTTTACCCTTAGGGAGAGAATATGTGGATCCATCACTTTCTTTACATGTCAAACTTGTACAGTGTATTTGTCTGTTTTGGTTAGCGACAGATTTTTTAATTTTTTATATTATTAGTTTGTGACTAATAAATTGGAACTATTTGGAGGACAAAGTCACATTGCTTCTCTTGCTACTTTGAATCCCAGTCCATGTTGTAACATCCCAAATTAGAAAATTTTAGAAAATAACTCATTAAGGCTCGGTGGTTTATTCTTTTCCTGCGCGCCTTTGGCATTTCAGGTCTAATTTTCTCAAATGATGCTTGATTGGAATGATTCTGGTCTCGATCACTTTGTTTCAAAGAGATCTTCAATTTCTATTTCTGGGCTCTATCCCAAATTCTCATTCTATCATGCTCAAATTCAAGGATTAAGTAAATCCATCTTAGAACCATGTTATTCGCGTTTTTACTCTGCGCATGGTTCATTCAAAAATTCATAACTCTCTCATACGACCTTCGTTTCTTGCAAACTTGGTGTCAAAATCACTGTAACGAAATTATCTACATTTTCTGTGAAGACATCAAGAGCTAGATCTTCCCAGATCAGTACAGTTTTGGAGATCTTTGAGGAGCCCTGTTCATCATGTCACTATGGTGACAGGTCTCAGAAAAATGGCAAAGTCTCCCTTGTGCGGTATTCAAATCACTTCGTTCTTTTTGATATAGATCCGTATCGAAAATATCTATAATTGTTATGAAGGACACGAAACCCAATTCTCAAAAGAGAATTTTTGGTGAATTTTGTAACATCCCAAAAGTTTCAATCTCATGTATAATCATTTTTAATCCAGATTATTAATGATATTATCCAATTTCCAAGTGAATAATGTCAGAAATAAGATTTTCCGAGTGAATAAAAGAATCTGTTTCCGATTGAAGGTTATGACCGAGAGAAATTCCGAGTGAAGGTTGAAATTCCGAGTGAAGGTTATGCCTTCCGAGTGAGTCATGACCGAGAGGACCACTTCCGAGTGGAGTCCTGGTCTCAGAGACATTTCTGAGTGAAGTGTGTTCGAGAGAACCACTTCTGGGTGAAAGATCCGAGTGAAATGTCTTCGAGTGACTCAATTCCGAGTCAAATATCTTCGAATGACTCGTTTCCGAGTCAAATGTCTTCGAGTGATTCATTTCCGAGTCAAACATCTCTGAGTGAGTAATACTACCGAGTGAAGTGTTTCCGACGAAGGAAATATCCGAGTGTTGAACCCTTCAGACTATTCGTACTCGGATGTCTTGAAGTTGCCGAGAGCTTGTGCTCGGGTCGGTCTTCAAGCTTGCCTTCGACTCCGAGTGATACTTCAAGTAGAACGATTTCCGAGAGAGGACTGAACAACTCCGAATAATATTTCAGTTGTAAGATTTCCGAGACACAACTCTGAATGACCTCTGTTGTAAGATTTCCGGGTGACTTAGCTCCGAATGATCTTTCAGTTATATGATTTCGGAGTGATTCACTTCCGAGAGAAATATTTTCGAGTAAAGACTGACTTCGAATAAGTACTTTTCAGTCAGATATATCCGAGTGGATGATTCCCGAGTGAATCAATTCTGAACGAAAAGTGACCGACTTTAAAAAGAACACTTTCGGACAGAGATATCCGAGTGAGATATTTCTGAAGGAGTCCGGGTGAGACAATTCTGAATGAGTCATTTTCTGAGGAAGAAAGGCTATATCCGAGTGTTCAAACAGAAACATGACCGAGCCAATTCTCTTCCGAGTGGAGTACTTCTGAACGAAGAGACTGATGAATTTTTCTCGGAATGACCGGTAGAGTTCCAGTCGGCAATTATCCCCAGAATACCGAACTAGTGTCAGAATTAATCTTTTACACCAATCTTGTCGTTTTATACATATTTTAATATATTCTTCTTCAATCACACAAGGCTCCAGTAGGTAGGCAGCGGTAATAGTCAACAATACAACTCATTTCTTATCTAAAACCTCTATTATTTCCATAATTGATGCACCTAACCTCCAGTCACGAGAAAGCTTGTCCCCCCACTTGTCTTGTACATTATTAAATCAATACCACACCTCTTCCAAGTCTAAATTCTCAGAACAACAAAAATTAGTAAAACCCTTTTTCTCATTTCCTTCTCTACGTACAAGTCACTCTGATTCGAAGCTAGGACAGTAAGAAGAAAACGTTTTTCAACCAATCTAAGACCCTTCATCAAGGTAAGAGGGGATAGGGTTGTGAATAAATATGGAATGAGTAGAATTGTATGTTGTTCTAGGATTTTCCAGAATTATTTTCATAACTTGTTGCTCAATTTTGAAGCTGAAAATGTGTGAATTTGACTCTGATTTCTTCATCAAAGTTGTAGATCTTTTTGTTATGTGAATTTTGAGACTTTAACCGACTGATTTGGATATGTATAGCATGAGTTATAGCCAAAATACTACAGCATGTCTGTTTGGAATACGTATCTTCTATTTTGTGTATATATTAATATTCTGGGAATTATACATACGTTTTTAGACTTTGATGTCTTCACAAAATTTGTAGATATTTATGTTATGGATCTATATAAAGTGGTTTCAAGTTAAAAGGATTTGATTTGCTCATGTTATGTGTGATATCCTGGACAGTGGAGTCCCGAGTGGGGAATTTCTGAGTCTAGTGTAACTTGTTCCAAGTGGAGTGCCTCCGAATGTACAATTCCGAGTGGGATGGCACCGATGGGGATATTCGGTGTGAGTTGTCCAGGAGTACTCTGGAATAACTCCACTCGAGTGAAAAAGAAAGGAAGTCAGTTTTGGAATAAAGTACCGAGTGAATAACCGATCAGATGATGAGTCGGTGTTTGGAATGATTCTACCGAGAGGAAATCTGAGTGAGAGAAGACTCGGATTTGGGTTGATCGTGCCGAGTGGAAAATTGAGTGAGAGATGGGTCGGTCAGGAGCATCTTGCCGAGTGAAACCTCAAGTGTTGGGGAGTCTTGTTGAACGAGAGGGTATAAGCTTGGCTCTAGAAGTTTTTCGCCTAGGCGGGGAGGTCTCGCCCAAGCGAGTCGGTATGGAATTCGGTTTTGGACGATTTTCGCCCATGCTCGCTGGCTTCGCCCAAGCGAGGCTTGCGTGTCTTATTCAAGCGAGTCGGAATTCGCTTGAGCAAAGATCAACCCCTGATGCATAATAACTCCTTTCGCTCAGCTTTTCTTTACTTCGCTCAAGTGTGCCTGTAACATCCTAGTTTTGATTAAGGTTAATTAGAGAATTAAGATTTATTGATTGAATAATAATAATAATAATTTGTGGCCAGGAAATGACCTTGGTGCCCTTGGTGGTGTTATGAGAGCTTCGGTTCTCTCTCTCTCTCTCTCCCTCGTGATTCCCACGCTGATGGGATGGGAGCTGATGGGATGTGATGGCTGATGGGAGTGGGATGTCACGGCTGTGAGGAGATAAAGGCTTCAGCTTTTCATTCTCCAACCACTCCTTGCTCATTTTCTCTTGGGGTTCAAGGAGAAACACTTCTCCTTTCTCTCTCGCGTCCTGTGGCTTCTTCTTCTACTCCTTCACTGGTTTTTCATCTTCGTCTCCTCTTTACTCTGGTCAGCTTTTGTTTCCCTTGCCTTATTTTGTTTTAATTTACCCCGACGCCTAATTGGGAATGTTTGTGAACGTTTGGAACGTTCTAAATTTTGGAAAAAATTTCTCTGGTCTCGGTTTTTGGGTTTATTAAGTCGGGTTGTTTCATTTTGGTATCAGAGCGAATTTAAAAGGTCCATGGCCAAGGTATGCCTACTGTGTATGGGCGGTTGTATGCAATATGACCGATTGTCATCATTGCTTGTGGTATTCTGTTGGATTTGATATATGTTTAACGATGAATTGTGTGATTACATGTCTATGTGTTTTATGGGGACAGTAGTGAAAGCTACTACTGTTGAGATGTTGTTTTGGGGGTAGAAGGCTTGTTACTACCCTGGTTTGGTTATTCATTGGATAAGAGGTATTTTTTTTAGCCTGGGTCGGCTGTGAGGGAATAGACCGATAGATGTTGAGACCTTTATATGTGTTGAAATTGTATTAGTTGGTTCAGCCTCTTGTATGGGTCATGCTAGTGGTTCATGGTCGAGGCATGCTTGTTGAATGGATTAGAACTCCCATATTTGAGTTGATTAAGTGAATGATGATGAAGGAATTCCCTAGTGCGGTGTTTCCTACTTAACTGATCGGTTGTGCCATTTGTAAAGGATGAGTTTTATATCCTTTGGCTCGGGAACCCCATATGATATATGATGTATGTGATTTATGGTATAAGTGATGTGTTGCAGTTTCCTAAGTTGGAAATCTGGGTATGTGATAGGTGATTGAATGTAAAATCTGATGCATGTTTGATTGGGGTTGTGTCTCGGTTTCTGGTGTGTGAAAACCGAGTGAATGATTGGTTAATGTTAGGCCACTAGGTGTGGTGACCCAATTGATTGGGTATGATCATGTATGATCGGATATTGTTGAGATGGATACCTGAGAGGTTGGAAAACTGGGTGATAAATTGATGTAATTGGATACCTGAGGATTTGAGTTAGACTCGGTCTTGTGGTTGAAAATCGAGTGAACAATTGATTTAGTGGTGACCCATAAGGTATGGAAATCCCGATCGGATTTAGTATAACTGTATGCTATCAGATTTTGTGGGGCTGGGCCCTATGGTGGTCCAGACTCGGTGATATTTGAATATTGTGGGAATGTCCCACGATGGGTTCTAGGTAACCCTTAGGCTTATTAAGTTTAATGTTTGACCGGATCTTGTGAATGGTTTAGACTCGGTGATAATTGGATATTGTGGGAGTGTCTCACAAGAAGTACTAGGTAACCCCTGGAATTTCCGAGTCTGATAATCCGATTAACCTTATGATAGTTGAGCCGAGTAAAGTGACTGTGTAATAAATTGTTGAGGCTTGAATCATCCTAAGATGAAATGCAAGTGATGATTGTGATACCGGATGGATAATGAATGGTAAGATTGAAATCCGAGTACGCTTGGGTATTGATTATGGTGGTATTAGAAATCCTACTATAATGATAATTGCACGACTAATTGGTGGATTGTGTTATACTCAGTGAAAAGGTTTACCGATGTAGAAACCTACTATGTGAATGAAAGTCATATTGTAATCCGAGTGGTATACCTATGTGAGCTCGGTGAATCATTTAGGCTTAACTTGATCTATGGCCAGTGAGGTGTGATGAAATGAAGGATTAATAGGATGTCGGATTATGGTTTTATGATGGATGTGATCCAATAAAGAGGTATTTACTCGGTAAGGGCTGGAAGCCGATTGTTGACATGCTGAGTGAGGATAGGTGAATACAGTACTGAATCCATGTGAATTTATGGGGTCGGAAGCCTATTACCATTATACTATTTTACATTATACTGTTTTACAGTAATGGTAAATGATATTCATGATTGTTGTTGCGTGATGTGCCCTAGGTGGTGCATAATGATAATGTTGATGTAAATATATTGCATATATATATATGTGTATGAATTGCCATTAATTTTTATGAATTAGTATTAGTTGAGTGAGTTTGGTCGGTATGAGTGAAAGGAGTGTAATGTATGTTGTTCCGAGACGACTCTTCATACCATAGGTATTGTGGCAGCGTACACTTTTGCAGCGACTCTATGTAATTGTTGTAACCCTATAGAAATGAGACGTCATCCTATAAGTTGGATGCAGCAATTCATAAGTCGGGCAGGTGAGGTTGTAGCTGCTTATGGTGATGGTGAGTCTATCGGGTTGTTCTGAGTAAAAATGAGAGTTGTATTGAGTGAACAGTAGTGGGTGTGTATTGAAATGAGGATAGAAGGTTGTTTTAACCTTGATGTGTTTACCTCTGAGAGGATCAGAGGTTATTGGGTATGAATTGGCTATTAAAATAATGATTGGTTATTGAAATAGATGGGTGATCAGTAAGGTGAGAATTTACTCGGAAAAGATTAGTATATTCCGAGTGTAAGAAAGTGGAAATAAATCCGAGTAAAATCTTTCTGGGAGAAAGAACTTCTGAGTGAAGTTATGATGTTTCAAGTGAAACATCGTTGTGGGAGTCATTGCTAAGTTAAGGAACTGTGTTCGAATGACACATTTGTGTTAGGCGAAATCCGCGTGAAATATCCGAGTCGTGTGACTTTCGGGTGAAGTGTCCGAATGTGGCACTCCTGAGTAGGGAAGAATCTGAGCGAAGTGTCTCTGGTTGTGACACTTCTGTGTGGAATGGTACTGTGTGGGACTTGGAATAGGTAAGTTTCCGAGTGAATGGCTCCCGAGGGGAGTAGATACCCGAGAGGTAAATTTATTCATATTTGTGTTTGGGTTGATGTTTAGAGCTGCCAAGTTTGAACTCAGTTTTGTAATTGATGTAAGCTTGAATGCCGAGTGAAAATTGTTGTAATGGAAAGATTTCTGGGTGAGAATTACCTTTAAACCCCGAATAATATTTTTGAGTGAGAGGTCCGAGTGACATTCTCAGGGTGTAGGCATGGAATTAGCTGAGGGAATGGTTAGAAATATGAGAATTTAGAGCCGAGTGTGATGCTTGTAAAGGACGAGTCCAGGAAAACTGTGCTAATTGAGGCGCATTGGAGCTCTATTGAGTGTTCGTCTCGGTATTGCCTAGATGCATCATGGTTTAAAGAAGGAATTTTAGTGGTCAGATGTTGAATATCCAAGGGTTTAATCCGAGATAAATCGGACAATAGTGAGTATTGGTGGGAATCAGTAATGTTTTTTACCGACTAGATTCTTCCCAGCTGGTTGATTAACCTCCATAATGTGTCTCATGTGACACAATTTAGAGTTTATACTCTGTGTGGATACTTAATTATGCCAAGTGACTCCTTTGAATTGGAGGAAATGACGGTGGATGTACACCGATTGGCGTTGAGAGTGTAGGGCCGAGTGGCCAAAGAACTAGAGGTGCCATTGGTTATGGTGAATTGGTAGAGTTAAATGGGGTAACTTGTACATTTTAAAAATTGAAACCCCAAATATATTGAATTCTATGAAGAGATTGTGAGCAGGTAGGACCTGACTTTAGTGATTTTGCCGACTGAAATGGTGGAGCGGTCGGTAAACCGCTTGAGAGGTGAAGCTATACCGAGTGAAATTGTGAACCGGTCGGTGAATGCTTGGGAAGCAGAGACGTAATTAGTTGAGGCAGTAATATTATAAGTCGTTTGTTGAGATAAGTTCATATTGGAATTTCGAGGACAAAATTCTTTGAAGGAGGGGAGTAGTGTAACATCCTGGTTTTGATTAAGGTTAATTAGAGAATTAAGATTTATTGATTGAATAATAATAATAATAATTTGTGGCCAGGAAATGACCTTGGTGCCCTTGGTGGTGTTATGAGAGCTTCGGTTCTCTCTCTCCCTCTCTCCCTCGTGATTCCCACGCTGATGGGATGGGAGCTGATGGGATGTGATGGCTGATGGGAGTGGGCTGTCACGGCTGTGAGGAGATAAAGGCTTCAGCTTTTCATTCTCCAACCACTCCTTGCTCATTTTCTCTTGGGGTTCAAGGAGAAACACTCCTCCTTTCTCTCTCGCGTCCTGTGGCTTCTTCTTCTACTCCTTCGCTGGTTCTTCATCTTCGTCTCCTCTTTACTCTGGTCGACTTTTGTTTCCCTTGCCTTATTCTATTTTAATTTACCCCGACGCCTAATTGGGAATGTTTGTGAACGTTTGGAACGTTCTAAATTTTGGAAAAAATTTCCCTGGTCTCAATTTTTGGGTTTATTAAGCCGGGTTGTTTCAGTGCCCATGCTGGCTCGCTCAAGCGGATGGATCTCGCTTGAGCGAGGGATACCCTGTTGCTCTTTTTGTCTTGATTTCAACTCATTTCATTTCCCTTGGAATAAAAGTGCATTCATGCAATATTTCAAAGGAATTCTGGACTCTGTATGACTCATGGAATTTCATGAGGTCCTTTCTCTTAAAGTTTATTTTGGCAACATTTAATTTGAATAATTCTTCCGCTGATTTTAACTCGAAAAATTATCATAAAATTAATCTTTTAATTTCACCCTCTTATATCTTCATATATGGGAGTGGTTCATCATCGATCCAGGTACTGTGTGTGACATCCCTCTTCAAATAATATTTATTTTATTCAATTTATTGATTTTCACAATAAATTTTTCACGTTTTTAAAATTAAATTACATCACAAAAATAATAATAAAAAAATGCATCTTATAAAAATTACCCAAATTATAATTTAAAATAAATAATTTATAGTCCTCAAAATCATTTAAGTTGAAATAATCTCAAAACCTGAAACAGGGGTCTGACGCTACGCGCCAGTCCCACGCTAGGCGTGAGAGTGCATTCGTAGCCCTGACGCTGAGCGCCAGGATGACGCTACGCGTGGGTTTATCAGTGACAGCACCTGATACTGTCACACATTTTAGGCCTTTTGACCAATTACTAACTTATCCAATTAGCTCATTTCAGGTCTAATTGCCACAAAACTTAATGGTCCATATGTTTTCCCCATTCTGAAACTATTGGCGATGTTCGTTCGCCAAAATTCCAACATATGCTCAAGTTATGCACGAAATACAACTTAACCACTTTATGTGCAACACTCTTACACCAAACACCCTAAATGATTCTTAAATGATCCAAATCCAATGCATACCACTTTTAAATATTCTTATGGACTTATTGATACTTAGCAAAGGTATTGAAACTCACTGAAACTCAAATTCACCTATCCCGTTTCTCAAAGTCATAGGGATGGCTACTAATTCAAATCTCTAAATCTATTCAATTCATCGATACAACATTCAATCATTTCAAATAACTATTACAGCACAAAGACATCCACAGAACCTGCCTATAATGCATGATTTACTACAGTATAGCTCTATGCCATAACCATAGTCATCCAACGGTACCTGGTCATCACAGATGCATAATATCTAATGGCTCAATGCCATTACATAATCACATCACCCAAACCACACATATATTATACTATGCATAAGTTCACACTCCCACAGATTTACACACATATCTACATATATCTACTGACGGCTCAGTGCCATTAGGCATCACGAACAAGTAACAACAACACATACTTCTACAAATCTACGAGATAATATATTCACATATAAATATATACAAGATATACATTCCAAACTCCTCTGGCATTACTCCTTGCTCATTTTTGTACTGGTTTCCGCAGCATCCGCAACATCCTTGGGTTTATTCACTGTGAACATAAAATAAGGGTGAGTATATATCACAAGAATAATACAACTACATAATCAGAGTTGATATCACCTGGAGAATCTCATTCTCCTGCCTGGGTTATTGATCCACTAAACTCTTCTCATATGAACCCAACATATCATAATCCATCATAATCATCATGAATTCATTATGTTCACATCATAACAAATATCTCACAACATTGAGATAAATTAATTTTAAGCACCCATACTTAATCAATTCATTTCACAATTCATTATTTCAATCATATCATTATCATATCAATGCAATAATCTACATATCAGTCAAGGAGTATAATTCACAACTGACTCTCATATACATCAGACACCTAGTATCCGGATACTAACGAATCAGCCACCAGCTGGGAGTCCACCGACATCCCGTGAACACATCCTGGTTCACCGAGCCCGGTATCATAAACCGTCTCCCCACCTCAACCACTGGATCTCTTCCTGGATCACTAGGTAGCTCAACTGGGCCTCTACATGGACCACGGGAGCCAAAAGCGAGGGGTAATCTATACCGAATGGCTGTCCACAATACATATCATGCATACACAGCATCTAACAATATATCTCATCATATACACATTATTCATTTTAAATCATGAATATACATTATACAATCATTAAATGATTTTGGCATACAAGCCAACTTACAACATAAGAATCGTATCTCAGCATAAGAGCCACATCTCAACATAAATACCACATTTCTCGGCATAAAAGCCATATCTCGGCATAAAAGCCACATCTCTCGGCATAAAAGCCACATCTCAGCATAAAAGCCATAATCTTTAAATATCATAATCATACTTTACATTCGTAATATTCACATAATCAAACATAACTTTATATCTTATATATCACGATAATTCAATATTTCATCACTCTCCATCATGCACATTCTAAGCATACTTTATACATCATTTTCCATCTTATTCACAATTCACCTCTCATTCATTACCATTCTATTTTCCATAATTGTTAAATACAACGTATAACCACATACATAATCTAATCACATATTCTCCTATATATATATATATATATATCAATCTCATACTTTCACAGATTTAATTTTTCCAACATAATTATCACAAATCTGTAATCAAATATATACTATAATACTCCCCTTACCTCACTGTCGACGCTCTAAACTCAATTACCAAGATCAATGCGCCGCAACCACTAAAAGATAAAATTACAAAAAGGTTTAAGGTTTTAACCGTTCAAACCTTAATCCAACTCAAGAATATGCTCAGAAATTACTTTCTAAAGCTTTAGAAGCTTACCACAACTGAAACCACAAGTTCTCCGAGAAACCCCTTTTTCCGCTAATCTTTCAACGGCTCTTTCGCAACCTATATAAAGCGGAATTCAAATTCGTCACTCAATCCTTCTTTTGAACACCATAAGGAAACTTTTAATTGGTTTAGAATCTTAAAATTCAAAGTTCCCTTGTTTTCCCCAAAAATGGATAAAGATAGAAATTCTCCATGGAATTCAAAATTGAAAGATCCCATGCGTTAATCTTAAGTTTCTTACCTCTAATCCGCAATTAATTTCAGATTCCAACCTCTTGTTGGCCGTTAATTGTCGCAGGGAAAAGAGAGAAGAAGAAGAACCCCAAAACTTATGTTTTTAACTTCTGCTCTGCAGGCTGTCATCTTGGGTCTTTATTCTGCCCGCGACACTGACGCTACGCGTCCCCCTGACGCTACGCATCAAGTCTAAATTTTTATATGGACGCTACGCGTCCACTAACGCTACTCGTCAAGTTTTACCCTGACGCTACGCGTCCCACTGACGCTACGCGTCAGGTCCCAAATCAAAATTTTCTTTTTATTTTAATTTTACATCTTATAATAATCTTACTTTATTAAATATCCAAACTCATGAATATAAAACATAGGGATGTTACACTCACCCCCCCTAAGAATAGATTTCGTCCTCGAAATCAACATACCTCTGTAAATAGATCCGGGTATTGTTGTCGCATCTCAGATTCTAATTCCCACGTGTGTGAAATTTCATTGAAACTCTGCCATAAAACTTTCACTAAAGGAATATTCTTATTCCTTAATTGTTTGGTTTGATAACCATCAATACGAAGAGGAATAGCCGGTACCGTCATATCTTCTCTGATTTCAATAATGTCATCTGGAACCACCATATCATCTCGAGGGATATACTTTCGAAGCTGGGAGACATGAAAAACATCATGCAACTTTGACAAGACTGTAGGAAGCTCAATTCTATAGGCAACATTGCCTATTCGCTCTAAAATACGATAAGGTCCAATATACCTGAGACTCAACTTTTTACTACCAATAACTCGACCCACACCTTTCGTAGGTGAAACTTTCAAAAATACTTGATCATCAACTTGAAATATCAGAGGTCTATGTTTAGCATCATAATAGCTTTTCTGACGGTCTTGAGCAACTTTCAATTTATTTCTGATCAATTTAATCTGTTCTGTCATTGATTGAACCATTTCAGGCCCCAATACAAGGACGTCACTACCATCAGCCCAACATAAAGGAGTTTGGCATTTTCTACCGTATAAAGCCTCATAAGGAGCCATACCAATACTGCTATGGAAGCTATTGTTATAAGTAAATTCAATCAAAGGTAAATACTGCTCCCAACTCCCTCCATGTTCTATCACACATGCCCGAAGCAAATCTTCCAGAGTTTGTATTGTACGTTCAGATTGTCCATCTGTTTGAGGATGATATGCGGAGCTCATTTTCAACTCAGTGCCTAGCTCACGTTGTAAACTTCTCCAAAATTTAGAAGTAAAACGAGGATCACGATCTGACACAATACTGGAGGGTACACCATGAAACCTTATAATTTCTTTCACATAAATATTAGCAAGCTTTTCCAAAGACCATCTCATATTAATAGCAAGAAAATGAGCATTCTTCGTTAATCGATCAACAACAACCCATATGGCATCACATCCAGCACGAGAACGAGGCAAACCCGATACAAAGTCCATAGAAATACTATCCCACTTCCATATCGGAATATCAAGTGGTTGTGCTAACCCTGAAGGTTTCTGATGCTCCACTTTAGACTTTAAGCATACTATACAGGATGCCACATATTCAATTATCATTTTCTTCATTCCCGGCCACCAAAATTGTTGCCGTAAGTCTTGATACATTTTCGTCACACCTGGATGAATACTTAATGAACTCTTATGAGCCTCTGATAGAATCTGTGTTCGAAATTCACCATTAGAGGGCACTATAATACGATTTTTAAACCGCCATAGCCCATTAGAATCTCTATTCAAAGGTAGATTCTTGCCCCGATCTTGGGCATCAATCAACTATTTTACATCAGTATCATCCTCTTGACATTCAGACAAAGATTTTAAAAACTCATTAGTAATTTTTAGCATCCCAATTAGCATACAACCAGGAGAATAAACCACTACAGCTAGGTGCATATCACGAAAACTTTCTAGCAGTTTATATTCTTCTATCATTAAAGATGCAATATGGAGAGATTTCCTGCTCAAAGCATCAGCAACCACATTCGCTTTGCCTGAATGGTATTTTAATTCAAAATCATAATCTTTTAAATATTCCATCCATCGCCTCTGCCTCATGTTCAATTCTTTTTGATCAAATAAGTACTTCAAACTCTTATGATCACTAAACACAACAAAACGGGAGCCATAAAGATAATGTCTCCAAATTTTCAATACAAATACAACCGCCGCTAACTCTAGGTCGTGAGTAGGATAATTCTGCTCATGAAGTCTCAACTGCCTAGAAGCATAGGCTATAACTCTATCTTCTTGCATTAACACACCCCCCAAGCCAGATTTAGAGGCATCACAATATACAACAAATTCTCTGGCCACATCGGGTAAAGCAAGCACAGGGGCAGAAGTCAATTTCTTTTTCAATTCATTAAAACTTTATTCACATTCATCAGTCCAAACAAAAGGACATCCCTTCCTAGTTAATTTGGTCATAGGAAGTGCAATACGAGAGAAACCTTCTATGAAACGTCGGTAATACCCAGCTAAACCAAGAAAACTTTGAATCTCAGTAATAGATTTGGGCCTCTCCCAATTCATAACTGCAATTGTCTTGGAAGGATCAACAGAAACTCCATCACTAGAAATTACATGCCCCAAGAACTGAATACTTTTAACCCAGAATTCACATTTTGACAATTTTGCATATAACTGTCTCTCTCGCAAAATCTGTAAAACAATACGGAGATGCTGAACATGTTCACCCTCGGATCTTGAATATACTAGTATATCATCAATAAACACTACTACAAACTGATCCAAGAAAGGATGAAAGATTCGATTCATATAACTCATGAATACCGCCGGAGCATTAGTAACTCCAAATGGCATCACCACATACTCATAATGACCGTATCTTGTTCGAAAAGCGGTTTTCGGAATATCCTCAGGTTTTACTCTAATCTGATGATATCCGGATCGTAAGTCAATCTTAGAAAAGATACATGCGCCCCGTAACTGGTCAAGTAAATCATCAATCCTTGGTAAAGGATATTTATTTTTAACTGTCAATTTATTTAACTGACGGTAGTCAATACACATTCTCATACTCCCATCTTTCTTTCGTACCAATAGTACAGGAGCACCCCAAGGAGAAGCACTAGGTCTAATAAAACCTTTACTTAACAGTTCCTCAACTTGCTTTTTCACCTCAGTTAACTCTATAGATGACATACGATACGGTGCACGTGACACTGGCTCGGCACCCAAAACTAAGTCAATCACAAAATCAATTTCCCGGTTTGGAGGTAACCCAGGAATATCTTCCGGAAACACATCCGAAAATTCACTTACAACAGGTATATCAGCAAGAATCAAATTACCTATCCCTATAAAATAACAATAACAAAAAGAAATATTAACATACCAATCATTAGGAGTGGATTCAACAGGAAAAACCACCATTTTACGATAGCAATCCACCAGAATCTGATTGGCAGACAACCAATCCATTCCCAGAATAATATCCAGATTTTTCAAGGGCATACAGATTAAATTTGCATTAAAAGTTCGACCTTCAATAGATAAATTTACTCCTTCACACATAGTCATAGTCTTAACCTCAGAACCAGTCGGTGTAGACACAATTATAGCATTATTCATCAATACCATAGGTAATTCAAGATCTCTAGCACAACTTTCAGCAATAAACGAATGAGTAGCTCCAGAATCATATATCACATCTACAAGATTACCAAAAAGAGAACACTTACTGTGCACTAGTTGATCATTATGAATAGCATCAGAAGCATCAAAAGCAAACACTCTCCCAGTAATAACATTCTGAGCACTAGCAGACTGTGTGGTATCAGATTGTCGGATTGGGCCTCCTCGAGCCCCACTACGTCCACCCCTCTGAAACCTACCACCCTGATTCACGGGAGTAAAACCCCTACCCCCTTGTACATTCTTGTGTTGCCTCATAGGACAATCGGGCCTAAGATGCCCAGTCTGACCACAATGATAGCATATAGGCAATTCAAATCTACAGTTTCTAGCCAAATGTCCGTCTCCACCACATTTAAAACAAACTCGATTGTCAGGACGAGTACTGCCTCGACCTCTAACTGGAGAAGAAGATGAAGAAGAAGATCCACTTCGACTAAATCTCTACTTTTTAAATTCAACTCCTTTAATTCTCAACTGAGATTTATCTTTTCTGAAAGAAACCCTCTGCATCTGAACATTTTCAGTCAACTGTGCTTTATTAACAAGTTCAGCATAGTCCCTAATCCCCAAAGGTACAATAGCAGTACGAAGCTCTATTCTCAAACCAGACTCATATTTAGCACTTTTGTTACTTTCAGTACCTTCTAAGGAAAAAGGGCAATAAAAGTCACATAACTCATCAAATTTAGCTGTATATTCAGCTACAGACATCCTTCCCTGTTCAAGATGTAAGAATTCCATCTCTTTTCTAGTTTTATAATTATCAGGAAAGTATTTTGCCAAAAACCTCTTTTTAAAATTGACCCAGTTTAAGGCCTCATTAGCATTGATCATCTGAGGTTTGGCACGTGTCCACCAGACCCTAGCTTCATCACGCAACTGATAAGTAGAGAATACCACTTTTTGTTCCTCAGTACATTCAAAATAATCAAACATTTGTTCCATTTCTCTGAGCCACATATAAGCTCCATCATAATCACGTCCACCCTTATACACTGAGGGATTTCGCTTTAGAAATTTATCAAGGGTTGGGCCAGATTCAGCCCTTCCCATCAGCTGAGAAAACTTTTCTAAGAAGTCACCCTCAGGGGTTGAATTAGAAGTACCAGCCATTCTACAATTAACATATCACACCATTAATAATCAAACAAATTAAATATAATCCATAATCAATACCTCAATACCGGGAAGTGCGGCTAACGGATAACCAGTGAGCACAATGCCAGGATTCCTGAAAATTCACCTTTTACACATATATAATTCCATACATACAAATGAATACACAAACAAATCTCATTACTTTCTATCATTTCTACCCACAAGGTTTACAATCCTGAATAGTCTTGCTCTGATACCAATTGTGACATCCCTCTTCAAATAATATTTATTTTATTCAATTTATTGATTTTCACAATAAATTTTTCACGTTTCTAAAATTAAATTACATCACAAAAATAATAATAAAAAAATGCATCTTATAAAAATTACCCAAATTATAATTTAAAATAAATAATTTATAGTCCTCAAAATCATTTAAGTTGAAATAATCTCAAAACCTGAAACAGGGGTCTGACGCTACGCGCCAGTCCCACGCTAGGCGTGAGAGTGCATTCGTAGCCCTGACGCTGAGCGCCAGGATGACGCTACGCGTGGGTTTATCAGTGACAGCACCTGATGCTGTCACACATTTTAGGCCTTTTGACCAATTACTAACTTATCCAATTAGCTCATTTCAGGTCTAATTGCCACAAAACTTAATGGTCCATATGTTTTCCCCATTCTGAAACTATTGGCGATGTTCGTTCGCCAAAATTCCAACATATGCTCAAGTTATGCACGAAATACAACTTAACCACTTTATGTGCAACACTCTTACACCAAACACCCTAAATGATTCTTAAATGATCCAAATCCAATGCATACCACTTTTAAATATTCTTATGGACTTATTGATACTTAGCAAAGGTTTTGAAACTCACTGAAACTCAAATTCACCTATCCCGTTTCTCAAAGTCATAGGGATGGCTACTAATTCAAATCTCTAAATCTATTCAATTCATCGATACAACATTCAATCATTTCAAATAACTATTACAGCACAAAGACATCCACAGAACCTGCCTATAATGCATGATTTACTACAGTATAGCTCTATGCCATAACCATAGTCATCCAACGGTACCTGGTCATCACAGATGCATAATATCTAATGGCTCAATGCCATTACATAATCACATCACCCAAACCACACACATATTATACTATGCATAAGTTCACACTCCCACAGATTTACACACATATCTACATATATCTACTGACGGCTCAGTGCCATTAGGCATCACGAACAAGTAACAACAACACATACTTATACAAATCTACGAGATAATATATTCACATATAAATATATACAAGATATACATTCCAAACTCCTCTGGCATTACTCCTTGCTCATTTTTGTACTGGTTTCCGCAGCATCCGCAACATCCTTGGGTTTATTCACTGTGAACATAAAATAAGGGTGAGTATATATCACAAGAATGATACAACTACATAATCAGAGTTGATATCACCTGGAGAATCTCATTCTCCTGCCTGGGTTATTGATCCACTAAACTCTTCTCATATGAACCCAACATATCATAATCCATCATAATCATCATGAATTCATTATGTTCACATCATAACAAATATCTCACAACATTGAGATAAATTAATTTTAAGCACCCATACTTAATCAATTCATTTCACAATTCATTATTTCAATCATATCATTATCATATCAATGCAATAATCTGCATATCAGTCAAGGAGTATAATTCACAACTGACTCTCATATACATCAGACACCTAGTATCCGGATACTAACGAATCAGCCACCAGCTGGGAGTCCACCGACATCCCGTGAACACATCCTGGTTCACCGAGCCCGGTATCATAAACCGTCTCCCCACCTCAACCACTGGATCTCTTCCTGGATCACTGGGTAGCTCAACTGGGCCTCTACATGGACCACGGGAGCCAAAAGCGAGGGGTAATCTATACCGAATGGCTGTCCACAATACATATCATGCATACACAGCATCTAACAATATATCTCATCATATACACATTATTCATTTTAAATCATGAATATACATTATACAATCATTAAATGATTTTGGCATACAAGCCAACTCACAACATAAGAATCGTATCTCAGCATAAGAGCCACATCTCAACATAAATACCACATTTCTCAGCATAAAAGCCATATCTCGGCATAAAAGCCACATCTCTCGGCATAAAAGCCACATCTCAGCATAAAAGCCATAATCTTTAAATATCATAATCATACTTTACATTCGTAATATTCACATAATCAAACATAACTTTATATCTTATATATCACGATAATTCAATATTTCATCACTCTCCATCATGCACATTCTAAGCATACTTTATACATCATTTTCCATCTTATTCACAATTCACCTCTCATTCATTACCATTCTATTTTCCATAATTGTTAAATACAACGTATAACCACATACATAATCTAATCACATATTCTCCTATATATATATATATATCAATCTCATACTTTCACAGATTTAATTTTTCCAACATAATTATCATAAATCTGTAATCAAATATATACTATAATACTCCCCTTACCTCACTGTCGACGCTCTAAACTCAATTACCAAGATCAATGCGCCGCAACCACTAAAAGATAAAATTACAAAAAGGTTTAAGGTTTTAACCGTTCAAACCTTAATCCAACTCAAGAATATGCTCAGAAATTACTTTCTAAAGCTTTAGAAGCTTACCACAACTGAAACCACAAGTTCTCCGAGAAACCCCTTTTTCCGCTAATCTTTCAACGGCTCTTTCACAACCTATATAAAGCGGAATTCAAATTCGTCACTCAATCCTTCTTTTGAACACCATAAGGAAACTTTTAATCAGTTTAGAATCTTAAAATTCAAAGTTCCCTTGTTTTCCCCAAAAATGGATAAAGATAGAAATTCTCCATGGAATTCAAAATTGAAAGATCCCATGCGTTAATCTTAAGTTTCTTACCTCTAATCCGCAATTAATTTCAGATTCCAACCTCTTGTTGGCCGTTAATTGTCGTAGGGAAAAGAGAGAAGAAGAAGAACCCCAAAACTTATGTTTTTAACTTATGCTCTGCAGGCTGTCATCTTGGGTCTTTATTCTGCCCGCGACACTGACGCTACGCGTCCCCCTGACGCTACGCATCAAGTCTAAATTTTTATATGGACGCTACGCGTCCACTAACGCTACTCGTCAAGTTTTACCCTGACGCTACGCGTCCCACTGACGCTACGCGTCAGGTCCCAAATCAAAATTTTCTTTTTATTTTAATTTTACATCTTATAATAATCTTACTTTATTAAATATCCAAACTCATGAATATAGAACATAGGGATGTTACACTGTGTCAAAAATGTTTCAGCACTTATTTTCTTTCATCGAATTTATGATTTATAAAAACGTGAAAAATTTAACTCTATTTTTGGGGTGTCTCATTATGGTTGTTTTACTAACGTATGTTGCTGTTGTAAAATGCTGAAACTTACCTATAATGGTTATTATGGATAAAAATGATATTTTTCATATGAGTAATGATCTATTATTGAATTATTGAGGGATTATTGATTATTATGGATGTTATTGAGTGTCCTATACATGACATACAGTATATATATTTTTGTCATGAATGATTATGAATGACTAAATTAATGTATACATGAATGCCTTGTGGTTTATTGAGATATGTTGTTAAAACAGCAAATCCATGATTCTGAAAATTATTATATGTGATGTGTCCTTTGAGGACTTGTAGTTTTCCAAGTGATTATGGAAATATTGATATCATGGTATATTAAATCGATAAAGAGAATTAAAGGCATTCATGCATCATAAGCATTTGGACGCACCATGAAATTTAGTGGTTCCATGATTGCCTACCCTGGTGGGGGGTTACTCTATGATGAGTTAAAGCCCTATTTTTGCAAGAGCCATGAGGGTGTAGGGATTCATGGTTATGCAAATTCCTACTTGTGAACTTATTTTCGCAGGAGCCATAAGGGTGTAGGGATTCATGGTTATGCAAATTCCTACTTGTGTATTTATTTTCGCAGGAGCCATGAGGGTGTAGGGATTCATGGTTATGCAAATTCCTACTTGTGTACTTATTTCCACAGGAGCCATGAGGGTGTAGGGATTCATGGTTATGCAAATTCCTACTTGTGTCTCTATGAGACTTTTTACTGTAGTATTCCCACCAAACCAAAATGGATCCAGCATGACATCATTTGACTAAGTTAAAGATTTATTAAATATAAATGAACTTGTTTGGCATATTCATCATATCATTATGGTTTGTTGATTGTGTATGTGTAATTTTACTTATTTTATATTTACTTATTTTATATTTATTATATATTCTGTCTCACTCTTACATTAACTTTTACAGTGCATGCTACACAGAATGACGAGTGATGCCAAGAATGAAGCTTTTATGAATTATTGCTTGGACTTTGGTTTCATTTAAATTTTAATGGGTTGTAATAATATTATGTACCATGTACTGTAATCTTCTTTATCGTTTCCGCTATATAAATGTGTTATGTTTTATTCGTTCACGACTAGTATGCATGATAATATTCTGCATTTATTAATCATTACGTGACCTCAGAATTTAAATTACGAGTTTTAAAATGATTCTTTAAACGCAAAAAATTTATTCGGGGAAAATTTCTGGGGCGTCACAAATTTATTTCTGAGCACATACTTGATTCGAAGATGATTAGAGCATCCTGTTGTATTTTGACCATATCTCAGGCTACAGATATCGGATCATCACAAATAATATATCAAATCAAAAGGGAAAAGAAGATCTACAAGTTTCATGTTGGGCATTTTTTGAGATTCAAAACCCAAGAATTATTATATTTTTATTTTTATCACCTTTTGTTTTCAGTTTCTAAAAATCCTACACATCTAAAATCATTGGGTAACAATTTAATTTTTCGGTCACCGGTTTCCAACCTATCACCACACCAGCCACAATCTAAGGGCAGGTGTCACACCTTGGTCACTTCAGCCCACTATGTAACACCCCTATTTTTATTTTTATATTAAAATTTTAAAGGAATTAAATTATGGTTCTTTAGAACTTTTTAATCTACGTATTATTTATGATTTTTTGGAATTTTTGGAATTTTGGAATTTTTTAATAAAATAATATTTTTTAAAATAATTTTAAATTCATATAAGTGACTTAAATTAAAAATATTTATAAGGAAGTAAATTTAAAATTATAAGAAAATTTTCTAAAATCCGTTTCAAGTAGACTTATCTAAAAATTATCGGTTTGAGAAAAATCTTGATTTTTTTAATGGTTAAAAAATTAGAAACGTATCAATAAATTTTTATTAACAGAAAATTTTAGATTTTTAAAATTTCAGCTTTATATTACTTATTATAAAATTAGTGAGGACTGATATAATATCGTTAAATTTCAAAAAGGACTCATTTTGAATATTTAAAATATACCGAGTGAGGGGTTACTATTTGACTTAATAATTTTGCCGACAGTTACTATGTAAAACTCTGTGCATGTATGAAATTTTTAAAAGATGCACAGTAACCAGGAATAAAAAATTCAAAAATGTACAGTACTTTTATATTAAAATAATGTAATGCATAGTAAATTTTTTTTCCTATAAATACCGAAGGATTTCTTCTTTAGAATTCACAATTTCAGATTAAGTTTTCTTAATATAGTAGTGCTAGTGAAATAGTGGTGGAAGTGAGAGAGAGAAGTAAATTTTTTTGGGAGAAGGTTCTGCTAAAATCCTAAGGTAAGAATACTTCTCTTTTATATTTTTTGGGTTATTTTCATATCGTTTTTAGAAATCTGTTATTATATTAGAAATAATATTATTTTAAGTTACTATTCTGCATAGTAAAATACTATTTCAATAGTAAATTATTATTTAAATAGTAAATTACTATTTATTGTTACTATTTACCTTTACTATTCACGTTTTACTATTTACCGTTACTATTCACGTTTTTACTATTTACTGTTACTATTCACATTTTAATTATTTACCGTTACTGTTCACGTTTTTACTATTTACTGTTATTATTCACGATTTACTATTTATTGTTACTATTCATGTTTTACTATTCACTATTCACTATTCACTATTCAAAATTTACCATTTCTGTTTTAAGTAATAATCTTAATCCTCATCTTATGCCTATACTGAAATAAGATTGGTATTAATATTTCTAGAAATCGGAGGCGCAAAGCAAACTCTCTTTTGGTAACAACTCAAGGTAAGAGGGAGTGAGATAAGAATATAATATGAAAAGACATAAGAATAATGGGAGGAGTCCCCTACTCCTTTTAAATTTAATAATAATATTATTTTAAAATATTAACTTTTTAACTTAAAATTTTTAATAAATTTTAAATTAAATATCCGGTTTAACTAACTCTAACATACCTATGCAAGGACTTGGACCATTATGACCTATATGGACTGGACAATACCTATGCAAGGACTTGGACCATTATGACCCATATGGACTGAACAATACCTATGCAAGGACTGGATTATATGGACTTACATATACCTATGCTAGGAATGGACAAAAGGAACTAAAAAAAAATCAACTATATTAATAATCATTAAATTTTGCATTATGATATGTATTTAATAATATTTAATTGATTTGATTATGATTGATTTATGATTGATGATGTTTAACTGTGATTGATAATATTTGATTGATGATATTGTAATGTGGAGTTTGAGCATATAGCGAGCATGACGGAAAGCTAAAATTCAGTAAGAATTTCTTACCTTACTCTTTAAATTTTTATTATCTTTTATTTCTTCTTAGAAATTATTTTTATAAAAAAATTAGTATTTATTTTAGAAAGTAGACATTTTATGAAAATTAATTTATAACAAATTGAGATAATTAAATTTTGAATTAAAGAAAAAAATTTGTAATTTTAAGTATTTATGGTTAATGATTTAAAGATTATTCTCTTTTAATAAAATAAAATTTTTAAAAGAAAATTATTTTATTTTTCCAACTTAATAACTAAAGATATTTGAAAATAATTGAGAATTTGATCTTGATAAGATTTAATATGAAAAAGTTTTGAGATATTTAAGGCTTAAAAACTCAATTTCAGTGAGAATTAAAAACTGAACCAAATTTATTTCTGTGGGACAGAAATTCAGAGAATTGAGAAAATGTACAGTTTATAGAAATGATGTTGTAAACCTTTTAAGGTATTTAATAATTGAGTTTCTAAAAGCCTTAACCAACTAAATACGCGAGTAGTTCATGCATCATGAATCATTAAAGTAAAATAAAATGATATTGTCTGGGGACGGATTATAGAAACCGAGGATACATTAGAGGATGCTTAATTACGAGCCTTGGGATGAGAGGGTGTGAAAGGGTGCTTCAGGGGACCTGGGGTAGCTCCCTAGTGTCGGGTACCTTCACAATAAAAACTTTCTCAATCTGACTAGTCTCTAAGTGTTTCCATGCCAGTTGAGCTGTTCATATTATTATTATCCGGACTTATGGAACAGTGTAAACTCCTGGTTGGCCCAGTGTAAATTAAAATTTAAGGGGCCACATATATAGGTAAGTTATGATGAAGATATTGCATAACATTCATGTATTCATAATTGATTGTGTATGTGATTGTGATTGATATTATTATGTATTGGTCTTAATCGAGAATATTATATTCTGTTTCTCACTCCTTTCTCCGTGTTTTTGTTTCATATATTCTAAATTGATGGTTCAGAGGGAGGGATCGAAGAATATCAGCAGTAAATATAGCACGTTCTAGAAAGGGAGCTCGGTATGAATACCGTGGTCCAATGAATAAATAATGTTGTTAAGTAACTGCTTCTGGGCCATTGAGTTTCCTCTCTTTCTTATAATGTTTAATATTTATTTTTGTTGGATGAATGTAAAATTACTTTATAAAGTTTTAATAATATTTATGAGGTATTTCTGAAATAATGTATATAATTTATTCTGATAGTTTCTTTTTAACAATTATATCTTTAGTAAAAAAAAATTACGAATTTTTCTAGAATTTATTAAGGTGTAACAAAGGGTGTTACAAAGTGGTATCAGAGCAGTTAATCCAATAGGCCTGGGGAAAAGGTCTATCTTACTTTGTTTGTAAACTCTGTATAGGTGATAGAGAATAGAATAGCTGACTTGGTAGTAACTGTGATTGATGTGACAAATCTCAGTTACTGTGAAATAGGAAACTAATGGCTGGAAACGATCTTGCTGGAGTTGTAGAACGCTTAATCAATGCAATGGGAGCACGCGAAGGTCAAGGTAACGATGCCTTGAGAAGACTGGACCTATTCGAAAAGCGCAATCCACCTCGTTTCAAGGGAGGATATTGTAACACCCTTTGTTACACCTTAATAAATTCTAGAAAAATTCATAATAATTTTTTTTACTAAAGATATGTTTGTTAAAAAGAAACTATCGGAATAAATTATATACATTATTTCTGAAATACCTCAATATTATTAAAACTTTATAAAGTATTTGTACATTCATCTGAATAAAATAAACATTAAACATTATAAGAAAGAGAGGAAACTCCATGGCCCAAGAGCAGTTGCCTAATGACATTATTTATTCATTGGACCACGGTATTCATACCGAGCTCCCTTTCTAGAACGTGCTATATATACTGTCAATGTTCTTCGATCCTTCCCTCTGTACGAACCATTAATTTAAAACATATGAAACAAAAACATAGAGAAAGGAGTGAGAAACAGAATATAATATTTCCAAATGGGACATAAGCAATAAAGGGTTTTTACAAACTAGTATAATAATATCAATCACAATCACAAGCACAATCAATTTATGAATGTATGAATGATATGCCATATCTTCATCATAACTTATCTATATATGTGGGCCCCTTAAATTTTAATTTGCACTGGGCCAACTAGGAGTTTACACTGTTCCATAATTCCGGATAATAATAACATGAACAGCTCAACTAGCATGGAAACACTTAGAGACTAGTCAGATTGAAAAGGTTTTTATTGTGAAAGTACCCGACACTAGGGAGCTACCCCAAGTCCCCTGAAGCACCCTTTCACACCCTCTCATCCCAAGGCTCACAATTAAGCCTCCTCTAATGTATCCTCGGTTTCTATAATCCGTCCCCAGACAATATCATTTTGTTTCTCTTCAATGATTCATGATACATGAACTACTCGCGTATTTAGTTGGTTAAGGTTTTTAGAAACTCAATTATATTATCAGGGCCTACGAATCGCGACATAGCCACCCCAGTAAACTGTACTTTTTCAACTTCTCAAATACGCACATAGAATTTTAGTACAGTTCCTTTTCAAATCACAAATCAAATCTCCTTATAAATTTGAGTTTCAAAGCCTTAAATATATTTCACAACCTGTCAATTCAAAATTAATTTCTAAAAACTTAAATTTGGAATTATCAATCTTTAAAACCTTAGTACTTGAAAATTTTGTATAATATTTTTATACATTTAAATAATACGTATATATATATTAAAAAAAATTATTTTTATAAAATCAATTCTCTTTCTTTTTCTTTCTGATAAACTAACTAAAAATCTAAATTTTAGTAAAGATATATACATATATATTAAAAGATAAAAAGAGATTTCTAAAAACTTATGTAGTTTTATTGAAATCTAAGAAATTTCTTAAAAGTAATTTGAATAAATATGAAAAAGTAAATAAAGAAGTAGGAGATAAGTAAATTCTTACTGAATTTTAGCTTTCCGCCATGCTTGCTATATGTTCAAACTCCACAATACAAGATTATCAATCATAATCAAACATTATCAATCACAATCAAACATCATAAAGCATAAATAAATATTAACAATCATAATCAAATCAAATAATTAAACATTAGTTATAAATATGATAATTTAAAATTCAATGATTATTTAAATTAATAAAGTTTGTTTTAAGTTCTATGGTCAATTCCTCGTACAGGTCTATGTAAGTCCAAGATTGTCCAATCCTTGCATAGGTCTAGTTCAATCCATATATGTCATAATAGTCCAAATCCTTGCATAGGTTCAGTCAAGTTCATAATAGTTCAAGTCCTTGCATAGGTTCAATCCAGTCCGCATAGGTCATAATAGTTTAAGTTCTTAAATATTTTAGATATTAAGTTACACAAGATGCTTAATTTATTAATAACAATTATTATAAATTTTAAGTTAAAAGTTATTATTTTAAAATAATAATATTGTTATGTTTAAAAGGAGTAGGGGACTCCTCCCAATATTCTTATGTATTTTCATATTATATCCTTATTCTCACCCCCTTACCTTGATTTGCTACCAAAAGTGAATTCGCTCTGCGCCTCTAAACACATCGAATGTTGCACCGTATAGATAATGCCTCCAAATCTTTAAGGCAAAAACTACAGCGGCTAATTCTAAGTCATGGGTAGGGTAGTTAATCTCATGTTGCCTTAATTGGTGCGACGCATAGGCTACAACCTTCTTGTCTTGCATGAGTACACTTCCTAGTCCTTGTTTAGACGCATCACAATAAACTTTAAAACTTCGATGTGGATCGGGGAGTACTAACACCGGCGCAGAAGTAAGTCGATCTTTCAGCTCTTGAAAACTGTTTTCGCATTGTGTCGTCCACATAAAAGGTTGTCCTTTCCGTGTTAACTTGGTCAATGGGTATCCTAGCTTTGAAAATCCTTCAATGAATCTCCTATAGTATCCAACCAAGCCCAAGAAACTTCTAATCTCAGTGATCGTGGTTGGTCTCTCCCATTTTAAAACTGCCTCCACCTTGGAAGGGTCTACAGCTATTCCTTCTTGACTAATTACATGTCCTAAAAAGTTCACTTCTTCAACCAGAATTCACACTTCGACAGCTTTGCATACAGTTGTTTCTTTTTCAGGATTTCCAACACAACCTTCAAGTGTTCAACATGTTCTTCTTTGCTTTTAGAGTACACTAATATATCATCAATGAACACCACTACAAATTTATCTAGATATGGATGAAAAATCCTATTCATGTAATCCATGAATACGGCTGGTGCATTAGTTACACCAAAAGGCATTACTAGATATTTGTAATGGCCATAGCGTGTTCTAAAAGCAGTTTTTGGTACATCTTCTTTCTTCACCCTTATTTGATGGTATCCAGACCTCAAATCAATCTTGGAGAACACCGTGGCACCACGCAGCTGATCCATCAAGTCATCAATTCTTGGCAGAGGATATTTATTCTTGATCGTCACCTTGTTCAGTTGCCGATAATCTACACACAACCTCATGCTACCATCCTTTTTCTTAACCAACAACACTGGTGCACCCCAGGGGGATACACTGGGTCGTATAAATTGTTTCTCTATCATCTCTTTAAGTTGTTTCTTCAACTCTGCTCATTCTAGAGGTGACATTCGGTATGGTGCAATTGAAATGGGTCCGACTCCAGGTACTAGATCAATGGCAAATTCCACATCTCTTTCTGGGGGTAAACCAGGGATATCTTCAGAAAAAACGTCAGGAAATTCACACACAACCGGTAGATTTTTGATTTTTGATTTTTGCTCTCCTTTCATTGAAAGCAATAGCATGAATCCTTGAGCCCCTCCTTTTAAAGAGGCACTCACTTGGTTGGCGGTTAGAAATCTCAAATCTTCAGGATTCAAATTTACTGGTTCTTTAAACATTATGGTTTTATTATGACAATCTATTAGAACATGATTGTCAGACAACCAATCTAGCCCAATAACAACTTCTAAGCCAGAAAGGGGTAAACAGAAAAGATTAGCCGTAAAGTCCCTACCATTTATGACAATAGGGCATTTTTGTTTCCAGGAGTATGTACAGATAAGTCAAATGGCAGTTCTATCACAGGTAATTTTAGTTTTTCTACACAGTCATTGGCAATAAAGGAATGTGATGCACCTGAGTCATACATAACAGTTAAAGGAATCTTATTAATGATACACTTACCTTCCACCATAGAATCAGAATGAGATGCTTCTTCTCCAGTGATTGCAAAAACCTTTCCTTTTGCCTTCGGCCTTCTGACTGCACTGTGTGCGCCTCCTTGAGTATTTATGCTTGTACTTGCACCTTCAGGGTTTTCCCTCTTCATCTCTGGGTAATCCTTGATGTGATGACCTGGTTTGTTACACTTAAAACAAACATAAGTGTTTTTAGGACAATCCCTTTTCAAATGGGGTCCTACACAGACAAAACATTTAAAATTTGGTGCAGATGTTGGGTAATAGCTTCCAGTTGAAGCTTGGGGTCTGTTAGGAATAGATGCTGCTCCAAACCGGCGAAATGGTGTTTGGTAAGGCTTATTTCTCCTGAAGTCTCTTCTTTGGTGATGGTGAGGTCCTCCACTTCTCATTTCTCCTGCCTTATGAATGGGCTCACGACTTTTGGACATTCTATCCTTATGATCTTCTTCAAAGATCCTACAGCGATTTACCAATACAGAAAATTTACGGATTTCCTGCATTCGTATAGCTTCCTTAATTTCTGGCCGCAATCTATTTACAAACTTTGCACACCGATCTCTTTCATTAGTAGCATCATTATAATGAGAATAAAAACGAGATAGTTCTTCAAACCTGGATGCGTACTCTCCAACGGTCATATTTCTTGGGTCAGCGACAGGAATTCGAATTGTCTTTTCTCTTTAACATCAGCTGGAAAGTATTTCTACAAAAACATATCCTTGAAATAATCCCAAGTGATCTCCACGTCGTTGACTTCGAATTGTCTACGCGTGCTATCCCACCAATGTTCGGCATCCTCGGATAAGGCATAAGTAGCGAAGACTACCTTATCAGCTTCATTACATTGCAATGCTCAAAATATCTTCTCTATCTCTCGAATCCAGATTTGTGCTCCATCAGGGTTATATCCTCCCTTGAAACGAGGTGGATTGCACTTTTCGAATAGGTCCAGCCTTCTCAAGGCATCGTTACCTTGACCTTCACGTGCTCCCATTGCATTGATTAAGCATTCTACAACTCCAGCAAGATCGTTTCCAGGAATTAGTTTCCTGTTTCACAGTAACTGAGATTTGTCACATCAATCACAGTTACTATCAAGCCGGATATTCTATTCTCTATCACCTATACAGAGTTTACAGACAAAGCAAGATAGACCTTTTCCCCAGGCCTATTGGATTAACTGCTCTGATACCACTTTGTAACACCCTCTGTTACACCTTAATAAATTCTAGAAAAATTCGTAATAATTTTTTTTTTACTAAAGATATGTTTGTTAAAAAGAAACTATCGGAATAAATTATATACATTATTTCTGAAATACCTCAATATTATTAAAACTTTATAAAGTATTTGTACATTCATCCGAAGAAAATAAACATTAAACATTATAAGAAAGAGAGGAAACTCCATGGCCCAAGAGCAGTTGCCTAGTGACATTATTTATTCATTGGACCACGGTATTCATACCGAGCTCCCTTTCTAGAATGTGCTATATATACTGTCAATGTTCTTCGATCCTTCCCTTTGTACAAACCATTAATTTAAAACATATGAAAAAAAAACATAGAGAAAGGGGTGAGAAACAGAATATGATATTTCCAAATGGGACATAAGCAATAAAGGGTTTTTACAAACTAGTATAATAATATCAATCACAATCACAAGCACAATCAATTTATGAATGTATGAATGATATGCCATATCTTCATCATAACTTATCTATATATGTGGGCCCCTTAAATTTTAATTTACACTGGGCCAACTAGGAGTTTACACTGTTCCATAATTCCGGATAATAATAACATGAACAGCTCAACTAGTATGGAAACACTTAGAGACTAGTCAGATTGAAAAGGTTTTTATTGTGAAAGTACCCGACACTAGGGAGCTACCCCAAGTCCCCTGAAGCACCCTTTCACACCCTCTCATCCCAAGGCTCACAATTAAGCCTCCTCTAATGTATCCTCGGTTTCTATAATCCGTCCCCAGACAATATCATTTTGTTTCTCTTCAATGATTCATGATGCATGAACTACTCGCGTATTTAGTTGGTTAAGGCTTTTAGAAACTCAATTATATTATCAGGGCCTACGAATCGCGACATAGCCACCCCAGTAAACTGTACTTTTTCAACTTCTCAAATACGCACATAGAATTTTAGTACAGTTCCTTTTCAAATCACAAATCAAATCTCCTTATAAATTTGAGTTTCAAAGCCTTAAATATATTTCACAACCTGTCAATTCAAAATTAATTTCTAAAAACTTAAATTTGGAATTATCAATCTTTAAAACCTTAGTACTTGAAAATTTTGTATAATATTTTTATACATTTAAATAATACGTATATATATATTAAAAAAAATTATTTTTATAAAATCAATTCTCTTTCTTTTTCTTTCTGATAAACTAACTAAAAATCTAAATTTTAGTAAAGATATATACATATATATTAAAAGATAAAAAGAGATTTCTAAAAACTTATGTAGTTTTATTGAAATCTAAGAAATTTCTTAAAAGTAATTTGAATAAATATGAAAAAGTAAATAAAGAAGTAGGAGATAAGTAAATTCTTACTGAATTTTAGCTTTCCGCCATGCTTGCTATATGTTCAAACTCCACAATACAAGATTATCAATCATAATCAAACATTATCAATCACAATCAAACATCATAAAGCATAAATAAATATTAACAATCATAATCAAATCAAATAATTAAACATTAGTTATAAATATGATAATTTAAAATTCAATGATTATTTAAATTAATAAAGTTTGTTTTAAGTTCTATGGTCAATTCCTCGTACAGGTCTATGTAAGTCCAAGATTGTCCAATCCTTGCATAGGTCTAGTTCAATCCATATATGTCATAATAGTCCAAATCCTTGCATAGGTTCAGTCAAGTTCATAATAGTTCAAGTCCTTGCATAGGTTCAATCCAGTCCGCATAGGTCATAATAGTTTAAGTTCTTAAATATTTTAGATATTAAGTTACACAAGATGCTTAATTTATTAATAACAATTATTATAAATTTTAAGTTAAAAGTTATTATTTTAAAATAATAATATTGTTATGTTTAAAAGGAGTAGGGGACTCCTCCCAATATTCTTATGTATTTTCATATTATATCCTTATTCTCACCCCCTTACCTTGATTTGCTACCAAAAGTGAATTCGCTCTGCGCCTCTAAACACATCGAATGTTGCACCGTATAGATAATGCCTCCAAATCTTTAAGGCAAAAACTACAGCGGCTAATTCTAAGTCATGGGTAGGGTAGTTAATCTCATGTTGCCTTAATTGGTGCGACGCATAGGCTACAACCTTCTTGTCTTGCATGAGTACACTTCCTAGTCCTTGTTTAGACGCATCACAATAAACTTTAAAACTTCGATGTGGATCGGGGAGTACTAACACCGGCGCAGAAGTAAGTCGATCTTTCAGCTCTTGAAAACTGTTTTCGCATTGTGTCGTCCACATAAAAGGTTGTCCTTTCCGTGTTAACTTGGTCAATGGGTATCCTAGCTTTGAAAATCCTTCAATGAATCTCCTATAGTATCCAACCAAGCCCAAGAAACTTCTAATCTCAGTGATCGTGGTTGGTCTCTCCCATTTTAAAACTGCCTCCACCTTGGAAGGGTCTACAGCTATTCCTTCTTGACTAATTACATGTCCTAAAAAGTTCACTTCTTCAACCAGAATTCACACTTCGACAGCTTTGCATACAGTTGTTTCTTTTTCAGGATTTCCAACACAACCTTCAAGTGTTCAACATGTTCTTCTTTGCTTTTAGAGTACACTAATATATCATCAATGAACACCACTACAAATTTATCTAGATATGGATGAAAAATCCTATTCATGTAATCCATGAATACGGCTGGTGCATTAGTTACACCAAAAGGCATTACTAGATATTCGTAATGGCCATAGCGTGTTCTAAAAGCAGTTTTTGGTACATCTTCTTTCTTCACCCTTATTTGATGGTATCCAGACCTCAAATCAATCTTGGAGAACACCGTGGCACCACGCAGCTGATCCATCAAGTCATCAATTCTTGGCAGAGGATATTTATTCTTGATCGTCACCTTGTTCAGTTGCCGATAATCTACACACAACCTCATGCTACCATCCTTTTTCTTAACCAACAACACTGGTGCACCCCAGGGGGATACACTGGGTCGTATAAATTGTTTCTCTATCATCTCTTTAAGTTGTTTCTTCAACTCTGCTCATTCTAGAGGTGACATTCGGTATGGTGCAATTGAAATGGGTCCGACTCCAGGTACTAGATCAATGGCAAATTCCACATCTCTTTCTGGGGGTAAACCAGGGATATCTTCAGGAAAAACGTCAGGAAATTCACACACAACCGGTAGATTTTTGATTTTTGATTTTTGCTCTCCTTTCATTGAAAGCAATAGCATGAATCCTTGAGCCCCTCCTTTTAAAGAGGCACTCACTTGGTTGGCGGTTAGAAATCTCAAATCTTCAGGATTCAAATTTACTGGTTCTTTAAACATTATGGTTTTATTATGACAATCTATTAGAACATGATTGTCAGACAACCAATCTAGCCCAATAACAACTTCTAAGCCAGAAAGGGGTAAACAGAAAAGATTAGCCGTAAAGTCCCTACCATTTATGACAATAGGGCATTTTTGTTTCCAGGAGTATGTACAGATAAGTCAAATGGCAGTTCTATCACAGGTAATTTTAGTTTTTCTACACAGTCATTGGCAATAAAGGAATGTGATGCACCTGAGTCATACATAACAGTTAAAGGAATCTTATTAATGATACACTTACCTTCCACCATAGAATCAGAATGAGATGCTTCTTCTCCAGTGATTGCAAAAACCTTTCCTTTTGCCTTCGGCCTTCTGACTGCACTGTGTGCGCCTCCTTGAGTATTTATGCTTGTACTTGCACCTTCAGGGTTTTCCCTCTTCATCTCTGGGTAATCCTTGATGTGATGACCTGGTTTGTTACACTTAAAACAAACATAAGTGTTTTTAGGACAATCCCTTTTCAAATGGGGTCCTACACAGACAAAACATTTAAAATTTGGTGCAGATGTTGGGTAATAGCTTCCAGTTGAAGCTTGGGGTCTGTTAGGAATAGATGCTGCTCCAAACCGGCGAAATGGTGTTTGGTAAGGCTTATTTCTCCTGAAGTCTCTTCTTTGGTGATGGTGAGGTCCTCCACTTCTCATTTCTCCTGCCTTATGAATGGGCTCACGACTTTTGGACATTTTATCCTTATGATCTTCTTCAAAGATCCTACAGCGATTTACCAATACAGAAAATTTACGGATTTCCTGTATTCGTATAGCTTCCTTAATTTCTGGCCGCAATCTATTTACAAACTTTGCACACCGATCTCTTTCATTAGTAGCATCATTATAATGAGAATAAAAACGAGATAGTTCTTCAAACCTGGATGCGTACTCTCCAACGGTCATATTTCCTTGGGTCAGCGACAGGAATTCGAATTGTCTTTTCTCTTTAACATCAGCTGGAAAGTATTTCTACAAAAACATATCCTTGAAATAATCCCAAGTGATCTCCACGTCGTTGACTTCGAATTGTCTACGCGTGCTATCCCACCAATGTTCGGCATCCTCGGATAAGGCATAAGTAGCGAAGACTACCTTATCAGCTTCATTACATTGCAATGCTCAAAATATCTTCTCTATCTCTCGAATCCAGATTTGTGCTCCATCAGGGTTATATCCTCCCTTGAAACGAGGTGGATTGCACTTTTCGAATAGGTCCAGCCTTCTCAAGGCATCGTTACCTTGACCTTCACGTGCTCCCATTGCATTGATTAAGCATTCTACAACTCCAGCAAGATCGTTTCCAGCCATTAGTTTCCTGTTTCACAGTAACTGAGATTTGTCACATCAATCACAGTTACTATCAAGCCGGATATTCTATTCTCTATCACCTATACAGAGTTTACAGACAAAGCAAGATAGACCTTTTCCCCAGGCCTATTGGATTAACTGCTCTGATACCACTTTGTAACACCCTCTGTTACACCTTAATAAATTCTAGAAAAATTCGTAATAATTTTTTTTTACTAAAGATATGTTTGTTAAAAAGAAACTATCGGAATAAATTATATACATTATTTCTGAAATACCTCAATATTATTAAAACTTTATAAAGTATTTGTACATTCATCCGAAGAAAATAAACATTAAACATTATAAGAAAGAGAGGAAACTCCATGGCCCAAGAGCAGTTGCCTAGTGACATTATTTATTCATTGGACCACGGTATTCATACCGAGCTCCCTTTCTAGAATGTGCTATATATACGGTCAATGTTCTTCGATCCTTCCTTTTGTACAAACCATTAATTTAAAACATATGAAAAAAAAACATAGAGAAAGGAGTGAGAAACAGAATATAATATTTCCAAATGGGACATAAGCAATAAAGGGTTTTTACAAACTAGTATAATAATATCAATCACAATCACAAGCACAATCAATTTATGAATGTATGAATGATATGCCATATCTTCATCATAACTTATCTATATATGTGGGCCCCTTAAATTTTAATTTACACTGGGCCAACTAGGAGTTTACACTGTTCCATAATTCCGGATAATAATAACATGAACAGCTCAACTAGTATGGAAACACTTAGAGACTAGTCAGATTGAAAAGGTTTTTATTGTGAAAGTACCCGACACTAGGGAGCTACCCCAAGTCCCCTGAAGCACCCTTTCACACCCTCTCATCCCAAGGCTCACAATTAAGCCTCCTCTAATGTATCCTCGGTTTCTATAATCCGTCCCCAGACAATATCATTTTGTTTCTCTTCAATGATTCATGATGCATGAACTACTCGCGTATTTAGTTGGTTAAGGCTTTTAGAAACTCAATTATATTATCAGGGCCTACGAATCGCGACATAGTCACCCCAGTAAACTGTATTTTTTCAACTTCTCAAATACGCACATAGAATTTTAGTACAGTTCCTTTTCAAATCACAAATCAAATCTCCTTATAAATTTGAGTTTCAAAGCCTTAAATATATTTCACAACCTGTCAATTCAAAATTAATTTCTAAAAACTTAAATTTGGAATTATCAATCTTTAAAACCTTAGTACTTGAAAATTTTGTATAATATTTTTATACATTTAAATAATACGTATATATATATTAAAAAATTTATTTTTATAAAATAAATTCTCTTTCTTTTTCTTTTTGATAAATTAACTAAAAATCTAAATTTTAGTAAAGATATATACATATATATTAAAAGATAAAAAGAGATTTCTAAAAACTTATGTAGTTTTATTGAAATCTAAGAAATTTCTTAAAAGCAATTTGAATAAATATGAAAAAGTAAATAAAGAAGTAGGAGATAAGTAAATTCTTACTGAATTTTAGCTTTCCGCCATGCTTGCTATATGCTCAAACTCCACAATACAAGATTATCAATCATAATCAAACATTGTCAATCACAATCAAACATCATAAAGCATAAATAAATATTAACAATCATAATCAAATCAAATAATTAAATATTAGTTATAAATATGATAATTTAAAATTCAATGATTATTTAAATTAATAAAGTTTGTTTTAAGTTCTATGATCAATTCCTCGCACAGGTCTATGTAAGTCCAAGATTGTCCAATCCTTGCATAGGTCTAGTTCAATCCATATATGTCATAATAGTCCAAATCCTTGCATAGGTTCAGTCAAGTTCATAATAGTTCAAGTCCTTGCATAGGTTCAATCCAGTCCGCATAGGTCATAATAGTTTAAGTTCTTAAATATTTTAGATATTAAGTTACACAAGATGCTTAATTTATTAATAACAATTATTATAAATTTTAAGTTAAAAGTTATTATTTTAAAATAATAATATTGTTATGTTTAAAAGGAGTAGGGGACTCCTCCCAATATTCTTATGTATTTTCATATTATATCCTTATTCTCACCCCCTTACCTTGATTTGCTACCAAAAGTGAATTCGCTCTGCGCCTCTAAGTTCTAACAAAATATTAATACTAACTTATTTCAGTATAAGCTTAAGATGAAAATTAAGATTGCTATCAGAATGATAAATAGTAAATATGTATAGTAATAATAAATAGTAACGGTAAATAGTAAGTCATTAATAGTAACGGTAAATAGTAATTTTTGAATAGTAATAGTAAATAGTAAATTATGAATAGTAAATTTTTGAATAGTAGTGGTAAATGGTAAATCATGAACAATAACAGTGAATAGTAAATTTTGAATAGTAACGGTAAATAGTAAATTTTGAATAGTAACGGTAAATAGTAAAAATAACACAGTGGTAATTTATTTTTACTATAGTAACTTATTCATAATAGTACTAGTATATCAATGGTTTAAGAGTGCTAAAAAAATAAACTAAAATTATAAAAAGAATATAGAAGAAAGTTATTACCTTACACCTCCAGCAGAACTTCTTTTTACCAAAAGAATTTACTCCCCACTAATTTCTTACGCACTATCTCTCTAGATTCTCTCTCTAATTTTTGATGTGGAAATGTTGTAAATGAGCCATCTATTTATAGGAAGAAAATTTTACTATTTAAGATTATTTAATTATTTATTTTACTATTCATGATGTAAGTGATGATGTAAGCGATGATGATGTAAGCGATGATGTCGGTAATGGCATTTTGGTTATTAGATGAAAGGTTAAGGGTATTTTTGTCATTCTCAAAAAAATAATAAAATAATAATAATAAAAAAATAAAAAAAATAAGAAAATTCTAAAAAATTATAAATTATATAACAATCAAAAAGTTCTAAAGAACTATAATCAAAATCCTTTGAAATTTTATTTTAAATAAGAAATAACAAAATTAGGGGTGTTACAACTCTACTTCCCTAAAAAAATTTCGTCCTCGAAATTTACACTTTTTTAGTAAAACAATTGGGGATGAGACTCTTTCATCTCATTTTCTAGTTCCCATGTAGCATCTTCCCCTCTCGTTTCACTCCAAATGACCTTCACGAGTGGAATTTCCTTGTCTCTTAGCTTCTTTATTCTTCTGTCAGCTATTTTGATAGGTGGTGCATCATATGTAAGATTATCTTTAACTTGTATGACATCAGGTTCAATAACATGTGTAGGATCAAGTATATACTTTCGTAAGTTTGACACATGAAAAACATTATGGATATTAGAAAGAAAAGGTGGTAATGCTATTTGGTAGGCAAGAGGACAAACTTTATGAATTATTTGATATGGACCAATAAATCTAGGAGTTAGTTTTTGAGATTTCATTGCCCGACCGACCCCAGTCGTAGGTGTGACTTTCAAGAATACATGATCACCTTCTTGAAATTCGAGCGGCTTTCTTCTTTTGTCATAGTAACTTTTCTGCCTGCTCTGTGTTGCCTTCATCTTTTCCTGAACTATTTTGATTTTATCCGTGGTTTGTTGTACCAACTCTGGTCCTAGCATCAAGTTTTCACCAGTCTCAAACCAACATAGCGGAGTCCTACATTTTCTTCCATATAATGCTTCAAAAGGTGCCATGTTAATGCTAGCATGGAAACTGTTGTTGTAGGTGAACTCCACATATGGTAAGAATTGATTCTAACTTCCTTTATGCTCTAACACACAAGCTCGTAACAAGTCCTCTAGAGATTGAATTGTTCTTTTTGACTGTCCATCCGTCTGAGGATGATATGCTGAACTCAGACGTAGTCTTGTTCCCAAAGCCTTGTGTAAGCTCTTCCAGAATTGCGATGTAAAACGAGGGTCCTGATCAAAAATGATACTTGAAGGAATTCCATGCAATCTCACAATCTCCTCGATGTATAATTTTGCCAGCTTCTCCATAGAGTAACGAATATTGATGGGAATAAAGTGGGCAGATTTGGTTAATCTATCAACTATTACCCATATTGAATCATGTCCTAATGGAGTTTTAGGTAGAGAAGTCACAAAGTCCATGGTAATGCTATCCCATTTCTATTCTGGTATTTCCATTGATTGTAGCATTCCAGGGGGTTTTGATGTTCCACTTTAACCATCTGGCAAATTAGACATGCAGCTACGTACTCTGCCACTGCTTTCTTCATTCCAGGCCACCAAAATAACTTCTTCAAATCTTGATACATTTTAGTAGCTCTGGGATAAATACTCATATAACTTTTATGGCCTTCTTCCAGAATTGCTTTCCTCAACTCCTCTTGATTAGGGATACACACTTGATCCTTATACCTCAGTAATTGGTCACTTCTTACATTTGACTTCTTTTCCTTGTTTCAAGAGTTCTTTCTTTTCTTGCAGGAATTCATCATCTCTTTGAGCCTCTAAAACTTGCCTCAGGAATTCACTTGTCACTTGTAACGCTCTTAATCTGTAGCTATTAGCATTAACCTTTACTGCTAGGTTAAGATCTCTGAAGTTTTCTATCAATTCCAGCTCTTTAATCATCATTGTGGACGTATGCAGAGACTTTCAACTTAAAGCATCAGCTACTACGTTTGCTTTTCCAGGATGGTACTGTAACTCAAAGTCGTAATCCTTTAAGAACTCCATCCATCTTCGTTGCCTCATGTTTAACTCCTTTTGGTCGAATAAATACTTGAGACTCTTATGATCGCTAAACACATCGAATGTTGCACCGTATAGATAATGCCTCCAAATCTTTAAGGCAAAAACTACAGCGGCTAATTCTAAGTCATGGGTAGGGTAGTTAATCTCATGTTGCCTTAATTGGTGCGACGCATAGGCTACAACCTTCTTGTCTTGCATGAGTACACTTCCTAGTCCTTGTTTAGACGCATCACAATAAACTTTAAAACTTCGATGTGGATCGGGGAGTACTAACACCGGCGCAGAAGTAAGTCAATCTTTCAGCTCTTGAAAACTGTTTTCGCATTGTGTCGTCCACATAAAAGGTTGTCCTTTCCGTGTTAACTTGGTCAATGGGTATCCTAGCTTTGAAAATCCTTCAATGAATCACCTATAGTATCCAACCAAGCCCAAGAAACTTCTAATCTCAGTGATCGTGGTTGGTCTCTCCCATTTTAAAACTGCCTCCACCTTGGAAGGGTCTACAGCTATTCCTTCTTGACTAATTACATGTCCTAAAAAGTTCACTTCTTCAACCAGAATTCACACTTCGACAGCTTTGCATACAGTTGTTTCTTTTTCAGGATTTCCAACACAACCTTCAAGTGTTCAACATGTTCTTCTTTGCTTTTAGAGTACACTAATATATCATCAATGAACACCACTACAAATTTATCTAGATATGGATGAAAAATCCTATTCATGTAATCCATGAATACGGCTGGTGCATTAGTTACACCAAAAGGCATTACTAGATATTCGTAATGGCCATAGCGTGTTCTAAAAGCAGTTTTTGGTACATCTTCTTTCTTCACCCTTATTTGATGGTATCCAGACCTCAAATCAATCTTGGAGAACACCGTGGCACCACGCAGTTGATCCATCAAGTCATCAATTCTTGGCAGAGGATATTTATTCTTGATCGTCACCTTGTTCAGTTGCCGATAATCTACACACAACCTCATGCTACCATCCTTTTTCTTAACCAACAACACTGGTGCACCCCAGGGGGATACACTGGGTCGTATAAATTGTTTCTCTATCATCTCTTTAAGTTGTTTCTTCAACTCTGCTCATTCTAGAGGTGACATTCGGTATGGTGCAATTGAAATGGGTCCGACTCCAGGTACTAGATCAATGGCAAATTCCACATCTCTTTCTGGGGGTAAACCAGGGATATCTTCAGGAAAAACGTCAGGAAATTCACACACAACCGGTAGATTTTTGATTTTTGATTTTTGCTCTCCTTTCATTGAAAGCAATAGCATGAATCCTTGAGCCCCTCCTTTTAAAGAGGCACTCACTTGGTTGGCGGTTAGAAATCTCAAATCTTCAGGATTCAAATTTACTGGTTCTTTAAACATTATGGTTTTATTATGACAATCTATTAGAACATGATTGTCAGACAACCAATCTAGCCCAATAACAACTTCTAAGCCAGAAAGGGGTAAACAGAAAAAATTAGCCATAAAGTCCCTACCATTTATGACAATAGGGCATTTTTGTTTCCAGGAGTATGTACAGATAAGTCAAATGGCAGTTCTATCACAGGTAATTTTAGTTTTTCTACACAGTCATTGGCAATAAAGGAATGTGATGCACCTGAGTCATACATAACAGTTAAAGGAATCTTATTAATGATACACTTACCTTCCACCATAGAATCAGAATGAGATGCTTCTTCTCCAGTGATTGCAAAAACCTTTCCTTTTGCCTTCGGCCTTCTGACTGCACTGTGTGCGCCTCCTTGAGTATTTATGCTTGTACTTGCACCTTCAGGGTTTTCCCTCTTTATCTCTGGGTAATCCTTGATGTGATGACCTGGTTTGTTACACTTAAAACAAACATAGTGTTTTTAGGACAATCCCTTTTCAAATGGGGTCCTACACAGACAAAACATTTAAAATTTGGTGCAGATGTTGGGTAATAGCTTCCAGTTGAAGCTTGGGGTCTGTTAGGAATAGATGCTGCTCCAAACCGGTGAAATGGTGTTTGGTAAGGCTTATTTCTCCTGAAGTCTCTTCTTTGGTGATGGTGAGGTCCTCCACTTCTCATTTCTCCTGCCTTATGAATGGGCTCGCGACTTTTGGACATTCTATCCTTATGATCTTCTTCAAAGATCCTACAGCGATTTACCAATACAGAAAATTTACGGATTTCCTGCATTCGTATAGCTTCCTTAATTTCTGGCCGCAATCTATTTACAAACTTTGCACACCGATCTCTTTCATTAGTAGCATCATTATAATGAGAATAAAAACGAGATAGTTCTTCAAACCTGGATGCGTACTCTCCAACGGTCATATTTCCTTGGGTCAGCGACAGGAATTCGAATTGTCTTTTCTCTTTAACATCAGCTGGAAAGTATTTCTACAAAAACATATCCTTGAAATAATCCCAAGTGATCTCCACGTCGTTGACTTCGAATTGTCTACGCGTGCTATCCCACCAATGTTCGGCATCCTCAGATAAGGCATAAGTAGCGAAGACTACCTTATCAGCTTCATTACATTGCAATGCTCGAAATATCTTCTCTATCTCTCGAATCCAGATTTGTGCTCCATCAGGGTTATATCCTCCCTTGAAACGAGGTGGATTGCGCTTTTCGAATAGGTCCAGCCTTCTCAAGGCATCGTTACCTTGACCTTCACGTGCTCCCATTGCATTGATTAAGCGTTCTACAACTCCAGCAAGATCGTTTCCAGCCATTAGTTTCCTGTTTCACAGTAACTGAGATTTGTCACATCAATCACAGTTACTATCAAGCCGGATATTCTATTCTCTATCACCTATACAGAGTTTACAGACAAAGCAAGATAGACCTTTTCCCCAGGCCTATTGGATTAACTACTCTGATACCACTTTGTAACACCCTCTGTTACACCTTAATAAATTCTAGAAAAATTCGTAATAATTTTTTTTTACTAAAGATATGTTTGTTAAAAAGAAACTATCGGAATAAATTATATACATTATTTCTGAAATACCTCAATATTATTAAAACTTTATAAAGTATTTGTACATTCATCCGAAGAAAATAAACATTAAACATTATAAGAAAGAGAGGAAACTCCATGGCCCAAGAGCAGTTGCCTAGTGACATTATTTATTCATTGGACCACGGTATTCATACCGAGCTCCCTTTCTAGAATGTGCTATATATACTGTCAATGTTCTTCGATCCTTCCCTTTGTACAAACCATTAATTTAAAACATATGAAAAAAAAACATAGAGAAAGGAGTGAGAAACAGAATATAATATTTCCAAATGGGACATAAGCAATAAAGGGTTTTTACAAACTAGTATAATAATATCAATCACAATCACAAGCACAATCAATTTATGAATGTATGAATGATATGCCATATCTTCATCATAACTTATCTATATATGTGGGCCCCTTAAATTTTAATTTACACTGGGCCAACTAGGAGTTTACACTGTTCCATAATTCCGGATAATAATAACATGAACAGCTCAACTAGCATGGAAACACTTAGAGACTAGTCAGATTGAAAAGGTTTTTATTGTGAAAGTACCCGACACTAGGGAGCTACCCCAAGTCCCCTGAAGCACCCTTTCACACCCTCTCATCCCAAGGCTCACAATTAAGCCTCCTCTAATGTATCCTCGGTTTCTATAATCCGTCCCCAGACAATATCATTTTGTTTCTCTTCAATGATTCATGATGCATGAACTACTCGCGTATTTAGTTGGTTAAGGCTTTTAGAAACTCAATTATATTATCAGGGCCTACGAATCGCGACATAGTCACCCCAGTAAACTGTATTTTTTCAACTTCTCAAATACGCACATAGAATTTTAGTACAGTTCCTTTTCAAATCACAAATCAAATCTCCTTATAAATTTGAGTTTCAAAGCCTTAAATATATTTCACAACCTGTCAATTCAAAATTAATTTCTAAAAACTTAAATTTGGAATTATCAATCTTTAAAACCTTAGTACTTGAAAATTTTGTATAATATTTTTATACATTTAAATAATACGTATATATATATTAAAAAATTTATTTTTATAAAATAAATTCTCTTTCTTTTTCTTTTTGATAAATTAACTAAAAATCTAAATTTTAGTAAAGATATATACATATATATTAAAAGATAAAAAGAGATTTCTAAAAACTTATGTAGTTTTATTGAAATCTAAGAAATTTCTTAAAAGCAATTTGAATAAATATGAAAAAGTAAATAAAGAAGTAGGAGATAAGTAAATTCTTACTGAATTTTAGCTTTCCGCCATGCTTGCTATATGCTCAAACTCCACAATACAAGATTATCAATCATAATCAAACATTGTCAATCACAATCAAACATCATAAAGCATAAATAAATATTAACAATCATAATCAAATCAAATAATTAAATATTAGTTATAAATATGATAATTTAAAATTCAATGATTATTTAAATTAATAAAGTTTGTTTTAAGTTCTATGATCAATTCCTCGCACAGGTCTATGTAAGTCCAAGATTGTCCAATCCTTGCATAGGTCTAGTTCAATCCATATATGTCATAATAGTCCAAATCCTTGCATAGGTTCAGTCAAGTTCATAATAGTTCAAGTCCTTGCATAGGTTCAATCCAGTCCGCATAGGTCATAATAGTTTAAGTTCTTAAATATTTTAGATATTAAGTTACACAAGATGCTTAATTTATTAATAACAATTATTATAAATTTTAAGTTAAAAGTTATTATTTTAAAATAATAATATTGTTATGTTTAAAAGGAGTAGGGGACTCCTCCCAATATTCTTATGTATTTTCATATTATATCCTTATTCTCACCCCCTTACCTTGATTTGCTACCAAAAGTGAATTCGCTCTGCGCCTCTAAGTTCTAACAAAATATTAATACTAACTTATTTCAGTATAAGCTTAAGATGAAAATTAAGATTGCTATCAGAATGATAAATAGTAAATATGTATAGTAATAATAAATAGTAACGGTAAATAGTAAGTCATTAATAGTAACGGTAAATAGTAATTTTTGAATAGTAATAGTAAATAGTAAATTATGAATAGTAACTTTTTGAATAGTAGTGGTAAATGGTAAATCATGAACAATAACAGTGAATAGTAAATTTTGAATAGTAACGGTAAATAGTAAATTTTGAATAGTAACGGTAAATAGTAAAAATAACACAGTGGTAATTTATTTTTACTATAGTAACTTATTCATAATAGTACTAGTATATCAATGGTTTAAGAGTGCTAAAAAAATAAACTAAAATTATAAAAAGAATATAGAAGAAAATTATTACCTTACACCTCCAGCAGAACTTCTTTTTACCAAAAGAATTTACTCCCCACTAATTTCTTACGTACTATCTCTCTAGATTCTCTCTCTAATTTTTGGTGTAGAAATGTTGTAAATGAGCCATCTATTTATAGGAAGAAAATTTTACTATTTAAGATTATTTAATTATTTATTTTACTATTCATGATGTAAGTGATGATGTAAGCGATGATGATGTAAGCGATGATGTCGGTAATGGCATTTTGGTTATTAGATGAAAGGTTAAGGGTATTTTTGTCATTCTCAAAAAAATAATAAAAAAATAATAAAAAAAATAAAAAAAATAAGAAAATTCTAAAAAATTATAAATTATATAACAATCAAAAAGTTCTAAAGAACTATAATCAAAATCCTTTAAAATTTTATTTTAAATAAGAAATAACGAAATTAGGGGTGATACGGATATAACCCTGATGGAGCACAAATCTGGATTCGAGAGATAGAGAAGATCTTTCGAGCATTGCAATGTAATGAAGCTGATAAGGTAGTCTTCGCTACTTATGCCTTATCTGAGGATGCCGAACATTGGTGGGATAGCATGCGTAGACAATTCGAAGTCAACGACGTGGAGATCATTTGGGATTATTTCAAGGATATGTTTCTGGAAAAATACTTTCCAGCTGATGTTAAAGAGAAAAGACAATTCAAATTACTGTCGTTGACCCAAGGAAATATGACCGTTGGAGAGTACGCATCCAGGTTTGAAGAGCTATCTCGTTTTCATTCTCATTATAATGATGCTACTAATGAAAGAGATCGGTGTGCAAAGTTTGTAAATGGATTGCGGCCAGAAATTAAGGAAGCTATACGAATGCAGGAAATCCGTGAATTTTCTGTATTGGTAAATCGCTGCAAGATCTTTGAAGAAGATCATAAGGATAGAATGACCAAAAATCGTGAGCCCATTCACAAGGTAGGAGAAATGAGAAGTGGAGGAACTCACCATCACCAAAGAAGAGACTTCAGGAGAAATAAGCCTTACCAAGCGCCATTTCGCTGGTTTGGAGCAGCATCTGTTCCTAACAGACCCCAAGCTTCAACTGGAAGCTATTACCCGACATCTGCACCAAATTTTAAATGTTTTATCTGTGGAGGACCCCATTTGAAAAGGGATTGTCCTAAAAACACTTATGTTTGCTTTAAGTGTAACAAACCAGGTCATCACATCAAGGATTATCCAGAGATAAAGAGGGAAAACCCTGAAGGTGCAAGTACAAGCATAAATACTCAAGGAGGCGCGCACAGTGCAGTCGGAAGACCGAAGGCAAAAGGAAAGGTTTTTGCAATCACTGGAGAAGAAGTATCTCATTCTGATTCTATAGTGGAAGGTAAGTGTATCATTAATTAGATTCCTTTAACTGTTATGTATGACTCAGGTGCATCACATTCCTTTATTGCCAATGACTGTGTAGAAAAACTAAAATTACCTGTGATAGAACTACCATTTGACTTATCCGTACATACTCCTGGAAACAATCCCATTGTCACTTCTAAAGCTTGTTGGAAATGCCCTATTGTCATAGATGGTAGAGACTTTAAGGCTAATCTTTTTTGTTTACCCCTTTCTGGCTTAGAAGTTATTATTGGGCTAGATTGGTTGTCTGACAATCATGTTCTAATAGATTATCATAATAAAACTATAATGTTTAAAGAACCAGTGAATTTGAATCTTGAGGATTCGAGATTTCTAACCGCCAACCAAGTGAGTGCCTCTCTAAAAGGAGGGGCTCAAGGATTCATGCTATTGCTTTCAACGAAAGGAGAGCAAGAATTAAAAATCAAAAATCTGCCGGTTGTGTGTGAATTTCCTGACGTTTTTCCTGAAGATATCCCTGGTTTACCCCCAAAAAGAGATGTGGAATTCGCCATTGATCTAGTACCTGGAGTTGGACCCATTTCAATTGCACCATACCGAATGTCACCTCTAGAATTAGTAGAGTTGAAGAAACAACTTGAAGAGATGATAGAGAAGCAGTTTATACGACCCAATGTATCCCCCTGGGGTGCACCAGTGTTGTTGGTTAAGAAGAAGGATGGTAGCATGAGGTTGTGTGTAGATTATCGACAACTGAACAAGGTGACGATCAAGAACAGATATCCTCTGCCAAGGATTGACGACTTGATGGATCAGCTGCGTGGTGCCACGGTGTTCTCTAAAATTGATTTGTGGTCTGGATACCATCAAATAAGGGTGAAGAAAGAAGATGCAATAAAAACTGCTTTTAGAACACGCTATGGCCATTACGAATATCTAGTAATGCCTTTTGGTGTAACTAATGCACCAGCCGTATTCATGGATTACATGAATAGGATTTTTCATCCATATCTAGATAAATTTGTAGTGGTGTTCATTGTTGATATATTAGTGTACTCTAAAAGCAGAGAAGAACATGTTGAACACTTGAAGGTTGTGTTGGAAATCCTGAAAAAGAAACAACTGTATGCAAAGCTGTCGAAGTGTGAATTCTGGTTGGAAGAAGTAAACTTTTTAGGACATGTAATTAGTCAAGGAAGAATAGCTGTAGACCCTTCCAAGGTGGAGGCAGTTTTAAAATGGGAGAGACCAACCACAATCACTGAGATTAGAAGTTTCTTGGGCTTGGCTGGATACTATAGGAGATTCATTGAAGGATTTTCAAAGTTAGGATACTCACTGACCAAGCTAACACGGAAAGGACAACCTTTTGTGTGGACGACACAATGCGAGAATAGTTTTCAAGAGCTGAAAGATCGACTTACTTCTGCGCCGGTGTTAGTACTCCCTGATCCACATCAAAGTTTTGAAGTTTACTGTGATGCGTCTAAACAAGGACTAGGAAGTGTACTCATGCAAGACAAGAAGGTTGTAGCCTATGCGTCGCGCTAATTAAGGCAACATGAGATTAACTACCCTACCCATGACTTAGAGTTAGCCGCCGTAGTTTTTGCCTTAAAGATTTGGAGGCATTATCTATACGGTGCAATATTCGATGTGTTTAGTGATCAGAAGAGTCTTAAGTATTTATTCGACCAAAAGGAGTTAAACATGAGGCAACGGAGATGGATGGAGTTCTTAAAGGATTACGACTTTGAGTTACAGTACCATCCTGGAAAAGCGAATGTAGTAGCTGATGCTTTGAGTCGAAAGTCTCTACATGCGTCCACAATAATGATTAAAGAGCTGGAATTGATAGAGAACTTCAGAGATCTTAACCTAGCAGTAAAGGTTAATACTATCAGCTATAGATTAGGAGCGTTACAAGTGACAAGTGAATTCCTGAGGCAAGTTTTAGAGGCTCAAAGAGATGATGAATTCCTGCAAGAAAAGAAAGAACTCTTGAAACAAGGAAAAGAAGTCGAATGTAAGAAGTGACCAATTGCTGAGGTATAAGGATCGAGTGTGTATCCCTAATCAAGAGGAGTTGAGGAAAGCAATTCTGGAAGAAGGCCATAAAAGTTATATGAGCATTCATCCTGGAGCTACTAAAATGTATCAAGATTTAAAGAAGTTATTTTGGTGGCCTGGACTGAAGAAAGCGGTGGCAGAATACGTGGCTGTATGTCTAATTTGCCAAAAGGTTAAAGTAGAACACCAAAACCCCCCTGGAATGCTGCAATCAATGGAAATACCGGAATGGAAATGGGATAGCATTACCATGGATTTTGTGACTTCTCTACCTAAAACTCCATTAGGACATGATTCAATATGGGTAATAGTTGATAGACTAACAAAGTCTGCCCACTTTATTCCCATCAATATTCGTTACTCTATGGAGAAGCTGGCAAAATTATACATTGAGAAGATTGTGAGATTGCATAGAATTCCTTCAAGTATCATTTCTGATCGGGACCCTTGTTTTACATCACAATTCTGGAAGAGCTTGCACAAGACTTTGGGAACAAGACTGCGTCTAAGTTCAGCATATCATCCTCAGACAGATGGACAATCAGAAAGAACAATCCAATCTCTAGAGGACTTGTTACGAGCTTGTATGTTGGAGCATAAAGGAAGTTGGAATCAATTCTTACCATATGTGGAGTTTACCTACAACAACAGTTTCCATGCTAGCATTGGCATGGCACCTTTTGAAGCATTATATGGAAGAAAATGTAGGACCCCACTATGTTGGTTTGAGACTGGTGAAAACTTGATGCTAGGACCAGAGTTGGTACAACAAACCACAGATAAAATCAAAATAGTTCAGGAAAAGATGAAGGCAACACAGAGCAGGCAGAAAAGTTACTATGACAAAAGAAGAAAGCCGCTCGAATTTCAAGAAGGCGATCATGTATTCTTGAAAGTCATACCTATGTCTGGGGTCGGTCGGGCAATGAAATCTCGAAAACTAACTCCTAGATTTATTGGTCCATTTCAAATAATTCATAAAGTTAGTCCCCTTGCCTACCAAATAGCATTACCAACTTTTCTTTCTAATATCCATAATGTTTTTCATGTGTCAAACTTACGAAAGTATATATCTGATCCTACACATGTTATTGCACCTGATGTCATACAAGTTAAAGATAATCTTATATATGATGCACCACTTGTTAAAATAGGTGACAGAAGAATAAAAAAATTAAGAGACAAGACAATTCCGCTTGTAAAGGTCATTTGGAGTGAAACGAGAGGAGAAGATGCTACATGGGAACTAAAAACTGAGACGAAAGAATCTTATCCTCATTTGTTTTACTGAATAATGTAAATTTCGAGGACGAAATTTTTTAAGGGGAGTAGAGTTGTAACACTCCTATTTTTATTTTTATATTGAAATTTTAAAGGAATTAAATTATGATTCTTTAGAACTTTTTAATCTACGTATTATTTATGATTTTTTGGAATTTTTTGGAATTTTGGAATTTTTTAATAAAATAATATTTTTTAAAATAATTTTAAATTCATATAAGTGACTTAAATTAAAAATATTTATAAGGAAGTAAATTTAAAATTATAAGAAAATTTTCTAAAATCCGTTTCAAGTAGACTTATCTAAAAATTATCGGTTTGAGAAAAAGCTTGATTTTTTTAATCGTTAAAAAATTGGAAACGTGTCAATAAATTTTTATTAACAGAAAATTTTAGATTTTTAAAATTTCAGCTTTATATTACTTATTATAAAATTAGTGAGGACTGATATAATATCGCTAAATTTCAAAAAGGACTTATTTTGAATATTTAAAATATACCGAGTGAAGAGTTACTATTTGACTTAATAATTTTGTCGACAGTTACTATGCAAAACACTGTGCATGTATGAAATTTTCAAAAGATGCACAGTAACCAGGAATAAAAAATTCAAAAATGCACAGTACTTTTATATTAAAATAATGTAATGCATAGTAAATTTTTTTTCCTATAAATACCGAAGGATTTCTTCTTTAGAATTCACAATTTCAGATTAAGTTTTCTTAATATAGTAGTGCTAGTGAAATAGTGGTGGAAGTGTGAGAGAGAAGTAAATTTTTTTGGGAGAAGGTTCTGCTAAAATCTTAAGGTAAGAATACTTCTCTTTTATATTTTTTGGGTTATTTTCATATCGTTTTTAGAAATCTGTTATTATACTGGAAATAATATTATTTTAAGTTACTATTCTGCATAGTAAAATACTATTTCAATAGTAAATTATTATTTAAATAGTAAATTACTATTTACTGTTACTATTTATCTTTACTATTCATGTTTTACTATTTATGTTACTATTCATGTTTTTACCATTTACTGTTACTATTCTTACTATTTACCGTTACTATTCACGTTTTTACTATTTACCGTTACTATTCACGATTTACTATTTACTGTTACTATTTATGTTTTCTATTCACTATTCAAAATTTACCATTTCTGTTTTAAGTAGTAATCTTAATCCTCATCTTATGCCTATACTGAAATAAGATTGGTATTAATATTTCTAGAAATCGGAGGCGCAAAGCAAACTCTCTTTTGGTAACAACTCAAGGTAAGGGGGAGTGAGATAAGAATATAATATGAAAAGACATAAGAATAATGGGAGGAGTCCCCTACTCCTTTTAAATTTAATAATAATATTATTTTAAAATATTAACTTTTTAACTTAAAATTTTTAATAAATTTTAAATTAAATATCCGGTTTAACTAATTCTAACATACCTATGCAAGGACTTAGACCATTATGACCTATATGGACTGGACTATACCTATGCAAGGACTTGGACCATTATGACCCATATGGACTAAACAATACCTATGCAAGGACGGGATTATATGAACTTACATATACTTATGCTAGGAATGGCCAAAAGGAACTAAAAAAAATCAACTATATTAATAATCATTAAATTTTGCATTATGATATGTATTTCATGATATTTAATTGATTTGATTATGATTGATTTATGATTGATGATGTTTAACTGTGATTGATAATATTTGATTGATGATATTGTAATGTGGAGTTTGAGCATATAGCGAGCATGACGGAAAGCTAAAATTCAGTAAGAATTTCTTACCTTACTCTTTAAATTTTTATTATCTTTTATTTCTTCTTAGAAATTATTTTTATAAAAAAAATTAGTATTTATTTTAGAAAGTAGACATTTTATGAAAATTAATTTATAACAAATTGAGATAATTAAATTTTGAATTAAAGAAAAAAATTTATAATTTTAAGTATTTATGGTTAACGATTTAAAGATTATTCTCTTTTAATAAAATAAAATTTTTAAAAGAAAATTATTTTATTTTTCCAACTTAATAACTAAAGATATTTGAAAATAATTGAGAATTTGATCTTGATAAGATTTAATATGAAAAAGTTTTGAGATATTTAAGGCTTAGAAACTCAATTTCAATGAGAATTAAAAACTGTACCAAATTTATTTCTGTGGGACAGAAATTTAGAGAATTGAGAAAATGTAAAGTTTATAGAAATGATGTTGTAAACCTTTTAAGGTATTTAATAATTGAGTTTCTAAAAGCCTTAACCAACTAAATACGCGAGTAGTTCATGCATCATGAATCATTAAAGTGAAATAAAATGATATTGTCTGGGGACGGATTATAGAAACCGAGGATACATTAGAGGAGGCTTAATTACGAGCCCTGGGATGAGAGAGTGTGAAAGGGTGCTTCAGGGGACCTGGGGTAGCTCCCTAGTGTCGGGTACTTTCACAATAAAAACTTTCTCAATCTGACTAGTCTCTAAGTGTTTCCATGCCAGTTGAGCTGTTCATATTATTATTATCTGGACTTATGGAACAGTGTAAACTCCTGGTTGGCCCAGTGCAAATTAAAATTTAAGGGCCCACATATATAGGTAAGTTATGATGAAGATATTGCATAACATTCATGCATTCATAATTGATTGTGTATGTGATTGTGATTGATATTATTATGTATTGGTTTGTGAAAACCCTTTGTTGCTTATGTCTTAATCGAGAATATTATATTCTGTTTCTCACTCCTTTCTCCGTGTTTTTGTTTCATATATTCTAAATTGATGGTTCAGAGGGAAGGATCGCAGAATATCGGCAGTAAATATAGCACGTTCTAGAAAGGGAGCTCAGTATGAATACCGTGGTCCAATGAATAAATAATGTTGTTAAGTAACTGCTTCTGGGCCATGGAGTTTCCTCTCTTTCTTATAATGTTTAATATTTTTTTTCGTTGGATGAATGTAAAATTACTTTATAAAGTTTTAATAATATTTATGAGGTATTTCTAAAATAATGTATATAATTTATTCCGATAGTTTCTTTTTAACAATCATATCTTTAGTAGAAAAAAATTACGAATTTTTCTAGAATTTATTAAGGTGTAACAGAGGGTGTTACACACTACCTCTCCACCTCATTTTTCCACTAGCTGCATGTAACCACTTCATTAAACACTTGTCATTTCTTTTCTTTTAGATCTCTTTTATTTTTGTTTTTAATGCACACTCTCTTTAATCATAAAGGCCATTTTCACGTCACTCCCAAGCTCTCTTTTCTTTGTTTCCTTACTTGCGGGGCCACTTCATGTTTTTATTTGAATTCCATTCAATCCTTATCTCTACCTCACATTTTTCAATTCTTATGCTTTCATCTCTTTTTCTTACGTTGACACATACCACCTCATGTATCCCACTCTTAATTCCTTTTATTTATTTCTCTTAATTCTCCTAACAGCACCTGAACCATTCTTCTCTTATGCTTGTTTCTTTCCCTCTAACTCTACACGCCCTCTGTCTTGCATTCCTCTTCTCTTGAGCTTCCATAATTGACCCAAAAATTAGCTTGTGATTCTTAAAGACTTTGAGATCTTTTTCCTGTTCAGTAAGCAAAAACTGTGAGCACCTTTTCCTCTTTTAACCATGCATGTTTATTTTTCTAAAGATCCGGGAGCTTAGACGACGATCAGAGTACGTCGGGAACGATCGGCAGAATTTTTGGCAAACTCTTCGAATTTCTTCTCCGGACAGCAGCGAAATCAAAAGAAATTGACGATTGACTCGGATCGTTCAGGGAGCGTTCGAGTTTTGAAATCAAGGATTCTAGGTAGGGGGAACTTTTACATAATTGAATGCATAGTTATAGGCAGATTCGAGGTATGATAATATATTGAATTATGAATTATGTGTTTTATGGAGTAGATGCTTATGTTGTGTGTGATTCATATGAATTTGATATATTGCATGAGATGCACTTGAATGAATTATTTATTGTCATCTATAGCATGAGATGCCTTGTAAGATGATATAGTATGAAATGTGATTTCTATATGATGTGGTTTTGAGGATTCCACAAAGACCTTGAGTGGGACTCAAGGCAAACCTCTCGAGCGAGGCTCGGGGTTAGCCCGTGACACTACCGTTGTCGCTGAGAGTGATTGTGTCACGTGAGAGGGCAAACGGTTTGGTACCAGTAAAATGGCCGAATCAGCTGAAAGTTGAGTATATGGCTGAGAGCCAATGTTGCAACACAAAGTTTTATGATGAATATTGGATCCAAATTATTGATAAATGATATGTGCATCTATATATATGTTATTGAAAATAACTTGATGTCATAGCATCGTGATGTGAGTAGTCAATATTGTCGAATGGTAGTTTATGTTTGCTAGATTGTTATACCTCATTGTATGATAGAGAATAGGATAAATGAATTGGAACTATAGCTGTCAATGTTATGTATAATGCTCACCCCTATTTGTGGATATATTTACAGTGGACTTAGGATGTGACGGAGATTAGTGAGAGGTCACTAAGATCAAGCTTGGAGTATTATATATATATATATATATATATATATATATATATATATTGTATATAATGTACATAGTAGGTTTGTAGTAGCCTTGGTCGGCTCCTGTGTATACCTATTTTGTTGTGTGTACATATATGTGTATATATAAATGCTTAGTTGAATAGGTAACTGGCGGCTTCAGCTGGAAGCTTAGATCTATTTTGAGCATATGCTTGTTGTTGTGGTGGATGATGATGTTGGATTGTGGAGGCCCTGATTGGTCTCACCATATATATATATATATATATATATATATATATATATGTGTGTGTGTGTGTGTGTGTGTGTGATATTTGATATATCCATAAAACTGTTGCATTGCATAAATGGGTAGGTTATGTGATGAGTTGATTAGTGTGTATGATGATGAATTGCACATTAGAAGGTTGATGTAGTGATGACAATGTTATTCTACTGTTCCAAAATCCTATTTTGAAATTGAAAGTAATTCGCGAAAAAATTATTTGGGTTTTAGAAACCTTATTTTAAAAGTTAGGATGTTTTACATGTTACTAAGCTTAAATAGTTCACTTTCTTGACAACAATGTGTGTAACATCAAGAATCAAACAGCTGTTTCTGTAGGAGGAAGGGGATGGTTTTACTTTATTGCATTTTTGCTGCCCTTGTTTGTATCTGCATTTGAGAGGAAGGGGGAAGGAGTTGAAAAGTGAGAAATCGTATCAGGCTTTTTTTCATTATTTAAATATTCATATAAATACTAACTAATGATTTTATATGACATTAATGATCATAATTTAAGAGTTTGTTTTGTAAATATATATAAAAAATCCTTTATTTTAATAAGTATTTATTTCAATAATTGAATTAATTATGTTAGAATTCATGTTCATGTTTGAATGTGGTTATAAAAATAAGATTATTTAAATAATTTGTTTTGTTTAAATTGTATTAAAAAATGACATTTTACATTTAAAATTATTAAAATAAATATGAAAATTATGAAATTGGGAAGATGCAGAGGGTAAAATAACAAAAAGAATGAGTGTATAATAGAAATGAGTATTCTTTTATAATCAAAATTTAAGACAAATATTATAATTATTTCTCTTTATAAAAAATAATATAATAGATTATAATTTACTTTTTACTAAATTAACCAAACATGCAAATAAATACTTTTCCCACATATAAAAAAAATAAGTACTAAAAATAAACACTCCCATACACTATAAGTTTCTTGCTTTAATAAAAAAAAATTAAGTTTCTTGCTTCAACTTTTTTTTGGTTAAAAAATGTAATCATGGTAATCTCATGAGTCAAATAATTTTTTATATGTTTTCGGAGATTAAAGATTCCGGTTACAAACTAATTTTAACTACCAAATATATCAAACAATTCTTTTATATAAAATATATAAAAAATTCTCAGATTCGAGAATTAAAAAATAATGAATAAACACAATTAAATGAAAAAGAAACACATAATTCAATACAAAATTAGGATATCAGAATCAACATAGTTAACGTAATGGTTTAATATTTTATCCTTTAAATATCTTAGGTTCTGTTATAACTTATCTTAATAAAACAAATCATTTAATTAACTTTTTATCATTTAGTGTGTTGAGCATTTAAATTAAGACATAATCTATTTAAATTGATAACCAAATACATATTGAAACTTTTCCTGGAGGTCCATCCAAAAAATTATTTTACATGCCTAAATCATTGACTTTATCCGATTACAGCTACTAACCCTTTGGCCTCAAAAGATCTCGTTGAGGAGAATTGCCCATCAAAAAGGGTTTAAATCACATCAGGGATATTCAAGCTCGTGTCAATCGATTGCCAGAATTTTTATCAAATCCTTTACTATTTGTGCCATTCCATTGAAGTTATTATTTATTAAGTGTCCGTTTGGTTTCCAGTTGGGGAAATAGAGAAATTTAAGGGTTGATATTGATCGAGACAATTAAAACTTCATTTGACCGTAGGATTTATGTTTGACCAACCCAACTTGATATCCAAACAGCCCCTAAACCATACGTATTAATTCCTTACGAGAAGATTTCAAAAAAAATATATATATATATTTATATCCATGATTTGTTAAAATTGTGATAACTAAATGTTTTAATTCACGTGGACATCAAACTTGCTCTTACATCAATGGTTTTCTTTTTCACGGTCATGATTTGTTAACATTGAAATGATAGTTTGATTTTATTGCATTTTAGTATTTTACCACATAACACATTTTATTAAAATATTATGTTTATTTAATAATTAATTATAAAAACATAATTATCAAATAATTAATATTAATTTTATAAATCTTTCCAGCTTCCATTTAAGAAATACAGCGACCAAGCACGTGTTATGAAAAAACCAACAACCAATTTAGGAGGGGGTCGTGGTACCCTTAGAGGCCACTTACATTAGATGCCTAACGACACCGTTTGAAGGGCATCGATCTAGAACCTTCCTTCTCTGACTTTCTCTCTCTTTCAAAAGGAGAAGCAAAACTAGAACAATCTATCGTTAAAAACATACACTGTTCTCTTTTATTCTCACAAGGACCAAAACCCTAAACCCTTCTCTCATATATAAAACCCCTCTCACCGCTTTCGCCTACATCTCCATTTCTTTTCCGATCAATCTCGAATTCCGGCCATGGCCGCCATTCTGCGTTCTCTCCGCCGCCGTGATCTCGCTTCTTCTTCCATCTCTGCCTATCGCTCGGTACACTCTCCGTCTCTTCTCTCTTTTGTTACTTGCGGTGGTTGCTCCAAATCTTCTGATTGACCCGTATTGGCTTTAATCCAATTATTGTTCTTCTGTTTCTGTTAATATGTCAATTTCCTGCTTTTATTCAGACCTTGGATTGAGCTGTTTAAACATTTAGCTCTTTAGTTTCTGTAATTTATTATCTAGTGTTTTTGTTGTTAAGCGATATAGCTGTAACTTCAGAAAGAAGGAAATATAGCTGGGAAGCTGTTACTTCTACAGATCCTTTGAATTTGAATCTTTCGAGGCGGTTTGGGACAGTACACTTTCATGTCAAAGTAGTTGTATGGGTGATATGTGCAGTTGTTCTTACCGCCTCAAAGTTTTTCTATATCCTGCCGCTGTTATTGTTCTATGACTTTGCTTTTATTAGAGCTAATCTAAGTTTTCAATTTTCATGGTCGGGGTTTTTACCTTGCAATTTGGAATCGCTTAAGCGATGTATATATATATATATATATATATATATATATATGTATAGAGAGAGAGAGAGAGAGAGAGAGAGAGAGAGAGAGAGAGAATCACACACATATAATATTGTTGAGTGTTCTGGGGCCTTTACGTGAATGATTGTTGATATATGCCGCTGTCGATCGAATTATGATTAGTTTACTCGTGTTGTGCGTGATTGTCTGGTGGATGGGTAACGATTATTTGAAGAAGCGGTTTCTTACCTTTGCATCTTTGTGCAGCTGACCGGCAACAACAGTAAGGCAGCTTATGTAGGTCACAAGTGGTCTAGTTTATCTCGACCATTCAGGTAACATTCTCATGGGTCTGTAGTAATTTTCTAAAAAATGTTTATTAAAATTCTAACGATCTTTTCATCTTCACTATAGTTCAAGGCCTGCTGGAAATGATGTCATTGGTATTGATTTGGGTACAACCAATTCATGTGTTGCTGTCATGGAAGGGAAGGTAAGGCGTGTTCGTTTTTTGCTTTTGGTTTATTAATATGTTTTTGCATTCATGTGAGTTTCGGTAACTCCACATATATGTTTTCAGAACCCCAAAGTTATTGAGAACTCTGAAGGTGCGCGGACAACACCGTCTGTGGTTGCTTTTAACCAAAAAGGGGAGCTGCTTGTAGGTACGCCAGCCAAGAGGCAGGCTGTAACTAACCCAACAAACACTGTCTTTGGTACCAAGAGGTTGATTGGTAGGCGCTTTGATGATCCTCAAACACAAAAGGAGATGAAAATGGTTCCATACAAGATAGTTAAGGCTCCAAATGGAGATGCGTGGGTTGAAGCTAATGGGCAGCAATATTCCCCTAGCCAAATTGGTGCCTTTGTTCTCACCAAGATGAAGGAAACTGCAGAATCCTACCTTGGAAAGTCTGTTTCGAAGGCTGTAATTACCGTACCAGCGTACTTCAATGATGCACAGAGGCAGGCAACAAAAGATGCTGGTAGAATTGCAGGTCTTGATGTGCAGAGAATTATCAATGAACCAACAGCTGCTGCACTTTCATACGGGATGAACAACAAGGAAGGTCTCATTGCTGTTTTTGATCTTGGAGGTGGAACATTTGATGTGTCCATCCTAGAAATTTCTAATGGTGTTTTTGAGGTACGGTTTGACAATCTTTCTGTCTTTCTTTCATACCCTGTCAGATGGATAATATGAGAAAATGATACTGATAACATCTTGGTATACAGGTTAAAGCCACAAATGGTGACACTTTCTTGGGAGGAGAGGACTTCGACAATGCCTTGTTGGATTTTCTGGTGAACGAGTTCAAGAGAACAGAGAGCATTGATCTTTCTAAGGACAGGCTTGCTTTGCAGAGGCTTCGTGAAGCTGCTGAAAAAGCCAAGATAGAACTGTCTTCAACATCTCAAACTGATATCAACCTGCCTTTCATCACTGCGGATGCATCTGGTGCTAAGCATTTGAACATAACATTGACTAGATCCAAGTTTGAGGCTTTAGTTAATAACTTGATTGAAAGGACCAAAGCCCCATGCAAGAGCTGCTTGAAGGATGCTAACATATCTATCAAGGATGTTGATGAGGTTCTTCTTGTTGGAGGGATGACTCGTGTGCCTAAGGTCCAAGAGGTGGTTTTGGAGATCTTTGGAAAGTCTCCTAGCAAAGGAGTAAATCCTGATGAGGCAGTAGCCATGGGTGCAGCAATTCAAGGTGGTATCCTACGTGGAGATGTTAAAGAGCTACTGCTCCTGGATGTTACACCACTCTCTCTGGGTATTGAGACTTTGGGTGGTATCTTCACGAGGTTGATAAGCCGCAACACTACTATTCCTACCAAGAAGAGTCAGGTAATCCTTAGATTTACTGATGGTTGCTCAAGTATTTGTTCCTAATACTGAATCTATACATTTTATGGTGATTAATGAAGTATTATATCTACTAAATTGCTCATACCCGTATTCAAGGTTCAAGAATAGAGCCTATTTGATATATTGGTATCCATTTTTGTTGTGGTTGAATCTTTTCCTGACTTTTTTAGTATCATTTGCTTAGGTCTTCTCTACGGCAGCTGATAATCAAACCCAGGTAGGAATCAAGGTGCTACAAGGTGAGCGGGAAATGGCTGCAGACAACAAAATGCTTGGAGAATTTGAACTGGTTGGCATTCCTCCTGCCCCCAGAGGTATGCCTCAGATCGAGGTCACATTCGACATTGATGCCAATGGGATTGTCACGGTCTCTGCCAAAGACAAGTCAACTGGCAAAGAACAACAAATCACCATTCGGTCATCTGGTGGACTCTCCGAAGATGAGATTGAAAAGATGGTGAAAGAAGCAGAGTTGCATGCTCAGAAAGACCAGGAAAGGAAGGCTCTTATTGACATTAGAAACACTGCTGATACTACCATGTACAGCATTGAGAAGAGTTTAGGCGAATACAGAGACAAGATACCCAGTGAAGTAGCCAAACAGATTGAGGATGCAGTTGCAGAATTGAGAAAGGCTATGTCAGGAGACAATGTTGATGAAATTAAGGCAAAGCTTGATGCTGCAAACAAAGCTGTATCCAAGATTGGGGAGCATATGTCCGGTGGTTCTAGTGGCGGTTCCTCCCCTGGTGGTTCTCAGGGTGGTGACCAGGCTCCCGAGGCAGAATACGAGGAAGTTAAGAAGTGAGATGAAGGAGTGGTTTGTACTCGGTTCTTTTGATTTATTTCTACATAACAAGTTAGAGATGAATAATCTTTTTTCATTTAGAAGATATAATATAAGGTCACTAATTTTTGTATTTAATGTTGGAGTTCATTTTTTTACCATGAGGCCTTTCCAATTTAGTACCGAACTGTGCTGTATGAATAATGAGGTTGAAAGTTTTGCCCAGTGGGTGGGGACGTTAACGTTTATTCTTTATTTGTTACTAATATGATATGATTGCCTGTTACTTGTATCTTGCACGATAATCAAATGTTTACATAGTGTTAACCCACACGGTGGTGGGGCCAATGAAGAACTTGTGCGTGGAATTGGGTAAACACTTTGAGATAATTTCCAATTGTCGCTCATTTATCCAAGATAAATAAAAACTGTCGGGGATAAATTTCAAATGTTTGCTCATATATTTCCCGGCCGTTTTTAATGCATAATATACGTTACAATATCGAAAATAAAAAGTAGACACAAATTGAGCATTTTTTCTTGAACATCATGTACGTTGCCGATAATCGAAACTGAACAATCTCATACAACTTACACCAGAACATATAAATAATGGGTGGGATTTGAAAACGTATTTTTTATTTATTTTTTAGATTTAATTATAAATTTTTTATTTTATTTTTTATAATTTTATATAGGAAATATTTAACATAATTTTTTTTCTATTTCTTGTTTCTGTTTTTTTTAAACAAGAAATATGATATCTACAACCAGAAATGTTTTTAAATCCAATCTGTTTGTAAAGTTTCTCATCGTGTGTATGTATATTACACATTATCTAACGTTCAAGGAAATGTTTTGAATAATGTAACCTACTTCCTTTGCTTATATCACTTTTTTACCAATTGGTATGATTTCATCCATATGATTACAAATGATTTCATGTTATTGGTTTAAGGTTTCCATTCATAAATGTTGTCACTAATAACATTTGGGATTCAATATATGCTTCAGAGATTTTATTGGTTGCTTATATGATACTATTGTCTTATCTATTTGCAAAGTGATTGATCTTCAAATTAAATTTAAGTACGTCCTTCACTCATTTTTAAGGTAAATTATAGATACTATCCTTGATCTCAAAATTTTAGATAAAAATACACTTCTTGACTTTAGGTAAATACATTGAGTGATTTTTTTTATTTATTTTGTTTTAGGTAAATACAAGGGTCTAAAAACTTAAGATAAGAGGTTACACAAATAAGTCTAGGAGATGAGAAATGCACCACCTAAGACGATGAGATCTGATAAGTAAGGAAGGGATGAGTATGCATCAACACAATAGGTAGATATGTGAGCAATTGGAACCTGCGTCATGTCTCTGACATAAGACTGAGAATCCCTCTTCCTTGGACCAAAGATAAGGAATGAGTGTCGCGAACTAGATCGCGGCGGGAGGCCGACCGTAAAAAGAAAATGAAGTTTCCCGAGTTCCCTCTGGAAACCGTGGAGTCGCCACTAATGTTTTTAAGGTAAAACATCAGAAAAAACCTAACGTGAAGGTACTAGTCCTAAATTAAGATTTTAAGTTCGGGAGTCTAATTACAGGTGGGGAAGGTATTAGCACCCCACACTGTCCGTTTTAAACGGTTACCCTAAATTGTTTAAGTTTGAATAATCCTACTACTTTATAATTTAAACCTCTTAGAGATGCCTTATGGATATGTTGTTGATTTAATGATTTTTAAAATTATAAATTTTACGATTAACAGGACGTCTCGTCCAAATTAGTCCAGTTATCATTAAAAGCGTGATGATTTTATTTTTACTAGTAAAAGGGATATATATTTTTTAAAATTTGGGCCCGACAGGAATAATTGTTCCCGCTCCTACGTATTCCCCAAGCGTTAGGGGAAATCAGGGTTACGAAGTTCTTTGGGTTATTTAAAAAAATGAAGTGTATTGAAAATGTTGAGATTTAAAATGTTAACCAATAGGACGTCTCGTCCAAATTGATTTTAATTGTTGTATAAAAAAGGAACTTTGGGTCTTATTGATTTTTTTATATTTTTAGAGAGAAATTTAATAGTCTAAATTGATTTAAGAATAAAAAGTTTATTTGAAAACCTAGATTAACATGACGTCTCGTCCAAAGAATCTATAAAGGTGTTTTGATTTTTGTTATATTATCGATATTGTTAAAGTGTTTTATGGTCTAAATTATTTTAGAAAATTTAACATAGATTGACAGGACGTATCGTCTAAAAAATCTATAAAGACCCTAAACTTTTTTTTATGGTCAAAATTAATTATGAGACAATTAAAGACTTATTTTTATTTGAAAACTTAGGCCAATAGGACGTCTCGTCCAAATTGATCCTTAATGTGAATATGTTAATTTTCGTTACCTATTGGCATTGCTAGAATACTTTATGGTCTAGGAATTAAACATAGGTTAATGGGACGTCTTGTCTAAACCAACCCTAGCATAAAGATTTTAATTTTAGGCACATACCAATATTAATTTTATTCTCTATTTTTAGGAATGTAATACTCTAAACTTGGTTAGTAACAAACATTAACAGGCACAATGTGATACAAATTATCAGAATATTTCTAAGGGAGAAAGAATTTCATAACTTAATTCCCTGAGAAACTAGGATTTCATACAATCACAACAGGAAAAGATAAAAGAAGAAAATACCTGAAGTTGTTAATTTTCTGCGTCAATCTTTATTCCTATCTCCTGCGTGAATATGCTTAATTCGTGTGCCAATTACTACCAGCGTGAATGTGACCTTTGTGCTTCTTGCGTGAAAACTATTATGAATTCGGCTTCCTGATTTGCGTCAATATGCTCTTTGTTTCTATTTTCTCAGTGTGAATGTATTCCAATATACGTATTCCTAATGCTGGCCTGCTCCTCAATTATGTTTTTTATGAATCCCCCCCTCCTGTTCAATCACGTGATCCATATATACATGGTCTGCACTATAACACCCCTATTTTTATTTTTATATTGAAATTTTGAAGGAATTAAATTATGGTTCTTTAGAACTTTTTAATCTATGTATTATTTATGATTTTTTGAAATTTTTTGGAATTTTGGAATTTTTTAATAAAATAATATTTTTTTAAATAATTTTAAATTCATATAAGTGACTTAAATTAAAAATATTTACAAGAAAGTGAATTGAAATTATAAGAAAATTTTCTAAAATCCATTTCAAGTAGACTTATCTAAAAATTATCGGTTTGAGAAAATCTTGATTTTTTCCAATCGTTAAAAAATTGGAAACGTATCAATAAATTTTTATTAACAGAAAATTTTAGATTTTTAAATTTTCAGCTTTATATTACTTATTATAAAATTAGTGAGGACTGATATAATATCGCTAAATTTCAAAAAGGACTCATTTTGAATATTTAAAATATACCGAGTGAAGGGTTACTATTTGACTTAATAATTTTGTTGACAATTACTATGCAAAACACTGTGCATGCATGAAATTTTCAAAAGATGCACAGTAACCAGGAATAAAAAATTCAAAAATGTATAGTACTTTTATATTAAAATAATGGAATGCATAGTAAATTTTTTTCCTATAAATACCGAAGGATTTCTTCTTTAGAATTTACAATTTTAGATTAAGTTTTCTTAATATAGTAGTGCTAGTGAGATAGTGGTGGAAGTGAGAGAGAGAAGAAAAGTTTTTGGAGAGAAGGTTCTGCCAAAATCCTAAGGTAAGAATACTTCTCTTTTATATTTTTTGGGTTATTTTCATATCGTTTTTAGAAATCTGTTATTATATTAGAAATAATATTATTTTAAGTTACTATTCTGTATAGTAAAATACTATTTCAACAGTAAATTACTATTTCAATAGTAAATTACTATTAAAATAGTAAATTACTATTTACTATTACTATTTACCGTTACTATTCATGATTTACTATTTACCGTTACTATTCACGTTTTACTATTTACTGTTACTATTCATGTTTTACTATTTACTGTTACTATTCACGATTTACTATTCACTATTCACTATTCACTATTCAAAATTTACCATTTCTGTTTTAAGTAGTAATCTTAATCTTCGTCTTATGCTTATACTGAAATAAGATTGGTATTAATATTTTTAGAAATCGGAGGCGCAAAGGAAATCCATTTTGGGTAACAATTCAAGGTAAGGGGGAGTGAGATAAGAGTATAATATGAAAAGACATAAGAATAATGGGAGGAGTCCCCTACTCCTTTTAAATCTGACAATATTATTATTTTAAAATATTAACTTTTTAACTTAAAATTTTTAATAAATTTTAAATTAAATATCCGGTTTAACTAACTCTAACATACCTATGCAAGGACTTGGACCATTATGACCTATATGGACTGGACTATACCTATGCAAGGACTTGGACCATTATGACCCATATGGACTGAACTATACCTATGCAAGGACTGGATTATATGGACTTACATATACCTATGCGAGGAATTGACCAAAAGGACTAAAATTGACTATATTAATAATCATTAAATTTTGTATTATGATATGTATTAATGATATTTAATTGATTTGATTATGATTGATTGATTCATGATATTTAGTTATGATTGATATTGCTTGATTTTGATTGATGATATTGTAATGTGGAGTTTGAGCATATAGCGAGCATGACGGAAAGCTAAAATTCAGTAAGAATTTCTTACCTTACTCTTTAAATTTTATTATCTTTTATTTCTTCTTAGAAATTATTTTTATTTTCAATATTTAGAATAAAAAATATTATTTATTTTAGAAAGAAAACATTTTATGAAAATTAAATTATAACAAATTGAAATAATTAAATCTTGAGATAAAGAAAAATTTTGTAACTTTAAGTATTTTTGGTTAATAACTTAAAGATTATTCTCTTTTAATAAAATAAAATTTTCAAAAGAAAATTATTTTATTTTTCCAACTTAATAACTAAAGATATTTAGAAATAATTGAGATTTCTAAATTTGATTTTGTTAAGATTTAATTTGAGAAAGATTATGTAAAGTTTTATATGAGAAAGTTTTTAGATATTTAAGGCTTAGAAACTCAATTTTCAGTGAGATTCGAAAATTGTACCAAATTTATTTCTGTGGGACAGAAATTCAGGAAATTGAGAAAATGTACAGTTTATTGAAATGATATTGTAAACCTTTAAGGTATTTAATAATTGAGTTTCTAAAAGCCTTAACCAAATCAATATGCGAGTAGTTCATGCATCATGAATCATTAAAGTGAAATGATATTGTCTGGGGACGGGTAATAGAAACCGAGGATACATTAGAGGAGGCTTAATTACGAGCCTTGGGATGAGAGGGTGTGAAAGGGTGCTTCAGGGGACCTGGGGTAACTCCCTAGTGTCGGGTACTTTCACAATAAAAACTTTCTCAATCTGACTAGTCTCTAAGTGTTTCCATGCCAGTTGAGCTGTTCATATTATTATTATCCGGACTTATGGAACAGTGTAAACTCCTGGTTGGCTCAGTGCAAATTAAAATTTAAGGGCCCACATAAATAGGTAAGTTATGATAAAGATATTGCATAACATTCATGCATTCATAATTGGTTGTGTATGTGATTGTGATTGATATTATGTATTGGCTTATGAAAACCCTTTGTTGCTTATGTCTTATTCAGAAATATTATATTCTGTTTCTCACTCCTTTCTCCGTGTTTTTGTTTCATATATTCTAAATTGATGGTTCAGAGGGAAGAATCGAAGAATATCGGCAGTAACTATAGCATGTTCTAGAAAGGGAGCTCGGTATGAATACCGTGGTCCAATGAATAAATAACGTTAATAAGTAACTGCTTCTGGGCCATGGAGTTTCCTCTCTTTCTTATAATGTTTAATGTTTATTTTCTTCGGATGAATGTACAAATACTTTATAAAGTTTTAATAATATTTATGAGGTATTTCAGAAATAATGTATATAATTTATTCCGATAGTTTCTTTTTAACAATCATATCTTTAGTAAAAAAAATTACGAATTTTTCTAGAATTTATTAAGGTGTAACTGAGGGTGTTACAAAGTGGTATCAGAGCAGTTAATCCAATAGGCCTGGGAAAAAGGTCTATCTTGCTTTGTCTGTAAACTCTGTATAGGTGATAGAGAATAGAATATCTGACTTGGTAGTAACTGTGATTGATGTGACAAATCTCAGTTACTGTGAAACAGGAAACTAATGGCTGGAAACGATCTTGCTGGAGTTGTACAACGCTTAATCAATGCAATGGGAGCACGTGAAGGTCAAGGTAACGATGCCTTGAGAAGACTGGACCTATTCGAAAAGCGCAATCCACCTCGTTTCAAGGGAGGATATAACCCTGATGGAGCACAAATCTGGATTCGAGAGATAGAGAAGATCTTTCAAGCATTGCAATGTAATGAAGCTGATAAGGTAGTCTTCGCTACTTATGCCTTATCTGAGGATGCCGAACATTGGTGGGATAGCATGCGTAGACAATTCGAAGTCAACGACGTGGAGATCACTTGGAATTATTTCAAGGATATGTTTCTGGAGAAATACTTTCCAGCTGATGTTAAAGAGAAAAGACAATTCGAATTCCTGTCGCTGACCCAAGGAAATATGACCGTTGGAGAGTACGCATCCAGGTTTGAAGAGCTATCTCATTTTCATTCTCATTATAATGATGCTACTAATGAAAGAGATCGGTGTGCAAAGTTTGTAAATGGACTGCGGCCAGAAATTAAGGAAGCTATACAAATGCAGGAAATCCGTGAATTTTCTGTATTGGTAAATCGCTGCAGGATCTTTGAAGAAGACCATAAGGATAGAATGACCAAAAGTCGTGAGCCCATTCACAAGACAGGAGAAATGAGAAGTGGAGGACCTCACCATCACCAAAGAAGAGACTTCAGGAGAAATAAGCCTTACCAAGCACCATTTCACTGGTTTGGAGCAGCATCTGTTCCTAACAGACCCCAAGCTTCAACTGGAAGATATTACCCAACATCTGCACCAAATTTTAAATGTTTTATCTGTGGAGGACCCCATTTAAAAAGGGATTGTCCTAAAAACACTTATGTTTGCTTTAAGTGTAACAAACTAGGTCATCATATCAAGGATTGCCCAGAGATGAAGAGAGAAAACCCTGAAGGTGCGAGTACAAACATAAATACTCAAGGAGGCGTGCACAGTGCAGTCGGAAGGCCGAAGGCAAAAGGAAAGGTTTTTGCAATCACTGGAGAAGAAGCATCTCATGTTGATTCCATGGTGGAAGGTAAGTGTATCATTAATAAGATTTCTTTAACTGTTATCTATGACTCAGGTGCATCACATTCCTTTATTTCCAATGACTGTGTAGAAAAACTAAAATTACCTGTGATAGAACTACCATTTGACTTATATGTACATACTCCTGGAAACAATCCCATTGTCACTTCTAAAGCCTGTTGGAAATGCCCTATTGTCATAGATGGTAGGGACTTTAAGGCCAATCTTTTCTGTTTACCCCTTTCTGGCTTAGAAGTTATTATTGGGCTAGATTGGTTGTCTGACAATCATGTTCTAATGGATTGTCATAATAAAACCATAATGTTTAAAGAACCAGTGAATTTGAATCCTGAGGATTCGAGATTTCTAACCGCCAACCAAGTAAGTGCCTCTTTAAAAGGAGGGGCTCAAGGATTCATGCTATTGCTTTCAACGAAAGGAGAGCAAGAATCAAAAATCAAAAATCTATCGGTTGTGTGTGAATTTCCTGATATTTTTCCTGAAGATATCCCTGGTTTACCCCCAGAAAGAGATGTAGAATTTTCCATTGATCTAGTACCTGGAGTTGGACCTATTTCAATTGCACCATACCGAATGTCATCTCTAGAATTAGCAGAGTTAAAGAAACAACTTGAAGAGATGATAGAGAAGCAGTTTATACGACCCAGTGTATCCCCTTGGGGTGCACCAGTGTTGTTGGTTAAGAAAAAGGATGGTAGCATGAGATTGTGTGTAGATTATCGGCAACTGAACAAGGTGACGATCAAGAACATATACCCTCTGCCAAGGATTGACGACTTGATGGATCAGCTGCGTGGTGCCACGGTGTTCTCCAAAATTGATTTGAGGTCTGGATACCATCAAATAAGGGTGAAGAAAGAAGATGTATCAAAAACTGCTTTTAGAACACGCTATGGCCATTACGAATATCTAGTAATGCCTTTTGGTGTAACTAATGCACCAGCCGTATTCATGGATTACATGAATAGGATTTTTCATCCATATCTAGATAAATTTGTAGTGGTGTTCATTGATGATATATTAGTGTACTCTAAAAGCAGAGAAGAACATGTTGAACATTTGAAGGTCGTGTTGGAAATCCTGAAAAAGAAATAACTGTATGCAAAGCTGTCGAAGTGTGAATTCTGGTTGGAAGAGGTGAACTTTTTAGGACATGTAATTAGTCAAGGAGGAATAGCTGTAGACCCTTCCAAGGTGGAGGCGGTTTTAAAATGGGAGAGACCAACCACGATCACTGAGATTAGAAGTTTCTTGGGCTTGGCTGGATACTATAGGAGATTCATTGAAGGATTTTCAAAGCTAGGATACCCATTGACCAAGTTAACACGGAAAGGACAACCTTTTGTGTGGACGACACAATGCGAGAATAGTTTCCAAGAGCTGAAAGATCGACTTACTTCTGCGCCGGTGTTAGTACTCCCCGATCCACATCGAAGTTTTGAAGTTTACTGTGATGCGTCTAAACAAGGACTAGGAAGTGTACTCATGCAAGACAAGAAGGTTGTAGCCTATGCGTCGCGTCAATTAAGGCAACATGAGATTAACTACCCTACCCATGACTTAGAGTTATCCGCTGTAGTTTTTGCCTTAAAGATTTGGAGGCATTATCTATACGGTGCAACATTCGATGTGTTTAGTGATCATAAGAGTCTCAAGTATTTATTCGACCAAAAGGAGTTAAACATGAGGCAACGGAGATGGATGATGTTCTTAAAGGATTACGACTTTGAGTTACAGTACCATCCTGGAAAAGCGAATGTAGTAGCTGATGCTTTGAGTCGAAAGTCTCTACATGCGTCCACAATGATGATTAAAGAGCTGGAATTGATAAAGAACTTTAGAGATCTTAACCTAGCAGTAAAGGTTAATGCTAACAGCTACAGATTAGGAGCGTTGCAAGTGACAAGTGAATTCCTGAGGCAAGTTTTAGAGGCTCAAAGAGATGATGAATTCCTGCAAGAAAAGAAAGAAGTCTTGAAACAAGGAAAAGAAGTCGAGTTCAATGTAAGAAGTGACCAATTGCTGAGGTATAAGGATCGAGTGTGTATCCCTAATCAAGAGGAGTTGAGGAAAGCAATTCTGGAAGAAGGCCATAAAAGTTATATGAGCATTCATCCCGGAGCTACTAAAATGTATCAAGATTTGAAGAAGTTATTTTGGTGGCCTGGAATGAAGAAAGCAGTGGCAGAGTACGTGGCTGCATGTCTAATTTGCCAGAAGGTTAAAGTGGAACATCAAAAACCCCCTGGAATGCTACAATCAATGGAAATACCAGAATGGAAATGGGATAGTATTACCATGGATTTTGTGACTTCTTTACCCAAAACTCCATTAGGACATGATTCAATATGGGTAATAGTTGATAGACTAACAAAGTCTGCCCACTTTATTCCCATCAATATTCGTTACTCTATGGAGAAGCTAGCAAAATTATACATCGAGGAGATTGTGAGATTGCATGGAATTACTTCAAGTATCATTTCTGATCGGGACCCTCGTTTTACATCACAATTCTGGAAGAGCTTGCACAAGGCTTTGGGAACAAGACTGCGTCTAAGTTCAACATATCATCCTCAGACGGATGGACAATCAGAATGAACAATCCAATCTCTAGAGGAATTGTTACGAGCTTGTGTGTTAGAGCATAAAGGAAGTTAGAATCAATTCTTACCATATGTGGAGTTTACCTACAACAACAGTTTCTATGCTAGCATTGGCATGATACCTTTTGAAGCATTATATGGAAGAAAATGTAGGACCCCGCTATGTTGGTTTGAGACTGGTGAAAACTTGATGCTAGGACCAGAGTTGGTACAACAAACCATGGATAAAATCAAAATAGTTCAGGAAAAGATGAAGGCAACACAGAGCAGGCAGAAAAGTTACTATGACAAAAGAAGAAAGCCGCTCGAATTTCAAGAAGGCGATCATGTATTCTTGAAAGTCACACCTATGACTGGGGTCGGTCGGGCAATGAAATCTCGAAAACTAACTCCTAGATTTATTGGTCCATATCAAATAATTCATAAAGTTAGTCCCCTTGCCTACCAAATAGCATTACCAACTTTTCTTTCTAATATCCATAATGTTTTTCATGTGTCAAACTTACGAAAGTATATATCTGATCCTACACATGTTATTGAACCTGATGTCAAACAAGTTAAAGATAATCTTACATATGATGCACCACCTGTTAGAATGGGTGACAGAAGAATAAAAAAATTAAGAGACAAGACAATTCCGCTTGTAAAGGTCATTTGGAGTGAAACGAGAGGAGAAGATGCTACATGGGAACTAGAAACTGAGATAAAAGAGTCTCATCCTCATTTGTTTTACTGATTAATATAAATTTCGAGGACGAAATTTTCTAAGGGGAGTAGAGTTGTAACACCCCTATTTTTATTTTTATATTGAAATTTTGAAGGAATTAAATTATGGTTCTTTAGAACTTTTTAATCTACGTATTATTTATTATTTTTTGAAATTTTTTGGAATTTTGGAATTTTTTAATAAAATAATATTTTTTAAAATAATTTTAAATTCATATAAGTGACTTAAATTAAAAATATTTACAAGAAAGTGAATTGAAATTATAAGAAAATTTTCTAAAATCCGTTTCAAGTAGACTTATCTAAAAATTATCGGTTTGAGAAAAATCTTGATTTTTTCCAATCGTTAAAAAATTGGAAACGTATCAATAAATTTTTATTAACAGAAAATTTTAGATTTTTAAATTTTCAGCTTTATATTACTTATTATAAAATTAGTGAGGACTGATATAATATCGCTAAATTTCAAAAAGGACTCATTTTGAATATTTAAAATAGGCTAAAACCCCTTTTTAGCCCTCTTAATGTTTAGGGATTAGGAAAAAGCCCCTAAAAAAAACCCTTAGGTTTTGGCCCTTATTAAATTTTAGGGTTTACGAATTTAAGGATGATGCCCTGAACTGATGAGATGGCATGAGTTTGGGCCACCTCATCAGTGACACCTGTCAAAAATATTATTAATTAATTGCATTAGGTCTAATTAGTTGCTTATGTGTGAAATTATAAATTAACCCCAAATTAAGAAACCCTAATAAATTTTAATTAAAATTGCCTTCATCTTCTTTTTCTCCCACCTCACCTCTCTTTCTCTCTCATCCGTTCTCTTTTTCCCTTCCTCTTCCACCATCATTTTCCTTCCTCTTCCACCATCCATTTCTCTCTGTCTCTCCCTTTCTTCTTCGTCTTCCTCTTCTTCTTCTTGTTTGTCTTCTTCTTTCTCTTCTTCTTATAGCCATCCATTTCTCTCTGTCTCTCCCTTTCTTCTTCGTCTTCCTCTTCCTCTTCTTGTTCGTCTTCTTCTTTCTCTTCTTCTTCTTCTTTTTCTTTTTCCACTTTTTCCTCTTCTTCTTCTTCCTATTCTTCTTCCTTTTTTTCTTCTTCTTCTTCACACTCTCTGTTATCTCCTTTTCTCCATTATCTTCTTCTTTACACTTCTTCACACTTTTAATTTTTTATGTGATGATGATGATTCCCATAGGAATTAGGAACATAGGGTTTTGAAAAGTGATGATTTTAATACTGAATTGGGGCTAGAGAGTGTTTGTTTGGTGGGTATTAGAGGAGATGATTGTGGGGTGAGGTGGCTATAGAGAAGTTGCAGAAGCTCACGAGTTTAGGAAAAAGTCCCTGTGATATCAAGAGAGTTTAGGAAAAAGTCCCTGTAATATCAAGAGAGTTTAGAAAAAAGTCCTTGTAAATGTAACACTAAATTATTCATTTTTAATATACATAGTGTAATTAATTAATAATATTTTTGACAGGTGTCACTGATGAGGTGACCCAAACTCATGCCACCTCATCAGTTCAGGGCATCATCCTTAAATTTGTAAACCCTAAAATTTAATAAGGGCCAAAACCTAAGGGTTTTTTTTGAGGGGCTTTTTCCTAATCCCTAAACATTAAGAGGGCTAAAAAGGGGTTTTAGCCTTTAAAATATACCGAGTGAAGAGTTACTATTTGACTTAATAATTTTGTTGACAATTACTATGCAAAACACTGTGCATGCATGAAATTTTCAAAAGATGCACAGTAACCAGGAATAAAAAATTCAAAAATGTATAGTACTTTTATATTAAAATAATGGAATGCATAGTAAATTTTTTTCCTATAAATACCGAAGGATTTCTTCTTTAGAATTTACAATTTTAGATTAAGTTTTCTTAATATAGTAGTGCTAGTGAGATAGTGGTGGAAGTGAGAGAGAGAAGAAAAGTTTTTGGAGAGAAGGTTCTGCCAAAATCCTAAGGTAAGAATACTTCTCTTTTATATTTTTTGGGTTATTTTCATATCGTTTTTAGAAATCTGTTATTATATTAGAAATAATATTATTTTAAGTTACTATTCTGTATAGTAAAATACTATTTCAACAGTAAATTACTATTTCAATAGTAAATTACTATTAAAATAGTAAATTACTATTTACTATTACTATTTACCGTTACTATTCATGATTTACTATTTACCGTTACTATTCACGTTTTACTATTTACTGTTACTATTCATGTTTTACTATTTACTGTTACTATTCACGATTTACTATTCACTATTCACTATTCACTATTCAAAATTTACCATTTCTGTTTTAAGTAGTAATCTTAATCTTCGTCTTATGCTTATACTGAAATAAGATTGGTATTAATATTTCTAGAAATCGGAGGCGCAAAGGAAATCCATTTTGGGTAACAATTCAAGGTAAGGGGGAGTGAGATAAGAGTATAATATGAAAAGACATAAGAATAATGGGAGGAGTCCCCTACTCCTTTTAAATCTGACAATATTATTATTTTAAAATATTAACTTTTTAACTTAAAATTTTTAATAAATTTTAAATTAAATATCCGGTTTAACTAACTCTAACATACCTATGCAAGGACTTAGACCATTATGACCTATATGGACTGGACTATACCTATGCAAGGACTTGGACCATTATGACCCATATGGACTGAACTATACCTATGCAAGGACTGGATTATATGGACTTACATATACCTATGCGAGGAATTGACCAAAAGGACTAAAATTGACTATATTAATAATCATTAAATTTTGTATTATGATATGTATTAATGATATTTAATTGATTTGATTATGATTGATTGATTCATGATATTTAGTTATGATTGATATTGCTTGATTTTGATTGATGATATTGTAATGTGGAGTTTGAGCATATAGCGAGCATGACGGAAAGCTAAAATTCAGTAAGAATTTCTTACCTTACTCTTTAAATTTTATTATCTTTTATTTCTTCTTAGAAATTATTTTTATTTTCAATATTTAGAATAAAAAATATTATTTATTTTAGAAAGAAAACATTTTATGAAAATTAAATTATAACAAATTGAAATAATTAAATCTTGAGATAAAGAAAAATTTTGTAACTTTAAGTATTTTTGGTTAATAACTTAAAGATTATTCTCTTTTAATAAAATAAAATTTTCAAAAGAAAATTATTTTATTTTTCCAACTTAATAACTAAAGATATTTAGAAATAATTGAGATTTCTAAATTTGATTTTGTTAAGATTTAATTTGAGAAAGATTATGTAAAGTTTTATATGAGAAAGTTTTTAGATATTTAAGGCTTAGAAACTCAATTTTTAGTGAGATTCGAAAATTGTACCAAATTTATTTCTGTGGGACAGAAATTCAGGAAATTGAGAAAATGTACAGTTTATTGAAATGATATTGTAAACCTTTAAGGTATTTAATAATTGAGTTTCTAAAAGCCTTAACCAACTCAATATGCGAGTAGTTCATGCATCATGAATCATTAAAGTGAAATGATATTGTCTGGGGACGGGTTATAGAAACCGAGGATACATTAGAGGAGGCTTAATTACGAGCCTTGGGATGAGAGGGTGTGAAAGGGTGCTTCAGGGGACCTGGGGTAGCTCCCTAGTGTCGGGTACTTTCACAATAAAAACTTTCTCAATCTGACTAGTCTCTAAGTGTTTCCATGCCAGTTGAGCTGTTCATATTATTATTATCCGGACTTATGGAACAGTGTAAACTCCTGGTTGGCCCAGTGCAAATTAAAATTTAAGGGCCCACATATATAGGTAAGTTATGATAAAGATATTGCATAACATTCATGCATTCATAATTGATTGTGTATGTGATTGTGATTGATATTATGTATTGGTTTGTGAAAACCCTTTGTTGCTTATGTCTTATTCGGAAATATTATATTCTGTTTCTCACTCCTTTCTCCGTGTTTTTGTTTCATATATTCTAAATTGATGGTTCAGAGGGAAGAATCGAAGAATATCGGCAGTAACTATAGCATGTTCTAGAAAGGGAGCTCGGTATGAATACCGTGGTCCAATGAATAAATAACGTTAATAAGTAACTGCTTCTGGGCCATGGAGTTTCCTCTCTTTCTTATAATGTTTAATGTTTATTTTCTTCGGATGAATGTACAAATACTTTATAAAGTTTTAATAATATTTATGAGGTATTTCAGAAATAATGTATATAATTTATTCCGATAGTTTCTTTTTAACAATCATATCTTTAGTAAAAAAAAAATTACAATTTTTCTAGAATTTATTAAGGTGTAACTGAGGGTGTTACATGCACCCCCTTTCTTTCGCCTCTCCCTATTTTTATTATATAATATTATATAGATATAATAATCCCTGATGCCCTTTTTCCATGTTTAGCGTATTGGATATCTATATCCCCTATATGTATTATTATATTATATATAAAAAAACTGATCATTTTCCTTGCTTTTAACTGAATGCATATATAATATAAACTTAATCTCTAACGTGAATCTGCCCTTTATAATATATATTTCTCAACATGCCTTGTATATATACATAAATGTGATCCACATTCAGAGGCGTAAACATCCTTTTTTCTGTTATTTCTGTGTGAACCTTTTATATAATATCCCTTTCCTCTTTTCGTTATCTCATAACATATAGATAATAGGATTAGCTTAATTAATATAATTATAAAACCTGAATTAGATTTTTTTTAGAAACCTTATCACATTTTATAATATACTCATTTATTTAAAAAGCTTTATCTCATCCTATTTTAAAGAACTCTATCTCTTTCTTTCTCTAATCTTCTAAAATCTTATCCCTCATGAAATTCAAATTTTAAACTCCCTTCTTGAATTTTAAAATTTTCTAAGTTTTAGAAGTTAAAAAAATCTACGGTTCTGGTAAGGATTTAAAATTTTAAAAATCAAAGCCCGGATCAATAATTTGAAATTCAAACAAGCTCATAGGTTCACTTTTTCTAAAAAAGAATTTTTTTACTTTTTTGGTATTTATTATTATTTATTATTATTGAAATTTTAAATGGACCCGGACAAAATTGGGTAGCAACAGCTTGCCCCTCTTTACTTTTCCTTTACTGTGTTACAGTAAAGGATAAGTAAAGACTGAGCGGAACAATTTTGTCCAGGGCGCCAGTTTTAAAGAATGTCGTGTTTGACGACGAAGAAATTAAATGGTGCCTCGCTCGGCGACTAAAGATTTAAGTGGTGCCATGCTCGGCGATAGGAAAGTAAAAAAAATGCCACACTTGGTGACTGGAAATTTAAAAGATACCATGTTCGGCTTCTAGGAAAGTAAAATGATGCCTCACTTGGCAATTGGAATGGTGCCCCGCTTGGCAACTGAAAAGTAAAATGGTGCCTTGTTCGGCTACTGGAAAGTAAAATTATGCACCGCTTGGCGACTGGAAGTTTAAAAGATGCCATGTTCGGCTCTAGGAAAATAAAATGATGTCCCACTCGACAATTGAAATGGTGCTCCGTTTGACAACTGAAAAGTAAAATGATGCCCCGCTCGGCGACTGAAAATTTAAATGATGCCATGTTTGGCGACAGGAAAGTAAAATGGTGCCTCGCTCGGCTACTGGAAAGTAAAATTGTGCCTTGTTTGGCTACTGGAAAGTAAAATTATGCCTCGTTCGGCGATTGGAAAGTAAAATAATGCCCCGCTCGGCAATTAAAATGGTGCCCCGTTTGGCAACTGAAAGGTAAAATGGTGCCCCGCTCGGCGACTGAAAATTTAAATGATGTCATGTTTGGCAATAGGAAAGTAAAATGGTGCCCCGCTCGGCTATTGAAAATTAAAAGAGTGCCCCACTCGGCGACTGGAAGTTTAAAAGATGCCATGTTCGGCTCTAGGAAAATAAAATGATGTCCCGCTCGACAATTGAAATGTTGCCCCATTTGGCAACTGAAAAGTAAAATGATGCCCCGCTCGGCGACTGAAAATTTAAATGATGCCATGTTTGGCTACAGGAAAGTAAAATGGTGCCCCGCTCGGCTACTGGAAAGTAAAATTGTGCCTTGTTCGACTACTAGAAAGTAAAATTATGCCTCGTTCGGCGATTAGAAAGTAAAATAATGCCCCGCTCGGCAATTAAAATGGTGCCCCGCTTGGCAACTGAAAAGTAAAATGATGCCCCGCTCGGCGACTGAAAATTTAAATGATGTCATGTTTGGCGATAGGAAAGTAAAATGGTGCCCCGCTCGACTACTGGAAATTAAAAGAGTGCCCCGCTCGGCGACTGGAAGTTTAAAAGATGCCATGTTCGGCTCTAGGAAAATAAAATGATGCCCCACTCGGCAACTAAAATGGTGCCCCGCTTGGCAACTGAAAAGTAAAATGGTGCCCTGTTCGGCTACTGGAAAGTAAAATTGTGCCTCGTTCGGCGATTGGAAAGTAAAATGATGCCCCGCTCGGCAATTAAAATGGTGCCCCGCTTGGCAACTGAAAAGTAAAATGGTACCCCGCTCGGCGACTGAAAATTTAAATGATGCCATGTTTGGCGACAGGAAAGTAAAAGAGTTTGAAATCCGGGGAGAAACCTTTAGAGCTGCAATCTTTATAGAGTTTAGGTTTATACTCATAGGTGAAATGGATGAACAAGGTGATTTTCTCTTTTGAGCATGTATTTAGCGCGTCCTTGTAATGCTTGTTTGAGGTGCTATCAAATAACAGAAGCCTCTCACTCCCCTGACTTTCCTTTTCTCTTTTTGTGAAAATAATTATCATTGCCTTGTTTTATTTTGTTAAAACACACGTTTTGTCATATTAATGAAACTCATGTTATAAATGCATATTGAAAAGGTAGCACCTTTATTTATGTAGGTTGTTCAAGTACCAGAAAAGACAAGGGGAAATCGGATACAAGAAACAAATGTAATTAAAGAGTTTAATGGTAGGGGATGTAATGGGGTTTGCAGATGTTCCAGTGAATCCCTGAGAACAGTAAGAATCTTGATCCTGTATCACGACGACAAGTTTATCCTTCGATCTTGCTTCTGAGAAAATAATTCAATTATGGTCCTTGTCCTTGTACCTCAGTTTAGTTCTGCTCTACTTGGATGGGGGATATTCAGTTACTTTGCCAAAATTTTGACCTTAATTTTTGCCTGAGCCGCCCTTTCAGGTTTTCGATTCACCAGGTCGCTCTAATTTTTGTCTAGGCCGCCCTTTCAGGTTTTCAGCCTAGCGAGCTTTTCTTTCTTTCTGACATGTTTTTTTAAAAATCAAGGTTGTATCCTTCACAATAAAAGGTTTAAGCTGATTATACTGAAATCGAACCCGCTTGGCCTCCTTTGATTTACTTTCATCCTTTTGAGGATAGATATCACTTTAAATAGACAACTTTGCCCCAACGCCATGTACCGAAGGAAATGAGATGAGCCTATTTTTCTTGCCTTAATAAAAGGACCATTCCGAGTCTCTTTCTTTTGCTTTTGTTTTTGCTCTTTTTTTCTTAATTTTTTCATTTGTTTTTTCTTTTTCTTTTTTTTGGACCTTTGAATGATCTCCTTGGTACTTTTGTTTCTCAGCATGGTAGACCATTTCCTTGGTTACATTAGCATAGAGAGTAGTTACATCCCCTTAAGGTTGATTGCAACGGGGATGAAATATTGTTTTTTTTTTGTTGCGTTCTTGGCTTGATGACATCTATTCCCCATATAGAAAGGTGACGACTTACTTGGTGATCTGGACATGCCCCGATATGGTAATGCGAGAGCATCAGCTTGCCCCAGTTGATATATGCATAAGACGCTAACCTTGATTTTTTTTGTTGTTTTTGTTTATTTGTTTGATTTTTTTTTGGCAAAGCATCTCTTGACTACGTCTATATTTATAGGCATCGAAAAGTCATCTTCATCCATATTGGTCAATACCGAAGCTTCCTTAAATGATAGATATGCCTCTGTTCATCATGTCATGAAACAGGGTTACCATTGCCCTCTGATAAATTGCCCCTGTGTTTTCAAACAAAGGACATCAATAACTTAATCAATTTCCCCTATTGTTCTTGACTCAGGGAAATGTCAATCTTGACCTTTTTATCTTGATGATATTGATTATCTTTTGATAGGGCTGAATTTCTCTAGCCTTTTATTCCCTGGTTAATTTGGGCGAGGGACCATAGTCTTCCTTACCCTCTTCGTCAGCGCGATCAACTGAATACTCAAAGTCATGAAATGGGATCGTGACCTTACTATCTTCAAGTGGATCATTTTTGGCTCTGCATTTGGATGAATGGTTGAATGAGGGATAAAGGGAAGGGGAATCGGTAAAAAAGTGCAAAGAAAAAGGTATCCAAATTCAAATACGCATTTATTAACAGAAAAAATGATAAAACATGCTTCACCCTTATTATAAAAAGAAAAAACCCCAAAGCCTTGGGCATAGCAATGAGAATATTGAGTTATTAAGGCAATTACAAATTATTTTGAATCAAAAATTAAAATCGTAGGGAGTCAACAGCCTCTCAATTACAAAATTAAGTGTCCGGTGAACAGGCGGTACACAAAGCTTGCATTATCACAGGAATTGTCTTCAATAACAGCTACTTGATCTTCTTCCACAACATTAACCCCAGAGCCCTCATGGTTAGGCAAAGGATTTATAGCCACATTCGGATTTCCTTCCCGGAAATTAAGCCACTTGGCTTTAATCAAGTCTTGCACTTTATGTTTCAAGGCCAAACAGTTTTCTGTTGAGTTCCCTGGTGCCCCGACATGATAGTCACATTGAGCATTCGGATCAGATCCTTTGGGATAAGGTGGTCCAAGAATTATGGAAGGACAAGGCACCACAAGGGAGTTCTGGATAAGGTGCAGCAATAGTTTAGTGTAACTCATAGGGATAGGGTCAAACTGAACATGGTTGCGATCATTGTTCGTCCTTTTCTGATTAGGGTTTGGGGGTCGAGTCCATTGTTGTGGTGGTTGTACTGGCATGTGATGATGATTGTGTGGTGGTATGGATGACTGATAACGAGGTGGTTGAGGGGAAGGCGGAGAATGGTTATTAGTAGTAGCAGCTACTTGAGGATATAACATGAATTTATAGGGGTTATTCTGGGGAAGAGATGTAGGGTGGTGTAGTCTTTGAGGAAAGTTCCTTAAATCTTAGGTGACAGCATTAGCCCCACCTTCCTTTCTTTTTCCAGTTTGCACATGTTTTTTCATGGAAGGTTCCCCTGATGTAGTTTGGGCAATTTTCCCTGTCCTTACCCCATTTTCCACTCTTTCTCCAATGGTAACGATGTCAGAGAAATTTGATGATACACTCCCAATCATTCTGTCATAAAAAGGAGCTTGAAGTGTATCGATGAACATTGCCACTTGTGCAGCCACTTCTCGCCAACGCTGGGCATACTCTTTGAAAGACTCATTATCTTTCTTAGTCATATTTTGTAATTGCATCCTGTCTGGTGCTATGTCTAGGTTGTATTTGTATTGTTTCAAGAAGGCATCAGCTAGGTCTCTCCAGCAGTGTATGCGAGCACGTTCTAGATGCATATACCAAGTCAGGGCAGCTCCCGCCAAACTATCTTGGAAACAGTGAATAAGCAGTTTATCATCGAGGGCATGAGAAGCCATCTTTCGACAATACATGGTCAGATGATTCCGAGGACAAGTCGTGCCCCGATATTTATTAAACTCGGGTATTTTAAATTTGGGGGGTATCACCATATCTGGAACTAGGCAAAGTTCAGATGCGTCTGTTGGTCCAAAACCTCCCACACCTTCCATGACGCGAAGGCGTTCCTCAAGAATTTTCATCTTTCCCTTAGGCTCAGCATTTGCAATAGCAGGATTGGTGGTTTGCACGACGACAGGGCGAGGTACCATATACCCATAAGGATAATTATGTTGTGATTGGAGATGAGGAAATTGTTGTGTTTGATATGCCAGATTTGACTGTGTCGTCCCTTGTGGGTTCGTAGTAAGTGTAGTTGCCTGAATTGTAGGCGGCTGAGTGTTTTGAAGCTCAGAGGTCTGTGGGCTCGGGACTTGATTCTGAGCCTGTGGGTTTAACGGGGGTACTACATTCCCATCTTGTGGACCCGAGATTACAGGAGGAAAATAACCAGGTGGTAAACCATACAACGGAAAGGGTATGAGGTTACCATCTTGATCAGTGAAGGTTTGAGGAGCCATGCATCCATATGGCATGCCATAAAATGGTGGTTGCATGGTGCGGGGTTCAGCAGTTTTGCCCTGGTTTCCGATATCGTTAGCAGGTGGCGTATCCTGGCCAAGAGCAAAACCAGGAGGGTACATCGGAGAAGTTGGTTGACGCTCGTTGTTTGAGGATGGGCCCTCCTCTGTGACCCTTTTTTCTAGAAGCTTGGTCAACTCAGTTATCTGCTCCCTTAAATAGTTGATCTCATTCCTTAAGTTCTCAGTCACGTTATCCGTTTCAGCCATGAGTCTTGTCTGAAGCCGGGTTCTATAAGGATGTCCCCCGTGATTTCTTTCTTTCTTTCTTGTTTTTTAAATAATAAAAAAATGTATTAGTGAAAAGAAAAAAAGGAAAAGAAAGAGACCAAAATAAATAAATAAATAAATAAATAAATAAATAAATAAATAAATAAATAAATAAATAAAAATAAAAATAAAAATGATTGAAGCGATCATGAGCCTTGGCGAGCATCCTTTTACCGTTCCTCGGAACGTCTCGTTCAAAAGTACTAAGTTAAGCAATGTGGAAACTAATATGGTATCATTGTGGACGTGAAGCAATCATTTTATTACTTTAATGAAAACAATCATTACATCCAGCAGAAATAATCAGTCTCTCCTAGCTCGGGCAATCATAGCCTTCATTTCATTAAGCCGATTTTTATAATATTCTAGGAAAACTACAATCTCCTTGGGGGTAGTGAGGGGATTTGTCATTCCATCGGCCTTTCTCAGCAGCTGTGGGATGTCTTCCAAAGTTCCGTTTGCCTGATACACTAGCTGGTGGAAGCGGCGCATCCATGAGTGAATGATTACATCCTGATTTGCTACTTCGGCTCTCATAGACTGTATCATCTCCTGACATCTGTTCTCTATCTCGTATGCACGCCATTTCTCATCATTTATTTCTTGTCGAGATGTTTCTGTCATATCTTTGATTTGTTGCTCCATGATAGTGATTTGATATTGCAGAAAATCTTTTTCTGCCACGGCCTTCTGTTCATTTTCTCTTGCTCTCTCCATCATCTGTTTCAATAGCTGTTTGTCTGCAAGAATAACATCTCTTTCTTCATTCTTGGCTTTTAGCTGGGAGTTAGCTGCTCGGAGGCATTGATCTAACTTCTGCCTATGAATCATTTAGGCCTTTCGCTTTCTACTAATGTCCTTATAGGATTATTCTTTTTCATGATTTTCCCTCTTCAAAAGAGCACAATCTTGATAGGCTTTTGTCAAGTCATCTTCTAACTTCTTGTTCTTGGCTTTCTGCTCCTCTATTTCTCTGGCCCTTTCATCTTCAAAAGGGGGTCCAGTAGATGACTCATACCTCGGAGGGGGATCGAATGTCCTGAATGGCAGCTTGACGATAGAGACCCGATTTAGGATCCACTGATAGTATTCTTCTTTAATACCATGACTTCTGACACCTAACTCTTTCCCTTTCTTGCAAACTTTCTGCCAGGCACCCCTTATATGCTTGAGGGTAGAAGCGTATTCCCCGTTTGTGTAGTAGAGGACAAAGGGGGTCAATGACTCTTCACTTGGTGGTCCGAGCAAGGGGTAAGCCAATTGGCGCTTGGCTATGACTGGATTATAATTGATGCATCCGCGAGTGCCTATGAGTGGGATATTCGGATAACTTCCACAATGGTGAATGATGGTGTCAACCTTTAGCCATTGTGGATACCATCTTACCTTTTCAGCAGTGAGCCTAATAAGATGGCTGGCCCATTCACGCCCGCTCTTCACAGTCAACTGGCACCACTTTAGGTCTGATATAGGGCATTCAACCTTGCCTATTTGGTTGAAGACATGTGATGTGAGCCACACATATAAAGCAGGTGAGCAACAAAGGATTCTTTTCCCCCCTTGAGTATGGCAATAGTCCATGGTACAGTAAACATCCGCCAAAAGTGCAGTAATAGGATTTTCACGATGAAGTTTACGAGCCAAGAAAACATCTATAGCATCATAGTCCATATAATTCTCCATTCGAGGAAACAAGATGATACCATAGAGGGTAAGTGCTAGGGTATCCATGAAAGTTTCCCAATCTTTTTTTTCAGCCAAACTGTCCATGTGTTTTTCCAAATGCGCCTTAGTAAACCCTGGTATCTGATTCCTGCATAGTCGTGCTTCTTCTAGCTCGGTCGGACTAATCTTTAGTATTGAAGAAAGGGAGGTGACGTTATCATACTGCCCCAGTCGTCTGTAAGGTACCTGCCCCTCTAATGGTAAGCCCAAAATCTGCTCGAACTCTTCTACTGATGGCGCTAACTGGAAATCTCGAAATGTGAAGCATTAAAGAGGTGGGTCGTAAAATTGGGCTAAATCAGTGAGCTTCGACCTGTACTTCAACTTCTAAAAGCTTTAGGATCCTCCCATACTTCCTTAAGAAGGTCATCCTTTGGGTCAGATTCAACTTCTTTCCCAAAACCTGCAGACTAGCAGTGTCAATTTTCCCAACCTTGACATGTAGTAACTTCCTCAATTCGGTCTTGTTGGCCCCACATTCATCTAAATCCACATTAGTTTCCATTTTTCGTTGGATACTCGCCAAGTTCAGATTACTTTCTGGAAAAGGAGAAAAAAAGTCAACTTATGGGCTTGTTATCATTATTTCTTAAAAATATTTTTTGTGTGAATAAATTACAGACATCTCAGATCATCCGCTTTTTTTTGGAAAAATTTACATAAAACTTACGATCCAAAAGGCCTATAATTTAAAGCACAAAATTGAACGGGCCTGAACTATTTGCCCCATGTCAATTTTTTGGGCTTTTTTTTTAAAAAAAATGTTTGTTGGAAAAGGAGTCTTTTAATTTAGAAAAAAAAAGGAAGGTAAAATACCATTGCCCCTTGTGTTCCCTATACAGGGTTTGTCTGAAGGCCTCTTACTAGTTCTAAGGTTCCTCTAATAGTGTCCTCTCATATTGGGTGGCTATTTTAAATCACTAAAGGCCACTAGAGCTCAGACTCTACCCATGATGTGGACCACAACGGTAGGAAGTCAACCAGGTGTGGAAACCATGAGAAAGTCACACTCTAGCTGAGGCTCTCACGATGTCAGACGGAGACGAATGTCCAAAATGACACCGTTACACAACCTCCCCTAAACTTAATGGTTTATTTAGACCCCTGGGTGTAGGGTCCCACTCAGAAAGTGTGTGAACAAGTATAAGTGTAGTGTGTGGGGGGCATACATACATGTAATTTACCCTTCCTTCACAAGAAACAAACACGGAGCAATACAAAAAAAAATCATCTATCCTAAGGTTCAATAACACAAAATATAACGTCCTCTACCGTAAGGTTCGATAATAACATATATCAATAAAACACATGGCATAAACATAGGCAAGAAGTCATGTAGGATAATTCTAATATACTCAAACAAATTAAACAGGCTTGACTCTCTAAAGTCCCCAGTGGAGTCGCCATCTGTCGCGACTAAGATCGCGGCGGGAGGCCGACCGTAAAAAGAAAATAAAGTGTCCCGAGTTCCCTCTGAAAACCGTGAAGTCGCCACTAATGTTTTTAAGGTAAAACATCAGAAAAAACCTAACGTGAAGGTACTAGTCCTAAATTAAGATTTTAAGTTCGGGAGTCTAATTACAGGTGGGGAAGGTATTAGCACCCCAAACTGTCCGTTTTAAACGGTTACCCTAAATTGTTTAAGTTTGAATAATCCTACTACTTTATAATTTAAACCTCTTAGAGATGCCTTATGGATATGTTGTTGATTTAATGATTTTTAAAATTATAAATTTTACGATTAACAGGACGTCTCGTCCAAATTAGTCCAGTTATCATTAAAAGCGTGATGATTTTATTTTTACTAGTAAAAGGGATATATATTTTTTAAAATTTAGGCCTGAAAGGAATAATTGTTCCCGCTCCTATGTATTCCCCAAACGTTAGGGGAAATCAGGGTTACGTAGTTCTTTGGGTTATTTAAAAAAACGAAGTGTATTGAAAATGTCAAGATTTAAAATGTTAACCAAGAGGACGTCTCGTCCAAATTGATTTTAATTGTTGTATAAAAAAGGAACTTTGGGTCTTATTGATTTTATTATATTTTTAGAGAGAAATTTAATAGTCTAAATTGATTTAAGAATAAAAGTTTATTTGAAAACCTAGATTAACAGGACGTCTCGTCCAAAGAATCTATAAAGGTGTTTTGATTTTTGTTATATTATCGATATTGTTAAAGTGTTTTATGGTCTAAATTATTTTAGAAAATTTAACATAGATTGACAAGACGTATCGTCTAAAAAATCTATAAAGACCCTAAACTTTTTTTTATGGTCAAAATTAATTATGAGACAATTAAAGACTTATTTTTATTTGAAAACTTAGGCCAATAGGACGTCTCGTCCAAATTGATCCTTAATGTGAATATGTTAATTTTCGTTACCTATTGGCATTGCTAGAATACTTTATGGTCTAGGAATTAAACATAGGTTAATGGGACGTCTTGTCTAAACTAACCCTAGCATAAAGATTTTAATTTTAGGCACATACCAATATTAATTTTATTCTCTATTTTTAGGAATGTAATACTCTAAACTTGGTTAGTAACAAACATTAACAGGCATAATGTGATACAAATTATCAGAATATTTCTAAGGGAGAAAGAATTTCATAATTCCCTAAGAAACTAGGATTTCATACAATCACAACAGGAAAAGATAAAAGAAGAAAATACCTGAAGTTGTTAATTTTCTGCGTCAATCTTTATTCCTATCTCCTGCGTGAATATGCTTAATTCGTGTGCCAATTACTACCAGCGTGAATGTGACCTTTGTGCTTCTTGCGTGAAAACTAATATGAATTTGGCTTCCTGATTTGCGTCAATATGCTCTCTGTTTCTATTTTCTCAGCGTGAATGTATTCCAATATACGTATTCCTAATGCTGGCCTGCTCCTCAATTATGTTTTTTATGAATCCCCCCCTCCTATTCAATCACGTGATCCATATATACATGGTCTGCACCCCCTTTCTTTCGCCTGTCCCTATTTTTATTATATAATATTATATAGATATAATAATCCCTGATGCCCTTTTTCCATGTTTAGCGTATTGGATATCTATATCCCCTATATGTATTATTATATTATTTAAAAAAAACTGATCCTTTTCCTTGCTTTTAACTGAATGCATATATAATATAAACTTAATCTCTAACGTGAATCTGCCCTTTATAATATATATTTCTCAACATGCCTTGTATATATACATAAATGTGATCCACATTCAGAGGCGTAAACATCCTTTTTTCTGTTATTTCTGTGTGAACCTTTTATATAATATCCCTTTCCTCTTTTCGTTATCTCATAACATATAGATAATAGGATTAGCTTAATTAATATAATTATAAAACCTGAATTAGATTTTTTTTAGAAACCTTATCACATTTTATAATATACTCATTTATTTAAAAAGCTTTATCTCATCCTATTTTAAAGAACTCTATCTCTTTCTTTCTCTAATCTTCTAAAATCTTATCCCTCATGAAATTCAAATTTTAAACTCCCTTCTTGAATTTTAAAATTTTCTAAGTTTTAGAAGTTAAAAAAATCTACGGTTCTGGTAAGGATTTAAAATTTTAAAAATTAAAGTCCGGATCAATAATTTGAAATTCAAACAAGCTCATAGGTTCACTTTTTCTAAAAAAGAATTTTTTTACTTTTTTGGTATTTATTATTATTTATTATTATTGAAATTTTAAATGGACCCGGACAAAATTGGGTAGCAACAATGAGGCTTAAAGAGAGTTTGCACAACCACTAAGCATGTGTTATATTCATATCCCAAACCATTTTTAATCCTTCATAAACCCCCCTACAACTAAGCTATAAAACCAACTTATAGATGACCTTTATTGGCCCCATCAATGCTTAATATGATCCAATGAGGTTTAGAGGATATCCATCTCTCTAAAATCTCATTTTTTTGGCTCGTGTAGAGTAATCGATGAAGATTTCAAGACAGCAATATTCCAATCAAGCATCTCCCTTAAGAGGAGCCAAGGTTGATTCATATAAATAAAATCTTCATCATGTTTAAATTTATTCCTCTGATTCTACAGTAAGAAAATGGCATTCCCAAATATGTTGCCAATCATATTCCTCATAGCTTCCAAAGGAATTGAGGAGGTTAGAGATAATCCACTGGTAGGAATCACCTGAGAAAAAGATCATTTTGTTATTAGGGGCAATGAGTTGAGACCATAGAATTGTTGCATGGTGGCAATTGCGTAAAACATGGATGATAGATTCCTCAGGGTGGCCACACAAATCACTGCTAGCAGACCTTGCCCCAAGCAACTATACATTTGTTGGTGAGAAGTTTGTTATGGCAGATTTGCCTCAAAGATTTGGATTCTTTCAAAACCGCTAAATTTGCCTTGAGGTTCATCAGGCCAAGTTAGCCGATCAGGCCCATTCACCACCGAAAGAGTGCAGATATCAGCAAGAAGGGTATGGTTAAAGAACTCCTAATTCCAATCAGAGGCAGAAACAAAATCGGCAACTTATTATTCCAAGTTTCATCAAAGATAGAAGGGACCATATCAGTGAATTTCAAATTCTGAGAAATCCAAGCATCATGCCAACAGTCAATGGAAGTGCTATTCCCCAAGCTCCAAAATTCAAGATCCTTGAGCAAGGTCCAAACTCGGGCACTTCTGACTTGAATAACATCTTGAGAATGGCCAGGAGCATCATACTTACTGTTTAAGACCTGTTCTGACCTGCCAAGCAAGCTTAAGGATGGAGGCCTCATTCATTGAATGCAAATTTTTTATAGACAAACCAACCTGGTCTTTTAAGTAACATGATAGTATTCCAATTAACAGCATGTCACCTTCTTTTGTTTGGAGAATCTCCCTACACAAATTGCCTCTGATTTTTTTAATAAAGTTCATACAACCTTTAGGGAGGAAGTTGTCAGCATAAAATACGTTGGAAGAGCTTCAATGACAGATTTACACAAAGTAATTTTGCCAGCAGTGGAAAAATGATGAGCTTTCCAGGTTGACATTTCAGCTTGATTTTGTCAGTAATGAATTTAAAATCATGGTTCCTAGGGGATCGATGCATGATAGGCATGCCAAGGTACCAACCCAGTTTGGAGGTCTCCCCAGAGCCAGAATAATTTAGAAGCATTCTCTTAGTAGAAGGTTAGACATTTCTACAGAAATAAACTTTTGTCTTCTCAAGACTGACAACTTGGCCAGCGATGTCACCATACAAGTGAAGCAAATCTCTAATGCACCTCATTTAATTCGCAGTAACTTCTCCAGAGAGAATGAGATCATCTGCAAACATAAGGTGTGAAACCAAAATGCCTTGCATCTCCACTTTCACAGGCTACCACACTCAAGGATGAAGGAGGAAAATCGACCACTGTTCCAAAGAGCATTGGTGGAAATAGATGAAATGCAGTTCATCAGAGTGTGAATGGTGTGCATAGGACAACCAAGCTCCTGCGAGATATTATTGATGAAGGACTAGTGAAGACGATCATAGGCTTTAGGAATGTCAACCTTAATAGCAAAATATCCAATGTCTCCTTTGAGCTTATTCATACTGTGAATGGTTTTCTGGGCCACAACCCACAATGATAGTTTCATGAATATTTCTGTTGGGGATAAAACCAGATTGATTAGGGGAAACAACAGCATCCACAATGGGCCTGAGCCTCTAAACAAGAATTTTGGTGATAATTTTGTAAATGGTGTTGCAAAGGGAAATGGGACGGAGTTGGGTGACATACTCAATATTATAATATTAAATGTTTAAGGATAAAATAGAAAAAATAAATATAGTAGATATTTCTAATTTTTTTAACAAACTTGTTGTATTTTATTTTAGAGGTTTATAATATGAAATAAAATTATTCATCATTTTCATATAATATACAACTAAATTATATTTTAAATTTCAACCAATGTATCATAAGGATGCATCAGCTAGTTTTTCAAAAATTGACTAGTTTTTATGAAGATAAATTGTATTTTAAAAACTACCTTTCAATTTAATCAATATTTCTATAATATTTATTATGAACAAAATAATATGACTTTTGAAAAGTTAATATGAATAAAATTCATAACTCATTTAATTAACTAATTTTAGATTAATAATATTAATAAAAATATTTAAAGATAGCTTTCTCATTATAAGTTCGTTATCAAATTATTAATTTTATTATTAAATTTATAGTCTCTGAAGGAATATGTTTTTGAAATTTAAAAAATTTTATTATTAAAAATATTATTTGATTAACATGTAATGTAAATATTATTGATCAGTCCTGAACCGGGTCAAGAGATCCGGTGTCGGGCCAGTCACAAATAGTGATATGATTATGTCTTTGAAGACCGGTTATATGAGTATCCGGTCTATGAATCCGATGCCTCTGTATGAAGAGAACGGTCTGGGCATCCTGGAGGTCCTTCACACTGTCCTCACGCGTTGATGTGGGCGACAGGTGGTGTCACCTGCGAAGATTCTCCGACGCTCAAGTCAGTGACAATATTCCCAGTAAGGAATGTATTCAGAGAGTAATTGTAAGTTGAATAATAGTTGAAGAATAGTTGAAGAACCCCCTCTCCATTGATGAAGAGAGTTCATATACCTGATTGACTCGATATACGAGGATTCGTTAGTGGGGAACCACTAACCTCCAATAATATTATAAATTATTATTTTATTACGCACTTGCCAGCATGATTGGGTCAAGTGGCTATTTTATATTGAGCATAGGGAGTGTAGGCTGGATTTAGGGGACAAGTTGATCATTCTCGTGAGCAGAATTTGGCTCGTAGTGTGGGGAATTATTGATCGGTCCCTGTAGTATTGCCTTTTGTCTTCTGTATGGTGACGTGTATTTTATCCGATGTCATGGTGTTATCCTGGACAACCGGTATAGGGAGAGCGCCTGATACGGAATTAGAGTCCGGATGTTTACCGATGACACCGGTTGTACGTTAGCGAACTGTCAAAGACGTTGAAATATGTCTTGTAGAACGGATACCAGTATTGAGACCAGATCATATGTCCCCTAGCTTGTGTGAGGGACTGTGTAGTTGTTCACATAAGCTATCCGACCTGCGAAAGGTCTAGATGTCGGTATTCACATACAGGAAATGTTTCCTTGCACATGTATTATCTGATCATGAAGAACAGTTCTTTAAATGAATGATCCGATGTCTTGATGTTGTTACAACGGATTCAGAAAAAGATTCGCTGTATGAGAATTTCAAAAGTTTTTTGAAACTGATGACTCTTGGAATTCGAGTAACGGCTGTAAAGCATGAATTGCGTCGCATGATTAGGCATTAAATGCCTTTAGTCACGTGTGTGAGCAATTATTCCATTTGAGACGTATATCTCAGTAACCGTCGTTTAGGCCTTAATGGGCTTACAACTTCTGGGCCCAATGGAGAGGCCTTTTGGCAAATTGACATTGTTTTGGCGCCCACGAATTTGAAACGACTGTGTCGTTTGACTTGTAAACCGACGCGTTTAGTCATGGACGACACAACCCTAAGAGTTGGTAACTTGAACCTCTTTGATTCTTATAAAAGAAGTACTTAGTGGGTTCTGGGAATCTCTTACTTCTGATTCCTTAACAAAACTCTGCAGAAATTTTGTAAGGACGCTTGCCGCTTGTTTTGCGAAGCTTTCTCAGTCTTCATCTTCCTTATCATCTGAGGTAACCATTTTCTTCCCTCTGTTATTTCCGTCTTCTTTTGCTCAGCTGTTTTTGCTTGAAAAGAATGTATCTTAAAAGGGGGAGATTAACTTCTCGCAACCCTAATTATCGTGGGGGAAGAATCACTGTGATTCTCCCAAGGGCTGAGTCATGTCGCTCAGAAAGGGGATTTTACTCATGGTGGAGAGTGACTTTTCCCTTCTCAGAGTCGTCCTCTGATTGTAGTCGCTCTTCAAAAAGTAAGATGAGTAATGATTGTTACCCTTCTGACGGTGTGACTTTTTATTGTAGAGTAGAGAGTTTTGTCCACGTGACTTAAACGATGACTGGAGAAGGAACCTCTGGAGATCAAACTATTCTGAAAACAGCAGAAGGTCTGTACAGCGTAATTGCCTCTCGGCTAAACTGGGAAGAACTCCAGGCTAAGTGGCCCTTCTGCTGGGTAGCTGATGAGTTTAAAAACTTAGCTTTTCATCACGCGAAAGAGGACGGATCTCGGATTCAGCCAAGGTTTACAGTTCACGCAGAGGAGAAAATGAAAAAATGGTTCAGGGTGTTTGCACCGCTCCCTACAGAACGGATATGCCACGTTGTCCCAGATAAGCGTTCGGTATACATGCACGATTTTGTATTCCATTATCTCGGAGTTCGTTTTCCCCTATCCGAGTTTCAGATGAGTGTATTAAGGTGCTTAAATTGCGCACCTTCTCAACTTCATCCCAACAGATGAGGATTAATCTGTTCTCTGGAAGTATTGGGTGACTACTTCAATTTCACACCTACCGTGGCGATGCTGTTCTACTACACTCAGGTAGTTCGGAGGGCTAACAAGCAAGGCGGTGTAGGTCTAGTCACACTCCAGACTCTATGTTCCTTTGTGAACTTTGAATCTTATACTGATTCGGCTAAGGTTGACGGGAAGTCTTTCAAGTCTTTCTTCACCCGAATTTTAATTAAAAAGAACAAGCCCGTCTTCTGGAAGAATGAAGAGGGTCTTAACAAATTTACTCTGAGCTGGACCCACGAGCACTTTCTTTTGAACTCTTCGGCATATTACACTCATCAGTCCGAGCTGTCTACTGAAACGGCGACGGTGTTATTTGCCCTTGAAGCATATTCTACACGCTTTAAAGCATTTTTGTGTAGACGTCTTTTAAGTAGTTCGAGCGATGTCCGAGATGAATATCTACGTAATTCTCGTCTTATTTCTCTTTTCCTCCTTTGTTGATTGTATTGAGCATTTCTTTGTTGCTAATACGTTTTATTTATGCATACAGGTGAAATAGAACAGAAATCTCCAGACATGGACAAGCTGAAATCCTTGAAAGCAGGAGGTAAATTCGTAGCTGGTGAGAATGAAATCCTGCCAAAGGAGAATTCTAAGAAAGACTGGCCTGAATTGATTATTCTGACCTCGGATGTAGAAGGAGAGATCCCACTGGTGGAGGGAGATTTAGCTAGTGCAGATGTGGATCGTCCCAGAATAATGGAGAAGAGGAAGAAGATCAAGAATGACCCTTCAGGAAAATCATCGAAGAAATACAAACCTTCAATGAGTCCGGAGAAAGCAAAGGCCTCCAAAGGGAAAGCTATAGAGATCTCAGACATAGCTAGAGTTGTGTCCGGACTCCATAAGGGTATTCTTTCCGAGGTCTTTAGGTCAAGTTCGATCTCTTACCCAACTGCTTCATTCCTTACTCCCTTCCTCTCATACCAGGGGACAACTCCAGCGATCCTTCCTCAGCCACTATACAAACTCCGACCCACGCTTAAACCTAAAGAAATCAAGCAGGCGTGTGAGGCTGGAAAATGGTAGTTAGCAGAACTCACTGGGATGCTTAACTCGCTCAGCCTGTTAGCTGATGATGCTGATAAGGTTGATGAGCTGAGTGATAAAGTAGAACAGCTCAACCTCTCAGTAGAGAAGGATAAAGCTGCCCTAAGATTAGCTGAAGATCGCCTGACCAGGTCTAAAGAGTTCGGAGATCTTATGATCAAGGAAAATCTCAAGCTCAAAACCATGCTTAAAGACTTGGAGGGTAAACTGGCAGAGAAGGAGGAGATGCTTGGTAAATCACAAGAAGAACTCCGTAGCAATCAAGCTAAACAAGCTGATCTTGAAGATAAAAGCAAAGCTGCTGCGGAGGATTATTTTAAACAAGCAGAGGAATGGTCCCTAAAGGAGAAGAAGTTCCTCCTTGAGATTGAGAGACTAAAGGCTAGGAGTACGAAACCTCAGGGATCGGGTGGAGAACTTCTGAGGTTGCGGGAAGAATTAGCTGTGGCTAAAGCTGAGGCGAAGGAAGCTGTTGATATATGCACCCAAGCCGTTGAAGAATCCTTCGGCCTAGCTATACGCCAAGTTTTCTATCGTAACCCCACTGTGTCGCTTAACCTCTATGGTATGGATCCGTTCTATGAATTCCATGGAGGGAGGTTAGTCGCAGTGGTTGATGGTCGACATGAAGATCCTCTGGAGTCCTTATACGGTTTGGCCCCTCTTCCTAAGGGTCAAAGCATGGGCCTGGATTTCATTATTCCTATGCCTGAGGTTGCCTCATCTACAGGAGGTGTGAAGGTTCCAGAAGAGAAGACTCCAGAGGAAATCCCAAAGGAAGGGACACAAGAACTTGGAGAAGGGGAAGGACAGAAAGAGACTAAAGAGCAAGTTCCCCCTCCGTAGTCTTGTTATTTTTTATATGTAAAGTTGTGTTCCGGGATCAACTCCGGTATTACATGTAATCATGGTTTTCATGAATGAATAAAATTTCATTCAGACTTTTGTCTTCAATACTTCGTGAAGAATAATATGACTTAGATGTATATATCGTTTCAGTAATTGATAATCCGCTCTGTAGGGCTAACATTGAGGTTGGATTGAAATAATCACCTCAAAAAATTAGATAATTTTAGAATGGAAAGATATATACATGAATACTGTCCCCAAGTACAGGTATGTTAAGGAATAGGTACCTGTCATAGGGCATCATCCTTAATTCTTTTGGGGAGAAAAGGAGTCGATCCGTTGTTCACAAAAGCGGTGTCTCAGGACGGATGACTAGCATTAATTTGTGTTATTCTTACAGGACGGCTCACAGAGTCGATCCGTTGTTCGATGTGAGAGTATTGTTCTAAGTTCAGGGAACTGCAAAGATACATAAAGATGATGGTTGGGTCTTTCATCATAGGGATAGTGATGGGAATTTGTTGACGCCAGGAGTTACATCATCAAATCACAGGATAGGTGATTGAGATCGTCTGTCCTGGGGAAACACTTTTCAATCGTCAAAATACAGATTAAAACTTCAGAAGCTTCCATCATAAGGATGATGATGGGAATTGTCTATGCCAGGAGTTACATCATCAAATCACAGACTAGGTGGTTGAGATCATCCATCCTGGAAAGTACACCACGCCAGGAGTTACATCGTCAAATCACAGAATAGGTGATTGAGATCATCCATCCTGGGAAGTACACCACGCCAGGAGTTATATCGTCAAATCACAGAATAGGTGATTGAGATTATCCGTCCTACTACGCTAGGAGTTGTATCATCAAATAACAGAATAGGTGATTGAGATTATCCGTCCTACTACGCCAGGAGTTGCATCGTCAAATCACAGACTAGGTGATTGAGATTATCCGTCCTGGGGAGTACGTTTCAATCATCAGGGTACGGATTGAGTTTTCAATTTCGTTATCAAATCTGGTATCGAGACGAGATCATCATTCTACTTGTCCCTTAGCTTGTGTGAGGGACTAGTAAAGTGACTCATATAAGCTACGTCGTTTATATGAAGTCTAGATACGGGATGATATATGTTGTCACGTAGATATCCGTTCTTGGAACGGAGGTTTCGTCGTCATGGCACTCGTTAGGACGGATATGGACAAAGATTCTTTGTGCGAGAATCCCAAAAGTTTTTGAAACTTGCAACCCTTGGTATTCAAGTAACAGTTGCAACGTTTCTCATGATTGGACATTTAATGCCTTTAATCACGTGGGTGAGCCATTATTGCCTTAAATGCGTACGTCTTTATAACCATCACTAGGGAGCTTAATGGGCCTAAAATTGGAATTTTAAGGCCCATTTAGAAGGCCTTTTGACGAATCGATGGCATTTTCGCGCCTCAGGGTTTGAAACGACAGCCTTGTATTTACCAAAAAAGGTGTCGTTTGGTGGTAAACGACATAACCTTCATCCCGTAATTGAGTCTGTTGACCCCTTATAAAAGGAATACTTAGTGAATTCAGAAATCACTCAATTTTGCTTCCTTGACGAAACTCTGCAAAAATTTTAAGAAGACATTTTTGTTTGCCCCTGTGAAATTTGATTCACCATCCTCCTTCATTCTTAGGTAACCTTTCCTTCATCTTCTCGTATTTTCTTCTAGTTTTTCTAAATGTCTGGGAGAGGTTTTGGTGGCTCGAGCCACGTTGGCCCTAGGGGAAGAGGAGGAAGAGCTTTGTCTCGAATTTCCTCAAGTCGTGGTGGGAGGATCCCTGTGATCTTCCAGTCAAATCCACTTCATTCAGAGAGGGAGGCGTTGCCCTACTCAAGGCGAAGGGTGATAATACCCTCTTCAGAATCCTCTTCTAGTGAGAGTGAGAAGAGCGCTGATTTATACCTCTCTGATGATGTGAGTTTTTATCACAGCGTGAAGGCGTTTAAATTAGTTGTAAAGAAGATGACTGGAGAGAGCACCTCTGGCAGCGGAGCACCATCTTAGCAATATATCGTGAAGACAGCTTCTGGACTGTGAAATGTAGTTGCACACCGGATTAATTGGGTTAAGTTTCAACAGGAACGTCCATATAGCTGGGTTGCTGATGAATTTCGTGACACACCGTCCATCCACGCTAGGGAGGACGAAGCGAGGTTGGAGCCTCGCTTTACAGTCTTCAAAAAGGAAAAATATAAGGAGCATTTTATGGTGTTGGCTCCACTTCCATCAGAACAGATATGTCATACACCAGATGAAAGGTCAATATACATGTATGACTTCCTCTTTCTGAATTTAGGTGTGCGCCTTCCCTTAACAAAATTTTAGATGAGGGTCTTAAGGTTTTTGGACTGCGCCCCCTCTCAGCTTCACCCCAACGGATGGGGGTTGATCCGTTCTCTTGAAGTGCTTGGTGAGCACTTCAACTTCACGTCGATGGTCGCTATGCTTTTCTATTTCACACAAGTGGTCTGTCGTGCAAATAAGGAGAAGGGAGGAGTAAGTTTGATAACCCTCCGGACTCACTCCAAGATCATCAACTTCTAGTCCTACACTGACTCCACCAAAGTTGATGGGCGTTCCTTCAAATCTTATTTCACCAGGATCCGTGTTAAGGCTGAGGATCCAATTTTTTGGTTGAATAAAGATGGGATTCAAGAATTTCCCGTGGCCTGGACGCATGAGCATTTTTTGTTAACCTCCCAGGCCTATTATACCGATGAAGATGAATTAACCCCAACTTTGGTTTCCGTTCTTTCTGCTCTTCAATCATACACCGCCTCGCACAAAGTTTTCTCTTGCAGGCGTTTGCTAGGGTCAAAGACCACCCGCGAAGAATATTTGTGTAATTTTCTGTCATTTTTTGTGTTCTTTCTTTTTATGTCTTGAAATTTTCTATCTCTGATGGTCTTCTTATCTGATTATGCAGTTGAAATCGAGGTTGAGTCATCAAAGATGGATAAGTTGAAGGGGCTCAAAGCTGGAGGGAAATCCGTTACGGCTGAGAATGATATTCAGGCAAAACGGAATTCCAAGAAGGCTACCGTTGAGACCATAATACTTACTTCGTTTGCTGGTGACGATATTCCCCTATTGGAGGGCGGATCTGAGAAGCCGACCTCTACTATTGAGGGTAAAAAGGCCGGAGAGAAGAGGAAGAAAGAGAAAAATGACCACTCAAAGAAAATAGAATCTCAGCCTTCCCCCATAAAACCAAAGACTTCCGAAGGGGCAGTTGATCCTGTGGCCTCTAAAGGAAAGGGAGTAGAAGAGACAACAACGGCTGCCCCAAGCAATGCGGTAACCTTGCAAAACCAATAACTTCCTACTTTGTACTGAGGGTTTCTTGCCCCCCCTCCAGGCAATTCCAATCTTGCCCCATACCTAGTGTATGAGGGTCCAATGCCTCAATGCATCCCTGATTCTCCCTACAAGCTGAAAACTTCATTGGAAACTGAAGAAATAACACAAGCTTGTGACGCCGGATAATGGCAATTGGCAGAACTGTCCGGTCTTTTGAAGTCGGTTCGCAGGCTGTCGGAGGATAATGAAAAACTTAGCAAGTTAACGGGTAAGGTTAATGACCTTAACATTGCCGCAGCCAAGGACAAGGCAAGCATTCTCCGACTGGAGAATCAGTTGAAGGCTTCCAAAGAGGAGGGGGAGCAAAAAGACCAAGAAATCTCTAGGCTAAAATATCTTGTTAAGGAGCTGGAGGCCCAAGCGCTGGATCAGAAGAAAATCAATTCTGACCTCCATGCCAGCCTCTGTACTAAGAAGGAGTATTCTACAAAGCTGGGAGAGGAATTGAAGGCAAACAAGATCATCTACTCCCAAGGGGCTGAAGACTGGGCTCGTAAGGAAAATGAGATGCTCTTGGAGATTGAAAGCTTAAAATTGGCGAGTTCGAATGACGACGTTGCCTCTGAAAACTGATTTGACTGCTGCCAATGCCCGAGCGGAAGAGGCTGTGGATATTTGTGTCCAAGCGGTCGAGGAATCTTTTGGGTTGGCTGTACGTCAGATTCAATACAGGAATCCCAAAGTGGAACTTAATTTGAACGGTATTGATCCGTTCTATGAGTTTCATGGAGGGAAACTCGTAGTTCTGGTTGACGATCGTCAGGAGGAACCGCCAAACACCAAGTATAAGCTGGCTCCTCTCCCCAAAGGCCAGTCAATGGGACCTTCTCTCCTGACCCCTATCACCAAGTAGCCTGGAAGTGAAGGAACAAGTGCTAGTGCTGATGTAGGTAAAGCTGCTGGTGATGGGGGAGGCGAGGCCAGAGATAAAGGCAAAGGAAAAGGCGGAGAGATAAGCCAACAGAAATAGTGCCCTCTTTATCTTATAGTTTTTATTGATTCAAATCTGTTGTGTTTCGGGATCAGCTCCAGATTACTGAATCAATTCTCTCATGTAATTCAGGATTTGATCAATGAAAAGACAACTTGCTTTATATGTTTGTTTGTTGAAAATAGCTTTAATAAAATCATTGTATGTGTAATGATCCAATCCGGATTTAGATGCGTAGATACTAAATCAGATAGCAATAAACAGGTTCTGTCCCCATATGTAGGTACTTTAATAACCAAAGGCTCGGTTTGATAGAAAAGATAGAATATCTTTTGTCAAGCACTGATATCGTAGTGTGATGAAGTCATTTTACTTAAATCACACGTTTGGCATTCATAAGCCTGGTAAAAAGTGTACCCTAATCTTTGATGATTCGGTTTTCCATTTTAAGTACTATAATGGAGAATGCGGTCGTGGGGAAACACGTTGTCATTATGAGAACGGCTTGCAGTGTTAGTCTTGAGGGGAAGTAATTGTGAGGACGTTTTACTAAGCGTTCATCCCTCGAAATACTCGTTAGTCAGTCGATACTGTCCCCAAGTATTATTGGGTGATCAGTTCCGAGTGAATATTTGATTCTGAATGAGTGACTCCGAGTGAGGTTGGTTCTGGCCATGTCACCCGGGAAATTCTATTGACCCTCGTGTTGCTTAGTAAAAGCATATACGTTTTATCTGAGTCTTATTCTATGTCAAGGATGGGTACTTTGTCTTGAACAAATTCTGAGTGATACTTCCGAGTGGAAGTTATTCTGAGTGAGAGCTCTGAGTGGAAACTCTTCTAAGTGAGAGCTCTGAGTGGAAGCTCTCAGATTAATTCTTTCTGAGTAAAGAGTTCTGATTGAACTTTCCCGGGTGGAAGGTTCCGAGTGATCCTTCAGCCGCACTTGGTTCGATTGTACTCACTACACTCGGAGTTCAGTTTAGCCTTACAATCCGAATTTTCATTCAGGCTTGAGTTTTCTGAGTGCAAATTCTCCTGAGTGGAGTATTTCCGAGTGCAACACTACTAATTGGGATTGCACCGAGTGAGACGTTTTCGACTCTTCGTGGTATAGCACCGAGCGAATAATTTCCGAGTGGGCTATTTTAGGGGAAGTTCTTTTGGTCAAAGGAAGGTTCTGACTTTGCGTAAATACGTTTCGGATGGAAATATTCCAAGTGAATAATTGCTGATTGGAACTCTGAAGTGAAATATTTTGGACTTAAAGAATTCATGAGTCGGACACTAAATTTGAAGTGTTTCCGGGTAAGGAATTCTAAGGAAAAATATTTCCGAGCAAAGTTAATGAGAGTGATGATTGATTCTTCGTGATTTGGATTTCAATGAAATATTACCGACTGAAGAATTTTAAGAGTATAGTATCGAACTTGAAGCATTTCCGAGTAAGGAATTCCAAGGGGAAGTATTTCCGAGTGGGGAATTCCTAGGGGAAGTACTCCTCAGTGATTTTGAATAATCCCAAGTATGGCACTTTAGTGTGGGATTTCACTGAGTGAAGCATTTTCTAATATCATAGCTCCGAGTGGAGCATTTCTGAATAGGAAAAAGACCGAGCAAAATATTTCCAATTCCCGCGTGGCATGGAACCGAGTGGAATATCTCTGATTCCTGCATGGCATGGTACCGAATGGAGAATTTTCGAATGATATGCTTCGGGTGAATACGCCTCAGATAGAGACATGCCCGAGTGAATTATTCCTGAGTCGGAAATCATGAGTCGGGCTTCGATAAAATATGACCTGAACTTTAAAGTTAAAATATTTCCAAATAAGGAATTTCAAGAGAAAGTATTACCGATTGAAGAATTTCCAGGAGAAGTGCTTCTGGGAAATTTAGAGTTCGGTGTAACTTACTTGTTCTATTTGGAGTTTGGTTCAATCCTACAGTCCAAGCCTTTCATTGGGGTTCGGTTTTAATCCTTAAACCCATGTCTTTCTTGGCGTTCGGTTTAATCCTACTAACTGTTCTTCAGTCGGTGTTAGGTTTTATCAATTCACCGTTCTTCACCGACGTTCAGACAAACCTACTAGTCGTACTCGGAGTTCGGTTCAATCCTACAATCTGAGTCTTCAACACAGGGTTCAGATCAGGGCTAATCCTGAACCTACTGCACCCGTTACTCGGGGTTCAGCATGGTCTTGAAGAAGAACCAGCTTACTGCGCCCAAGCCTTCTCCGGTGTTTGGCCATACCTACTAACCGTACTTGGAGTTCGGTTTAGTCCTACAATCCAAGTCTTCAACGGTGTTCAACCAAACTTACTAACCGTACCCAGAGTTCAGTTTAATCCTATAATCCGGGCCTTCAAATGGGGTTCGGTACATCTTTATGAAAAGGTCTGATCCTACTATGCCCAGGTCTTTAATTATTCACACATATTCGAGGAGTTACATCGTCAACTACAGAATGGGTAGTTGAGATCATCCGTCCTGAATATGTTTGTGCACACCGGATAGACTAAAAATCACAGCATAAGAAAAACTCGAAAGAGTTAAGTTGGTGTATAAAATTCTTATTGAACAAAAATAAGAATTATAATAAAAACGTAGCTGGGATCATGATATAAAGATTTCTCTGTTGAATAATCTCAAGTGAGGAGAGAAGAGTTTATATCGTTCCAGCAGCTAGCTGTAATAAATGCGCAAGTTCTGGGTATTCCACTTGTTTCGGATTAGAGTGCCATCAAGGTTTTCAAGGCGGTAAGAGCCTTTGCCAGCAATCTCGGATACCCTGTATGGGCCTTCCTAGTTTGGGGCTAGTTTGCCTTGATGAGCGAATTTGTTTCCCACACTTGCTTTCCTCAAAACCAAATCTCTAACGTTGAAAGTCCTTGATTGGACTCGTTTGTTGTATCAAAGGGTGACTTTGGCTTTGATGGCCTGATCTCTAATGAATGCGTCTTCTCTGAGTTCTTGTATGACATCCATTTCTGATGCCAAGTTAACGTTATTGTTTTCTTCAGAGAAGTACTTGACCCTAGTAGAAGCAATTTACAGTTCCACAGGTATCATTGCCTCTACTCCATAGGTCAGGCGATATAGGGATTCATTGGTGGAAGAATGAGGCGTTGTCCGATATGCCCAAAGGATGTGGCACAACTGGTCTGTCCATCCGCCCTTGGCCTCACCAAGACGTTTCTTCAGTCCTTTCAGCACCTCCCTGTTGGCCACTTCAGCTTGGCCGTTGGTTTGGGGATGTTCGACGGAGGAAAATATCTGGGTTATTCCTAACCCTTCAAGTAAATCTGTAAACTTCTTGTCCGTGAATTGGGTGCCATTGTCTGTGACAACCTGTGCTGGGACTCTGAATCGTGTTATAATATTTTCATACATAAAACGACGAGTTCGGGCTGAAGTAATATGCACCACCGGCTCTGCTTCAATCCACTTAGTGAAATAATCGACCCCTACAATGAGAAATTTGATGCCCCCAGGAGCAATTGGGAAAGGGCCCAAAATATCCAATCCCCATTGGTAGAACGGCCATGGAAAAGCAGATGTGAAGAGTTCTTCTGCCGGTGTGTGATGAAGATTAGAAAACTTTTGGCAGGCATCGCATTTCTTGACAAAGTCAATGGAGTCCTGCTTCATTGTGGGCCACCAATATCCCGCTCTAAGGATTTTTCTCATCAGACTTCTTCCTCCAGCGTGGTGTCCACATTGTCCTTCGTGCACTTCTTCCATTACTCCATGTACCTCATTCTCTCTCAGACAGATTAAGTAAGGTACTGAGAGTGCCCTTCTGTAGAGGTTACCATCTATCATAGTGAAGTATGACAGTTCCCTCCTTATTCTCTTCTTTTCCTTCTCATCAGTAGGCAACTGTCCATCGGCCAAATAACGGATGTAGGGGGCCATCCATGTGTCACCATAAAGTGAATTGGTCATTATGGCATTTAGAGAAGGGAAAAGAGGAATGCTAGACGACGTCAGAGTGCTCTGGACCAACGTAGTGGTGCTACCTGGCCGTTTGATGCTTGCCAATCTGGAGAGTATATCCGCTCTGGTATTCTCTTCACGTGGAACATGCTTGAATTCCATTTTTGAGAACTTCTCTCTCAACTCCTTGACACAGTTTAAGTATAATTGGAGTTGAGGCTCACGAGCTTGATAATCTCCAGAGATCTGTGAAATCATGAGTTATGAATCACTGCAGAGCGTCGCCTCTGAGGCTCCAATGTCAATCGCAGCTCGTAGTCTGGCCAAACAAGCTTCGTACTCAGCTTGGTTATTGGAAGTTTTGAAATTAAAATGAAGGGAGATCTCCAAGTGTACTCCATCATCACTTTCAAGAACTACACCTGCTCCAGAGCCCTTTTGATTCGATGAACCATCGACATAGATGGTCCAATGGACACGAGGTGTATCTAGATCTAACCCTGTCATTTCCATAATGAAATCGGTCAGGACCTGAGCTTTAATAGCGCCTCGAGGTTCATAGGATATATCAAACTCTGAGAGCTCAATGGACCACTTGATCATCCTACCAGCAAGGTCAGGTTTGATTAACACAGAGCGGAGTGGTAGATCCGTCCTTACCATGATGGGATGGGCATGGAAATAAGGACGTAACTGTCGAGAGGCCCAAACAATAGCGAGGGTGGCCTTTTCAATTTTTTGATACCGGATCTCAGCACCTTATAATGTTTTGCTGGTGAAATAGATCAGTCTCTGTCCATCAGGAGTTTCCTTTACTAAGGCTACGCCCAAAGCTTCATCTGAAATAGCCAAGTATAGGATAAGCGTGTCCTCGGGGTCAGGCTTTGTTAGAATAGGAGGTTTGGACAACACCTCCTTAAGCTCTTGGAATGCTTGTTCTTGTTCCTGTCCCCACTCGAATTTCTTGGACTTTTTCAGCACTTTATACAGAGGAAGTGACCTGTGAGCCATCTTTGGCATGAACCGTGCCAAGGCTGCTACTTTGCCATTCAGGGATTAGACTTCTCTCAGATTTTTTGGACTCTGCATGTTGAGAATCGTTTGGCACTTCCCTGGAATGGCCTCGATACCGCGTTGAGTTAACATGAAACCCAAAAACTTCCCAGCTGGGACAGCGAAAGTGTATTTCAATGGGTTTAACCTCATGTTAAATTCTCTTAAGCAGATAAACACCTGGCATAGGTCTTTAATATGATCACCTCCAACCGGTGTCTTGGCTATGATGTCATCGATGTATACCTAGACAAGCTTAGTGTGCATGCCCTCAAACACCTTATTGATCATGCGCTGGTATGTAGCCCCAGCATTCTTCAGGCCGAAGGGCATAACGGTGTAGCAAAAGACACCACGATCATTGATGAAAGCTGTCTTCTCCTGATCCTCCTCGCACATCAGAATTTGGTTGTATCCTGAGTATGCATCCATGAAGCTCAGGTACTAATAACCAGAGGAATCATCTACCATCCGATCTATGTTAGGAAGAGAATAAGGATCCTTTGGACAACAACGGTTGAGGTCCACATAGTCAATGCACATTCTCCATTTGCCATTGGCTTTCCGGACCATTACTACATTTGAAAGCCAAGAGGAATAACGGATTTTCTTGATAAATCTGGCCTTCAGCAATTCCTCAGTTTGTTGGCAAGCTGCTTTCTGTTTCTCTGGTCCCAATCTTCTCTTCTTTTGGGCAACTGGTCTCGTCTCTAGGTAGACGGATAATTTATGATAGCAAAAAGCAGGATCTATGCCAGGCATATCGGCTGCAGTCCATCCAAAGAGGTCTTTGAACTCCTGTAGGAGCATCAACAGTCGCTGCTCCATTTCTGTATCTAGCTTGTCATTAATATAGGTGACCTTTTCTGGAGAATCTCCCAATACGATATCCCTGGAACTTCCATCCGGTGTAGGCTTTGATGGGTTGGACGGATCAATGTTCAAATCCGCCCTAGGGTCAAGGTCGACAATGCTCATAGAACCAGCAGCTGTTCCAGAATCGTTGAGTTTCCTCTTTTTATTGGAGGCTTCCAACTTTGTCATATTTAGGCTCAGGTTGTAGCAGTACCTGGCCATCTCTTGGTCACCTCGGATGGACGAAACAACATTGTCCTTATCGATAAACTTGATAAGGAGGTGTGGAGTTGACACGACTGCCTCTATAGCATTCAAGGTGGGGCGGCCTATGATGCCGTTGAATAGTGACTCAACATCAATTACCAGCACTCGGGATTTAACCGTTCTGGCTCCTGGCTCACCTTCAAAGGAGATAAGGGTGTCAAGGTACCCCTTTGTTGGTTGCTTTGCACCATTAAAAGCAGTTAGTTCTTGTGTGTAAGGCTGTAAGTCTGAGTTATTAAAACCCATTCTTTTAAAGCAATTATAAAAAATAACATCACAAGAACTTCCCTGGTCAACAAGGATTCTTCTACGTCCTTGTTGGCTATCACTGCAATGATGACTACAGCATCGTCTCCACCAGGAATGGTAGGACCAAAATCCTCATCAGAGAATGAAATTATTGGAGCTTCAACCCCTCCTCTGTAAGGACGATTGTCTTTAACTTTTCCTTGTACAGACAGAATCATTCTATGATGATTCTTACAGGTTGTAATTAAAGCTCCTCCCCCAGCGAACCCTCCAGCAATCATATCAATGACTTCACACCGGCCTTGACGCTGTTGCTGAGGCACGTCATCTCTGTGTGCTATATCATCAGTCATTGCACCTTTCTGTTTCTCCGCAGCAGAGAACTTTCTAACCTGATTACGGCTATTGTCATCCCCATCCTCTGGATCTCTTTCTCTCTTCTCATTCCGATCCACCCTGTCAAAGGATTTTTCTTTGAACAGGTATTGCTTTAGTTTACCTTCTTTAATTAACGTTTCGACTGCGTTCTTTAGAGCTTGGCATTCATCAGTGGAATAACCTGTCTGTTCATAAAAATCACAGTACTTACTGGGATTCCCTGGTCTCTTCACAGGGGCTGGCATTCTAATGCCATAGATGCTGAAAGCTGGCCATCCAACCTCTCTCAAAATCTGAGATGGCCTGGCTGACAGTGGTGCATAATGGCTAAAGGAATTAACACGTCTTTCTCAAGGTCGAGGAGAGGAGTTATTAACTTTAGGGTTGTTGAATGGCCTCTCCATGCGTTCTGACCTCATTTTCTCCTTATCTTTCCGCAGCTGTGAAGGTGGTGTTGGTGGCTTTTTCTTTGCAGCCATAGCCTCTAGGTGCATCTCTATACCCACATACTTTGAGGCTTTTTTCCTGAACTCCTCAAATGTTGTTGGCGGGCTTTTTGCTAATGAGAGAGCAAAGGTTGATCCTGGCTGCAATGCCTCGATAACGATATGTAACTTAATGGATTCTGTGAGGTTAGGAACCAGGGATGCTTCCTTGTAGAACCTCTTCAGGAAATCCTTTAAGGTTTCATTTTCACCCTGCTTAATTTAGGCCAAAGTATGAGATGTCCTGGGAACATCTCTAGAGATGACAAAGTGAGTTTCAAAAATAGCTGCCATTTCAGCCCAGGAATCGATGGATCCAGAAGGTAAACCTTTGAACCAGTTGAGGGCCTCCTCTGACAATGTTCATGGGAACATCCAACACATCACGTCTTCATCAGCCTCCAAGTACATGGCTTCAAATACGTAAGCATCAAGATGCTTAGTAGGATCAGTTTCGCCATTATACTTTCCAATGGAAAGAGGCTGAGTGGTTTGCAGATGTTTGGGGATGTGGATACTCATAAGTCTCCTTGAAAAAGGAACTTTGAGCTTGTAAGTCACCGGGGGTACTATAATTAGCTCCCTCTTCCCTCGAGCAGCTCCATCATCAGAATCGTGGGTCTGTTCTCTCCCCTCAAACGTGGGGATGCTTGAGTATTGGAGAGTTGTGGATTTTTCTCCATCGGTTGTATGGGGAGTGTCTCTTGTGCGAGATGACTCCTTGTCCTCACTCTGCCTTCTCTCTCTTTGTAATTCTATGAGTTCCTTCTAGAGTTGACTGATCAACTCATCACGAGGATCGGGGCTAGACACTGGTACCACCTTCTTTGAGCTGCCCCCATGAGAATCGAAGTTAAGCTTTCTGAAGGCGTTGGGGTTGGTTCTGCCTTCAGGTTGATTCTCCACGAAATCATGTGCTTCGCCTTCCATTGATGATCACTTGTTCTTTCACAGGATATGGGAATAACTTTATCGTGTCCCACCGGGCGTGCCAATGATCAGTCCTAAACCGGGGTCAAGAGATCCGGTGTCGGGCCAGTCACAAATAGTGATATGATTATGTCTCTGAAGACCGGTTATATGAGTATCCAGTCTATGAATCCGATGCCTCTATATGAAAAGAACGGTCTGGGCATCCTAGAGGTCCTTCACACCGTCCTCACGCGTTGATGTGGGCGAGAGGTGGTGTCACCTGCGAAGATTCTCCGACGCTCAAGTCAGTGACAATATTCCTAGTAAGCAATGTATTCAGAGAGTAATTGTAAGTTGAATAATAGTTGAAGAATAGTTGAAGAACCCCCTCTCCATTGATGAAGAGAGTTCATATACCTGATTGGCTCAATATACGAGGATTCGTTAGTGGGGAACCACTAACCTCCAATAATATTATAAATTATTATTTTATTGCGTACTTGCCAGCATGATTGGGTCAAGTGGCTATTTTATATTAAGCGTAGGAAGTGTAGGCTGGATTTAGGGGACAAGTTGATCATTCCCGTGAGCAGAATTCGGCTTATAGTGTAGGGAATTATTGATCGATCCCTATAGTATTGCCTTTTGTCTTCTGTATGGTGACGTGTATTTTATCTGATGTCATGGTGTTATCCTGGACAATCGATATAGGGAGAGCACCTGATACGGAATTAGAGTCCGGATGTTTACCGATGACAGCGGTTGCACGTTAGCAAACTGTCAAAGACGTTAAAATATGTCTTGTAGAACGGATACCGGTATTGAGACCGGATCAATTTTATAATTTTATATTTTTAGTTAATATATATTTATGTACTTGTATTTTAATATTTTTAAATAAAAACATATTTATATATTATATCATATTTGTATACTGTATAATAACATGTGATTGTTTCAAGTAACACATGTTTAATTCCCCTTCACTAAAGTCTTAGTACTCGTACCTTCCACATTTAGGTCATTTATGACAGGTGTTTTAGAGAGAAACATCGAAAATGCTAAAGACATACTAGACCTAAAAGTTGTAAATGTGTCAGATGGGAGCTTATGGAAGCCTTTCCTTATTGATAGACATGTTAGAAAAAAATTAATCAATGGAAAATTGAAATAAAAATTGAACTGGTCTGGGCCGAGATCCAATATCCGGCTTCACAAGAGTTTTTAAATCTCTCATTTTCTCTTTAATTTTACACCGATCCTGTGAGGATCCATTATTATATCCTCGATTCCAGTGAGGAAGGAAGGTCTTAGAGTGATTCCTCGTATGAAATCACCAGCCTTTACGTGTTTTAGGGGCGAAAACGAGTGTCACCTGTAAGGACATGTCGACGCTTAAGTCAGTGAAAGTTCTAAGGAATTTAAGAGATCAAGCATAAGATTAGAGAGAATAATCTTGTTGTTGTTATGTTGGTGCACGGGTATTTATACTGGGGGAGTGGGAGAGCCTTCTTGCTCACCAAGTCTTCCGTACATGATGTTAATACTTACTCTGCTATTATGCAGTAAAGCTGACTTATGATGGTGATGTTTTGTAGTGGCTTTACCTACCCATCAGTCACTTTGTAGGTGACTTGTTCAGTATGCTAGGTCATAGGTTAACTCTGAACCTCTGGCATTGAGTGAGTAACTCATAACAAGGTTAGTTTAGGGAACCTTCGTGCAACCATGGACACTGGTGTTAAACCGGCCCATTACGTGAGATGTCGGTGTTGAGAGAATAACTTACACCGGTCACCATGTGATATCGGTCCATATGTGGGATTTAGTCAAGTTACCTTTAATTCTAGGGGTTGGTCTCTGGACCAGATCCTTTGCCCCCTAGCTTGTTGAAGTGATCATGCCGGTTGCTTCAATGAGTTATGATCCGGACTCAATACCGGTATCCGATCTTCTATACATATTTCAACGTCTTTGATAAGACATCTACGTGTAACCGGTGTCATCGGTATACATCCGGACTGTAATTCCGTATCAGGCGTTCTCCCTATACCGGTTATCCAGGATAACACCATGACATCGGATAATACACACGTCACTATGCAAAAGACAAGGATTGTTGCTACAGGGATCGATCAATAATTCCCTGCACTACGAGCCAAATTCTGCTCACGGGAATGGTCAACTTGTTCCCTAATCCTAGTCTACATTCTCTACGCTCAATATAAAATAGCCACTTGACCCAATCATGCAGGTAAGTGCGCAATATAATAATGCTAATGGGAGTTGGTGGTTCCCCACCAACGAGTCCTCGTTAATCGAGCCAATCAGGTATATGAACTAACTTCATGATTGAAGTTAGGGATCTTCACCTTCATCTTCAGCTCTTTTACGACTGATTACTCTCTGAATACATTCCTTACTTGGAATATAATCACTGACTTGAGCGTCGGAGAATCTTTGCAGGTGACACCACCATTCGCCCACTTCAACGCGTTAAGTCGGTGTGAAGGATCTCCGCAACGCCCAATCCGCTCTCCTCATTCAAGGACGACGGATACATACATCGGATACACATACATCCGGTCTACTAGAGAGTATTGACATACTATTTGTGACTGGCTTGAGATCGGATCTCTTGACCCCGGTTCAGGACAGATCATTGGCACGCCCAGTGGGACACGATAAAGTTATTCCCATATCCTTTGACAGAGCAGGTAATCCACCATGCAAGGCGAAGCACAAGACTCCATGGAGAATCAAGCTGAAGGCAGAACCAATCCTAATGCCTACAGAAAGCTCAACCTTGATTCTCATGGGGGCAACTCAAAGAAGATAGTAACTGTGTCTGATCCTGATCCTCGCGATGAGTTGATCAGACAACTTCAGAGGGAACTCGCTGAACTGCGAAGAGAAAAAAGGCAAAGCGAGGATAAAGAGTCATCTCGCACGCGAAACACTCCCCACACAACTGATGGTGAAAAGTCCACCACACTTCAGTACTCAAAGATCCCAACCTTTGAGGAGGGAGAACAAACTCGCGATTCTGAGGATGCAGCTTCCCGAAGGAAGAGAGATTCAACAACAGCACCCCCATTATCTTACAATCTTAAGGTTCCTTTTTCAAGGAGACTTATGGGCATCAGCATCCCCAAGCACCTTCAAACCACTCAACCACTTTCCATCGGAAAGTATAATGGTGAAACTGATCCAACTAAGCACCTTGATGCTTATGTGTTTGAAGCCATGTACTTGGGGGCTGATGAAGACGTGATGTGCCGAATGTTCCCTCGAACATTGTCTGAGGAAGCCCTCGGGTGGTTTAAAGGCCTGCCTTCTGGATCCATAGATTCTTGGACGGAAATGGCAGCTGCCTTTGAAACCCACTTTGTCATCTCCAGAGACGTACCCAAGACGTCTCACACCTTGGCTCAGATTAAGCAAGGTGAAACAGAGGGCTTAAAAGATTTTCTGAAGAGGTTTTATAAGGAAGCAGCCCTGGTTCCTAACCTCACAGAATCTATCAAGCTGCATATCGTGATTGAGGCATTGCAGCCAGGATCAGCTTTCGCTCTTTCATTAGCAAAGAGCCCCCCGACAACTTTTGAGGAGTTCAGGAAAAAAGCCTCAAAGTATGTGAGCATAGAGATGCACTTGGAGGCAATGGCTGCAAAGAAAAAGCCACCAACACCATCTCCCCAAACCCAGAAGGGTAAGGAGAAGACAAGGTCAGAACGCATGGAGAGGCCATTCACCAATCCTAAGGTGGATAACCGCCCTCCTCGACCTCGAGAAAGGCATGTCAATTCTTTCAGCCATTATGCACAGTTATCTGCCAGACCATCTCAGATTTTGAGGGAGGTCGGATGGCCAGTCTTCAGCACATATGGCATCAGGAGACCAGCCCCTATGAAAAGACCAGGAAATTCACGAAAGTACTGTGATTTTCATGAACAAAATGGTCATTCCACTGATGAATGCCAAGCTCTAAAGAACGCGGTTGAGACGCTAATTAGAGAAGGCAAATTGAAGCAATACCTGTTCAAAGAAAAATCCTTTGACAGGGCAGAACGGAATGAGAAAAGAGAAAGAGATCCTGACGATGGGGATGATAACAATCCCAGTCCGGTTCGAAAGTTCACTGCTGCAGAGAAGCAAAAAGGTGTAATGACCGATAATGCAGCACAGAAGGACAGCATGCCCCAGCAACAACGTCAGGGCCGACGTGAAGTCATTGACATGATTGCTGGAGGGTTCGCTGGAGGAGGAGCTTCAATTACAGCCCGAAAGAATCATCACAGAATGATTCTATCCGTGCAAGGGAAAGTCAAAGACAATCGCCCTTACAGAGGAGGAATTGAGGCTCCCATAATCTCTTTCTCTGACGAGGATTTTGGCCCAACCGTTCCTGGTGGTGACGATGCTGTAGTCATCACTGCTGTGATCGCCAACAAGGACGTCCGAAGAATCCTTGTTGACCAGGGAAGTTCCTGCGATGTTATTTTCTATAATTGCTTTGAAAGAATGGGTTTTAAAGACTCAGACTTACAGCCTTACACGCAGGAACTAACAGCTTTCAATGGCGCAAAGCAATTAACTAGAGGGTATCTTGATACCCTTATCTCGTTTGAAGGCGAGCCAGGAGCCAGGACGGTTAGATCTCGGGTGCTAGTGATTGATGTCAAATCACCATTTAATGGCATCATAGGCCGTCCTACTCTGAATGCAATGGAGGCAGTTGTATCAACCCCACATCTCCTTATCAAGTTCATTGACAAGGATAATGCTGTGTCATCTATCCGGGGTGATCAAGAGATGGCTAGGTACTGCTACAACCTTAGCCTCAACATGACAAAGCTGGACGCCTCCAATAAAAAGAGGAAACTTAATGATGGTGGAACATCGGCTGGATCTGTAAGTCTTGTCGACCTGGATCCTAGAGCGGATTTGAACATCGATCCGTTCAACCCATCAAAGCCCACACCGGATGGAAGTTCCAGGGACATTGTCTTGGGAGATTCTCCAGAAAAGATCACCCATATCAATGACAAGCTAGATGCTGAAATAGAGCAGCGACTGCTGGCTCTCTTACAAGAGTTTAAAGACCTCTTTGCATGGACCGCAGCCGATATGCCAGGCATAGACCCTGAATTCTGCTGTCATAAACTTTCCGTCTATCCAGAGACGAAACCTGTGGCCCAAAAGAAAAGACGATTGGGCCCAGAGAAACAGAAGGCAGCTTGCCAGCAAACTGAGGAATTGCTGAAGGCCGGATTTATCAGGGAAATCCGATATTCCTCTTGGCTTTCAAATGTGGTGATGGTCCCTAAATCCAATGGTAAATGGAGAATGTGCATTGACTACGTGGACCTCAACCGCTGCTGTCCAAAAGATCCTTATCCTCTTCCTAATATAGATCGGATGGTGGATGATTCCTCTGGTTATCAATACCTGAGTTTTATGGACGCATATTCTGGTTACAACCAAATTCCGATGTGCGAAGAGGATCAAGAGAAGACAGCTTTCATAAATGATCGTGGTGTCTTTTGCTATACAGTCATGCCCTTTGGCCTGAAAAACGCTGGGGCGACATATCAACGTATGATCAACAAGGTTTTCGAAGGTATGCACACCAAACTTGTTGAAGTATATATCGACGACATAATAGCAAAAACACCGGTTGGTGGCGATCATATTGACGACCTGCGCCAAGTATTCACCCGTTTGAGACAATTTAACATGAGGCTGAACCCAATGAAGTGCACATTTGCTGTCCCTGCTGGGAAATTTTTGGGTTTCATGTTAACTCAACGAGGTATAGAAGCCAATCCAAGGAAGTGCCAAACGATTCTAGACATGCAAAGTCCTAAGAATCTCAAAGAAGTCCAATCCCTGAATGGCAAGGTAGCAGCTTTGGCACGGTTCATGCCGAAGATGGCTCACAGGTCGCTCCCTCTGTACAAAATACTGAAAAAGTCCAAGAAATTCGAGTGGGGACAGGAACAAGAAAAAGCTTTCCAAGAGCTTAAGGAGGTGTTGTCCAAACCTCCCATTCTCACAAAGCCTGATCCCGAAGACACACTCATTCTGTACTTGGCTATTTCAGATGAAGCTTTGGGCGTTGCCTTGGTAAAAGAAACTCCTGATGGACAAAGACCGGTCTATTTCACTAGCAAGACCTTGCAAGGTGCTGAGATCCGGTATCAAAAAATTGAAAAGGCCGCCCTCGCTGTTGTTTGGGCCTCACGACGGTTGCGTCCGTACTTTCATGCCCATCCAATCATAGTGAGAACGGATTTACCACTCCGTTCTGTCTTAATCAAGCCCGATCTTGCTGGGAGGATGATCAAATGGTCTATTGAACTCTCTGAGTTTGACATATCCTACGAACCCCGCAGCGCTATTAAAGCTCAAGTCCTGGCTGACTTTATTGTGGAATTGACAGGGACTGATCCAGACTACCCTCGAGTCCATTGGACCATTTACGTTGATGGTTCATCAAACCAAAGAGGTTCTGGAGCAGGTGTAGTTCTCGAAAGTGACGATGGAGTACACCTGGAAATCTCCCTCCGTTTCAATTTCAAAACATCTAACAACCAAGCTGAGTACGAAGCTTGCTTGGCCGGGCTAAGAGCTGCAATTGACATCGGAGCTTCTGAGGCGACACTCTGTAGCGATTCACAGCTGGTGATTTCGCAGATCTTAGGAGATTATCAAGCTCGCGAACCTCAACTCCAATTATACTTGAACTGTGTCAAGGAGTTGACTGAGAAATTCTCAAAGGTGGAATTCAAGCATGTTCCACGTGAAGAGAATACGAGAGCGGATATACTCTCCAGGTTAGCAAGCACTAAACGACCAGGTAGCACCACTACGTTGGTTCAAAGCACGCTAACGTCGCCCAGCATCCCTCTTTTCCCTTCTCTAAACGCCATAATGACTGACTCCCTTTACGGAGATACATGGATGGCTCCTTACATCCGTTATTTGGCTGATGGACAGCTGCCCACAGATGAGAAGGAAAAGACGAGGTTAAGGAGAGAATTACCGTATTTCACTATGATTGATGGTAATCTCTACAGAAGGGCACTCTCTGTGCCCTATTTAATTTGTCTCAAAGAGGATGAGGTGCAAGGTGTAATGGAGGAAGTGCATGGAGGACAAAGTGGACACCACGCCGGAGGAAGAAGCTTAATGCGAAAAATCCTCAGAGCTGGATACTGGTGGCCCACAATGAAGCAAGACTCCATTGACTTCGTCAAAAAATGCGACGCTTGCCAAAAATTCTCCAACCTACACCACACACCGGCGGAAGAACTCTTCACATCCGCTGTTCCATGGCCCTTCTATCAATGGGGATTGGATATTCTGGGCCCCTTTCCAACTGCTCCTGGGGGCATCAAATATCTCATTGTAGGGGTCGATTATTTCACTAAGTGGATAGAAGCAGAGCCGGTGGTGCATATTACTTCAGCCCGAACTCGCCGTTTCATGTATGAAAACATCATAACACGGTTCGGGGTCCCAGCACGGATTGTCACAGACAATGGCACCCAGTTCACGGATAGAAAATTCACAGATTTGCTTGAAGGGTTAGGAATAACCCAAATATTCTCATCCGTCGAACATCCCCAAACTAATGGTCAAGCAGAAGTGGCCAACAGGGAGGTGCTTAAGGGATTAAAGAAGCGCCTTGGTGAAGCCAAAGGCGGATGGACAGACCAGCTGTGTCACGTCCTATGGGCATATCGGACAACGCCTCATTCATCCACCAATGAATCCCCATATCGCCTAACATACGGGGTCGAGGCAATGATACCTGTGGAACTGCAAATTGCTTCCACCAGGGTTAAATACTTCTCTGAAGAAACCAACAATGCTAACTTGGCATCCGAAATGGATGTCATACAAGAACTCAGAGAAGACGCTTTCATCAGGGATCAAGCCATCAAAGCCAAGGTTGCTCTCCGGTACAACAAACGAGTCCAATCAAGGACTTTCAACGTTGGAGATTTGGTTTTGAGGAAAGCAAGTATAGGGAATAAATTCGCCCATCAAGGCAAACTAGCACCAAACTGGGAAGGCCCATACAGGGTATCCGAAGTTACTGGCAAAGGCTCTTACCGCCTTGAAAACCTTGATGGCACCCCTATCCGAAACAAATGGAACACCCAAAACTTGCGCATCTACTATAGCTAGCTGTTTCTACACTCTCCTATCCTTATCTTGGATTGAATACTGGAGAATTTATTTTCACAGCTACGCTCTCCTTGTAATTCTTATTTTTGATTTAATAAGAATCTCTCATAACAATTTAACTCTTTCGAGTTTTTCTTATGCTGTGATTTTCAGCTTATCCGGTGTACAAAAGCATATTCAGGACGGATGATCTCAGCTACTTATTCTATAGTTGACGATGTAACTCTTCGAATATGCGCAACGTACAAGAACATACTCAGGACGGATGATCTCAATTACCCATTCTGTAATTGACGATGTAACTCCTCGAGTGTGTATGCATTGAAGGCCCAGATTGTAGGATTAAACCGAACTCTGGGTACGGTTAGTAAGTTTGGCTGAACACCGGTGAAGGCTCAGATTGTAGGATTAAACCGAACTCTGAGTACGACTAGTAGGATTAACCGAACGTCGGTGAAGACCTGAGTTGTAGGATTAAACCGAACCTCAGGACATGGGTTGTAGGGCTGGTCCTTCTTCAAGGCCACAAACCGAACCCCATTCGAAGACTACATGGGTTGTAGGGCTGGTCCTTCTTCAAGGCCACAAACCGAACCCCATTCGAAGACTACATGGGTTGTAGGGCTGGTCCTTCTTCAAGGCCACAAACCGAACCCCATGCGAAGGCTTGGGCGCAGTAAGCTGGTTCTTCTTCAAGACCACGCTGAACCCCAAGTGACGGGCGCAGTAGGTTCAGGATTAGCCCTGATCTGAACCCCGTATTGAAGGCTCGGATTGTAGGATTAAACCGAACTCTGAGTACGACTAGTAGGATTAACCGAACGTCGGTGAAGCATTGTCATTGGATAAAACCAAAGACCAATTGAAGAACGGCTGGTAGGATTAAACCGAACGCCAAATATTACATGGACAGTAGGATCAAACCGAACTCCAAACACAACAAGTAAGTTATACTGAACTCCAAATTAATACTCTCGTGAAGTTCTTTATTTGGAAGTTTTATAGCTTATAGTTCTGAGTCATCAATTCTTCAATTGAGACCTGACTCGTAAACTCCGACACAAACGATTCACTCGGGTACGCCACAATCTAAGGCATATTCACCTGAAATCTCTCAGTCGGAAATATTTGAGGAGGAATGTCTATTCTAAATCCTCACTCTTAAAAACTCTCACGAGAAAATTTTACTCAGAGTTTATTCAAAGTGAATCATCACCCAATGAAACTGGGGGACAACATCAACGGTTTAACGAATAATTTGAGGAATGAACTCTCGTCTAAAACGATCTCACAATCATTCCCCTTAAGCCGTTCTTGAGGCACTGATGTGTTCCCTCACAAGCGGTGGTTTTATTATGAAATTCATTTCGCATGTATATGTCCGGTATGGAGATTTTGTTTTACAATCCGATCTTCATTACTTAAATCCGGGATAATACAATACACATGCAATCCCTCTATTAAAGTTGTTTTTCACTAAACAAGAATGGAGGTAAAAAACTCTTTTATTGATTCAATAAGAATTACAATTCGTGTAATAATCCGGAGCTGATCCCGGAACACAGCGAATTCAAATCAATAAAACGAAAAAGCAAACAAGAAAGGTGCTACTCTTTCTGGCTTGGGTCTCCCTCTTTCCCCTTGCCTTTGCCTCCGGTCTTGCCTCCTTCAGTGCGAGAGCTCGATCCTGTACTCGTGGGTTTCAGGAGGGAAGGTCTCATTGATTGACCTTTAGGTAAAGGAGCAAACTTATAAGGAGTGTTAGGCGGACTCTCTTGACGATTGTCAACGATGGCCACCAGTTTCCCTTGGTGAAACTCATAGAACGGATCAATACCGTTCAAACTAAGTGACACCTTGGGATTCCGGTATAACACTTGACGAATTGCTAACCCGAAAGCCTCCTTGACTGCTTGGTCACACATGTTTACAGCATCGTCCAGGTCTGCTTTCAGGGTCTTGACTTCGCCATTCGAATCCGCCAGCTTTGATAGCAGCTCCTTTTCCTTACGTGTCCAATCTTCCACTCCTAGAGAATGGACGACCTTAGCCTCCTTCAACCCCTTTTCCAGCTTTGAAGAGCGTTCCTTCTCCGTGCAGAGATGAGCATTGAGGTCAGCATTGATTTTCTTCTGATCAGAAACTTGACCCTCTAGCTCCTTGGCAAGATTTTTCAACTTGGCGATTTCTTCATCCTTCTTCTGATTTTCTTCTTCAGAAGTTTTTAATTTTCCTTCTAATTGGAGGATGATTGCCTTGTCCTTGCCAACCACCGAGGTGAGCCTCTCATTTTCTTTTGTGAGCTCGCGAACCGACTTGAGGAGCTCGGATAAATCAGCCAAGTGCTTCTGTCCGTCGTCGCAAGCTCTGATCAGTTCTTCATTCTTTAACGAGGGCTTCACCTTGGGTGAGGATTCAGGAACGCCCTCTGGAACAGAGCCCCCGTACACCGGATGTTGAACAAGACCGGAATTACCTTCAAGAGAGCAGGGGGCTTTGGGCGCGAAGTAAGTCGTTATTGGCTTCGCCCCATAAGTGATTATACTGCCGGGGGCATCCGGAGTGGGATCTTCCGCTCTCTTTTCTTTAGAGGGCACAAGCTCAGTAGCCCTTCTTGAAGTTTTTGGTTTTTTGGGCGAGGGTTGACGGTCTGAGGTCTTCGAAGGATCACGCTTAGTCCTCTTCTTTTTCTCGACCACCTTCTCAGATCCGCCCTCGATCAGAGGAATATCGTCACCAGCAGACGAAGTTAATATTATCGTCTCAGCAGTAGCCTTCTTCGAGTTCCGCTTTGCCTGAATGTCATTTTCAGCCGCAACGGAAGTCTCTCCGGCCTTGAGACCTTTTAGTCTATTCATCTCTGGTGACTCGCTCTGAATTTCACCTGCACAATTTAAAGACACAATCAGAGACGAAAAAGTTTCAAGACATGACATAATAACGCATGAAGAATGGCAGGGAAATTACGTAAATACTCCTCGCGAGTAGATTTTTGTCCTAACAAACGCCTGCAGGAGAAAAATTGATGTGAGGCTGTGTAGGACTGCAGAGCCGAAAGAACTGAGATTGAAGTTGGGCTCAGTTCGTCCTCCTCGGTATAGTACGCTTGGGAGGTCAACAAAAAATGTTCGTGCGTCCAGGTCACTGGGAATTTTGGAATCCCTTCTTCAGTCAACCAAAAAATTGATTCACTCGGATGGACGCTAATCCTTGTGAAATAGGACTTGAATGAACGCCCATCAACTTTGGCGGAGTCAGTATACGCCTCGAAGTTGATGATCTTGGAGATAGTCCGGAGGGATATCAAGCTCACTCCTCCTTTCTCCTTATTCGCACGGCGGACCACTTGAGTGAAGTAGAAAAGCATGGCCACCGTCGGTTTAAAGTTGAAGTGCTCCCCAAGCACTTCAAGAGAGCGGACCAATCCCCATCCGTTAGGGTGAAGTTGCGAGGGGGCGCAGTCCAAGAATCTCAGGACTCCCATCTCAAACTTCGTCAAGGGGAAACGCACACCCAAGTTCAGAAATAGAAAATCATACATGTATAAGGACCTCTCGTCCGGTGTGTGGCATATCCGTACTGATGGAAGGGGAGCAAATACTTTAAAACACCATTTGTATTTATCCTTCTTCCATAAGGTAAACCGCGGCTCCAGCTCCCCTTCATCCTCCCGAGCATGGACGGACTGTGTCTCACGAAATTCCTCAGCCACCCAGCTGAATGGGCGTTTCTGTTGGAATTTCACCCAGTCTATCCGGTGTGCAACCACATTGCAGAGGCCGGACTGGGTCTTCAAGATATATTTCTCAGAAGGAGATCCCCCTTCAGATGATTTCCTCCCAGTCGCTTTCTTCACCACCATTGTGAAAGCTTTTACACTGCGGTAAAAATCCACATCGTCAGATACATACAGGTCACCGCTCTCAGCACTCTCACTAGAGGAGGATTCTGAAGAGGGTATAATCGCCTTTCGCCTCTGATACGGCGACGCCTCCCTCTCTGAGCTTAGTGGCTTCGATTGAAAGACCACTGGAATCCTCCCACCACGAACTGTGGGGTTTTGATTGAAGGCCCTTCCTCCTCTTCCTCTAGGGCTGATACCACTAAAACTAACGCCTTTCCTAGACATTTTCAGAAATTGAAACAAGACACAAAGTATGGAAAGAAAGTGGTTACCTAAGGATGGATGAGGATAGTGAATTAAGATTCACAGAGGCAAACACGATAATCTTCTCGAAACTTTTGCAGAAGTTCGTCAAGAGAATTAGGAGAAATGGTAACTGAGATTGCCAAATATGCCTATATCAGGGCACCAAAATTTTTCAAATACCCACTAAACATAACCTGTCGTTTGCCCCCAAACGACTCCCGTTTAGTGGACCAAAATTGTCGTTTAGTACATCAAGGCGCGAAAATGCCATCGTTTCGTCACAGAGCTTTCTAAATGGGCCTACTAAATCCAAATTTTAGGCCCAACAAGCCCCTACGTGACGGTTATTAAGACATGCGCATTTAACGCAATAATGGCGCGCCCACGTGAATTAAGGCATTAAATGTCCAATCATTAGAAACGTGGCCACCATTACTCGAATACCAAGGGTTGCGAAATTCGATAAACTTCTGATATTCCCATTGTCGAATCCGCCCTTAAAATTTCACCACTACGGAACATGGTTCCCAAAGCGGATATTTACACTTCGGTACAAACCCGAAATCCAGATGTACTACGATCAATATAGCTCATATGAGCAAGTCAACTGCTTCCTCACATCAGCTAGGGGGCTAGTAGAGGTAAGACTTGGATTTCGGATGGAGCGAAAATTGCCAATTGAATCCGCACTCCCTTGATTGGAAAAATTCATCAGGACGGATGATCTCAATCACTTATTCAGTGAATCGATGATGTAACTCCTGGTACGAAGAGCTCCACTAATCATTCCAGGACGGATGATCTCAATCACATATTTTGTGATTCGATGGTGTAACTCCTGGTGTGAATCATTCCAGGACGGATGATCTCAATCACCTATTTCAGTGATTTGATGATGTAACTCCTGGTATGAACAATTCTCATCATCATTCTTACGATGAAAGTATTCACTCAATCCGTACTCTTACGATTGAAAAATGTCTCCAGGATGGATTATCTAAATCACTTAATCTGTGATCTCACGATGTAACTCTTGACGATGTGTACTTTTCCAGAACGGATAACCTCAGTCACCCATTATGTGATATGACGATGTAACTCCTAACGCGGTGTACCTGCCCAAGACGGATGATCTCAATCACCCATGCTGTGATCTGACGATGTAACTCCTGGCGCAATACACACCCAAAGGACGGATGATCTCAATCACCTAATATGCGACCTGATGATGTAATTCCTGGTATCGTACACATCCCCAAGACGGATGATCTCAATCACTTATGAAGTGATTTCATGATAAAACACCTGGCATGATCAATACTCAATCATCTTTATGATGGAAAATTCTGAAAGTCAGTCCGCACTTTCGCTTTCTAGTGGTATTCTCCCAGGACGGATACTCTTTATCACCTATTCTGTGATACAACGACGTAACTCCTGGTGCAGAAAAAACTCCCATCATCATCCTTATGATAAAGGGCTCAAACACCACTTCCTTGCAATTCCCTAAACTTGGAACAATATTATCATCTCCTGTAAGCAGTCATCCGTCCTGTTACACTACTTTGCTAAACAGCGGATCGACCCATCTTTCCCCAAAAGAATTAAGGATCATGCCCCAAAGACAGGCACCTTCTTCTTAATACGCACTTGGGGACATGTATATATTTATCCGTTCTAAATTTTATTTGTTATTTAATCTTCCTAGGCTATTATTTCAATCCGGCCTTAAGATTAATTACATTGAACGGATTAGTAACGATTTATATATACATGAAACAATAAAGACAAATTTCTTCAACCAAAATTCATTCATTGAAACGAAATTACATACAATAGTTTAAATCCGGAGTTGATCCCGGTACACAACTATACATGTAAATAAAAACAAAACTACTGAGGAGGAATCTGTTCTTCAGTTTTTTGTGCCTCCTCAGCACCAGGCTCTCGTCCCCCTTCCTTTGGGACCTCCGCAGGAGTCTCACCTCCAGGAGCCTCAGCCCTTTCTTCAGAAGAGGGAACCTCGGACATAGAAAAGACGTAATCCGGTCCCATGGTTTGACCCTCAGGAAGAGGAGGCAAACCATACAGGGACATCGGTGGATCTTCGTGACGACCATCCACCACTGCGACTAACTTTCCCCCATGGAATTCATAGAACGGATCCATTCCATAAAGGTCAAGTTTCGCAGTGGGGTTGCGGTAGAAAACTTGGCGTATAGCTAGGCCGAAGGATTCTTCGACAGCACGGCTGCATATATCAACAGCTTCTTCTCTCTCAGCTTTCGCTGTAGCCAATTCTCCCCGCAACTTGGACAGCTCCTCACTAGACACCTCGAACTCCGCATTCCTAGCCTTCAGTCCCTCTATCTCAAGAAGGAACTTCTTCTCCCTTTGAGACCACTCCTCAGCATCAGCTTTATGTTTATCCTGGCTGCTGCGGAGTTCTTCCTCCTTCTCTGCCATTTTGCCTTCCAAATTTTTAAGATCGACTTTGAGTTTGAGATTCTCTTTAGTGATGAGATCCCCAAACTCCTTAGACTTGTGAAGACGATCTTCCATTAACTTCACGGCGGCTTTGTCCTTTTCCGAGGAAAGCTTGAGTTCTTTCAATTCGTCGCTCAATTCCTCAACTTTATCGGCGTTGCTAGCCAACTCGCTGATTGAAGAAAGCACTCCAGCAAGTTCGGCTAGCTGCCACCTTCCGGCCTCACACGCTTCCGTAATCTCTTTAGGACTGAGTGTAGGCCGGAGTTTGTACATCGGAGGAGGAAGAGTGGCTGGAGTAGAACCTTCATAAGAGAGGAAGGGGGTGAGAAACGAGGTAGTTGGGAAGGAGGTCGGTTCTGATCCAGAAACCCCGGCAGCAGGATCCTCCGAAACTTTTTGCTTCTTGGACTGACGCCTTGCAGGATCATTCTGGATCTTTCTTCTCCTTTCAGTAACGGGAGGCTGACCCGAGGTTACACCAACATCGGACTTACCGCCCTCAACCAGTGGGATGTCCCCTTCAACATCCGAGGTCAAGATGATCACCTCAGGACGATCCTTAGTTGAGGGCCTGGGCTTTACTTCATTCTCTCGAGCAACGGATTTACCAGCCGCCTTGAATTTTTTCAGTTTATCCATTTCCGGAGTTTGCTGTTCTATTTCACCTACATGAACAAACACAAGATGTCAGCAACTGCAAATATTCTATATATATTTGATAAAGGAGGAAAGATGAAATAAAACGAGAAGTACGCAAATATTCCTCCCGGACTCCGCTTGAGCTACTTAGCAGACGCCTACACGAAAAGACGTGACGACCTGTAGTGTGCGATTCAAGCGCGAACAACACTCTCGATGTCTCACGAGACAGATCGGATTGATCAGTGTAGTACGCGTGAGAGCTCAAGAGGAAATGCTCGTGTGTCCAGCTCAAGGGAAATTTGTCAACGTCTTCTTCATCCTTCCAAAATTTTGGTTTGCCCTTCTTGATGGAGATGCGAGTGAAGTAAGTCTTGAAGGACTTCCCATCAACCTTGACCGAATCAGTGTAAGACTCAAAGTTCACAAAGGAACAGAGAGTCCGGAGTGTCACTAAACCAACTCCGCCCTGCTTATTCGCCCTTCTAACTACCTGAGTGTAGTAGAACAGCATCGCTACTGTTGGCGTAAAGTTGAAGTGCTCCCCAAGCACTTCGAGAGCTCGGATGAGGCCCCAACCGTTGGGATGAAGTTGAGAGGGTGCACAGTTCAGAAACCTCAACACACCCATCTGGAGTTCGGTTAATGGGAAGCGGACACCCAAATAATGAAAGATGAAGTCGTACATGTACACTGAACGATCGTTGGGGACGACATGACATATCCGCTCTGTCGGAAGTGGTGCGTAAACCCTATACCACTTTTTTGTCTCCTCATCCGTACTCAGCGTGAACCTCGGTTGAATCCGAGATCCCTCCTCATCCGCATGACGAGAGGCCAAGTCCTTAAATTCGCTGGACACCCAACAGAAAGGCCATTTAGCCTGAACCTCCTCCCAATTCAGCCTCGAAGCAACAACGCTATAGAGACCTTCAGTTGTCCTCGAAATAGCGCTATTTCCAGAGGTTCCTTCTCCAGTGGCCATTTGGAAATATGTAGACCGAACTCCTTAATCTACGATAAGGAATAAAATGTCGTCAGAAAGTTGCAATCATTACTCACTGCATTTTTAAAGCAATTACAATCAGAGGGCGACTCTGAGAAGGGAAAGGTCACTTCCCGCAGTGAATAAGATCCCCTTTCTGAGCGACGCGGTTCAGTCTTAGGAAGAATCACAAGGATTCTTCCCCACGACTGTTAGGGTTGAGGGAAACTGATTCCCTCCCCTTAGATGAAGCCTACTTTCTATAACTACGAGTAGCAACTCAAAACGAAACTAAAGCGACAAGGAAGAGATAGTTACCTCAGATAACGGTGATGAATTTGAGGAACAAAGAAACCGTCGTAATGTAGGCGATAAACTTCCTTGCAAAATTTCTGCAGAGTTTCGTTGAGAAAGCAAAAGCAAGTGGAACTCAGAATCCACTAAGTATTCCTTTTATAGGAAACAAAGAGGACCGGTTACCTCCTCTTGAAGTTGTGTCGTTCTCGATAAAACGCACCCGTTCACAAGCGAAACGACACAACCGTTCCAAATTCTTGGGCGCCAAAACGATAGCGACTCAGCAAAGGGCTATCCACTAGGCCCAAAAGTTTCGAAAATTTCAGGCCCATTAAGCCCAAAACGACGGTTAATGAGATTTTCATCTCAGGCGCAATAATTGCTTGCCCACGTGATTAAAAGCATTAATGTCTAATCATGCAACGCAATTTACGCTTTACAGCCGTTACACGAACTTCAAGAGCTTTCAATTCCAATAAACTCTTGAAATTCTCACACAATGAATCTTTGTCTGAATCCGTTGTGACAGTACCGAAAGGTCTTTTCTATTAAATTCAGAGCGGTTCTTTACGAATGACAACAGATGCTAAGGAACTGTTACACACGTAAGCTTACCTATATTAAGACCTCTCGCAGGTTGAGTAGCTTATGTGAACAACTATTCAGTCCCTCACACAAGCTAGGGGACATATGATCCGGACTCAATACCGGTATCCGATCTTCTATACATATTTCAACGTCTTTGATAAGACATCTACGTGTAACCGGTGTCATCGGTATACATCCGGACTGTAATTCCGTATCAGGCGTTCTCCCTATACCGGTTATCCAGGATAACACCATGACATCGGATAATACACACGTCACTATGCAAAAGACAAGGATTGTTGCTACAGGGATCGATCAATAATTCCCTGCACTACGAGCCAAATTCTGCTCACGGGAATGGTCAACTTGTTCCCTAATCCTAGTCTACATTCTCTACGCTCAATATAAAATAGCCACTTGACCCAATCATGCAGGTAAGTGCGCAATATAATAATGCTAATGGGAGTTGGTGGTTCCCCACCAACGAGTCCTCGTTAATCGAGCCAATCAGGTATATGAACTAACTTCATGATTGAAGTTAGGGATCTTCACCTTCATCTTCAGCTCTTTTACGACTGATTACTCTCTGAATACATTCCTTACTTGGAATATAATCACTGACTTGAGCGTCGGAGAATCTTTGCAGGTGACACCACCATTCGCCCACTTCAACGCGTTAAGTCGGTGTGAAGGATCTCCGCAACGCCCAATCCGCTCTCCTCATTCAAGGACGACGGATACATACATCGGATACACATACATCCGGTCTACTAGAGAGTATTGACATACTATTTGTGACTGGCTTGAGATCGGATCTCTTGACCCCGGTTCAGGACAGATCAAGTTACAAATTCTTGACTTAGGTTCCTCTTGTAGATGTGGGTAATCTTGATGTTGTTCATAGCTTGGAAAATTTTCGCTTACTTACTCT